>OZ037940.1:20639738-22057039 GCA_964035585.1 Polytrichum formosum | reverse complement strand
ATATATTGTTTTATCATTGTTTAAGATTTGAATTCCAATATGCAATTTGAAAATTGGCAAAAAAATGAAATTGGCGCAAAAATTAAATAATGAAGAGGACAAGGCCTTGATTTTTGAGCATAATAAAACCTCCCAAAATTTGCAAATAGGGGCCCAAAAAATAAATAGGTTGTAGAATTCTTCACAAATGATTAATGTAGAGTTTTCCATGGCCAAAAAATTATGGTGGTGTTGGTGGTGAACTTCCAACATCATGGACACCACAAAGTTGGTTCTAGATTTTATTTCATTTTTAAAATTCTTCACAAATGACACTCTTTGTGGTTCCAAATTATTTACTTGTGGTGTTGGATTTCAAAGATAAATTTTGGTTCTTTGAATTTTGGGTGGAAAAAAAAACAAGTTTTTGTGCAATTGTTTTCTTTCATTTTATCATATTGCATGGAAGCCATAAACAAAGCATTTTGGGAAGAAAATGTGTCCAAAGCTCTAGAAATTAAAGTTTGTTGGGCACCATGAATAGAATATCAAGATTTTGAGATACCATTTTATTCCTATTTTTCCCTATTGTAGTGAAGCCATAGACCAAAAACAAAAACAAAAAAAGGAGAAATAAACTCGTATTCTTAAACTTGTATTCATGGTAGTGAGACTATAGTGGAGATTTTCTTTCAATGAAAATTTTGTTCATGGCATCAACAATGGCCCCATTGGGGGCTTGGAAATCGCGTTCTTGTATTTGTGGAGGGGGCTTTGGAGTAGTGGCCAAACCCTCATGTAAGCACCGACATTGATTTGTGGGTATGCCAAAATGATGAAATTATGGTTAGGTTTTGAAGGCATGAACAAATAATGAAAATGAACAAAATTACATTGAAATTTGGAAATTGTAGTCTTGGCACCGAGACTACAATTTCCATACAATCTATATTCAATTAGAAAAAATTCTATGCTTCAACGTTGGCCCCATGAAACCCTTGAAATCGGGGCATAGATTTGTCAAAGGAGGGTAAGAGTGATGGCCATCCCCTCATGATGATCGGGTTTCAACTTTGGGGTTCCATGTGTATGGATTGTGGTCCCATCAAGGCTTTTGAAATTGAATTCTTAGAAGATAACAAAATCTTCTTTAACATAATCAAATTAGCTTGTCAACTCATCAACAAAGGGGTCCCTTGGAGGGGTACATGGGAGAAGGACCTTCTCGGGGTGATCACACCTCCTTACGTTTCATAACCACGTGCGATAAAAGTTTGCTACCCTATATTATATGCCATAGATAATTTTTAAAATTATGATATTTTTCTACATATACATAACTATTGATAACATCTTTTTTATATTTTGTTGAAATTTTCAGTCATCTTCATTGGTGTAGTAATTGTTTTAGTTCAATTTTGTGTCATTCTAGTTAGAAACGGTATGTTGTATTAAAAAAATCATAAAATTTGGTTACCATTTTTTACTATGTGATAGATACCGTTTTTATCTACTCATGAAAAAAAATTGATAAAATTTTGACCCATTTTGGTGATGCTTTATGTAAAAAGTAGATTTTTTTTATCACACGTGATGTTCAACTTGACAATGGAGTGCACCCCCCAGGAAGACCTTCTATCCATGCAAATTATAATCGAGGTCTCAACTAGACCCAGGGTTGTTGTGCTTGATGCCTATACCTCCATAGATGAATTATAAGTCTTCATTGGCATTCAACATTTAAATCATGATTATAAATCCTCTAAGCATATCATGTGATGTTCTTTGTTGCATTTTTAAGCATATCATGAATGTAGAGCTACATCTAATATATCGGACACAGTTATGCTCATTGAAATGGTTCTAGATTATTGTGTGAGGTATTTCTTTGTGTTTGTGAACACATCACGGATGCAAAGCTACATCTAAACATATTCAATGCGATTCAATTATTAAAAGTGATCTAGGCTGTGAGGCCAAACCCCCCACCCTTAAGCGTCCGTAGTCCGAGTAGTGGGTTTGGGCTCACATTCCTCCGCGGTATTGGATTTGGACTTGGATGAGTCCATAGTGCAAGGTTCACCCTTCAAGTGGTCTTGGATTTAATTGGTGTCTCCATACCGTACATAAGCCTTTAAGTATTAAGAAATACTTATGTGACTTATGTCAATCTCTCCCTCGCACCTTTGGTCTTTGCTTCCTTTGTCTTGCCATCGCGAGAGTGCTCCACATTCTCCATTAATTTGTGCACGTGGTTTATTTTTAAAGAGAGGATGCAAGTGTTAAAAAACACTATTCTCTATAGCCAATCTCAAATACATTTACTTGTGAAAGCCACACATAACACTAACTAGCATAATGTAACTAACTACTTGTCTATGAGCTAATTAAGTAGGCTATCTACTAAGCTCCTTCATGAACCCATCTCTTTACTTTCTAATTACATAAACCTAGCTCCTTCATAAACCCAACTCCTTCATGAACCCAACTCCTTAGCTTCTAACTAAATAAACCCAGCTCCTTTATAAACCCAGCTCCTTCATAAACCCAGCTCTTAGCTTCTAACTAAACAAACCCAGCTCCTTCATAAACCCAGCTCCTTCATGAACCCAGCTCCTTAGCTTCTAACTAAACAAACCCAGGTCCTTCATAAACCCAGCTCTTTACTTTCTAACTAAACAAACCCAGCTCCTTCATAAACCCAGCTCCTTCATGAACCCACAACTTTGTAGTTGTAATCCCCAACTACCTCACTAATTATTCAAGCCCTTAACTAATCTTCCTACCTAATTTTCCTAATTCTACTAACAACCCCTTTCTAATCACACAATTCTTCTCTAATCCTAAAATCCTAAAATCCTAGAGAGGAGAGGGGGAGAGAGAATTTCCTAACTTCACTAAGACTAACTAATCCACACAAGTATATTTTTGCACTCATCACAACCTCAAGTGCTCAACTCTTAAACATGGAACTTGCAACCACGTGTATTTAAAACATGAACTTTAAGTACCACAAATTGGAATCATGAATTAACTTTAAAATCCTTCACGTCAACACTAATTCTACCAAGAGGTCAAGCCCTCTTCAAGGCTAACAAGCCTTGGCTCTCAAACTAAAAACTAAGCACACACATGTGCTCCAATATGGCTTCCCACACCCACACTTATAACTCGTGGGGTGCCTTGGAGCACAAAGGAAAGAGAGGATGAGTGAGGGAAGAATGAGGGATTATATAGTAAGCTTGAGGGGGTGAGCACCCTCAAGGCTCACGATAAGCCCTTGAGATTTCCTCCTACTTAGTAGGCGCCAATCCTATCTTCTAAGCCTTCCTCCCTCAAATGATCAACAAGGATCCTAATTCGAACATTTAACTAGCCTTGGCTTTCTACCTACCACACTTTACCAAACTTGGGATGCTTCAACCCAAACTTAGCCTCCTTCGCTTTCCGCCGCCATAACTTTCTCCCCTTACTTTCCCAAATCGTTGCTCACCACTTAATTCAAACCACGATGCTTAACTCGTGATTTGATTGGTGCTTTGAGAATTTGCTTATCCTCCACCTTGCATTCTTCCTTGGACCTTCCCCATTAAGTGGCCATGATGAGGTGGTCCACTTGTGCGCTCCATGTGATCCTCCATTCATCCCAATTCGAATGCACTTGCCTCTTGAGTCACTTTGGTTGTCTCCATCCATTTGTACTAGCCTACTCACTAACTACTCAATCCAAGTTCTCCTTACCTATCCTCATTCACTCAAATCCTTCCGAAGGTAAAAACACAATAACAACTCACATCCTAGCCTCTTACAACATGGTACTTCTAAGACTAACATTTCACTCTTTTTATATTTTTGTGAAGTAACATGCTACTTCAAAGTGCATCAACTAACGTTTCAAGGGTCTAAGACTAAATGTGGGCACCCTTTTGGGCTCACATAATTGGCGACCATCGGGGGATGAATCCAAACATCTCTTGCTCCAAGGGTAAGTTGCCTAGTCAAGCTCGGTACTCCTTACATCTACTTCCCGATGTACGGGTAGGAAAGAGCTCACCATTCAACGTTTCCAATTGAATTGAATTATTAGGAAAGACCTCATAGACAAGGTAAGGTCCTAAACATACCGCATCGAATTTCGCCGGAAATTCAAGCTTTCGTGCGTCTTGAATCATGACCATCATTCCCGGTGTTAGGGCCCTTCTCTTATGTCGTTTGTCGAAAGTAATCTTTCTCCTTCTTTGGATTGCCTCAATATGTTGAGCCGCCATTCTCCTCCCTTCGTCAAGTGCTTCCAAATCGGTTAGTCGATTTCGTAAGGATTGACTTTCGGTAAGTCTCGTACTCACGGCCACCCTAAGTGACTCGACTTCATATTCGATTGGTAGTGTCGCTTCAAGACCATAGACTAAGGAAAATGGTGTAGCACGCGTAGTTACCTTATAGGTTGTACGGTATGCCCAAAGTGCCGCCGTTAGTTTCGTATCCCAATCCCGCTTCGAGTCTATAACCGTCTTGCGTAGTATACTCACCAAAATTCCGTTAACCCTTTCCGTTTGTCCATTGGTTTGTGGGTGGTAGGGAGTAGTCTTCCGGTGATCAATTTTAAATTTCTCTGTCATCTCTCGAATCAAGTCATTCAAAAAGTGAGTACCCCTATCGCTTACTAGGATCTTCGGCACCCCGAACCGCGAAATTATGTTTTCGTACATAAATGTTGCCGCGTGTTCCGCCGTGTCGGTCTTCACCGCTTTGGCTTCCGCCCACTTGGTGAGGTACTCGGTTGCCACCACAATATATTTCATTCCTTTTGAAGATTGGGGATGGACCTCACCCACATAGTCGATGCCCCATTTTTCGAAAGGAATTAAGGGTAATGATACATGTAAAGGCATCTCCATTCTAAGGTCGTTTCGGGCATACCGTTGGCAAGCGTCGCATTTCCTTACATAGTCATGGGCGTCCTTAAATAGTGTAGGCCAAAAGTAGCCCGCTCTAAGTATTTTTTGCCCGGTGAGTTGACCCGAGAAGTGACCGCCGCAAGCGCTATCGTGGCAAGCGATTAAAATCGCTTCAACCTCCGTTTTTGACACGCATCGTCGTAAAATACCATCGGACCCCCTTCTAAACAACCTATGGCCCACTACAACAAATTGCCTACTATTTACCCTCACCTTCCTTCTCTCTTCTTTTGTCCACTCTTTGGGCAACTTGTGGGTTGTTAGAAATTCCACTATGCCCGCATACCACTCCGGTGTAGAAGTGACCACAAAGAGGCTATCATCTACTAACATATCATTCACCGGATTTTTTCCTATCTCCTCCGACAACCTAGACAAGTGGTCCGCTTGTAAATGCATACGACCCGGTTTATATTCCACCGTGTAGTCGAATTCTTCTAATAACAAAACCCACCTAGCTAACCTACCACTTAACTCCGCCTTGTTAACTAGATACTTGATAGCCATGTGGTCAACAAAAAATACAACCGGGTTGCACATGAGGTAATGCCTAAACTTTTTAACGGAAAACACCATGGCTAGGCACTCCCTCTCCGTTGTAGAGTAGTTTCTTTCGGCGGGGGTCAATTGCTTACTCGCATAAGCTATAGGTTGATCCTTCTCTTTTTCTCCCGTTGCTTGACAAAGCGCACTCCCTATTGCCACATTACTAGCATCACAATAGACGTGAAAAGGTTTACCCCAATTGGGTGGTATCAACACCGGATAGGTGCTCAACCTATCCCGCAATTCCTCAAAGGCTTTTTGACAAGCATCCGTCCACTCGAATTTGACATCCTTTTTGAGCAAATGGGTAATGGGCACCGCTATCTTTGAAAAATTAGGAATAAGTTCCCGGTACCATCCCACATGTCCTAACAACTTAGAGATCCCCTTGGAATTGGTTGGAGTTGCCAAGTCGCTTATGGCCGCAATCTTATCCGGATCGGGTTCTCTACCTTTCTCACTAACAACATAACCCAACAACACTCCCTTATTCACTCCCAAAAATGTCTTATCCGGGTTCAATGCTAACCTCATCTTCCTACACCTAACCAATGCCTCCCTAACACAATGTAGGTGATCGTCCACATTACTTTGTGTGCTAAAATCGTCCACAAAGACGGTCATGGATTTGAACAACAAGTCGGTGAAGATATACATTACTAATCGTTGGAAAGTAGCCGGGGCATTACATAACCCAAATGGCATCACTACCCACACAAAAGTACCCCAAGGTGTAGTAAAAGCCGTTTTATGGATATCTTGGAGGGCTATGGAAATTTGATTATAACCCGCATACCCATCCATAAAGGTATATCGCGAATGACCTCCAACCTCCTCAAGCAACAAGGTGATAAAAGGTAAGGGGAAGTGATCCTTTTGTGTGCACGAATTCAATTTCCTATAGTCGACACAAACCCTTAATTTCCCATTTTTTTTCTTTACTAAGACCATAGGAGAAACCCAATCCGTGATTTCCACCGGCTTGATAAACCCGGCCTTCAATAACCTTTCCAATTCCGCTTTCACCAACAATTGCAATTGAGGATTCATCCTCCTCTCCTTTTGTCTAATTGGCCTCGCCCCCGGAATTAAAGGAATCCGGTGCTCTACCATTTCCCTAGGAATTCCCTTAAGCTCATCGTAGGACCATGCAAAAGTATCACTAAACTCATCCACCAAATTGCTATACTCCCTAACCTCTTTCTCCCCCAATTTGGAACCCATCTTCATTTGTCGGGTTTTTCCATTCTTTAATTTCACATCCACGTACCGCCAATCCGCTTCCGACACATGTGCTTGTTCCTCTTTGTTCCGATACCAATCGGAAGGCACATTGGGGTAATCTTTCACATCTTGACCTACAACTATCCCCGTAGACGTGGTCTTGAAATGTAAAGGCTCCTCCAATTTCGATGACTCAATAATCACATCCTCCTCTTGAGTCCCATCTACATGAATTAAACTAACCTCACCCTCTTCCACGTCATCTACCCAAGGTGTTAACCCACCGCTAACCCACTCTTCCTCGGTGAGCACCTCACATGGCTCCAACAATGAGCCCTCTCCTAAACTAACACTAGGAAATTCACTCCCTAAGCCTACTTGGTGAAATGTAACCATTACATCAACCTCGGACTCGGGGTACTCCCTTAGCCATTGGGCATAATCCCCATTATCCCCATAATTGTAAAAATTAGGACCTAGACTTCCCGAGCCCGAATCTATAACAACCCTTTGACCTTCGGGATGGACGACTCCCACCAATGCCTTGCCAATCTCATTCTCGTTTAAGTCATCAATTTCCTTCTCCAATGGCAAACACATCTCCTTCTTCATCCATCCTTCTAATGAACCAATGGACACTATGACCCTATTACCCTCCGGACCATAAGTGATGGATGGTTTAGGTCCACCCCAATTGACCATAGCATTCGCCATCCGCAACCAAGGCCTACCTAGCAAAATGGGGAAGGTGTCCTTGTTGGAGTGCATTTTAATGACATGGAAGGTGACCAAGTACTCCTCGCCTCCCGTAGTCATTCTACAATCCTTGATCATCCCCAAAGGCGTAGTCGAACTTTGATTTGCCATATTTATGACCAAAGGTGAAGGCCCCGTGAGTCCAAGTCCCAATTTTTTCATAGTATCCTCCGGTAGTATATTTAGACTACTCCCTCCGTCGACTAGCACATTAGGAACCACCTTATCTACTATAACAACTTCTATTTCTATAGCTTTCACGTCTCTTCCACCTTGTGATTGGATCCTAGCGGCTATTTTAGCTTTCACCTTCCTCATCCTCTTGTGTACCGGCATTCCCTCCTTTAATGTTTTCCTTGCCGTGGGTGAAATTTCCAATAGTTGGCCGAAAGTAATATCCGCCTTGAGTGTACTAAGGTCCGCCCACAAGTCGTACCCGGTAGATCTTTCCACCTTAGAATTACCCACTACGTCGAATTCGTCTACGGGAACCCCCGGTCCTTCCCATTCACCCACATCGCTATTATCCAAGTCATGTACCGCATTAGTCCTCTCCCTATCTTGTAAAATTATATTTTCCCTCTCCACATCCTTAGTAGCTCTTCTAGCTACCCTATCCAACTCGGAGAGATTAATCTCTTCATCCGAAGAGTAATTTCCTTGCTCTCCTATTCCTACCTCCAACGGGGCATCCCCTCTCCTAGCCCTAGTAGTTACCGCTAGTGCAGGTGCTTCTTCAACCACACCCTTACCCTTCACTAACTCATATGTAATAGCATTGGTGTGAGGAGGCCATTGACTTTGCTCCTCTCCAATTCTCGTTGGGAGAGGAAGCATGTCATCACATGTGGCCTCCAACACTCCATCCATGAACCTAACATCTTGGGAGTTAGATGGTCCCGGATCCGTTGGAGGCGCTTGTCTCCCGTTACTACCATTAGGTGGAACTCCTTGTCTATTTTGTATTGGAATGTAACCGGTTGTAGTTTGCAAGCCCGCCGGTGGATGAAAAGTTTGCCTAGCATTACTATGGTCATAGTATAAGTTAGGTGGCCTAAGTTCATTGGCCGGTACTCCTTGTGGCCTAGCACCTCGCATATTATCCCTTGCTTGTTGTTGTGGATTAGCCACCGGGTAAGGGACATTAATTATTTTGTCCGGTTGGCGACACGTATCCGAGGGATGACTTCCTCCACAATTGCTACAATTAAACTCTTGACCTTCGGACCAACATTGTCCTTGAGCGTGCCACCTTCCACAAAAGGGATGAAATTCCTTCTTCTCTAAATTTTGGCCACCTTGCCCTCTAGGTTGTGGTCCTCTATTGCTTCCATTTCCATAGTGAGGTGGCGCTTGACCTCGTTGATTTTGTTGAGGTGGGTTACCGTTTCCTCTTTGGTCACGGTTTTGTCCACTTCTACAAAATTGACGCGTGTGGCCCGGTTGGCCACATTGGACACACCATAATCCGGAAGAATGCCTACCCGACTCAACCGGGGGTGGAGGCCCCGGTTGTTGACTCCGGATCATTAATGACATTTGATCCGTGAGGCTTTGCATTTGTTTTATCATAGCCTCTTGGAATCCTAGTTGGCTAGCACCTAGTCTTCTCTCAACCTCCTCCAAGTGTGGATCCGTTCTAGGGGCCGGTAGTGCCAAAAGAGGTGCCGGTTCCCTAACCGCTAAAGGTCGGGGGCCGGTGTCCACAATGGCATATGGAATTTGGTTCTCATACTTAGCGGGTTCTACCGCTACCACCCTAGGGCGTATGGGGATGAATTGTGGGATCAATTCATCCTCCCTTCTCCATAGCCTTTCGTGATCTTTATCCAAGTTTTCAATATCTCTAGCCGCACGCTTGGCATCCGCCAAGGTCAAGGGATTCCTTTCTAGAACACCCCTAATAGTTCCGGACTTAAAAAACCCTTGAATGAAAAATTGCTTTAGCGTGTCGTCGTTGAGCATGGTACCCACAAATCTAGTGCACACTAAATCAAACCTCCTAATGTAAGCCGAAATTTCTTCCTCCCTTCCTTGCTTCAATGACGACAATGCCCTTAATGCGGTACTTTGACCCACTTCCGGCCTAAATTCGTTAAGAAACTCCCTTTGTAATTGTTCCCATCCCCTAAAATGTCCCTCGGCATGATCCCGATACCATTCATAGGCTTCCCCCTCTAGAGTGGTAGGAAACCACACTAACCAATAACCCGGGTCGGTTATGAGGAAGCTAGCCAACCGTTCGATATACCGTTCCATGTGCCGAGAGGGGTCCTCATCCTTGGTCCCATAAAATTTAGGGAGATGAGATGGCATATCCATCGCCGCTAAATTTTGTGGAACCACAATTGGTAGGCCTCTTGGCCTAACCAATGGGTCTATTGGAGGTATAGGAGGTATGGGCGGAATTGGGGGTATGGGTGGTGGATCCATCCCCCGTTCCTCGGCCATGGTGACCGGTGAACTATTCAACAATCCCCTATCAACTTCTACCGGGAATTCTTCTCTAAGTGTGTAATTTTCCGAAGAAGTTTCACCACTCAATTTGGAGGGAGTGATCTCCTCTTCAAGTTGAGCTCCAAGTTCTAAGGTGTCTAGAATTGACCTAGTCCTAGGTTCGACGTTCAAACAACTCTCTATTCTAACATTATCTTGTTCTAATCTATCACTGATTTTAGAGGACCGCCTCTTTCGAGTAGATTTCTCTAGTCCTATTATCAAACTTGGTTTTTGTGAGCGAGTCCTACCTTGCATTCCATAAGAATCGATCGACCCTCACTTGACCACACATAATCCTAGCAATTCCCCTCTTAATATTTTCACTTGTCTTGGTGTGGTTATAATTTTTTTTGGAGGTGAGGAAAAGAACCTGCAAGCCCACTTAGGTGAAAGAATCCCAATAGGGGATAGGCATGTTCATGTTAATTTTTTGGTTAAGGCGGAGCATCACCTCCGCACCTTCCCGCAAATTAACACTCACCACAATACCGATTGTGAGGGGGTGACCTTCCGAGTAGATTATGTTAAAAGTCGAGGCTTCACCCTTCAACTTCTCACACCATCCACAATTCGGGAATTACCCTCTACAACGGATAACAACAATCACGAGTACAAAAGGCATTCCTTAATTAGTTAATGAGTTCACTTTGAAGAAATAAACATACCTTGAGCAATCGCATCCCCCTGTGAGTTAGCACTCCCCTCAATCGTGACTCAATGTAACAACACCATAAACTTTGTGAAATATTAATTTAATCTAGAGCATGAAATGACAACTCCCAAAACTTTGAGACTCACCCCGAGGTGAGTGTCAAAGTTCAATGTCCTAAGGTGAATTTACCCTCTAATGTTTTAATGAGCTACTCGGTTATAGGTTCCTTTTAAGTTCTTAGCAAATCCCCAAAAAGGTTGAGGACGTACCTTCGCCGCGCTCCTTCCTCAAAAATGAATTTGCGTAATTGACAATGCAATTCATTCCAAGGAATAGTTGAAATACAATGAATTCAAATGTAACCCAAAGAGAGAATACTTACCGAGTTTCGGGTGCTCCTTCCCTTCTCTCAAGTTTGTGTCTCCAATTTTTCCTAGTCGCCTCCAAGTCTCCTAGTCGCCTCCAAGTCTCCTAGTCGCCTCCAAGTCTTGTAACTACCTTCCGCTTCGCTCCCGGCGGACGCACCAATTATGTGAGGCCAAACCCCCCACCCTTAAGCGTCCGTAGTCCGAGTAGTGGGTTTGGGCTCACATTCCTCCGCGGTATTGGATTTGGACTTGGATGAGTCCATAGTGCAAGGTTCACCCTTCAAGTGGTCTTGGATTTAATTGGTGTCTCCATACCGTACATAAGCCTTTAAGTATTAAGAAATACTTATGTGACTTATGTCAATCTCTCCCTCGCACCTTTGGTCTTTGCTTCCTTTGTCTTGCCATCGCGAGAGTGCTCCACATTCTCCATTAATTTGTGCACGTGGTTTATTTTTAAAGAGAGGATGCAAGTGTTAAAAAACACTATTCTCTATAGCCAATCTCAAATACATTTACTTGTGAAAGCCACACATAACACTAACTAGCATAATGTAACTAACTACTTGTCTATGAGCTAATTAAGTAGGCTATCTACTAAGCTCCTTCATGAACCCATCTCTTTACTTTCTAATTACATAAACCTAGCTCCTTCATAAACCCAACTCCTTCATGAACCCAACTCCTTAGCTTCTAACTAAATAAACCCAGCTCCTTTATAAACCCAGCTCCTTCATAAACCCAGCTCTTAGCTTCTAACTAAACAAACCCAGCTCCTTCATAAACCCAGCTCCTTCATGAACCCAGCTCCTTAGCTTCTAACTAAACAAACCCAGGTCCTTCATAAACCCAGCTCTTTACTTTCTAACTAAACAAACCCAGCTCCTTCATAAACCCAGCTCCTTCATGAACCCACAACTTTGTAGTTGTAATCCCCAACTACCTCACTAATTATTCAAGCCCTTAACTAATCTTCCTACCTAATTTTCCTAATTCTACTAACAACCCCTTTCTAATCACACAATTCTTCTCTAATCCTAAAATCCTAAAATCCTAGAGAGGAGAGGGGGAGAGAGAATTTCCTAACTTCACTAAGACTAACTAATCCACACAAGTATATTTTTGCACTCATCACAACCTCAAGTGCTCAACTCTTAAACATGGAACTTGCAACCACGTGTATTCAAAACATGAACTTTAAGTACCACAAATTGGAATCATGAATTAACTTTAAAATCCTTCACGTCAACACTAATTCTACCAAGAGGTCAAGCCCTCTTCAAGGCTAACAAGCCTTGGCTCTCAAACTAAAAACTAAGCACACACATGTGCTCCAATATGGCTTCCCACACCCACACTTATAACTCGTGGGGTGCCTTGGAGCACAAAGGAAAGAGAGGATGAGTGAGGGAAGAATGAGGGATTATATAGTAAGCTTGAGGGGGTGAGCACCCTCAAGGCTCACGATAAGCCCTTGAGATTTCCTCCTACTTAGTAGGCGCCAATCCTATCTTCTAAGCCTTCCTCCCTCAAATGATCAACAAGGATCCTAATTCGAACATTTAACTAGCCTTGGCTTTCTACCTACCACACTTTACCAAACTTGGGATGCTTCAACCCAAACTTAGCCTCCTTCGCTTTCCGCCGCCATAACTTTCTCCCCTTACTTTCCCAAATCGTTGCTCACCACTTAATTCAAACCACGATGCTTAACTCGTGATTTGATTGGTGCTTTGAGAATTTGCTTATCCTCCACCTTGCATTCTTCCTTGGACCTTCCCCATTAAGTGGCCATGATGAGGTGGTCCACTTGTGCGCTCCATGTGATCCTCCATTCATCCCAATTCGAATGCACTTGCCTCTTGAGTCACTTTGGTTGTCTCCATCCATTTGTACTAGCCTACTCACTAACTACTCAATCCAAGTTCTCCTTACCTATCCTCATTCACTCAAATCCTTCCGAAGGTAAAAACACAATAACAACTCACATCCTAGCCTCTTACAACATGGTACTTCTAAGACTAACATTTCACTCTTTTTATATTTTTGTGAAGTAACATGCTACTTCAAAGTGCATCAACTAACGTTTCAGGGGTCTAAGACTAAATGTGGGCACCCTTTTGGGCTCACAGAGAGCGTAAATGAGTTTCCCACTGTTGTAATCTACCTTGCATATTAATCTAAACACATAATAAAGATGTTTGCAGATACCCATTTCCCTTTCTTTATCAAAGTTTGTGATGACATTTTTGTGTAGTTTGGGCATGTGCAATGTGGAATGTCGCCAATTGTGACACGGTATGTGATGTCCTCTTTGGAGATGATGTTGATTAACAATCAAACCCCGGATATGGAATGGCAGTGATTCCAACCACATATTAACCATCCATGAGTGTAGCGCTCTCCTATTTGTTTTTGTGATCTGAAGTCGGGGCTCCCAAATTGTGACGCACTGTCTTCCCAAACCTCAAAGTAGGGTGGGTGCTTGGATTCGGCAACACATGGAAATGTGACCAAGTGATAGGGAGGGTCACAATTATTGAAAGCCTATGACAAGGTGAAAGTGTCTCCCTTTGCTGCAGTTGAAATCCAACATCTTCAAGCACCAAGACCTCCTCTTTCGAGGATTGGTTCCAATCTTCATTGGCCATGTGTTAGGTACTATAGGCCAGTCCAACACATATTTCTTCTTGTTGCCATGCCCCGGGTAGTTCACTTAGTGCATTTTAAAATCGACGTGTGGCATAATATAGGGAGGATCAAATTCGTTTAACATAAAATTTATAAAAAATCCAAATAATGAAGGGTTCATTAAAAATAGACAATCCCATTACAAGTAAGGTAGATAGGTTTAAAATGTGGGTTTTTTTGTAAAAATAATATATGGGCTAAAAATAAGGATCCTAGGATGTATGTTTAGTAGGATCAATTTTCTATGCATGCCTCACAAGGGATGGATGAAAAATGGCTCATCATGTGCCCAAAAATGGATGAAAATCACAACGCCCATTACTGGTTGTCTTCTTGCCCTGCCATTTGTAAAAAAACACCTAGGGTTTTGTTTCTTCCTCAAGTCCAATGTGTTTTGGACAACTTTTTGTTGAAGCTCCTCCTTGTTGAAGCTTATGGTAACAAAGTACAACAAGTGTGTCTTGTTGTAGTTGGTTTAGGATCTCCTTTGTAGAGTCTCCTTTGTAGTTGCTGGATCTTGAGCTATTGCCACACCCAACAACCTTGGGATCGCATGGACCTCATCGATGAGGAGCGCGCCTCCAATTTGAAGCTTCTCCCACTTTTGGCCGTCATCAACAACCGCGCGAAAGAATTTGTGGGCAACATGGTGGAATTTGGTGCGTTTTGGCTCACAAGTCGATGTCGTTGTGTTTCCTCCACGTTGGCGTGAATATCGAGGGCTAGCAATCGTTACAACTTCGATGCCCACATGGAGTTGCTGCGTAAGTTATGGGTATTGAATAAATCAATGCTCGACCACCTTCGCACGAGCTCTTTTGCACGCCTCGACATAACGGACTTCTATGCAATCCGTCTGCACCTCAAGTTAGGTTGGCCGCGAGAATATTTTGTCCGTCATGGTGATGGTTTGGTTGACAACATGGGAGTCTGGGTAACCCTACTTTGAGATCTTGATGTTTGTATGTATTTTTTGTTGTAAATCTCTTGCTTCTTTGGTGCATGATTGGACACTCAAGTATGAGATTTTTTTTAAATTAATTTTTTTTCCCATACCCTAAACCCACCTACACATACTTGTAGGGAACTACAAGACTTCTGCATAGCTTCAATGGTTGCGTTTATTTTTGTGTTTGGGTCAGATTTTTATGGAGCGGGTGTTGTGTTTGTGAACACATGCTCACTCTTGTTGTATTTCCACCCTAAACCTTCTTTTTTGATGCATGAATGTTCTATGGGCTATAAGACTGCAAATTTTAAAGCAAATTTTAAACTACATTATGCTTAAGTATCACTACTAGAAAACTATGCGAAAAAGAATTGCATTCGTTTTTCCATTGCGGTTCTTTTGACCACCCTGACCTGCAGTCACTATACAACTACAAATTTTTCTTTTATGTTTTGCAACTGCAATATTAAATTTTTATGGCTTGTAATATACCGTTGGAAAGGTATTTTCAAGACCTACCCAACGGTATATTACAAGCCCCCAAATTCCTAAAATTTTAGTTGGTAAATAAAAAAACAAATATGAAGTTGTTTAGTGACTGCAGAGCAGGCTGGTCAAAAGAACCGCAATGGAAAAACGACGGCGGTTCTTTTTCGCATAATTTCCTACTAGTTTATCCCTGTGTTCTTCATCACTTCTATTATATGATATCATTCATGTTATGGTCTTGAAATGATATGCATCATGTTATCACACTTGTTCTTCTATGATGTGGTTAACGATACACATATTTTGCAAAAGTTAAGATTTGTTTTGGTAAGCATAAGTCTTTTACCTGTACGATAAGTTTTTGCACTTTGTTTTTGCAATGGTATGTATGCTTTATGCCCTTTTGTTGCCATGCTTTTCCTTACCACTTTTGCATTGCATACACTTTTAAATTAATTTTTTAAATTAAAAAAATGTAGACTACAAAAAATTGCAATGACATAATGTAGGTAGTATAAGTAATGATAGGGTGCAAAAAAATTGGTCATTTTATAGAATTAAGTAATTATAGGGAGCTTTTAATTCATGCCTTGGAGGTAAATAGCCCTTAAACAAATACCCCTCCTCCGCACGTGGTGCACAAAATCCCTATAAAGTGACCTACCCGAGATTCCAGCTTGGAATGCACACAAGTCAAAGGACGTGGAAACATTGTTTGAATTTGCAGACACTTATCTTACCGATGATGTTTCCATGTTGTTTTTTCTTTCAGAATGTAAGACAGTACGAGATGATGTCATAATGTATGCTACCTCATATGGATTTGGCAAAGGATTGGTGGGCTACAAATAAGATGTTGTTGTGCTCGCCAACAATTACAACACAAACGATACAAGAGTAGCATGAAACCCACTTGTAATGTTGTTTGAAAGTCTATTTGCTTTGGTTGCTTTTAAAAATAAAAGATAGGTTCACCAAATGCTTTTCTTATGTAAGTGCATTGCTTGTAGACTTGACGTTTTTGAGGCATTATGTTTTTCCGGTTGGAGCCGTGACCACAATTTGTTTTCAACGCATCAAGTGGGTTGACTGCGGCTAAAGTAGAGTCCATGGATATCTTCTTCAATAGAACCACTTCAGGTAAGCAACTCATGCAAGGAGATGTCCCATGGAGAGGAGCATGTGAAAAAGACCCCTTGTCATTGCAATTTCTTATTGAAACGTTGACGAAATCTAGAGATGTGGTTTTCAATGCTTATGCTTCTACATGTGCAATTTGGTTCTTTGAACGCATTTGTGTTATGAATGTTATGTGTCGGGATTTGAGTCTTACGCTTGTGAATATAATCTTATGTTGTTCTTGTTTGTGTATATTGTAGGTGCATCTATCCATGCTTGTCGCCATAGTGGTAGGAACCTTGTTACTTTTGAGAAGGACATTATAATCTTCAATGCGGTGTTGGCCCCTTTGCGAAATTCGCAATCATCTCCTATTGTTGGTGGCTCACAATTCTTGAACAAGCATGATGAAGATGAAGAAGAGCATGTTCGGAAAGTTTCACAAAAATACCGCTTGAGTGTGTAAGTTCGTTCATTTTGGAATTATTTAACTCAATTTGCTTCTATGACACCTTTGTTCGTACTTAATTGTTGCTAACCTTTATTGGTGTGTTCACAAAATAATGAAGGAAGCAATGCCCCCCCCCTAGTCCGATGGATATTCCAATTTATGTGAAGACACTTGCAAAACTTATGACGGCCACAATTTCACCTCCAAGCAAAGTTAGGTTAAGGCATTACGATCTTCGTATTTTGCCATTTGTAGATATTAAGGCAAAGGAGGTCACTGTTACTCTTGTGGATAGTGACGATGAATAGGGAGAAGAATATGACATGTGTGCACTTGTTGATTTGGTGTGGCAATTTTTTTACTTTAAAAAATAATTCTATTAATAAATTGGCCTCTATGAGTATACTTGGAATTGTGTGACCAATACTTTGTATCTCTAAACACCTCTACTTCCTTAGTTCATAATCCACCTAAACCCTTCATTTGATTTGTTAGTGCTCTTATACTTTGTGAATGGTCTTAGCATGTTGAATTTTTGTTTGGCCTTTCAATCATGTTTTAGTGTTCCGCATGTTGGTGTTTGGGCCACAAATCATTGGTAGTAGGATACCAATCCCACGGTAATAGGTGTATTTCCAAATGTTTCCTCTCCTTAAATTACTCACTTGTTACCACTCAATGCTCAATGCTCATATGATAGCACCCCCATGTTTTCCCAGTAGCATCGTCATGTTCTTGATTCACATACCAAGCACATTTACCCCCAAGTTATTGGTATTATTCCATACATTACTTCAGAGATTTCCACGAGTTAGCTACAAGAAAAGATGCCTTCTAACATCATCTTTCTTCACAAGCAAGTGCATATACAACTGATGAAAGAATGAAACGACGTCCAGTTCATGACATTTAAGATCACCACAAAAGTGCTCCAGCTAATTCCGCATCATTGACACCGTATAATTTTTGGACCCCCTCTCAGAATATCTTTGTGATAACCAAAGAATGCGTGTTGGTTCTACCAAAAATTGAATCATGAGGCGCATTGTGAAGTAGCCACAAAGGTAGAGAAAAGAGAACCGCAACAAAGCACAACTGCAAAATCAATTTGTGCATCTTGTGCTCTCCAAAGATTTCCGTTCCAAACTGAAAATCAATGTCTATTAGCCTGTACATCTCAGTGTATCCATGTATTGTGAACCTGCAGAGGCAATAGAAGCACACACGCTTCTGTAAACTTGCAACTCCTTAAACTTGAGATGATAGTTTCTTTGCGATTTGCAATTGTTGACCATACAAGGCCATCCCCAATTTGATCTAAAAGTCTGAATTATTTGTTAAGTTGGGTTACCCACAACATGGCCACATATGTTACAAAGATGTGCCTAATTCAGTGTTTGATCCTAGACATACAACTATACTTGATTAGTATGGTGAAATGTAATTCAAAGAACGGACTCCAAATAGACATGTATTGAAAAGGGATTTGGAATACGTGGTTGAAATTTGCTAACCATTCTAAACGTAATAGTCCACATAACTGGGAGGACCTATATATATATATATATATATATATATATATATATATATATATATATATATATATCCTTTAGTGACTCAAAGAATCTTTACTTTGACATTGAATAGGGCATTCTTATGAGCTTCCAAAATTGTGAGGAAAGTGGGTACATGCAAGATTTGATTTGTTGATCATTATGCACTAATTACGTGTTTCTTATCCTACGAGAAATGGGTGTAGAGAGAAGTGTGGTTGTTTAAATTTTGCTTACATTACTTTCGACATGTTTTGCATTGAACCATTCAAGAAAGGGCACTGTTGATGTTAAATTAGCGAATCAACTCCCCATACTAATAGAGAAAAGCTCCAAATTGCACTATACACGAGATCTTGGAGCACCGGTCTAGGTAGAAGATCAACCACATCCCATTTGAGTGGAACTTAGGGCTGGTTTACACTAGTGAGCAATGACCAATGACCATGACCACCTCTTTTTGAACTCTCTCATTGGTTGAGAAATGAGTGGCGGTCCCACTTCGTGTTACACTTGGTGACGTGAATTAGAAGTGACCATTGACGAAGAGTGAGCATGTCACAAAATGGATGAGAGAGTGACACGGAAGTGACATAGAATCCTACATGTCCACAAATGAATAACGTTTGATGCTCACATGGATTTTGCAGCCAGAGAACCCAATTAGATTCTCCCAACATAAAATAAAGACGACCATGTAAACAACATAAATTTATTTGGACAAGCCTAATTCAATATCATATTTCAAGTCATTTCGGTATTAAAAAACAATCTCTTACTTTTGATTCTCATTCAAAACACTACGTCCCGGTTGAAGTCTACTTTACACTTTGACGCGAGCTTTAAAATGTGACATGGATATTTTTTTTCCTCCGGTCAAGGTCTTCGGAACGGCGACCACGACCACAATCAATGAAGAAATCAAATTTCCCCTCACGGTCATCGGTCACGTGTGTAAAACAGCCCCTTACAAAAAGATGGAAGAAAAGAAAAGAAAGCTGAGTGCCCTGACATGGGAGGCGAGGGGGGATTGGTCGAAAGTGAGTTACACAAAACATGTGTTTGTCAGGCCCGACTGAGCAATAAAGTTTGGTATCCCTTCTCGCACGTTGGTTCAATCCCGAGGGTCCAATGATACTAAGATACGAGGGGATCTCATTGGGCAATGCAAGCTGCAACTCCAAAGGGGTTAAGTGAAGTGAAGTGAAGTAAAGTAATAATTGGGTTAACTTTATTTATATACTCCCTTACAGATGTGACCGGTGAAAATGACCGTGCAGGTGGCAGCTACTGATTGGTGTCAGAACTAACTCCATCCCTTTCCAAACAACTTTTAGACATAAGACCTGCCATGTTAGTTACACATCATGGGGTCCCTTATGAAACTACAAGGGAGCGAGCTAGCGAGCTACAGTCCTGTCGTAACTTAGGAATTTCGATTGTCCCTCACATCATCGGACGAGCACAAGAGGCTATCTATTCATTCCGAAGCCGATGGATGGCCGTTTCTTGTTGATTCCGTTTTGTCAGGGCTCGGTTCGTCGATTTGTTCCAAAAGGTGAAGCGATGGATGTCCACCGGTGACAGGGTTAGGAGTTAGTTATAATCACTATATTCGTTAATTTGAGACTTTCTCTTGTCTCAAAATTAATATATGGACCACAACAACATGGTCTAATGTTTGGGTCGTCCTACCTAAACCATCTTGATATGAGTTCTTAATTGGGTTCTTAATATGAACACCCACTTCAAAGTATTTGCATCTTACAACATTCTCCAATATCTGTGTGATTTTATCCATGTTCTTATATTTGTAACTATCTCAAAATGCCGAAAAAGTCCCAAATTAACGAATATAGTGATTATAGTTAGGACCTGCAAACATCATGTCACTTCCACTATTCCCTTCAACGTCGTAGAATTGCTCGTCGGATCATCGGACTCTTGAGCTCTCGTCGGATCATCTACCATGATATCGCTTTTCTTAAGGTGCGTGGGTCTTATACGGTCACTTTTCTTAACCCGAGACCTGTGTTTGAGTGGTACGTGGCAAGGCTTGTATTTGAGATTTGTAAAGACACATGCCACGATGAGATTGGACTATGTGTTGTAATGTACTTACCATTATTGGTTCAATAGTCAACACAATCGGGAGGGTCTTTGTGATCGTTGAAGAAAAAGGGAGTGTTCTCTTTTAACATCTCATAACTTGTGCATCTCTTCTTGGAACCTAAACAAATTTGGAATGACAACCATTATTGTTTTCGCATTCCTAATCAGATGAGATGATTCGTAGTCCCATCTTAAATCTCACGACATTGATATATTTTTTGTTGTCTACATGATATTTTTGTTTGAGCTTCAAACAAGTATGTCAAGTAAGTTTCATTTGGTCTATGAAACTAAAACTACACCTAATACAACTGACTACATAGAGGAAGTGAAAATTCTATCATGTGTGACAAGAATAATGAGATTTAGGTATATGTATTTGCACCTAGGACATTTAAACAATCCATGAAGCTCCCACTATGTGCTTCACCTTATTTGTGTATTCACCACTATCATCTCTACCATCCTATCTCATTGTGGACATTTATTTCAGATGTGCACTTGCTCAAACTATTAAGACCTTGAGGACTTGTCAAGCTCTTGAGAGTTTGTTCTTTAGATGAAAGCTTGTATACCCTAAGTATCATAATTCCAAATTAGGTCTCAACATGCACGAAAACGTTCATTTGAGCTACATGCTTCCGATGTTTGATTACTCACATTAAAAGTGATTCTATCTAAAATGAACTCATTCTTCAAAATGTACATTTCAAATCGGTTGAATTCACTTAACATTGTCGAAGGTTTGAGTTCAAATACATAGCATGGGTACTCTTGGATGAAAATATCTTAATATTTTCATCATCAATGTCACGTATGAATGCATGTCTACTTTGTTCTTGACATAAAATAACATACAAAATAAAACTTCAAGCTCATAGACATCAACATATATGATTCTAAGACTTGATGGGGATAGTAGAAATTATTTATCTAGGTTCTTGATCCTTCAAGACTGAACCCATGCTTTGAAAGATGCAAGTACTTGGCCACTGCAGCCCAGACTTTCCCAAAAGCTTATTGCTATCCCAAAGACTTGGCACACTCCTGCCACATTGTCAGTGTCTCACGAATCCATCACATTCTCGGAGGTGGACGAAAGCTGATTTTCCTGCAGATGTTGGTCCGAGGATGTGAAGGGCTAAAAGCCTTCACAAGACGTTAGCGGAAGTTCTGCCCACTCTCGACATCCAGCATCTCACAATTGGGCGAGGATTTTCCGACCACGATGCCACCAATACCCTTCAATTATATCCTCGAACTTCAGTGACTTGAATCTTTATGTAAGGTTGCAGATGATGCTGCTTTTCCCAGGCCCTCAGAATCTCGAGATCGAGTGAAGTGATGTCCGACAGACAGTCGTAGAATTTGCTGCCTGACAATGATGTAGACTTTGACACATCTCGTGGTCACTGGATGCGACTCGACTAGATGAGATGAGATTGTTCACACTTTCAATCGTCATTGGAACTCTGCATATCTGAGGAGATACTGTGCTCTAACCGGATAGGGAATTTGGACATGACAACTGTGTTGATAAGATTGGACTATATATGCTCAAAATATAGACATTATTCTAGCTTCAATATCTCAATAACACAATAATTGAGATCTTTTTGGAGAAAATGGCAAGCCTTACTTTGATGTTTTTTAAGGCTTGCATTTCAATTTTGATTCTGAAGTTTGAAATGACAATCTTCATGATTTGCAATTGCTAGCCGGATGCGACCGTTCCCAGACTAGTCAGCTGTTGTAATTGTTTGTGGAGTTGGAAGTGCCCACAATAGGGTCACATATGCGGTCAATATTGTCATGTCTCCACATATGAAACATGAATCTTGACCTTCGGATTAGACACGGGAGATCTTGTGAGAAGAAGTGGAGTCATTTTGACAAAGGTGTAAAATTGATTTGATTACATCAAACTAATATTGAGATGATGCCTACACATTAAGTTGCAAATTTGATGTTATGTCATTATGTTTTAGGGTTGGAAGATCTAAAAGTATGAAATATGAGTTGAATCGGTGTCGCATGAACCGCTAGTTATATGTTGAATTAGCATTGTGACAACCTGGAGGGCATGTAATGACGTTGACTCAACATTAAACAATCGTCACTTGCATTTTGAGATGGTGATAATGGATCTCCAATAATGATAGCTAACAATTTATAAGGTGAGTGCCCCTATTGTGTATTGTGACCTATCCAAACAACATTTCATCTTAAATTCTAGTACATGTGTTAGCATGAAAATTTAGGGCAAGCCATCCACTATAAGGTAGATGGGTCTTAAGTGGTTCATTTCTTAATCGGACCCCTATATTTGATTGGTGTGTGGTTTGGTGAGGATTAAAGAGCAAACATCATAAAGACACATGTTCAAAAGAGATCGGACTACGTCTTCAAATATCAATAACTACTCTACATTCAAGAATGAACATAATGGAGAGGACCTATATATTCAGGTAAGAAATCAACAGACATGCACTACCGATAACCATAACTTATTAAGCTAGGTCAAAATTTTAATCTAGTTTCTGCATATGTTTTGTTATAGATTTGCTAATGCAACACGAGTTTTTGTTGTGTAAGTTTAATTAGTAGAATTCGGAAAAAAAATGAGAAACGAACCAAATAATACCCACATACTTTATTTCACAATTGTTTATGAATGGGTGCACTCACCATGTCCCCTCACATCCATAGATCATAGGAATCTTGGGTTCTTTAGTGTGTGGCCACCATTTGGAAGTTACTTGGTGGCCCATTCGCATCTCCAAAAGTTGAGAGAGAGCCAACTTCAAAAAATTTGAAGAACATTTGATGTTAGACCAAATTTACGGAGGAAGTTTTTTGTAGCCGCCAACTTATGCTCTGCCAAATTCTATACAAATTACAATAATGTTTTGTACTTCATGTCTTTTAAGCATCCATACCTCATACTAGTTTCAAGCCTTGCCATATACCACTCAAATATAGGTGTTTGATTAAGAAAAGTGACCACATAAGGTCCACGTACATTAGAAAAACTATATCATATTTAGTGTCACCTATAATACGTAATCTATTTTGTATCTATTATCAAGCGAAAAGAATGTCCTCATCTAATTTCATAAATATACAAGGTAAGTGTGCATAATTTGGTCACTTCTCTTAACTAGACACCCATATTTGAGTGACATGTGGTTGGGTGTGGATCTAAGAACAAACACCAAAAGGCATGTGTTTAAAAGATAATTTGTGCATAAAAAAAATTTGTTAACTAATATGCGTGCATATAAAACATAGTTAAAAGGCCTTACACGATCCAAGTAAAAAAAAAAAAAGGAAATCTTCACATTGTCTATGAATAGAAGATTCATACGAACTCCCAAAATGATGACAAACATTCAAAAAATAAGCATTTAAACTCGTCCACCTCAAGGTAGACGTGCCTAATTTGGTTACTTATCTTAAATCAAACATGTATATTTGAGTGGTATGTGGTTAGATCTGACTCCATTCTAAGCTCAGTAGTGAATATATCTTGGGAGGGGGGGGGGGGAAGGTCTATATGACCATTTAATAACCACGAGAATTCTCACCTTGTTAATGAATAAGATTCTTATATGCGGTACAAAATTTATGAGGAAAGTGACTTCAACCTCGATTTGGATTTGCTAGCCATCTTCTACTAATTGGGTGCTTTATATCCTAAAATAAATGGGCTAGTCAAAAAAGTAATCATTTAAGACCCATCTATCTTAAAAGGGCTATATAAAATCTTTGAAATATATGAGAGGAATTTTGTGATTAATAATTCTTGTTGGAATGAATTTGTTGGTGCTAAAAAAGTTAGAAAAAGTAAACAAAAAGAATGCTAAGGAGTAAAGGAGACAAAGACACTTCCTAACCAGAAAGCAAAGTTACACTAATCGTATATTTAATATAAGCGAGCTCTAAAATAACATCTTTAAAGTAAAATCTAGTACAAAAGGGAAACTTATCAAAGATAAGCTTCCTATATTAAGCATCATAGCATTTAAGTAAAAGGTATCAAGGAAGCAAGCCCTCCCATCTTACACATATATTGCTCATCCAACATGGCATGAATCACTGAACCTGCACTCAAGAAAGGTAACACCATGATTTCCAGCATGCTCCAAGGTGGAAGCCCGTGCCCAACTTAAGTCCATTCACAACGCCTCAATGATGCCATCGAAGGGACTTATATGATCATTTAACAACTCATGGAATTTTCATTATGACAATGAATAGGATATTCAAACAAGCTCCAAAAATCATGAGGAAAGCAGATACGGACATGGACTTGGATTTGCTAATCAACTTGCACTATATGCATGTCTACTACCTTGCGAGAAGTGGGCGCTGAGAGAAATGCGTCCATTTAGGACGGTCTTACCTTCATCTCATGGAGGGATCCCGGTTCGCTCAAATGCAGGAAGAATAGAAAACACGCACAAGGAAGAGAATCTTGAGTATAGCAAAAACCGCAGTTGTCTTCAGGGATAGTAGATCTACCAAAAACCTCCTCCCCTTCACAGCTGGTGCATCGGCCTTTTGCAAGCTTTAAATTTGTAGCTGCATAATTTCACCAAAGCTGTAGCTCCAATATAACGCGGTTTCAACATTCACTTCTCATCATCTGCAATAGCTGATTGTATTAACACGATCTGTATGAGGATTTTGAGAGGCAGAGTTCAGAAACTTTCCAGTACTTGCTTCAACCACACAGTATATATGTTCATCTTTCTGCTGGGGATAGGTAAATTCGGTTTGCCTAAATAACTCTTTTTGAAGACATTCGACAGCTCAATGGTGGGGTGGGGGGGGGGAGATTGTTAAGGTCGGGCTGTTGTCTGCAACTTTGGTGTTATAATTTCCTTCATCTTTCAGATGAAAATGGACATCAGAGAAAGTTGTATGAAATTTGAAGATTGTACAGTTGATTCCTGCTTGCCAACCAAATACTGGTGTGTTTTCGAAAGTAGCAGGTGTGGAGAGACTCACAATTTGCAAGCTTGCTTTCAAGACTTTTCGTGTGATTAGCTCCTATCACCAAATGGCTTGCAATGTTCTTGGGGTATTGCAGATTAAGGAAACCGCAGATGGTGGTTCCTGTGATTGAGACAAAACTACGATTCGAACAACTTGTGCCTGCAATAAAGAGCTTGAAAATTAGTTGAAGCCACACTTCCATATGAGGCCTCAAAGAGAGGCTCTGCACTCTTGACTCATGTTGGGCATGAACGTCCATTTTCACTCCCATCCAAGACGGAGATTTTGTAAGATTTAAAGATGAATGTTCTATACCAAAAAAGGAGGGACCAACCTTGAAATCAAGGTACTTGTGTTTATGCACATGTCAAGATCACAATTCGTTTATCTTGGTCCACCGAAGTTTATTTCAAATCTAGCGTTTTCAAACATGTATGGTTTCCCCTTTAGAGAGGGGCTTCTCTTCTATGCTCCAAGACTTTGGCCATGACACCTGAGTGAGTTGCACTCGATCATTGGACAACAAACATGGAGTTAACCCTTAACCCCGTATTGCCGCGCGGGGGGAGGGTGATTCCATTGAACTTGGAACCTTCATACCACCCTTGATGTTAAGGGCAATTTAATCCACTATGACCAGCATATTTTATGTTTAACCACTTGCATGTGGAAATTAACGTTATAATTATGAAGATCTAGGAAGACAAATATCTTCATTTTAACGAGATTTGAGAAGATCAAACAATGATAAAGATGAAGTTACGAAGATGGGCAGCTAGTGATTTTTTGGTTTTGTTTTTTAAAAATTGGATAATAGGATGGACAAGGACCCATCATAGAAACAGAAAAATACAATACATCTTTGGAATACACATATGTGAGAATTTCAACCTCCAAATTTGGAGTTCATGTGCCTATTCTAGAGGTGGTCAAAGTGCATTGACAAGATCATATGTGTCCCTCACAATTAGCTTGAATGCCAATTTTGTAACATTTTTGGTTCAAGTTGTTGACCACGCTACTAACACCAAATAGGATCATTAGTGTGTCCTTTTGAATAGAGTGGTTTACTGCATTAATCTACAGTTCCAAGTTACTAAGATGATGTCGGTTTCACTTTTTGACACATGGAGATATGTGGAGATGTGTGAGTGTGTCCTCCTGCTTATTTGATGCAATCATTATTATTTTAAAATTAATTTTGGCCCAATATTGCAATTACTATCATAGAAAAGATAAGTACTGTAAATATGTGTGAAATGTTAGAGAAATTAGTGTTAGTCAAATTGATAACCCATTTAGTATAAAGATGGTTGATCCTAGCAATGGACAACACCTCGGGCATGAAATTTTATTTCCTTCGTCGAGTCTTAGTGACCTTGTAAGGTAGAAATACCATAACCCATGAAAATAAGGTGATTTGCATTGAAGATATGGTCTTACAATCATGAGATAATTTTCCAAGATAGACGAGAAGGATTCAAGAAGAATGCAAGTTGTTTCATATTTTTCTACCCTATACAAAAAATTCTACAATTTTTCAAAGTGGAAAGTTGTCAAACCCCCTACTCGTTCACTAGATTCTCCCTACACCAGGCCTCATAAAATTATGCGTTCTATAAATAGACGCCTAAAACGCATAAAATAATTTGAGCGGCGCGCATAAATTAAGAAAAAAAAAATCAAAGATGCCCAGAGGTTGTGTAGTCCAACGTGCAATTTAGGGTTTAGGGTTGGTCATCTACATTGATCACAACCTTCTATCCCGCCATATAGATGGGACCGTGTCAACACAATAAAACATGCCACACACAACGCCATACGAAACACACTCCAGTTGTCCAATTCCTAGCATTTTCCAGTCATTTCTTGAAAAATGGTTATTTTATGCGCCTCGGATGCACGGCGTGCATAAATTAAGCTAATTTATTTAATTTATGCGAACGCCTAATTTTATGAGGCTTGCCCTACACCGAACACGGTAATCCGCATGTCCATACATAACATCACCTAAACCAATTAACATTAAACTTGACTCCCATTGGCTACACTAAGTGTACACGCATTGACTTGGCGGCCTCGCCATGATCGGTTTCAGAAATGGCATTTCACTATTCTGACGGCGGTCTACTGCACAGGTAGAGGGTGGTTAACCGGTTTGGGTATTTCTACCTTACAAGCTTCAAAAAACCTTTGGACTATTTGTTTCTTTCATATAATAACAAATGCGGCCAAGACTTGCACCTATCTATTCTTGCCACATTGAAGAATTTCCATGCCGAGCGGGCCCCTTGATAAAGACATGAAGTGGCTCCATAGTTGCTTCTCTATTTTAACAGAAGTCCTATGGAGGTTTCTCGGGCAATAAATGATTAAAGGAATGAGAGTTTGTTTATACAAGATATGCCACGATTTGTACGAACCCTCAACAAGTAATGAATTGATATTTTAATCGGTTCAAGGCATTGAATCTAGTTTCAAACATTCTATAGTGAAGAAAAAACAAAAAGAAAGTCATAGGCGATAATGGTGATTAGATAAACATGGTACGTATTTGAGTCTAGGTCATTTACAAGAGTTCAAATTTTCTTAGGATTCATTCTACATATATGTATGCTCATATTGATATTATACATATGATAAATGATCTAATTTTGGATACTCACTTTTAACAATTTTAGCTAATAATACCAAGAAGTATTCTTAACACCCCTCCGTATAACATCTTGAGGGCTAGATCCAATACCTCATACCTTTAAGGGTCAACCCCGTTTCCGAAAGAGGGACCACACATTCAAGGTTTCATGTTGCCACAGAGCAAGGCAATCACATTGTATCCAACCATGTATCAACAAGCAACCTGGGTATCAATGTTTTGGCGATATGGAAGAAAAGAAAAGAAAAGAAAATCCAAATTCGGGCAGTCCAATATGAATTTGAGTCCGTTGACCCTATCTTGCTCAAGAGTCCCCTTGATGTGGGGTGGGGTTTACTGCCTACCTTGCGGCAGGTGGGCTAGACCGTATGATATATACATTGACCTTTGGAAATGCTCTTATGTACATGTTCCTTACTCAAAGTGGATAGTTTGAAGTTTTTACAAGTGGTGGTCTATTCTTTTAATAAAGATGTTTGATTTATCCATGTTTCTACCAGACTCACTGAAATTGAACATGAAATAGATCATGACCAAATCAATTGGTCAAAACACATGACAATATGGCATTTCCAATTTTTGCTTGTATCCTGAATACTACACTAAGTATAATATTTAGTGGCATATGGTATTTAATGTCACTATGGTAACTTTTTGGATGACACTTCTTATGAATAAGTGAATAAATATTGTCATGGATCATGGATAAGTTCATCCATTGGCCAAAACCCTACCTTCTCTTGTCAGCAACTTGTGATGAAATATTGTCATGGATGATTGAAATTTGGATGAAAACTCACGTGGTAAGTGACAGTAATTGCAACACCCTAAATCTATAATCCCCCCAATTTTTTTTGCAAGGAATGACAAATAATATTGGGTTACCATTTAGTGCTGGTGACACTATACCGTGGTTTACAATTAGTATGAACAAGACAATTAGAATTGGTGACACTAAATATCATATTTAGTGTAGCTCCACATACTGATTTATGTATTTGATGTTATCACTTAATTGGTGACCTATTAAAATCATTATAGTAATAATTTGACTGAATACGAATATTTATTGCTTTTTATGGCATTCACAAGATATCATCAATTGCCCCACTAAACTTCAGGATTTAAATTCATTTGGACCCCAAGAAAATTAACCCAATTAAAAATCGTGATCCATAATGATTATGCATCTGTTGAAACATAAGTTAGTAAGATTTTTAGATATTGCAAAAATTCAACCCAAAACCTAAGTAAACTATGAGATTGGAGGACGCTATCTATCTATGTTGCAAAAAAAATAAAATTATATCGGTATTATTATCAACGTGAATGTGAGTATGTTGGCCGACCATGTTCAAGAGACCCCTTGGTACATGATGGAGTTTACTGCCTTGCCTATATGGTTGTAGGTGGGCTCTAGTTTACTATCTATCTTACACATAAGCACATTCTTGCGCGCGCGCACACACACACACAAACACACAAGATGCGTTTTTCATACAACCAATATGGTTGTCCATCCCCAGTTGCCTACCACGTGGCTTAAGCAATTCAGGGTTGGGGGTGAACAAGTGTAATGGGAACTAGGGCATGCATGCAGTTGGGAGACAATGTGGTGGCAAGCTTAGGTATTGAGGCCTCAAAGTGTCACTTTTAGAGCTTTTTGCAAATTCCGTAT
Source organism: Polytrichum formosum (assembly GCA_964035585.1). Lineage (NCBI taxonomy): Eukaryota > Viridiplantae > Streptophyta > Polytrichopsida > Polytrichales > Polytrichaceae > Polytrichum > Polytrichum formosum. The sequence goes on along the minus strand of OZ037940.1, from coordinate 22,027,358 downwards.
CATTAAAAGTGCCATAAAAATTGCAAAAACATATCATAGATGATCAAACACAAGTCAAATTGAAGCAACTAAATTTCATCACAAACGAAGTTTTTATGAATTCAGGCAAAATCAAAAAGACCATTTTGGATTTGAGCCTTTCAATGCTGAGTAGAGGGGTCTATCCATGTGTGCATGCTCCCTTGCACTCCAACCACTCACGCAGCTTGAAGGCAGGTGGTGAACATGCTAGCTAGATTCATGTTAGATACCCAAAGTAGGTGTTCACTCTTGAACATATGTTACTTTAAGGCCTCAATACCTTAGGTGGTGATGCGTGCTCATGGGAGCATTTGGCGACATTCTTAGCTCTTGTAGTAAGATGCCAACCTCCCTACCAATCCCATTCCACACACCCAAGATAGATGATTGGTAAGAGACATTGTAGAGGTAACGGATGGAACACGCTATTGTATGACCATGGGCACTTAGGCATGAATGCAGTGAATTATATTATATTTCTAAAAATAAAACCTATAATTGGCTTTTTGGAATTCCAAAACTTATATCTTTAAATTTTCATTGTGAAAATCAAAAATTTCAAATTTTTTGGTGGTTTCAAAAATCGTATTGTTAGTGCCAGATTGGCCTAGGTAGTGCAGTACAAAATGTCAAAATTATTTACACATTAGTCTAAATTTCTTACCAATTCATATTTGTATGTATGGGTGCCCTATACCCGGATGGCATAAGCAAGAGTTAAACAATAATATTCTTACAAATTTGAATCCAACATGTGCTTTAGATTTGGTGTGTGGTGTTCTAATAAGGTAGATGGGCCTTAAGCAAACAATGGACTTAATCAGACACCTAGATTTGAGTGGCATGTGAGCATGTGTGGATCTAAGAATGGGCACCAAAAAAGCATGCGTTTATAAGAGTTTGGATTGTATGTTTAAAGGAGATTGGACTACGTGTGAAACATTCTAAGTTCAATAGCTAAAATAAAGTGGAGGGGGGAGAGGGTCATAACTATATGACTACTTAATGAGTATGAGAACCTTCACCTTGAATAAGTACACCATGTCTAATGGCAATGAATAAGATACAATATTTATAAGGCACGTGGTCGTGGGCACGAGTTAGATTTGCTAATAGTCTTGCATTAATCGTGTGTTTTGTACCATATCGTATGAGAAGGGGGTGCCGAGAGAAAAAGTGTCCGAATGACACACATCTACCTCTAGATAGGATGAAGAAACATGTAGGGTAAAAATTACGCATATAAAAAGTAAGTGTTTGGAGTAACTTGGTGGCACTTGCACCAAAAAGGGCACATGAATTTGGACAAAGCTGCCATGTAAGGGAGGGGGCAGGACTTTTTGATTAAAACTCACAACTGCCAGTTATCACCAGTCTTCCATGTTCTGGTGTACATTCATATGAACATGTTGGGCTTCAGTCTCAGCTGTCAAAAGGTGACACATGATCTTAGCATACTGTATGCCCATAAGGTATTTTGGGCACTTCCAAGGCCAAGGATTCGTGGCACTCACTTAAAATCATCCATGCGGATGAAAAAAACGTAGGAATCATCTAAATGACTATTTTTAGGCAATTTGATTCCGGAAATAGAGTCAGAGGCCCCGAATTAGTCTAGTGATGTCACATTCGAATGAATCGGCCCTCAACCCCATAGGGGGGCTTTTTTTATTGGAGCCACTTCATCCACGATATCTAGGATGGATGTTCCTTAGTGAGTGCCACGAGTCCCCAACCCACTTCCAACTCCACGTACTCCTTTGGTAAGATGGATTCACATAAGTGCAAACTCAATTTCATGATATTACAAACCACTTTAGCAGTAGGTTCTATCAGTTTCATTGGAATCATAAATCAAGTTCGTTGTATTGACCATCAATTGAACTTGAACTTTCAACCAATTTCATGATTTGGCACTCATATTCACAACTTCACAAAATCCATTTCATGAACTGTATAACTTTGTTTCACAAAGACCAATATATCATGTATAAGATTTTTCTAATTGTTCCCCATGATCAGCTCTAAACTGACATTTAAGTATATTTGGGCAAATCACTTGTCCAAAGATAATATGCAATGTGCACTTGTGGGGGCAAAAATATCAAAGCATAACAACAAAAACAAACAACACAACAACCACAACTTTGAATGTTTGCCAACCGCCATATTTGTGTAGTTTTGTGATCTAGTGTACGGCATATTGGTGGTTGGAATTGTCCAAAATTTATGTATAAATCTAAAAATGCTTAAATCCTAGTTTCTACCAAAATTTCGGTTGACCTCGCTTATCCCACCTTGGACCATGTCTGTAGTGACCGTTTGCACATCATCATTAATGTGACCTAATACTACACCACACTACACTCTCAAATCCACAAGATTGTGCACTCCAACTCCATTGGGTTTGTGTGCTTGCTTTGATGTACAATAATCAAAGACCATAGAAGAACCTGCATTGCTTGCTTTTGGTTTTGAGGTGTTGTAATGAAAGACCAAAGCAAAATGACGTCGCGGTTAGAGACCTCCAAGTACACATAGAACAAAGAGGAACCAATGAACAATGAGAAGGCAAAGAATGCGAAATTAGGAGGCGAGAAGTTGAGAATACGAAAACCACAAAGTGTGAAAATATTTATGAAATTGGTCTAGAAGATTCATGAAGTTGCTAGAGATAAAGGTGCATTATCATGAAATTGAGGTGTGCCACATGTCAAGTCGGTTTAGAAGAATCATGAACTAATTTAGAAGGTTCATGAATTTTGGTGGAACACTTTCGGTAACATTGGTTGGAAGGTTCATGAACTAACTTGGAACGCTCATGAGATTGAGTTTGCACTTCTGAGCAGCCATCTTACCAAAGGAGTATAACTTTGATTGTTGGATCGAGGTAGGAATTATCTCACGCAATTAGCAATTTTGAATCACGGACATTGTTGTTTCAACTTATATGATTGAAATTGAAATTCAAAAGTGAATATTTATACTTTGTATTTTAGCAATTATATAGAAATTCTGAATTGTGTTCATTATTGAATTTAAAGCATTTTTGGATGTTTTGAGCACATGATTCAAATCTCATTGTAACACATGTCATTTTGGTGTCCATACTTAATTATAAGCCTTGCCATATGTCACTCAATATAGAGGTTGTCGATTGAGAAGAGTGGCCACATACTTTCTATTTAGTAACCCAAAGGTATAAACAAATTCACATCTGTGTAATTTAGTGTGGCTACTTTTTATGTGATTATCATAAACATGCTTTCTTCACTTGAGATGGAAATTTTCAAACAAATCTAATCAATTTTATATGCAACAACATGTGAAGCCTGCATTTAATAGTTGTTATTATTGCTCACTCTATCTCACAAGGTTCACATACTGTCAAAACTTGTTCCCAACCACTGCTTTCAAGTTGTATGAACGACTTGCAATATTGATGCATTTTAAGGCAAATGGGCCTGAATTCGGTTACTCATCTTGACGGTGTGGATCTAAAAACAAACATCAAAGACATATGTGATTCAAAGAGATTGGACTACGTGTTCAAAATTCATTCACAACCCTAGTTTCAATAGTCAACATTCTTGAAGGAACCTACATAACATTTCATCAAGAAAGGGAATCTTCATTTCAATAATGAACAAGTTATTCATATAAAAAAAAATGTCCACATCAATGAGTTGGATTTGCTAATCATCTCGCACTAATCCCGTGTTTCATATCTTAGGAATAGTGGGCATAGAGTTGAAATTGTTCATTTAAGGCTCGCTTGCCTTAGTCGCATGTAGCAGGCGGAAACCAATGCTAACACCATGTGGTCCTTGTAGTTTCTTAAGGAAGACATAAGTTGCTTTTTCCATGATTCACAATATGAGTGGTGTGAACTCAAATGGTGGGGTTTTCATGCAAAAAGCGACACCACTTGTGCATCATCCAAGTGCACATAGGCACCCACTAGTTTGGTGGTTATAACAACTTGTCCACCTCCAGGAATGAATGGACATTTGGTGGCTTTCGAAGTTGTGGTCATGTTAGAAATTTATGACCGCAGGTCCCGGAAAGCAAACCTTTTTTTTTGAGTACTAGTAGCCACTTTGCTATAGTGAAGTGAATTGAACAAGTAGTGTGTTCTTATGGAAATTAGCCAAAATTGTCAAGCTATATTTATTAGGTAAAGGAAACGTTGCATTGGCCGGCCGGGGGGAGGAAAAGCTTGTATACGGTGTAATGCGGGAGAGTGCCAAGTAGCCGGTGCTTGTGCGAAGTGGATTTGGGAGGCGGCAACATGGGGAGCTTGCAGTGAGACTGAGTGGCCGATTGGGAAGGCTCCTCCGGCATGGGAAGGGGGCGGCTCTATGAGCCGAAATATTAGTAAGGTAGAAATACCCAAACCGGTTAACCACCCTCTACTTGTGCAATAGACCTCTGTCAGAATAGTGAAAGTGCCAATTCTGAAACCGATCATGGCGAGGCTGGCCACTTCAATGCGTGTACACTTAGTTTAGCCAAATTTAGTCATGTTTAATGTACTCATGAGTTAACCGGTTTAGGTGAGGTTTTGTATGGAAATGCGGATTACCGTGTTCGGTGTGAGCAGAATCTAGTGAACGAGTAGGGGTTTGACAAACTTTCCACTTTGAAAAATTGTAGAATTTTTTGTACAAGGCAAAAAAATATGAAACAACTTGCATTCTTCATGAATCCTTCTCGTCTATCTTGGAAAATGATCTCATGATTGTAAGACCATATCTTCAATGCGAATCACTTATTTTCATGGGTTATGGTATTTCTACCTTATATATATTTCTTCTGGATCTCCGCAACAATGTTGTGTGTTAGGTTGTTCTATGCATGTCTCTCAGGCTATGTCTCTCACCTAATGCTCAAGGGAAACACTGCTTATTTTTTCTGTGTTGGTGTCGGTACCTTTGTAAATGTTTCATTTCTTGTAAATGAATGTGGTTTGTAACCTTGTGACATCGTTTTTTGTGGTGTCCAGCTTTTGTTTTTAGGGCAAGCAGTTGCATAATTAAGGGCCAGTTTACACCATGGACCATGAAGTCGGACCAAGAAGATGGTCTTTTTCCGTGGTCCGACTTCATGGTCCAACTTCCATGGTCCGATTTCTTGGAAAAATCAATTTACAAAGCTTTTGGGCCCCTCACTAGATGTAAATCGAACGTGGACCAAGAGGAATGACCATGCACCAAAAAGTGAATGTGCTCATTTTTTTAATATATGCCAAAAAGGTAGTTTTGAAAAAAAATCAAGTGTAACCATTCTCTTGTCTTCATCTCCTCTTCCCCAAAAACGTTTTATTAAAAATTTATTACAATAGCATTTATGTGTCATGGGCCCCTACCTTTTTCTGACAGAGCACCTCTTTTGCTTCTCCCACCGCAGAACCCGTTGAACCATGTTAGTGGATAATGTAGGCCGCAAAATATGTCTTTTGGGGACCTCGAACTCCATGGTCACTCCGACATTTTTTCCTTGGTGTAAACCAAAGTGGTCCCGGGACGAGTTCAACAACCAATCACAGATTTTACAAGGCATTGGGACGACTTCATGGTCCATGGTGTAAACAACCCCCTAATGAGACACTCAATAAGTAAATTGTCATTTATCTACACACATATTAAAGATTTGGATTTTTGCCTTGTAAGGTGCCACCTTCACTCTTTGTGGGTAAGAGGTGGTGCCAACTAACTTCACATGGGTGGAGTGGAGTCGCCTAAAAATTGGGACCCACCACTAAGCTTCATTGCTGGGAGTAGCTAGTGAGCTCCATTGTGAGCCGTGGATGGAGCCCATCCTCCCATCCAAGGGCTCACATTGCCTAGGGTTTAGTTAAGTGGGGTGAGTGGTGTTGCCACTTTCTCCTCCATCCACCACCCCTCTGGTCGCCACCCTCTTGCTCTATCAACTTATATCATATAGCCTATTTGCTCTCGTAGTGCCGATTAATGTCCCCACCTTTTGATTGGAGTGGAGTTTAATATTTTTGGGTACCAAATTTCAAGTTTCAGAGTGGAGCTCACTGGTGGTGCTTGAAGGTGGCTTGCATATATTCTCATTTGAGGCTTGTAGTGGGTATGTATTCCCAAAGGCAATTCAATCTTGTCGATCTCCCTTATGATGAGATTTTTGATCATGAACGGGAGGAGTGAAATTCCAACGGTATGGAAGTGAGATTTGAGTTTGAATAGTAGATGATTCAGATACCTACTAGTAGCATATGGTTTTATAACCACAATTGGACCTTTCGATGCAATTTTGTTAACGCAAAGGCCAACATCCCTCCCTCCCTATCTGTATTTGTATGTATGATTGTATGAGTGTTATTATTAAGCAATGATGTCCATTTTGGTGTATTCTCTTGTCTAAGTGGGTTGGTCCAATCTTTTTGGGTGTAGAAATGTATTAGGTACTTCATGTGTATGATGTCTCAACGATAATCATCATATATGTGTGCAAACTAGTTTAATTTGGGTGCACATTGATGTTTTAGAGGGTTGGTGGCCTAAGATGTTGCTAACCGCTTTAAATGTATGATATGTGCATGTTGATCTTCTCATGTATTTGCAAACTAGTTGAACTTTGGAAGCCTCTAGAGGTTTAAGGGGCTAGTGCAATCTTTCTATCCAGCCAATTTCAATGGGTTTGTTCCCTTTTAGTTTGTGGTATGTGTGGCCACATCTAGATTCCAAATGTAAATTTGGGCCACATATTCGCTTACTATTTCATATCTAGGGCGATTGCTCATCTTATCAAAGCATACATGTAGCCTTGGATTTCTTCCATGTAAAATTAGAAGACACTACCCAAATGGACACATAGGTTATGTGCATTCACCAAATACTCTCTTTAATTCATCTAATTGTAACCACCCTAAACTCCACAAAAATTCTCAACCTCAATATCTTTGTTGCTTCTGAACTCAACATGTAGCCAAACCTACTACTTTTCATAAAAAATAATAATAAAGGTTGCCTCAAAGTAAGGTACGCATGTGTAATTTGGTTAGATTTATTCTTGTTCTTCATCTTCTATTGATCAAATTTACATCTTGAAATTGGTGTTGCATTAAGGAAGCTATAATGAAACATGAACAACATTCGGATTGAATATGGACTTAGTTTGATTTGGTTATAATTAATGGAAATGCATGTGTGTTGAATCTGCAAAAGAACACTCAGTCTCCCTTAATTGTCATAACATTTACTCAGTCTCTTTATGATGATCTGTGCAGTTGGAAATTGCTTAAGAATTGTGCCCCATTCTTATGGGGGTTTTCACTTTTTGCTCAGATTCAACTTGAGCATTCTAGAATATGAAATGAGGATTCATTGGCACCACCTGCATGTGGGAACGGTGATGTGACGTGCTTCACTAGGTTGTTAGCTTCACATCAAGCTCGAACACAATAATAATCCTAATGTCCTTCTCATTAACTGCCAAGAATGGAAGGATATGCACTCAACCATCCACAAAATGGGCATTCGATCAACATACAGGTACCTTAATCCGGCAACACATCCCATGCCCAAGATGCGGCATGACTGAAGGAATTTCTGTGCAGGTGGAGGGAGAAGTTGAATTGGTAAGAGAAAGCAAAGAACACACATCCATGGTTTTGTCGACGCTGTTGCTGAGTTGCAGGTTGTCGTCGACGGCCTTACCAAGGCTGCGAGACCCTGCACCAACTAGAATACGAGGCAAGAACATAAAAAGCTTGCAAAGAACACAATCAGAGGTTGTTGGCATGGAGCTCGCCTAGAGGAAAAGCCCAATTCCGGGTTGGCATTGAGATTAGACGCTCCTAGGTCACGTTTACTCTACCCCCAGTTGCACTCACTTACTCTCTGCAACCAAGCTCATTCAATTTGCCAGACACCTTGAGATCGGTGATGATCCGACTCCAACATGTCTCCAGACATAGTAGTAGCGCTTGATTCCCGCTTGATTCCTCCAGGACACCTCCAAGCATAGTTACATCCCCGCTACCTCTCTAGACGATTCATGCAGGGCAACCTTCATGAGCTTGAAGGTTGGAGTTGTGGCTGCCATAGCCTTGCCAGGTTGCAAGCATCTCCCGTGAGCTGCAAAGCCCCGACAAAACAACAATGCAGATGGTATCCAAGCATACATCTAACCACATTGGAGCTAACGTAGAGTTAGGGCGATCTTGGAAAAAACGATCCTCACCTCCGTTATCTGACAAGAATAATCAGGGCCAACCGGGCACGATGCCCTCGAATCTCTCGATACTGCTCCAGGACCCGAATGCGCCACCCGTTAGCTGGTATATCTAGGTTACAACTTCCCTTCTGGCTCGAATCGGCCAGTGTGGCCAAGCCCGTAGTGTGCAAAAATCCACCGAGCACCCAATATCGTATTTGAACCATCTCTTTGATACATTGAGGTTTGCGATCGAGTTGATAAGTGCACTTGAAGAATGATTTCATTTTAAACATGGTAATTTCAAACACGCTTAGTTCAAAATGGATTTATGTGGCTCAAATACACATCAAGGTATACATTCGTGCTTTATGCGACGATCTTTTTGATTCAGACAGGTGTTGTATTTGAGTGGTGTATGGCACACAAAAACACAATGCTCCTAACTAGGTTAAGATTATTACAACGGCCATATCACGATGAGATTGGACCATGTGCCAAAAGCAATCGACCATTCTAGGTTCGGTTGTTAACATGACTGGGAAGACCTATGTGAAGACCTAAAGATAATGATAATCTTCACTGTGACCTAGTGTGACTTTTGCATCTTAACTCCAATTTTGAAATTTCAAATGACAACATGCGTAACACATAATTGCTCAGTGGGTGAGAAAATTCTTGATTTCATCCAATGGTCAAAAGCATCTCAATAGTTGGGAATGTCCATGATATACCACACACCTTGCATGTCGAAACAACTAGCTTGTACCCAAGCCATCCCAACCCATTGCACCCACGTATATAATAAATATCCCAGATGAACCCAACCCCATACACCCATGCAACCATGCAATCATAAGCACATGCACGTGCATACCCGCCATATGCATGTGTACCCATGCCCATGTCATGCTCATAAGCCCCCCATGACCCGCCACCATGCCCCATGGAGCACTTTAAGGAAGAAGAAAAATGAATTTTTCTTTTCCTTTGAAATAAAATGTCCTACTTTGTCCTATTGTCCATGCCATGTTGCCACCTTAGCTCTATGACCGTCACCTCTCCCAATTTCCCCTACCATGCCCATCTTTTGCACTTGTAGTCCCCCACATCTTTCCAAATTTGTTTCCTCTTCAACCCGTCACATGTTTGTTTTGGGGAATATTTTTTGGCATGTAGCGCTTTTTCTCTGAATTGTTTGTTGGTTTTAGGCAAGAACGGTGAGGAATGGTGGGATGATGGCCTCACCACCACCATGACCACCATGTTGATTGTTTTATATACATTATCTATAGTATTTCTCCGTATTTTTAAAGTACTCAACTTGACGACCACGAATAGAGTCAAATGTGCCAATTTTTTCTACATCATAAGTGAAAATTGATATCCATCTATTTTTATACCTTATAATCTCTTTGGCTATTTCATCTACTTTGTCAAAAATATATGAGATTTGGCTAATGCATCCATTGAAATCTATATAATCTAGAATGGATTAATTTCTTAAGACAACTTAGGTAGCCATTGGCCATTTTCCGCTAATAAAATTAGCATTGCCGACAACAAATTGGTGACTACAATTGATCCAAAGTGCCATATAGTTTAACATCATTTAGCAAGCCTTTCATGTTCCAGGGGCCCTAGAAATCATAACTTGTGCTCAAATCAAACTAGCAAGTTATTGCAATTATATATATTTCAATCCAAATTTGAGAAGGCAGTTCGAGTATGCCATATTTATAGAAAGAGAACGAGCTCTTGAAATAAATAATAATATGATGGTGATCTCCATGTCTCCACCTATTTGGAATTTCTAATAAAAATGTCTAATGGAAAATAGGGAACAAACTTGAGAAATAGTGGGGTTCTTATTTCCTAATGCATGACCCAATTACATAGATAGTACCAAAACAAATGTACTTCTCCTCAACATTCAACACAACAATGTAGTCAATAAAATTCATGGACATGTATAGAGACGAGAGTGCACATTATGCTTAGCTCAAGATGTCCTCATGAAGCAAATATAAAGTGGTCAAGCATGTGAATCTCCACGTAATATGCTAACGGCCATATTCAAGGCCCTTAAAATCTAACAACGGCATTCAAGTACTATGGTGTATAAAGAACTAGCCATTGGTCAACATCCTCATTGACATATGTACTCAAGCAACACGAAGAATCCAATTACTTTGAAGGATCTTGGGTAGTTGAATTTTAGGGGTTAGGGTACTCCCAAATTCCAAGTTCCAACCAACCAGGTGAATTTATACTCTCATGATATATATATATCTTGAAGGAGTATGTTCGTACTTATACAAGATACTACTACTCGCGGCTACATCCCATCCGGACCAAGATGAAAAAGAAGTCATAAATCCTTTGGAAGTTGGGTCTCCAACTCTTTGTCTGTACTTCTATAGTCATTCCCCGTAGCAGCTCAAGTGCACAAATGGGAGGGGGTCAAGTAGTACTCTAACTTACTTCATGAAGTATATTCCCGCTTTCAAGTCCTTCAATCCTTTCCCCTTTGCTACAAAAGTCCCCGTGCAACCGCCGGCAAGGACACACCTTACTTAGCTAGTAGAAGTCATGGTCCTCGAATACATTTCATATTTGACGAGGGCGGTCATGAACACATGACCCCACTCACAAGAGTCAAGTCTATTCTACGATTGTCATAGACCGCCCCTCTCGAATGGGAAGTGTGTTTCATGACCACATTTTCCAGTAGTGACAATATCCACGCCAAGAAAAAGAGCCTTGAACTTGAAGCATCGATTTATCCAGTTTCATAATGTTACCTTTCTGTTTGTGCCTCCCTTCGTGAGTCATAAGTAGGCTAGGCTAGCATAGGCCATTGCACCCACTAGGTATGTATTCAATTCTAGGCTACACTACTAGGGTTGTAAGGCGAAGAACACACTTCCCATTTGGCACAGGCAATCATTAAGACATCATTCCATTTACATGTGTGAGTTCAATCTGTGACAATTGTAGATTGTACCCAACACATGAATGTAAATGGGGTCATGTCTTAATGACCGCCCATGCCAAAATGGGAAGTGTGTTCTAGGCCCCACAATCCTACTAGTGCTATCAAGGGCCTCCATGTTCAAAAAGAGAAATTTGTGTAAATTCATGAGGTAGATGGGTCTTAACTTGATACTTTTCGACTAGCCCGCTTCTCTTAGGATATGACATACGCGATTAGTACAAGTTGGTTAGCAAAATATGAATCAAGGTCATAGTTGCTTTCCTCATAATCTTTGGAGTTCATATGCATATCTTATTCAAAATTAAAGTGAAGATTCACATGCTCATTAAATGGTCATATTCTATACCCCTCAATTATGTTGACTATTGATCTTAGAATAAATATTATAGTTTGGATACGCAATCCAAACTATTCTAAGCACATGTCTTTTGGTATCCGTTCTTGGAGCCACATCAAACCACAAACCACTCAAATATGGGTGTATGATTATTATGAGTAATCGAAATACGCATGTTACCTTAGGACACAACATATATACCTTATGTGGTTAGCTACTTTATGATTTTGATCAATGGACCTCAAACACACACATATATTGTCCAAATTATGATCTTGTGTATAGTATATGCAATCATGCCATTCTAGGTTTACTTATACGGCTTTGAGGTTGAAGAAGGAATTGAACACATACATGTTAGTGTAAGCATAAGTGAACCTCAAAACGCCTTCCCCGCCCCCTACATGGTCATAAATAACCAACGTTGGGCAATCCGACGTGAATTTGAGCCAGTTGGCCCTACCTTGCTCAAGAATCTTCTTGGTGCAGGGTGGGGTTTACTGCCTACCTTGCGGTGGGTGGGCTCTTAACTTCCTACCTACCTACCTACCTAGTTTTTTCCCGTCAAGTAGAGAGAAGATTTCACAGCGGGAATTGAACCGCCAACCACTCCATTCGGAAATGGGTACCTCTCCACTATCACCCAGTAGTTTAGGGTCATCTTGGACCTCTTACATGGTCACATTACGATTAAGAAAAATTCCATTTTGACACAAAATCCCATGAGCATATGAAATCCGATTGCAAATTTTGCACTGACATTCTTCCTCATTCAGAAATGTTAGTAGAACAAATTATTCATTTTTTTTTATTCAACACCAAGATTGGGCCATATTGGTATGCGGATTTGCAAGTGCACATGTGCATGGAGATATTTATCACTTGCCCGCTTACAACCCAAGGACTACCTTGGACTCCAACCGAACTCAAGTACTAGACCTTGTTCATATTTTGATTTCAACAAGCAAAGTTATGTTGCATTTTTCTCATGCGATGAAATTGATTCCAATGGGTTAAAAGTCGAAGTGGCCATGGGACATGAAGCATAATGTTAAATCGAGCTTACTTAGATGACAAGGTCAATCAAATGGATTATCACAATGTGGTAGCCTCTAGAAAGTAGCTCTTGTTTGCATGATTATTATGTGTAATCGCACTAGTTATGGTGTGCATTGTGGGCCATCCGGAAACTAGGATTTAAGTATATCTGGATTCATGCATGACTTTTGGTCGATTCCAACCGTCAATATGACGTATACTAGATTGCAAAATTACACAAATATGGTGATTGACCAGCATGTAATACAAACATTCAAAGTTATGGTTGTTGTGTTGTTGCTTTGCTATTGTCTTTTGATGTTTTTGTCTCCACAAGTGCACATCCCTTTTTTTTGGACAAACCTTGTTAGTTAACATCTAATGTGCCATATGAAAAATCATGTCCATAAGAGAATTATGGAAGAGTGGACAAAGATGCAAAATTCAAATGAAATCATTTGCACTGAAATTATTTTGTGCCAATAGATGGCATGTCTAAAAATTGGCAACCAAAAAACAAATCTAAATCTTAATGTGGAGATATCCCTTCTTTTCTTTATTATACATATGCTCAAAACATGTGTGCAATTGATGAACGTTTTCAATGGTTGATTACACTAGAAACACAAAATCCTTGACTAAACATCATCTCTTAACAAACCGAACATGTAAAGAAACTCCTATAAAAAAAACATCAACTTAATGTACAAATTGGCTTGGACCCTATAGTGTCCCAAACTTGATTCCAAATAATGTCTATACTTTTAATTGATAAACAATACACATAAACTCATGACTGCATGAAACTTGACACATACAAAGTCGAAAGGAGTTTATTATCATTATGTATGCGGGTGCAAGCACGGTAAAGTGGACAGCTCTTGATCCTTGCTCAGGTTTAAGTGAAAAGTGATCCAAAACAATATACTAACTTTGAATTTTATGAAATAAAAATTCATAAACATTTAGAAAGCATATGAATCTACAAAGCCGAGCAATTTATGTTCACAAAAAACAATTTCAAACAACGTATATGTATTTTAGAAGACAGTGCAAGTGGTGGTGCAAGTGGGTGTCATTGAAAAGATAATTGTCAAAAACTTCTTTAAAATACAATTACATTACATTAAATTGATGAATTTTTGAAAAAAAATTACGATGACCTCAAGTTTATAATGAATTCAAGGAATATGAAAAGAAATTCCAAGTTCAAAATATTTAAGGTCATGAAAGTTACGTTCAAAACTATATTTAGTCAGTTGCTTTTACGCGTCACTTTTGATGATAGGTTTTGAAGATCTCATATTGATATTCTATATTTGAGCACCTAACTTAACAATAGAGGTCATCATGAAAAATAATCTATTTTAAACAACATTTTGCTACTACTTATAGGCATTTGACCAAGAAAATCATGGCTTTCATATACCGGAGCACTTTTTTGGTCCACTTTACTATGCTTGCACCCATGCCACATCAAACCCCATGCGGGGGGGCGGGGGGTGTGTGAGTGGGTGGACACAAGAAGGAATATAATCACGAATAAAAAGGATATATACCGCACAAAAATAAAATAAAAAAGTAATACCATAACATATGTATACTAGGAGAAAACAAATTTAATGTTTGTAGGCAGGAGTATCTTGATAATTCCTCCTAACCTTTCATGATCTCCTATGTATGTATCCTCTTGTTGTAGATTTATGTACGGGTTCCAATATTTCATAGGGCAAGACAAAGAGACAACATCATCCTCAGATGTTGGCATGAATGAGGAACACTTCACCTTGATCATACCCACAAGCTCATATGTGTACTTGAAACAAATTTACTCCATAGGGCCTAATATATCTACATTACAAGGGGATCAACCCTAGCCAAGCTTTATATATATATATATATATATAGAGAGAGAGAGAGAGAGAGAGAGAGAGAGAGAGAGAACCCATTATGTGCACCCACATACTCCAAGTACAAAAATTTACTTTACCACCTAGAGATATAAATTGTAACTTATAAATTTCTTAAATTACTTACATTTCTCATTAAAACTAAGATATCCTTCTATTTCATCCATAAGCAACCATTTAACCCTTTATTGCCCCCTAGTGCATTCCAATGAACTTGAAATTGTCATGCCACCCTTGATGTTGAGGGCAATTCAGCCCACTATCACCAACATAGTTTATGACAACCAAGGTCCAACAGTCTCAAAGTTGAAGTTCTCAACGTCGGGGCAACTAGTGAAAATTTGGTGTTTTCTAAATTTTGTTAACGGGATGGATGAGGACCCTTGATAAGAAATACTAGTATCTATATGTATTTAGGATAAATGTATAAATTAATTTAATACTCCAAATTTAGAGTTCATATTCCTATTCTAGAGGAGGTCAGAGTTCATTGACCGGATGATGATTGTCTCCCACAATGAACTTGCATGTCATTGTTGAAGCATATTCACTTTGGGGCATGGGCTGGGTTTTCTTAGCAATTGATCCTAACATTTGGCGACACCCACAAGCAAGAAATTTTGCTCCCTCATGTAAGTCTTGGTGACCTTCTACGAGCTTCAAAATCACTCTGCAACACCTTTCTCTTCAAATTAAACAAGATCAAATTAGTCTTGCACCTATCAATTCTTGAAACACAAAAGAATCTCCATGTCAAGTGAGATGAGGTGGGGTGAAGGGGGGATGGATGAATTTGGAGCGTAGAACCATTATTGGTTCTCTTCTTAATAGAGAATCCACGGAACTTTGGGGCCACTAAAAGTTAAAAGTAATACTTTTTGATACATCATAAACCTACGCGTGCTTGTAACAACTAAAGAGTTTCATTCCAAAGCCATCTAACCTTGTTTTATGACAAATCAATTTAACTTAAAACTCAAAAATGTTCACATTTAGTTTACCAAGTTATTCATGAACATCAATCTACAAATGTGTACTTTCAATCAATATCAACAAGTTTTTGCACTATGTTTTTTATCCTCTAACCCATCCAACCTCCAAATGAAAATCACAACTACATAACATAAAGGCGCCAATACATGACTACATTGGCGGGTGAACAAAACCCCCCTACTTACAAGCATGCATTACATCATTAGGGAGACCATCCGTGCAATGCATAAGTGCTCTAGCAACAAATAAGCATTTGCATTTGTTTTTGTTTTTGTTTTTATTTGAATTTACTCTCCAACCTTGCAACCTTTGTTCATATAAAAAGAACAATGTGAAATAGCCTTCAGCCTTTTAGGGTTTAAGTAGACTTTGGATGACACACACACATGCCTATTCTCATCCACCCACATGAATTCCATTATTAATCTACCTATTGAAATTTGCACAAACAATCTCCCTCACCCAAATCCAAAATTCCATTCCACCTCAATTTTATTTTGGTAGCGCGATTTATTAACCCCAAGCCTCTCTTTTCAAGCCCAAAGTGAGATTAAATTTTTTTGCTTTCTATTTTGGTAGTAGTTTAAATTGATTTGGTAGAGATCATCAACAATAATGCTGCCATTTCAAGCATGTGGTTGTTACTTGAAATGTACCTTTAGTGCCGTCCTCTTCCGGCAAGAGGCGGTTACTACAAACGAGCATATCTCTCATAAAATCCAACATAAAAAACACAACCCCCCATAAGTTTGTGGTTGATTCATCTCAAATAGCTCTCATTGGACTAGTTTTGGGTCTTTGAACTAATTTGATGTCATATTGACTTAAAATAATAATCTCCATAATGCATATTGTTTCAAGGTTTTTATGTTGGATGAATGAGGATTTGGGCAAACCAACCCATACACTCGTTCCTTGTTGGATGCCTAAACCCTTGCCTCCAAGGAACCAGTGTACGGGTTGTTTCGCCCCAGCCATGAATGAGAGGCACGCTCATATGCGATACTTCTCTTTTACCTCCTCTTCTTACACAAATTAACCCCTAAGGATTTAAGAGGTTACATCCAAACCTCACCATGCACAAAAACGTGTCTTTGAGCCATATACTTTCATTTTTAGGTAATTGTGTCAAAATGGACGCTATATACAAATAACTCGTTCTCCAACAACACTCTTCAAATTGGTTGAATATCTAAAATGAAAATTGTACCCAGCTTGGATGTCCTTAAATACAAGTACACACTTAATATTTTGATCATTAATGTTACATATAATTTTTGGTTTTATTTTGTGCTTGGCATAAGATGATGTACTAAATAGAGTTCCAAACTCATGAACACTCCAACTTTTGAGATTTTAACCTTGGTAATACTCATAGAAGTTGTGTATGTAGGCCATACATTGAGCCCCTTTGTCCTTTAAGGATTAATTCTAGGATTTTTTTCAATCGCATTTGAGAAGATATCTTCAAATTGAGCTTGACCCGCATGCACTCGGGTGCTAGTTAACGTCAAATCATTAGACTTCCTTGGCCCATATTTGCCCAAAAACTTAGTGCCTACAAAATATGTACCTCCACCAAATGTTACATGATGCATGAACTTTACCTGAACATGTTAATACTATATAGCATGCCTAAAGTATTTAGTATCATATGGTATTTTATGCCACTATGGTAACTTTTTGGATGACACTTCTTATGAATAAGTGAGCAAATATTGTCATGGATGATGGATGAGTTCATCCATTGGCCAAAACCCTACCTTCTCTTGTCAACAACTTGTGATGAAATATTTTCATGGATGACTGAAATTTGGATGAAAAATCACTAAATATCACATTTAGTGTTGCTTTTAGTGAACACATCAATGTTTACAAACATGGCCCAAAGAGATATGTACACCAATTTTTGACATTGGGTGTGGGTTACCATGTGAAATTACATATTACTATAAACTTCACCAAGGAACTTTTTATCAAGGAAGCTATTTCTTATTCCTTGGTGTTATGAAGAATTTGCACTTAATTCAAAGTGTCACGCCCAATAATTGTCAGCATGATACAAACTATAAGCATAAGTAACCTTTTGAAGGGATTTGCTTTTGTTGTCCATATTGACGTTACTGGAAGATCTCTCTACTTGACGGAAAACTAGCCAGGTGGTCAAGCGCCTCCCGTGTTCCACCAAAAAAAAACTGGAAAAGACATTACTGGAAGGATCAAGAAATGAAGAGCAAGGAGGTAGGGAGTGAGAAACAAAGAGTAAGGTAAGGAGTGAGGTGGCAACTTAAGGTTGTTACAACTCTCCACAATCACATTGTCATTTTTATTTATTATTTATTATTTATTATTTATTTAAATATGAATTAAATATTTGGAATATCAACAACATAGAAGCCAATAAATAATTATTTATTACTAGATAAGATGTTGTTGTTTCATTTAAAAAAAACCAAAATGCACGTTTGTTTTTATTGATTCTTGTCATACAACCAACATAACATTATTCATATACATAACAATGTTCTGTGGGACTGACAATATTTTGCAAAATATTCTATCGTTCAGACTAAATGTGAGGAATATTCTGTAGAATATTGTCAATCCCATAGAACACTATTATGGATCTGAATAATGTTATGAAGCTTCATACAATTAACAAACTTCCCTTGAGTTTATGTTGACTTCAATATTTTTGTAATTAGTATGATTTGTGTACAAAAACTTTTGTGTAAGGGAAGAAAGAATGTTGGCCGGTGATACTAAACTACCCTAAACATTGTATATCAAATACATATTTCAATGAATACTAACAATGACCTCCGCTAAATCACCCACACATTTTGTGCATATAATGTGGGTCACAAGTGAAAATGCAAAGTTAATTTAAAGTAAGCAACCCTGGAAGTGACACCCCCAAGATTTTTGTTGATTTGGGTTTCTTAATTGGCATATTTTCAAGCAAATCAACATAGGTCAGTCAATAGGTTATAAACATCCATGTCGTATAATGTTTAAAAAATTGTCCCTATAAATTGTCAAAGTGCATTGCAACATGGGGTCTTTTGGGGTTGGGGATTCGTGGCACTCACTAAGGAACATCCATCCAAGATATCGTGGATGAAGTGGCTCCAATAAAAAAAAAGCCCCCCTATGGGGTTGAGGGCCAATTCATTCGAATGTGACGTCACTAGACCAATTCGGGGCCTTTGACTCTATTTCCGGAATCAAATTGCCTAAAAATAGTCATTTAGATGATACCTGTGTTTTTTTCATCCGCATGGATGATTTTACTTGAGTGCCACGAATCCCCGGCCGTCTTTTGGTGTCACATGGGGAGGTGGGGTCCACTCATGTTGGATTATTAGAAGAAAACCACCTCAAAATCATCCTTACAACATGCAAGAGTATTGCATTTAGTGAGGGTATTGTTCACCTTTTGGAAAACACTTCTTACACCATCTTGTTGAACAGATAGATCCTAGACTAGCCACCGCAATCAACCAATATTCGTGTTCTTCTTAAACTGTTCTTTCATCATTCTTACACCGCCACTATGATTGGCCATAGTGGTGCTACTTAATGCCGCATATAAAATACCTAATGGCCTTTATCTTTGGGTAATAAAGTTAACTTAATGCACCGTCACACTCACTTGTTGACACTTTAAAGTTGGTGTTACTTTTAGACATGTATACCTCATACCAAAGTTGTTAGGTTATTTTCTACCTACAAGTACTTTTTGAATGTGAATGAGTTAGGGCAATAACTTCTAGAGCAGCTTGCACACCATATCAATTTTTCCTATTAGTGTAAGTTACACTAATTTGAAAAAATATGTTGCAATAATTTATTAATGAGAAAATAATTTCTTACGCAAATAACTTCAAATAGGTACACCACATATTTGAGATAGTGTGGGCCCCACGATTCACCATTAGCCCACCACAATAAACATTGGATTAATTATCATGGGCCCATATTCTCTTTTCTTTTTCAATTTTGCATTTTCTCAATTGTGTTTGTTATCATGGGCCACATGACTTACCTTGAATATAGATTGATGTGGGTTAGTAAACTTGCAAAAGATGTAAAGTTGTGCCAAGTGGAGAAGAAATTGTGATATATGAGGACTCATAAACTATGATAATAGAGTTATCCGTAAAGTCCTTCAAAGAGGGATGAACTGTGGATTTGATCCTTCTTTGAGGAAAATTTCTATTAAAAGCTTGTTAGCTTGTTGTGTATTGGAGCCTATTTTGAAAGTTGGGTGAATTTTTTGGGACGTCCTTTATTCACTTTTCAAACTTTAAGAGAATTTTAAGATCTAAAATAGGGTATGCGCATGAGATATGCTATCTTAAATCCCAGATGAGCCTATGCAAGGCTAGCTTGACCCACCCATTCTAGTAGGACAAGCTAAAAATCAACTTTTAATAGCCCGACACCACTCTTTGTGTACGATAATATAAGTATTAGGAAAACTTGGGTGAATTTTAAGTTGATTCTCATAAACTCAGGGTTTGAGACTAAACCCATTGTTTCATATGCTTTACTTTATGAATAACTCTAATAAGAAAGAATAATATAAGGGGAAAAAAATTGTCAACTTCGTGAGGAAGCATGGATGACGACAATTGGCATTGATAATATGGTAGGTGCATGATTAAGACAAGAAGTTCCAAAATATGTAAAAACACAACACATAGAGTTCAAAAAGTTTGAATATCATTTGGCCCATGATAAATGTGTGGCGCCTTCATTCTAATACCACACCAAACATGTCATATATTGTAGTACAGTCCTATCTCTTTAATACGACACACGATAATACAACAACCTCAATATAATGACACAAATTTTGTAAACCAAACTTTCTAGTTAAAATCCACCTCTATAATACAACTATAACTTTGTTAATACGACCCTCTTGGACCCCCAAAATGTCATATCATAGAGGTAATAAATGCATATATGGTGTGTCCCACACATGAAACTCGTAGATGCTCAACATCATGCTCAATTGTTAGCTACATTTTGATGAACAACCCATTAGAGGTTGCTCCTGCAAACTTAATCAAATTGCAAGCCATATTGGAGAAGCTCAATAAGATATATGTTACTAATTTGAAGTGGCAACATCACCGGACTATTGATTCCTTCTTCAAGTCCACATAGAGAGAAAGTTGCATATTTGTAAAGACATTTGAAAGAATATTTAATTTGTATATGTGGCAAAACATCTATTGTGTGTATTCATGAAGTACCTCGTTATTATGACAAAGAGGTCCAATTTGTCACATTATTGAATTTATGACACCTCGATAATACAACGGTTTTCTTGTTTCCCAAAAGTGTCATATTAAAGAGGTAGGATTGTATGCAAGTGCATTGGTACTAAATATTATAAATTGTGTGGCACCTAGCATAAGAGAGGCCAACATGAGATTCTTGGACCATTGATAACAAATAAGGGCCTTGATCCATTTGGTGTCCCTTGTCAAAAATTGATTCATTAGTAGTGCACCAAACTTTTGATTTAGTGTGGCACACACTATTCATCATCAACCCACATAAATGACCTGGTAATCATTCGGTGGCAACCAAACAAGGGAGCATTGGATGCTTGATGTTACAACACAAATCAGGAGGCAACCCTCACTAACGTGGCACACAATTTTGATGACCCACTCCCAGGGGGTGCGCCTTTCATTAAAAACCAAGAACCACGTGTGTTCGCAACATACTCTAAAAACCCCTATATACAAGTTGTTTCTAGTAAAATCAAGCAATACACATACAATTTCAATGATAAAAATACAAGTGATAATATGTATACGTAAAAAAAAATTACATTCATATCTAGTCATTAACATAAGTATGCATATATACATTTGAATAATAATGAACCCTATCATATGTATAATGTAAACTTTAGCATTCATTAATAACTTTGTTGAAGACTTTTTCATCCCCAAATGTAACTTGTAAGCATCTAAGTCTACAATATATTATGTCATAGAAGCTACTACAAATATTGATCTACCTCTACCCACGGGGGGTTCACTCCATGTCAAGTTGAACACCACGTGCGGCCAAAGTTTGCTACCCCTATATTACATGGAATAGATAAATTTCAAATTTATGATATTTTTTCTACATATACACAACCATTGATAATATCTTTTGTATATTTTTTGAAATTTTTAGTCATCTTCATTTTTGTAGTAAATGTTTTAGTTCAATTCTGCGTCATTCTAGTTAGAAACGGTATGTTTTATTAAAAAAAAAATCATCAAATTTGGTTACCATTTTTTTACTATGTAATATATACCATGTATATCTACCCATGAAAAAAAATTGATAAAATTTTGACCCATTTTGGTGATGCAACTTACCAAAAGTAGATTTTTTTTGGCCGCACATGGTGTTCAACTTGACAATGGAGTGACCCCCCCGTGCCTCTACCATCAAATGATCCATAGGATTGTAAGTCCACTTATCGTTGGTTCCTTTTTAATAAACCAATTTCCATGTTTGAGGACAATCCATTAAGTCAATTGGATCCCCTTTACTCCACCCAACAATTACTGAAAAATTTACGCATCCTATAAACCCTCCCAACATACCAATCCTTAACTGAAGCTAATTTTTTTGGTCTACCATGTTTTTTTTTGACAATTCTAGCTTTAGGTATGTTAAATTTTTAATAAATAATGATAATAATAACATTATTAAAAACACTCCACAATCACAACCAAAATTTAACATAGTATCATGATTTGCGGCAATAAGGAGTTTAGGCTTCATATACAATATGCCAACCTCAATCCAAGTCAATAGATCTTTAGATAAAGTTGGATTACCATTCAATTGACTAACAAGTGTACTTTTGAAAATTCTAGACTACCCTACCTCTACATAAGCCACAATGGCCTTTACATTAGATTGAGAGGGCATTTCAATATTTTCATGTTCATCAATTAGAGCATCCAAGGCATGTCGAAGCTCACTTTGCAACTCCACATCTTCTTGTAAATCATATTCAACCTTTGACTACATCAATTCTGTCTCTATGACAACATCCTTTCACATGCTTGAATTTTCTTCTCCAACATTACAATTTTCCTTGTCACCACCTTATGCACTGGAATCATCAATCAATGCGTGACCATAATCGCACTCCTCATCCTCCTCCATACTTCCAAGAAATGAGCCTCAATAAGTGACCTTACATACAAGTACAAATGTTGCATATTTTCTAGAGGTCCTCCATACATGTACATAACTACGAGTTATAATTTATGTAGCATATGTATACTTAGTACAAAAAAGTTCAAATTAATACTCATTTTTTGCACTCACATATACTCATATGTGTTATGAAAGGTGCACCCCCCGGGGACCACTAAATTAGGTATATAATGTTGTTTCCCTCAATGCCAAAAACATTCAGCAAATGAAAATGCAAATAAGATGACAACATTAAAAATCAAAATCAAACAATGCATTTCATAAAAAAAGATTGAGTACTTCCACCACCAATGGCTCAAGTGCAAACTTGACATCCCACAAGTGCAAGGGAGAAGTCCTCTTGAAGTAAGGAACTCTTTTACATGTTTGCACACAGCTGCCTCCCATTACTTGAGTAGAGGGCAACCCTCAATGTGTTCTTGGAATTCACATGTTATTAATTGTATGAAAATGCGCTTAGCAAATTGGCAAATAGACGTGGTATAACCATTTATTTTTAGTTGTATTTCAACATTATTTTGAACGTACTATGTAAATTTCAAGCAACCCATCCCCTAGCTACAAATGCTTGCCCAACCCCACACTTTGTGCATTGCAAACAGCTCCCAAAACCATCCGCAACACTCACTAAAAACTGACCCTATATTTTCACTCAAAAGCAACCCATGTACTAAAACCATACTCCACCCCCAATATTAAAAATTAACCACTTATAACTATTGCATATTCGATTAAGAAAACATGTAACCTAACCACCCCTTAGAGCTGATCTATGGTAAATACACTTGATTCTAATTCTCTCTTAAAAACAACATTTATAAATATTACCACATATACATGATTTGCACATGAGAACCCTAGGGTCAATTTTGAACACACTTGTGATGAACACTTTATAACTCATAGTTTATTCTTATAATGTCCAAAAGCTACACCAAATAAACTTATCAATGGGTTATCATTTGGAATTACCATTGCTATAACCTTTTATCAAGAATATCATTCCTCGCCAAGTAAGTTATTTCATGTTCTTTAACATGCATAGGGCATGCATACTTGTTTGTCCTACATGAGTAAATAATAATAATATAGCAACAAGTTTTAGCAACATATAACTCCAAATGGGAACCCACGCTAAAAGGATTGTTTGGTGTACATGCTAAGCCGTGTTCAAATCCTCTTTCAAATAGCAACACAACCCAAATAAATAAATGTGAATCTAATAGTAGTAACTATGCTCAAATGCTTACAAAAACCATATTAGATGTAGTTATTGTAATCCATATGTCTCAAACCATCTTAGCTCTTTAGATGTTAAGCTCATTCCATTTCATAAGCTAGATGGTTTCTAAACTAACACCCCAATCAGAACCAAGACTCTAAAAACTTGCACAATAACTACACGGTGATTTTGAGAACGTCCACCACCTTAACCCCTAAAGGACTACGTGTAGAGCGAAGTAGAATTTACAACGATTTTCAGGTTTTCAACTGATGTTCGTTTAGGGTTTTTCTCAAATCATCATAATGAATTGGATATAGTAGTGTTGAGGGCACTGGTATTTTAATGTTGTACCATTTGAGAGTATTGTGATTGTCTAGATTAGGCCATGAAAACCCAATAATGGAATAATCTAGGGGGTGCCCGAATCTAGTTTTTGGTTGGTGTTGCCTTCTTGATGGTTGCATTATTATTTTCAAGGTGACCTTTTCCCTCCTAGACCTCCGCATGTGAGTTTTACCACCTAAAAAACCAATAAATTACTTATGGATTTTATTTGCTATGCTTCTGTAGGCAGACTGTGGGCACATGTCAAATATGGTCCATAGAAAACATATTTTCCAAGCACTCAAATCCAAGCAGTGGATAGGAATATGAATGTATTTTGAGAATAATAATATATATCTTTTTTCCAAAAAATTTGGGTCCATTTAATTATAATTGGACCTATTCACATTCACTTGCCTTGATGCCAAAACACCTCCCAAATGTCCAAAAAACCCAAATGTCCACCATGATCGTGTTAGATAACAAAAAATAGCAAAACACTATCAAATGATTTTACATTTGACCAAAAGATAAAGCGTTGCAAGATTGATCCTCAATGTTTATAAAAAACATTATTTGGCTTTGAAACAAAAAGTTTGGAAATCAAATAAAAAAGGTGTCAAAAAACCAAATATGACCTTACAATCCTTCAAGGGTTAACATCAGACTCTCCCCTATTGGTTTTATACCATCTACCAATGAAACTTTGAACCCTTATAACATTTACATACATAATTCAAATAACACATCCTTTGGTGCATTGGAATCCCTTATCAAATCCTTAACAATGATCATTAAAACCCATTTTCACTCAATTGATCATATACGATCAGTGCTTAAAGTGACGGTTCTACCTTAATGGGACTTAAAACAAGATTCAAGCGCGTGAAAGTGACGGTGAATTGAGAAGGTATCAATCTAGGTGACAAGGCTAGCAACCCTAATTAAACCTCCTCACCATCGGGGCCGACTTTCACCTTGATTTGTGTCACTATTGTCTGCTAGGGTTAAAGCCAAGCCGAAGCCAAAGCCATCATTCAAACGGTGGTGCAACTTATAAGTGGGGGTAACTTAATTCAAGTCCCTCTCACAAAGGACATGCTTGTGTGAAATATCGGCATCGTGGTCGTTTTATTACAATTTTTTTTTTTTTTAATTGCTTTTCAAGCGGCCGAGTCTCAGTCACGGGTCGACAGGCCTTTTGCCTGACCCCCTTTCCCTTTCCCTTTCCTTATCAGCAAATATCCCTGCACCGACCTCATATTATAATACTACTAATAATAATAGAGTTGAAGGAAATAAATTGGTGATATATTAGAACGATCAGATATCTAGCCAGCACTAAAGCCATGACTTCTCATCAGTGGTTTCAAACCACCTGCCATTCTTTGTCACACCGAGTCAGTAGTTGCTTGCTTCGTGTCACGGAATGTGAATTGAAACCCTGACCCTGGCCTTCTTGGGTACGAAAGGTTTTCAAGCGGGCGGAGTGTCGGAGTCTATAATTGACACTTGTTTAAAATAATGCTAGAAAGAAATGCCCCAATTGCATACTATATCCCGTAGCTCTCTAGCAGCTTGGCTAGGAAATGATTAGTTTTGAAGGTGCCTAAGTTTTTGGGAAATTAATTTTGTTGAGTGTTCCCAAAAAAAAAACAGCATTCAAAGAGTGCCTGAAATCGTAATAATGCAAGTGACATTCGTTGGAATCCGACAAAGTGGCATCAAATAACTTCGGCAGTGTCTTCACGCGGCATCGATCTCACTCGTGGTCTAAAAACAATACAAGCATGAGTTTGCTGCACGAAGCAAAATCTGTTGCCAAGCAAAAACCTTGACGTACAAGTAAACGACAAATTTTAGGGTAAGGAATGTTGGTTAAGGGAAGTTGTTTAGGTTTAATCGTAGCCGCCATAGATGAAATTAGGGAAACCGTCCATGAAGTATAGAAATGACTTGGATGAATGTCTAACTTATTTTAAATTACTTTTTGAATTTGCTCAATTTTATAATATTATTTTCTAGGCTGCCTAACTTACTTCGCACTTTAATTAATTATTAGGCAAAAAGGTGCCCAAGCTACTAGAGAGCTACAGTGTTCGACTTCCACACACATGGAACTATTATACTTAATGGCAACTTGAAATCCGTCCAAGTACATTATTTTGTTTGATTAGTGTGGGTTACCATTTGAAGTTACGCACTGCTTTAACATTTTATTGAGAGTATCATTTTTTACTCGAATAACATAAGTACACTAAATATGATATTTAGTGTCACTTACTATTTGGAAGTACACAATGCCATATCTATTTACTGTGCATCTCGTATTTTACCATCAAATGTCGAATTGGTCGTTTGGACATTACATAACACTAGCAACTTTACTTGGTAAAATATGACATCGATAGTAAAAAGATATAGCATCGTGTAACTCCAAATAGTAAGTGCCACTCAATATCATATTTAGTGTAGTTAGTATGCACACTGCATAATATGAGATAACTTAGTTGTTGGTAGAAAACGATAATGTTGACAAAAAAAATTATAGCAACACGTAACTCAGAATGGTAACCCACACTAATTAGACAAAATAGTGTATTGGGACGTCCACAATAGCATAAGTTAACATGTAGAGGATATAGGGTAGACCTTATATCAAAGATTTGTATACGACGGAGCTTATGGTGGTGGGAGTCTACTAAGATGAATCCATGTTTCAACTAGCTTTCAAAAGAAAAAGAGGCACATGCCACAAAAATTCCCCACTACAAACATGCAACAATAGAAAGAGGAAACAAAATGTTCTGAGATGGGGGACTCCAAGTTCAAAAGGTGGGCATGGTGGGGAAAATTGGGGGGAGGTGGCAGGCATGGAGCTAAGGTGGCGACATGGCATGGGCAACATGACAAAAGTAGGACATTTTTAATTAAATTGAAAACAAAATTTATTCCTCCTCCTAAAGCGCTCCATGGTGGCTTGATGGCAGGTCATGGGGGGCTTATGAGCATAAGCATGGGCATACATCCATATGGCAAGTAAGCATAGGCATACATGCATATGGCAAGTACGCATGGTCATGGTCATGAGCATGGGCATATGGTTGCATGGAACCCCGTGGTTGGGGATGGGAACTCTAGATTTATCTAGAATTATGTTTGATAGCCACATCTTCCTCTCCTTTTGCCTTTTTGTTTTTGTTTTTGCCCGCAGATGTCAAGCCTTCACATCTTCTTCTCTTTTACTTTTTATTTAATGTTATTTTTGTATGATTGTTTTTTCATTCACAAAATTTCATGCAAAAATGCCTCCTTTCATCAATTACTTTTCATCAAAATTAAACTAAAGTAAAGTAAATTAAATTTCATATGAAAACGTATTGTATTGTGCATGCATGACATGAGATTTTTCTTTGACAACGCTCTAGATAAATCTAGAGAATTCATATGCATGGGTGGAATAGGCTGGGACAACACGGGTCCAAGCTTGTGTGTTATGCAATGCAACTTGGACACCTAATTTGGAGTTAACTTACCAAAGAGAGTCTTGAAAGGTGATTCTTGGACTATATCTACATTTTTGGAATAAAAACAAGTCGTAGTCGTTATTGTACAAATATATTCTACTTACAAAAATGATAACAGGATTTTATTTGATAAATTAGTCCAAAAAATATTTTGATTGGTCAAACCCACAAAGTTTATAATATTCTAGAGACTAGAAATTCTTTATTCAGTCAACGACCTTTCTACTTTCTCTTAATAAATAAAATTGCAAGGAATGAAAATATGAATGGATGATTGAGGTCATCATTGCTCTTACAAAAATTGGTAGTACATTCTTACAAAACATTTAATAAGGGTGGTTTGGAACTTGAATAGTTACATATGAGAAAAGACACAACTAAAAACTTAGAGATCGAACACCTTCAAAATGACTTTAAAAAACAAGTGCATCCCACTCTGAGTTTTTCAGTCCTTTAAAGTTTAAGCACAAGATTTTGGGTTTTTAAGGTTACAAATGTTATGGATGGTCAAACTACATCGAATCAAGGTCAAGATGATTGAAGTACTAAGATATCTTCTCAAATTAGACACGTACTTCCACTTTAAATTTTGACATACCACGATAAATCTAATAATGTGATTTTCTCGACCCATGCCAAATTTTTAACCAACAATATCATATGTTAAGATGATGGATAGTTCCAAAATCAAATTGTACTTATAATGCAACACTTTAGGATGTTGATTTTGGGTCGGGTGTTCATTTGAGAATGCTCTCCCTTATTAGTATAATTGTGGTCTTACGGCCACTTCACACACGAGCCAAGAGGCATGACCATGAAACTGTGAGAGCCCAAAAGAAAGTGTCCAAAGGCCGTCCCACGACACTTCCAAAATCATATAGTGTGGTCACGGACCCTCAAGTGTAGTGCGAAGTCATATGTGATCGCGCTCTCAATTAAATGCTATTTCAATGAATTTCTATTCATGTGGGTCCTCACATATGATAAAATAGAATAAATCAACGGTTGTGAGCATTCGGAATGCCATGGTCTCCTGGTTTTGTGTTAGGCCTACCTCCAAGAGGTGGTTTTTGAAAATAGTCCAAGTGACCATGAAACGTGATCCATTTGATGCCATGTAGGAATCCATGTAGACTTTACATCCATCTTGCATTCACATACTCCGTTGGTCCCTCAAGAGTAGTGTGAAGCGAACTTGGACCGGCTCCGCCTTTTCCACCAATGAGAGTGCTTCAAGTGTAAGGGTCACGGGCTCTCAGTCTCGTGTGTGAAGTGGCCCTTACACACACGTCTATAATGGAGTCATTTAGTTACTATAATAATTTTGTTTTTTGGGGGAGAGCTGACTTAATTTGCGCTTGCAATTGAAGCTTCTCCAAGTCCACGACGATTGCAGCCAAGCTCATCAAATGGAGATCAGATTTTTGTGGATCTCATGAAGCATGTGAAGCTTCAGATCTGACTTCCACATCAACTTCAACTTCAACTTCCGTGGCCCTCTAATAACACTCTCTGTTGGTGTGACCGCATGATTAGGGTATTTGGATTCTCACTAGCACACAATCAAGCTGGAAAACGGTGTTTGAAAATGACAAAAGTTTCTTGCAAGATATGTCCATCACGGAGGTGGGCTTCAACATACACTTTTAGCTCCGCACTCACTTCTCGCAAACTATGGGAACAAATACTTTGTGTGAGAGATGATTAGCAACTCCAAATCATGTCCGTAGCCATTTCTTCCTCGTGATTTTCGGAGCTTACGTAATATCTTGTTTATTGTCAAAGTGAAGATTGTTGTCCTCGTTAAAATGATCATGTATCAACCCTCAGTTTGTTGGTTTTATCTCGAAAGTTTAGGTGATTTTACGGGGCTTAATAACTGGTACGTAGGATGGGGTTTTGAGTTGCCACAACGTGTTGTCGTGGTTTAGGTTTTACAAATTGGAATAGGTTTTTGAGTTGCACACAACATAGCAAAGAATCGTAACTTTCGGCTTGAGCTCAACTTTATCGTCATTGTTACCAAAGTGTGCGCTGGTACTACTAGGATTCAGTTTTTAAAAACCCAGATTTTGATTTTAAAATCCAAGAAATCAAAAAGTTTATGGGATTAGAAGTATATCCATATGGTGTTAGAAGGGCTACTTCCCTAACGTGATGAAGTGCAGGGCCATTGTGAGATAGAAGATAATATCAACTTGATGGTCCAATTAAAAAAATTAAAAAAAATTGGCCTAGAATCAACTTGGACTTTCATGGTCATGTGGTTGTTCCTATGGTTTTTGTATTCACGGATTTTTCCAATAGGGTCCTTCAATCAAATATAGGTGGCCAAGTATCAACAACCAAACACACATCCACTTAGCCCTCAAAAGCACGGTCCGCGTCCAAGGGTTAAGCTCGTTCCATCTTTGCACTCATAATCACTCATTTTAGGATAAAACGACTCTTGAAACTTTTTAGCTATGGGAAACAAAGTCGTGGATGTTTCGTCAAACTAAGAATCCAACACCAAACATTTGAAAAAAATCTATTAATAGAATCTTCCTTCAAAAAATTGAACATTGAAATCTTTCGCTTCTTTGAAAGGACTTGCATATGAATTTTATGCATTTGAAAGCTAGATTTGAACATATTTGAGCATTTGATGAACAATATTATAATCACTTTGCACAATAACATATGATATCTTCACACAAAAAGTTAGGACAAATCCCTAAATGTTTGAAGGCATATATTGATCATACATCGCAATTGGCATATATGTGCCTTTGGTTGATTAGAGAATTGTTACATATGATGAATGTACCTCCTATTTATTCATGACCACTATAGGTTTGTGGACCATGGTTGATTCATCTCAATTATGTCTCTCTAGCCTAATGTGGGGTCCTTGAAACTAACTTCAAATGAACTTGAAAAAAAGGAGGTTTAAATGAACATTTGTTAACTCAGATCCTAACCATGATGGTGAATGGGAGGATACAATTCTCAAATTATTTGCAATTGCAAAGTATTTGGTTTGTCGATCAACCATCTTATGTCTTGTACCTAAATACCTCCATATATGTTTAATTTGCACCTCATAAGCAACCCATTGCATAAATATGACCATCAATACCAGGACTACACCCACATTAACACTCATGAACCAACACTACAAGCATACGAGTCCTAGGTAATTGACCTACGTCATCAGAAACATGTATTATGTAATCGGAAATTTTACAAATCTAGCACTGGGATAGATTTACGTTGTTCTTTCATTGACGTGGGACAATTGCATAGGACTCATATGCTAGTAGTGCAAGGTCAATAAAATTCAAATAAGTGTCTCTTATAGGATTAAGATAGCCCACTACTTAGTTAGAAATATCACTTGAATACAATAGACCAATGGATGGATAAAGCGGCCCAAATTTTCTAATAGGACCTCATGAACTTACTATGAGGGTCAAAGATTGGTATGCATCATTTTACAATGTTAACAATGTTTAATGCAACGTATACTACTTGGAGTGATTTTGGTTGTAGAACACACGACCAATGGCACTCGACTTGTTACACATCAAGTATGGTGGCGGCTTGTTTAGGGTGAAAAAGGATTTGTTGCATTTGAGCCCAACCATTGTTCACCATGGTGGTTATTGATTTTGGGGCGGGCATTTGGAAAGTTTAGGAAACTTGGTGGAATATTGCATAGGGTCCAATTACATTCTCGGAGAAAAACGTTTAAATACATATACAGTTAACACATGGTTCTTTATCGGTGAAAAATGGCCGTATAGTAAACATAGGGAGGTATGTAATACCTACTATTATGTGGGCATTAGGAACAACATAGCATACCAAGAAAGGATCAATTGTTTTCTGATTTATGTAGGGTCATGTTTATGGTGTACTTGAACTTAGATGGGAAGTTCTATTGCATCCCTCCTAATCCCAAAAAATGGAACTCAACTTGTGTTCAATTTTAGGGTTTCAAGGTCCAGCTTCATGTTTATTTCTACAAAACGTGCATCAGATGAGCAATATGGCATCAATGCATGTGAAGCTTTATTGTCTATTATGGGCATGTGGAGGTGCAAATAAGTAGTGTGGTGAGGCGCGCATCAGCTAAAAATGCCACGTGGATATTGTGGCTAAAGAATTATTGGGTTTGGTCAAAAGGGGGGGGGACTTTACCTGCATTGTTATTTTGGGGTGCTGCCAATTGGCAACAACTTGTGATTCCCGTATTTGGAAGGCAATGAGGGTAACCGAGATACTAAGGATTGTCATTATCTTAATAGGGATAATTGCCTCTTCACTTGCCATTGCCTCAAAGATTAGTGGTAGAAACTAAGGCGTTGAAACCAAAGAAATTAAAGAAAGAAAGGCGATGAGCATTGAGATGCAAATGCTCTCCTCAACACACTACTTATTCACATTGTTGTAGGCATGGTGGACTATGTCCAAGGAATGAGGAAATTTATTGATGTCAATTGAAGGTTGCCCACTAAGGAGTCAAAACTTTTTTGGCTAAATATTTTTAACCATCCTTCAACATGTTGGAAGTTTGTTGAATTGAGCCACAAACTTCAAGAGATTGTATGCAATATAAAAGAGGAAGTACTCCATAATGTTTGTAATAATTGAGACAAAATATTAAGAGTTTCATTGACAATTGAAGATTGCTTGATTGCTTATTTGTATCATGAATTATGTTGAATCTCACAATATTATTCATGTGCTCAATCGTCATCGTGCATTATTTATGACATATTTGAGAAATTGACAAATAAACAATCGTGTAGAAATGTTGGGTAAAAACACTAGATATTGCATCATGTGTTTTACCATATGTGTCAATGTTCAGATTTTTACTCATGAAATGCATGTCAATTGTCTATCACAATTGTCAAGTGTGCATCATGTATACATTTGGGATTTGTGATAGGTGCAGATCTCCACCCTGACATGTGCACCCTAAATTAGACTCATTTATTTAACATGAGAATCTTGCTAGATGGATATATATATATAAGGGCTATAAGGGCTATAAGGGCCACTTCTCTACAAATGGAGCTAAACCACAAAAGTACCACAATTTTGTTATCTCCAAAGCCCCATCGGGGCTTTGGTGAAATACACACTTACTTATACAATTCTCATCACTAAATCCAGTTGTTAAAGCAGCTCCGACATTTTCCAAAACATTCTTAAAAACGGCATTGTCACTTGGATTCTTTTTCACCCACCGTGGCCTTTTGATAACCCAACCCGTGATTAGGGTGTTTGTCTCCATGCCGATATGATATAGAGAAACCTTGCTACATACTATTTCGAGGCATTGTTGTTGGAAGGATGAGAGATACACACTTGTATGCATTAATTCTCATAACATCACACCACCAAGCAACTAAACGATGGTCTCTTTTCAAAGCAACGAGATAAGATTAAAATGCTTCGATAATTTACAGATGCTTGGTTATGCGCTCCCCATAAATAGGGGATCCCGTAATTAAAGGAGAATTATGCACCTATAAGTTACGTTCTCTCATCCCCTTGCTGCAAGCTTAGATTGAAGCCCACTCCCACCAAATAGTAGGTTTCTTGCTTGCAGACATGTGCATGAAACTCGGTAAGCTTGTATCTAGGTATAAAACATATATCCAGGGTACTTCCAACGTACTACAATGATAATCCCAATTAGAGTGTGCATCACTATTCATAGTTACAACAAAAAATGTACTAACGTCTTCCTTAGGAATTTAGTTTTGACTAACGAATGTTCAATAGATTGTTCGGACATAATAAAACATGAAATGACTTTTCTTGGTAAAATATTACATTCTCAATAAATAGTTATAGCACTACGTGACTCGTGAATAGTAAACACACACTTATTGGGATGACGAGTGTAGTATATTGCGTGAGGCAACGTATGTACTTCTCCGTCGTCTTTCGAAGTGTGGAGCATGAAGGGAAGGGGCTAGTGGTACGTCCACTAGTCTTTAGTGGGGACTTCCCACGGGGGGGTCCACCAATGAAGCGGTACCTATGTACTTGAGACTTTATTGTGGGCACCGGGTTGGATTAGCGAGGGATCGAGGGAATGTAGTTGAATGGCTCCACTCCAACTAACTAAAGTTGGTCATCCACTAACTTTGGGGAGACCAGAAATTCAGGTTACCTTAATCGGACTGGGAGTTGGTACCAACTTGTGGGCCATCTGACAGCCTAGAGAAAGCTCTTGGTGTATTCAGTATCCTGACATTGAAATGAAACCTCTAGATAGCGACAAATTTGTAGTCAGGCTTCGATTACACTATCTCCAAAGTTCTTTTTGTCAGAAAAAGAAAGAAAGAGCGAGAAAAAGTATGGGGAAATACTAAGGGCCACTTTACGCACGGACCAAGAGCCGTGTCGTCGGACCATGAACAATAAATAAAATCAATATTTTAGTTTGTATATACCGATGTGAATGGGAGCCCCGTTCTTCTTTAACGTTTGTTCATGTTTTTATCCAGCGTCAAGAGAGGGTTACTTTCTTCTTTTCGGAAAATGGGCGCCATTGGATAGGTTGGGTATCGAGTGCCGAAAAGAAAGGGGGGAGGGGGGGATGTTATGGTGGGTTCATGGGGGCTTGCATGTTATCTACACCGATATGTGTAGTTTAGTTTCCCCATGCTGATTTATTGAGCATTCCACACTATTTGGACATTTGCTACCACAATACTCCCTCCGTCCCAAAATGATTGTCCTACCCCCATGAGTTTTCTGTCCCAAAATGATTGTTTGAGTTCAAATGTTTATTGATTTTGTTAATGTAGAAAATTTTGCCAAACAATTTGGTGTGCCAAACAATTTCCACATCAACAAAATCTATACACATTTGATCTCCAACAATCATTTTGAGACGGAGGGAGTACTATTTTTTTGTTTTAATGTGGTTGCCATATGTATATTGATATATATTGATACACAAAGTTATAATTTTTTTCTTTGATTTTGACCCGAGGTGGGTAAAGAAGCAACCTATTGACGAAGGCAACCTAAGCGCACATATCAATGCACCTTTCTTAGTTTGGTAGTAAGTATGTAAGGTATATTATGACTATTTGGTGTCTCGGGGAGGTGACTATCGGAATTTTAGAAAACCACGTGAGATAAAAAAATAGGGTTAAATTAATTCGTTTAGTGTAAATTTTATAATTTCGTTAGATCTACCATAGCATTGGAAATATGTCCCCTACATGATTATATGTAGAATAGGGTGGTGGATAATTCCTCCATTTTAGTAATCAGTAGAAAAGAAACAGGGTCATAAACATAGGATCCCCCTAAAAGTGTGTAGTAGGATCAATAAAATAATTATGAGTTTGACTACTTGGATGAAGAAGTGTGTAGTTTCTATCCAAATTTGAATCAAGCGCGTTAGTATGGAGGGAAATGTCGTGGGATTTTTTTGGGGGAAGGAATGTGTTGGAGCTCCTCAATGGCCGTTGGGTTTTGCAACGGCGCTAAACAAGTGGGACCTTGCTGGATGCTTAGAACCTGATAGCCTCTACCGTCACCCTCAACCGCTTCCTGCAATCGGTTTGGTTTTGTCACAACCTTAGTCCTCGATCGTCAAGCTCATGCTTTTTTTTTGAGCATTTTCTAGGGTTTCTTTCATGTAGATTGATGGTGCAAAGTGGCCACTTCCTTTGCAATGTTTTCCGCGTGTATTTGGTTTAGGGTTTAACTTTCATGGTTCGTCTCTTCTTTGATTCGGCTTTATCACTATATTCGTTAATTTGAGACTTTCTCTTGTCTCAAATTAATATATGGACCACAACAACATGGTCTAATGTTTGGGTCGTCCTACCTAAACCATCTTGATATGAGTTCTTAATTGGGTTCTTGATATGAACACCCGCTTCAAAGTATTGCATCTTACAACATTCTCCAATATCTGTGTGATTTTATCCATGTTCTTATATTTGTAACTGTCTCAAAATGCCGAAAAAATCCCAAATTAACGAATATAGTGATCTTTCTTATTTTAAATGCAACCTTGTTTTTCCGGAGTAGGTAGTTGTGCAAAATTTTATGTCTTATCACAACTGATTGTATTTCTTGTTTTGTTCTATCCGTGTTTACAATTTGTCTAATTCAGCTTGTATATTTTATTATCTCCATGTTTATTGGTAACCCTTTAACTAGTATCCAAGTGCTATTGGTTGTGTTTTGAATGGTACTTTGAATGGTTTAGGATTGGTATTATTAATTTAAACCAAATGAATGACAATTTGAATGGTATGGAATGTTTGTTGCTCACATAGTCAGTTTCGCAATGATGTAGTATTCTGTCCACTATTTGGTACTTGTACGATTTATAAAAAAATGTGCCAAAAATTAACCTCTCTAAAAAATTACAAATAAATAACGGGTGCTATAAAATACATCAAAGTAGCTTTTTATCTACAAATAGGGAGGGAAAACATATTGAGAGGTGCATAAATATCCCCCCATTAAATACCCCATTATCGCACGAGGTTACGAAACGTAAGGGGGTGTGATTGTCCCGAGTTTGGTGTATGTGTTTCACGAGTCTCTTGGCCTTGTTTGGGGGTATTTTGAGGTATTCTAACTCAGGAATTTAGTGTTTGTGGATGGCTCCTCTTACACTTGAGCCATGTAGTATTAGTGATGAGAGGGTTGCATGTCCAACCCGCAGTTCTAAGCATTTGGACGAGTGGGTTGCATTTGGTGTATTTGTGATGGGGGATCTATCATGACAATGAATAAACTTCGTCAATCGTATGATGTTTGGCGGTGTTGGGTTTTGTTGGTGATTGGCTATTGTTGGGGGCATCCAATACACATAGGATGTCCGACTTTAGCCATGTCATAGCATCTCAGGGAGATCACTCCATTGTCAAGTTGAACACCGTGTGTGAACAAAGTTTGCTACCCCTATATTACATGCCATAGATAATTTTAAATTTTATGATTTTTTTCTACATATACATAACCATTGATGGTATCTTTTGTATATTTTTTGAAATTTTTAGTCATCTTCATTTTTGTAGTAATTTTTTTAGTTCAATTCTGCATCATTCTAGTTAGAAACGGTATGTTTTATTAAAAAAAAAATCAAATTTAGTTACCATTTTTACTATGTAATAGGTACTGTGTATATCTACTCATGAAAAAAAATTGATAAAATTTTGACCCATTTTGGTGATGCTTTATGTACATTTTTTACATTTTTTACATGTAAAACGAGCGCACGTGGTTGTTCAACTTTACAATGGAGTGATCTTCCCATGCATAGCATGTGCTTGGGGTGATGGTACATGAGCATTTAAGTGGTCATTTTGGGACGGTTATATCTTGGTATATGGAGTTTTGTTTTCCCACATTAATAAGAGTCTTTAGAATCTTGTTTGTTTGTTTGATTAAAGCATGTGAGCTATTTGGTAGAGTGCTTTGTTATGCCGGGCTACCATTTTATGTGTTGGTTTGGGCATGTGAATAGTAGGTGTGGCCATCAGTCGCTAGTTGGTCTATTTTGGTTCATGTTATTCCGGTGTGTGCTCTAACCTTTTGTATTGTTATCTTGTGGGTGGTCCATATGTTTTTGGTGAATTACGGTTGAGATGAGTAGCTTGTTGGAATGGTTGTGTTGGGATGAAGGGTGTCTAATGTGGTTATTGATTAGGAGTGGCTTGTGAGGGGTGCCTTACAATGGTATTTTCAGAAGACATGAAAAAAAGAAAAAGAAAAAGAAAAACCCTTGGAGAGAAACCTCTCACTGCATTTACAACTTCTCTATTTCTTTGTATTCTTTGTTGTGAGCAAAGAAGATTGTCATGGATCAACATAAGAGAAGATCAAGGGTTTTTATTTGGTGAGTTGCATGGGGGTTGAAATGCACATGATTATGTAATATGTATGTGATTTGGAAACATTATCATAAGAGTACTCAAGAGACATGTCTAGTTCTATGGGGCCGGCATATCCCGGTGAGTTTATCAAGATAGTGTCATGGGACGTTGGGAGCTCAATATGGATCTAAGTCTCCATGCACTACTGATCAAAAATAGAAAAAGAACACAAAAAGAGTATGAGTAATGTTATGATGGAGATTGGTGCATCTTAAAATCTCAAATATACTTAGAGGGATATTTTCTCCAAAGCAAGCAGGAGGCAAGTGTAAAAGTAAAAGGAAAACCATGGAAGAGGCAAAACTAAGAATGGCTCCAAATGAGAGCTACAAGATAGTGCCCATAACATGACCTTTGGTTTACCAATTGTATAGATCTTGCAATAAACTCCTACCCACGCCTGAGTGGCTGACTAATCCATATTTAGTTAAATGCCTTAGGAAAGCAATTTCGGTGAATTTTGTGTGTGGCTATAGATGGCATATGAAACTATTATGTGTCAAAATGATTGTACAAGGATGTTCTTAAGGAGCTATGACTTATATATAAAACAAATACGTGATGAAAATTGGTGTGCAGTTGATGAACATTTTTCACTGGTTAAATGTAACAAAATCACAAAATCTTGAATTGAAAGAGGTTTCCATGTCCAAATCCTACTTTTCAAAAAGTTAAAGTTGTAAGTAAGCTTTTATTGGAGACATTCATACAATTTTTACATAATTTGGACCCCATAATGTCCCAAAATTAATTCAAACAAACTAGGGTATGTGGCCTTTATATGGCCATTTCTTAAATGTTCATGCTTCAAGCATAGTTTATAAGGAATGCACATTCAATCATAAATCGAACAAATTCTAACACATAGACATCGATCAAGATTATGTATACCATGAAATATATGCAGTCAAAATTTTCTTTATTTAGTTTTTTTGACGTTTAGTTTTGTATCACCCATAAATAAACATGATCAACTCTCATGTTTGGATGCATCATAAAACTACATGAGAGTCGATATTGTTGGTTTCTAGTCTTGCAACCTTCATTTAATAACACACGAACAATATGTGTTACTAAGTAAGAAAGGCTTGGACATTTAGGGGTTTAAAAAATGACCATATAAAGGCCACATACCCTAGTTCACAAGCTCATGCACCAAGCAAACTCATAATTTGGATGAATACAATCCTTTTATGTGATGTATTGGCCCAATGAAAATTAAATTTGGCAAAGTCAAAAGAAGGAAATGACCAAAGAAAAAATAACATTGATGTCTTGAACTAACATGTGATGTCCATGCACCAACTTCTACCCATGTCCTGAGTGGGTGGGAGAGTTGAAAGCTCACATGGCAGACATGATAAAGTGGTTGATTTTGGATACAATGATTTTTGACATGACAAGAATGTAATCTTAAACACCTAGTGAATTTTCCATTCCCTAAAAATGTGAAGTTACTGCATTAGGACCAAATGTCAAAAACTTAAGATGTACATTGGTTTTGTCATATTATTGTATTTCATGTATAATTGGGCATGCCTCTACCAAAATAAAATATGCATATAATTATTTAGGAGGTCCCAACCAATTACATGACGACACATGGTATTTGTTTTGGTCCAAAATTATTTAATTTGGCCCGCATGTAAGATAATGTGGAATACCTTTGAGTTATAAGTTGCTATAACAATTATATGTATATATAAAGAACACTATTCTTTTCCAAGTCAGTCATTTCATGTTCCTTGATGTGCATAGTGTGTAGTTAGTTATTCATATAATATGGTAAAAATTTGAGCAAAAACATATAACAACTTTAGATCCAAATACTAACCCATGCTATAAGAGAACAAATCGGTGTAGCCTTTTGCGTTTGCAAAGTGTGCAAGGAGGAAGAAATACAAAAAATAAAATAAAATTTGGAAGTAACTCCACCTTCCAATCCAATGAGATGAATGCCTACATTATATCTTGATGAGATGTGATGAGATTTTGGGCAAGGCCACGGTCCACTCATGTTGTTGTCCACCCAAACGTACTTGAAATATTGTTGTCCAACCACGTGTCCTTTGATCCCAAAAATACCCCAAACAAAACATAGGCAATCGAACTAGCTTAAATAGGTGGCCATTGTTGTCACATTCCATCATTTCCCTTCAAAATCACACGACAATAACACATGTAGTATTTCTTGGTGGTACTTGGTTTTGACTCTTACTATTTTTTTAATATAATCTCTAGAGTGGAAGGTTTTTAGTAATAGTTGGGCGATTATATTCTACGCAAATTCCACCATCCCATTATTTTGGCCCAAGGAAAGACAAACCTCAAAGCACCTTACAACATTGTAAAGAGGAATTATAGGCACTAAAACTTGCCTCCATGTTTATCAACAATTAAATTTCTACCTAGTTTGCTTGTGCGTGTGCCACGTATAGTAACAGTTCTACATTTAATTATGATAGTTTACCAAAAATAGACATGAATATTCTTTCTTAAAATGAACATGGTTTCAACTTGAGAGTTTAAGGTCAAATTTGAAAGCCATTTATAGTCAACAATGTGAAAATTTCTTCTTCTTCTTCTTCTTCTTTTCTTTCCCTTAGGTGGTGTCCAAATAATGCATGCTAAGATGTGTTGAAGATTTCTTACAATTACCAATAAGACCCAACAAAAAAGGTAGTCTACCACTAACAATTGTGCCTAAATGTTTAAAAGGGAAAGTATTATACTATGGGTGTAGTTTTCATAAAGAAATGATAAGTAATGTGCTCTTTATATCACCAACTTTATACCCATAATTTTAGTACTGAAACCTAAGTGTTTATTTCAAGGTAGCACCAACACCATAGCCTTTCACCCTAAAATGAAAGGGCACTTCATTTTAGATGCAAGACTTTTAACAATCTATCATTCATGAGAGATCCTTGGATGTCCTAGATTTACATTTTAAAATGACCCCCCTGCCCCTCTTGCATTTGAGTGGTCATAAGTTCAATATTGATGTTAGGGTGAGCTATCTCATATTATCACATGAATTAAGGTAAGTGAAAATAAAAAATAGTGATGTGGTCCATAGATAAGTAGAACTATTCGAAAGCAACATTCACCCAAAAGCAACCCCTACTTTTTGACCACAATGCAACCCATAAACATGAATCTTCATTGCAAAGATGCACACGATCCGAATGTGAAAGCCTATGAGATCGTAGGGTGAATCTTCGGGTACACCTATAAACACCACTTTGAAAATCCAAAACTTATTTGTATGGTATCCAAATAATACATGTTTGAAGGTACAACAAAATTCCACATGCCATGTTTTTACTAATCGGGACCTCTATAAAATCCCCATGTGTCATCTCAAGAACTAAGTGTTCCGGCACCAAAAGTGCCGAACCTACTTTTGACCTTGTAATAACACTCAATACATATACATAAATCCTATATATAAGAACTAGCATGCTAAGTTCTTTAAAGAGATCATTATAGGTGTTTCTATATCAAAAGCATCAAAATGATGGAGCTCGGCCCGGCAAGTTTATGAAAAGGGTTAAAGGATAATGTAGATAGGTCTTTGAGTAACTTGGTTTTCTT
The DNA here is from genome assembly GCA_964035585.1 of Polytrichum formosum. Lineage (NCBI taxonomy): Eukaryota > Viridiplantae > Streptophyta > Polytrichopsida > Polytrichales > Polytrichaceae > Polytrichum > Polytrichum formosum. The sequence goes on along the minus strand of OZ037940.1, from coordinate 21,986,027 downwards.
AATTGGACCCTTAGAGTTGATTGGTATGTGGTTTGGTGAGGATCAAAGAGCAAACATCATAAAGACAAATGTTTACAGGAGATTGGATTGCATTCACACGTATTGATAACTACTCTACACTCAATAGTGAACACAATTGGGAGGACCTATATGTATCCAATTAAGAAACCAACAAACATGCACTTCCAATAACTATAACTAAATCAGGAGAGGTCTGATTTCAATCTGATTTTAGCATATGCTTCATCATGTATTTGCTAACGCAACATGAGTTTTGTTGTTTGATTGTTATCAATAGAAGTTGGAGAACATGAAAAACAAAACGAAGAACATCCACATACCTTAAGTGAAGTTAGTATTGGGCAAAGTAGGATTGATATTGCCCACCTAATAAAATGACATGCAACAAACCGGGATTGACACATCCCACCTCATGATTTTTATTTTTCTAAATTTTTTTTTCGGGCACAAATTGAAATCCCACATCATGATGTTACAGCCCTCGACCCTGCCCGCTCATAAATTATTAAAAACCATGTCGCCATCACCAACTTGCTTTGTAGTCAAAATCGTTCACATGATGAGAGGTACGTGTGCCTAATTCCAAGCCTCACGTTAAACGGACACCTTTCTTTGAGCGGTGATAGGGTGGATGTGGATTCAAGAGCGGACACCAAAAAGACATGTGTTGAAGAGAGATTGGATTACGTGCTCAAAATCTATCAATTATTGTAGATGTAATAGTCGACATAATATGGGGGGTCCTATACGATCATTTGATAACTTGGACAGTCTTCAATTTGATGATGAATATGATATTTATAGGAGCTCCAAAATCTATGGGGAAAGTGGCTACAAACTCGATCTGAATCTACTACTCATCTTGCCCTTAATTAGTGTTTCATATCCTACGAGAAGTGGTTGTAGAGCAAAAAAATGTCCGTTTAAGATCTACTTACCTTATGATGGGAGTTCCTTGTTAGCCAAGCTTCACATCCAAGAGCTCAACGTCTCACATGGAAGCATAGTGCACACTAACATGTATCGAATTGTCATCTAATGTGGACACACAAATTATTCTAGTATTCATGTTTATTTTTTCATTCACAATTAAAACATGAGGGCAGGGGGAGGGTTATACATATAATTTCATTTTCACATGGTATTTTAGAAATCTATATTATGCTCTTGGAATATTATGAAATATTCTCACATGTGATTTTCGGATTCTATTTACTTCTAAGAATTTTATACTTTCAAAACTATCAACAAAATCCTATAATTGTTCTCATGTAGTTTTCTATGTTACACGAGTGATCCCCCAAGTTAAATCCTAGTCACTACTTGTAATAAGCCCAAAATATGCCTCAACATTTTTTCAAACCTATGGACAAACCTCAAATTGTCTTTGTTTTGAGATATTGTTTTTCTACGTATATATCTAGTGAAATCCTATATTAGATTTGATCCAATTTGTAAAACTAATGACATGTGCACACAATATTTAAACTCAATCTCCTTCAACTTTGACTTTCAGGTCAACACCCTAGCAGCGTCCGAAAAGTTTTTGAAGTTATTACGGTTAATTGCCTACCTCTTTAAAAGGGCATAGGCTATTTCCCTCATGGCATAGGTTGCATCCTAGAATATCAAATATTTGTAAGTTGAAAACCTTTTGAGTTTTTAAGTTACCTGCCAATTGCCTTCAAAACTAATTTTTAGTAGGTTAAAATCCTTCATATCTTTTAATATTGTAGGTTTTAAATTCAAAATTTGAGTACTAAGTGGTATCCTTGGCAGGAATTGAACCTGGCTAAGCCCTTCACCACGTTTGAAGGCCAACGATTAACCAACTCTTTTTTAAAGAGTTGATTATAAGTTATGAAAGGTTGCTAAAATTCAAATGAGTTTAAGGGTGAAAGTCCTCACCATCTTCTGATTCAACCTCTACTCTTCCTGCAAGATATTTCTCAGGATTAGTAAACAAAAATCGAAACTTTCTTGAATCCTTCCACAAAGATATAGCTTCCTGCAAAATAAACTCAAAATTTTTGGTTGGTCCTTCAATCGCCACCCGCATCACACTATCCAAGTGTGTTGTTGTCATTTGATTCCTATTCTTCTGCTTGATATTATTCTGCACAGAGAAAGCTCTCTCACAAGTAGCAGTACTAACACATTGGCATCTTGCAATGTTGGCAAGCGTTAGTAGGTTAGGAAATTTCAGTTTCAAAGAAGGACTCCAACTTATAGATGTCCACAAATCCTCGAAGGTACGATCACTCCATTCACAACTACCTTGCACTTTGAAAGCAAAGAATTCTTGCTTACAAGCTGCAACATTTACCAATGGAGGATATGTTGTGCCCCCAATACGCTTTTCTTCTCCATACTGTTTCAGAAGCAAATCCAACTGCACAACTCCATAAGAACTCAAGCCAACTTGCCTTTGAGGCAAATTAGTAGGGCTCAAAATCTTAAAACAATCAATAAGATCATTGTCAACAAATCTATTTTCTAATGCATCACAAACTGCTTGAGCATACAACCTTTGAAAAGACAGAGCAACTTCTAAATCAGCCCCACTAGGATCCCGAATCATGGCTTGGGCTGTGGTATTTGTAAAGATCGGCGGGGAGGGAGTCAGGGCTATTATTGATATCCGCCTATGTGCCACCCAAGAGCCCCGAGTATTAGCCTAAAGATATGTACTTAGGCCAACTAATTTCCCAATTTGAAGAAGGATGAATGGCTAAAATCCTCTCTTTTAAAAATTTTGTAGGCAAAATTTCCTACATGTTTTTTATCACATAGGTTGATATCCTATGTTTTTAAATTGTCCATAGGCTCTTTGTCCTACACTTTCAAAATTTTATAGGCTAAGTCACAAATTTTGTAGGCTGCATTTGTATTAGCCTTAGGCTCTTGCCGGACCCTGCACCCTAGTACTTTGAAGGTTAAGATATGTAATGCTTCATAACATCATTAAGGAAGAGCACTTACATGTGTTCTCTTTTAAGAGCTTATAAGGAAGGATAACTCCCATGTGATGCTTTAAAATCTTTGATGTTCAGCTCAAATCTCAATTCTATCATGCACTAGCTCAAAATGTGGATCATCCATTAAAGTTTTTATAGTGAGAAATATAGTTGTGTTAGAAAGTTACAAAATTTCGGGTGTATTATTACCATTATGGGTGCAAGCACAGTAAAAGTGGACAGCTCTTGATCCTTGCACATGTTTAAGTGAAAGTGATTCAAAACATTAGATTAACTTTGAATTATGTTGAAAAAAGCTCATAAAACATTTCTAAAACATATTGATCTACGAAGCCAAGCAATTTATGTTGATAAAAACAAACTCAAAAAATTCTACATATTTTAGGAGATGGTGCAAGTGGTGATATTGAACAAGGAATTCTCAAAATGTTGTTTAAAACATGAAAACATTACATCGAATTGATCATTTTGTACCACTTTTTTTGATGACGACCTCAAGTGGACAGTGGAATCAAGGTATTTGAAAAGAAAATAAAGTTCAAAATAGTTAAGGCCATGAAGTTTACGTCCAAAACCAAATCTAGCCATTTGCTTTTGAGTATTACTTTTAATGATAAGCTTTGAAGATCTCATCTTGGTATTCTTACATTTGAGTACTTAACACAAAATAAGATGTCATCATGAAAAAATTCAATTTAAACAAGATTTTGCTACTAATTTTAGGCCTTTGACCAAAAAACCACGATTTTAAGATACCGGAGCACTTTTTGGGTCCACTTTACCATGCTTGCACCCTTATTGGGTCCCACAATTAGAAACAAAAATACATGCTAATTGCTTAGCATGTAAATGCACAATAATCTACAATTCTCCCTAGATTTATGTTCCAAAATGAGAGCATTCCTACCTATACATAATGTGTTAGTGTTCATGTATAAGCACCACATGCCTTAAATATTTGCAACACAAACTTTCACATGAGTGAGTGTTCACACCTACCAATGGGCAAATTGGGGGGGGGGAGAGGGTGAGAACATTGCTTATTATTGTACAATTTGGGGATCACCATTTAAACTAAATTAAACCTTAAATCGGGGTCAGAGACCCAAATCATCTAGTGAGCTTAAATTGGGATGAATTCATCAACCAACTTATAGGGGGCATTACCCCTTTGTTAGGTGTTAGGAAAAAACAACCCAATTTCACATAGGTGAACATGTTAGTCCTTAAGGTTTTGATCATCTAAAGAAAATTGTTTACAAATTAATACTACAACATTGTTGTTTAGAAGGAGCTTGTTGGGGGGAAAGCCCAAGATTTCATGTGCCAAGGACACACTTCATGTGTTGACCTTTCTAGCAATGAAAATAGACTTCGCCAATGTTGGTGAAGCTTTAGTGCGATCTTAAATCAAGTTGGCTTTGATATCTCAACCTCACATTTTAATACCAATGTTACCATGTAGTGTGGCATCGGCATTGATATTACTACAATAAAGAGTATGGAAAATTTCTAGGGATAAACCAAGCTCTTGGCATAATAGGTAGTCCTTAAAAGGAACAAGCTACTCTTGAAGACCCCTTGTATGGCCTAAGATGGAATGTGCCTAATTCGGTGTATGATCTTAAATGGGCACCTATATTTAAGTGGGGTATGATTGGGGTGAATCTAAGAACGAACACCAAGAAGACATGTGCCAAAAAAACATTAGGATTACATGCTCAAAATTAGATGCCCAAATGTTAAAGGGATGAACATGATATGATTACATTATAAATCGACCATGTTTATTTGATTCAATTTTGGATAGTATAATGATTTGTCCTAATATTGCAGGATACCATTTGGAAGTTTGCATTGTTACAACTTTCTATTGGGAAACATGCTTCTTCATCAAGTAAGCTATTTCCTATTAGTTGATGTGCATATTACATTTTTTTTGGCAAATGTTGTGAGTTATTCTTTGAGATTATGTGGTGCTATTACTTTCTAATACATTACACAAATTGGTAGTATACACAATTATGAACAACAAGAACTTGCTTGGTAACAAAACAATGTTTTACAGTGACTCACAAAAGTACTTGGCCGCTACCTGTGATTGTGAAAATTGGACAAAAGCTCTTAGACTAGTGAGAAATAATAAGCAAGATTTTTCATAGATACCATACAAGTTGTCAAGAACATGTTATCAAAAATTTGTGAAAAAAAAATAGAAATGGTAAAAAGAAATTGAAAGAAGTATGCAAAAAGCATGGCCAAGAACTTATGTTGATTAAGTAGGAAATCATGATAACACAAAGAAAACTCAAAATGAAAAGCTAGTAAGTAGCAAATGCTACATATGTACAACAACTACATGTCTACCAACGTGTGTATCCACCCTTAGCTGCAAGGAGATCAACCACCCTTGTTGGCATTGTGCGGATTAACTTCTACACAAATTCTACTTCAATGTTTTGCCAAACAACCTGGATCTTCTCCCACAAGTCATCTCTACTTTTGGGTGAATCACCAAACAATCATAAGCGTCTATCTACTTCATTCCACAAGTGTTCGATAGGATTTAGGTCGGGAGATTGTGGTGGCCACTCCATCACAAAGAAATCATGTTGACCTAGCCATCGTTGTAGAAGACCAGATGTATGCTTCGGTTCGTTATCATGCTGAAAAATCACTTCTGCCTCATCAAGACCTTGTCTCTCAATAGTACCCAACAATTGCAAATGTAAAATGTCAAGATAAACTTGCGAATTCATAATGCCATCAATGCGGTGAAGGTTTCCTACACCTGCCCAACTCATGCATCCCCATACCATGATGCTACCTCCACCATGTTTAACCGTATGTTGCACATGACAATCACAAAGAGGCTCTGTAGGATTTCTCCAACACCATTGACGGCCATCTGAACCAAAAACATTGAACTTGGACTCATCTGACCAAATGACATGACTCCAGTTTTCTACATCACAGTCCTATGAAACCTTCGCCCACTGTAAATGCTTCTGCCTATGCCTCTTTGTCAACAATGGTTTCTTCCTCTTCATTCTAGCACCAAGCCCTTGCCTCCGAAAACTTGTACGGACAGTCTCATCAGACAAACAAAGACCTTGAGCTCTCAAACAACGACCTACAGTTGCCGCAGTCCCTGATTTCGGCTAATTGAGAGTCCTCACAACAAGCCTCTCATCCCGAATGCTCAAAAGACGTGGTTTCCCAGATCTTGGACGATCAGACACCTCCCCATTTTCTCTGGACCGAACTAGAATGTGGCCAACTATGCTACGAGGAATATGAAGATGGCCGGCTATGAAACGTCGTGAAAATTCTTGCTCACTCAATGCTATGACTTGGGAACACTCATGAAAACTTGTTTTCTTCATTGTGACCGCTAGAAATGTGAAGACTCTCAACTTAAGACTATTGGAAGCTCTCAAAGATCTATACACTCAATGGAAACACAAGTGGAAGAAGAAGTCACTATTGTCAACATATGTAGTTGGCCACCCTTGAGATTATTTGAACCACTCCCACAAAAATGTACCACTTGGATTACCCAAAGGAAGCCACCTAATACTGCATTAAATGATGTTGATTAACCCTAATTAATTTGGGAGGCGGCTTCATTAACCTCTCTCTACAATTGCATGCCAAATGGATTCACAAGTAGCGGCCAAGTACTTTTGTGAGTCACTGTAACATCTTGTCACTCCAAAAAGTCACACATTCTACCAAATGTAGTGCATCTATTCATGTTATAGGAGGAGAACATGTATTCTTAACAATGCATTATAACACTGCTCAACTCCAATGGTAAACCAACACTTACAAGAGAAATCGGTGTAGTTTCCACAATGCAAGGTGTGCAGTCATAATAGAGTTCCTCAATAGAATTTCTAAACTACTGTTGCATCGAACCGGTGAAAATATCAATTGGGTGTGCAATAATTTCATTCAACAATTTTGTGATGATAATTTGCGTCTCCCATAGAAACGTATTGTGCAACAAATCATCTTTCTTTTGCTTCCGTCCCCCGATTCTCCATCCAACTTACAATTTCTTACAAATTGGCCAAAGCATTCATTTGAGCCTTTAGGGGTTAATTACCACACCTCCACATCCCATGATGTTGTACTTAGTAACCAAGGGCTCTTGGGTCCACAGCTAAGCTTGGAGTACACCTTCATTGGAGTACGCAAAACACAATCATCACATTTCCAAACAACACAAGTACCCCCAAACATTCATTCACCTTCTAGTCACCATCCCCCCACTCTATCATACTTATTTACTTCCTTTCTACTCACCCCTTTTGCATGTAAGGTATGTGGGGTGTAAAGTGGCTCGTTCAACTTCACCTCTTGAAGCTTGTGTTCAAAAGTATGATGCGACATCAACAAAAACCGGAGTGAAAATTGGACCTCCTTTTTGGTAATTATGGTTATTGGAAATGCAAGTATGTTGATTATTTTAAACCTTTATTGCAGAAGAGGTCTTCACGTGACTTCTCTCGAAAAGATAAGTCATTGTGAAGCCACTTTGCATTTTCATCAGACCCCCCCAATTCAACATGGACAGTTTTGTAATGTTTCAAGAATGATTAGGTGCAGGTTTCGTTTGATTTCGTTTTGATTTGAAGGAGAACAATGTTCCAACGTATGTTTGAAGCTCGTAGAAGGTCATTATGACTTGAAGGAGGGAGGTAATTTTCATGCATGTGGGTGTTGCATGTTGCAAGATCAATCATATTTAGTAGTGTGGGCAACACCCCAAATCAAACACGTTTTCAAATTGGCATTCAAGCTCTTTGTGAGAGACACTAATCATCAGCTTGATTAACCTTTTCCCATCTTTAGAATAGGCATATGAACTTCAAGACTAAAAATTTAATTTCTTAAATATGAGTATTCTAATATGTACAAAAAATTCTCAAACATATATATAATATTAAAACTAAAATAAAATATTATATTATATATATGATATATTATCGAGGAGGAGGCTTATAGTCCTTTCCGAAAATGCCGCCCTTTGAGGTGGCCATGTCACTTGTTAGGGTTAGGATTTCCAATGCTCTTTGCACTCCAGATCCTCCTCACTTCAGTTTGCATATCTTCCAGTTCCCTAAGACAAAGCGTCTTTACGGATGGCGCAAAATACGGATGGCAGATTTGTCGATGTTTTTAATCAAGGGTCCTCATCCATCATGTCATTCAAAGTCTCAAAAAAAATCACTAGCTGCCCCAAGTTGAGAACTTCAACTTTGCGATTGTTGGACCTACTGAAATTTGAAACAAAATTTTCATAAAAGCATTGGCTTCCATATACAACTAGTTGATCATAAAATATGTTGGTGATAGTGGGCTGAATCGCCATCGACATCAAGAGTTTTATTTGGAAGTTCATTCGAATGCACCCTTAGCAATAAAGATTGAACACATAGGTCTTCTCAATTGCGATGAGTACTCGTTGTAGAGTAGCTAATAAAATTTGAAGACGGTGCCCAATCTCTTTTAAACACGTGTCTTTATAGCATTTGTTTTTAGATCCATACATGACCACACACCATTCAAATATATGTGTCCAATTGAGCAAAAATAACTAAATTACACTGTGAATAAAAAAATTGGGTAAATTATCCTATTATAAGCATCCTAGAGATAATGTGACAAAGTTTGTAGCTAGTTCGATGAAACTAGTGCACTAGGTGCAAGCACGTTAAAGTGGACAACTCTTGAATCTTGCACATATTTAGGTGACAGTGATTCAAAACAATATACTAACTTAAATTTTGCAAAAAAAGAAGATCATAAATTTTTTAAACATATTGACATAACAAAACCAATCAATTTGTGTTGACAAAAATAATCTCTAAAAAAGTCTACATATTTTAGAAGATGGTGCAAGTGGGTGTGCAAGTGATGAATTTGAACAAGTAATTGTCAAAATGTTATTTGAAATATATTATAATTGCATTGAATTGATTATTTTTTACAAAAATCTGATGATGACCTCAAGTGTATAATGAATTCAAGGTATGTGGAACAAAAAAGTTCAAAGTAGTAAAGGGCATGAAATTTACATCCAAAACCTAATCTAGCCATTTTCTTTTGAGCATTACTTTTAATGGTAAGCTTTGAAGATCTCATCTTGGTCATTTACATTTTGGTTACTTAACACAATAATAAAGGTCACCATGAAAAAATATCCAATTCAAACAACATTTTGCTACTACTTTGAGGCATTTGACCAAAAAACCTATGGGTATAAGATACTAGAGCACTTTTTGGGTCCATTTTACCATGCTTGCACCGAAGCATGGATGGAATTAGATAGTTAGAACTATAATCCCAGTTGTGGGTGCCTTTAGTTGGTTACACCACCATAAGGATGCAGGGCAAGTTGAGGTGGGCATGTATCTTTAGGCAACATAAGAGCATTGTTAGACTCAACCGATTTGTCTCCCTCGGCACAGAGATTCTAGGAGGTAAATGGTTAAATTGTGTTCAATGAACATGTATGAATTGCCGCAATGATTGTGAGCTTGTAGCTTTTTGGTAAAGTTTATTGTTCAATTTGAGAATATGTAATATAGAAGTAGTCGATGATTGGTTAAACTACTTTTGTGGTTGTGTGGAAGCATAAATGATTGTCTTATGCTTGAGTTGTCTTTGAGTGAATTGGAGTTGTGAGTAAGTTTGATTGTAAGTATGAGAGGTTTGGGATTGATAGAAATTGATTGAAGTTGTGAGAATGCTTGCTTGAGAAGATGTGCAAGGGCAAATTGAGATTAATATGGATTAATAATGTGAAGATCAATTTGAGGCTCATAGAAATTGAGTGAGGTTATAAGAAGAAAGAAAGTGTAAATGAAGCAACATTTAATTATTGCAAGAGAAGAAGAATGAATCAAATAAAAACATTGTGGTAGAAAGTGAGTAAAGAGAGGAAGTGTATAATAATTGTCAGCCAGACATGAAGTTGATAAGAGCAAATGTAAAACCATTTTCCAAAGCAGGCATTACCGCAAAAAAAAAACATCTAAAACCATAGCTTGCCAACGCTAAAAGAGAGAAATTTGAGGAATGAGGACTGAGTTGAGTGATGAGTTGATTGAATGAATGTTGAAAGCCAAGACTATTGTTGATGAGATCAAGAAGAGCCATGTGATAGGGAGAAATTGAGAGTTACCTAGGGATAACTTGAGAGAGGAACCACTTGAACATAGTTAAGACCTACGAAAGGCAAAATATAAGAGTAGGATGAATCTTGTGATTGGATTTGTGATTATAGGTGAGAGAAGAACTATAGTCTTGTGAGAGTCTCGTTGGTGTGTGTATGTTGACTATTGAGTATAATCTACCCTTTTACCAACTGAAGATGATGTGAATGAAATTTTGATCAATTGAGTAAATGTGGGATGTAAGATTATGTGAGAGGAATAAGTCCCCATAGTAGAGCTATGGCATGTAGCAATGATAGGATGAACTCTGAATTATCAATTTCAACTAGGCAGGAGTCGTACTAGGGTAAAGTAGATGTCTTAGATTGATACCTAGTCTATGAAGCATGATCTATGGGAATAAAATGTGAGTTAACCTAATCAACTATGCTCTTGATTGTTACCATGTTTATTGCTGATGTTGCAAGTTGTTGCAGGGTAGTCAAAACTATAGTTGGACCTTGGTGTAAGCCATTGATTGCACAATTATAAGCTAAAATTAAATTTTGGAATTAATGAATAATTTTTTTGTCTTATATTGTAATTAACACTGAACAATTAATGAAGGAACTTGATGTGATTTGAAGATGCCTTGGACAATGATTACAAAGACAATTAGTACACTCAAAGATCATTGTTGCAAAAGACTATGTGTTACACTTTACAATTAGGAACTAAAAACTTACAGACCACGACCAACATAAAAAACAAAATGAGGTATTGAACCTAAGATCTTGCAAGGAATTCTTGAATGAAAGAAAAGTGAAAGATATGTCCGTTTTGTTTTTAGAGTAAAATATCAACCATTTTGTCTAATTGATGGATTATAATGTGTTAAATGCTTGCATGGGACACTAGTTGAACATTTCTTTACAATTTGCACCCTAGGTTTTGTTCTTTATATAGAAATGAAAAAAACTTAATTACATACACCCACATACCTTATGCATGGGATAAAATGTCCAGACCTGGAATCATATCGATGAATGTGAAGAGCTCTTGTATGCATTGCAATCGGTTTGGCCTCACAAGTTTGTGCACGTATGGGATGGATGTCCTTATGGATATCGGACAAGCAATTTTGAGAAATTCTACAAGATCGTGCGCTAGTGTCTTGTTTGTATGTTGGATTCTATCCTAACAAACCCACAAGATTGTACTAGAGTGGTCCATTGGTATCTTATTCATTGTCGCAAGAGTTTATGGAATTGTGCCAGGTATTGGACTCTTCCACTCACCTGCCGACACATGAGTTACATATGCACGTCCATCCATCCGTCCGCTAACATATTTTAAATTAAATCCAAGGCAAGGTCAAGTGAGACAAAGATGTGTTCCATCTTGACAACCCTTTGCTCGTGACCCATGCCTTTATCGGTTTCATTGTGGCAGTCAAATTAGAGTGGGCCCTAGAGTGTCTATTAAGGCTCATGTTCTCCAAGATCCCTTCCCCACGAGGATAATTTAAGAATCTCTTTAAAGAATGGACCAAGGTCGAATTTGTTGTTACGAGAGTCCCTTGAGAGTGGTGTTGGGTAGGCTAGTGGGGGTAACTTAACCTTGGTCCTTCAACTACTAAACCACGCTTTGACTCTTAACACTTGTCGGTTGAGACTCGCCTACCACTAAGTCACTATTTTATATAATCAAAAGACTAGTTTTCTATCAAGAGGGTTCCACACATGTAAATTAAGAACATGTTAGTCAATACAATCAATTTTCACACATTGTAGGTGAATTGACAATGTTCAAGATCATCTACCAGAATATCTTGTTCAAACTTCCATTCGGATGACACGTGTTCATTGTTTATGACCCAACCCAATATAAACATGGGATGTACAAATTAGTGTGGTCCACACTATGCAATTATATCAATATATGCAATATCCTATGGCCGGCGTCCGACACTTTTGAGTAGACCTCAATTGAACCCATCCAAATGGAGATGGCTCGAAATCCTTTGGGTACGACCTTTAGAACAACTCGTGGGGCCCTTGCTATATAATAATATGGCCATGGACTCAGTCCATTGTATAAAGGAGGAAAAGGGAGAAGCTCAAACCAAATGTCAAGGTTTCACATGAAACCAAAGCATCAGGAACATAATAAGGTTGCAATAGTAACTCCCAAAAGAATGTGGTGGGGACTTATTAGGTATGTGGATTCACGTGAAACGTTGACAGGAGGTGCACCCTGCAAGTTAGAGTAACGAAAGATCGCCCACCATACATTAACCCTTCATGGGGATGTAAGGGCTCAATGTACGACATACTAGTCATGACCCGCGCCGGACACCGGCTTGGTGACTATATACAGTCAGGACTCTATAAATGTTACAAGTCAAGAGTAGCAAAAAAATAACATATATAGAATTATAACAAGTAACACTTATAGAATTCATACCGATGATTAATAACATTTATAGAAATAACACTTAAAATTTCAAAAAATGAAGAACATAACGTTTTATAAAAATAAAAATAAAAATACAAATGATAATACATAATTCAACTAAACTAATTGAAAGAAATAATCTATATAGTAGTAACTTGACGAGATTCTTCCAACTAAACTAACCGAAAGAAAGAGTCTATAGTAGTCTGACGAGAAACTTCCAAATGATGAGATGAAACTTCCTTCTGGAGTCCTTGAATGCTCTTGATGTGTGATAGGGCATCATTTGGTCTTTGTTCAAAGTATTTCTTCAAAGTCTCTAGAGAACACTCAACAACACTCAATCCTACAACTTCTTCTACCACATGAACCATAACCTCATCAACATCAATTTCTTGATGTTTTGAGGAATACATATCCAAAAACTCCTCATCGGTAGGTTCATAGGGGTTGTTTAAATCAAACTCCATCTCATAATTGAGGTATTCATGAACATTCATCACATCACCCACCTCACTATCAGATGACAACAAACGTCAGTTGATGAAGTAGAGTAGCAACTTCATCAACCTCTATCAAGCGCCTAGCTTCCTCTATCTCCCTCTCAGTAGAGATCAAAAGAACACCCGTGTGCCTCCAACAATTTTGAATTGTTCGCAAAGAATATGGGATAAATGTGATTACATGTTTAAAATGTATGCTCTCATATATTATTACCTTGATTTTCTCAAAATTAACACTTATAGAGGTGCAAATGAAACACATGAAACGATTGTTGAAACACATGAAACGATTGTTCATTCTGTAAATCTAATCGGTTGGAGTTGGAGAAAATGAAAAACAAACCAAAAAGAACCAACACACCTAAATTTACTTTGAGGGTGTTGAAACAACCTTAGGATTGTACTCATGCGGATGGCATTGCGGACTTAGGCATATTCAAAGAGATCATAATTTATTTATGAATCGCCAAGATGTTTCCACCACTGAGTTGTGAAAAAAAAAATTGTCTGCACAAATGAGTTGTTGCCAAGTATCTTATGCACATATATTATCACACTTACAAACGCATAAAAGTACTAAATGTTTGGCAACTTAGTTTAATCGGAAGTTAAGTTACATTACTTAAAACTTATACACCATTTACTCAGTTAAGTTACATTACTTAAAACTTATACACCATTTATGGCTTTTAGTGTCACTTACTATTTGGAGTTACATGGTGCTATAAGTATTTATTGAGAACGTAATATTCAACCAAGCAAAGTCATTTTTGTCCTATAATGCCCGAAGAACCTATTCAACTTTTGCTACTAAAAATTGAAGTACTAAATAAGAAGTTATTTCATTGTGTAATTCCAGATAGTAGGTGACACTAAATACTATGAACATCGTACTTCTTTGAGTTTGCATGATTTGTGCTTATCAATACATTGCATACAAGGGGCGGGGTTTTTTCCTGCAAAAAGAATTGTCTCCTGGTTGCAGACAAAAGACATTGCCCCTCCATGTAGAATACATATACACAATATTCACGAGCCTCACAAAGTCTTAAAAATCAAAACTCTAAACATTTGGGGGTTCAAAACCTTATTTAGCACATTATTTTATGTGAAGGGTTTAATTTTATTTAAATGTATATTGTCACATTGATGACCATAACACTAAGTAGGTATTTGCATACAAGGCACTAAGATTGTGCATCTTCAATAACATTAAGATATTCGCTCGATTCAAGAAGTGCTCTCAAATAACAATGAAATTCTAGATAGGATCACTTAAACATAGCAACCAACGTAGACATGTATATTTGGTGCGATTAACACAAGCAACCAAATTAGACATGCTTACATTGTATGTAACTTACCTTACCTTACCTTACTTTACATGTAAACATTCACAACACCTACCAACGGGAAGAATGAAAATTATAATAATTCCCTTATAAAGCCCAAGAGTTAATATATTGACAAATAGATCAAGGTCAATGACCCCAAATTAGCCTATTGAGATGAATTTAGGATGAAACAAAAATGGCAGGAGGAGATTATTGCATACAAGCATACCTCTCATCCATCCAACATAGAAACTTGACCCCCGTATAAGTTCACGTTTGATACATCCCGGATGACTTGGATTAGACACCCTAATTCGGGTTCTTTGACACCGCTTCCGGTGTCAAATCGACTAAAAATAAATAACCTCTGAATCACATACTATTTCATGACATGTATGTTGGATGAATGAGGGGTAAGCTCATGTGCCATAGTTCCCTATCGCCAACAAGAATGAAGCTCAATTTGGGCGAACCAACCCATACACTCATTCCTTGTTGGATGCCTAAACCCTTGCCTCCAAGAAACCAGTGTACGGGTTGTTTCGCCCCAGCCAATGAAGCTCTTTGGGGGGAGGGGCGCATTTCTACCATGGCACCCTCAATGGTAATAAGTTGGGTGATGGGAAACCATTATCCCTCTGCCTCTAATCACAAACCTCGAAGCAGGCATAGTATGCTTGCAGCTTCTTTGACTTGGCCGGTCTCTGAACCTGCCACGTCCCATGACTTAGCAACCACAGTCCCTCAGCATTGTAGTGGTACACTGTTTGTGGTATTTAGTGTCACATGCTTAATAGCATCACTTACCCTATTTCGAGGTGTATGCTAGGTTACAATGATGATTAACAACCTCACCATAAGTGTCACCTCATGACACTTGGCATTCAAGTGCGCTTACTAATATCTTGGCATGAGTATGTTCAATAGTGTTATGAGGTGCATCCCTATATTATATAATGGTCTACAAGTTGACTAAAGTATATAATACATGACACTAGTCATTAGTACACTCCAAAATATCTTCCCCCTGCATGCTAAAACGCAAGACTATCTAAAGTATCCCAATGTGTTGCACTAAATATGATATTTAGTGTCACCAATTCTAATTGTCTTGCTCCATACTGATTGTAAACCACGGTGTACCATAGTGGCATAAAATACCATATGACACTAAATATCATATTCAATGTACTTTGAATGTCCTAATGCAGGTATTCTTTCACTTAGAGAAGTTATTAATGTTGACAAAATGGCATCATAGTGGCAAGTAATTGGCATGACACTTTGAGACCTTTGGGCTTCTATCTATCTATCTAGTTTAGGCCCTTTGCAAATGTCAGTAGGAGCGCGAGGGTGAGAGTCCACAATCGTTTTCCTTGGAGGAAAATTGAGAGAGGTGAAGCCGCACGACTATGTGATCATTGGCTGGGGAACATGTGCCGTCCTAACTTCTTACTACGGACTCGGCCAACCACCAGCCAAACACCGTCCCCACTTCAAGTACACCGAGGCAGCAAGAGGGTCAAACGGGGCCTCGTAACTCCCATTGGGTGTGAACAGGCAAGTAGTAGTTACGGAGGCAAAAACGGGCTTCCAAACCCTTTCCGGTCCGTCCCTGTTCCAAACCCTTCCCTTAACTTACCCTCCCACTCGCTACCCTCCTGGCACCTGCAACAATATTTATGCAGCGGTGGTTGGCCAGTCGGCCCGACCCCCTTTCCTTTCATAGTGAAAATTCCCTTCACAGTACCTTGGATCCCTCACCAAGTGGCAGCCAAAAGTTACCTGCCTGCGTCCAGATAGATGCCCCCAACTACTACTCAGTGATCGATGGGCAAAGAAAGGCCGGCCACAATTGTGGGCGCTTCCCTTCCCTTCCCCCTCTCCTCCCGTACGCCTGTCCATCCGTTCCTTCCTTCCTTTGTTCCTTTGCCACTTGAGGACAAACACGCGGCCACATCCGACCACCCTCACTCCCGGCATTGTTCACACCGCCATGCAGCTCGAAAGAACGAAGAACGAAGGAAGAGGACCCCCATGTGGCCACCGCCGTGGCTTATGGTGTTTCTCCATTTCCAAGGTGGTCTACGTCAAATTTGTAGTCATGGAACATAGATTGTAAGAATTAGAGGTCCCCAAAGATTATCTACCACTTTCTTTCATAGTTGGACACTTGCAACGGGCGTGGACACGCCAACCTGCCCCTGACTATCCCTGTTGGGCTCCCGCAAGGCTCACTCTCACATGATAGGTTCCCGCTCAAGAACAAACACGTCACATTCAACGATAAATCCTCACATCACCGTGCACCTAGAAAGAAAGGAACGAAGAGAAGGAGGACCATGATGTCGCCATTGGCGTGACTTACGATGTTTTCTGCATTTTGGAGTTTATCTAACATATATTTGTAATCCTGAAACATGCATCACAAGAATTAGAGGACGCATGAAGACCACTCCTTCCTTTCAAAGGTGAACATCTTGAACGGACAGGTGTGAACAAGCCAACGTGCATGTATGTCCCCCAAGGGCATGCCCCTAGGTTCCCACACAGTCGGGTGAAAATATCCCCTTTTATGATTGGGTGGAGTAGAGGTGGTAGGGTGCACCATAAAATCAAGTGCTAGGAAGGTCACCCGTCATTCCGGCCTTGGGCAGCTTAGCGACGAAGTTCCCATGGGATCCACGTTAAGGCCTTGGGTTTTAGCCACCCTCACCGTGCAGCTAACTTCCATCAATGCCCTGTTTCACATGGCCGATACAGACAACCCACGGATGATCAATACTAATACTAATAATATTGTTATTATTATTCTTATTATTATTCCGTCATGCGCTTAAATCATCGACAACCTGGATGAATCAGGAGAGATTTCGGTGTTGACGAACAAGAGCATTCTTTTCCCCACGCACAGATTGATAAGTGCCGCACCACATATATATGAGAGAAAGTACGTATCACTCCCTCACTCGCATCCTTTGCCTTGATTACCCTTTGCCTTGTCAACAATAATACCTCCGACTCACATTCCATTCGTTTCGTTTCCAAACAAACTGCAGTCAACATCTGCCTGGAGTCTACACTTGGATGATGCAGCTGGATGTGGGGCTCACCCACTCGCATAGTTTTCAACCAAAGTGTGGGGGGGAGGACGCGTGGGCCTCGCCCAGCATGCTCGCATCAAAAAGAAAAGAAAAGAAAGGAATGGCCACGACCATTCACAAAGTCGGAGCTGCAACATTCTCCGTGGGGGTCGCACTCTTTCCCCCCTTCATTTCAAACAAACAAGCTACAGGCATCTTGGGTTCGCGAGTCGCCACCATGAGGTGGAATTGTTCAATGTTGTGACCAAAGTGTCTGCTGTGACGGAGCAACAACGCAGTAGCAAACAAAATGGATCAGTGGCCCAATCTATGCTGCCAATAAAAAGCTTCCCTTTCAACAAAATGACATGGTTGTTACCAACTAAAACTCTCCATCACGTCTTTTAAGGATGGAATGCCAACCAGTTGATGTGAGCTTCCGAGGGGAAGATTCCTCCTTGGCAGTATACGAGCACTGAGGAACCCACTTACTGTGATGTCGCACCAGCTGAAACTACGGGTGTTCCTGCCTTTTAAATACAGAAACACAGGATTCAAGCATTGACCCACTTTTGTTTTGGACATTTGTGAAATATCTTATTGCAAAATGTTGACCACTTTCTTCTTCATCAAATCACACAAAGAGAGCAGGCCTACAACCATCCACTTCACAAGTCTTGATATGATCAAAAAGGGTTCACAAGGTCATTTCCGGATCCTTTGGTCTAATCTTTGTCTGGATGTTACAAGAACGGTAAATATTGCATTTCATAATAATCATGAAGACGCTTATGAAATTTGATAAGAAAATTGGGAATGCTTGAAGAAACCTGGGTGTCAAGCAGGTTGTCATCCCTGTGCTTTCTGGGATCTCTCAGGTTGAGTTTTGAACAAATTGAACAAAATATTCTGCTCTTTAGAATGTAATTTCGATTGTAACATATCCAAGATTTCTAGCAGATAAGTAAACAGTGCATTGATATACCATGAACGAAAATAGAGATTCAATGCACCATAGCCCTGCATTTATTGAACCCTTTCATCTTCAATTCAAGTTCAAGAATGATGCATCCACCTCTTGCTATTTGGGTTTGAGATTCCTGTCCCTGCAACCCCTGCAATCTACAGCCACTAACATTCCATCAGCATCATCCATGACAACTGGAAGCAATAAATTAGATACAAATCAGGTGGCTTGAGAATACCAAGAATATTGACATTACCTGTAATGATTCAAAGTTCTGTTCAAGGATATTGAATGAAATGAAGTTAGAAGACCTTCACCTCTATTTCTTTTCCTTACTACAAGGGAACGGTCTAATTGGTCATTATAATCCTTGTACTAATCTCTAGTGACTTCTACATTTTCAACATTACTTGCTTAAAGCCTTGCAACTTCTATCCATTTATACTAGAATACATTGACTTCTTGTGTCAGTTTAATGGCAGATTAGAGTGCTAACATATTACAACTGTCCTCGCCTCATGCAGACTGGAAACTGACGTAGACATCTCATTTTCGTTGAACATGTGTAGGAATTCCATGTTAATGACAAGCTATAGAAAATTAATTTGATCCACAAAAGATCCAAAATATCTATGTACATAACTACATCCAACGCATTTGGTTTTAGACTAAACGAAAAGTTGTTAATATATTTCCACTTAAAGATTAAATCCATGTGTTGAAAGCCAAATTTAATCTCTTGACAAGCCATAAATTTAGCAGATTGAAGGAAAGTGAAATTGTGTCCCAAGGCTCAAAACCAACTTATGTACAACATACTTTGGAAGAAAAAAAAACAAAAACACACATGTAGACATGATGGCTATAAATAGTACTGTAGATATTGCAATTATTGTGCATTGGATACCTTCACGTACATTTTCACCCTAATTTGAACTTATTTATTCCATTTGGGAATCTCATTTGACAAATGAAGACATTTCAATAAAGGTTGCTTTTCAAAGTAATAACTAAATCTAAACTTATCAACAACAAAATTATTCCATTTTTCTTGTCTTCAAGGGACTGTTGACATTAAAGGGTTAGGGTGCCAAAGGAGATTGACAAACCAAGAAACCTTACTTTCATGCACCCACAACAAGATGCTCGATAGCAATTTGTAAATATCTCAATGAGAACCAAAAGAAACCCAATCCTTTGGTTAGGAAAAGAGAGCAATTTAAGAGGATACTCAGCTGTGCCATACTCGACATCCAATCTCCAGTTCCAGGTATCATGTGCCTTCGGAAGTTGTAGAGGCAGTATTTGTGAACTTCCAGGAGAACCCAAAATTGGTGGCAGAGTTCTGTTAAGAGTCAATCTTTAGCTCCTTTGGGAAACCCGATGCCAGGTTAAATGCAAGGATCCTGTGCTTGTGGAAAGTACATTAAACATCTGATGATTTGGTGTGGCATTAAAATTGGGTTGCCATGTTAATTAGAGTGGTCTTCATGACCTGTCAATTAGCACCAAGTGTCATATGAAAGCCTCTCTACTTGTCAACCAGTGATTGCAAGACAAGTTGATGTGGGTCGATGATTTCAATGCCTGAACCTGAACAAAACAAGTTTCAACAGAATTGACAAACAACAGAAGTCGGGGAAAGCTCAATGTAGCAGAAAATGGTCCATGACCATCACACTGAACCAGTGACAGAATAGCAATTCCAAGTCTAGGCATCTATTAAATGAAGAGGGCCTTTGAAGAGTTAAGAAACTATTCATCAACCCACTCCTAAGGTCCTCTATAAAATTCATTTCTTGAAAGGAGTTTATGATTTCACTGAGCACTTCTTTTATAGACATTCACATTTAGATCATCTGCCACTGAAGGTGTGCAAATCAAATGACATACAAAACAACACACCACAAGGTTCACATATTTAGCAACTAGAGGTTAACTCCTTATCTTAACTACCAGCTAGCATACATATGAAATTGAACAAACATGGACCTTGTAGAAAAATACAAGACTGCCGATATACCTAAATGGAGCCAGCCTTGCTGAGCACTTACCGTAGTGTGAAAGACACCGTTGGCACCAAGAAGTACTAGAATTCCTTGATATTGTACTAGAAATATAAATCAAGGATATAACTAATGAATCGTACTGCAATTCATTAACAATGAGGGGAAGCACATGCCTTAGTACAAATATAGGTCACACAGCTGCAAGCACATCCAAGAGTAACATCTGTGCTTCTTACGGGCTTCATGCAATGAGAGCTTCCTCCACAAAAAGCTGTCATACTAACAGGAGAAAGCCTGCAAAGCTGGAATCAAAATAGGAAGAAAATGGTACGGTATCGTAGAAAAGTGTCCTAGATATAAGGGACAAATTTCTACGATACCATACCATTTCCTTCCTGTTCAAAACATGTACATTACCTTGAATTTCCATCTTCCAAGGTTTTCACCAGTTAGTATGACGATCTATCCAGGTTGCCGATGGAATCGTTAGATCCCAAAGCATCCAAGAGGTTGTGGTAGCCCATAAAAAGTCATCTGCATCCACGACACCTGCACTGTGCTTGGGACAATAAACTCCGGTTCCTTTGCAATCTGACCAGCACAATCTGATGGAATAACAAGACTCCGAAATGGCATCTACTCACACCAGATTGACCACTCAAATTTGAAGTTTGACATCCTGCTGCTGTGTATACTTTGTACCGGACGACTTAGTTGCGTTGTAAGTTGGCACAAGATAAGACACCACAGTGTAACTCAAGCCAGCATCCTTTACAAACCTATGAACCAGATTTCAACCTTATGTCATAAAATTCAAACCATCAATTTGAAGCTGAATTTAGTTAGCTATCGTGTGAATGGTAATAGAGGTGTATCCTTGCAGGTTTTTTTCTGACTTCTACAATCCTTCAACAGAGTAGCTGTAATTGAACACGCATGGAGTGTCAATCTGGAAGAAATATATAGAGAACCTCAACCATGTGCAAGAATTCTCAAATATACATTGGAGCACCTTGGATTATATTGATGGCCATCCTGAGGATTGAGAGCTTCATGGGCAATCTGAAAGGTCAACAGGCCGTCGAATGCCAACGTGGTACAAAGGTCCAGAGGGCACCTTCACTGAAGAAGAAAAGACATGCAATGTAACCAAATCAGGTGCAGTCTGAAACGTTGTCCCATAAGTACTCAAGCGGATGGCATTGTGCACATCCGATGAGAAAGAAGGAAATTTTCTACAGATGCAACGCCTCTCAATTTAGGTCAAAATGAACCAAGTGTAAGCGTATTAAGATCAACATCCGAAAGTTAAAGCGCCAATTACGATATTTCATCCTACCACGAGGGTGGCTTAAACCTGAGACCCAGATCCCATGGGAATTCGGAGATTTAAGCAGCTTAAGGCCGGAGTAGTATACTCGCATGGGTGACCTTCCTAGCACTTGATTTCCGGTGACCCTTACCACCTGTGGTTTACCCAACCATAGTGGGGGCATCCGTTTGAATAAGATACTCTCAACCAACAATGGACAAGGAAGGAGATTGGTGCAGGCCGGCTTGTGAACATACAATACTCTGTGATGAAATCCGATCCTCGACATGAATGACAAAGCAAAGCTTCGACCTAATGCATCTGCTCATGTGAAGATAGGCGAAAACAAAGAATGGTAATGCAAGCATTAAGGCAATGGGCAAACCTCTTTGATCCAGGTTCTTTGACAAATGGTGAATCTGCTCGATCAGTCCGACCTCTTTCGCAAGAGAAATCCACCTCGCCTGCATCTCCGAGAATTGAACCTCCAGCTGCTCCGAAAACCGATCACCAATCGGAGAACGAAATTATTAGGGTTTTGATGAAGGGAATTGTTAAATCGATCGCGTAGTTTGTTAGAACGATCACAAAGATGCGTGGCGCTGTCAGATAACATGTCAAATTTTGATTTTTCATCACACACATGAAAAGAAGCATGATACACTAAATAGAAAAAGGGGGGTTAATTCGACATGAGATCGACTTCGACATAACTGCAAAATTAAAGATACGACTCTTGTTAGATGGTCTAGGATCCACCCCGGTGGTGTAGATTTGCAGTCATACTGGTCAAGCTAGTTGTAGGTGTAGACTAATCTAATCAGAACACTGACAGGATTCTCTGAACTGAACTTGTCGGAAGCCGAGTCAGCCGCTCAACTAACATCAAGCCGCATTGGATTTTTGCTCAAGTCGATTTGCTGAGGAGCCAGATTTGAACCCATGCTTCCTCAGATCAGATACACACCAAGTTCCTTACGAGTACACATGCATGTGCCACTGCGCAAGCTCAGCACCTTCAGGAACCTATCAGCCTTAGCAATGTATATAGTGGGCCTTTAATAGTTACTTCTACACTAATTATCCCAATTAGTGTATGTAATTATTCAGAGTTATGCAGTGCTATAAATGTTACAGAAGAATTTATTATTTTATCAAGCAAAGTCATTTATGTTTCATAATGTTTGAACAACTTATTGAACTTTTGTTAGTAAAATTTGAACATATGAGTGAGATGTTATTGCACTACATAACTTTGTATAGTAACACACACTAATTCGGATAACCAGTGTAGTTAGACACATGTATTTATGAGTTACATGGCAATCCTTGTAGTGAATTCTTAAACCTCTAAGGGGCTCGATATGGGGCCTAGTATACACACAAGGTCTACAAGTCCTCATCAAGTTTTAAAATCATTGTAGTTTGATTTATGTGTGTCAAAATCTTTGTAGTATGTTATCTAATGTGATAAAAGAAAGTCACATTTCACATTGATGATCATTATACTAAGTATGCATTTGCACAAAAGGGCACCCGAGAACTCTATGAAGCCCAAATCTACAATTGCATTAGCGTGTTCAACTGATTGGAAAGGTGCAATTGATGAAGGAGTTGATTTTATATAATTATAACTTTGACATAATTAGCTACACATGTAACCAAACTATAACTAAAATAAATGTTTTTGTTCATAAAGAAACCCATATATAACCCATTGGATCAATGGTCGGGGAAAACCGACGGCTAGTTCATTATCAGCCGATGGATTTCGCCTCATGGCCGGTCCAAATTTCCAACCATCGGATGCCAATCCGACAGTAAATTCAATCCTCCGGCAATTAGCCAATGGACTAGAAAATTTCCCGGAAATGTAGCCGATTCTTCTTGTGAGTTACCGGATTTCAGTCGGAAGAAGTATTCAAATACTGGCCGATACCCGGGAAATGGTAACCGATACCCTCCCGGTCGTGAGCATGGATATCTAAGTGGTCAGGGCTTCGAACGGTCGTGAGCATGGATAGTGAAGTATTCTAACCTTCTGATTCTTGCTGAGATTGCTAAGTGCCAATGTGTGAGTACTGCAACATGTGAAAGGGCGTTTTCTGTTCAAAATACTATTAAACAAAAACTTCGTAATCGAATGTCTACATCTAACTAAGAAAGTATGATGCGTGTTGCTATAGAAGGCCCAAACAATGATTTTGATGACATTCTAACAAGTGCTCTAGACCTTTGGAAGGATGCTGCTAAGTTTCACTATTTGTATAGCAATCCAGAGCGCTATTTGTCTGGGGCATCAAATGATGCACTTGAGGAAGTACCCTAATCCTTAAACTTTTTGGATTATGCAACCTTTTCATGACCAAATCCAATTGCTTCTATGAAGAATTGGGGGATCCTTGGCCTTCAACCGGTGAAGGCATTGCTAGGTTCAATTCCTGCCAAGGATATTAACTCTTCAAATTTAAAGTTTTGAACATGCCTTTCTTTTCACTTATTCAAGATTTTGTACTAAGAAATGATTTCTAATAACTTTTCATACATTTTTTAAACAATTAGTGCCGATATGAATTCCATTTAATCGGATATTGGCCAATGAAAATATGAAAATGTAGGCAATTGGCCGATTGATTTTACAAAAGACCGGCTCTTGCCAATGTAAATTGGAAAAAATCCGACCCTTTGTATCAACTACCGGCAATTAGCCACTAAGGCTTCAAAAACTTCCCGAACTCTACATTGGATACTTAAGGGTTAAGAACGGAAACCAAAATGACATTGTTGGGATGAGATTGAATTGTGTGCTCAAAAGTACACTAAATATTGTATTTAGTGTCACTTGCTATTTGGAATTACGTAATGTTGTAACATTTTATTGTATATCTCATTTTTTGCCAACAAATGTCAAAGTGCTTGTTTGGACATTACAAAACACTAACATCTTTACTTGGTAATAAAATTACTTCAATAGTTAAAAGACATAGCATTGTGTAACTCCAAATAGTAAGTGACACTAAACACAATCTTTAGTGTGGTGACCATCTGGGTTCAACAACCAACAAAACTAAGTGAAAGTCTTTATGATCACTCAAAAAAGCAAAACTGATTCTTACTTTGACATCTTGTAAGTTTTGCATGATCTCAACTCCGGATTTAAACTTGAAATGACCATCGGTGGAATTTGCAATTGCTTAAGTGATGATAAAATTTGCCAATTGAGTATATAGTAATTACCAAACCTCGTGCAAGTAGCTACGTCACACGGCAACCAAACCTCATTTATCATAGTAGGCACCAAACCTTGAAAGTAGTTGCCGAACCTCTACCATAGCCACCAAACTGCATTTAATGATTGCCGAATCTAAACCAATAGCCACAGAACACCATTTAATTGTTGCCCAACTTAACTAGTAGCCATTGTCCCTCAATTAGTAGCTACCTTTACCTCATTACTTTCCATGTCGACACTCACTTTTTCTACTACACTAAAATGGATATTTAGTGTTTGATACACTAAATACGAACGCATACACTAAATGTCGAAAACTCTATGAAAGTAAGTAGCATTAAATGTAAACTCAAACTCTAAATATCAACCATGGTAATATGTGGAAGTTACATGTTAAAATTTAGTGTTAGTAAGGATATGAAATCCATGCTTCACAAGAAGGGAGGTGGTAGTATGGAAGGTAGCGACACATTTATGTCTAACACTAATTGTCAAGGAATTGGAAATTAGTGTTGAGCAAGGTAGGGTGGTAACAACATTAAATATAATCAAACACTAAATATCCTTTTTAGTGTAGTGATTTAACCTATGTGTCATAATTAATAAACTGAGCCAACTTGGATGACAAGCAAGAGTCTAGTCAACACCTTACATATTGATCGTGGTTGTTTTAACCAATGTGTGGTATGTTTAACAATCCCCTTGATCAAACACATTCGCAAGTGGTTGCCACCTCATTTTAATATGTATTGTGCCCATGAGGTGGCAACCTTACTAGGCTAGGTATACGTGTTGTGGCCGGTTGTTAATGGTTATCATCAAGCAGTTATGGACTACGACATTGGTATCACCTTTTAGTATGGATTGCCATATATAGTTATAACTTAATCCACTCATTATCCCATTTCATGCATGTTACTATTTGGAATTACGCAATGCAATAACATCTTACTCAAGAATTCAATTTTTACTATCGAAAGCTCATTAGGTTGTTCGGACATTATAGAACATAAAGGACTTTTCTTGGTAAATTTACATTCTCATTAAATAGTTATAGCACTGCATAACTCCGAACAGTAACACACACTAAATAGGATAATCTAATGTAATGAGAAGAACAAGTTTTACCTACATAGCTAACACAATTAGCTCTATACTAGTGTGGTTGGAACAAGTAGCATGGAAATAACTAACATGGGCCATTCTGATTGTCTAATTGGGGTGGAAACAATGTGGGTCCAAGACCCCGGGTCTTTCCCTTGGTCTTCAGACTTCCAACACCTTACATAGAATAGATGGTCACCTTACATCAAAAGCAACATAAATTAAAATTCTCACCACATCAATTTCCTCAAAAAGAACATGAATGTGGCCCAAACTAATTTTAAAAGCATAGATTTAACACAAGTTGAGAATTAAATCTCCCTATGAGAATTAATGTGGGCTCTAGATAATATCATGCCTTACACTAATAAGACTATTTATGCACATCAAGGAACATGATATGACTTGCTTGATTTTTAAAAAGGTTTTTTCTCAATAGAAAGTCATATGAGCAATGCCTAATACCAATCTTAACCCACCCTAATAAGATGTTACCAGTGTAGTGTCCGTGGCTCTCAAAAGAAATTTCAACTAACCATTATTATTACTAGCATGCCCCGTGATGTTGAGCACCTCCTTTAATACCCCTAAACCCCTAAACCTAGTCTAGTGCTCATGTTTTTCAGTGGCCGCTTTTCTGAAAAACCATATAGGTCAAAAAATTCTTCTAAATTCTTCTTTTTTGTAGTTCTAAACTTTTTATTTAAATCTCCTATAAAGTGCCCCATGTTGCTCACCACCTCGTACTCTTCCCAACTCCATTCCATTTCTCAAATTTATCTATAATTTCATACATGGCACTCTATTCTGATACAAAATAATTATTTTCCTCAAAATCCGCCACGTGTCATGCTCACATTAGCCATGACCCACTTGTATCCATGTGGAAACTACATTCCGGCACATGTAAAGATGAAATAAAGAACCCTCTATGATAGTCGCTTCACATGTTACCTTCTACATCCATCATGTCTTTCCCAAACATGTTCCATTGGTCAATAATTCTAGCAACAACTGCTTCATATAATGTACCCGTATAATCATCAAACAATAGCTACTCCAAAAACTTCTAAGTGATTTGTTTTCCCGTAACTTTACTTAACAAATCCATTAAATCCTTTCTCCATATGGAAATCCGTCATTTCCTCCTTCGAGGATCTTCAACAATTCCGCTACATTTCAAAAATTGTGCACATCAAAACTAATGGTCAAAAATTGGATCCAACCGCATAAATGTAAGTGCCTCGTAGTGCAACACTTATGCGCTACACTTCCACCATTCAACTATCAAATTGAGTGGTATTATAATGGAAATGTACATGTTGGTCATTGCATTGTGAAAATGTTTTTTAAAGCTATTGGCATACAAAGTAACAAATTTTATATCAAACTACGTAGTGTTTCCCATAAGTGGTAATCAATGTTTTTACAACGAACACTTTGCGGACATAACATTATTCAGATCCATAAGAGTGTTTTGTGGGACTGACAACATTATGTGGAATATTCCTCATATTCAACATGAATGGTGGAATATTCCACATAATATTGTCAGTCCCACATAACATTGTTATGGATCTAAATAATGTTATGGAATACAACTCTAGGTCCATTATTATTATTATCAAAAGCACAACCGCCTCTGACATGAGGCAATAGCACTTGTCCCATAGCCATGCTATATAAACTCATTTCGGATTCCATATAAGCTCACAACTATGATCAAGGTGAAGCATCTCTCATTCACGCCAACATAAGTGGTTGGCATTGTATCTTTATTTATTAATTATTAAAGCATCCCCCACCCATGTTTCTAAGTGGGTTGTTTTCTTTCCTTCTCTTTGTTTTGCAACTTTATGGAATTCTTCCCCCCACAAACCCCAATATGGAAATGTTTTTTCGCCATTTGAGGCTAATTCCTCTACTTTGTAAGCATGTGCACAAACAATCTAAGAGCTTTATATTGTATCCAACCTTATAGATACAAACACATGTAGTTTTATGTGTGTGCTCCTATAAAATGAGTTGTTCATGTGTGCAAATGAGTGAGATTCTAATGGAAATGCGAATGCTAGTCGTGAAACTGTTCCACTATCTTTTAGGGTTTTGGGTACAAAAAAACACAAAAAAACAAAAACAAAAAAACCAACTCACCTAGTAAATTAAACTAGAAGGCACATAAACACAACCTTTGGACAAACTTCACTCACTTTCGTGCAAATGGTTGACAATATGTTTCCTATTCTATGAATGACAAAAATCTCTTACAACTAATATATACTTTAAAAAAAATCTATGACAAGTGAATCCTATACAACCCCCCCTCCTACATGATTTGATTGGTTGATTTATTTATTATTATTATTGTTTTTTGGTATTTGTCATAAGATATGCAAATTCCATATATGATTTGATTTTATAATACCATAAATCACTTGAAATTCAGTGTATCGTGCAACATGTGTCTGTAGATCATGAAACCAAGCAAGTGCACCCTCAACATGGTAGACCTAACTAACTAACTAACTATTAAAATTAACACATAGATCCGCCATTTCGAGAGCCCTATAATGGGCACAAACAAGTTGGCTCCTCGATGGCAACACTAGAGGTTCCTACATGTTTGGCAAATATTATGGGTTCACCTAAATACCCACACCATGAATGGGTGAACCATAGTGGTAGGGTGCAACAAAATATGCAGTGATAGGAAGGTGTACTATTCCAACCTTAACATTAAAATTTTCAAAATGACGTTTTTAATCCATTCATGATGGTTTGAGCCCCCTAAAAATGACTTTAAGAAATATAAATTAAAATTTATTTAATAAAAAAAAGATTATACTCATGCATTAGTGAAAAATATCCAATAAAACATTTGGAGTATTTTTTAGTAAAAGACGTATGTGGCCTTAAAGTGACTTGTGCGCCATTCACTTTGCTTGAGGACTAACCTTATAATTCACCTTAGGCGGCTTAACCTTGGAGTTATCCTACAATCTACTTTAAGGCATGGTTTAGACGAATACATGGATAAAATATTGTCATAGGTCAGTGGCTGAAACAACAACTTTATCCAATGCATTGTTCAAACCTAGGATTTCATTTCATGAACCTCCTATGTCACCAACCAATGTAGCCAACTCAACAGACAAGATGGAAAAGTTATGAATCTTGCCTGGGGGTGGCTCTGTGAAGCAAAGTAAATACCCTTTGGTTTTGAAGCCAAATAACTATTAAGATTTGAAAGTCTTTTATGAATGAAATAAATCTAATTAGTCATACTAAGCATCTTAAGTCCAATTCAAGTTTAGTTTATGTGGATTAATAAATTTAGACCCCTCTAATATATTTTAATCACTAAAACGCACCCAACTAGGCTTGAAATCCAATATAATCTTTTATAAATATTACAATGTTTAAAAAAAAATTGAGCTGCCTCACATAAACATCTATAACTTCATATCAAAATTTAGGATGAGATAAATTCACTTGGACTATAAAAACAACTTGAATATATACCTATGAATATAAAATTTGTAGAAAATGGTTATTTTGGTAAGTTGTGGTGAAACTATAAAGTCATGTTTATTGAAATCAAGGTTGTATAACATGAATATTCATAACTCATAGACCAAAAAATATATATCTATAAGACTAATTGAAAATTAAATTAAATTAAAGGCTATCAAATATATAAAATTAATAGATAATGAATTTGGAAGAAATATGTGACAAATCGTTGAAATCAGTTGTCCTCAACAAAGTGAATTTTTAAGAAATTTCACAGTAACTTTTGTAAGTTCTAGACAAAAAATTGGATTGCTAAAAAGATGAATTTGTTAGGAAAGATACTTCAAGATCTATTTACACATATAAGACACAAAAAAATCTAGGAATAACCGGTGGCAAACTTTTGAAGTCTGATGTTTTTATGAAGCTCATGGTCAATCACTAGTCAAACATCTTTCAACTGAAGAGATTGAGTTATATTGTAAATGTAATATACTTAGCGTAAGAAAATAATTTTTATTTAAGAAATAAATATCACATCACTCTTTCTTATACAATACTAACCTATTAATCAAATCCACAAAAATTTATTAAATTGTGCGTACTTACTGAAGGATAAAATTGGTCAAAAATAATGTGCAAGATGATGGAGTAGAGGAGCCAACCTCCAAAGATCTAAGTATGAAATGAGAGGTTGGAATTAAAATATAATAGATGAAGAAGTTAAAATCAAAATAATTTTTTAAAAAGTTGTTTCAAACAATGGAGGGTAAGCCCTTTCCTTGACTTGCACCCCATCACACCCACTTGATTCGGTGTAGTTTTGTTTACCGACTACTTGCTTTGGATATCCATTCAAAGACTAGGTCCCTGTCGATTTTCATTTAACAAATTCATCCATGATTAACTTTGTAGTATTAAAAGACACTCATCAAGCAGAATTCTACCTCATCGAGGTATATCTTACTAGGTCAAATGGTAGATTTAATCTTATTTAGCTACACTCATTTGATCGTTTTCGCATGTAATCACCTTGAATCCTCGAAATCATCTTTGTATCCAAAGGCACCTTCTTAATTACTACTTTGGTCCTTGCTTTTAGCTTAGTCATCTCCTACTAATAGTTATTTAATATCCATAGTCTCGGCTTTCATTATTTAGATAATTTCCCAACCGACCTCATCATTCACCTTTTAATTCTTAATTATCACAATAAAGAGGTTAATTGATGAAATAATTAGTTGAGCCTTTATAGGTTCTAAACTTCTACAATGGATAAATGTTCTTAATTGTATTATTATGGTGGATTAGAGTTCTCAACATGTATGAAACCATATATGATAAACTGGACGACACATACAATAACATGATGATGTGAAAACATTTGGAGGAAATAAAAGACCGACATAGGTGTCACTGTTCACGTTTTATTTGGGCGTTCATTTGAACTGACCCTAAGTCTTCATTTCTTTAATAAGAGTTTACTTACAACTTCTTTTGTCCTTACAGATGGCATCTAGACATGAAAACTTCTTTTGTGTAATATCTACCATTTTCCCATGTCTAAAATTCCAACACTTACGTGTCAAAATATTTGGCATCTAAAAAATAGAAAAAACCTTTGTAAAATAATTATGTTTTGGATAAATGAATTATTTTGAATGTCACGCCATTTGGCAGTTACTTAATAGTCTCCTCAAATCCTAATAGGGACCAATTTTTAGGTAAATTACTCAATATGGCCATCTAATGACCATGGGGGCTAAAGTGATGTTTTTTATGAGTTCAAGTGTGAAAATGATTATTTTGGAGTTGTTTGCAGGTGGTCATCTTTTAAATTATCACACTCTTGAATCATTCTCTTCAAGTTTTGTTGTTGATAGGTGTGTATTGGAGTTTAGAAGATGATGCCTTGAAGGCTTGATGTATTGATGGCGGTTTGCCACATACTAGTCTATTAAGAAATTTCCCTTGGAGATTCATAACACCATGGAGCAAAACTAGTCCAATTGTCGAAGCTTACTCGAAGGAAAAAAAAACTTATCTATTGTGTGATTTGAATTTCATATTGTTTTGTAATGGAAGTTCCTTAAGGTATGAGTGAGACATAACTATATGATAGTTCCTAGTAGTGATATACAGTGATACAACATGGAGTTATATGCATCACAAAAAAACTCAGAGCATATGGTGTGTGTGTGTGTGTGTGTGTGTGTGTGTGTGTGTGTGTGTGTGTGTGTGTGTGTTTGTTTTTTGTTTTGTTTTGTTTGTTCTCTCTCTCTCTTGGATACTGGTCTCCAAATTTATCAAATTGGGATATGCTTCTACTCTTTAGTTATTGCAAGAATGAACTGGATGTAGTCCAAAAGTGAAAATTGGAAAATTTTGGAAGTTGGGTTGCCTAGATTTTGGAATTTGCCAAAAAAACATTTCCTTTCGTATTACCATCAATGAGTTATAGAGGCTGAGTTCAATCCTTGAGGGCTTGAAGGTTACTTCTTGATATTCTAATCTAGAAGTGATAAAAATGATTTCATCTAGGATTATTCCATTTATTACACATATTCCAATCATAATGTATACATACATGTAAATTGAATTATAATAAAAATTGAGGTCATATTCATGACTTAGACTCAGACACATACCATGAATATCTAATTGTTGTTACCACATATGACTTTATTGTCACTTCCTCTCTTGTTACATTGTTTAAATATGGATCCCATATCCATTATGAACAATATGAAGAGTTAAAGAACATGATGAACCCACTAGGTTCATATCATTAATAATATGAAGGTAATAGGCACAAAAAAGAAAGGCAAAAAAATAAACAAACACGATAGAATCATATTTGAAGAACATTGCAAGATTTTGGAAAAAAAAATTGAGGACACCTTTGTTTTTGGTAAAAATTGGACATTAGAGGTTGATAATGGACATTAGCCAATGTCAAGACCCCGGGGGGTGCACTCCATACGATTGTCCCTCACACGTGCAAACAAAGTTTGCTACCCCTATATTATATGCCATAGATAATTTAAAATTTATGATTTTTTTTACATATACATAACCATTGAGAATATTGTTTGTATATATGTTTTGAAATTTTTAATCATATTCATTTTTGTATTAATTTTTTTAATTCAATTCTGCATCATTTTAGTTAGAAACAATATTTTTATTTTTAAAAAAAATCATCAAATTTGGTTATCATTTTTTTACTATGTAATAGATACCATGTATATCTACTCATGAAAAAAATTGATAAAATTTTGACCCATTTTGGTGATGCAACTTAGAAAAAGTAGATTTTTTTGGTTCGCACGTGGTGTTCAACTTGACAATGGAGTGCACCCCCCGGGGTCACAATGCACTGGAGGCTAGCATGGTTATTGGACCAAGAGAGGAAAATGATGTGAGATTCTCAATAGGTACTTGGTAGCCACATGAAGTGTCAACAAACAAATAATATGCCTTATGCCCAAAAATTGCAACCATAAACCTATAAAGGAAATTTGGGAATTTGATCTTAAGCATGGGAAGTTTTGCGTGCCTAGAGCGGTGAGCAGTGAATGGAGAGCAGAGAGCAGAAAAAAGAATAAAATAATCAACATTTAATGGGATTTTACCAAAAATAGAAATAAAAAATATTTCCCCCCAAATTTAGTAATTATTTGGACCTATTACCGTTGAATAAGGGTGCTCCTATGACCGTGGGAATGAAATTTTTCATGCACTTTTGACCACTATTACTATAGGATGGCAGCAAAATGTGAACAAAAATGTACATACATTTGAAATTTTCAATGTCAATGATGATTCAATGAGTAGTAAAAAATGTACAACAACAACGTCGTGGTGGCCCTTTTAGTCTCACCACTTTTCCATTCAATCAAAAAAAATTGTACAATGTAACCCTCGGGTTCAATTGCATCTCTAAGTTGCTGGTTGCTTTAGTAGCACCATCTGAATAACACGCTTAATTTCGTTGAAGCTGAAACTAGGAGCGTGCATAAAAACATCTATTCCCACTATCCAATCCACAAACTACATGAAATATGTAGTACAAATGCTTACAATTTGTCCATTGCCCACGCTTTCCCAAGGCTTTGCCCGACATATCTTTGAAGAAGGGGCATGAACAACTGGGAAACTGGCCAATCGTAAGTAAGTATTGTGAAATTTTGAGACCATTCCGGGACTCAAAGGTGATGATGCAACCCAAGGCAGGATTTGGTACCATAGAAACCTTCAAAATCTGCCCAATGACAGTAAGAGCAGATGCGCAGGAATTGGCGTGCTTCGTTGAAGGTGCGTTTGGATTCCGCCTGATGTTCTTCCCGAATCTGCGCTTTGGAAAGTCGTTAGAGAACTCCGGGGTAGGGTACTCTGACAGGTCCACCAATGATCCCTCTTCCCTAAACAACTTCCTTGGAGAGAGCTCCAGACGTGGTGCCAATCGAAAACCAGCGTTCTCCAAGTCTAGTATCTCTTTCTGTGTAAGATTGGTGCCAATCTTAACAGGCCAAATTTCTGGAACTGCAGGGTTGGAAACCACCCACTTACGACGAGTACCCTTCACGCACCTCTCAATGTCGTCGTTGCAGAAGAAAAACTGCATGCGCTCTTGCTTATTCTTCCTATAGTTGTGCATGATGCCGTTGTAAGTTGGTGCAGCTGTTTTCTTACCATCTTGTACAATTCGTGCCACACATTTCTTCTTGGTGATGGCCTGTTGAGCGAAGCAAGCCTTTGCTGACATCTTTGGAAGTCGCGCGATGTGCCATTCATGTTCATTGCATGTTGTTTCTTGTACAACCTTCACATGCTCCACGGCTGGATTTGTGGGAGGTGTCTCTAGTTGAACTGGATTGTCATGCAGGTTTTCAGTTGCTTCTTGTTGTGCGTCACCCTGTGAAGTGAGATCATAAAATCTTGCACCTCTTGCTCGCGTTTGTACCCGAGGGCGAGAGATGCTAATCTTGTCAGGTCTATGAGAGTCGAACTCCGACCCAGGAGGAAGATCTGGTTTGCGCTTAAGGGAGAGAAATACTTCCTCACCTTGAAGATGAGGTTCCCGAGTGCAAAAACCTTCAGCTCCGGGCATGTTTCGGAGCGCTTGATGAAGCGATTTTGGGTTGCCAGAACGTTGGGCGGTTCGTTGAGCGACTCGCAATAGCAATTCTTCTTTTCCAGGTCCAGTACCCGGTCTCTCACCATTCAAATACTGGTAGTAGGCAACCATTTGCATGAAAGCACGTACGTAATCATCGACAGTTGCCACATACAAGTCATTACCTCGTTTACCGCTCTGTTGAAGCCACTTATTGTGTACAGTCTCCGCTAAATTGCATGAAGGCATTTCAGCAAGCTCAGCCTCGGAAAGAGCCTGTG
Source organism: Polytrichum formosum (assembly GCA_964035585.1). NCBI lineage: Eukaryota > Viridiplantae > Streptophyta > Polytrichopsida > Polytrichales > Polytrichaceae > Polytrichum > Polytrichum formosum. The sequence continues at coordinate 21,950,948 of OZ037940.1, read as the reverse complement.
ATGTCAAATAAATGGTAATAGAATTTAGAATGAGGTTACAACTTCACAGGAAATTGAAAGCAAAAAGGCCCGGAGCAAAGTGTGAACTTACCAAATCCATAAAACCACCCCATTGGCGATAGCGGAAGTGCCAGAAAGCAAGCCATAGGTCAAGACGAACGACCCCTTCATCAGTCGTTGCCCCGGAGGAAAGCCACCATGACCTGATAGCAAGGTACCGCTCTTCAGCCTCTTCTAACGACTTGGCATTCTTGTATTGCATGCATAATTGACGATGTTGTGGTTGCAGGTCCGCCCGAATGTCAGCCTTTGTATGTTTCTCCAATGACTGGGTCCAATGAAACAAACAAGTACGTTATTGGTCCTCCATAGGAATTGACGCATCACCGCTTCCATACACAATACGAATTGCATTCCAATTCGCTTGTGCACCGTCTGCCATGAAGCCCTTGAATTGTATGTTAAAAACGTTGTGTCTAGCAACAACAACATTCAAGTTATTCTAGAAAATGATTTGAGCGGCAACATCTTCCGATTGCATATCACACACTGCAATGGTCATTACCCGACAATAGGTAGCATCATAAACATGGCAGGCCATGGAAGTCCAGTCCTTCACACGCTTGACATGGTCGAACATGATCCATGCATTCTGTAAATCTCCACCCGGCTGCATTCTTGTCACAAGATCAACTCCACTTCCTGGCCCGACTTCAGACATCTTGAAAACAAAGACCTTGTCAGACTCGGACCCTTGGCCAGGGAATTTGTTCTCTTGGACAAATGCCCAGTAGCTAGACCCTCTAAGTTTGGTGATGCTGTCCATGACTCCAAAACGTCGCAAGTACCGAAACGTCGTGACTTGATTCCGAATACTCGGGGAAGACATGTGTTTGAACTTATCAAACACTGGTATAAGCTCATCAAGAGTAAGTTCCTCCTGCGTTGATCCATCCGCAAAAAGAAGCAACTCACCAAGGAATTCCTTGCTCGCTTCAAGGACAATGGCAGAATTAGTTGCTGTTGGAGTTTTCTCTACTTGTTCACCAATTAGGCCCTTTATTTTCTCAGCAACATCCCTGTATTCGCCAATTTTCACAGGATGACAATGGGTTCCAAGGTGCACACATGCACGAGTCATATTTCCATGGCCAAGAACATAATAAATCTTAGCCAAGCACACATCCAAGCATGATGGAGAAACCTTGCAGATTTTACACACGATAGTTGAGCCCTTTGGAGGATTACATTCAACTCCAAAGGTGAACAAGGAGATTCCATCCCATTCGGTTTCGTTAGCTTGGGAGGACCGGTGCACACGAGATAAATAATCACAAGCTGTGTTGGTGCATTGCAAATGACCTAAGCACGAAGACATTCTAAATGTTAAACCCATGTCATTCTTGATATTGGAGGTGATGGTGCGAGTCCAAGTATGGCCATCATGGCGTTTGTCCATGCCATGAAGGAACTTTGCTTGTGACTGTGATGCATACTTCCCTGGCGGGGATAACTCAAACATCACGTCGCCATCAAACCTAGGGGGAAGGAATTCCACTCTCTCAGTTTTTATTTTGGTAAAGTCTACCTTAGACAAAATAGACTTCGATCCTTTCCTTGCAGCTAACTTTTTGAGACAATCAACAACGCTCACATAGTCATCAATTCGTGGCGGAATCGGAGGCCTAGAAGTACTTGGACGACTGCCTTGCGATGAATTTGTGTCATACGATGCGTGACATGTTACAGTAGGATTGGGGATTGGAATATTGGAAGACGGCAATCTAGTGGGGAGCTCATCTTCAGAATCATCACTCAAAAGATGGACGGTACGTTCGCAAGGCTCAATCTTAACCTTTTGGAGCATAGGTGTTTGTAGGGTGCATGTAGATGACACCTTAGGGGTGAGGATCTCAGTGGATGCACCTTGAAGAGGATCTTTCAACCCATACACTCGGTACGTCCCTGACTTCAGAATCCAACACTGACCTTGATCATTCATAGAGGACTCCTGACCTATAGTGTAAAGAAGTTCTCATGAATCAACATCAAATATATCCTCATCAACATGCATAGATCCTTGTAGAAATTGAAAACGAAGAGCACTGACTGTGCACTTTCCATCAGCTCCTACTTGAAAAGAAATAGGAACTCCTTGCCCATCAGCACGAATTATCACCATAGGAGGATTATGAGAATCAGCCATTGTAATGGAGAAAGGGAAAACACGGACAACATGAAAGTTGTGAGTAGATTTTAAGTCGAAGAGTTCTGCAGGTATATTTTCATGCAAGCGGTTATGCAAACATCACTGCATGAAGACATAGAAAACTAGAATTAATAAAGAGGATGATTCAAAGGCGCTTAAATTAGAAAAAAACGCCGAGAGTCATGTATTGATGAAAATGACATATTTTAGAGAAGTTGCCGGCGCGTGTCAGATAAGTGGGTTGCTTGGAACTATGTAAGTCCAATAATAAAGTAATTGGCGTTATGAAATAATTATACAATAGAATTGTGATTGAAGTCCAATCCATAGCATCAACATATGGTGGACCAGGTTCAATTATACAAATTTGCCATTGTCAGATAATACCTGTTTGAGGAAAGGCTTTTCATCGGAGAACCACAATGAACCAAATGCAGATGTTAGTTTGAATTACTTCTATTTATGATGGATTTCAAATTTACAAGTAGAACAAACTGGCGGCGCTTGTAAGTGTAATAGGAACCCACTATTTTAGTGACGGCTAGAATTAGATTGCTAGGATAGCCTTTCTATTTATGAAAGATATGACAATCTAAATAAAACAACCAATCTTGAAAAGTATAGACATTCAATTGAAGTATTCAAATAGTCATAATTTATTTCATACTTGAAATAGAGTGTTGAATGAGCGTGAAGGAGGAGGTAGGAAATATAAAACTTACAGGGTTGTACCCACCAGCTGGCCATGGAGAGCATGAAAATATAGAAAATGCCACTAAAGTGACTATTGAGATTCGATGTGTATGATGATTAGCATTAATAACAAAGATTAATATATGGAGAAAGAGTCCGTAATTGAGTATTTCAAATTCAGTTGCATGTTATTGAGAAACGTTTGTTTTAAGGGCATTGCCACATTCCTCGACTCAATAGAAGGCAGTATAGTGGAGATGTAAATGATGTTCTATTGAGCCAAATGCAGAACGGAGATAGGAAGAAGAAGCGGAGGGGTGGGTTTCGTTATTCATCTAGAAAGCAACTAGCCAAATCTAGAATGGCAAGGCGACAACTTCAAAGTTCGGGCATAGACCTTACTAGTACAATTAAAACACTTTTGTATGATAGTACTTTGTTGGAAGAAGTTGTTGTTGAGACTCATCCATTGGAAGGCGAGATATCAGGATTTGCGGTATCGCGAGACAATCAACCATTCATGTCTCAGTGCGAGCTTGAAGAAGAGTTGTCAAGTGAAAAACAAATCCAAGTAAGTATCTATTAATTGAAGAATATCTTTGATGTCCTACAACATAATGTGGTGTGTTGCGGATCATTCTTTAGGTTTTGAGCATATCAAAGTATAATTTAAAGGTGGGTTATCATTGATATGTCCAATATCAAGTCATTGGGGTGTAGGATTTTATTACTCGGAGATGACAATATTTAGATCAATGTTTCAGAATTCGGCATTCGTGTCAGAGGATGCGCAAGTAGGGGAGGCAAGTGGAGAGCAGTTTCAAGAGACCAATCAAAATATGAATAATCATGACCACGAACTATACGAGAACAAGCAAGGCGATGAAGATCTGGACGATTGTGCACAAAGCACGCCCTCAAAGGCTTCAGATGCAGTAAGTCACTCCATCATAGCACTCTCATCTATTTTTTGATCTTTCTACAGGCCTCGAAGTTCCTATTCTAAAATTAAATGAATCACATAGTCGGAAGGGGGCTTCATCTCCCATCCGCAACATCGAAGAGCACATTAGGAAAATCTCCACAAAAAAATAGATTGTTTGGTTGTGATAGCTCATTATTTGATTTTTCAGCCCCCACAACGAGGGTTCGGCCCCGAACCCTCGTTGGGGCGGGCCCGATGCCATCTTCTTTTGAACACTCGTCTCCCCACCTTGACGTTAGGTTGTACCCCCCACTTGCATGAAAGGGCTCAAATGGGCCCCCAAATGAGGCTTCGGCGCCGAACCCTCGTTGGGGCGGGTCCGATGCCATCTTCTTTTGAACTCTTGTCTCCCCACCTTGACGTTAGGTTGTACCCCCCACTTGCATGAAAGGGCTCAAATGGGCCCCCAAATGAGGCTTCGGCGCCGAACCCTCGTTGGGGCGGGTCCGATGCCATCTTCTTTTGAACTCTCGTCTCCCCACCTTGACGTTAGATTGTACCCCCACTTGCATGAAAGGGTTCAAATGGGCCCCCAAATGAGGCTTCGGCGCCGAACCCTCGTTGGGGCGGGTCCGATGCCATCTTCTTTTGAACTCTCGTCTCCCCACCTTGACGTTAGGTTGTACCCCCCACTTGCATGAAAGGGCTCAAATGGGCCCCCAAATGAGGCTTCGGCGCCGAACCCTCGTTGGGGCGGGTCCGATGCCATCTTCTTTTGAACTCTCGTCTCCCCACCTTGACGTTAGGTTGTACCCCCACTTGCACGAAAGGGCTCAAATGGGCCCCCAAATGAGGCTTCGGCGCCGAACCCTCGTTGGGACGGGCCCGATGCCATCTTCTTTTGAACTCTCGTCTCCCCACCTTGACGTTAGGTTGTACCCCCCACTTGCACGAAAGGGCTCAAATGGGCCCCTAATTGAGGCTTCGGCGCCGAAACTTCATTGGGACGGGCCTGATGCCATTTTGTTTTGAACTTCCGTGTCTCCCCTCTCTCCCTTGACATTATATTGCACTCACTAGGTATGGAAGAAGCCTCAATTGAGCCCCAACAATGAGGCTTCGGCGCCGAACCCTCTTTGAGATAGGTCCGATGTCATTTTGTTTTGAATTTTCGTGTCTCCCCCTTGATATTAGGTTGCAACCACTAGATGTGGGAGAAGGTTCAATTATGCCCCACAAAGAGGGTTCGGCGCCGAATCCTCTTTGAGGCGGGCCCGATGCCATCCTCTTCCCAACTTTCGTCTCCCCACCTTGACATTAGGTTGTACCCCCCAATTGCACGAAAGGGCTCAAATGGGCCCCCAAATGAAGCTTCGGCGCCGAACCTTCGTTGGGGCGGGCCCGATGCCATTTTATTTTGAACTTCCGTGTCTCTCTTCTCTCCCTTGACATTAGGTTACACCCACTAGGTATGGAAGAAGGCTTAATTGAGCCCCAACAATGAGGCTTCGGCGCCGAACCCTCTTTGGGGTAGGCCCGATGTCATTTTGTTTTGAATTTTCGTGCCTCCCCTTGACATTAGGTTGCACCCACTAGATGTGAGAGAAGCTTCAATTATGCCCCACAATGAGGCTTCGGCGCCGAACCCTCTTTGAGGCGGGCCCGATGTCATTCTTTTTTGAACTTTCGTTTCCCCACCTTGACGAAATTAAAAAAATCTATTAAAAAATCTGAACCGTTAGATCTTCTTGGATTAAAGATCTAACCGTCCATGATTTTTTTTAGAATTTTTTGATTTTTTTGGTTTTGGTTTTCCTTGAAGTCGACTGCTTCTAGCAGTCGACCAGCTAGCCGACTGCTAATAGCAGTCGACTTGTCTTGGTCGACTGCAAAAGTAATTTTTTGCAGTCGACTGCTATTTGCAGTCGACTGCTATTAGCAGTCGACTTAGGAAACGACTGCTAATAGCAGTCGACTGCAAAAAAAATTCCAAAAATTCCAAAAAACAATTTGGACCGTCAGATCTTCTTGCCAAGAAGATCTGACGGTCCAGAATTTTTTTTGGAATTTTTGGAATTTTTTTTGCTTGGTTTTCCTTGAAGTCGACTGCTTTTAGTAGTCGACCAGCTAGCCGACTGCTAATAGCAGTCGACTGGTCTTGGTCGACTGCAAAAGTAATTTTTTGCAGTCGACTGCTATTAGCAGTCGACTTAGCAAACGACTGCAAATAGAAGTCGACTTAGCAGTCGACTGCCAAAAAAAATTCCAAAAATTCCCAAAAAAAATTTTGACCGTCAGATCTTCTTGCCAAGAAGATCTGACGGTCCAGAATTTTTTTTGGAATTTTTGGAATTTTTTTTGCAGTCGACTGCTAGGTCGACTGCTATTTGCAGTCGTTTGCTAAGTCGACTGCTATTTTGCAGTCAACTTAGCAGTCGACCAGGGGGTTGACCAGGGGGTTGACCGCGTCAGTTTACCCCTGGGGTGACTGCCGGATTTACCCCCCCACAGACGTGACGTTTTTTGGTAAGCCGGCACATCGTTGTTACAAAATGTGACGTGATGTGCAAAGTCCTAAATTTTGAAGTCTTCAACATCTTCAAGGCTTAGAAGCCACGGTAGGAGGGTGCTAAGTACTTGGAAGTTAAGGAACGGTGGAGAGGAATACCTCAATGATGGGTGACCAAGGGAAGTAGGTTGAAAATACCTTCTTCTTCTCGCGGCTTCGCTCGCGAAGCCGCGGAGTCGGGGATTCGGGGATTCGGGGATTCGGGGATTGAAAACCGAAAACCGGACCCCTTTGATTTTTTTTGCTCTAGACCCTAAACCTACTCCCTTTTCAGTGAGCATTCGGCGCCGAATGCTTTTTTCATTTGTCATTTTTTCCTTTTTTGCTCCGCCTCCGCTCTGTCTGACCAGCCAGCATCTGTCTGCCTCCGCGCCTTGTCCAGCAAGCATTCGGCGCCGAATGCTCCTTTGCTCCGCCTCCACTCTGTCTGTCCATCCCACATCTGTCCGCCTCCGCGCCCTGTCCAGCAAGCATTCGGCACCGAATGCTCTTTTGCTCTGCCATTCCGGACCCCCTTATGCTATGTAGTTATGCTCAAGTGTAGAATGGCTGGCTCTTCTGCAGTAAGACTACAATGCCTTCTGACCTATCCAACTCCAACGCTGAATGATTTCATGTTTTCTTAAAACCCTACATTGCCTCTTGGTCTTTTTTTTAATTACAAATGTGTTTATATTTTGTGCAGGTTGTCACGCATTCACAACTTGAGCATGAAAGCCTTCAATCTGAAGACCAACTTGAAGTTCTTGATGTCATTCAGGTTAATTTTTTTTAACTCCTATGAATGTCGCATAATCTTTGGGCATAAATTATTTTTTGGGTATCATTCATTTATCGTACATGGATTTCAATGAAGCATGTGACTTGTCCAAGTTTTTCTTCTCATGATTTACATTGTCACGAATTACATGTCAGGATTTGTCTCTCTCTGATTCTGAGAATTCTACTTTTCTCAAATGTCCAATTGGGCTCCGAGATTCCAAAGAAGGAGAGCAAGCAAGGAGACTTCACCAAAAGTCTGATTTTGTGAAGGTTCTCGATAGTATGCGCATTCCCTTGGATCGATTCTACGTCCCCCTCTGTAGGATGATTCCTCTTCCAAGAGTCCGACCAATTCAAGAGGTTGATGTCGCTACCTTGGAAAAACGTTTTGAGGGGGGTTACATCGACGGTGATCGTGCCATGTACATATCCATTTTTGATGACCATCTATCATCTGTGAATGTCACTGAAGAGCGCATAGCTTCTTGGGACCCTCATTGGCGTGATATCAATGAACGCTTTGAAAATCAACTTCAGTCAAACCCCGATTATGTTGCATTCCGAAGGAAGATGTTTTTTGTGTGGGATGGGAATCACAGGTTCACAGCTTGGTGGCGTCATATTAATGCTCAACATGTCGATGATCTTCTATGGCATTATTCCGTGTTTTGCATTGTTCTCGACCCCAAAAGACGTATTACATTGTTGCTCAATTGCATGCACGATGTCAATTGGTGAGCACATTTCTTTCATTTACATTTTTTTCATTTCTACTCTATTTCATATCTTGTTTAGTTCATTCTGACAACTCTATTTTTCAGGTCTACCCAACACGACCACGTGAAGACTAGTTTAACTGCTAAGTTGCAACGAATTCGGTACTATGGTGGACTTCAACTTGACGATTTTAAGGACCTGCTTACCGAAGAGAAGTTCAATACATGTCTCAAAGTGAAGAAATCGCGTCCTACATGGTTTCCTCTTACAATTGACGTATTTATCTCTTTTCTTTACCGAGTAAGTCATTCTATTCAATTCATGATCCTTACTATTTTATCTCATAGGATTGTCAACATGTCCTTTGCCTCATTAAATTTGAACTGCATCCATAATACATTTCTCATCTCTTCCTATTGTCATTGTTTTCTAAATTTCCTTTGCTTTTCATTTTTCAGCAAGATATATCTCGTGCTGCCGATGATGCGGCCACTGAATATCACAGGACCACACCACCTGAGAACATATCACCCGAGGGAGTTTGGGATGCTATGGCATTGGCTACAGACACTATGGTGAAAGCCATAAAAGCCAAGGATTTTTTAAAGTATCTCGCCGTTGCAAACCCCAAGAATGGCGAGGCTTTCTTTGATGAGGTAATTTCATTATTCTCTCTATCATTTTTTCTTTCAATTACATTGCATTCATGGTTTTCTTTATCCGGGTCTTATTAATTTTAGTTTTCTTCCATAAACAGATCAATTCTCATTTCAGCCTCTTTAAGAAAACTGAAATGACAATTGAGAAGTTGCAAAAAGTAGCAACTGCAGCAGTTGAACCACGTTTTAAGGCGCGTTGGCTCCACTGGTGGAACTCCGGCTCCATTCTTCGAGCATCTTTTCGCTTCCCAGTTGCTGATGTCAAAGAGAGTATCTTGGATACTTGGCTCAACCGAGCTACATTCTGGGCTCAGGTACTTCCTCCGCTTTTCATTTACAAACATAGTTGTCATTTAATTTTGCTTTTTTCTTTTACCAATGCCACTCTAAATCTAATTTTCTCTTCCTTTGTCCCTACATAGCTCGAGGAAATATTTATTGTGCATTTTGAAGATCTTTGTGGGGGGGACGACCTTTTGGTGAATTGGGAGGCCTCTCTTGGAATATTGAAGCCCTCAGATTATGTTGAGAGGTGGCGTATCATGCTGTGGGAGAAAACATTCTTATCCTTTCTTCATCCAAACATCAAGCCTTTTTTTTTTTAAAGTACCAAGCTTGACAATGTCCCATCAGCAGACCTCGCTATAAAGCGGCTACTTTACAGGTTTGTGTTTTGTTTCATCATTTTTTTTTGGAATTCTATTCATTCTCAATACTCTACATATTTCTTATGTTTTGTATCACATGTGCAATTGCTTCACTTTCATTTTCTTCTATTTTCTTGTTGTAGGTATGTAAAGAGAGAGCTCATGCCTAAGAATGCACTTGGACATAGCAACTGCCCTCCATTCTTTGGAGCATGGATTCAACCATCCTCAGATCTTTGCATCTTCACGCCCGTGCAGTTAAAGAAGTTTTCTACTGCTCACCTCCATGGTGGTGGTTGGTATTTGGAGTGCCATGTGAATTTCACTCCGGATGAAGAGGTGGAACTCCGCAATAGCATTATTTGCACTGCACCTCCACCTCCAGTTCCAGATAGTGAGGATGAGGATGTATTCTTGGATCTCTCACAGTCGATCCATGTTGCAACAGAAGATGGTACCTCCTCAAAGAAGAAGCGTTTGAAGAAGGCTGAGAAAGAAAAGGCGGATAAGGATAAGGTAGTTAGGGATGTAGAGGAACAAGCTGCAGCTGTGGAGAGGGCTGTGGCAGATGCACTTGCCAAAGTGGCTGCTACCAACAGTGTTCCTTTGCCTTCTACTTCAGATATCTCTGCACCTGGTGATGTTTCTGGTTACTCTCACCCTGTGATGGACTCACAGGCTGCAGGATCGAGTTACATGGAGGCTAGTCGAAACGTAGTGCATAGCCGCATGCAACGCCTGCCTACTTTGTCTAGGTCTTCTATACCACTACCTACTACCTCTTCTGAGTCATTCATTCAGAATGCCTCAATACATTCCATCATGGATTCTTTGGGAGACCCAAATGGCCCTCCTCCGCTTTGGACCCAGTTACATGACTTCATCTCTCGGATACTTTCATTAAACCTTGATCTACAATTTCTCCTTCTTCTATTTTGTTGATTCATTGATATTACGTTTTTTTACTTTTTTTTTAATTGTGTCATTGATGTTACAATTTATTTTTTAATTCAATTTTTTTTCTTCAAGTTGGAGTAGGGAGGTCCCATCGTGTATCTAATGACAAATGCAAGCACACTGGGATTGATCTCCTCATTGCAGACATCCCAGAGAACTTGCCAGTGCCCGAGATTTCTGTACCTAGTACAGTCATTCCACCTTGGAATGTTCGACCGGAGAAGTATGTTGATACCATCTTCGAGTTTGCAGAGATTTATCTGCATGACGATGCAGCACTTCTCATTTTCCATGCAAATGACCGCGATGTTCTTATCGATGTGGAGGAATGTGCGGAGACTTACAACTTCCACTTGGAGTGTGATTGGTGGGGCATAAATGATCTTCCGTTGGCTTCTCCACGAAATCCATCCACTACGGTAATTGTCATCTTCATCTCTTCTTTTAATTATCATCCATTCATTTTTTTCTTTAATTCTTTTTCCATTTTTTTATTATACTTTCTATAATAGTGAACATTTTCTTGTGGCAGTGCACCCGTTTTTGGGTTCAATTATTCGTTCGGAGCGGCAATGTCCAATCCAAATTCTCCATTGCCGAGAATTTTGAACACCATGACTACTTCTACAACTTTGTAAGTTCTGACTCACAACTCATGCATGGAAGTGTTCCATGGCGGGGGCCTCGGGAGAAGAATCCGGAATTCATGAAGTCTTTTATTGAGGCTCTCTCCAAAGTTGGAGACATTATATTTGAGTGGAATGCCTCCACAGGTTACTTCTTACTTGTTACTATCTTTTTTTGCTACAATTTTTTCATTCTCTAATCTTGTATTTCATAATCACATATATATATGTTTTGACATTCGATTTCTACGGCAGGTGCTTCTATTCGTGCCTGCCAATCTCTTGGCAGACACATTTTGGCCTTTGAGGAGGACCCGGAGATCTTCAAGGCTCTTTTGGAACCCCTTATCCCCACCTCGATTCGTGCTCCTGTGGTTGAGAAGAGGAAGGTTGTGCGGCGTGGCATGGGAGATCGTGCAGAGAAGAAGTTAAAACTAAACCGCATTCCTTCTTGTGAGTAAGTTCTTCCCTTACTTATGAATTTGTTATATTTCTTACATTTTATGGTCTCGACTTGGTTTCTTACTCTTTAGTTACTTTGCAGAGCTCCAGCATTATCTTCATCTCTTACTGCATCGATGCCTATGGTGTTTACACCACCAGCTAGCCTATTTCTCCCTTGCTATGCAGCAGACGCAACGATGGTGATGGCAGCTTCGACATCTCCACCTAAAAGGCGATGCAAACGCTCATACGATATACGTGTTATGCAATATGTAGATGTAGAGGCCAACGAAGGTAGTTCTGAAGACGAAGACATTATCTCTAGCACCTATAGCTAGTTTTATGACTTGCATTTGTTTTTATTTGGATTTGGTTTGGATTAGAGTTGGTCAAACTTGGATGTGATTTGGCTTTGATTTGATTTTCATATACGTACACTATATGTGTTCAACATATTTTTCCTATTCAATTGTATCACCTAATATATGTTTATTATTTCTCTAAATGTTTTGAGTATCCCAAACTATCTAACATTTCAAGATCCGTATATTTTGTAACATCTCTAACAAAGGATCAACATAGTCCAATGGCTGAGATGGATAAGAATGATCTACAAATGCCCTGAGGGTCATCCCACGGTTATAGGTTTCATCTTAAAGAATGTGTCAAAATTCACGGCCATAGGCCATGGTATATTCATTTTTCACGAAAAAATATTTCAAAATTGCTCATTTATTTGTGCTCACTGCTCACCGCTCACCGCTCTAGGCTCACATAATAGCAATCCCCGACAAAACACCTTCAAGGGAGAAAGTAGAGTTCTCTATCAACAACGAGTTGAAGATAATTATGTTGTTGGACCCGCTATACAATAAGTAGGTCCAAATTTTTGAAAGCTATATGAAAGGAGATCTCATTAATCATGACATGACCCACCCATATACATCTAAGGGATGGTCAACTCCGAACCCTTTGACTAAGGAGTTCTATGAAAATTTCCAATGCACAAATGACTATGAGATCACTAAACCAACAACTAACATCCCCATGTCCAAGACTTGCTACTAAATATGGTAGGGATAAGGCCCATAAAGTTGGTGAAGCTATATAGAACGTTACTTCATGGACATTTGTTACATTCTCATCTGTCTAGGGCATCTATAAAGGCCATAGCTACGATTGGACCTCCACCAATGTTTGATCTGTTGAAGATTACTTTTTAGTATCTAGAGGTAGAGCTTCGTAGCATCCAATGTGATCAAATGCGCCACATTCAAGACTTTAAGAAAGGAATCGGAGCTACTCCTAGGATTACATATGCATGTTTTGCGAAATTTGCACGTAAGAGTGACAATGCTTTCACAAAGTGGCAATTCGTTTCTTTGTACACAACAAAACAAGATAATTTTTTTAAAAGATACAGTGGATCCTCACATGCAATTGTGGTTGTCTCTCAACTCATTATTTACCTAGACAATAGTCTGGCAATGAGTTCATTTCATTTGGACCAAGTGCGGTGCACAAACATAGGCACAACCATTGTCAATTGTCTTGCATGTAGGATCTTATTTTTGTCTTTTTACCAAAGCCAATGGCACTTTAGAGTGGTCAAAGGTCTCATTTTAATTAATTTCTTGTAGTACAATTTGAAATTGTAGTGTAGTTATCCTTATAGGATTTTTGGTCTACCTTGAATAAAAATGATTTTAATTATACTATATGGCAAGGGTCTTTTACATGGTCTTGGCTAGATTAACCATTATGTCCAATAGATGCAATGATAGGCCACACCACAACATGATTAGTAGAACATAGTCTGGCTCATTCATTTACTCTTTTATTTTTTATTTTTTATTGGTATTTCACTATGTATTCTTATCGCATATCAACTATACAATTTTAGTTTTCATTCCATTGGTGATGTCTCAAGACTATGGAATAATGAATTTAGTTATCATGTCTTGCTTAATCCAATATACCACTCTAACATATAAGAGTGAAATCACACCAATATCAAATTAGTGTTCAATACTTACTAAAGTTTAGTCACAAAATCTATTTATTACCTTGGAATCTTCTCAGTCTCTTCAAAGTCAATGGACTTGTCAAACAACCCCTTCGGTTCCCACCAAAGGTTATGTAGATAAAAAAAAAAAAAAAAAACTAGTGGACTTACAATTCTCTGATCTCTTCAACTCTCAAATTCGTTGCCTCTGTTGAATATTAGACAATGACTTGATCGTTAAATATGAAAGACATTGGCCAAATAAGTGACTAGACAACAACTCCATTTGTGCGTCATATGTTTTACTCAAGTTCCTCAATCAATCTGCTCAAAGAAACCTCTTCATAGCTACAATAACAATTCACAATGTCAATTACTTTACAAGTTCCCAACTCCTAATAATATACCCCTTTCCTTTCAATTCATGTGATCAGGTTTCAGCTCAGGCCTCGTTATCCTTTTAATTCCGACCATGGCCTAGGTAAGCATTCTGAAAGCCAATCCAACAATTCGGAGTGCACAAATAATTTAATTATCATGTGGAGGCCAGGTTGGAAAAAGACTGTTGTTAGTAACCATTTTTCCACACTCATTTCTCCAGGATGGGCACTTTGACCTTCACTCCAATTCGTTCCCATTTCAAGTTCATGATTTGTATCTATTCATTCTTTCTCAATTGAGAGACATAAGGCATAAACTGCCTTTGCTACTTTGTGTTCACTTAAAGACACAACTAGTTCATCAAGTGTGTTGAAACTCAAGACTCACTTCTCTTATTCAACATGCACTTTTAAGGGATCAACACATATTATTTGATCCTCCTCAATCAAAAATTCATCAAATTATCAAATCACAAACAATAGTTTCAACCAACCAAAACTCAATCTCAGGTGCATAGGTTTTGATAGACCAAGGAAGAAAATTCATTGGCTCTTTTGAAGAGCTTTGTACTAAAGCTATGAATGATCAATGTACAACATCTACAAACCACCCACAAGACGATAATTTGGCAAAAAGAGTGGTTCAAACAATAAAGGGGGTCTACATAAGTATGAGTTGTTAGTAGGCAACCATCAAGATTGGGATCTTAAGTTGCCTTTTAAAGTGATGGGTTATTGCTTCAATTGGCATGCATCTCTTGCTTCTTTTAGCCCTTACCAACTATTATATGCCAGAGAGCCAATGTCACCATTGGAGGTGAGAGAGAAATTGGATCCAATGATTGACTTGGATGACCCAAGGAATTTGGGCTCAAGTACTACATGATCGAGCTATACATGTCCCCTTAGGCGCCACAACTTGTGAGATCTCAGCCTCACAAGTCTAACTAAGTAACCAACTAACTAAGTAACCACCAAAATTAATCATAGATCTGTCATTCTGAGGGTCCTATAACGGGCATTAACAAGTTGGCTCTCTCAATGGCAATGCCATGGGTTTCCATTGGTTGGCAAAAATATCGGGTTCACCCAAATACCCACACTATGAATGGGTCCCCATGGTGGTAGGGTACAACAAAATATCAAGTGGTAGGAAGGTGTACTATTCCAACCTTAACACTAAATATCCCAAGGAGACTTTTTGATCCATTTAAGATATATTGAGCCCCCAAAAAAGGGACTAAAAAAATAGAAATTAAATGCATTAGTGAACAATTCCCAAAACATATTTAGGGGTTTTTCAAAACATATGTATGTGGTTCTTAAAGTGACTCATGCATCATTCACCTTGTTTAGAGACTAGCCTTATAATTCATCTTAGGCAACTTGACCTTGGAGTTATCATGTACTCTGCTTTAAGTCCTTAGGTTTGAGGCATGATTCAGATGAGCACCTAGACAGAAGATTGGTAAAGGTCATTGGCTGACATAACAACTTTATCCAATGTCCCCTATATTATTCATTGACATTATGTTCTTTTCCTAGATGCTTGGTGAAACAAAGCTTCTAACACAACCTGCTAAAATGAGGTAGATTTGAGACTACTCAAAGTCGGTCCTCATCCTTTTGAAAACGATAAGTCAAAAATTGGATGTTGATATTGCCATACTTGCAACATCCACACCTGAGTATCCTCTTGAACTACTCTCTTTTCTTAACCAAAGGATTGGGTTTCTTTTGGTTCTCATCGAGATATTTAGAAATTTTTATCGAGCATCTTGTTGTGAGTACATGAAAGCAAGGTTTCTTGGTTGTCAATCTCCTTTTGCACCCTAACCCTTTAATGTCAACAATCCCTTGAAGACAAGAAAAATGGAATACTTTTGTTGTTGATAAGTTTAGATTTAGTTATTACTTTGAAAAACACCCTTTATTGAAATGTCTTCATTCTTCAAATGAGATTCCCAAATGGAATAAATAAGTACAAATTAGGGTGAAAATGTGGTCATGTACGTGAAGGAATCCAATGCACAATAATTGAAATATCTACAATACTATTTATAGCCATCATTTCTACATGTGTGTTTTTATTTTTTTCTATTCTATCTTCCAAACTATGTTGTACATAAGTTGGTTTTGAGCTTTGGCACATAATTTCACTTTTCTCCAATCTGCTAAATTTATGGCATGTCAAGAGATTACCTTTGGCTTTCAACATATGGATGCAATCTTTATGTGAAAACATATTGACAACTTTTTGTTTAGTCTGCAACCGAATGTGTAGGATTATCATCAACTGGTCGTAGGCCTGCTCTCTTTGTGTGGTTTGATGAAGAAGAAAGTGGTCAACATTTTGCAACAAGATATTCCACAAATGTCCAAAACGAAAGTGGGTCAATGCTTGAATCCTGTGTTTCTGTATTTAAAAGGCAGGAACACCCGTAGTTTCAGCTGGTGCGACATCACAGAAAGTGGGTTCCTGAGTGCTCGTATACTGCCAAGGAGGAATCTTCCCCTCGGAAGCTCACATCAACTGGTTGGCATTCCATCCTTAAAAGACGTGATGGAGAGTTTTAGTTGGTAACAACCACGTCATTTTGCTGAAAGGGAAGCTTTTTATTGGCAGCATAGATCGGGCCACTGATCCATTTTGTTTACGAGTGCGTTGGTGCTCCGTCACAGCAGACACTTTGGTCACAACATTGAACAAATTCCACCTCATGGCGGCGACTCGCGAGCCCAAGATGCCTGTAGCTTGTTTGAAATGAAGGGGGGAAAGAGTGCGACCCCCACGGAGAATGTTGCAGCTCCGACTTTGTGAATGGTTGTGGCCATTCTTTTCTTTTCTTTTTGATGCGAGCATGCTGGGCGAGGCCCACGCATCCTCCCCCCCCCACACACTTTGGTTGAAAACTATGCGAGTGGGTGAGTCCCACATCCAGCTGCATCATCCAAGTGTAGACTCCAGGCAGGATGTTGACCGCAGTTTGTTTGGACACGAAACGAATGGAATCGAATGTGAGCCGGAGGAATTATTTTTGACGAGGCAAAGGGTAATCAAAGGCAAAGGATGCGGGAAAGGGAGTGATATGTACTTTCTCTCAGATATATGTGGTGCGGCACTTATCATTCCGTGCGTGGGGAAAAGAATGCTCTTATTCGTCAACAGCGAAATCCAGGTTGTCGATGATTGAAGCGCATGACGAAATAATAATAACAATAATAAGAAGAAGAATAATCATCCGTGGCTTGTCTGTATCGGCCATGTGAAACAGGGCATTGATGGAAGTTAGCTGCACGGCGAGGGTGGCTAAAACCCAAGGCCTTAACGTGGATCCCATGGGAACTTCGTCACTAAGCTGCCCAAGCCCGGAATGACGGGTGACCTTCCTAGCACTTGATTTTATTGTGCACCCTACCACCTCTGCTCCACCCAGTCACAAAAGGGGATATTTTCACCCAACAGTGTCAGAACCTAGGGACATGCTCTTGGGGGACATACATGCACGTTGGCTTGTTCACGCCTGTCCGTTCAAGATGTTCACTTTTAAAAGGAGGGAGTGGTCTTCATGCGTCCTCTAATTCTTGTGATGCATGTTTCGGGATTACAAATATATGTTAGATAAACTCCAAAATGCAGAAAACATCGTAAGTCACGCCAATGGCGACATCATGGTCCTCCTTCTCTTCGTTCCTTTCTTTCTAGGTGCACGGTGATGTGACGATTTATCGTTGAATGTGATGTGTTTGTTCTTGAGCGGGAACCTATCATGTGAGAGTGAGCCTTGCGAGAGCCCAACAGGGATAGTCAGGGGCAGGTTGGTGTGTCCACGCCCGTTGCAAGTGTCCAACTATGAAAGAAAGCGGTAGATAATCTTTGGGGACCTCTAATTCTTACAATCTATGTTCCATGACTACAAATTTGACGTAGACCACCTTGGAAATGGAGAAACACCATAAGCCACGGCGGTGGCCACATGGGGGTCCTCTTCCTTCGTTCTTCGTTCTTTCGAGCTGCATGGCGGTGTGAACAATGCCGGGAGTGAGGGTGGTCGGATGCGGCCGCGTGTTTGTCCTCAAGTGGCAAAGGAACAAAGGAAGGAAGGAACGGACGGACAGGCGTACGGGAGGAGAGGGGAGGGGGAAGGGAAGGGAAGCGCCCACAATTGTGGCCGGCCTTTCTTTGCCCATCGATCACTGAGTAGTTGTTGGGGGCATCTATCTGGACGCAGGCAGGTAACTTTTGGCTGCCACTTGGTGAGGGATCCAAGGTACTGTGAAGGGAATTTTCACTATGAAAGGAAAGGGGGTCGGGCCGACTGGCCAACCACCGCTGCATAAATATTGTTGCAGGTGCCAGGAGGGTAGCGAGTGGGAGGGTAAGTTAAGGGAAGGGTTTGGAACAGGGACGGACCGGAAAGGGTTTGGAAGCCCGTTTTTGCCTCCGTAACTACTACTTGCCTGTTCACACCCAATGGGAGTTACGAGGCCCCGTTTGACCCTCTTGCTGCCTCGGTGTACTTGAAGTGGGGACGGTGTTTGGCTGGTGGTTGGCCGAGTCCGTAGTAAGAAGTTAGGACGGCACATGTTCCCCAGCCAATGATCACATAGTCGTGCGGCTTCACCTCTCTCAATTTTCCTCCAAGGAAAACGATTGTGGACTCTCACCCTCGCGCTCCTACTGACATTTGCAAAGGGCCTAAACTAGATAGATAGATAGAAGCCCAAAGGTCTCAAAGTGTCATGCCAATTACTTGCCACTATGATGCCATTTTGTCAACATTAATAACTTCTCTAAGTGAAAGAATACCTGCATTAGGACATTCAAAGTACATTGAATATGATATTTAGTGTCATATGGTATTTTATGCCACTATGGTACACCGTGGTTTACAATCAGTATGGAGCAAGACAATTAGAATTGGTGACACTAAATATCATATTTAGTGCAACACATTGGGATACTTTAGATAGTCTTGCGTTTTAGCATGCAGGGGGAAGATATTTTGGAGTGTACTAATGACTAGTGTCATGTATTATATACTTTAGTCAACTTGTAGACCATTATATAATATAGGGATGCACCTCATAACACTATTGAACATACTCATGCCAAGATATTAGTAAGCGCACTTGAATGCCAAGTGTCATGAGGTGACACTTATGGTGAGGTTGTTAATCATCATTGTAACCTAGCATACACCTCGAAATAGGGTAAGTGATGCTATTAAGCATGTGACACTAAATACCACAAACAGTGTACCACTACAATGCTGAGTGACTGTGGTTGCTAAGTCATGGGACGTGGCAGGTTCAGAGACCGGCCAAGTCAAAGAAGCTGCAAGCGTACTATGCCTGCTTCGAGGTTTTTGATTAGAGGCAGAGGGATAATGGTTTCCCATCACCCAACTTATTACCATTGAGGGTGCCATGGTAGAAATGCGCCCCTCCCCCCAAAGAGCTTCATTGGCTGGGGCGAAACAACCCGTACACTGGTTTCTTGGAGGCAAGGGTTTAGGCATCCAACAAGGAACGAGTGTATGGGTTGGTTCGCCCAAATTGAGCTTCATTCTTGTTGGCGATAGGGAACTATGGCACATGAGCTTACCCCTCATTCATCCAACATACATGTCATGAAATAGTATGTGATTCAGAGGTTATTTATTTTTAGTCAATTTGACACCGGAAGCGGTGTCAAAGAACCCGAATTAGGGTGTCTAATCCAAGTCATCTAGGATGTATCAAACGTGAACTTATACGGGGGTCAAGTTTCTATGTTGGATGGATGAGAGGTACGCTTGTATGCAATAATCTCCTCCTGCCATTCTTGTTTCATCCTAAATTCATCTCAATAGGCTAATTTGGGGTCATTGACCTTGATCTATTTGTCAATATATTAACTCTTGGGCTTTATAAGGGAATTATTATAATTTTCATTCTTCCTGTTGGTAGGTGTTGTGAATGTTTACATGTAAAGTAAGGTAAGGTAAGGTAAGTTACATACAATGTAAGAATGTCTAATTTAGTTGCTTGTGTTAATTGCACCAAATATACATGTCTACATTGGTTGCTATGTTTAAGTGATCCTATCTAGAATTTCATTGTTATTTGAGAGCACTTCTTGAATCGAGCGAATATCTTAATGTTATTGAAGATACACAATCTTAGTGCCCTTGTATGCAAATACCTACTTAGTGTTATGGTCATCAATGTGATAATATACATTTAAATAAAATTTAACCCTTCACATAAAATAATGTGCTAAATAAGGTTTTGAACCCCCAAATGTTTAGAGTTTTCATATTTAAGACTTTGTGGGGCTCGTGAAAATTGTGTATATGTACTCTACATGGAGGGGCAATGTTTTTTGTTTGCAACCAGGAGACAATTCTTTTTGCAGGAAAAAACCCCGCCCCTCGTATGCAATGTATTGATAAGCACAAATCATGCAAACTCAAAGAAGTACGATGTTTATAGTATTTAGTGTCACCTACTATCTGGAATTACACAATGAAATAACTTCTTATTTAGTACTTCAATTTTTAGTAGCAAAAGTTGAATAGGTTCTTCGGGCATTATAGGACAAAAATGACTTTGCTTGGTGAAATATTACATTCTCAATAAATACTTATAGCATCATGTAACTCCAAATAGTAAGTGACACTAAAAGCCATAAACGGTGTATAAGTTTTAAGTAATGTAACTTAACTTCCGATTAAACTAAGTTGCCAAACATTTAGTACTTTTATGCGTTTGTAAGTGTGATAATATATGTGCATAAGATACTTGGCAACAACTCATTTGTGCAGACAATTTTTTTTTCACAACTCAGTGGTGGAAACATCTTGACGATTCATAAATAAATTATGATCTCTTTGAATATGCCTAAGTTCGCAATGCCATCCGCATGAGTACAATCCTAAGGTTGTTTCAACACCCTCAAAGTAAATTTAGGTGTGTTGGTTCTTTTTGGTTTGTTTTTCATTTTCTCCAACTCCAACCGATTAGATTTACACAATGAACAATGGTTCCATGTGTTTGAACAATGATTCCAAAGGAAACCCTAAAATAAAAATCGGATCTTCAAAAAATTCCATTGTATCCAAATATGTGTTAAAAAGAGAAATTAAAATGTTATTATATATATATGTGATATAGTCACCGAGCCGGTGTCTGGCGTGGGCCATCACTAGTATGTCGTACATTGAGCCCTTACATCCCCATTAAGGGTTAATGTCCGGTGGGTGATCTTTCGTTACTCTAACTTGCAGGGTGCGTCTCCTTTCAACATTTCACGTGGATCCACATACCTAATAAGTCCCCACCACATTCTTTTGGGAGTTACTATTGCAACCTTATCTGTTCCTCATGCTTTGGTTTCATGTGAAATATTGACATTTGGTTTGAGCTTCTCCTTTTTCCTCCTTTATACAATGGACTGAGTCCATGGCCATATTATTATACATCAAGGGCCCACGAGTTGTTCTAAAGGTTGTACCCAAGAGGATTTCGAGCCATCTCCATTTGGATGGGTTCAATTGAGGTCTACTCAAAAGTGTTGGACGCCGACCATAGGATATTGCATATATTGATATAATTGCATAGTGTGGACCACACTAATCTCTACATCCCATGTTTATGTCAGGTTGGGTCATAAACAATGGACACTTGTCACCCGAATGGAAGTTTGGGCAAGATATTCTGGTAGATGATCATGAACGTTGTCAATTCACCTACAACGTGTGAAAATTGATTGTCTTGACTAACATGTTTTTTTATTTACATATGTGGAACCCTCCTTATAGAAAACTAGTCTTTTGATTTTATGAAATAATGACTTAGTGGTAGGCGAGTCTCAACCGACAAGTGGTAAGAGTCAAAGCATGGTTTAGTAGTTGAGGGACCAAGGTTAAGTTACCCCCACTAGCCTGCCCAACACCACTCTCAAGGGACTCACATAACAACAAATCCGACCTCGGTCCATTCTTTAAAGAGATTCTTAAATTATCCTCGTGTGGAAGGGATTTTGGAGAACATGAGCTTTAATAGACACTCTAGGGCCCACTCTAATTTGACTGCCACAATGAAACCGATCGAGGCATGGGTCACGAGCAAAGGGTTGTCGAGATGGAACACATCTTTGTCTTACTTGGCCTTGCCTTGGATTTAATTTAAAATATGTTTGCGGACGGATGGATGGACGTGCATATGTAACTCATGTGTCGGTAGGTGAGTGGAAGAGTCCAATACCTGGCACAATTCCATAAACTCTTGTGAGGATGAATAAGATACCAACGGACCACTCGAGTGCAATCTTGTGGGTTTGTAGGATAGAATCCAACATACAAACAAGACACTAGCGCTCAACCTTGTAGAACTTCTCAAAATTGCTTGTCTGATATCCATATGGACGGCCATCCCATATGTGCACAAACTTGTGAGGCCAAATCGATTGCAATGCACACAAGAGCTCTTCTCATTCATCGACATGATTCCAAGTCTTTACATTTTATCCCATGCATAAGGTATGCGGATGGAATTTGGTTATTGTTGCTCAATTGGACACCTATATTTGAACAATGTGTGGTTAGGTATAGATCTAAGAACAAACACTATACAGACACATGTGTCAAAGAGATTGGACTACATGTTCATATTTTATTGACCACATTATAATCATTCAACATAATTGAGAGGACCTATATATCAGTCAACAAATCACTTTCCATGCACTTTCAATAATGATAGCTAAATAAAATGAGACATGTCCAATTTTCAATCTTGTTTTTTTGGATGTTGCATCATACATTTGCTAATAAACCACAAGCTTCAAGAGATGAAGTTGAACGAGCCACTTAATACCTGCATACCTTACATTCAATAGAAGTAGAAAGTAAGTAAAGAAGTATGATAGAGTGAGGGGATGGTGACTAGAAGGTGAATGAATGTATGGGGGTACTTGTTGTTGTTTGGTACTTCAATGAAGGTGTACTCCATGCTTAGCTGTGGACCCAAGAGCCATAGGTACAACATCATGTGATGTGGAGGTGTGGCAATTAACCCCTAAAGGCTCAAATGAATGTTTTTGCCAATTTGTAAAGTTTTAAAGGTTGGATGGGGAATCATGTTGGAAGGAAAAGAGAGATGATTTGTTGCACGATAAGTTTCTATGGGAGTCGCAAATTTTCATCACAAAGTTGTTGCATAAAGTTACTACACATCCGATTGATAATTTCATTAGTTCAATGTAATAGTAGTTCAGAAATTCTAGTGAGGAACTCTATTTTGAATGCACACCTTGCGTCATGGAAACTGCACCAATTTGTCTTATAAGTGTCCATTATCATTTAGAGTTAAGGGCCACTTCACACACAGACCAAGAGATCTAAGGGCCCTTGAAAGTATTGTGGGAAAAGGAAACCCAATTTTGCCAACAATTAGAAAATGAGTGGAATGCTTGTCTGATCCACTAAATGGGATCAACCCAATAGTTAAGCACCTCCACAAATTGCCAAATTTTCAAGCCACCTTGCAATTGGGGCATGTAAATTGTCTCATATTTCTAATTACATAATTGCAAAGAGTTTCTAAAAGTTCAAAGAGTGTCCAAATGTTAGATTGAACATTTGATGCAATCGTAAAGGACATATTTACAAGAACATCAAAAAATAATTTATCTTCTACCATAAATAACCCAATTGATGTTTAGGTAAAGTGCATCAGAGTGGCAACCATTGCTCTGAGTGAACACCCTCACATGAGCTCCCCACACAACAAAAAACATGACCACTTCCCATTTTAACATTTTTGGTACATTCTAACCATCTCCAAATTGCATGGGCTAGGTGTCTATGTGTGTTCATAGTATTTTCGTGATTGTAGAAGAATGAGGTAGGTGAAGGGTTAATCTAGGGTGGGAATCAACCATCAACCATAAAATGGTTGCTTGGGAAGTTTTGGGTTAAGTGGCATTGGAGTTCTCTTTAGGGGCTTTTGCTTGAGGGTTGTCCTTGGTCGTGGTTTAGGGGTTGTCCTTAGTGGTGGCTTGGTGGGTTGTCCATGGTCGGTTGGTCTTGTCTCATTTCTTTGTGTGGTGGTGTGGCACGCTTGAGGGGTCCCGCCTCCCCTCTTTGTGGGTGCGTCTTTTTTTCTTTTTTCTTCATACATCTTGACGTTGGCCATATTTTGACATCCTATCTCACAAGAAAAAACCAAACAAGAATTTCACTCCATTTTACCATGTTGGACCCTAGGGGCATTCACTAGTGAATTACGTAGAAACAAAGTGCAAAAAAAGCAAGGTGGAATATATACACAAAAAACACAATTTTTTTATATTATTTGGATCTACATTAGGCTCTATTAAATGTTCATAAAATCTCTCGCTCTCTCTCTCTCTCTCTCTATATATATATATATATATATATATATACATATATATATATACATACACATATATATACATACACATATATATACATACATACATACATACATACATACATACATACATATATATATGTGTGTGTGTGTGTATGCATGTATGTGTATATATCATATGGTATTGTAAATTGTTCTAATTCACTTCTATCTTATTATGTAACATAGCCTAACAAACACAGTAATGAATAACTTTTGTTCTGTAGGATTAATACATTTAGAGGGTAAGTTAGTGTATGTTAAAAAAAATAGCAGGGATTCATTGGAAATATGAATGAAACTTGGTTCATTTTGGATGAACTTGGGTTTGTTGTGGATGAAACAAGAAAAAGGAGATTGTTAGGTTAGAAGCACCTTGAGCTAGTTTTCCATTCCCATTTTCATATTGCATAGTTTCCTCAGTTGCATGGTCATCCCATCTTTAGTTTTCTCAAATGTTTTGCAACCATCTTCATTTTGCACAAGGTATTTTTTTCCCCGTGTCTTGAATTGACATAGTGAGTAGTGAGGGTCCAAAATGTTGTGAGGTTGGTGACAATTTAGTTTGGAGGGACATGATGTTGGCCCAATTGAATAGGGTTTTTAGGGTGCATGATTCAACTTCATTCTTGCTCACACCATGCTCATTCTTGGAGTGTTTGAGGCGGTTTTAGTTGCTCACGCAATGCTCATTCTTGGATTGTTTAAGGCAATTTCAATTGCTCAAGTGGTGTTCTTTATTTGTTGTAAGGTGTTGTGAAATATTAGTCTAGGGTTTGAGGTGCTCATTCTCATTCATGTGGTGTAATGTTTTTTTGTAAGGCATCATTCACTATTTTCACTAGGGTTTAGTGTGCAAATGCAGTCGAGGTTTCGGAGTCGGTTGAGCCGTTTAAAGGAAACTCTTTGCGCACTTTGGAATTGATTACCATGCACCCTAAACTCTACAACCAAAACCATTGCATTTGCCCACGAATTTGATTTTTGTGCCCATTGTGATGTGGTTAAATATATGAATGTAATTGTTGGTTTGATTCTTTCTGATGCTATGTCTCCTTATGTGGCAAACATCAACAAACAAAGCACTCCACTTCAATACTACAAAGGAAAAGATGAAACTCACATTTTATATAAATAAAGTAGGCTATAATTTATTGCACAACTTTGGAATTTGGAATTATCTATAAGGTTGGAGAAAAATGATGATAAGTAGAATATTCAATAATTATGGGTCTAGACAAATTCAAAGACTAAGATTAATAAACTCTAAACAAATACTTGGTTCTCGCATGTGTATGCCAATTTTCTATAGAGTGCCTTCCCCTAGCTCCTTTCATTTTAGGGTGAAAGGTTCTAGATTTGGATATGTTGAATTACCAATATCACTAAGTTTTAATACTAAAATTAAGGGGTACAAAGTTGGTAATGTTAGGAGCACATCACCTTTCATTGCTTATGATAACTACACCCATAATGTAGTATCTTATTGTTAATTGAAAGAGAACTTCAACACATCTTAGCATAAAGTTTGTGGACAACCTCATGAAAAAAAGAAAAAAGAAAAAAGAAAAAAAGAAAAAGGCGGGTTTTTCACACAGTGTTGGTTATAAGTCTCTTTCAAAATCGACCCTAAACTCTCATGTTCAAACCATGTACATGGCAAGAATGTACAAGTTCCGCTTTTGGATAAGGATTGTAATTAGATGTTGTTGCTATCCATGGGACATGAACACACAAACTAGGTAAACATTTAATTGTCGATAAATGTGGAGGAAGGTTGTAGTGCCTATAATTCCTCTTTACAATGTTGTAAGGTGCTTCAAAGTTTGTCTTTCCTTATTCCAAAATGATGGGATGTTAGAATTCGATGAATTCCAAGAAATAAAAATGCTGGAATTTGTATATGACATAATTGCCAAACAATTTCTACAAACCTTCCACCCTACATATTCTATGGAAATAATATAGTAGGGGCACATGTTCTTGATCAGGACCTCATTAGCAATCTATAGGATACTAGAATTTCGACAAGGCTGGGACTGAATTTTAAGCAGGCTGGGATTGAAGTTCAATAAGGCCATAATTAATAATGCCATGACACATGTCTAGGTTTTGAGTGATAAAGTGAGGAGGAACGAGCGATTTTGGCAAAATCTAGACATTGCTAATATGTTCAAACCGACTTTTGGTTTCAATTTATGGAATAAAATTACCAAAAAATTGTAGTCCTCGTGATTTCTATCTTCCTACACGGGAAAAATTTGCACCACCTTATACTTCTCAAGATTTGGCACAAAATCTCTTAAGTGGTCGGTCATGGGCGCTTCTACTCTAGTAAGAGTGAAATCCAAGTACCGCCAAGAAATATTACATATGTTATTGTCATGTCATTTTGAAGGGGAATGGTGGACCGTGACAACAATGACCATTTATTCAAGTGAGTTCGATGCCAATGTTTTTATTCAGGGTAGACTTGTTTAGAATGACAAAGACCCTTGCAATGGTAAGTCACAAAAATTATAACCTCAATGCTAATGAAGGTGTTGTAATATTTTTGACTTCCAAGTTAATTACATGCTTTATTGGCGGTTTCACTTCGAAAATGAAATCCCAATCAATTGCTTATTTACTCAATGGAAGTGAGCATATATATTGGATTTTGGACTTTGAAGATGAAGTGCACTCAATATGGGTTATATGAACAAGCAACCTTCAAGAATGCAAGGGCAATTTTATTTTTCAAAAGTCGGGCGGAGTGGACAAGGAGCATGGGCTTTATCCGGGCAGTGAAGGAGGCGTGCCCGGGGGTGGGGCCCAGCCCTGGGCAAATGTGATCTAGCCCGGGGCATGCAACACTAGGTATACATCAGCCGGCTGGGCGAAACAACCTATACACTAGTTCCTTAGAGGCAAGGATTTAGGCATCCAACAAGGAACAAGTGTATGGATTGGTTTGCTCAAATCTACATCAGCCTAGGTTCTCAACTTTGAGGTATGTATGTATGGCCTTTGTATAAAAAAGAGAGGATAATCCTTGTTCAAAACCATGTCTTAGTTATACCCAAAAAATCCAGTAGATTGTGATCATATACGCTCTTATTCTCAACACAGTATTCCTATCCATCACATAGGAACACATGCAATAACAGTTTTAGAGACAAAGACAGAGAGAGATCAATTTTAGTTTTCAATCAACTGCAGGAAAGTCCATAAAGTGATTTGTGAGGTTTCGCTTGACTTTGGTACGCTTGATTGACATAATCTGTGGAGAAATCCAAAATGCCTATTGACTTATGGTACAAAACATTCTGACGGGGTTGAATTTCAATCAGTGTGTCATAGAGATGATTGCTCATAGGAGTAACCTCGTTGATTTTGTGGAAAACCAAAGGCCCATGCCAGTCTTTTTCTTATAACAAAGTTCGTACAAAGAGAAAGATAAAAGTTAGAAAAGGAGTATATATACACGAAAAAACTTCGATTATGAGTAAAATATACGGACCTAAATAGATATATATGTACTATATTTAATTTCCCATAGAATATATTGGGCTCCATGAACATGGAGATAGAGAATTATCGCATACGACTGTGTCTCTCATCCATCCATCCAACATAAAAACTTGGACCTTTATAGGTTTGTGGCTGATTTATCTCAAGTGATTTGGACTACATTCATTTGGGATCTTCAAAGCTAATTATGGTGTCAAATCAACAAACAAAGATAACCTACAAGCTATATAATATTTCATGGCTTTTATGTTGGATGAATGAGAGGCACTCTT
Source organism: Polytrichum formosum (assembly GCA_964035585.1). NCBI lineage: Eukaryota > Viridiplantae > Streptophyta > Polytrichopsida > Polytrichales > Polytrichaceae > Polytrichum > Polytrichum formosum. The sequence continues at coordinate 21,923,151 of OZ037940.1, read as the reverse complement.
GTATATGATTATTCCTTCTACCCCCTCAACACGGTCCATTTCACTTCTAGTTTGAGCTTGAAGGTCCATCAATTGGAAAGTTGAATGAATCAAGGGCCCTTCGAATTTCATGGACACAGCTCTTGGTCCGTGTCTAAAGTTCTGACAAAAAGAGCTTGAAAATAGGGTAATCAAAGCCTGACTACGCTATCTAGGGTTTCATTTCAATGTGAGATACTGAAAGAACCAAGAGCTCTAGACGCTGTCAGGTGGCCCACAAGTTTGTACCATGTTCACAGTCTGTCTCCCCGAGGTTAGAGGCTTACCAACTTAGTTAGTTGAAGTGGAGCCATTCAACTATTATTTCCTTTGATCCCTAGCTAATCCAAACGGCAACAAAGTTTCAAGCTTATAGGTAGGTACTTCTTCAATGGTGGAAATCCCCCCCCCCCGGGTGGTGAAGGCCACTAAAGCCTAGTGGACATACCACTAGCCCCTTCATCCTCCACGTTTTCAAAAGGGACAGAGAAGTACTGTACATACATTGCCTCACGGGATACACTACACTAAATATTGTATAAGGTGGATGACGCTAATATGGACACCTCCAGCTTTGTAGAATCATCCAGCCGATGGATTCGATCATTAGAAGCTTGAGCAGGTGAGCAATTGCGAATCAAGACCAAAGAATTTGAAATCGTTGAAATTGGAGTTGAGGAAGGTGTTGATCTAGGCTCAAAGGTACTTTGCTTCCCAATTTGGTGTTATAAGGGGGAACTCTTTTATCATCCAATGTTGGGTACGTGGACAATATCATTAGTAGATTTTACATGGGTCATTTGCCAATGAAAACCAAGCTAAATGCCAATATTGGTTGTATCATGTCTCTAAAGTGGTCACATGTAATATAAAATGTTTCCGGATTGGCTTTTCATTATAGAATACCCACAATGCAAGTTGGTCGGCACCTCACAGCCACATGCCGCCTCCCAATTCATCAACCTCATCCACAAAAATCAAACGTGTCATAGCTTGGTGGATAGCACTCCTTATTATGGAGGATGGTGGGTGTAGTTTGACTTTTGCGAAGGTGACCCTTAGGGTTAGTTTCCATTTAGGCAGCTTGCCCACCACATTCTAGTGGAAATGTAGATTTTATCTAGTGGAATCTACATTTCAAGTATAATATGGTAGGCAAGTGGCCTACATTCTAGATAATAGTGGGTCGGAAGTGTTTGCATATAGTTAAGCACGAGCCGCCATCCAACCACATTTTGTTGGTTTGCTAGAATGTGGAAGGTTGTAGACACGGGCCACTAGACTTCCATGTATTGGAAGTCAATAGAACTACAGATGAGAATGCACAAGCAAGAACACATACATAAAGACATATGAATAATGTTTGGAGTGAGATGGTCTCATGCTCTCCTTACTTTGCCTTTTATTGTTTTTCTTCTTTTCCTTGGTTCATACAAACAACATGGAATAATTTTTATCCTTCTCGAACCAACGTTGTGGCCGTATTCTAACCTTATTGTTTCTTATGCCTCTTTCATTACATTTCTATTGACTATGAGCAATCTAATGCTCTTCCTTCTACAATTCCTTTCAGTATTACATTTTTATTGATTACGAGCAACCTAATGCTCCACCTTCAACACTTTCACTTTGCGAGTAGTCAAAGACTTGTAATACTATTGAATTTCTTAGTTTCCCAACCTTATATAGTGAGGATTGAACATTGCCGTAAGTTTCCACATATTATGTTTACTTGCTTCACTCTAACTCAAAGGAGCTTCCAATATTGCCACATTGACCCGTTCCTCACCATGTTGAGGCAAAATGTGGTTCTTCCACCATTCTCTGAGTGGTCGCCACTCCCTCGTGGAATATCGCCAATCCTCGCCGAATCCCTCAACAACAACGATGTTATTTGCCAGCCCTTCACGTGCTTCTTCAATTGCAACTCCATTACCTCTCATTTCCTCGTTGTCATCCACGAACTGTCCACCGCCATCGAACAATGGCAATTTGGAAGATTCATCCACCACCATCACCGTAAGGCCTTCATTTCTCCCACCTGGACGTATCTCCAAATTGATTTTAATGCTCCTACTATCTTTTATGAACACAACATCTCTATTTTTTATGATTTTCTTTGTTTCCAAACACATCAGCCTATACACCTTCATACCTCCGTAATATTCAAATAACACACATTTAATTTCTTTCTCATCGAGCTTGTCCCTCTTCTTGTCCAGAACCAATGCATATGTAATGCTTCCAAACATACGCATGTGTGCAACGCAATGCCTCTTCCTGCTCCATATTTTTTTGGGTGTAACGAAGTCTAAAACCTTTGTCGGACATTAATTTAAGGTATAAATTGCATTTGCCACCGCTTCCGTCCAAAGCGATTCCTTGAGCTTTTGAGCGTTGAGCATACTCTCAATGCCGTGTTTCATAGAAAAAACTTCAAAATATTTCGAAATGGAGTTTTTTTTGCTCATCCACTGATATGCCTTGATTTCATCCTCCGATTGAGTTTTTTCAAATGTTTAGAAATTTTTAATCTCTCAAATCACCCTCCTTTGGATTTCATCACGTAAACCCACATCTTCTTTGAAAAAATCATCAACGAAAATAATAAAATATTTTGGCCCTCCCACGGATATGTTTCTCACGAGGCCACAAACATCCTAATACACAATCTCTAAGGGTTTTATTGTTTGCCTCTCCGCATTGTTGCCCAACTTTGCTGCATATTGCTTACCTTCCGTGTATGCTTTTAAAACCAATATAGAGGTAGGACAAGAGGTTTTTCCTAGGTTCATGTCCCTCACCATGTTTTGGAGTGCATAAACACTCCTCACATTCAAATGACCAAGTCGGCAATGCCAAAGCTCCACCAAACCACCTCCCACACGTGAACGCATGAAGTTGGCCGCATCCACTATGCATACCTTCGTGAAGGTCATTTGGTACAAATTCCTTTCACGTCGAGCTATTGCAACCACGTTGCCATTCGCACCTCCCACAATGCATTCATTTACGTAAAATTACACCTTCAACCCCTTCAACAAAAGCTTGCTCACCGAGAGCAAGCTTGCATGCAACTTGGGCAAATGAAGCACATCCGAGATGCGAATTCTAGTCGTTTTACCTTTCGTTTCAACTCCAACGACAATATACCCCAATCTGATGGCTTCGGCTATGCTATCATCACCCAAATACACGTTGTGTGCAGAAATTATCTTGTAGGTGTCAAATGTTGCTTTATGCAAAGTCATGTGCTTTGTGGCACCTGAATCCATGATTCATTTGCAAACGGTTCTTGAATGCGCTCTATATATTTTGAAAATGCATATTCGTCCTCGTCCTTACATTTTTGCATTCTCCCTCTCATTGCACTAGCCTGATTTATAATCGCTCATTTAAATAAAACAAAATTTAATAAATAAAATAAAATAAAATCGCTCATTGCACTAGCCTGATTGCATTTAAATAAAATAAAATTTAGAGACTAAAATTTTACGAATTTGAGGGCATATATTATATAGTTAGAAATGTCTTAGAAATACCTTGCCAAAATATTATTACACACCCAAAAATGTTTAAAATTATAGTTGTAAAACAAAAAACAAAAATTTGTAGTCTTTTAGCAAATGCAAATTAAGCTAGTCTAAAAAACCTCAACAGATTTCGGCTACGGTTTTTTTTGGACATAGTTGTCTAGTAGTGTTGTTTTTTATTTTGTGGCAAAAATATGCAATGTGGCCTGGCTTGCCGCAATAGAAATACCTCCTTACGCCTTGCCGCGAAGGTAGATTGTCTGCTTTACTTTGACGCGACATCATCGTCACATTTTCTCTTTGGGCTCTTTCTCTTTGCGCTTCAACATCTCATGTACCAAACATTTCGTCACGTACTTCATTATCAACTGTTTCATTGACATCGTCTCCAAAGCAGTGATCAAGTATTCATACAATGCTAGCAAACTCTCGAGCAAAGTCATGACAATGTCTTCCTCCTCAAACAAATATCTCAAAACACACGAGTTGATCTGCAAGTGCTTTGACCTTGTTGACATGGTTCAACAAATCATTGCCTTCTTGCATATTGCACGTGAAGAACTTGCAGCGAACGAAGAGGATGTTGGACAAACTCTTTGTCTTGTGAATGTTACAAAGGATTTTCCACACCACCGCAAGCCTTTTGCAACTCTTGATGTGCGCAAGTTGGTTTTCCGCCAAGTTGAGGCCGATGATGGATATGGACTTTTGGACGCACCTTTAGTATTCCTTGAACACTTTGGATTTCATATTGGAAGGTGTAGCCTTCTCGGATCTGTCCATAATATCCCAATGGTCTATGGAAACGAAAACCATCTTCAATTTGAACTTCCAAAGGTTAAATTTCTCTCTGTGGAACTTGTCCATGACTCTAGCTCCTTTGTTCTTAAGATACGCCATCTTCCGCTCAAAGAATGGGTTTGTACGCTCAAACCTTGCAAATGGGGCCCTAGTGCTCTTAAATTTGTCGTCCCTCTCTCATAATGCACTTGAAACACTAAAAAAACATTCAATTATGTTTTTTTTGACCTCAAATAATTAGCATATCTCTCAAGTTAGAGTTTCAACACTCAAATGACCCAAGTCAGATAATTTCAAGCTCCAAATACGTTCAATGTCCTCAAAAAAACCCCTCAAACACTCAAGTCAGATTGAAATACACCCCTTACTTTCCAAATGTAGCCTTGCAACTCAATGCATTCGAATAACACCCTTTCAATCTCCAGTGAACCTTCTTGCTTTAAAACTTTATGTTTCCACTCAAACCACTCAAAATAGGTCCATATCAACTCAAAAATGCTCTTGTAGTGTGAAATGGGCTTTTGGACTCTCAAATCACTCAAGACAGATTTTATTCACCACAAATAAGAACTATTGCTCTCAAATATGCCCTAGAACTATCAAATCTCTAGAGTTACATTTTTTCACTCCAATAAGTTCACTTCCTCTCTAAAGTGCCTAAAGTCATTCTAATCATTCAAGTAAGATATCTCACATCTCAAATGAATCCACTTGCTTTCAATTTGTGTTAGGATTTTTTAATAACTTAAATTAGATTTTGCTTCACTCAAATGAATGTATTTTCTCTCAAATGTATCCTCTACACTCTCCAATCATTCAACTAAGATTATTCTAATCTCAAATCGCATTCAATGCACTGACATAAGTTTTTCCACACTCAAGGCACTCAAACAACATTTCAAAACCACTCAAGAGAATCAAGTCATATGTTTGCGAAGTGTAAACATCTCCAAGCCTTTCAAATAAACCTCTCAACACTAAAGCCTCTCAAATCAGATGCTCTTGGAGTCTAAATACCTTCAAAACTCTCAAATAAGCCCTTAAACGCTCAAAACACTCAAGTCAAATGCTTTTGAAATTTAAACACCTCCAAACCTCTCAAATAAACTCCTCAATATTCAAGCCACTCAATTCACATGCTCTTGCATCAAACATACATTCAATAAAAAACAAAAGACAAAGAAACGCTTACAACAACCAAATGCGTCCTCGGACACCTCCAATGCTCCGAAGCACCAATCCCTCAAGATCCACTCTGCAACCTCAAAGCTATCAAATTTCTAGGCACTTCACTTGCATGTGTAGCCTTGTAACCTATTGGAAGTCAATAGGACTAGAGATGAGAATGCACAAGCAAGAACACATACACAAAGACATATGAACAGTCTCATGCTCTCTTTGCTTTGCCTTCTGTTGTTTTTCTTCTTTTCCTTGGTTCATACAAATAACATAGGATAACTCTTATCCCTCTCGGACCAACGTTGTAGCCTTACTCTAACCTTATTGTTTTTTATGCCTCTTCCATTACATTTTTATTGATTACAGGCAATCTAATGCTCTACCCTCTACAATTTCTTCTAGTATTACATTTCTATTGACTACAAGCAATCTCATTCTCCACCTTCAATAGTAATAGGGCAAGCTATATCACAACTAAGGGTGACAACATAGTTTTCACTTCAAAATTATGTATTTATTTCAATATTTGGGGGGGGGGACTTGTAGTACATCTAGTCTATTTTTTCATATGTGGGAATAAAAAAATCAGTTTATACGGCTACCACATGTATGCCAAATACCTTAACTTCTTGGTTTAAGGTATTGCTACCTAATTGACGAGCGTCGGGGTTACAATATTGGGTGAGCTTACCTTTGGGGATATCATCGTTGGCCACGCATTGTATATCTCACCCTCCACGGAAAAACTAAACTGGTTGAAAATAGCCATGCATCCAAAAGGGCGTCAAGAATGCAATAAAACAATAAAACTCGATTTCTAGCAAGGAAATAGTAAACTAGCTAAACATAGTCACACGTCCAAAAGGGTGTCAAGAATGTAGCAAACAATAAAACTCGATTTTTAGCAAAGGCAACCCAACTTCTATTTTTAACCAGTAGAGTTTTTCCGTGGAGGGTGAGATATTAAGAAACATGTGGTCGGCTAAGATATCAAAGGCAATGGTATACTCTATGTTTATCACAAATTGCAACTTTAGCATTGATGTGAAGACTATGTGAACATAAGCATGCTTGATTAGGTTGATTGACAATATTTTGTACAACTATATGGGATTGCCAATTGGTGGGTTAGCTTGGTATGGATTCAAGATGGGCAACAAATAGACATGCGCTCAAAACATATTGCAATAAGTCTTAGGTTTGGTTATAAGCCATTGTTGTATGAGTAGTGCGCAAAATTGGGTTTATCTTGGGGGGGGGGGGGTTGTTACAACTCCTTGCACATTCATATCAATTCATAACATGGTCAAAAGTGGAACGGTAGATTCAACAAAATGGGATTTGATAGGGTTGGTGTAAGCAAACTATGGTGTCCTTATTTTGATGTCAAGCTACAAATTTTACAACCCATTGATGAGTTATAATATATCCTACGCTCAATCGTCTTTACATCATATAAAATAGGACTCATGTATATGGTATAATGTTAATAAGAAGAGGTTTAGAGAAAAAGATTTTGTCTTACCAAATGTTTACATTATATACATGACTTTTATGTTTAGTTACATATCCAGGGTCACAGTCCTTATGCAACATATTTATGGATTATTATTTTCAATTTGTGAGTAAAAATGTACAATATTCTCTTCAAAATCCATGAATATAGCATGGATTATATAATTGAGGTTTGTAGACAAATTGAGGGACATGTTTGTAGGCTTAGGACTTTTCAAATGCCCACTAACATCATACAGTGATGAATTCCTAAATAGCTTCATAAATATGTCTTTGCATATGTTCTTTTCATTAAAGTTATGTTATAAGATGCAAAATATGGTTCCAAATACTCACCTTTTTAAATTAAGTATTTTCTACATTTATTCTATACCATGATGATGTCATCACTATGGCGTAGGTGGTGGATAGGGTGTTCAGTGTGGGCATATGCATAATGGATAGGGTTTTGGTCTTGAATATCTGATGGATAAGGTTTTCAACATGCGTAGGGGTCATCCACCTACAACATGCTTGAACCATAGAAGTACTTAAGGAAACTCCAAAGTTTTCCTAAAAAATGGATACTCTAGCTTGCTTTCACCTCTTCAGTCTAAGTGATGCAATTGAGAAATCCCCTTTTTACATGTTGGAGGCTCAAAGGGAATACAAATACAAGAATACAACTACAAGGTATACAATCTATGGTCTACCTTGTAGTTGTATTCTTGTATTTGTATTCCCTTGGAGCCTCCAAGCCCCCACCAAATGTAGCTTTCAAATGCATTAAAGTCATTTGCAAAAGCCTTTTAAGAAGCACAATATATGAAAAATAATGTTTTTCTTGAGGACTTTGCTATTTTTTAATAAATTTTTTGAGATAGGAGACCAATAAGCCAATGCCAAAATCGCATTAAGAACCAATAAAATGCACCCACTTTGGGGGGGGACTCAAACGCGTCACACTGCCACGTAAAAAGTAACAAAGACCCGACCCCACCAAGGACAACCCACTAGAGGCATCAACCGAGACAATCCCTTGACCACCAAGTGACTAACAAAAATGCCAAGCTACCTACGTTGTCAATTCCAATTCCAAGTGATTTTCATGTTATCCCTTCTTAGATACAACACCTCTAGTGCCTTGCGTTTGGTCAAAACCAGAGGGCTTTGGTATTAAGAGCTCATTCAAAGGCTTGGTGTCACAGTCTATTTTTCAAAAGTTTGTCAAAACACCCATGACTTTGTTTCCCATAGCTTGAGATAGTCCTACATGACAAGCTTTGGGCACGCCTCCAACAATTAGGTGCACCACCTCATTACAACATGTTGTAAAAACCATGTACACCGCAGTCTACACAAAAGTTCAAATAAATGGTGACACACATAGTGAATTAATGTCTAACATTGATGTTAAACAAGGATGTCCCCTCTCTCCCACACTATTTGGCTTGTACATTGATGAACTTGAAACATATTTGGACGAGATCGATGGGAATTCCCCATGTTTATTTAACACAATGGTTGCCATCGTTCTTTATGCTGACAATGTTATTCTACTCTCTACATATTGAGCAGGCGCACAAAGATTTTTGAACAAGCTATATGAATTTTGCACTTCTTCTAACCTTGAAGTCAATTTTTTTTATCTAAGACTAAAATCATGATATTTGGTTGCAACAAAAGGAAATTAAACCAAGAGGCATTTTACCTACACAAGGACATGTTGAGAATCTAAGATAATTCACGATTACAAATGCCTTGGGATTGAATTTTATTCACATGGTTACTTTGAGCCATCTAGTAAAAGGCAAAGAATCGCAAGTGACACTTTAAGGAAAGAAGCAGTAGTCGAAGTCATATGTTGGGAACTCAAATCCCATCTATTCAAGTCTTTGGTGCTTATAACTTTCACATATGGCACTGAAATTTGAGGAGGCGACTTGGAAAACTCTCATTGGAAGGTTTTCGAGAAGGGCATGAAGATGCATATGATATCTCATGTCAAAGTGCATTCTTGGACAACCTAACATATTTTGTTGGCTGAATTTGGAGGCCTTCCCATAGATCAACACGCTCTCAAGCTCACTATAGGCTTTCAACCATGGCTTCCCCACGTATGCCCCTTTTGGTTAGTCAATAAAGCAACCTCACTTTCCTGACACTTGGCTGAATATGGATTTAACACACAACACAACCATGTGGAAGACATTGTGGGGTTTATCTCATTGGGACACCCCATGACAACCCAACCACATCTAAAATAACATATGATGATATCAAGGAGGCCTTTCTTGCTGAAGAGTGGAATTCTTTCCATCTCTCAAGGAAGAAACTAGATTACCTCCATCTCAAGGATATTCTCAAATATGAATGTGAACTGTACTTAAAGCAACCTTTGACATTACCACTACGCAAGATCATTGCCTCTTACCACACCTCGAACCATAGATTAGCCATTGAAATTGGACAATGGTCAACTACCCCTATTACTAGAGATACTAGACTATGCCACTTTTGCTCCTATAATACATTTGAAAATGAAGCAAATTTTGTGTTGGAATGTTCTCTATATAAGCCCATTAGATTTAAGTTTTCGTCACTATTTGACAATGTAGTCCTAAAAAACCTCAAGTATTTCTTTCAATTAGACCACCAAGTTGATATTAGCCTATATCTCACGGAGGCTATTGCACTCCGCCACTTTGTAAAATTAGATGGTTTGAAACCATCATGATGTTCTTTAGTCCCATTAGCCTTTTCGGCTTCCTAGACTTTAAAATCAATTTCATTTCATTTCATAGTTTTTTTAATAAATGCTATTTTTAAAGAGATCTTCTACCCTGAAACCAAGGTCCAGATCTCATGACTAGGAAGATGGGATGAACTTAATCTTGGAGGTTGACCATACTTTCAAGGGTTGGTGGCAGTGTATTCGTTTGACAAAGTTTTTGCAAGTTTTTCACTTTTGACACGCAAAAACTTGCACAAAAAAAAATGCACGTCAATTGACACACACAATTTAGAAGTTGACATGTACTGTGACTTGTGAAGAAAAAAAACACATGTCAATTGACACGCTAGAAATTGAAATGGCACGTATTACTAGGCAACTTAAGTACTATAAATTGCAACTCAAGTATCCGGAAAACATAACCCATGACAGTAGGAGAACTTCCTACACTCACTTACATACTTGAGTTTAGCCTTTGTTTTTGTAATTTCCTTTGTAACCGGGAAGGCTGTACAGTTGAGATGGTGAATAGAGATGTGGTGGAGGCTAAGTACAAGGCCGACAAGACCATTGTTCATGGTCTCTTGCGGATGTATTTCCATGACTGCTTTGTGCACGTATGTGAATGAACAATTTGCCCCAACAAATCTCGAAGAGTAATGCTTTGGCTTGTTAGATATTGGGTTAATTTTGAGATGTCTCCGTCAGCTTGACACTGGGATGATTTGAGGTAGACTTTACATAGTGGACATATCCCCTTCAAATTGTGTTTAATGTACAATCCATTTTTACTTGAACTTGCTTGTAGATGTTTTACAAGAGTTGAATGAATTGAATATCAAATTTCAATATGATATGGTTGATATCACAACTATTAGGGCAACCATTGATATCATTATTTCAATTTTATCATGTCATTTTTAATCTGGGAACGGACCTATGTTTGGTTGTACAAGCAAGAATTTAGGAAAATTCTTGAGGAAATCTACAAGAAATCTTCAGTTGAGTTATGAAAACAATGCAGGGGATCGTATTATTCATGCATTGGCAAATGATGGGCCCAATAAACTACAACAATTCATATTATTGGGTGCATCTTATGTGCAAAGAGTTGTTCATGCTTTGAATGATTGTTTCCCAAACCTTCCAGTATTCATTGTAGCCAAATTTTTCAGCCCTCATAATTATCCAAGCAATGATAGTGACTGAATTACAAATACCAAATTGTGGCTCGAAAGGATATTATTGAAGTCTCAATACATTGAAGAAGAAAATCACATGTGTAAGGGAGAACTCCTGGAATTTACGGAAACACTTCGACATGAGTGTGAGAACAAAATGATATTTGAGGCTTGGCACATATGTGGTAGCAATTTGGAATGGCACACAAACTGGCCTAAACTTATGCAACTTTGGCAGAAAATTATACTCATTCCATCAAGTATAGCTATTTGTGAGAAAGAATTTTCCAAACAAAATGCAATCAAAAGCCACTTGTGCAATAGGTTGAACTTGAAGACCCTTGATGCTCTGATGCGGGTCTCTCTTTGTGGGCTTGAATTGGATGCAATCGATTGGGCTATCATCTTCAACATTTAGAGAAACATGCGAGACTGATGGATACTTACGCTTGATTGATAGTTTTTTTTTGTTACAAATCAAGATTGTATTTTGATTATTCACAATATTAATTTTCCTAAATAATTGTGTAACCCAAAATTGAGGTGACATTTTAGAATAAAATGTATATGTCCATTGACATTCATTTTTCTTTTGGAAACATCACGTGACACTTTGGATTTGAAGTTGAACGTCAAATGAAATTTGTCAAACATACACACTGGTTGGTGGATGTATGTTTGGTTTATTGGCGCTCAACTATCTCTATCTAATTAAAGGAAACCCCTTGATTTTATTCTTAAGAAAAAACACCACAAACACATGTTAAACTACCGTGACAAGGTGAGCATAAATGTACATACTTATTTTAGCCAATTTTAAAGTCTTTCTTTGAAATGATCATCAACTAGATATTAGCCTCTATCTCACAAAGGCCATGGCACTTTGCTACTTCTAGGGAATTGAGCTTTCTAACAACATCTTGATGTGTTTTTAGCCCAATAAACGTTATGAGTTTCCGGACATTAACATCAATTTCATTCTAATTTATTCTTTGCCATGTTATGTGCAATTGAGAAACCTATTTCAATTCGTAAATCTGGAACCACAACACGTCAAGGCAACTCAAGACCTTGTTCTATGCACTATTAGTCAAACCACATAACATCACCTTAACCTTTCGGGATAAAACCATCAAACTTAGGGCAAGCACATGATCATTTAATATGGAAGATAATCTCGACTTTGGCAATGAGCAAGGGATTCATACGAACGCCGAAAGTTACGAGGAGAATGGCTATGGGCACGATTTGGATTTGCTAATCATCTTGCACTAAATGTGTGTTCTTATTCTACAAGGAGTGGGTGCACAACTAAAGTTGACCGTTTAAGACCCACCTCCCTGATGGCAAATCTTGCATGAAACTCTTGTCATTTTTAATTTTTTTTCTGAGATAGGCCGACAGGCCAACGCCAAAGCACAGGAGGCAGTTGACCACCTAGCAAGTTTTTGTCAAGTAGAGAGGAGATTTCATAGCTGGGAATCGAACCGCCAACCTCTTCCTTGAGATTTGGGTATCTCTCCACCATCATCCAGTAGTTTAGGGTCGTCTTGGACGGCCGGAGATTCATGGCACTCCAGTAAAATCATCCATGCGGATGAAAAAATACAGTAATCATCTAATTGACTATTTTTAGGCAATTTGATTCCGGAAATAGAGTCAAAGGCCCCGAATTAGTCTAGTGATGTCACATTCGAATGAATCGGCCCTCAAACCCCTAGGGGGGCTTTTTTTATTGGAGCCACTTCATCCACGATATCTTGGATGGATGTTCCTTAGTGAGTGCCACGAATCCCCAGCCGTCTTGGACCAAACTCTTGTCATTTTCAAATACGTTGTCTAGCTTGATTTTGTGCTAATGAGAATCTGAATACCATAATTTGACATGCGGTGACGCCAATGGAGAATTATTAACTTAGAGGGCCACTGAAGTTGAAGTCGATGGATGTGTCAGTCAGGGAGCCTGATCTGAAGCTTCACATGCTTCATGTGATCCAAAAAAATCTGATCTCCATGTGATCTGCTTGGCTGCAGTTGTGGACTTGCAGAAGTGTCAATTGCAAGCACAAATTAAGTCAGCTCTTGAGAAAATAATATTGTTCATTTATTGTATAATAGAGGCGCTTATTCCCGATCAGAACCCCATCGGCAATCTATAGGGTACCGTAATTTCAATCAGGCTAAGACTCAATTCGATCGGGCCAGAACCAATAGTGCCATGACACGTGTCGTGGTTTTGCGTGCTAAAGTGAGGAGGAATGAGCGGTTATGGTAGACTCTAGACATTGGTGATATACTTGGGCCAACTTTTCGCTCCAAGAAATTTGCACCGCCTTACACTTCGCCAGACCTAGCACAAAATCTCTTAAGGGGTCAGTTATGGGGCCTCTACTTTAGTAACTTAGTGACTCCATTGTATCAGTGTCCAGGGAGATTTTTGGGCATAATTGGTCGACATCCTAGTGATTCCAAGTCCAATTGGTTACATGTTGACACCTTTCGGTTTTTCTTTATTAACGTGTTGTACTATATTCTCTACATTTCTTTAAATTAATTGGTGTTTTTCCTAAAGTCTTTAATTTCAACCAGTTTTTTCTCAAACTCAACCGGTTCATTTGTAACTAGCAGTCAAATCTCCCCCGAAGTTCATTGCATTGTATACATGTGCAGACGACCGCATTTCAAATAATAAGGTAGAGCTTGCTAAAACCAACACCCAAAATTTGTTAAGCATTTTAGACGCAATAGTCCATGTACTTGGGGAGAACCTATATGATTATTTAATAACTAAGAAAACCTTCACTTTGACATTTAATAGGATATTCACGTGAGCTCCACAAATTATGAGGAAATTGGCTACATGCACAACTTCGATTGCTAATCATTTCACATTAATTGTGTGTTTCATGTGGTGCGAGCATGGTAAAGTGGACCAAAAAAGTGCTCTGGTGCACTAAAACCAAATGTTGCTAGAATTTGTTTAAATTTTTCAAGACCAAAGTGCTCCAATCAAACACCTAAAAGTAGTAGCAAATGTTGTTTAAATTGATGCCTTCTATTGTTGTGTTAAGTACTCAAATATAGAATGTCAAACATGGGATCTTCAAAACTTATAATTAAAAGTAATGCTGAAAAGAAAATGGCTCAATTTGGGTTTGGACGTAAATTTCATGACCTCAATATTTTGAACTTGGAACTTTTTCATATTCCTTGAATTGAGTATAAACTTGAGGGCACCATAAAACTATAGAAATTCATCAATTTAATGTAATTATATTCAATTCTAAACAAAATCTAGACAATACTTGTTCAATATCACCTACTTGCCCCCTACTTGCACACCACTTGCACTGTCTACTAAAATATCTAGATTCTGTTTTTCAAACATCATTTTTGGCAACATAGATTGCTTGGCTTTGTGAACTGATATTTTTTCAATGTTTATGATATTTTTTCACAAAATTAAAAATTAGTATGTAAGTTTGAATCACTTCCACTTAAACCTTGGCAGAGATCAAGAGTCGTCCACTTTACCGTGCTTGCATCCTCATATCCTACAAGGAGTGGGTGCAAAGAGAAAAGTGACCATTTAAGACCCTCTTACTTTAAGTGCATATTGGTTTTGAGAATGTCCATCACCTTAACACAAGGTTCTAGTTTTGACCATATGATATTGTGGACACAAAATTGGCATGGGTCAAGAAAATTTATATTGACCGAAATTGTCGTGGTATTTCAAAATTATAGTGGACCACACTAGTAAGTGTGAAAGTTGTACATGTCTAATTAGAGAATAATTTTTTTGTACTTCAAACACTCATCCTCAGGTCAATGCACTTTGACCATCCGTAAACAACATTGGTCCGAGATGACCCTAAACTACCGGATGATGGTGGAGGGATACCCAAATCTCAAAGAAGAGGTTGGCGGTTCGAATCCCGGCTGTGAAATCTCCTCTCTACTTGACGGAAAACTTGCCAGGTGGTCAACTGCCTCCTGTGCTTTGGCGTTGGCCTGTCGGCCTTCTGTCTCAAAAAAAAAAAAAAAAACCATCCGTAAACAACTTTATAAAGGTCATTTCTAAAGATTCAAAATATTGTGGTCAACCTTCAAAGGACTAATAAATTTGAAGCAGGTTGCGTGTGCTTCTGAAGTCGCCTCAGAGGTAATGATTTTAAGAAAATTAGTCAAGTAATTTTTCATATTTAGCTATAGAAGTTCCACACTACCCTTATCAAAAAAAAAAGACTGTAAGAATTTTGACGATCTCAAACATCAAATATATTCTTTCCTTACAAAATTTACTATTGAAGGAAATCAGGGAGGTTATGGACCCAATAAAAAAATTCATTCTCCATTATATTACAAATTTCATAGACCATATGTTTGACCAATCAAAACATGTGTTTATTAAAAAATGAATGTGTTGCCATTTATGGAATTAAAAAACTAAAATATTGTACAATAATGATTAATTATTTATTTTAATTCCTACAGCATAAGTGTAATCCAAGAATCACCTTTCATAACTCTCTTTAGTAAGTTAACTCCAAATTAGGTGTCCAAATTGTAACACATCTTTGATGTGAGGTCTACCTACGTCCTTTATGGGTTAATTTATGCTATCACGGATGTCCTAATACCTTTGATGGGCTGAAAGTCGCCATTATTGTTTCATGTGCGAAAATCCAATAGTATGCCATTGGGGCATTTCTTCTAGCATTTTGTCAAAACCCCGGGGTTTTTTGTTGGTTATTTTTGTTCGGACCTCTTTAGAAAGACGCCCCGGGCTAGATCACATCTTCATTCGGTTGAGCCCCGTCCCTCCCACGCCTCCTTCACTACCCCGGTCTTCCTGCCCGCACTTGCGTGTGGGAACTCTTCCCCGTTGGGAACCAATGTGATAATACCCAGTCAAAATTAAGAATATTCAAGTTGACATCACTTTCATTATTCCCAAGTTAATTGATGGAGTTCCTTCACATGCCAAAGGAGCTTAATGACTTAAGTGACCGGGTATTGTCACATTGGTTCCGAACGGGGAAGAGTTCCCACGCAGGTGCAGGCAGGAAGACCGGGGCAGTGAAGGAGGCATGGGAGAGGCGGGCCCCACCCGAATGAAGATGTGATCTAGCTTGGAGCTAGAAAGACCAAGTATTCTTGATTTGTTTTATTTATTCTTCTTCTTCTTTCTTTCTTTCTTGAAATGATAATGTAGAAGATGGAACTGCTTAAAAATCTTTTGTACCCAAGAGAGTCAGGGTTTCGATTTCATAGCCGCGACAAGAAGCAATCGAATGTGACGTGAAAGTCAGGCGGTTTGAGCAGATCACACACCGATGACTCATGTTTCGGCTCTGGATCTCTGATCATTCTAATATTATTTTTATGAATTTTTTATATTTTTTTATTACAAAATTTCAGAGTGTCACTCCATTATTATGGGTAGGTGCAGGCCCGGATATTTCTTGGAAAACACACACGACAAGGAAAGGGGTCAGGCCAAAGGCCTGTCAGCCTGTGACTCAGACTCATCAGCTGCATGATAAGAGATAGTGATTAAATAAAGTCGTGACACGGATATTTGACACAAGCATGATGTCCTTTGTGAGAGGGACTCGAATTACCACACTAAGTTGCACCATTCGAATGATGGCTTGTTGGGCTTTAACCCTAGCAGACAATAGTGACACAAATCAAGGTGAAAGTCGCCCCCGATGGTGAGGAGATTTAATTAGGGTTGATAGCCTCTTCACCTAGATTGATACGTCCTCGATTCACCGTCACTTTCACGCGCTTGAATCTTGTTTTAAGTCCCATTAAGGTGGATAGTGCAACAACACCGTCACTTCAAGCACCGATCATGTATGCCATTACTAGATGAAATGGGTTTGAGTATGCCATTATCATAAGAGATTGATGAGGGATTATAATGCACCAAAGCATGTCTTATTTGAAATCCACGTGCAAATGTTATAAGGGTTCAAATGATAGATCCAAACCCAACGATTGGGTCTCATGTTAAGGTGGTGCACATTCTCAAAAATAACATGTAGTTATTGTGTACGATTTTAGGGTGTTGGTTTTGAGTGGGGTATTAGATCTAACACCATCTACCTTTTGAAATGAAATGGCTTTAACATTGGTTATGAGATATATGGATTACAATAACTACATCTAATTTTGTCCTTGTAAGCATTTGAGCATAGTTAATACTATTTGATTTACACCTATTTATTTGGGTCTTGTTGGTAATTGAAAGAGGATTTGAACACAACTTAGCATGTGCAACAAATAATCCTATTAGTGTGGGTTGCCATTTGGAGTTACACGTTGCTATAACTTGTTACTGAGATGATTATTATTTAGTCATGTAAGAAAAACAAGTTGTATGCATGTCAAAGAACGTGACATAACTTACTTGCTGAAGAATGATATTCATGATTAAAAGGTTGTAGGAACTTGTAATTCCATATGGTAACTCACATTAATAGGATTAATTGGTGTAGCTTTTGGACATTATAAGAATAGACTATGAATTTTCAAAGAAGTCATAGTGACATAAAATACCATCTAACACTAAATACAGTATGTAATGTAGTTGCATCTTTGAGTCTCACCAAGGGTTTCAAACCATGTGATTCTCTCCCTCAACCCCCTTCCATCTTTGTTGCTTTATGATGTTCTTATTTGTTTGGATTTTGCTTCTTGACATAATGTGCTTGTGCATTCGAAAATTGTGTTGGGTCGGGTATTGGGTTGTCGTAATTGTGCATCTCGGGTGGTGTTACATGGTCAAGGCGAGGGTATTGGCTTCACTCCATGCCCGTATTAAGGATTATGAATATGCCACCTAGACATGCCGGGGGTCTTGTTGATAACTGAGTCTCTATCGAATTTAGTGGTATAGTTAAGGAAATGGTACCTTGGACCCACCTCCACCAGTCTGGGTCCCAACCAAGTGTGGCTTCTTTGCCGTAGAAGAAGGTGAGTTCTTCCTTCTTTTGAACCGTCTTAGGTCCCCTAGGGGCACAAATGTGGAAAAACCCAATAAATTCCCTGGTGGGGCACCGCCACTTGGTAAGGCATCTTGAGTGGGTACCAACGTTGAAGCACTTGACCATAAGTGGTAGGGATAGGTTGTATTGTTGCCTTCCAAATGGAATAAAGCCTACTGCACATAGGCCAACTAAGGCCGGGTCGTCTGCGCCATCGTAGTAAAATTCTACACATTGCCCTAAATGGGTGGCCTCCGGGTCTTTTTCTAAGAGGCATCTCCATTTGTTAATAATCTTGGAAGTGAGCATGATCCAATCTTCATTCTCTACCTTGGTGAGTTTGAACTTAACATGCGCCTCATCCCTAGTAAGAAAAGTGCAGCGCTCACTATCCTAGATGTCATCAACGCATTGGATGCCCTTATAGTAGAGATTGCAGGCCCTAGCATATGTAAATCCATCATTGATGAGTTCAAGGCCGCCTAACCATTAAACATTAGAATGCAATAGTTCCATCAAGGTGTGAGGTGGAAGTTGGTAAATGCCATTGACCATGGTTTTCCAAGCTTTGCTAATATGTCCCCACACTTTAGACCCTAAGAACCCTCGTGTTGCTTGCTCATAAACTAGTCCAAGCTAACCCCCAACTCCTCCCTCTTTGAGGGTTGAACCTAACCAACCATTCTTTCCAACTCACAAAGGTTTGTGTGTAAGTGTAGGTTCTCCCAGTTCATTTTCATCCCCGAGGCTTCACTAAACACCTTTAGAAGTCTAACTAGTTCATCCACATAGCGTTTGTTGCCCCTCACCATGAAGGATGAGTCATCCACATATTGTGAGATGTACTGTTGTATTTTACCACATGGGAGGATAAGTCCTCTTAGCCTACATTCTGATATTGCTTTCTTAATGACAAGGGCAAGAGTTTCACCAACAATGAGACAGAGGTATGGTGCCAAAGGCCACCCTTGGCGGACCCCTCTCTCCACTTGAAAACTTTCACCCAAGCTACCATTCAGGTTAACCGCAGCTAATGCATTTCCAAAGAGTTGCTCAACCCAGTTAGTGAATTGTTCATGGATGCCCATCTCTTGCATAGTGTGAAATAGGAATCGCCATGATATCTTGTCATATGCTTTGGAGAAGTCTAGTTTAAGAAAAGCGCTATGTTGCCTATGTACCCTTTGCCTAGTGTAAAGACTCTTCTATAAGGACAATGTTATCTAAAATGAAGTGTAGGGGGAGGAAAGTTGTTTTCTTGGGGCCAATCATGTTGTTTAACATGGGTCGGAGTCTTAATTGCAATGTCTTAGCAAAGATCTTATAGATAGTGATGAGGAGGATAATTGGCCTCTAGTAATTAAGGTCCTTTTTGTTCCCCTCCTTTGGAATGAGGTTGACAAGGCCTTTGGTAATCCCATCAGGGAAAACCCCCACTTCCATATGTTTAAGAATCATCCTATGGAAGTTAGAACCTAAGGCTAGCCATAGTTCTTGAAAGAACTCAATTGGGACCTTGTCATGTCCGGGAGGTTTACCATTTGCCATCTATGTGATTGTTGCCCCTAGGTCTCTCTGTGTGATCTCTCTTGTTAGTGACTCATTCATTGCTTTGGTAAAAGTGACGGGGAAGGCATCAAAAGCCTCCCTTGGTTCTCCTTCATTAACCTCCTTGTGCTCATAGAGACTTTTATAAAGTCATGGCATATACTATCTAAATTCTCTTTTCTAGTAAAAACCCTTCAGTGACCATCTTTGAGTTAAAAATGATAGTAGTGGAGTTATTTTTCCTCGTTGCTTTAAAGAACTTGGCGGAACACCTATCCCCTACTTGCTTCCATTTAACCTTAGAACAAATTGTTGCACCTCTAGCTAGTTTGGTTTCAATCCCCTACAAGATTTTTTTAAGCCTAGAGACCTCCCCCTTATTTTCCACATTGTATGGAGTCTTGTGAATAGGGCAGTAGCCACTTCCAGGCTTGGTTTTGTGTTGAGTTCCTCCTTCATAGCTTCCTAAGCCTTTTTCTTATTGTACGCCTGTGAGGCCAAACCCCCCACCCTTAAGCGTCCGTAGTCCGAGTAGTGGGTTTGGGCTCACATTCCTCCGCGGTATTGGATTTGGACTTGGATGAGTCCATAGTGCAAGGTTCACCCTTCAAGTGGTCTTGGATTTAACTTTGGTCTTTGCTTCCTTTGTCTTGCCATCGCGAGAGTGCTCCACATTCTCCATTAATTTGTGCACGTGGTTTATTTTTAAAGAGAGGATGCAAGTGTTAAAAAACACTATTCTCTATAGTCAATCTCAAATACATTTACTTGTGAAAGCCACACATAACACTAACTAGCATAATGTAACTAACTACTTGTCTATGAGCTAATTAAGTAGGCTATCTACTAAGCTCCTTCATGAACCCATCTCTTTACTTTCTAATTTCATAAACCTAGCTCCTTCATAAACCCAACTCCTTCATGAACCCAACTCCTTAGCTTCTAACTAAACAAACCCAGCTCCTTCATAAACCCAGCTCCTTCATGAACCCACAACTTTGTAGTTGTAATCCCCAACTACCTCACTAATTATTCAAGCCCTTAACTAATCTTCCTACCTAATTTTCCTAATTCTACTAACAACCCCTTTCTAATCACACAATTCTTCTCTAATCCTAAAATCCTAAAATCCTAGAGAGGAGAGGGGGAGAGAGAATTTTCTAACTTCACTAAGACTAACTAATCCACACAAGTATATTTTTGCACTCATCACAACCTCAAGTGCTCAACTCTTAAACATGGAACTTGCAACCACGTGTATTCAAAACATGAACTTTAAGTACCACAAATTGGAATCATGAATTAACTTTAAAATCCTTCACGTCAACACTAATTCTACCAAGAGGTCAAGCCCTCTTCAAGGCTAACAAGCCTTGGCTCTCAAACTAAAAACTAAGCACACACATGTGCTCCAATATGGCTTCCCACACCCA
This sequence comes from Polytrichum formosum, assembly GCA_964035585.1. Taxonomy (NCBI): domain Eukaryota; kingdom Viridiplantae; phylum Streptophyta; class Polytrichopsida; order Polytrichales; family Polytrichaceae; genus Polytrichum; species Polytrichum formosum. Next base: position 21,902,232 of record OZ037940.1, on the reverse strand, counting down.
CACTTATAACTCGTGGGGTGCCTTGGAGCACAAAGGAAAGAGAGGATGAGTGAGGGAAGAATGAGGGATTATATAGTAAGCTTGAGGGGGTGAGCACTCTCAAGGCTCACGATAAGCCCTTGAGATTTCCTCCTACTTAGTAGGCGCCAATCCTATCTTCTAAGCCTTCCTCCCTCAAATGATCAACAAGGATCCTAATTCGAACATTTAACTAGCCTTGGCTTTCTACCTACCACACTTTACCAAACTTGGGATGCTTCAACCCAAACTTAGCCTCCTTCGCTTTCCGCCGCCATAACTTTCTCCCCTTACTTTCCCAAATCGTCGCTCACCACTTAATTCAAACCACGATGCTTAACTCGTGATTTGATTGGTGCTTTGAGAATTTGCTTATCCTCCACCTTGCGTTCTTCCTTGGACCTTCCCCATTAAGTGGCCATGATGAGGTGGTCCACTTGTGCGCTCCATGTGATCCTCCATTCATCCCAATTCGAATGCACTTGCCTCTTGAGTCACTTTGGTTGTCTCCATCCATTTGTACTAGCCTACTCACTAACTACTCAATCCAAGTTCTCCTTACCTATCCTCATTCACTCAAATCCTTCCGAAGGTAAAAACACAATAACAACTCACATCCTAGCCTCTTACAACATGGTACTTCTAAGACTAACATTTCACTCTTTTTATATTTTTGTGAAGTAACATGCTACTTCAAAGTGCATCAACTAACGTTTCAAGGGTCTAAGACTAAATGTGGGCACCCTTTTGGGCTCACATAATTGGCGACCATCGGGGGATGAATCCAAACATCTCTTGCTCCAAGGGTAAGTTGCCTAGTCAAGCTCGGTACTCCTTACATCTACTTCCCGATGTACGGGTAGGAAAGAGCTCACCATTCAACGTTTCCAATTGAATTGAATTATTAGGAAAGACCTCATGGACAAGGTAAGGTCCTAACCATACCGCATCGAATTTCGCCGGAAATTCAAGCTTTCGTGCGTCTTGAATCATGACCATCATTCCCGGTGTTAGGGCCCTTCTCTTATGTCGTTTGTCGAAAGTAATCTTTCTCCTTCTTTGGATTGCCTCAATATGTTGAGCCGCCATTCTCCTCCCTTCGTCAAGTGCTTCCAAATCGGTTAGTCGATTTCGTAAGGATTGACTTTCGGTAAGTCTCGTACTCACGGCCACCCTAAGTGACTCGACTTCATATTCGATTGGTAGTGTCGCTTCAAGACCATAGACTAAGGAAAATGGTGTAGCACGCGTAGTTACCTTATAGGTTGTACGGTATGCCCAAAGTGCCGCCGTTAGTTTCGTATCCCAATCCCGCTTCGAGTCTATAACCGTCTTGCGTAGTATACTCACCAAAATTCCGTTAACCCTTTCCGTTTGTCCATTGGTTTGTGGGTGGTAGGGAGTAGTCTTCCGGTGATCAATTTTAAATTTCTCTGTCATCTCTCGAATCAAGTCATTCAAAAAGTGAGTACCCCTATCGCTTACTAGGATCTTCGGCACCCCGAACCGCGAAATTATGTTTTCGTACATAAATGTTGCCGCGTGTTCCGCCGTGTCGGTCTTCACCGCTTTGGCTTCCGCCCACTTGGTGAGGTACTCGGTTGCCACCACAATATATTTCATTCCTTTTGAAGATTGGGGATGGACCTCACCCACATAGTCGATGCCCCATTTTTCGAAAGGAATTAAGGGTAATGATACATGTAAAGGCATCTCCATTCTAAGGTCGTTTCGGGCATACCGTTGGCAAGCGTCGCATTTCCTTACATAGTCATGGGCGTCCTTAAATAGTGTAGGCCAAAAGTAGCCCGCTCTAAGTATTTTTTGCCCGGTGAGTTGACCCGAGAAGTGACCGCCGCAAGCGCTATCGTGGCAAGCGATTAAAATCGCTTCAACCTCCGTTTTTGACACGCATCGTCGTAAAATACCATCGGACCCCCTTCTAAACAACCTATGGCCCACTACAACAAATTGCCTACTATTTACCCTCACCTTCCTTCTCTCTTCTTTTGTCCACTCTTTGGGCAACTTGTGGGTTGTTAGAAATTCCACTATGCCCGCATACCACTCCGGTGTAGAAGTGACCACAAAGAGGCTATCATCTACTAACATATCATTGACCGGATTTTTTCCTATCTCCTCCGACAACCTAGACAAGTGGTCCGCTTGTAAATGCATACGACCCGGTTTATATTCCACCGTGTAGTCGAATTCTTCTAATAACAAAACCCACCTAGCTAACCTACCACTTAACTCCGCCTTGTTAACTAGATACTTGATAGCCATGTGGTCAACAAAAAATACAACCGGGTTGCACATGAGGTAATGCCTAAACTTTTTAACGGAAAACACCATGGCTAGGCACTCCCTCTCCGTTGTAGAGTAGTTTCTTTCGGCGGGGGTCAATTGCTTACTCGCATAAGCTATAGGTTGATCCTTCTCTTTTTCTCCCGTTGCTTGACAAAGCGCACTCCCGATTGCCACATTACTAGCATCACAATAGACGTGAAAAGGTTTACCCCAATTGGGTGGTATCAACACCGGATAGGTGCTCAACCTATCCCGCAATTCCTCAAAGGCTTTTTGACAAGCATCTGTCCACTCGAATTTGACATCCTTTTTGAGCAAATGGGTAATGGGCACCGCTATCTTTGAAAAATTAGGAATAAGTTCCCGGTACCATCCCACATGTCCTAACAACTTAGAGATCCCCTTGGAATTGGTTGGAGTTGCCAAGTCGCTTATGGCCGCAATCTTATCCGGATCGGGTTCTCTACCTTTCTCACTAACAACATAACCCAACAACACTCCCTTATTCACTCCCAAAAATGTCTTATCCGGGTTCAATGCTAACCTCATCTTCCTACACCTAACCAATGCCTCCCTAACACAATGTAGGTGATCGTCCACATTACTTTGTGTGCTAAAATCGTCCACAAAGACGGTCATGGATTTGAACAACAAGTCGGTGAAGATATACATTACTAATCGTTGGAAAGTAGCCGGGGCATTACATAACCCAAATGGCATCACTACCCACACAAAAGTACCCCAAGGTGTAGTAAAAGCCGTTTTATGGATATCTTGGAGGGCTATGGAAATTTGATTATAACCCGCATACCCATCCATAAAGGTATATCGCGAATGACCTCCAACCTCCTCAAGCAACAAGGTGATAAAAGGTAAGGGGAAGTGATCCTTTTGTGTGCACGAATTCAATTTCCTATAGTCGACACAAACCCTTAATTTCCCATTTTTTTTCTTTACTAAGACCATAGGAGAAACCCAATCCGTGATTTCCACCGGCTTGATAAACCCGGCCTTCAATAACCTTTCCAATTCCGCTTTCACCAACAATTGCAATTGAGGATTCATCCTCCTCTCCTTTTGTCTAATTGGCCTCGCCCCCGGAATTAAAGGAATCCGGTGCTCTACCATTTCCCTAGGAATTCCCTTAAGCTCATCGTAGGACCATGCAAAAGTATCACTAAACTCATCCACCAAATTGCTATACTCCCTAACCTCTTTCTCCCCCAATTTGGAACCCATCTTCATTTGTCGGGTTTTTCCATTCTTTAATTTCACATCCACGTACCGCCAATCCGCTTCCGACACATGTGCTTGTTCCTCTTTGTTCCGATACCAATCGGAAGGCACATTGGGGTAATCTTTCACATCTTGACCTACAACTATCCCCGTAGACGTGGTCTTGAAATGTAAAGGCTCCTCCAATTTCGATGACTCAATAATCACATCCTCCTCTTGAGTCCCATCTACATGAATTAAACTAACCTCACCCTCTTCCACGTCATCTACCCAAGGTGTTAACCCACCGCTAACCCACTCTTCCTCGGTGAGCACCTCACATGGCTCCAACAATGAGCCCTCTCCTAAACTAACACTAGGAAATTCACTCCCTAAGCCTACTTGGTGAAATGTAACCATTACATCAACCTCGGACTCGGGGTACTCCCTTAGCCATTGGGCATAATCCCCATTATCCCCATAATTGTAAAAATTAGGACCTAGACTTCCCGAGCCCGAATCTATAACAACCCTTTGACCTTCGGGATGGACGACTCCCACCAATGCCTTGCCAATCTCATTCTCGTTTAAGTCATCAATTTCCTTCTCCAATGGCAAATACATCTCCTTCTTCATCCATCCTTCTAATGAACCAATGGACACTATGACCCTATTACCCTCCGGACCATAAGTGATGGATGGTTTAGGTCCACCCCAATTGACCATAGCATTCGCCATCCGCAACCAAGGCCTACCTAGCAAAATGGGGAAGGTGTCCTTGTTGGAGTGCATTTTAATGACATGGAAGGTGACCAAGTACTCCTCGCCTCCCGTAGTCATTCTACAATCCTTGATCATCCCCAAAGGCGTAGTCGAACTTTGATTTGCCATATTTATGACCAAAGGTGAAGGCCCCGTGAGTCCAAGTCCCAATTTTTTCATAGTATCCTCCGGTAGTATATTTAGACTACTCCCTCCGTCGACTAGCACATTAGGAACCACCTTATCTACTATAACAACTTCTATTTCTATAGCTTTCACGTCTCTTCCACCTTGTGATTGGATCCTAGCGGCTATTTTAGCTTTCACCTTCCTCATCCTCTTGTGTACCGGCATTCCCTCCTTTAATGTTTTCCTTGCCGTGGGTGAAATTTCCAATAGTTGGCCGAAAGTAATATCCGCCTTGAGTGTACTAAGGTCCGCCCACAAGTCGTACCCGGTAGATCTTTCCACCTTAGAATTACCCACTACGTCGAATTCGTCTACGGGAACCCCCGGTCCTTCCCATTCACCCACATCGCTATTATCCAAGTCATGTACCGCATTAGTCCTCTCCCTATTTTGTAAAATTATATTTTCCCTCTCCACATCCTTAGTAGCTCTTCTAGCTACCCTATCCAACTCGGAGAGATTAATCTCTTCATCCGAAGAGTAATTTCCTTGCTCTCCTATTCCTACCTCCAACGGGGCATCCCCTCTCCTAGCCCTAGTAGTTACCGCTAGTGCAGGTGCTTCTTCAACCACACCCTTACCCTTCACTAACTCATATGTAATAGCATTGGTGTGAGGAGGCCATTGACTTTGCTCCTCTCCAATTCTCGTTGGGAGAGGAAGCATGTCATCACATGTGGCCTCCAACACTCCATCCATGAACCTAACATCTTGGGAGTTAGATGGTCCCGGATCCGTTGGAGGCGCTTGTCTCCCGTTACTACCATTAGGTGGAACTCCTTGTCTATTTTGTATTGGAATGTAACCGGTTGTAGTTTGCAAGCCCGCCGGTGGATGAAAAGTTTGCCTAGCATTACTATGGTCATAGTATAAGTTAGGTGGCCTAAGTTCATTGGCCGGTACTCCTTGTGGCCTAGCACCTCGCATATTATCCCTTGCTTGTTGTTGTGGATTAGCCACCGGGTAAGGGACATTAATTATTTTGTCCGGTTGGCGACACGTATCCGAGGGATGACTTCCTCCACAATTGCTACAATTAAACTCTTGACCTTCGGACCAACATTGTCCTTGAGCGTGCCACCTTCCACAAAAGGGATGAAATTCCTTCTTCTCTAAATTTTGGCCACCTTGCCCTCTAGGTTGTGGTCCTCTATTGCTTCCATTTCCATAGTGAGGTGGCGCTTGACCTCGTTGATTTTGTTGAGGTGGGTTACCGTTTCCTCTTTGGTCACGGTTTTGTCCACTTCTACAAAATTGACGCGTGTGGCCCGGTTGGCCACATTGGACACACCATAATCCGGAAGAATGCCTACCCGACTCAACCGGGGGTGGAGGCCCCGGTTGTTGACTCCGGATCATTAATGACATTTGATCCGTGAGGCTTTGCATTTGTTTTATCATAGCCTCTTGGAATCCTAGTTGGCTAGCACCTAGTCTTCTCTCAACCTCCTCCAAGTGTGGATCCGTTCTAGGGGCCGGTAGTGCCAAAAGAGGTGCCGGTTCCCTAACCGCTAAAGGTCGGGGACCGGTGTCCACAATGGCATATGGAATTTGGTTCTCATACTTAGCGGGTTCTACCGCTACCACCCTAGGGCGTATGGGGATGAATTGTGGGATCAATTCATCCTCCCTTCTCCATAGCCTTTCGTGATCTTTATCCAAGTTTTCAATATCTCTAGCCGCACGCTTGGCATCCGCCAAGGTCAAGGGATTCCTTTCTAGAACACCCCTAATAGTTCCGGACTTAAAAAACCCTTGAATGAAAAATTGCTTTAGCGTGTCGTCGTTGAGCATGGTACCCACAAATCTAGTGCACACTAAATCAAACCTCCTAATGTAAGCCGAAATTTCTTCCTCCCTTCCTTGCTTCAATGACGACAATGCCCTTAATGCGGTACTTTGACCCACTTCCGGCCTAAATTCGTTAAGAAACTCCCTTTGTAATTGTTCCCATCCCCTAAAATGTCCCTCGGCATGATCCCGATACCATTCATAGGCTTCCCCCTCTAGAGTGGTAGGAAACCACACTAACCAATAACCCGGGTCGGTTATGAGGAAGCTAGCCAACCGTTCGATATACCGTTCCATGTGCCGAGAGGGGTCCTCATCCTTGGTCCCATAAAATTTAGGGAGATGAGATGGCATATCCATCGCCGCTAAATTTTGTGGAACCACAATTGGTAGGCCTCTTGGCCTAACCAATGGGTCTATTGGAGGTATAGGAGGTATGGGCGGAATTGGGGGTATGGGTGGTGGATCCATCCCCCGTTCCTCGGCCATGGTGACCGGTGAACTATTCAACAATCCCCTATCAACTTCTACCGGGAATTCTTCTCTAAGTGTGTAATTTTCCGAAGAAGTTTCACCACTCAATTTGGAGGGAGTGATCTCCTCTTCAAGTTGAGCTCCAAGTTCTAAGGTGTCTAGAATTGACCTAGTCCTAGGTTCGACGTTCAAACAACTCTCTATTCTAACATTATCTTGTTCTAATCTATCACTGATTTTAGAGGACCGCCTCTTTCGAGTAGATTTCTCTAGTCCTACTATCAAACTTGGTTTTTGTGAGCGAGTCCTACCTTGCATTCCATAAGAATCGATCGACCCTCACTTGACCACACATAATCCTAGCAATTCCCCTCTTAATATTTTCACTTGTCTTGGTGTGGTTATAATTTATTTTTATTTTTTTTTGGAGGTGAGGAAAAGAACCTGCAAGCCCACTTAGGTGAAAGAATCCCAATAGGGGATAGGCATGTTCATGTTAATTTTTTGGTTAAGGCGGAGCATCACCTCCGCACCTTCCCGCAAATTAACACTCACCACAATACCGATTGTGAGGGGGTGACCTTCCGAGTAGATTATGTTAAAAGTCGAGGCTTCACCCTTCAACTTCTCACACCATCCACAATTCGGGAATTACCCTCTACAACGGATAACAACAATCACGAGTACAAAAGGCATTCCTTAATTAGTTAATGAGTTCACTTTGAAGAAATAAACATACCTTGAGCAATCGCATCCCCCTGTGAGTTAGCACTCCCCTCAATCGTGACTCAATGTAACAACACCATAAACTTTGTGAAATATTAATTTAATCTAGAGCATGAAATGACAACTCCCAAAACTTTGAGACTCACCCCGAGGTGAGTGTCAAAGTTCAATGTCCTAAGGTGAATTTACCCTCTAATGTTTTAATGAGCTACTCGGTTATAGGTTCCTTTTAAGTTCTTAGCAAATCCCCAAAAAGGTTGAGGACGTACCTTCGCCGCGCTCCTTCCTCAAAAATGAATTTGCGTAATTGACAATGCAATTCATTCCAAGGAATAGTTGAAATACAATGAATTCAAATGTAACCCAAAGAGAGAATACTTACCGAGTTTCGGGTGCTCCTTCCCTTCTCTCAAGTTTGTGTCTCCAATTTTTCCTAGTTGCCTCCAAGTCTCCTAGTCGCCTCCAAGTCTTGTAACTACCTTCCGCTTCGCTCCCGGCGGACGCACCAATTATGTGAGGCCAAACCCCCCACCCTTAAGCGTCCGTAGTCCGAGTAGTGGGTTTGGGCTCACATTCCTCCGCGGTATTGGATTTGGACTTGGATGAGTCCATAGTGCAAGGTTCACCCTTCAAGTGGTCTTGGATTTAACTTTGGTCTTTGCTTCCTTTGTCTTGCCATCGCGAGAGTGCTCCACATTCTCCATTAATTTGTGCACGTGGTTTATTTTTAAAGAGAGGATGCAAGTGTTAAAAAACACTATTCTCTATAGTCAATCTCAAATACATTTACTTGTGAAAGCCACACATAACACTAACTAGCATAATGTAACTAACTACTTGTCTATGAGCTAATTAAGTAGGCTATCTACTAAGCTCCTTCATGAACCCATCTCTTTACTTTCTAATTTCATAAACCTAGCTCCTTCATAAACCCAACTCCTTCATGAACCCAACTCCTTAGCTTCTAACTAAACAAACCCAGCTCCTTCATAAACCCAGCTCCTTCATGAACCCACAACTTTGTAGTTGTAATCCCCAACTACCTCACTAATTATTCAAGCCCTTAACTAATCTTCCTACCTAATTTTCCTAATTCTACTAACAACCCCTTTCTAATCACACAATTCTTCTCTAATCCTAAAATCCTAAAATCCTAGAGAGGAGAGGGGGAGAGAGAATTTTCTAACTTCACTAAGACTAACTAATCCACACAAGTATATTTTTGCACTCATCACAACCTCAAGTGCTCAACTCTTAAACATGGAACTTGCAACCACGTGTATTCAAAACATGAACTTTAAGTACCACAAATTGGAATCATGAATTAACTTTAAAATCCTTCACGTCAACACTAATTCTACCAAGAGGTCAAGCCCTCTTCAAGGCTAACAAGCCTTGGCTCTCAAACTAAAAACTAAGCACACACATGTGCTCCAATATGGCTTCCCACACCCACACTTATAACTCGTGGGGTGCCTTGGAGCACAAAGGAAAGAGAGGATGAGTGAGGGAAGAATGAGGGATTATATAGTAAGCTTGAGGGGGTGAGCACCCTCAAGGCTCACGATAAGCCCTTGAGATTTCCTCCTACTTAGTAGGCGCCAATCCTATCTTCTAAGCCTTCCTCCCTCAAATGATCAACAAGGATCCTAATTCGAACATTTAACTAGCCTTGGCTTTCTACCTACCACACTTTACCAAACTTGGGATGCTTCAACCCAAACTTAGCCTCCTTCGCTTTCCGCCGCCATAACTTTCTCCCCTTACTTTCCCAAATCGTCGCTCACCACTTAATTCAAACCACGATGCTTAACTCGTGATTTGATTGGTGCTTTGAGAATTTGCTTATCCTCCACCTTGCGTTCTTCCTTGGACCTTCCCCATTAAGTGGCCATGATGAGGTGGTCCACTTGTGCGCTCCATGTGATCCTCCATTCATCCCAATTCGAATGCACTTGCCTCTTGAGTCACTTTGGTTGTCTCCATCCATTTGTACTAGCCTACTCACTAACTACTCAATCCAAGTTCTCCTTACCTATCCTCATTCACTCAAATCCTTCCGAAGGTAAAAACACAATAACAACTCACATCCTAGCCTCTTACAACATGGTACTTCTAAGACTAACATTTCACTCTTTTTATATTTTTGTGAAGTAACATGCTACTTCAAAGTGCATCAACTAACGTTTCAAGGGTCTAAGACTAAATGTGGGCACCCTTTTGGGCTCACAACGCCCTATAAAATCTAGAAATGTGTCTAAGCTTAATGAAGAAGGTTGCATCCTCAAGGAAGCTATCCCGCCACATCCTGAGTTCATGGGCAAAGTCTCCTTTAAGGTGGGAGGGTTCCACTTGAATGAAGACTTCCTCATTTTCTCGTTACGAATGCTTAACTCTAATTGTACTAGGGCATGGTATGAACCTACAATATAACCATGTATAAAATAGAACAAGTGATGAAAGTGAGACCCATTGCTTTACGGGGTGTAAAATCTGTCTAATTTTGCTAATCATCTAGCTTTGCCATTTGCCCATTGCACCAAGAAAACCTAGGACCCCTTTGGTATGTAAATAATTATTGAAGTTGAAATGCATTTAAAACCCATTCCAACAAAATATATCTGAGTCATTGATAATTTCCCCACAATCATTGGATTTATCATTGTGTCTTTCCGTCATACCAAAATCACCTACATTAATTCATTTGCAGTCTCTAGGAAGAGCGTTAGTCATTATATCCCATAAATGTTGCCCCTCTGTGGGAATATTTGGGGCATACACACACTCTATCCCTATGTTACCCCCTCTCATACATTCTAGCTTGATCCACACCACTCTACCTTTGTGAAGTGGTCCGTGTGCCATAAGTAACATAGCAAATTGGTTATGGAGAAAATTGTTGTCCATCCCTTCCTTGCAGCATTAGGATTGATCCAACTCCTTTTTTTAGGTGCACTTTGGAGTATTTGATTAGCAAACCCGGACATAAGACTATTGCCTAGGTTGTCAAGAAGCCTTCCCTTAAGTTTATGATCTTGAATTAAGACCACCTTTGGTTTAGGAGAAAGAGATTTTAAACACCTCCTTTCCTTATTGATACTCTCTAGATTGTTTAACCCCCTAACATTGTGCATAATTAGGTTTATTTTAATTTCAAAGGTTTTAAGGGGGTCAATGTCTTCTTAGGGGAGAATTCACCACAAATTCAAGTGGTCTTTCAACCATGGGTTGTCTTGCAGTGACCGCGGGTGATTAGTTCCATCCAATGTGGTTGTTTTTACTTGGCCTCCCATTGGGCTTCCATGGCCTTATCACTTTTTGTTTGGCTTGGATGTGTCGTTAAGAGGATAAGACTATTAAGCCCAATCTCTACTAGCATTTGTCTATGTACTTTTGGAATGGGGCTTCTATGTACGGGCCTAACCTCAACATGGTCAAAAAATTGGGTTTTATGGTATCAAGTGAGTGTTGTTTTTTTAATGTTGTCAATTCACCCCCCTTGGCTTCTTCTTGGAGTGGCTCTTCATTGATCATATCCATGTCTTGCCGATTTTTCACTGAGTTTTCAACAACTCCTTGTTGCCCAACAGGTAGATCTCCTTCTTGTGTGGCCACACCATGTCTAGCAGCACACCCTTGCTCTTCTTCATCCTTTCTCCAACCTCAGTGCTTGTTGCTATATGATGTTCTCCTCCTTCTCCTTCATCCTCCTTGCCAACCAAACAATTGGGGCTATATGGGAGCTTGTCCCATCCGCCTTGGATGGACGGCCCTATGTGTGAGGGGACCTGCTCCCGTTGGGCTGGTTGGGCCCCGGTGTGGCTGCCATATCACATATGTTCCGGGCGTTGTTTTTGTGTATCAACCCTCTAGATTCTCCCATAATCGGGTCAAAAAACGTCAATCTTGAGCCTCCCCTTACCCGATCTGCAAGCGGCTCCATCTTGTTCGATCTGCTTTCTGATCCACCACATGCCTTTCCCACCACCTGATGATTCTGTTGCCCACCACTGGGTTACCAAGCTTATTTACTGTTCCTGCAATATCCACCCTCCGATTTGCAACAGTAGTAGCCTCTAACTTAGCGGCTCGGATACGATCACTTGCCCTTGTTTCTTCTTCTGCTACCTACCATTCCTCCTTGCGTAAACTTGAGTGGTTTTGTTTGAGTCATCACCGTTTAGATCGAATCCTTCAGCATTCACTGACCACAGCTTGCAGGGCTTTCCTTCTCCAGATTTGTATTCCTCCGATGAGCCACCGGAGCTCTGAATTCTTCGAAGCTCCTGTCATTCCCCCCACTGGTCGCCATCATTATCAAAGCTCACTTTACTGGTAGCAGAAGCTAATCGGGGCTGCGAATAGAATATTGTGAGCGTCACTAGACTCTGACACTGTCTGAAACCGATCGGGTGGGTGACAGTGGTGAAAAACACAACAAGTGTGGGTTCAATAACTTGGCTTACTGAAGTAATTTTAGTTAGTTAGGTCCGAGGCGACCCTAAACTACCGGATGATGGTGGAGGGATACCCAAATCTCAAGGAAGAGGTTGGCGGTTCGAATCCCGGCTGTGAAATCTCCTCTCTACCTGACGGAAAACTTGCCAGTTGGTCAACTGCCTCCTGTGCTTTGGCACTGGCCTGTCGGCCTTCTGTCTCAAAAAGAAAAGAAAAAAGAAAGTAATTTTAGCCTGGATCTGAGCACTTTGCGAATTATTCCAGAGTTGTTGTAGCATAATCTTTGACTTTATTCCCGGGCCCACCGAATTAGGGCCCAAGGCTGAAGAATGTTATGATTTGAATTCTGGATTTAAAGAAGGAGAAGCAAAAGGAAAGGTCCAACTGCTCCAAGCTCCTGTTTCATAATCTTGAAAAATACTTGAGAACTACTACAAAGTTATTAAAATCAATCTACCAAAACATCAGGATACCTAATTACTGTGGATGTATGTACATAGCATAACTTAGCTGATGAGTTATGTTCAGTTGCCCTGACTTTAGATTCAATCTGAAGAGACTTTACTCTCGAATCTCATGTGGGGCCCATGAACACATCTTGGCTTGGGTCACAATTTCCCCATGGCCAACAGCTCTAGTCAGCCTGGCATGGACCCTACTCTGGCCTCCACCTGGTCCTTCCCATGGTCTCCACCACTATGGCAAGCACAACTATATGTGAACATGGATTTTCCAAACAAAATTGGGTGAAGAGTGATTGCAGAAAGCGATTGAAACTTGAAACATTGGATGCATTGATGCGGGTGTCATATATGAATCGGGCTAGAATTTTTGACACTTGGAAATCGACCAAAATCCGGAGGGCTTTGCCTTTGGAGTTGGATGATGATTAAGTGCATTATGTAGGGAATCTAAATAATTTTAGTGCACCATTTTATTGCATGTACTTCTTTAATATAGTGAGACATCATATTATTTTCATATTCAATACAAAATGGCCAATATCAAGTTTTTTTTGTGAAGTGTTGCAAAAAAGTTTGAAAGTTTGAGTGAAGTGTGATAATTTTGAATCCCTTCACATTGAAATGCATTTGCACACTTCAAACTTGAACACTGGTCGTTGCAAGCCCGATTGGGGGGGAGGGGGAGGAGGTAGCTGATGTTCCACTAAAAAACGCGGTGCAATAAAAGTATCAAAAAGTTAATTTGAAGAATATACATATGGAAATAACTTACCAAAGTGTCTTGATATTTCATCAGACGTTGCCGGATCACTTTTTCCCCATATAAATGAACTATTCTGGCATAAGGGTCACCAAACATGAAGAACCTCACAATATCCTCTAATTGCATCCGACATTGATTATCCCAATTAGTGTATGTTACTTGTTGGAGTTACACAATGTGATAACATCTTACTCAAGAGTTTAATTTTCACTAACAAAAGATCAATAAGTTGTTTGGACATTATAAGACATAAATGACTTCGTTTCGTAAAATATTACATGCTCATTAAATGTTTATAGCATTGCGTAACTCCAAATAGTAACACGCACACACACTAATTGGGGCATTCAATGTAGTACTTATGAAGAGACGTGGTGCACTCCAAAAGTCACTAAGCACTTGAAAACAAGTTTCATCGAAGCTCAAAACACACCTAATCTAGAATCTTGACTTGGTGTTTCATACCATTCCAAAAATATTCATCTCCAGCCCATTTACGCCCTGGGCTAGATCACATCTTCATTTGGTTGGGCCCCGCCCCTCCCACACCTCCTTTGCCCAGTCTTCTTGCCCGCACCTGCGTGAGAATGCCTATTCGTTGGGAACCAATGTGACAATACCCGGTCAAAAGTACAAATATTCGAGTTGACATCACTTTCATTATTTCCAAGTTAATTGATGGAGTTCCTTCACATGCTAAAGGAGCTTAATGGCTTAAGTGACCGGGTATTGTCACATTGGTTCCCAACGAGGAAGAGTTCTCACACAGGTGTGAGCAGGAAGACCGGGCAGTGAAGGAGGAGTGGGAGGGGCGGGGCCCAGCCAAATAAAGATGTGATCTAGCCCGGGGCCCCATTTACAACCCGCGGACCAAAAATGTCGTGAAAAACCCAAGGAAGGCCACCAATTAAACACCTCCCAAAGTAAGGAAGTTTTCTCCAACACCCCTAGAAGTCTTCTTGTGCACGACTTGGATAATAAAAATTTATATTCTCAACGACCGAAATAAAAGATTATTTTCAACTTCAAATTTCTTTTTGAGGAAGTGCGTGAGTCAGCAGCTTTAAATAAATTTAATATTTAGAAATAAAAATAGTATTAACTAATTATCATTAACTATTAACCATCAATCATTTATAATTCTAGAAAGAACTCCATAAATCTACTCTAAACTAGGATTTAATTGTATCTGAATTTATGCATGATTTTTGGACAATTCCAACCACCAAGATGACGTACACTAGATCGCAAAACTATGAAAATATGGTGGTTAACAAACATGCAACACAACCTTTCGAAGTTGTGGTTGTTGTGTTGTTGCTTTTGTTATGTTGTTTGATGTTTTTGTCCCCACAAGTGCACATCCCTTATGTCCAAATATACTCAAATGTCAGCTTCTAAAATCAAATGTCCTTGAAACTTTTAGAAGTTGGCCCCCTTCAAGTCTTGGAGATGCGAATGGGCCACTAAATAACTTCCGCATCATGGCCATAGAAAGAACAAGCCAGGTTTCCTATCATCTCCAAATGTGAGGGGACATGGCAAGTGCACCCAATCATGAACAATTGCGACATATAATGGATGGTGGCATATATATTTGTCCTAGATTTTCATTCTAAAATGAACACATGTACGAGATTTTGTTTTAAATGTTGTTTGTTATAGGTGTGGTTTGCGTTTTTTACAATGTCTTCACTTCTTATCACAATATCTCAAGCGTCCAATCCCAAGGTTAAGATCCATGATTCATATGTGGACATGACAATATTGGCAATCAAAGTATGCCGCTCTATTGTGAACGCTTCCAATTCCACATGCAATTTTAGTTGTTGGATCAAACTGAGAATTGTCTCATTGAATAATTAGCGATCGTAGGACACAAAGATTGTAGACCTTGGACAACTGCCAAAATAACTATAGTTAACTAGATTTTTTTCAAGACATTTTAGGGAACAACTATAGTTAACTAGGAAAACTTCAAACTGATTTGAAGAACAACTATAGTTAACTAGAAAAATTTAAGACCAGATTCAAAAACAACTATAGTTAACTAGAAAAATTTCAAATATCTACAACTTGAGAGTTCCAAAATCTGTAAGGAGACAGTAGTCAAGTTCTTTCATTTATGAATAAAATTATATTACAATAACTTAATAGACCTTATGTTAGAATCAGTGCTTGTCACCCATGCCGGCCCATCCCAAGAAGGAATAGAACCCACCTTTCCTTGCAGCAGTTAAACCCATTATACTCTAAGTTATTTAGAGATAATGAGGTCATGCTCATTGGGTGCTGATTGAGTGCGAGTCACAAATGGAATCATGTCCCAAATTTAAAATTCTGAATAAAAGAAAAAGAAAAAGATATAGATGCTATGATATGTCATGGTACTACACTGCAGGCTGCGCCCAATCTTAGTTAACTAGATATAACTATAGTTAACTAGATTTTTTGGCAGGTCAAATCACGAACAACTATAGTTACGAAAGGCAACTAGTTAACTAATAGTTGAATTAGTTGGTTAGTTGTCCCAAGGTTTGGAAGATTGTCATTCCAAGTTCTGAACTAGGTATCGAGATGCAAAACTTAGAAGAGATGAAAATAAAATTGCCATAATATGAAAATGATGACATATACCCTCCCAATTGTGTTTAACTATTAAAACTAGGATAATGTCTACAATTTGAGTACATAGTCCATTCTTGTCATGCCTTTGTAGTGTCCATTATCAACTACAAGCTAGTAGTTGGCATTGACCACTCAAATGTAGGTGTCCGTGTAAGAAGAGTCACCACATAAGACCCACATCCCTCAACATATTTGTCACGTTCAAAAGGCACACCTCCTGTCACATCTCCTGTCAAAACGACACATATAGGTGTCAAATCTCCTCATATAGGAAGAGTTCCGATTATAATTCAAAGTGTGAAGGAATCTCAAATCATCTAGCTTCGTCGCAGCATCCAGTGACACGAGATCTGTCGAATCTAGAGTGTGTGTTTGTCAGGCGCAAATTCTATGTCTGTCGGACCTCACTTCACCAGATCTCAAGATTCTGAGGGACCTGAGAAAGCAGCATCATCTGCAACCTTACATAAAGATTCAAGTCACTGAAGTTCGGAGTCCTTGTCCAATTGTGAGATGCTTTGATGTGAACAGATGGCAGACCTAATAACTTAACTTCCTGTAAAGGCTTGAGCCGGGCCCTTCACATCCTCGGATCAATTAGAATAGAATCGGCATGTCAGGAAATCAGCTTTCATCCACCTTTGTGAATGTGATTGATTCATAAAAACACTGACAACATGGCAGGACTCAGTCTTGTGCAATAAGGTTATTGAAAAGTCTGGGCATCGATGCCTAAGTACTTACATCATTCATGCGTGGATTAAAGGACCAAGGGGCTTCATGTACAACCTATAATATAGACATGTGCTAGTCAAACAATAATGTAGGCATGTGTTAGTCAAACACTTGTCTCTTGGCACCTATGATCAGGGAGAACCAGCAGTTAGTTACAGATAAACCGGTTGAGTTTGAGAAATAACCGGTTGAAGTTGGAGACTTCAGGAGAATTACCCATCATTTTAGAGGAATTTATAGAATATACCTCAAATGAATAAAGAAAAACCGGAAGATGTCAACATGTAACCGGCTGGATTTAGAATCACTAGGATCTTGACCAACTATGCCTAAAAACTTTCCGGGCTATGATCGGGGAGAACCGGCAGTTAGTTACAGATGAACCGGTTAAGTTTGAGATATAACCGGTTGAAGTTCAAGACTGCAGGAAAATTACCGATCGTTTTAGAGGAATTTATAGAATATACAATGAAGGAAAACCGGAGGATGTCAACATGTAACTGGTTGGACTTGCAAACACTAGGATCTCAACCGATTATGCCCAAAAATCTCCCCAATCACTGCTTGGCACCCACTTCTTATAGGATATGGAGCATGCACTTAGTGAGAGGTGATTAGCAAACCCATACATGGCCGAGTGCCTCATACTAATTTCGAAGCTCATATGAATATTTTTTTCATCACCAAAGTGAAGATTCTTGTGCTCGTAAAATGGTCATAGAAGTCACCTCAATTATATTGACTATTGAGCCTAAAATGGTTAGCATTTTTTGAGCACTTAGTCCCAAAAAAATTTTAATACATGTTTTGTTGGTGTCCATTCTCAAATCCACACCTGACCACTTAATACTCAAATATGGTGTCATGATTATTTTTATGTTGAATTTAGGCATATCTACCTCGGTCCAACAATTTATATTGTCCTGACCAAGTCTTGAAATCATATTTTCTAAAATCTATGGGTTTGGAGTTTGATTTTGGACACTATATTATGCCAAGGAGAAGATAGAAATACATTTGTATGTGGCATTCATGTTCAAAATCATAAGAATGTATTTGCATCCAAGGGCACCCAGCCTATGAATATGAACTTAAATCTTTCATAATATTAAGAAATTCAACCGATTTGAAAGTACATTTGAAACACCCATCCACAATGAGATATGAATGGGGAAATGATAGGTCACAAAGGAAAATTCAATGACAAACCAAAAAATGCTCATAAGAGCCTTTGATCTGGGGAGTGCTAACATGTGATCGGTAACTTGTGCCTCGTGAGATCCTGAGAGTCCAATGATCTGACGGGCAATTCTACAACCTTGAAGGGAGTGGTGGAAGTGACATGATGTTTGCAGGTCCTAACTAACTAACTAACTTATTAACCTGTCACCTTTGGACATCCATAACATTATTAAGATCCATAACAGTGTTATGTGGGACTGATAGTATTATGTGGAATATTCTACCATTCAAGTATAATATGAGGAATGTTCCACATAATATTGGCAATCACACAAAACATTGTTATGGATCTTAATAATGTTATGTCCATCACTTCTTCTTTTGGAACAAATTGACGAACCAAGCCATGACAAAAGGAATCAACAACCAATGACCTTCCATCGGCTTCGGAGCCTCTTGTGCTCATCCGATGATGTGAGGGACGATCTAAATTCCTAAGTTACAAAACAATTGTAGTTGCACTAAATAGTCCTATTAGTGTGGGTGGGAAATTAGTGTGGGCTTTTAGTCAAGGTGGAATTAACGTGGGTCCAAGATCATGGGTCTTCCCCTAAGCCTTCATGAAAATTTCTGACCCACGTGTTAAATATTAGTTATAGGACAAAAGTAACACCATTTATGATGTTTAGTGTCACATGCATAATAGTGTTACTTACCATATTTTGAGACGAATGCTAGGTTACACCAATGCTCAACAACTTCACCATTAGTGTCACCTCATGATTCTTGGCGTTCATATGCACTTACTAATATTTTGGGCATGAGTATGTTCAATAGTGTGATGAGGTGTATGCTTATGTTACACCATAGTGTAGAAGTTGACTAAAGTGTACACAGATGACACTTGATATTAGTATGCTCAAGAATGTCTTCCTCTTGCATACTAGAATTTAAAACACGACACTTGCCATTAGTACGCTCAAAAGTATCTTTCCCTTGCATACTAAAACGCAAAACTATCATCTCAAGTATCTCAATGTGCTATTCTACATGTCATGATGTAAATAAATTTTCAATTTAAAAAGTTACTTATGTTGACAAATAATATCATATTGGCAATTAGTGGACATGACACTTTGAGACCTCTAGGCATCTACTTTAGGCTCTTCACAAATAGTGTACGTGACAATGAATACCATATATAGTGTAGTACAAAATAATATAATCACCCACATTAATTTTTTAGGGGAAAAATTAACATGGCCGGTTGGAAATTAATGTGGCCCACATTAATTCCCATTGCAAAAATTAGCTTGAGCCCTAGTAAATTACTATGACTCAAAATAGTAGGACTATTTAGTGTGCTTATAGTTTGGTAAGGGATCCCATTAGGTGTAACTAAGGCAAGGGATCTTGAAGCGGACACTTCCAACATTCCAACATATTGTATGTAGGAGTTTGACAATCCAAGAAAACTGCTGGATATTGAGAAGTGAGTATTCTAATGATACTATATGTCCATTTCTATACTTGGGAGATAGGAGGCTTGAATCCTTGTACACCCTAAACTCCGTAAAATCAACCTCCATAATGTCACACACTCTCTAATATCCCGAAACCCTAGGGAACAGATGTTCGTAGTTCAAATCTCACTCCTTATTGTCACATTTCTCTCCCTTATATCACGAAATTTGTCATTAATGCAAACCACCAAAGAAGTCAACCCACACCCTCGCATTGCGCCATGTGTCAACATGTGGAGTGTCACCTTCTTCTTCTTCTTCTTATGCCACTTGTTGAATGTTGGTGCCTGTGTTTGCCACATCGCCCGGGAAGGGCAAGTGGAGTGGACCACACTAGCGTAGGTGACGGGAGAATGAATTCAAATTGTCCTCGCATCTCCTTTGTGTTATTCCATAATGTCACATGCTACACTAATTCTATAGTATCACGCATCCATGTTAACACTACAAAACTCCGTAATATCACGTGCACTTTGGTTGCCACAGGTGTGATACTATAGAGTTTAGAGTGTAGCTTTTGGCACATACACATTCAAAGTTCTTATGATGCTGAAGCGAGAAACATGTGTCATCTTCTTTTTTAATGGTTAAGACCATATAACAACAAGTTTACATTGTCTTGGCACCAATTATGGACGTTTCTGACTAGATTTTTGTATTAGTTGCGGTTAATACCATCTTTCTTTCTTTCTTTTTTGAGACAGAAGGCCGACAGGCCAACGCCAAAGCACATGAGGTAGTTAACCACCTGGCAAGTTTCTGTCAAATAGAGAGGAGATTTCACAGCCGGGAATCGAACCGCCAACCTCTTCCTTAAGATTTGGGTATCTCTCCACCATCATCCAGTAGTTTAGGGTCATCTCGGACCGTAATACCATCTGAGAAGCTTTGTACTTACGAAAAACTCATTTGCCAATATTTTTATTGAGATCGGCTTGATCCAAGTGGAGATTCGGAAATTCAAATTCTATCTATTCTTATTGAACTGACCAAGAAATATACATAAGTGATGTAGCAATTCGAGATGTTTTATATGTAGATTCTTCATACCAATATTGACATTGTGAAATTGAAGATTCTATCATGTATAGATCTTCAATCCAGCCTCTGTCTTGGGGTTCTGGGTGGGAGATGTTATGAGAGAGAACATGGAGTGAATTGCATCCAGTTGTGAAATGAACATGTGAAGAGAATCCAAAGGATTTGTGAAGAGTTGCCAATCCTTGACTGGGGAGTAACTAACAGTTTCACATGAAATTGCAGTGTCCTTCACATGCCCAGGCATTTGTGGGTAAGAGTACACACCTGACAAGGTACTAACCTACATTCTTTTCAGATAATTTAGTTCCTACCAACATTTATGAGCCTAAAGGCTCACCTGACTCCTTCCCAAGCAGTGTTCAAGATTGAAGCCCTCATATTAGTTTCATTTTGAAGGGCTCTCAAATTTCAGTCCTTCAGTTGAAAGGTTGGTTCAAATCCAAGACGTCAATCCAAGAATATAGAAATGAAACTCATATTAAACTTGAGCATGAATTATATGGTACATGTTTCCAGTACAATGTGAAGAATTAAGAATCAACCATCTAACTCCATTTCTTGAAGTGACAATGCCCTACGCTTGTTGGTTCTTGTGACAGGCAGATTATATTGAGGACTTCAAGTGACGTCTTCATTTTCAATCTGGAGTTGCGTTTTGAAAGGTTGTTTTGAGAGAAGTATATTTTGAAGGGCCGAATCGCATTTGAAGGGCATTGAAGGCTTCAATCTTGAACACTATTCCCAAGCACCTTCATATTGTCACAACTCCACTCAAGCACCAAAGACAGACGGGTCTCTCCCCCCTTCCCCCAACAAACTCACGTCTCATAGGATACTAACCCTTAACTTCTCAAGCCTAAGGAAGGGTTGTTTTGATTGCATTTCACTCAATGTTGGTTATGGAATTTTCATAGACAAGTTTGAGGTTAAAATAGAATTTATCTATAGGATTTTGAAACATGGGAGATGAGCTATTTGTTGGGATGAATGGGCATGAATAACCTTGTGGATTTTAGATTATAACAATTGAAGGAAGGGATGCACAAGAAAACAACATGTTTTATCCCTCCCAAAGACCTTTGACCAATCAAATTCGCCTAGGAAATGAGCGGAATGCTTGTGCGATCCACTAGATGGGAACAACTCAATAGTTAAGCTCTTTCATAAATTTTCGTGCCAAAATGTGCAAACCACAATAGGCTAGCCACCTTGCAGTTAGAGTTTGTAAATTGTCCCATATTTCTAACCACATAAATGCTAAGAATTCCGTAAAAATTAGAGAGTGTCCGAACGTTAAACTGAACAGTTGATGTGAGCACAAAGACCATTTTTACATGAACATAAAAAAAACCCAGCTTTACCAAAATCGACATTATTGATGTTCATGCAAAGTTTGCATTGGAGTGGTAACCATTGGTTAAAGTCAACACCCTCACATGAGCTCCCAACACAACAAAAACATGAACACTTCCCACTTTGATTCCCCCCCCCCACACATTCTAATTGTCTCCAAATTGCATGGCTCATGTGTCTATGGGTAGATATCCATGTTGGCTTGGTGTTTGTAGTTATTTGATTGTAGATGAATAAGTTAGGTGGGGTTAATGTAGGGAAGAAATCATCCACCAACCTAAAATGGGTTGCTTGGGAAGTTGAGGATTAAACATATGAATAATATGAGATGATTAGCACATCCAATAGCCATTTATCACTCCTCTAATCATTTTCCTCATATTTTGGAGTTCATAAGAATAATATCTTCTTAATCAATAATGTGAGGATTCGCTTTCTTTTTAAATGGTTATACATGTCTTCCTAAGTATGTTGATTATTGAACCTATAATAGTTAACAATGTTTTAGAATGTAGTCCATGTTTTTTGAGCTCATATCTTTTGGATGTATGTTCTTGGATCCATGCCTAACCACAAACTACTTCAATATAGGTGTATGATCAAGATAAGCAACCAAATTAGGCATGCTTACTTTAAGTTACAAGATCCGATTAAACCAATGTTAACATTGATATGAATTTAAACCAATAGTTGTTTCATGTGGGGATGCTAAAGTTTATAACTAACACATGAAAAGTTGGTGTAATGCATGGCCTCGTTATGTGAATGTTATTGACATGGCTTTCATCTTAGATTCTATCATCTATGCAACCAAAGGCACCACAAACATGTTGGTTTTAAAGGCACCCCCATTTGTGATGGCATCTCCATTATCACTATGACATTAGCCTTTGGAAGTTGTTGGTGGAGGAGAAGGGAAAGGGACCAAGTGGCATACTTGCAAAATGTCAACCATGGCTCCTCACCAATATACCGGGTGGAGTTTAACTAATGTTATGTTATTAGATAATTGAGTCGATCATTGACTTGTGCAAACAAAGCAAGATAGGTTGGGCTAGGCTAAGTAGGCAAGTAAAAGCGGACAAGCTAGACCAAATGGCAAGTAAAGTTTGGTATGCTAGGGTCGCATGTGTGGGTGTCCTTGATAACACGACAATATGTTTTCATCTACATTGGCCATTCTTAGTAGGGTCCCTCCATCCTTTGTTAGACTCCCTAGGCTTGAAATTTTCTTAAGCTTTTCAACCAGTCGAGATAACCGATAGATTGGAAGGAGCTACGAAGATGAGTCCAAGACTTACTGCCTACACCAACATGAAATTATATATATATAGTAAAGTTGGCGATTTTTTTTGAAGTAAGAAAATCAATCATGGAAAAAGTATTACAAAGTTGCTATGTAAGTTGGGTGAGAACCATAGATTTATTATGGAAGTTTTTACCCAATATTAAAATTCATGAGAGGTCAACATCATGAAAACAAGGGGAAAACAAGCCACCAATGCATATTTGTCCTTTGTGTTTCTTCAATTGGCATACGGTTCCTCGAAAAGGGAAGTTAAAAATGGAGGTAGTTGCAAGGCTAGTAAAAGGGAGCACTAGAGGTATTGAAAGGCTCCCAATCACTAACACAATGTGGATGCCCTTGTCATGATTTTTCCAAAACGCAAGGGAAATGGACGATTTGTATCATCTACAAAGCCATGAACAAATTTACAAAGTTACATAAAAAATTGGTGCTCACATCGGCCAATTCTTGGACGAGGTATTGGGATTCGAGATGAAATGTACTTGCAAATAGTTACGCAATCTAGAATTATTGGGAATGTGAAAGGTGGCATTTTGAGAAACACGTTCACAACCCCCTACAACACCTTTCCATGGCTCAAGATGTTTTAAAAACTTTGTAATGGAGGAGCCACATTCCAAATGATTCAAAACAAGATTTTTGAACCAAACTTGGCAAGATTTTTGAACGGAACATGAGTATATTTGGACAATTTATGTGTTTATGGTCAAAAGGCAGGTCCACTTCTTCATTACAAGGAACGTTTGAGAGGTTGCCGCGGTTTCAAGGCATCCTCACTTCAAAGAATTGCAATCTCGGATTCTCCGAGGCATTGCTCTCAACAAGGGGCATTCAAAATCAACGAGGCTAAGGTACAACACATGAAGAAATTCGGACCATAGAGCAACCGGAACATATGAAACACTTGTGGGGGTATGGTGACCTACCAAAACCTCTTCATCACTATTACGAGGAGTTGCACCCGCTCACCTCATTGTTGAGAGTAGGGGTTAAATTTGAATAGACCACCAAGGTAAACAAGGCTACGGAGATTATTAAAGCGGCATTTGCCAATAGTCCAGCAAACCAATCACAATGACTTCCATACCGACGTTGAATGACAACGTAGGTAGGGGTCATCCCATTTGTCATACCATCATATTTAAGGGAAGCTAAAACATGAGCGATGAGCAATGAGTTGCGAGCAATGTGAGTGATGATGTCAAATATATTGAGTTCACAAGTGTCACACCAAATTTGGCAAAAATATAATTGAATTTATTCAATTGTGTAGTTTTAACATGCTCATAAGTCACCACTAAATGGGGCCTATTACCATGGACCATTGGGAAAAAAAGTCAATCGTTGTTTGTTAATCCAATAATACAAAACACATTATATCATGTACCAATATTTTGGAACAATGGTGTGAACACAACACTAGCAACACTACTCATGTCCAACAAAACCGGAACCAAGTTCAAGTACTCGTATGACCTCGTTGTAGGTATATGTTGGAGCGTGAATGCAATTGTCATTGTTGTAAACCACCTTGCATAGAAATTTGAAGACATAATAAAGGTTTCTGCAATACACCCATTTCTCTTTCTTTCCCAAAGCCCCTAATAACATTTTGGTGAAGTTCAGGCATGTGCATTGTGGGATGTTGCTAGTTGTTACCCGGTAGGAGTTGTCCTCCTTGGAAATAATGTTGACCAAAACACCAAATTATGGATATGGAATGGGGATCACTCCCACAACATATTATCCGTCCATGAGTCCAATGCTCTTCCATTTGTTTTTGTTATTTGTTGTTGGTGCTCCTAGATTTCAATGCACTGACTTAAAGAATCTGGAAGCTAAATGGACATCCAGGTTTGGTGACAGACTAAAATTTAATCGAGGATTTGGAAGTGCCACAATTGGTAAAAGCCTACGATGTGGAAGAAATGCCCTTATGTACTACAATTGAAAGTTGGTTTCCTCGAGCACCAACACCTCCTCCCTTGGGATATTAGTTCTTACCTTCATTGGCCACATGTTGAGTATATAGTCAATCCAAAACATATATTCTTTTGGTTGCCACTTACAAAATACTTGATGTTGTAAGGGAAAAAAAACCAAAACTCATGCTCCATATTGTTGGTGGAGTGGAATTCCTTTGTTAGCCCTTTGTATGTTGGAGCATGAATGTTGTGTTTCCGAGTTCTGATTTTGGCATTGCACAAAGCCCATGTATTGGCTTGCATTGCCCAAAATCTTTTGGTAGAGGTCAGTGGCAATCTTGCAATGTGACACTGGGAAGCATGGCAACCAGTCTCCAACACGGATGTGGTATGGACCACAACATGCTCTAGAGAATTCAATGATTCTTCTTCGCATGCAAACACAATATTGTAGGCTAATTCATTTTGTTTTGTGGCGTGGAGTTTCGCCAACTTTGGTGGATGTTATGCAAATAAATTCACTAATAGTGAAGTGCCAAGAAGATAACCAACTGCTTCAATTATTCCCATTGGCATGGGGGTTGACCTTCATCACACATCCACCAAGAAATGATGTTCAAACCTAGAGAATAATGAGGATAACCTTGCTCTAGCCGTTAGGACCATGGGGGCTCACAATAGAGAATAAGAGGTGGGCTGCCATAGAGGTGGAACGATGAGGTGAGAGTTGTGGTAGAGACCAAGCCATTGTGGTGTGTATGATTGATAAAAAATATAGTGTGCAAGTTATCAAAATGGTGGAATTCTAGTGATGGATGCAATAACTATGCGGAGTAGAGGGGTGGGTATGGATCACATATTGCCCCAATATTAGAAAAATTATGATACTTCCAACAATGACTTAGGATTGAGCACTCTTTGAGCATGTTGGGGTTAGACTTGAGGACATTTTGGAAGTGTCCATCCATGGGCCTACTTTGGACACTTCCAAGAAATCACATGCTTGTATTAAACAAAAGACTGTAGATATAACTTCTGAATTTTGGAACATATATGCAAGAAAGTAGAAACATTGAATTCATGAAGTTGAGTCAAACATCATGCAATTTATATAGGAGTGAAGAAATCAAAGATGACCAATAATATCCAGTAATTACATGAAGAACACACAAATCATGAGATAATTCTATTTTGTAACCACTTTGAGATCACTTTCATATATCCAACATATTAAAAATCAAGGCAAACTTGTCTGAATGTGGTAGACCATTTTGTTTCAATTGTCCAACACCCAAGTAGGCAAAGGAATGACTAACGTTCCCAATGTCCAAGGAAGGTCCATGGCTCGAAGGATGACTAACGTTGTTGGAGTTGACTCCGTCAATGGTTATGTCCGGTCAAGCAAGCTATGACCAACAACATGGGCAGGAACAGTAGATTTTGGTTTGGGCACTAACATGTGGGCCAGGGGCGGCGGATTCTTAGGCGGACAAAGCTCGATGGGGGTGCTTTAGCGTCCGGAGCAAAAGATGACGTCCCCAGTCTTAGTCCATTATACACTACGTCCCCAGGACAAAGGCTTTTAAATAACAATGTGAATTTCTCTTGGTCATGACTTTGGACCGCCAACCATTTCCACAAGAAATCATAGATCATTTTTTCTCACGGCCCTTGGTCTCATGTGTCAAAATGGCCCTTAACCCCAAAGCGACATAGGATATTCCTCGAGGAAGAATCCCTGCAACAAGTGTTCATTTTTGAATTTTTCTTCGGGGAGATCGATGGCTATAGATGTAAATCCAATTGTATGAAGGGAGGGTGTAGTAGGGTACATATCACCTCAAAATTTTGAACCATCCATTCTCTTTTTCAATAATTTTTTTTGCATCGAAAGCACCTGTCAGTTCCGAACAACTTGTAGGGTTTCTCGAGCTTTTTTTCGCCTCATTCCTCAGTACGGCCAGCAACACTCCAAATTTCACGGCGACTTGAACTAAGAAATTTGAGCTCCACATACTAGCTCCCCTCTTGTAGTTAGTTTTTTGCTATGACTGAAATAACCCAAAACCCAAGGTACAGACTCTCAAGGAAGGCTTTACTAGTGTCTATTACAGGCATTTGTCACATTATAGTTCATTAATCATACAATAGGGTTGCTATCTTCACTCTAAAACATCACTTATCCATCTGCTACTCTCTTTTCTCTCAAGGTTTCCTCTCACTATTTCTCATCCAGTAGGGTATGTGTGTCAGTCACTGTAAGTTTCCATCTTGTCATGAGATTATAGAACAATAGTCTTTTGAGAACAATAGTCTTTGAGTATCACAATTGTCTTTGTAATCATTGGCCAATGCATCTTCAAATCACAACAATTCCTTCATTAATTGGTCAATGTTAATTCCAATACAAGACAAATTCTTTATTTGTTAATTCCAAGATTTAATCATTACTCATAACTTAGGCAACTAACAACGATTATTAGAGTTAAGCTATAGTCTTGATTGCCCTGTACAACATGCAACAACAACAATAACCATGGTAACACTGTGAGGCCAAACCCACCACCCTTAAGCGTCCTAGTCCGGGTAATGGGTTTGGAGATCACATGTGTATATGAGCCCAAAATGGTTGCTCATATTTGTTTTATGTTTAGGATCTACTTAGAATTGCAATTGGAGTGTTATTGAAACAATCAAAAGTATAAAAAGAGTGAGGCTTAGTGTAGATTTAGGTTTAGGCCTTAAGCCATTTTGTGTGGTTAAGTAGAGGATTAGTGGCATTAGGGAGTGTTTTGATTAGAGGAGTAGTGTTTGATGAGGCAATGGGAAGGGCCTTGGATTTAAATGTTTGAATTAGAACATGTTCTTGTTGGTTTAGAGGGTGAGGAGTTAGTGGATAGGATAAGGTCCTACTAAGTAGAAGAAAGTTTAAAGGGTTGTGGTTGGATGCCCTCTCCTCCCTCTCTCTCTCTCTCTCCCTCCCCCGTTTGAATTAGGATCTATGTTGTTGGTTTAAGAGTTGAAGGCTTAAAGGATATGATGAGAGCCTACAAAGTAGGAGAGGATCGAGGGGCTTATCTTTGAGGGGTGCTCACCCCTTCCCTTCCCCGTTTGAATTAGGATCTATGTTGTTGGTTTAAGAGTTGAAGGCTTAAAGGATATGATGAGAGCCTACAAAGTAGGAGAGGATCGAGGGGCTTATCTTTGAGGGGTGCTCACCCCTTCCCTCCCCCGTTTGAATTAGGATCTATGTTGTTGGTTTAAGAGTTGAAGGCTTGAAGGATAGGATGAGAGCCTACAAAGTAGGAGAGGATCGAGGGGCTTATCTTGAGCTTTGAGGGGTGCTCACCCCTTCCCCTATATATTCCTCTCTCTCATCTTCTTCACTCACTTGTGTTCCTATTCACTCTCTTTTTCCTTCGTGCTCCTTTGGCACCCCTTTGAGGGGTGCTCACCCTCTCCCTTCCCCTCTCCTTCTCTCTCTCTCTCCCTCTTGTTGTTCCTCTCATAGATTGAGTGTTAGAGATAGAGTTGTGTGGGAATTAGTAGAGGGTTAGTGGAATTAGTAGAATTCATAGAGACTTGAAGGGACTTGAAGATACTTGTAGAGACTTGAAGGCCAATGCTCTACCTATTCAAGATACTAGCATTAATAATTGGCACCCCATGTGTTATAAGTGTGGGCGTGTGGGAAGCAAAAGAGGGGCACGTGTTTGTGCAAGGTCTCAAGGTGAAGAGCCAAGGTCAATTAGTCTTGAAGTTAGCTTTGCATTGTTAAATGTAGTGTTAGATTAAAAGCATTTAGAAACAAGTGCATAGCTCTAGTATTTAAACTTCTAGAATTTAGACTTCTAGTGTTGGGAATTATAGTATTTAGACTTATAGTACTTACTCTTATAGTATTTACTCTCATAGTATTTAAACTTGCGATATTTAGATTCATAGTTGCATTAAGGTGTGAACTTGGGAAGTTGTTGTGAGGGACTTGTGGAAGAGGAGGCGATGATAAGTTATATAAGTGTTTTTCAACACTTGTATTAAAGACTTATGTGCCTCATGGAATCAACAAGCCATAGCTTCAGCAAGGTGTCATGCACTAGTGAAGAATCGTCAGCCATGACCAAGTTTGCAAGAGGGAAATCTTTGAGGGCATGCGTGGCAAAGACGGTAGGGTGGACTCTTGAGAAAGCCAAGGATGTACCTATGCAAGAGAGTCACACTTATAAAATGTCATGACTTGAAGTAAGTTGTAAGTCCATCAAGGTAGAACGTACATTCCATGTTACTACAAGTTTTTATGTTACACATGTGATCTCCAAACCTATGACCCGGACTAGGACGTTTAAGGGTGGTGGGTTTGGCCTCACAGTGTAACATAAAAACTTGTAGTAACATGGAATGTAAGTTCTACCTTGATGGACTTACAACTTACTTCAAGTTATGACATTTTATTAATGTGACTCTCTTGCATAGGTACATCCTTGGCTTTCTCAAGAGTCCACCCCACCGCCTTTGCCACGCATGCCCTCAAAGATTTCCCTCTTGCAAACTTGGTCTTGGCTGACGATTCTTCACTAGTGCATGACATCTCGCTGAGGCTATGGCTTGTTGATTCCATGAGGCACATAAGTCTTTAATACAAGTGTTGAAAAAAACACTTATATAACTTATCATCGCCTCCTCTTCCACAAGTCCCTCACAACAACTTCCCAAGTTCACACCTTAATGCAGCTACTAACCCAACTAGCTTGACCCAACTAGCCTAACCATCTAGCCTAACTAACTAGCCTCTTAATTAACCTCTTAACTGGCCCAACTAACAACCCCAACTTGAACTCGGCCGTAAATTAGTTGGTCGACCCAGCTCGAAACCCAGCAGTTCAGCTGGTCTAAACCCAGCTCAAAACCCAGCAAGTCAGCTGGTCTGAGCCCAGCTTAAACCCAGCTCGAAACCCAGCGGTTCAGCTGGTTTGAACCCAGCTCGAAACCCAGCGGTTCAGCTGGTTTGAACCCAGCTCGAAACCCAGCGGTTCAGCTGGTCTGAACCTAGCTCGAAACCCAGCAGTTCAGCTGGTCTAAACCCAACTTTCGGCTAAACTCACAAAAGTAAGTGCTAATGCTCCAACATAAATCTAAATGCTATAAATCTAGGTGTCATGAGTCTAAACACTATAAATCTAAATACTATAACTCTAAATGCTAGAAGTTGAACACCATTAGCTAAGCATTTGTTTCTAAGTGCCTTAACTCCAAGATTACATCCAACAATGTGAAGCTAATCTTCAAGACTAATTGGTCTTGGTTCTTCACCTTGAAACCTTGCACACACACGTGCTCCTCTCTTGCTTCCCACACACCCACACTTATAACACATGGGGTGCCAAGGAGCACAAAGGAAAGAGAGAGTGAATAGGAACACAAGTGAGTGAAGAAGGTGAGAGAGAGGAATATATAGGGGGAGGGAAGGGGTGAGCACCCCTCAAAGCTCAAGATAAGCCCCTCGATCCTCTCCTACTTTGTAGGCTCTTATCCTATCCTTTAAGCCTTCAACTCTTAAACCAACAACATAGATCCTAATTCAAATATTTAACTCAAGAAGCCACCCTTAGTTCACCACACACAATGCTCACCTAACTAAGGAACTTTCTTCACACCGCTAAACTTCTAATCAACCTAAGGTCTAAACATAACTTCACTCAAGCCTCACTCTTTTTATATTTTTGTGAATAATCATAAAACGTCAAAACATAACTTCTAATAGTTTCAAAGGGTTAAGAACACATGTGGGCACCATTTTGGGCTCACAAACACACAAGACAATAGTTGATCTGGTTAGCTTGCACTTCTTACTCAAAGATTAAGTCTCTAGACTATGTAACCATATAAAAACTCTAATTAAGTCTAGGACAACTTATGCCTGAATCTCCTTGATAATCCAAAGTTTATCCTAACTCACAATTACTTAAGCAATCTTAACTTCTCAAATCCACCACTAATCAATTGTTCAGAATCTTTTCTCATCACATCAGTTAATCGGGGGTTCTTTCGTCAAACACACTCGACAGATTTTACTTCTACCAGCATGTAGTGTTTACTTCAACTATAATCACACTTGGCTAAACAATTTTTTTTTTTTTTTCTCATTGCCTCTCTCAGACTAACAATCATCCATGGTTTCCTCTTGGCCTAACACTTGGCCTTCCAACTCCCTCTCTCAGGGTTGCCTTTTACTGGCGCTCAACAATACTTTGTTCTATCTTCTTTCTCCTTTGATAGAGCTCTGCTTTGCTCCCTCTCTCAAGGTGACAATAGTTCCACTAAACTATAGGCTTCGCTCTGAGGTAATTGTTCTCTCACTTTCTCTCATTTCTACCGCCTTCTTCGGCCAAGGATGTTACATATGTTCTTAATTCAATTGGACTCTTTGTCCATAGTTCGACTCAGTTTCTCCTCATCGACGTTCTTGTCCTCTGATTTCTATCTCTCGGACTAAGGAAACTTCTCACTCAGATAATAGTTTTCTCCTACAACAATCTTCACACTTTTGGTTCACAATTTCAGTTTGCTCAACTATATTCAAGAGTTCACGTTCAGACAATAGTTACACTATGTTCGATTTCTTGCGACAATAGTCTTTGCTCCTAAATTCACTCGTTGGTCCCTCATACATCTCTAATCTCTCGATGGTCGTTCACTTCCTTATTGCTTATTACCCTTTTTGATTCATACCCTCTTTCACTCAGAGGTTGATCAATTCTCTCTCAATCTCACATTGCTCTCCGTAATTTGAACTTACTTACTTTCACTCGACGGTTCAAATTTAGGCAATTGTAATCTCAATGATGGACAATAGTTTATCACACCACTCATTTCAATTCAGCCTCGCACTCTAACTTGCTCAATTACGCTCACAAACTCTCACTCGGTCAATTACAACTTCAACAATGGACAATAGTTCACAATCCACACCACTCTTCGAACAAGAAAATAGTTCGACCCACTTTGGCTGTTCAATATACTCAGAATTCAGAATAACAACGTACTTCAATAGAACCCAATATCCCGCAATCACTGCGGTGATTACTAAATCTACACATAAAATAGTTTAACAATGAACCTCGCACAATCTCTGTGATGAGGGAGACAAGCCTATAAGTTTTACTCTACGCTCAACAGTGTTCGGTGAATGTTTGCCTTCCTCTCCGCTGCCAGCCCCTTTGGCTCGGCCGGAAAGGTGATGATAGTTCCTGTAACCAACTATGGGCACCTAAGCCCACGCTAATAGTTATAACTACCTTCCTAGCCTATAGTTTAACTATTTTCATCTATTGGGATGTTATTTCATCCAGCTACTATCTATTTGTCCATAGTTTAACTATTTGGCCAAAAAATCGGCTCACACCTCTCCTCTTGAAAAATTTGCAAAAACTACGAAACTCTATTGTACTTGATGTCATGTACATAGGGTTGTTGGAAACTGCAAACAGAAGAGCATTTCTTACAAAAATTCGGGAGAATTTGTGAAGTGAGAAATATGCAAATCCAAACGGCCACAGTACAGCTCATAGCAAGTGCAACTTCATGAAATTTTTCAAGCCACTTTGAGCAGCTAGATCTTCGGCCAACGAACTCCGAGTACACGTGAACCATGTAGGAAGCCAACACCCGGGGGAGAGTCGAGCTTCATAGAAATTATGCTATTGCAGGATAGCCTAAAACTTTCGAGCTTCATAGAAATTACACTCCATCCTCAAATTTGTTGTTTTTGGTGTCGTTGGGTTGATCTCGCAAATTTGTACAATTGCTTTTTATTGAATTTTTCTAGAACAATTCGACAAATGCCTTCAAATTCAGATTGAAAATAATCGAGGACAATTTCTGTCCTCCATGTCACTTTGGGGTTAACCCAACTCGAAGATGAAGCAACACCATAATTGACTCCAATGGCAACATTGCAATCATCTTTACTTCCTTTCATTCTATTGTCACATGAAATCTTCAAATTCCAAGATAAATGTGACCTTCAAATGTTTATTACATGAACATGCCAATTGACAATAACAAAGGCTTTGTGTATATAACAAATACAGAAAATATGACATATGACACATGTTCTTTGCCAGGTACATGCGTGACGCAATCAAAAACATCTACATTATTACTTCATTTGAGAGAGGACTTGGTAGTTGCTACAGATCAGGTGCTTTGATATTCTCATAGTACACCTACAAAAAGGCTACAAATATGATGTAATAAGGTGCCTACTTAATAAAGTATATGCCAACATTGCCTGCACCATGGGGTATATTATATGGCTGCACCAAGTTATATGAGGCTTGAGCCCCAATAAATTTCCGTAAGCTCATCAGATGATCACTTAGTATTCAAAAATCCAAATAAACATGTATTATAAGCTAGTAGCAGCTTCCCATCCTCCTAGGTTGGAACTTGGGCATTAAATCAAGACCTAATTCCACCCTAGTTTGAGTGCTATATAACACTACAGTACTAGGATTGCAAGGCCAACATACAGTGACTCACAAAAGTATTTGGCCACTACTTGTGAATCCATTTGGCATGCAATTGTAGAGAGAGGTTAATGAAGTCGCCTCCCAAATTAATTAGGGTTAATCAACATCATTTAATGCAATATTAGGTGGCTTCCTTTGGGTAATCCAAGTGGTACATTTTTGTGGGAGTGGTTCAAATAATCTCAAGGGTGGTGTGAGGCCAAACCGCCCACCCTTAAGCGTCCTAGTCCGGGTGAGGGAATGGATGTCACATTCGTTTTGCATAGCTCCCTCTTACCAACTTCATTGGAAGTCATTACATTTCTCATTAATTCGTACACACCAATTTATTCCATAACAAGGTTACAAGTGTTTAAAAACACTCTGCTATTAGTGCTCTCTTAACAACCCCTATCACTTCCCACACAAATGCACACCAGCTTATATGAATATCTAATTATCTAACCAAACCATCCCTCTCAACTTGGGGTAATAGACATAGCTAGCCCACCATCCGAGCTCCCTAAGCCTCAGCTGCAGTAGCAGCTGGCCTAACCCATTTCAGTCACGACCGGGCCCATCAAGGGTCCATACCCGGCTCCTAACTCGGCCACAATCTTCAATTCCCAGCAGCCTAAGCTGCCACAGTCTTCAAATCCCAGCAGCCTAAGCTCGGCAGCTTCAAATTCCAACAGCCTAAGCCCCACAGTCTCAAATCCTAGCAGCCTAAGCTCGGCAGCTTCAAATCCTAGCAGCCTAAGCCCACAGTCTTAAATCCTAGCAGCCTAAGCTCGACAGCTTCAAATTCCAGTAGCCTAAGCCCACATCTTCAAATTCCAGCAGCCTAAGACCGGCAGCTTCAAATTCCAGCAGCCTAAGCCCGGCAGCTTCAAATCCCAGCAGCCTAAGCTCCACAGTCTCAAATCCTAGCAGCCTCACTAACTATCTACCTAGTTCTACCAAGCCCCCTACCTAATTACCCTAACCAAACCCACTAATTCCACTAAGCCCCTACCTAATTCCCACATTTTTTCTAGCTCTAAGAGTTCAAATTCCTAGAGAAGAGGGAGAGAGAGCAAGAGGAGAGGGAGAGGAGAGAATGAAGAGAGAGAAAAAGAGGAGGGGAGGGCACCCAAGACCACAAGTCCTTCAACCTTCTCCTACTTAGTAGGACCTTATCCTATCCACTAACTCCTTACCCCCTAAACCAACAAGAACACGTTCTAATTCAAACATTTAAATCCAAAGACCTTCCTCTTGCTTCATCAAACACTACTCACTTGACCACCACACTCCCTAATATCACTAAGCTTCTAATGAGCCACACAAAATGGCTTAAGGCCTAAACATAAATCCACACCAAGCCTCACTCTTTTTATACTTTTGATTGTTTCAATAACACTCCAATTGCAATTCTAATTAAATTCTCAACATAAAACAAATATGAGCACTCATTTTGGGCTCATAGGTGGCCAACTACATATGTTGACAATAGTGACTTCTTCTTCCACTTGTGTTTCCATTAAGTGTATAGATCTTTGAGAGCTTCCAATAGTCTTAAGTTGAGATTCTTCACATTTCTAGCGGTCACAATGAAGAAAACAAGTTTTCATGAGCGTTCCCAAGTCATAGCATTGAGTGAGCAAGGATTTTCACAACGTTTCATAGCCGGCCATCTTCACATTCCTCATAGCACAGTTGGCTACGTTCTAATTCAGTTAAGAGAAAATGGGGAGGTGTCCGATCGTCCAAGATCTGGGAGACCACGTCTTTTGAGCATTTGGAATAAGAGGCTTGTTGTGAGGACTCTCAATCAACCGAAATCAGGGACTGCGGCAGCTGTAGGTCGTAGTTTGAAAGCTCAAGGTCTTTGTTTGTCTGATGAGATTGTCCGTAGAAGTTTTCGGAAGCAAGGGCTTGGTGCTAGAGTGAAGAGGAAGAAACCATTGTTGACAAAGAGGCATAGGCAAAAGCGTTTACAATGGGCGAAGGTTTCACAAGACTGTGATGTAGAAAACTAGAGTCATGTCATTTGGTCAGATGAGTCCAAGTTCAATGTTTTTGGTTCAGATGGCCGTCAATGGTGTTGGAGAAATCCTACAGAGCCTCTTTGTGATTGTCATGTGCAACTTACAGTTAAACATGGTGGAGGTAGCATCATGGTATGGGGATGCATGAGTTGGGCAGGTGTAGGAAACCTTCACCGCATTGATGGCATTATGAATTCGCAAGTTTATCTTGACATTTTACATTCGCAATTGTTGGGTACTATTGAGAGACAAGGTCTTGATGAGGTAGAAGTGATTTTTCAACATGATAACAACCCGAAGCATACATCTGGTCTTCTACAACGATGGCTAGGTCAACAAGATTTCTCTATGATGGAGTGGCCACCACAATCTCCCGACCTAAATCCTATCGAACACTTGTGGAATGAAGTAGATAGACGCTTACGATTGTTTGGTGATTCATCCAAAAATAGAGATGACTTGTGGGAGAAGATCCAGGTTGTTTGGCAAAACATTGAAGTAGAATTTGTGCAGAAGTTAATCTGCACAATGCCAACAAGGGTGGTTGATCTTCTTGCAGCTAAGGGTGGATACACACGTTGGTAGACATGTAGTTGTTGTACATATGTAGCATTTGCTACTTACTAGCTTTTCATTTCGAGTTTTCTTTGTGTTATCATGATTTCCTATTTAATCAACATAAGTTCTTGGCCATGCTTTGTGCATACTTCTTTCAATTTCTTTTTACCATTTTGATTTTTTTTCACAAATTTTTGATAACATGTTCTTGACAACTTGTATGGTATCTATGACAAATCTTGCTTATTATTTCTCACTAGTCTAAGAGCTTTTGTCCAATTTTCACGATCACAAGCAATGGCCAAGTACTTTTGTGAGTCACTGTAACATTATTCAAATCCATAACATCGTATTGTGGGACCAACAATATTCTACAAAATATTCCCCGCATTCATACAACAATATGGGGAATATATGAGAATATTTCATAGAATATTGTTAGTCCCACAAAACACTGTTATGGATATGAATAATGTTATGAAGGCGACAATAATTATGATTCTTTTTCTTCTTTTTTTATTGAAAATGGCTAATATGACTATAGTCAATATATTGACTAGATCTACCACCTCCAATCAAATAGATGTTGTTTGGGTCATGTCGCAATGACCATGGTCATTGTCACACTTTTTATGTGATAATTATATCCTATTTCAAATATTTTGACACCTTCTGCATTGTGTCAAAAATGCAAGTGTGTGTAGTACCCACAATCCTAGTTATAGAAAGATTTGCCCACTTTATGTGCATATATGGTCACTTTGTAAGTCCCTTGTTGTTTGGCCCTGCGACCATGGCAAATCTGCAAAGCCGAAGATAATTATGAGAACTAAAAGTCTAAGACAAACTTTCAAGCATGTCAAATAGCTTGGAAGATTTCCAAAAACAATATATAGACCCGGTAATGGCTAAAGAGTCTACAATTGTTTTTCAAAAAATAAAAAAATTCACATGCAATCTACATAACTTCGTGAAGTATTTAAGAAATGAGCCGTTTAGGAAAGTGCAATAGCTTGAATAAATTCCAAAAAAATCCCATAGATTTGAAACCTATAAAGGTCTACATAATTATTTTTAAAATAAATAAATTCATATGCAACCTAAAGAGTTTACAAAGTTATCTAAAGAAACAAGCCTTTTAGGCAGGTTAAATAGCTTGAAAATTTCCATAGATCTAAAAACCTATAAAGAGTGTGCATAATTATTTAAAAAAAATCATATGCAACCTACACAAATTTGCAAAGTATACAAAAACTCAATGCAACATTTGTGCAATAACTATGTATAGTAACTATGTACAATAAGTATGTGCAATAATTATGTACAATAACTCCATTACCCAATAACTATATTACCTACTAGTTAAGTGCAAATGTGATGTGAGTGGACTTGATGGCTAAGGATTTGGTTTGGGATCCATGAGATCCGAGCTCAAACCCCGGTACCATCCACTTCTCTTAGCCTAGCACCCTAAGCACTTGGAAAAAACATGTTGAGCCCTACCTATTAGGTAAATTTGACTGCTTACTATGTATGTATTTCTAAAATATTTAAAATATTATAGTGAAATTCACCTTACTAAACTCAAAAAATAATAATGGAAGCGGGTCCTATGGCACATGGTGTTGGAATATGTGTAATGTAATGTAATCAAATTAATAATAAAAATGAAGTGGATTCGTCAACACATGTTAGTAGAATATTTGCAATATAATATACTTGCCACATAAAAAGTGTGAAAACGACCATGGTCATTGCGACATGACCCAAACAATAGCTACGTGATTGGAGGTGTCAGATTTGGTCACTATATCGATTATAGTCAAATTAGCCATTTTTAGTATAAATGGAGTCATAATTGTTGTCGCCTTGGCCTTGCAATCCTAGTAGTGATGGGTCCATTTGGGAAATAAAAAAATATAGTAAAGAACCCTAGGATTAGCCTACCCTACCTTTAGCCCCAAATCTCCTCCCTTCCCCCCTCCTTCCTCTAACTACAAGATCTTTTGTCGGCTTGAGTGTTATATCTATTCATTTGTTCTAAGAAATGTTTTGGGCTACTTACCCTGGGGCCTAGGTAACTGAATTATCTACAATGCTACATAGCTTGGACCCATGCCTCCCGGCCCTTGCACCTGTGCATATGAATTGTGAAGGGGAGGCCACACACATTCCAAAACATTGATTAATTTCAAAATGGAGTTTGGTAATACCATGTCCACACTAGGACCAATAGTTTGCCCACACCAATGGGACAATGTCCTTCTTGATAGGAGTTTTTGTCTTGTATACAATGGCGAAACCGCAGTACGTTGCATCCAATGAGGTTATTGTGAGTAGGACGAAAAGTCCTCACTGGTAGCAATAAAATTTTGGGAAGAGGTGCACCTTCCCTATCAAAAGGGAATCCTCCTACTCTCTAGGACCAACAATTGGCCCTAGTGTGGACATGGTATAAGCCAAAGTTTAAAGAATTGTAGCCTTTTTATGTGCCTAATTTCGAGGAGTTTGGTTTCAAGGTTGGTCCCTCTTTTTTGGTTCGAACTGTCCATTTCCAACTTTGGTCATAGAAACGAGATTTTAAACCTTGCAAAACTGTTGTCTTGGAATGGAGTCGAAAAAAAATGTTTACACCCTATAAAAGAGGGACAACCTTGAAATCAAGCTCCTTGAAGTTAGGCAAGTGTCAAGGCCCAAAACCTTGAATTGCTTTGGCTTAAGAAGAGTGATCACATACATTAGCAATATGATCATTTGTTGAGAGTGTAACTTAATCGTGAAAATATAGAATGTATTAAAATATTATGAGTAAATCAAAAAATGAAATTAAAATGTAAAACCAATAAAACCTCCCTTCCTCCTACATATCCCACTAGCCCCAACTTACCTATGAATCACCCTATGCCTCAGATTCTCATCCAATTCTCATCCAATTCCCCTACTACTGATCTCATCCCCCCCTTCCCTTCCCTTGCCATGTTGAATTTTTTTTGTTTATTACGGGAATATGAGACCTAGGCAACTCGTATGGATTGGTGAATTTTCCTGCAAATCTGCAATGGCAGAATTTAAAGATTTTAGCGACTTGTGACAATTTTCACCGACATATGACAATTGCCTAGGACTCATATTCTTGTAGTGGTGGTTGGTGACAAAGAGATGTGACTCATGAGTTCTTCAAGCTGTCCTAAAACATACAACAATAATAAAAATGCATTAATTGGGACACACTATAAATGGGATAATTAGTGTAGTTGTAACAAGTAGATATTACATATTACTTATATTTGAAAGGATATTGAAAAGTTCACAATGAGTGGTACAAAATCAATTTTCTCAATATATTAATTTATTTATGTTATTTATATATATTTTGATAATATTATTATCAAGTGTCATAATAATTCTTATGTTTATGCAAAGATATTTAGTCACAATAAAATGCACAATAAGTATACAATGAAACATTTAATTATGTAACTCTGACAAATAGGATTGACATTCTTTGTTACCACACTATTTATTGCACTACGTGTGCATGCCGGCATGAGCATACCCATTTTGAAGCTAATATAGGTGCTAAAAATATGTATTACTTGTAAATGTAACATGAAGACTCATGCACCATTGTCCAATAAAATTGACCTAGTTCCCAATTGAAACAATAAAATTCCAAGAAACTTTTCAAATTGCCAAGCATTAAAATATGGGTAGAAGTAATATGGTCGTGGTTAATATGGAGAAGGCTGAGGGGCTGATCACACCGGCCAAATTTGACACCATCCGTTGGCATCTCTGACTGTAATAGTGTGAAAACATCTATTTCTCAACATAATCCCCAGCAATTTCACGGCCGGAACTTGACGGAAAGTTTGGTGTGATCGGGGCATGAGTTGGAAAGGATTTCGTTTTCTAGTTTTAGAATCAAAGTCGTGAAACGCATATGATATCTAGAGATATCTAGAGTATCTTGTGGTTACTATTCTAACTTATTCGAGGTACAGACCCAAAGAGGTGTCCCTATTTTGCCTTGAGCCTCATTCATTGGGATCCTTGGGATGTGCGAGCCAATCACCCACCGGAACTTGACAATTTTACGCATGTACAATACAAGATAGACACACCTTCAATGTGAAATTCTAAAACGTAGAGGTTCTTTGGTTTGGATTTTCAACATATAATAATAGATTGGGTAACCTAAACGCATATTCAAGTATTGCAATTCACTTTTGTTAAAGGGAATTGTTAGACAGTAACTTTGGCAGTATCAGGTTAAAGTTTTTCAAAGTTACCTTTAGAGTAGTATCAGAAAGTAGCAATTAGGGATAAGAGCGAGCTGTAGTAGCAGATAAGGAGTGGATAGTAGTGGATAAGATAAATCCAGTGAGTGGTTAGTATTGATAGAAGGAGATAAGGGGAAGGTACTTAAGAAAGAGAGGAAGGCTCTCTCTCTCTCTCTCATTCTCAGAATGTGTATTAGGATTTCAATTAATAGAGTGTTGGGTTTGTGAGTAAGATACTAGCTAAACAGGAAGGTGGGAATTGTGTGTTATATTATAAGTGTAGTTGCATTACTTCTTATAAGTATTGGTTGTATGGAAATGGAAGTTAGGAGTTGAACCACTGGTGTTAAGAAAAGGGTTATTTGCAAAGTGACTAAGGAAATGGTAGTAGAATCCATATCAGACGAATACTTAGAATTCTGTAGTATTAGAACGTATAACAGTATGAGTTGAATGGAATTATACTAGTTGAGTCCTTCTACAAGAGGTGTTAAGTAATTGTAGAAATAGTAGATTGTGAACTAACTCTGAGAGTGATAGTAGAAGAGAGCAGTAGGTTAGGAGTATCAATAAAAGAGCTTTATAGAGTATTATGATCAATAACAAATAATAGGTAAAGTAATACATTAACATTCCTCTAAATCCGGTTGGTGCGTAAGTAAGGGGTTGAGAAAGCCTCACGGCAGGTAGTTAGAACTCGTCTTAGTCACACTATTAAGGTAGTACAGTCAGAACCGGTGCATACGTCTTGAAACCAGTAGGCATGAGATAACCGGTAGATCCCCAGGAGACCCGGTAGAGAACCCGGTAGGGGTACTGGTTGACTCGACTGGCATATAAGAAGTCTTACCAGTGAGGACAGGGTAATAGTAGCACGGACCCCAGAGAGGTAGGAAGGAAACAAAGCCCGGGGAGGTCACCCTGCGAAAAGTAATAAACCACGTGAGTTAAACTATAGGGTTCATTTTATTCATTGGAGGAAAAAATTATATAAGACTTGGATCTACCATAGCCTTCAATTAATGCTTGAAACGTCATTATATGCAAAATAGGGTATTGGAAAAACCCTCATTTTTTCAATAGTAGATATAAATTAGTATGAATAAAATCATGGGAGATTTTTTTTAATATTAGGATGAGTATAATCCCTAGTCCTTCTAGTAGACAGATGAAAAATAATACATTTTTAGTACAATATAGTGATGAAATCATCACTAAAAGCATATCACAGGTGTAGGAGGGAAAATTTTGCATGTGGGTTGGAATTATTGGTCCATTTTCAAATCAGTTTAGGGTTTCAGTTCCGAGCCTAGGAGTGGTGGTGCCGCTTGCTCCCATTTTTCACTTTCTCGTTATGCAAGTTTTGAACACTCACCATAGTTGTAATGCATTTTGAGG
Organism: Polytrichum formosum; assembly: GCA_964035585.1. Classification (NCBI taxonomy): domain Eukaryota; kingdom Viridiplantae; phylum Streptophyta; class Polytrichopsida; order Polytrichales; family Polytrichaceae; genus Polytrichum; species Polytrichum formosum. The sequence continues at coordinate 21,860,587 of OZ037940.1, read as the reverse complement.
CACTAGTCTTTTGTTTTGCTGTGATTTTTTTATTTTTTTGTGATTTGAATGGTTACTCAATTGCTATGCTCGTTTGTTTTATGTTGCTTTCTAGTTTGGTTCAAATATGCTCATATACATTGCATATGTCCACGCCAAACACTTACCCCAAAACCTTTAATGTCCATCTGAGCAAATGCCTAAGTTTTATAAGTACTAGAGCGTGCCAAGAATTAGGCTACATTTGGACTTAGAATTACATGTAGGGTGCTGGAAATTAAGACCAAGTAGCTTTTTTTCTACTAAAAGGGTCTCTTAAAATCATAATGACTAGGTAAATAACCCCCAAACAAATACCCGGTTAACGCACGTGGTTACAAAATATAAGGGGAAGTGACCTCCCCGAGAAACAAAGTGTATGAAAGGATAGTTCATACCTAAACCGGTAGTAGGCGAGGCCTTAGGATGCCCGTAAGGTAGACTGGACTAAGACTCCTCGCGTACCGGTAAGGTACTACCGGAGATAGGGTAGTACCCGATAAAAGAAAGGCTTTCTTTAACAACTTTCAACTGGTATGTGGTCCCACATTGGCATTGGATCTCTCGTAAAAGAGCACATGTCGTGCAATTTAGGTACTCCACATTGTATCTTAATGTATTTCTTTGATTTTGGAAATTAAGGCACATATCTAGAAGTGAGTGAAATGGATTTTCTAATGATGATTTTAAGTGGTGTTAATGTAGTTAGTTGTTTGCTATCACTTAAACACAACAACCCAAGGAACTAAGTCTCTAGGAAGACTGAGATAGTGTCTATAAGGGTTAATATTACATTGGATTAAGGATTACAATAACAATCGAAGTTTCTTACTCCTTTGTTCCTTCAGTACTTTGCTTAGTCTCCACTCTTATGGTTCATTTGTGCTCCTCTAGTCGTGAGTGATTCCGTCCTATCTTTATGGAATTCTCTATCACTCTATGTCTTTGACCTATTTCCGTTGTGAAGCTCAAAAGCTTGGCAAGTAGTCATTGGCAATTTGTCAGGACATAGTCCGGGGTAATGTCTTTTGAATGCCACATCGTCTTTAAACATCATGAGTTATGCTTTGCAATAATCTCAAATTAATTCCTCTTAGTTTGACTTACAATTATTCGGCCATTCTTCCAATAATTGTAATCACCATCTTCATCTTCCACTTATCTTGCAACTTATCACCACAAATATCCACAAGTTCATGTATAATCAATGCATCAACAACTAGGCTATATTCCTTGATTAAAGCCTTAGTCCATTTTAATTTCAAGGTGAATTGTCTTGGGTAATGTCTTACACTAATCAGGTAACTTCTCTTGCTCGAACTGGTATTGTCTTTCGTAGCTTATAGCCTGCTATTAAGTATGTCTCTTGCCTGTATTCATGCCCATTAGCCTTGCGCCATGTAATGTCTAGTAACTGCTTTCAGGCTATATTCTATCAGAGTGACCTCTCTGCACTCTCTCTCTGACTCTCTTTCTCTCAGGATTGACACCTGTAAAGCCTATGGCCTACTCTCTCATCTCTCGCGATTCTACCTCGTCTATCTATCTCTAGAACGTTTCTTCTTAACTAGGGCTAATCGCCTCCCTTAGACGCTTCCCTCGTAACTGTCACTCTTTGTGGTGCTTTTGGGCACCCCCCTCCGAGGGAGCCTAAAAGTACTGCACAAGCCCTTCGGTGAGGGTGGCATGCCTTAGCAGGTATCCAAGCCGAACCCGGATGTTATGATTTTTTTATAAGTATTTAGATTTGTGGAGGGAGTTGTTAATCGCGTCGTGTCCTTCAGTAGGTTGTACCTAGATTAATAAGTGAATAAGAGAATTATTCATTTTTTCTAACCTAATGCCTAATTTATCCTAGTCTACGCGTAGACGCACCAGCCTTGGAATCAAGGCAACCTAACCCTAATGAATGAAATAACCTTACCTTTTACCTTGGCCACATTTACTTCCTTACCTCTTATATATTAAATTCTCTAAACGGGGGAACCTTGATTAAATCCCACCCTATCAACCTTCATTCTTAGTTTATTAGTTGATTAAACAAAATTTATCTTATTAAGTTTATGTATTATGGCATCACCACCTACCTGGTTGGTGCACACCCTAACCCGAACCCTTCAAGGCCCTATGCGGGTCTCTTGAAGGTCGATTGACACTTATACCCTCCGATCTTTGCCGCCGGAGGGGTTGGGATCAATCCTCTGAGTTAAGTTCCCGGTTGGTTTTTGCCCACGGGGGTTGTACAAATTATGTTGGTTATTAATTAGTTAAAAATTGTTTGACCACGAAACTCAATTTGATGGGACCGGGGAATAGGGCAACCTGTGTGTTCAACCTGTTGTACAATCTTCAAAGGTTGGGGCCATCACCTCCAACCCTTGGGGCCAACAACATGATAATGGATTCGTGGGCCATTAACCCCACCTTTCCATCAACAACATTCAGAGTGGTCGTGTCGGTGATTAACCCGACTTCACCACATACGAAACTTTCTAATAAATGAAGCTACTACCACAAAACATACCAAGGGGCCCGAAGACAATGGAGTTGGGTACTCCCTTGGTGGTCAAGTGGTCAAGCCACTTGACCTTACGAGATATGTGAGTGGATTTAGAGATGCATACCTTAGCCGCGCTCCCTCCAACCCTAAATGGAAGGCTAGGGTGAGTTAATTTACCTCAATTCTCCTCGGTTGATTTGGGCTCGATGTAGGCCGAGCCGCTACATCCTTCCTTGCTCGACTTCTCGGGCGTCGACCTTGCCTCTTTCTTTGTAACTAGTTTGATAGTAAAGCGTACCTTAGTTAATAATTAAAATATAAAGTATTTCTTTTGCACTGTAATGTAGGCCTAAGCATAATATATTTACTTAGTGCACGTAATTATCTTTCTAATGATCTAAAAATTACCTTAATCGGATAAGAAATGCAAAAGTTATGAGGGTTGGAAGTGCGAGGTCGATTCAACCGATCCTTCCAACCCACCTATCTAACTTCTAACTTCAAAAATTCTTAGTGAATTCGTTACGACTTGGATCTAGGCTTTCTTTATACCATTGGAAAGCTATTAACAAGTTCTAACTAGGAAAATTATGACATCAGCAGGTTAAGCCAATACAAATTCAGCAGACTCCTTGTAACACAGCAGTCAACCAGGAAGGCTTAAATTATGTATCTCGCCTTCAACAATTCATATCTAATTCAATTCTTACTCAAATCAAACGTTCTATATAACCATGGAGAGATATTAAAAAGATCTATTTGACAAAAATATTCAATTAACAAGTTAAGCCAAAGTGAACTCAGCAGACCCTCTGTAATGCAGCAGTCAATCAAGAATTCTCAAACTATGTATCATGTCTTCAAAAATTCATATCTAATTCAAATCATGCTCAAATCAATCGTTCTATATAATTATGGAAAGATATTGAAAAGATCTATTTGATAAAAATATGAAATTAAGAAGTTAAGCCAAAGTGAATTCAGCAGACCCTCTGTAATGCAGCAGTCAATCAAGAACTCTCAAACTATGTATCCCATCTTCAAAAATTTATATCTAATTCAAATTATGCTCAAATCAAACGTTCTAAGCAATTTTGGAAAGCTAGACAAAAGTTCTACTTGAAAAAAATATAATTTTTTAGAATTAAAATTCTAATTGGGCTGGCAGGCCTGATCCAGCAGCCGCTATCCACAGAACCACCCAGTTTTTCTACTCCATCTTTGAAAATCCATAACTAATTGTCATCTTGACCAAATCACAAATGGGAAACGGCTATAGATAGCTATAGGAAATCTCTCTAAGAGAAAATGATAAGTATTTTGTTCTAGCTTCTGAACTAAGCCTTCATGGCATTGGCAGCTGAGGTGTACAATGCCTTCACTCGAAATTCTACAATCCAATCTACCTCTACAAAAGAAAGGAAGAATTTTGTTGGTGTATTAATAAACACACATTCTAACTAGGAGAAAAAGTAGAGGAGTTTCTCAAGCCTTTCTCTTAGGCCATTGAGAATGGATGCTAAAGGATTTTTTCCTAACTACCTTGAAGCAGGGCTTCGCCCAAATATTAGAAGAAGAGAGGGGAGTTGTCTAACTCCATTGAACTAGGGCTTTGCCCACTAATCAACAACTAGAGGGAGTTTTGCCTAACTATCTTGAAATAGGGTTTCGCCCAAATTCTAAAGGAAAGAGGGAGTTTTTAAGGTGGGAGGAGGGGGTTTTTAAACCCTTTCACAAAAGGGTTGGACCCCTCCGCCACCGGTTTCATTTTTCGACCCCCTTCCGAAATTTTGGCTCGGGGGTTTTCCCGGTCGAGGTTGCCACCCCGTCGCCGAGGTGGCGCCGACGGGAATCTTCCGAATTCATTCTAATTTTTGATAGCAAGTTGGCAAGGGGGCAAGTGGCCCCCTTGCTATTTTTCTTCAAAGTCTTCGCGCTAATTTTTCTCCCACACCGAGCACCTCCACTTGTCTTGCGTGACCCACATTAAGTACTAAACTAACCCTTGCCTAGCTAGCTCTACTAATTTAGTCCTCTTAGCTAGTTGCTTTCACTAACTACGTTTTTTCCCGCTAACTAGGTCTTGCCTAGATAGCTATTTTCCAAACTTAGCTAATTTCTATTTCTAGTTAGTTTTTATTTTTACTAACTCTACCTAAAACTAGACTTTTCCCTTCACGGGTGAAGGTCCGAAGTCCTCGGTAATTTTCCTTCCCCTTTGTGAACTAAACACTAAATGAACTAATTTTTCTCTTGATTCACTATCAACCCTAACTTTTAATACTAAAATCCTAACTAAAGTGACCCTACGGAGTGGTGGACCACTCTGGTGGTTCACACATAGAAATGTAATAATACAAAGAATGAGGTTGTAAGAAGCCCATAGGGCTGGTCCATGGTGGGAGAAGAGTTATCCCATATTGTTTGTTAAATAAAGTTAAAAATGAGCAATAAAAGGTAAGGTAAGGGGTGAGGATGACCATCTCACTCCAAATATTGTTCATATGCCTTTGCGTATGTGTTCTTGCTTGTGCAATCTTATCTCTAGTCCTATTGAGTTCCAATAAGTTATGGGCCCACACATGCAAGTGAAGTGCTTAGAGATCTGATTGTTTTGAGGTTGTGGTGTGGATCTTGAGGAGTTGGCGCTTTGGAGCTTTGGAGCGTTGGAGTTGTGCGAGGGTGCGTTTGGTTGTTGTAAGTGTTTCTTTGTGTTTTGCTTTTGCTTCAATGTTTGTTTGATGCAAAAAGTGTTGACTTGTGAGCCTTGAGGGTTGAGAGGTTTGGAGGTGTTTAGACTTCCAAAAGATCTAACTTGAGTGTGTTTTGAGTGTGGAGGAATTTATTTGCAAGGTTTGGAGGTGTTTAGACTTCAAAAGCATCTGACTTGAATGTTTTAAGTGTTTAAGGGTGTACTTGTGAGGTTTGGAGGTGTTTAGTGTTAAAATTGAGCATTTTGAGTGTTTTAAGGGCTTACTTGAGAGGTGCAGAAGTGTTTAGAGTTTAAAAACACTTGACTTGAGTGTTTTGAATATTTAAATGTTTATTTGTCATGGTTGAATGTTGAAGGCTTGTTTGAAACAATTGAAGATGTTTTGAATCGAAGGAAGTGTTGTTTGAGTGCCTTGAGTGTAGAAAAGCTTATGTGAGTGCATTGAATTTGATTTAAGATCAAGAACATCTAACTTGAGTGATTGGAAAGGCAAAGGGCACATTTGAGATAATAACATTCATTTGAGTAACAAAATCTAACTTGAATAATTAAAAGTCTTAGCAGACATTTGAGAGCAAATGGATTCATTTGAGGTGTGAGAGATTTGACTTGAGTGACTGGACTGTCTTTAGGCACTTTGGAAAAGAAGTGGATTCATTTGAGGTGAAGAAGATCTGACTTGAATGATTTGATAATTCTGGAACATATTTAAGAGCAAGAGCTCTTATTTGTTGTGATTTAGATCTGACCTAAATGATTTGTGAGTCTAAAAGCCCATTTCACACCATGAGAACATTCTTGAGTCCAAATGGACCTTATTTGAGTGGATTAGAGTGAAACCACAATGTTTGAAGGCAAGAGGGTTCATTTGGAGTTTGAAATGATTTGACTTGGTCATTTGAATATTGAAATGTTAACTTGAGGGATAGGCTAGTCATTTGAGGTCAAGAAGAGCATACTTGAGTGTTTTGAGTGATTTGAGTGTTGGAATGCATATTTGAAGGATAAGGCTAATCATTTGAATTGAAAAAGATTTTGTTTGAGTGATTTGAGTGTCTTAAGACTTCTCTTGAGGTGTAGACGATTTGACTTGATATAATTGAGAATGTAAGGTACTTTTGAGGTGAAGAAGATTTTGTTTAAGTGATTTGAGTGTCTTTAAAACTTCTCTTGAGGTGTAGACGATTTGTCTTGATGTATTTGAGGTGAAGAAGATTTTGTTTAAGTGATTTGAGTGTCTTTAAAACTTCTCTTGAGGTGTAGATGATTTGTCTTGATGTATTTGAGGTGAAGAAGATTTTGTTTGAGTGATTTGAGTATCCTAAGTTTTCATTGATGTGAAGATCTGATTTGAAAATTTTGAATGCACACAAACGCATTCTTCGAGCGGAAGATGGTATATCTTGAGAGTAAAGGGGCTAGAGTCATGGACAAGTTCAACGGAGAAAAAATTAGCCTTTGGAAGTTCAAAATGGGGATGGTTTTGGCCTCGATGGATCTTTGGGACATTGTAGATAGATCCGAGAAGGCTCCACCTTCCAACACGGATTCCAAAGTGTTGAAAGAGTACCAAAGGCGCGTCAAGAAGGCCATATCCATCATCAGCCTCAACTTGGCAGACAACCAACTTGTGCACATCAAGAGTTGCAAGGACCAGCGAAGGTGTGGAAGACCCTTTGCACCATCCACGAGACGAATAGTTTGTCTAACATCTTCTTGTTCGGTACAAGATTTTCATGTGCAAGATGTTAGAGGACAACGACTTGTTGGGCCATGTCAACAAGGTTAAAATGCTTGCAGATTAGCTCGTGTATTTGGAGGTACCTGTGAAAGATGAAAACATCGTCATGACTTTGCTGGAGAGTTTGTTGGCCTCGTACAAATATTTGATCACTGCTTTGGAAACAATGCCGATGAAGGAGTTGATAATGTACTATATGATGGCACATTTGACACACAAGATGTCGAAGCGCAAAGAGAAGTAGTTCCAAAGAAAAGACGCGGTGATGGTGTCATGTCAAAGAAAAATGAGCAATCCACCTTCGCGACAAGGCATAAGGACGTGCTTCTATTGTGACAAACGGGGCCACATTACGCGGTTTTACTACAAAATGAAGAACAAGGAGAGGGAGAATGCCAAAAATGTGAAGGATGAGGACGAATTCATATTTGATAAGAAACGTTTGCAAATGGATCATGGATTCGAGAGCCACAAAGCACATGATTTTGCGTAGGGTGGCAGTTGATACCTATGAGGTAGTTTCTCCATGCAACATGTGTTTAGGCGATGATGGTATGGCCGAAGCCATCAGAATGGGGTCCATTGTTGCTGGAGTTGAAACAAGAGGTATAAAAGATAGAGTTCGCATCACGGATGTGCCTCACTTGCCCAAGTTGTAAGCCAACTTGCTCTCTGTGAATAAGCTTTTGTCGAACGGGTTGAAAGTGTAATTTCTTGCAAATGAATGCATTATGGGAGGTACGAATGGCTGTGAGCCCAATATGGTGCCCACATGTGTTCTTAATCGCAAGGATTAACAAAACTCGGACTTTTAGTTGTATTCAAATATTCAAAAACATAAAAACAAGTTGTGTTCTTAGTTATTAGTTGAATTAAGTTGAAGCTAGGGTGTTAGTACTTAAATGCTACTAGGAATTATTAGAATTATTTAGAGGTGGGTTAATGGGGTTCCTAGGCTTAAAGGCTTAAGCTTAGTAAACGGGGTTTTGTTAACCTATATAGATAGTCACTGGATTTTGGCACATCCGCCTGTGGATGCGAGTTGTGTGTAAGAGACTGGATTAAGGTCTGGACCGACCCGGGTTCGAATCCGGTTGGTTCCATTGACTGGTGCTATCCCAAGATGAGCTAGTGGTAAAAGCAGGAATAGTCTGTAGGCGGATACGGAGAAGAAGTTACTACATATGTGTAAGTAGAACCTTCTCAATTACTTTTCATTTTTTAGAAGCATTTTACTTATATTCACCTAACCGCTCACGGTTTATGAAGGTTCGCGGGTTAATTAGAAAGGAGGTTAGTGGGTCAAATTATATTTAAGTTAAGTAATTCGTATGAAGAAGTCAAGATACTTGCGAAGGACATTAGGATGGCAACGAACGGAGGATGAAGACAAACGAATGAAGGATGGCAACGAACGGTGGATGATGCTAAGCGGATGAAGCCGGACGGATGAAGACCATTTGATCAAGTGGATGGAAGACCAAGACCGTTGGATCTAGGGATTTTAGGGATGACGGCTAGAGTATGACGGCCGGCAATTCCAACCGTTAGATGTATGGTTAGATCTACGGCCGGTAAGATTTGGTAATGGAAGGAGGTAGTCCGATGAAGACCGTCGGATCAAGTGGATGAAAGACCAAGGCCGTTGGATCTAGGGATTTTAGGGATGACGGCTAGAGTATGACGGCAGGCAATTCCACCCGTTAGATGTATGGTTAGATCTACGGCCGGTAAGGCTTGGTGATGGAAGGGGGTAGTCCCCCGAAGGGAAGGGAGGAGGTTCATTCTCACTCTCTCACTCTTGCAATTAGGACTACTTCTCTCTCTCTCTCTCCCTCACTAGGTAGATGAAGGCACAAAGCTCTTAGAAGGAAATAATATGAAGGTTAGCAAAGGGTTCATGAATCCTATGAAGGTTGAATGACGGGGTTGGAGTAGGCTTAGTGATAAGTGTGGTAATATGCTATGTGTATTGTGATCAAGTAATGAACCTCAGTGAGAGGCATTATATAATTAGATCTCTAGGTTGATATTATTTAGCCTACAACTTTGAACTTGAATTTTTCTTTGATTTGTGTGAGTGTGATACTCTAGTGTTTGTAAACACTTGAGTTTGAATTAATAAAGGAGGAGGTGTTAAGTATATTGATTCACCAATTAGAATGGATATAAGTTACAACTGATTACTAAGGCCAGTGAAGTTCATGTGAGTCATGGGCTCCCACCCGGACTACAGACGCATAAGGGTGGGAGTTTATGGCTGACAACGGCGATGTGGTTGCAATAGACGACATGAAGGGAATTTATATCAAATTACTTTTATGAAGGTATGTGGAGCGGATGCAGCCAACTTCGTGCGTTCATGTGCGGTTCGGCGGTTCGGCGGAGCTTTGGCATTGCTGTGAGGCCAAACCCCCCACCCTTAAGCGTCCGTAGTCCGAGTAGTGGGTTTGGGCTCACATTCCTCCGCGGTATTGGATTTGGACTTGGATGAGTCCATAGTGCAAGGTTCACCCTTCAAGTGGTCTTGGATTTAACTTTGGTCTTTGCTTCCTTTGTCTTGCCATCGCGAGAGTGCTCCACATTCTCCATTAATTTGTGCACGTGGTTTATTTTTAAAGAGAGGATGCAAGTGTTAAAAAACACTATTCTCTATAGTCAATCTCAAATACATTTACTTGTGAAAGCCACACATAACACTAACTAGCATAATGTAACTAACTACTTGTCTATGAGCTAATTAAGTAGGCTATCTACTAAGCTCCTTCATGAACCCATCTCTTTACTTTCTAATTACATAAACCTAGCTCCTTCATAAACCCAACTCCTTCATGAACCCAACTCCTTAGCTTCTAACTAAATAAACCCAGCTCCTTCGTAAACCCAGCTTCTTAGCTTCTAACTAAACAAACCCAGCTCCTTTATAAACCCAGCTCCTTCATAAACCCAGCTCCTTCATAAACCCAGCTTCTTAGCTTCTAACTAAACAAACCCAGCTCCTTCATAAACCCAGGTCCTTCATAAACCCAGCTCTTTACTTTCTAACTAAACAAACCCAGCTCCTTCATAAACCCAGCTCCTTCATGAACCCACAACTTTGTAGTTGTAATCCCCAACTACCTCACTAATTATTCAAGCTCTTAACTAATCTTCCTACCTAATTTTCCTAATTCTACTAACAACCCCTTTCTAATCACACAATTCTTCTCTAATCCTAAAATCCTAAAATCCTAGAGAGGAGAGGGGGAGAGAGAATTTCCTAACTTCACTAAGACTAACTAATCCACACAAGTATATTTTTGCACTCATCACAACCTCAAGTGCTCAACTCTTAAACATGGAACTTGCAACCACGTGTATTCAAAACATGAACTTTAAGTACCACAAATTGGAATCATGAATTAACTTTAAAATCCTTCACGTCAACACTAATTCTACCAAGAGGTCAAGCCCTCTTCAAGGCTAACAAGCCTTGGCTCTCAAACTAAAAACTAAGCACACACATGTGCTCCAATATGGCTTCCCACACCCACACTTATAACTCGTGGGGTGCCTTGGAGCACAAAGGAAAGAGAGGATGAGTGAGGGAAGAATGAGGGATTATATAGTAAGCTTGAGGGGGTGAGCACCCTCAAGGCTCACGATAAGCCCTTGAGATTTCCTCCTACTTAGTAGGCGCCAATCCTATCTTCTAAGCCTTCCTCCCTCAAATGATCAACAAGGATCCTAATTCGAACATTTAACTAGCCTTGGCTTTCTACCTACCACACTTTACCAAACTTGGGATGCTTCAACCCAAACTTAGCCTCCTTCGCTTTCCGCCGCCATAACTTTCTCCCCTTACTTTCCCAAATCGTTGCTCACCACTTAATTCAAACCACGATGCTTAACTCGTGATTTGATTGGTGCTTTGAGAATTTGCTTATCCTCCACCTTGCATTCTTCCTTGGACCTTCCCCATTAAGTGGCCATGATGAGGTGGTCCACTTGTGCGCTCCATGTGATCCTCCATTCATCCCAATTCGAATGCACTTGCCTCTTGAGTCACTTTGGTTGTCTCCATCCATTTGTACTAGCCTACTCACTAACTACTCAATCCAAGTTCTCCTTACCTATCCTCATTCACTCAAATCCTTCCGAAGGTAAAAACACAATAACAACTCACATCCTAGCCTCTTACAACATGGCACTTCTAAGACTAACATTTCACTCTTTTTATATTTTTGTGAAGTAACATGCTACTTCAAAGTGCATCAACTAACGTTTCAAGGGTCTAAGACTAAATGTGGGCACCCTTTTGGGCTCACATAATTGGCGACCATCGGGGGATGAATCCAAACATCTCTTGCTCCAAGGGTAAGTTGCCTAGTCAAGCTCGGTACTCCTTACATCTACTTCCCGATGTACGGGTAGGAAAGAGCTCACCATTCAACGTTTCCAATTGAATTGAATTATTAGGAAAGACCTCATAGACAAGGTAAGGTCCTAACCATATTGCATCGAATTTCGCCGGAAATTCAAGCTTTCGTGCGTCTTGAATCATGACCATCATTCCCGGTGTTAGGGCCCTTCTCTTATGTCGTTTGTCGAAAGTAATCTTTCTCCTTCTTTGGATTGCCTCAATATGTTGAGCCGCCATTCTCCTCCCTTCGTCAAGTGCTTCCAAATCGGTTAGTCGATTTCGTAAGGATTGACTTTCGGTAAGTCTCGTACTCACGGCCACCCTAAGTGACTCGACTTCATATTCGATTGGTAGTGTCGCTTCAAGACCATAGACTAAGGAAAATGGTGTAGCACGCGTAGTTACCTTATAGGTTGTACGGTATGCCCAAAGTGCCGCCGTTAGTTTCGTATCCCAATCCCGCTTCGAGTCTATAACCGTCTTGCGTAGTATACTCACCAAAATTCCGTTAACCCTTTCCGTTTGTCCATTGGTTTGTGGGTGGTAGGGAGTAGTCTTCCGGTGATCAATTTTAAATTTCTCTGTCATCTCTCGAATCAAGTCATTCAAAAAGTGAGTACCCCTATCGCTTACTAGGATCTTCGGCACCCCGAACCGCGAAATTATGTTTTCGTACATAAATGTTGCCGCGTGTTCCGCCGTGTCGGTCTTCACCGCTTTGGCTTCCGCCCACTTGGTGAGGTACTCGGTTGCCACCACAATATATTTCATTCCTTTTGAAGATTGGGGATGGACCTCACCCACATAGTCGATGCCCCATTTTTCGAAAGGAATTAAGGGTAATGATACATGTAAAGGCATCTCCATTCTAAGGTCGTTTCGGGCATACCGTTGGCAAGCGTCGCATTTCCTTACATAGTCATGGGCGTCCTTAAATAGTGTAGGCCAAAAGTAGCCCGCTCTAAGTATTTTTTGCCCGGTGAGTTGACCCGAGAAGTGACCGCCGCAAGCGCTATCGTGGCAAGCGATTAAAATCGCTTCAACCTCCGTTTTTGACACGCATCGTCGTAAAATACCATCGGACCCCCTTCTAAACAACCTATGGCCCACTACAACAAATTGCCTACTATTTACCCTCACCTTCCTTCTCTCTTCTTTTGTCCACTCTTTGGGCAACTTGTGGGTTGTTAGAAATTCCACTATGCCCGCATACCACTCCGGTGTAGAAGTGACCACAAAGAGGCTATCATCTACTAACATATCATTTACCGGATTTTTTCCTATCTCCTCCGACAACCTAGACAAGTGGTCCGCTTGTAAATGCATACGACCCGGTTTATATTCCACCGTGTAGTCGAATTCTTCTAATAACAAAACCCACCTAGCTAACCTACCACTTAACTCCGCCTTGTTAACTAGATACTTGATAGCCATGTGGTCAACAAAAAATACAACCGGGTTGCACATGAGGTAATGCCTAAACTTTTTAACGGAAAACACCATGGCTAGGCACTCCCTCTCCGTTGTAGAGTAGTTTCTTTCGGCGGGGGTCAATTGCTTACTCGCATAAGCTATAGGTTGATCCTTCTCTTTTTCTCCCGTTGCTTGACAAAGCGCACTCCCTATTGCCACATTACTAGCATCACAATAGACGTGAAAAGGTTTACCCCAATTGGGTGGTATCAACACCGGATAGGTGCTCAACCTATCCCGCAATTCCTCAAAGGCTTTTTGACAAGCATCCGTCCACTCGAATTTGACATCCTTTTTGAGCAAATGGGTAATGGGCACCGCTATCTTTGAAAAATTAGGAATAAGTTCCCGGTACCATCCCACATGTCCTAACAACTTAGAGATCCCCTTGGAATTGGTTGGAGTTGCCAAGTCGCTTATGGCCGCAATCTTATCCGGATCGGGTTCTCTACCTTTCTCACTAACAACATAACCCAACAACACTCCCTTATTCACTCCCAAAAATGTCTTATCCGGGTTCAATGCTAACCTCATCTTCCTACACCTAACCAATGCCTCCCTAACACAATGTAGGTGATCGTCCACATTACTTTGTGTGCTAAAATCGTCCACAAAGACGGTCATGGATTTGAACAACAAGTCGGTGAAGATGTACATTACTAATCGTTGGAAAGTAGCCGGGGCATTACATAACCCAAATGGCATCACTACCCACACAAAAGTACCCCAAGGTGTAGTAAAAGCCGTTTTATGGATATCTTGGAGGGCTATGGAAATTTGATTATAACCCGCATACCCATCCATAAAGGTATATCGCGAATGACCTCCAACCTCCTCAAGCAACAAGGTGATAAAAGGTAAGGGGAAGTGATCCTTTTGTGTGCACGAATTCAATTTCCTATAGTCGACACAAACCCTTAATTTCCCATTTTTTTTCTTTACTAAGACCATAGGAGAAACCCAATCCGTGATGTCCACCGGCTTGATAAACCCGGCCTTCAATAACCTTTCCAATTCCGCTTTCACCAACAATTGCAATTGAGGATTCATCCTCCTCTCCTTTTGTCTAATTGGCCTCGCCCCCGGAATTAAAGGAATCCGGTGCTCTACCATTTCCCTAGGAATTCCCTTAAGCTCATCGTAGGACCATGCAAAAGTATCAATAAACTCATCCACCAAATTGCTATACTCCCTAACCTCTTTCTCCCCCAATTTGGAACCCATCTTCATTTGTCGGGTTTTTCCATTCTTTAATTTCACATCCACGTACCGCCAATCCGCTTCCGACACATGTGCTTGTTCCTCTTTGTTCCGATACCAATCGGAAGGCACATTGGGGTAATCTTTCACATCTTGACCTACAACTATCCCCGTAGACGTGGTCTTGAAATGTAAAGGCTCCTCCAATTTCGATGACTCAATAATCACATCCTCCTCTTGAGTCCCATCTACATGAATTAAACTAACCTCACCCTCTTCCACGTCATCTACCCAAGGTGTTAACCCACCGCTAACCCACTCTTCCTCGGTGAGCACCTCACATGGCTCCAACAATGAGCCCTCTCCTAAACTAACACTAGGAAATTCACTCCCTAAGCCTACTTGGTGAAATGTAACCATTACATCAACCTCGGACTCGGGATACTCCCTTAGCCATTGGGCATAATCCCCATTATCCCCATAATTGTAAAAATTAGGACCTAGACTTCCCGAGCCCGAATCTATAACAACCCTTTGACCTTCGGGATGGACGACTCCCACCAATGCCTTGCCAATCTCATTCTCGTTTAAGTCATCAATTTCCTTCTCCAATGGCAAATACATCTCCTTCTTCATCCATCCTTCTAATGAACCAATGGACACTATGACCCTATTACCCTCCGGACCATAAGTGATGGATGGTTTAGGTCCACCCCAATTGACCATAGCATTCGCCATCCGCAACCAAGGCCTACCTAGCAAAATGGGGAAGGTGTCCTTGTTGGAGTGCATTTTAATGACATGGAAGGTGACCAAGTACTCCTCGCCTCCCGTAGTCATTCTACAATCCTTGATCATCCCCAAAGGCGTAGTCGAACTTTGATTTGCCATATTTATGACCAAAGGTGAAGGCCCCGTGAGTCCAAGTCCCAATTTTTTCATAGTATCCTCCGGTAGTATATTTAGACTACTTCCTCCGTCGACTAGCACATTAGGAACCACCTTATCTACTATAACAACTTCTATTTCTATAGCTTTCACGTCTCTTCCACCTTGTGATTGGATCCTAGCGGCTATTTTAGCTTTCACCTTCCTCATCCTCTTGTGTACCGGCATTCCCTCCTTTAATGTTTTCCTTGCCGTGGGTGAAATTTCCAATAGTTGGCCGAAAGTAATATCCGCCTTGAGTGTACTAAGGTCCGCCCACAAGTCGTACCCGGTAGATCTTTCCACCTTAGAATTACCCACTACGTCGAATTCGTCTACGGGAACCCCCGGTCCTTCCCATTCACCCACATCGCTATTATCCAAGTCATGTACCGCATTAGTCCTCTCCCTATTTTGTAAAATTATATTTTCCCTCTCCACATCCTTAGTAGCTCTTCTAGCTACCCTATCCAACTCGGAGAGATTAATCTCTTCATCCGAAGAGTAATTTCCTTGCTCTCCTATTCCTACCTCCAACGGGGCATCCCCTCTCCTAGCCCTAGTAGTTACCGCTAGTGCAGGTGCTTCTTCAACCACACCCTTACCCTTCACTAACTCATATGTAATAGCATTGGTGTGAGGAGGCCATTGACTTTGCTCCTCTCCAATTCTCGTTGGGAGAGGAAGCATGTCATCACATGTGGCCTCCAACACTCCATCCATGAACCTAACATCTTGGGAGTTAGATGGTCCCGGATCCGTTGGAGGCGCTTGTCTCCCGTTACTACCATTAGGTGGAACTCCTTGTCTATTTTGTATTGGAATGTAACCGGTTGTAGTTTGCAAGCCCGCCGGTGGATGAAAAGTTTGCCTAGCATTACTATGGTCATAGTATAAGTTAGGTGGCCTAAGTTCATTGGCCGGTACTCCTTGTGGCCTAGCACCTCGCATATTATCCCTTGCTTGTTGTTGTGGATTAGCCACCGGGTAAGGGACATTAATTATTTTGTCCGGTTGGCGACACGTATCCGAGGGATGACTTCCTCCACAATTGCTACAATTAAACTCTTGACCTTCGGACCAACATTGTCCTTGAGCGTGCCACCTTCCACAAAAGGGATGAAATTCCTTCTTCTCTAAATTTTGGCCACCTTGCCCTCTAGGTTGTGGTCCTCTATTGCTTCCATTTCCATAGTGAGGTGGCGCTTGACCTCGTTGATTTTGTTGAGGTGGGTTACCGTTTCCTCTTTGGTCACGGTTTTGTCCACTTCTACAAAATTGACGCGTGTGGCCCGGTTGGCCACATTGGACACACCATAATCCGGAAGAATGCCTACCCGACTCAACCGGGGGTGGAGGCCCCGGTTGTTGACTCCGGATCATTAATGACATTTGATCCGTGAGGCTTTGCATTTGTTTTATCATAGCCTCTTGGAATCCTAGTTGGCTAGCACCTAGTCTTCTCTCAACCTCCTCCAAGTGTGGATCCGTTCTAGGGGCCGGTAGTGCCAAAAGAGGTGCCGGTTCCCTAACCGCTAAAGGTCGGGGGCCGGTGTCCACAATGGCATATGGAATTTGGTTCTCATACTTAGCGGGTTCTACCGCTACCACCCTAGGGCGTATGGGGATGAATTGTGGGATCAATTCATCCTCCCTTCTCCATAGCCTTTCGTGATCTTTATCCAAGTTTTCAATATCTCTAGCCGCACGCTTGGCATCCGCCAAGGTCAAGGGATTCCTTTCTAGAACACCCCTAATAGTTCCGGACTTAAAAAACCCTTGAATGAAAAATTGCTTTAGCGTGTCGTCGTTGAGCATGGTACCCACAAATCTAGTGCACACTAAATCAAACCTCCTAATGTAAGCCGAAATTTCTTCCTCCCTTCCTTGCTTCAATGACGACAATGCCCTTAATGCGGTACTTTGACCCACTTCCGACCTAAATTCGTTAAGAAACTCCCTTTGTAATTGTTCCCATCCCCTAAAATGTCCCTCGGCATGATCCCGATACCATTCATAGGCTTCCCCCTCTAGAGTGGTAGGAAACCACACTAACCAATAACCCGGGTCGGTTATGAGGAAGCTAGCCAACCGTTCGATATACCGTTCCATGTGCCGAGAGGGGTCCTCATCCTTGGTCCCATAAAATTTAGGGAGATGAGATGGCATATCCATCGCCGCTAAATTTTGTGGAACCACAATTGGTAGGCCTCTTGGCCTAACCAATGGGTCTATTGGAGGTATAGGAGGTATGGGCGGAATTGGGGGTATGGGTGGTGGATCCATCCCCCGTTCCTCGGCCATGGTGACCGGTGAACTATTCAACAATCCCCTATCAACTTCTACCGGGAATTCTTCTCTAAGTGTGTAATTTTCCGAAGAAGTTTCACCACTCAATTTGGAGGGAGTGATCTCCTCTTCAAGTTGAGCTCCAAGTTCTAAGGTGTCTAGAATTGACCTAGTCCTAGGTTCGACGTTCAAACAACTCTCTATTCTAACATTATCTTGTTCTAATCTATCACTGATTTTAGAGGACCGCCTCTTTCGAGTAGATTTCTCTAGTCCTACTATCAAACTTGGTTTTTGTGAGCGAGTCCTACCTTGCATTCCATAAGAATCGATCGACCCTCACTTGACCACACATAATCCTAGCAATTCCCCTCTTAATATTTTCACTTGTCTTGGTGTGGTTATAATTTTTTTTTTAGGAGGTGAGGAAAAGAACCTGCAAGCCCACTTAGGTGAAAGAATCCCAATAGGGGATAGGCATGTTCATGTTAATTTTTTGGTTAAGTCGGAGCATCACCTCCGCACCTTCCCGCAAATTAACACTCACCACAATACCGATTGTGAGGGGGTGACCTTCCGAGTAGATTATGTTAAAAGTCGAGGCTTCACCCTTCAACTTCTCACACCATCCACAATTCGGGAATTACCCTCTACAACGGATAACAACAATCACGAGTACAAAAGGCATTCCTTAATTAGTTAATGAGTTCACTTTGAAGAAATAAACATACCTTGAGCAATCGCATCCCCCTGTGAGTTAGCACTCCCCTCAATCGTGACTCAATGTAACAACACCATAAACTTTGTGAAATATTAATTTAATCTAGAGCATGAAATGACAACTCCCAAAACTTTGAGACTCACCCCGAGGTGAGTGTCAAAGTTCAATGTCCTAAGGTGAATTTACCCTCTAATGTTTTAATGAGCTACTCGGTTATAGGTTCCTTTTAAGTTCTTAGCAAATCCCCAAAAAGGTTGAGGACGTACCTTCGCCGCGCTCCTTCCTCAAAAATGAATTTGCGTAATTGACAATGCAATTCATTCCAAGGAATAGTTGAAATACAATGAATTCAAATGTAACCCAAAGAGAGAATACTTACCGAGTTTCGGGTGCTCCTTCCCTTCTCTCAAGTTTGTGTCTCCAATTTTTCCTAGTTGCCTCCAAGTCTCCTAGTCGCCTCCAAGTCTTGTAACTACCTTCCGCTTCGCTCCCGGCGGACGCACCAATTATGTGAGGCCAAACCCCCCACCCTTAAGCGTCCGTAGTCCGAGTAGTGGGTTTGGGCTCACATTCCTCCGCGGTATTGGATTTGGACTTGGATGAGTCCATAGTGCAAGGTTCACCCTTCAAGTGGTCTTGGATTTAACTTTGGTCTTTGCTTCCTTTGTCTTGCCATCGCGAGAGTGCTCCACATTCTCCATTAATTTGTGCACGTGGTTTATTTTTAAAGAGAGGATGCAAGTGTTAAAAAACACTATTCTCTATAGTCAATCTCAAATACATTTACTTGTGAAAGCCACACATAACACTAACTAGCATAATGTAACTAACTACTTGTCTATGAGCTAATTAAGTAGGCTATCTACTAAGCTCCTTCATGAACCCATCTCTTTACTTTCTAATTACATAAACCTAGCTCCTTTATAAACCCAACTCCTTCATGAACCCAACTCCTTAGCTTCTAACTAAATAAACCCAGCTCCTTCGTAAACCCAGCTTCTTAGCTTCTAACTAAACAAACCCAGCTCCTTTATAAACCCAGCTCCTTCATAAACCCAGCTCCTTCATAAACCCAGCTTCTTAGCTTCTAACTAAACAAACCCAGCTCCTTCATAAACCCAGGTCCTTCATAAACCCAGCTCTTTACTTTCTAACTAAACAAACCCAGCTCCTTCATAAACCCAGCTCCTTTATGAACCCACAACTTTGTAGTTGTAATCCCCAACTACCTCACTAATTATTCAAGCCCTTAACTAATCTTCCTACCTAATTTTCCTAATTCTACTAACAACCCCTTTCTAATCACACAATTCTTCTCTAATCCTAAAATCCTAAAATCCTAGAGAGGAGAGGGGGAGAGAGAATTTTCTAACTTCACTAAGACTAACTAATCCACACAAGTATATTTTTGCACTCATCACAACCTCAAGTGCTCAACTCTTAAACATGGAACTTGCAACCACGTGTATTCAAAACATGAACTTTAAGTACCACAAATTGGAATCATGAATTAACTTTAAAATCCTTCACGTCAACACTAATTCTACCAAGAGGTCAAGCCCTCTTCAAGGCTAACAAGCCTTGGCTCTCAAACTAAAAACTAAGCACACACATGTGCTCCAATATGGCTTCCCACACCCACACTTATAACTCGTGGGGTGCCTTGGAGCACAAAGGAAAGAGAGGATGAGTGAGGGAAGAATGAGGGATTATATAGTAAGCTTGAGGGGGTGAGCACCCTCAAGGCTCACGATAAGCCCTTGAGATTTCCTCCTACTTAGTAGGCGCCAATCCTATCTTCTAAGCCTTCCTCCCTCAAATGATCAACAAGGATCCTAATTCGAACATTTAACTAGCCTTGGCTTTCTACCTACCACACTTTACCAAACTTGGGATGCTTCAACCCAAACTTAGCCTCCTTCGCTTTCCGCCGCCATAACTTTCTCCCCTTACTTTCCCAAATCGTTGCTCACCACTTAATTCAAACCACGATGCTTAACTCGTGATTTGATTGGTGCTTTGAGAATTTGCTTATCCTCCACCTTGCATTCTTCCTTGGACCTTCCCCATTAAGTGGCCATGATGAGGTGGTCCACTTGTGCGCTCCATGTGATCCTCCATTCATCCCAATTCGAATGCACTTGCCTCTTGAGTCACTTTGGTTGTCTCCATCCATTTGTACTAGCCTACTCACTAACTACTCAATCCAAGTTCTCCTTACCTATCCTCATTCACTCAAATCCTTCCGAAGGTAAAAACACAATAACAACTCACATCCTAGCCTCTTACAACATGGCACTTCTAAGACTAACATTTCACTCTTTTTATATTTTTGTGAAGTAACATGCTACTTCAAAGTGCATCAACTAACGTTTCAAGGGTCTAAGACTAAATGTGGGCACCCTTTTGGGCTCACAATTGCCAACTCAGACATTTAGATGTGAGGAGCGTTTTTGTATTCCAAAGCATTGTGAGGGGTATGAACCTATGTAAAATCTCTTGTTTCACCTTTACATTGGTTTGCAAAGCATGCACGGAGGGAGAACAATATGTGGCAAAGTTGGGCAACGATGCAGAGAGAAACTAGCGACAAAACCATTGGAGATTGTGTATTTGAGTGTTTGTGGTCCCATGAGGAACACATCCGTGGAAGGAACAAAATACTTGTTATTTTGGGTGATGATTTTTTGGAAAAAAATGTGGGTTTACATGATGAAATGTAAAGGAGAGTGGTTTGAGAGGTTTAAGGAGGTCCGAGCATTTGTAGAAATGCAATCGGAGTACGAAATCAAGGAATTTTGATGGATGAGCAGAGGAGACTTAATTTGAAAAGATTTTGAAGCATTTTTTTTTATGGAACACGGCATTGAAAGCAAATTTCAAAACATTGGACCAGCAAAGTATGCAATTCAAACCGTTGTTGTAATGACAAAGTGTATGCTCGAAGCTCAAAAGCTCGAGAAATCGCTCTAGGCGGAAGTGGTGGCAAATGCGGTTTATATATTAAACCAATGTCCGACAAGGGCTTTGTGCTCCGTTACCCTTGGAAAAATGTGGAGCAAAAGGAAGTCATACGTTGCACACATGCGTGTGTTCGGTAGCCTTGCATATGCGATGGTTCCGAACGAGAAAAGGTGCAAGCTCGATGTGAAAGGAATCAAATGCATGTTTCTCGGACATTGCGAAGGTATTAAGGTGTATAGGCTGATGTGTTTGGAAACAAAGAAAATCATAAAAATAAAGATGTTGTGTTTATAAAAGGTAGTGAAAGCATAAAAAACGATTTGGAGATGTGTCCAAGTGGGAGAAATGAAGGCCCTATGGTGATGGTGGTGGTGGACGAATTTTTGAAATCACCTTCATTTGATGGCGGTGGACAAGCTATGGATGGCACGAGCAAGTGGGAGGTAATGAAATTGCATTTGAAGAGCCACGTAAAGGACCGGCAAACAACGTCGTTGTTGTTGAGACTTTCGGTGAGAAGCGGGAATATTCCATGAGGGAATGGCGACTACTTGGAGAATGGTGGAAAAACCACATTTTGTTTCAACACGGTGAGGAACTGGCCAATGTGACAATATTTGAAGGTCCTTTAAATTGGAGTGAAGCAATTAGGTATAATATGTGGAAACTTATGGGCAATGTTAGAACCACACTATACAAGGTTGAGAAACTAAGAAATTCAACAGTACTACAAGTCTTTGATTATTCGCAAAGTGAGAGTGTTGAAGGTGGAGCATTAGATTGCTTGTAGTCATAAAAATGTAATACTACAAAGAATGAGGTTGTAATAAGCCTACCAGGTTGGTCCATAGTGGGAGAAGAGTTATCCCATATTGTTTGTGAGAACAAAGTTGAAAATGAGCAATAAAGGGCAAGGCAAGGGATGAGGATGACCATCTCACTCCAAGCATTGTTCATATGCCTTTGTGTATGTGTAATATTGTGAGCCCAAAAGGGTGCCCACATTTAGTCTTAGACCCTTGAAACGTTAGTTGATGCACTTTGAAGTAGCATGTTACTTCACAAAAATATAAAAAGAGTGAAATGTTAGTCTTAGAAGTACCATGTTGTAAGAGGCTAGGATGTGAGTTGTTATTGTGTTTTTACCTTCGGAAGGATTTGAGTGAATGAGGATAGGTAAGGAGAACTTGGATTGAGTAGTTAGTGAGTAGGCTAGTACAAATGGATGGAGACAACCAAAGTGACTCAAGAGGCAAGTGCATTCGAATTGGGATGAATGGAGGATCACATGGAGCGCACAAGTGGACCACCTCATCATGGCCACTTAATGGGGAAGGTCCAAGGAAGAACGCAAGGTGGAGGATAAGCAAATTCTCAAAGCACCAATCAAATCACGAGTTAAGCATCGTGGTTTGAATTAAGTGGTGAGCGACGATTTGGGAAAGTAAGGGGAGAAAGTTATGGCGGCGGAAAGCGAAGGAGGCTAAGTTTGGGTTGAAGCATCCCAAGTTTGGTAAAGTGTGGTAGGTAGAAAGCCAAGGCTAGTTAAATGTTCGAATTAGGATCCTTGTTGATCATTTGAGGGAGGAAGGCTTAGAAGATAGGATTGGCGCCTACTAAGTAGGAGGAAATCTCAAGGGCTTATCGTGAGCCTTGAGGGTGCTCACCCCCTCAAGCTTACTATATAATCCCTCATTCTTCCCTCACTCATCCTCTCTTTCCTTTGTGCTCCAAGGCACCCCACGAGTTATAAGTGTGGGTGTGGGAAGCCATATTGGAGCACATGTGTGTGCTTAGTTTTTAGTTTGAGAGCCAAGGCTTGTTAGCCTTGAAGAGGGCTTGACCTCTTGGTAGAATTAGTGTTGACGTGAAGGATTTTAAAGTTAATTCATGATTCCAATTTGTGGTACTTAAAGTTCATGTTTTGAATACACGTGGTTGCAAGTTCCATGTTTAAGAGTTGAGCACTTGAGGTTGTGATGAGTGCAAAAATATACTTGTGTGGATTAGTTAGTCTTAGTGAAGTTAGAAAATTCTCTCTCCCCCTCTCCTCTCTAGGATTTTAGGATTTTAGGATTAGAGAAGAATTGTGTGATTAGAAAGGGGTTGTTAGTAGAATTAGGAAAATTAGGTAGGAAGATTAGTTAAGGGCTTGAATAATTAGTGAGGTAGTTGGGGATTACAACTACAAAGTTGTGGGTTCATGAAGGAGCTGGGTTTATAAAGGAGCTGGGTTTATTTAGTTAGAAGCTAAGGAGTTGGGTTCATGAAGGAGTTGGGTTTATGAAGGAGCTAGGTTTATGTAATTAGAAAGTAAAGAGATGGGTTCATGAAGGAGCTTAGTAGATAGCCTACTTAATTAGCTCATAGACAAGTAGTTAGTTACATTATGCTAGTTAGTGTTATGTGTGGCTTTCACAAGTAAATGTATTTGAGATTGACTATAGAGAATAGTGTTTTTTAACACTTGCATCCTCTCTTTAAAAATAAACCACGTGCACAAATTAATGGAGAATGTGGAGCACTCTCGCGATGGCAAGACAAAGGAAGCAAAGACCAAAGGTGCGAGGGAGAGATTGACATAAGTCACATAAGTATTTCTTAATACTTGAAGGCTTATGTACGGTATGGAGACACCAAGTGAGACCTCTTATAGTAGCGATACGGAATACACAAGTGATAGTTCAAGTGGTAGTATAGAGTCAACGGCACGGACTCCATTTAGGAGAGGGATGTCCTTAAGGGCTTGTGTAGCTAAAGCGGCCGGATGGACGTTAGAAGCAAACAAAGACAAAATAGCACCCGAGCATAAGGAGGTTAAAATAACATAGTTAACTTGTGCATTCTCCACATACGTATTGAAATCGTACATTGAGTTGTTAAAAGTGAAATTCCAGTTAAATCCAAGACCACTTGAAGGGGGAACCTTGCACTATGGACTCATCCAAGTCCAAATCCAATACCGCGGAGGAATGTGAGCCCAAACCCACTACTCGGACTACGGACGCTTAAGGGTGGGGGGTTTGGCCTCACATAATTGGTGCGTCCGCCGGGAGCGAAGCGGAAGGTAGTTACAAGACTTGGAGGCGACTAGGAGACTTGGAGGCAACTAGGAAAAATTGGAGACACAAACTTGAGAGAAGGGAAGGAGCACCCGAAACTCGGTAAGTATTCTCTCTTTGGGTTACATTTGAATTCATTGTATTTCAACTATTCCTTGGAATGAATTGCATTGTCAATTACGCAAATTCATTTTTGAGGAAGGAGCGCGGCGAAGGTACGTCCTCAACCTTTTTGGGGATTTGCTAAGAACTTAAAAGGAACCTATAACCGAGTAGCTCATTAAAACATTAGAGGGTAAATTCACCTTAGGACATTGAACTTTGA
This sequence comes from Polytrichum formosum, assembly GCA_964035585.1. Taxonomy (NCBI): domain Eukaryota; kingdom Viridiplantae; phylum Streptophyta; class Polytrichopsida; order Polytrichales; family Polytrichaceae; genus Polytrichum; species Polytrichum formosum. The sequence goes on along the minus strand of OZ037940.1, from coordinate 21,836,252 downwards.
CACTCACCTCGGGGTGAGTCTCAAAGTTTTGGGAGTTGTCATTTCATGCTCTAGATTAAATTAATATTTCACAAAGTTTATGGTGTTGTTACATTGAGTCACGATTGAGGGGAGTGCTAACTCACAGGGGGATGCGATTGCTCAAGGTATGTTTATTTCTTCAAAGTGAACTCATTAACTAATTAAGGAATGCCTTTTGTACTCGTGATTGTTGTTATCCGTTGTAGAGGGTAATTCCCGAATTGTGGATGGTGTGAGAAGTTGAAGGGTGAAGCCTCGACTTTTAACATAATCTACTCGGAAGGTCACCCCCTCACAATCGGTATTGTGGTGAGTGTTAATTTGCGGGAAGGTGCGGAGGTGATGCTCCGACTTAACCAAAAAATTAACATGAACATGCCTATCCCCTATTGGGATTCTTTCACCTAAGTGGGCTTGCAGGTTCTTTTCCTCACCTCCTAAAAAAAATTATAACCACACCAAGACAAGTGAAAATATTAAGAGGGGAATTGCTAGGATTATGTGTGGTCAAGTGAGGGTCGATCGATTCTTATGGAATGCAAGGTAGGACTCGCTCACAAAAACCAAGTTTGATAGTAGGACTAGAGAAATCTACTCGAAAGAGGCGGTCCTCTAAAATCAGTGATAGATTAGAACAAGATAATGTTAGAATAGAGAGTTGTTTGAACGTCGAACCTAGGACTAGGTCAATTCTAGACACCTTAGAACTTGGAGTTCAACTTGAAGAGGAGATCACTCCCTCCAAATTGAGTGGTGAAACTTCTTCGGAAAATTACACACTTAGAGAAGAATTCCCGGTAGAAGTTGATAGGGGATTGTTGAATAGTTCACCGGTCACCATGGCCGAGGAACGGGGGATGGATCCACCACCCATACCCCCAATTCCGCCCATACCTCCTATACCTCCAATAGACCCATTGGTTAGGCCAAGAGGCCTACCAATTGTGGTTCCACAAAATTTAGCGGCGATGGATATGCCATCTCATCTCCCTAAATTTTATGGGACCAAGGATGAGGACCCCTCTCGGCACATGGAACGGTATATCGAACGGTTGGCTAGCTTCCTCATAACCGACCCGGGTTATTGGTTAGTGTGGTTTCCTACCACTCTAGAGGGGGAAGCCTATGAATGGTATCGGGATCATGCCGAGGGACATTTTAGGGGATGGGAACAATTACAAAGGGAGTTTCTTAACGAATTTAGGCCGGAAGTGGGTCAAAGTACCGCATTAAGGGCATTGTCGTCATTGAAGCAAGGAAGGGAGGAAGAAATTTCGGCTTACATTAGGAGGTTTGATTTAGTGTGCACTAGATTTGTGGGTACCATGCTCAACGACGACACGCTAAAGCAATTTTTCATTCAAGGGTTTTTTAAGTCCGGAACTATTAGGGGTGTTCTAGAAAGGAATCCCTTGACCTTGGCGGATGCCAAGCGTGCGGCTAGAGATATTGAAAACTTGGATAAAGATCACGAAAGGCTATGGAGAAGGGAGGATGAATTGATCCCACAATTCATCCCCATACGCCCTAGGGTGGTAGCGGTAGAACCCGCTAAGTATGAGAACCAAATTCCATATGCCATTGTGGACACCGGCCCCCGACCTTTAGCGGTTAGGGAACCGGCACCTCTTTTGGCACTACCGGCCCCTAGAACGGATCCACACTTGGAGGAGGTTGAGAGAAGACTAGGTGCTAGCCAATTAGGATTCCAAGAGGCTATGATAAAACAAATGCAAAGCCTCACGGATCAAATGTCATTAATGATCCGGAGTCAACAACCGGGGCCTCCACCCCCGGTTGAGTCGGGTAGGCATTCTTCCGGATTATGGTGTGTCCAATGTGGCCAACCGGGCCACACGCGTCAATTTTGTAGAAGTGGACAAAACCGTGACCAAAGAGGAAACGGTAACCCACCTCAACAAAATCAACGAGGTCAAGCGCCACCTCACTATGGAAATGGAAGCAATAGAGGACCACAACCTAGAGGGCAAGGTGGCCAAAATTTAGAGAAGAAGGAATTTCATCCCTTTTGTGGAAGGTGGCACGCTCAAGGACAATGTTGGTCCGAAGGTCAAGAGTTTAATTGTAGCAATTGTGGAGGAAGTCATCCCTCGGATACGTGTCGCCAACCGGACAAAATAATTAATGTCCCTTACCCGGTGGCTAATCCACAACAACAAGCAAGGGATAATATGCGAGGTGCTAGGCCACAAGGAGTACCGGCCAATGAACTTAGGCCACCTAACTTATACTATGACCATAGTAATGCTAGGCAAACTTTTCATCCACCGGCGGGCTTGCAAACTACAACCGGTTACATTCCAATACAAAATAGACAAGGAGTTCCACCTAATGGTAGTAACGGGAGACAAGCGCCTCCAACGGATCCGGGACCATCTAACTCCCAAGATGTTAGGTTCATGGATGGAGTGTTGGAGGCCACATGTGATGACATGCTTCCTCTCCCAACGAGAATTGGAGAGGAGCAAAGTCAATGGCCTCCTCACACCAATGCTATTACATATGAGTTAGTGAAGGGTAAGGGTGTGGTTGAAGAAGCACCTGCACTAGCGGTAACTACTAGGGCTAGGAGAGGGGATGCCCCGTTGGAGGTAGGAATAGGAGAGCAAGGAAATTACTCTTCGGATGAAGAGATTAATCTCTCCGAGTTGGATAGGGTAGCTAGAAGAGCTACTAAGGATGTGGAGAGGGAAAATATAATTTTACAAAATAGGGAGAGGACTAATGCGGTACATGACTTGGATAATAGCGATGTGGGTGAATGGGAAGGACCGGGGGTTCCCGTAGACGAATTCGACGTAGTGGGTAATTCTAAGGTGGAAAGATCTACCGGGTACGACTTGTGGGCGGACCTTAGTACACTCAAGGCGGATATTACTTTCGGCCAACTATTGGAAATTTCACCCACGGCAAGGAAAACATTAAAGGAGGGAATGCCGGTACACAAGAGGATGAGGAAGGTGAAAGCTAAAATAGCCGCTAGGATCCAATCACAAGGTGGAAGAGACGTGGAGGCTATAGAAATAGAAGTTGTTATAGTAGATAAGGTGGTTCCTAATGTGCTAGTCGACGGAGGGAGTAGTCTAAATATACTACCGGAGGATACTATGAAAAAATTGGGACTTGGACTCACGGGGCCTTCACCTTTGGTCATAAATATGGCAAATCAAAGTTCGACTACGCCTTTGGGGATGATCAAGGATTGTAGAATGACTACGGGAGGTGAGGAGTACTTGGTCACCTTCCATGTCATTAAAATGCACTCCAACAAGGACACCTTCCCCATTTTGCTAGGTAGGCCTTGGTTGCGGATGGCGAATGCTATGGTCAATTGGGGTGGACCTAAACCATCCATCACTTATGGTCCGGAGGGTAATAGGGTCATAGTGTCCATTGGTTCATTAGAAGGATGGATGAAGAAGGAGATGTATTTGCCATTGGAGAAGGAAATTGATGACTTAAACGAGAATGAGATTGGCAAGGCATTGGTGGGAGTCGTCCATCCCGAAGGTCAAAGGGTTGTTATAGATTCGGGCTCGGGAAGTCTAGGTCCTAATTTTTACAATTATGGGGATAATGGGGATTATGCCCAATGGCTAAAGGAGTACCCCGAGTCCGAGGTTGATGTAATGGTTACATTTCACCAAGTAGGCTTAGGGAGTGAATTTCCTAGTGTTAGTTTAGGAGAGGGCTCATTGTTGGAGCCATGTGAGGTGCTCACCGAGGAAGAGTGGGTTAGCGGTGGGTTAACACCTTGGATAGATGACGTGGAAGAGGGTGAGGTTAGTTTAATTCATGTAGATGGGACTCAAGAGGAGGATGTGATTATTGAGTCATCGAAATTGGAGGAGCCTTTACATTTCAAGACCACGTCTACGGGGATAGTTGTAGGTCAAGATGTGAAAGATTACCCCAATGTGCCTTCCGATTGGTATCGGAACAAAGAGGAACAAGCACATGTGTCGGAAGCGGATTGGCGGTACGTGGATGTGAAATTAAAGAATGGAAAAACCCGACAAATGAAGATGGGTTCCAAATTGGGGGAGAAAGAGGTTAGGGAGTATAGCAATTTGGTGGATGAGTTTATTGATACTTTTGCATGGTCCTACGATGAGCTTAAGGGAATTCCTAGGGAAATGGTAGAGCACCGGATTCCTTTAATTCCGGGGGCGAGGCCAATTAGACAAAAGGAGAGGAGGATGAATCCTCAATTGCAATTGTTGGTGAAAGCGGAATTGGAAAGGTTATTGAAGGCCGGGTTTATCAAGCCGGTGGACATCACGGATTGGGTTTCTCCTATGGTCTTAGTAAAGAAAAAAAATGGGAAATTAAGGGTTTGTGTCGACTATAGGAAATTGAATTCGTGCACACAAAAGGATCACTTCCCCTTACCTTTTATCACCTTGTTGCTTGAGGAGGTTGGAGGTCATTCGCGATATACCTTTATGGATGGGTATGCGGGTTATAATCAAATTTCCATAGCCCTCCAAGATATCCATAAAACGGCTTTTACTACACCTTGGGGTACTTTTGTGTGGGTAGTGATGCCATTTGGGTTATGTAATGCCCCGGCTACTTTCCAACGATTAGTAATGTATATCTTCACCGACTTGTTGTTCAAATCCATGACCGTCTTTGTGGACGATTTTAGCACACAAAGTAATGTGGACGATCACCTACATTGTGTTAGGGAGGCATTGGTTAGGTGTAGGAAGATGAGGTTAGCATTGAACCCGGATAAGACATTTTTGGGAGTGAATAAGGGAGTGTTGTTGGGTTATGTTGTTAGTGAGAAAGGTAGAGAACCCGATCCGGATAAGATTGCGGCCATAAGCGACTTGGCAACTCCAACCAATTCCAAGGGGATCTCTAAGTTGTTAGGACATGTGGGATGGTACCGGGAACTTATTCCTAATTTTTCAAAGATAGCGGTGCCCATTACCCATTTGCTCAAAAAGGATGTCAAATTCGAGTGGACGGATGCTTGTCAAAAAGCCTTTGAGGAATTGCGGGATAGGTTGAGCACCTATCCGGTGTTGATACCACCCAATTGGGGTAAACCTTTTCACGTCTATTGTGATGCTAGTAATGTGGCAATAGGGAGTGCGCTTTGTCAAGCAACGGGAGAAAAAGAGAAGGATCAACCTATAGCTTATGCGAGTAAGCAATTGACCCCCGCCGAAAGAAACTACTCTACAACGGAGAGGGAGTGCCTAGCCATGGTGTTTTCCGTTAAAAAGTTTAGGCATTACCTCATGTGCAACCCGGTTGTATTTTTTGTTGACCACATGGCTATCAAGTATCTAGTTAACAAGGCGGAGTTAAGTGGTAGGTTAGCTAGGTGGGTTTTGTTATTAGAAGAATTCGACTACACGGTGGAATATAAACCGGGTCGTATGCATTTACAAGCGGACCACTTGTCTAGGTTGTCGGAGGAGATAGGAAAAAATCCGGTAAATGATATGTTAGTAGATGATAGCCTCTTTGTGGTCACTTCTACACCGGAGTGGTATGCGGGCATAGTGGAATTTCTAACAACCCACAAGTTGCCCAAAGAGTGGACAAAAGAAGAGAGAAGGAAGGTGAGGGTAAATAGTAGGCAATTTGTTGTAGTGGGCCATAGGTTGTTTAGAAGGGGGTCCGATGGTATTTTACGACGATGCGTGTCAAAAACGGAGGTTGAAGCGATTTTAATCGCTTGCCACGATAGCGCTTGCGGCGGTCACTTCTCGGGTCAACTCACCGGGCAAAAAATACTTAGAGCGGGCTACTTTTGGCCTACACTATTTAAGGACGCCCATGACTATGTAAGGAAATGCGACGCTTGCCAACGGTATGCCCGAAACGACCTTAGAATGGAGATGCCTTTACATGTATCATTACCCTTAATTCCTTTCGAAAAATGGGGCATCGACTATGTGGGTGAGGTCCATCCCCAATCTTCAAAAGGAATGAAATATATTGTGGTGGCAACCGAGTACCTCACCAAGTGGGCGGAAGCCAAAGCGGTGAAGACCGACACGGCGGAACACGCGGCAACATTTATGTACGAAAACATAATTTCGCGGTTCGGGGTGCCGAAGATCCTAGTAAGCGATAGGGGTACTCACTTTTTGAATGACTTGATTCGAGAGATGACAGAGAAATTTAAAATTGATCACCGGAAGACTACTCCCTACCACCCACAAACCAATGGACAAACGGAAAGGGTTAACGGAATTTTGGTGAGTATACTACGCAAGACGGTTATAGACTCGAAGCGGGATTGGGATACGAAACTAACGGCGGCACTTTGGGCATACCGTACAACCTATAAGGTAACTACGCGTGCTACACCATTTTCCTTAGTCTATGGTCTTGAAGCGACACTACCAATCGAATATGAAGTCGAGTCACTTAGGGTGGCCGTGAGTACGAGACTTACCGAAAGTCAATCCTTACGAAATCGACTAACCGATTTGGAAGCACTTGACGAAGGGAGGAGAATGGCGGCTCAACATATTGAGGCAATCCAAAGAAGGAGAAAGATTACTTTCGACAAACGACATAAGAGAAGGGCCCTAACACCGGGAATGATGGTCATGATTCAAGACGCACGAAAGCTTGAATTTCCGGCGAAATTCGATGCGGTATGGTTAGGACCTTACCTTGTCCATGAGGTCTTTCCTAATAATTCAATTCAATTGGAAACGTTGAATGGTGAGCTCTTTCCTACCCGTACATCGGGAAGTAGATGTAAGGAGTACCGAGCTTGACTAGGCAACTTACCCTTGGAGCAAGAGATGTTTGGATTCATCCCCCGATGGTCGCCAATTATGTGAGCCCAAAAGGGTGCCCACATTTAGTCTTAGACCCTTGAAACGTTAGTTGATGCACTTTGAAGTAGCATGTTACTTCACAAAAATATAAAAAGAGTGAAATGTTAGTCTTAGAAGTACCATGTTGTAAGAGGCTAGGATGTGAGTTGTTATTGTGTTTTTACCTTCGGAAGGATTTGAGTGAATGAGGATAGGTAAGGAGAACTTGGATTGAGTAGTTAGTGAGTAGGCTAGTACAAATGGATGGAGACAACCAAAGTGACTCAAGAGGCAAGTGCATTCGAATTGGGATGAATGGAGGATCACATGGAGCGCACAAGTGGACCACCTCATCATGGCCACTTAATGGGGAAGGTCCAAGGAAGAACGCAAGGTGGAGGATAAGCAAATTCTCAAAGCACCAATCAAATCACGAGTTAAGCATCGTGGTTTGAATTAAGTGGTGAGCGACGATTTGGGAAAGTAAGGGGAGAAAGTTATGGCGGCGGAAAGCGAAGGAGGCTAAGTTTGGGTTGAAGCATCCCAAGTTTGGTAAAGTGTGGTAGGTAGAAAGCCAAGGCTAGTTAAATGTTCGAATTAGGATCCTTGTTGATCATTTGAGGGAGGAAGGCTTAGAAGATAGGATTGGCGCCTACTAAGTAGGAGGAAATCTCAAGGGCTTATCGTGAGCCTTGAGGGTGCTCACCCCCTCAAGCTTACTATATAATCCCTCATTCTTCCCTCACTCATCCTCTCTTTCCTTTGTGCTCCAAGGCACCCCACGAGTTATAAGTGTGGGTGTGGGAAGCCATATTGGAGCACATGTGTGTGCTTAGTTTTTAGTTTGAGAGCCAAGGCTTGTTAGCCTTGAAGAGGGCTTGACCTCTTGGTAGAATTAGTGTTGACGTGAAGGATTTTAAAGTTAATTCATGATTCCAATTTGTGGTACTTAAAGTTCATGTTTTGAATACACGTGGTTGCAAGTTCCATGTTTAAGAGTTGAGCACTTGAGGTTGTGATGAGTGCAAAAATATACTTGTGTGGATTAGTTAGTCTTAGTGAAGTTAGAAAATTCTCTCTCCCCCTCTCCTCTCTAGGATTTTAGGATTTTAGGATTAGAGAAGAATTGTGTGATTAGAAAGGGGTTGTTAGTAGAATTAGGAAAATTAGGTAGGAAGATTAGTTAAGGGCTTGAATAATTAGTGAGGTAGTTGGGGATTACAACTACAAAGTTGTGGGTTCATGAAGGAGCTGGGTTTATAAAGGAGCTGGGTTTATTTAGTTAGAAGCTAAGGAGTTGGGTTCATGAAGGAGTTGGGTTTATGAAGGAGCTAGGTTTATGTAATTAGAAAGTAAAGAGATGGGTTCATGAAGGAGCTTAGTAGATAGCCTACTTAATTAGCTCATAGACAAGTAGTTAGTTACATTATGCTAGTTAGTGTTATGTGTGGCTTTCACAAGTAAATGTATTTGAGATTGACTATAGAGAATAGTGTTTTTTAACACTTGCATCCTCTCTTTAAAAATAAACCACGTGCACAAATTAATGGAGAATGTGGAGCACTCTCGCGATGGCAAGACAAAGGAAGCAAAGACCAAAGGTGCGAGGGAGAGATTGACATAAGTCACATAAGTATTTCTTAATACTTGAAGGCTTATGTACGGTATGGAGACACCAAGTGAGACCTCTTATAGTAGCGATACGGAATACACAAGTGATAGTTCAAGTGGTAGTATAGAGTCAACGGCACGGACTCCATTTAGGAGAGGGATGTCCTTAAGGGCTTGTGTAGCTAAAGCGGCCGGATGGACGTTAGAAGCAAACAAAGACAAAATAGCACCCGAGCATAAGGAGGTTAAAATAACATAGTTAACTTGTGCATTCTCCACATACGTATTGAAATCGTACATTGAGTTGTTAAAAGTGAAATTCCAGTTAAATCCAAGACCACTTGAAGGGGGAACCTTGCACTATGGACTCATCCAAGTCCAAATCCAATACCGCGGAGGAATGTGAGCCCAAACCCACTACTCGGACTACGGACGCTTAAGGGTGGGGGGTTTGGCCTCACAAATATGCTTGTGCAGTCTCATCTCTAGTCCTATGGAGTTCTAATAGAAACACCTATAGTGTTTTATTTGAGGGCTTGCATAGATGCTAGTATACAATGTGTAATATTATGATTCCACACAAAATGTTGTCCACACTATGTTCTAAATTTCTATGTAGATGTGAACTCAACCAAAAACATTGTATTTGAGTAAGGGGTGGGCAACACCAAGGTCACACAAAGTGGACACAAAATTTAATGAACCCCACATTGTTGATTGTGACTATGAAAAACAAAAGCTCAGTACAAAACATGTATTGTTACTTTGTATAATCTCAGTTTAAATCCAAGAGAGATCACTAGAGGGCATGTATCAATTCGAATTCAAACCTGACAATATGAATCTAATATTTAATTAAACTAACTAAATCTACGGTTATGAGATTGCAACCATCATGTTCTATTAGACTTTCAATAGGCCTACCTCAAAGAGGCGATAAAAACTCAATCCTTAAAAGCCACAAACATTTAAAATAAATTTATTGTTTTGACCATTGAGGAATCCAATGAGACTTACCATCACTGCCCGAGAATGACATGGACCTTGACCTCAATGTAAATGGCGGATAACAAACACTTCACCCTTGGGCATAGACTAAAGATTCATTTATAAATTCTCTATAGGTAATAAGCACGTTTGATACTTTGGTGCTGAAATGCTAATATTTTGAAGTGACACATGAGATTTTGTAGGGGCTCGACTCGGCATTGACTGCAACTTTGGCTTGGCACTCTGGGAGTCAACACTGCAACTTCAACTCGGCATTGTGGGAGTCCGCACTGCAACTTTGGCATTGCAATATCTCTACAATAGATATTGCAGGGAGTGTGTACGTCTTCAACTTAAACCCCTCCATTTCTAGCAAGCTTCGACACTTGGTACGTTAAGTTCTTTCATTTAGTTTTAGTCTTTGCAAGGGAGGAGGAGCATCTGTCTGTGACTTTTGGAAGAGTTGGAGCTTCAGATTTCCAAACAAATTTCAACCTGTGGATTCATTTGTGAAAGGCTTGATTTTCACTTCCAATTGTTTTAATTTTGAGGTATGAACAAATCTAATTGTTAAAAAATTACAACAAATCATATTGCAAGAATTGCTTTGCCTATATAATTTCGTGCAAAATTCACAATCAACTTATTAAGGACTATGTATTTTGCTTTGGATCTCCCATCCATGATCTTGGAAGTCAATCTTGTTCAGTGGTGATAATTTCTGATTTCTTGCAATCTTTGCTTTCCGGTTCCGTGGTCGCATGCATCTTGAGTACTCTAGGTTAGTTGGTTGGTTTGGTTGGCTAGTTGGCTGGCTAGTCGAAATTGAGATTTTATCTTGAAGGTTTAGGTGCAATTATTTGACCTTTCAAACAATTAGGCATGAGGGTTTTGGAGGGGTCCTAAGAGGGAGGGTGTGTTCTCAATTAAACTAAACCATTCCAAACTCTTTCAGGGTTTCTGTTTCAATCTAGCTTTTGATTTCCTTCCTTTTGATTGCTTTGGATTTCAGAGTATGAAATGGACCTCTAAAAACATTTGGAATAACTATCTCTGTCGATTTTTATTTTGAGGTTAACTAATTACCTTTACTTGTTTACTTTGATGTATGAACATCCATACTTACAAGCTTCAAAACACAAGCATTGAAACATATAAGCTTTGAATTCAAAGATCCCTATTGATGGGTAACTACACATAGAAGAGAATTTTGTATTGAGGTGAATGGATTTGGATAAGCTATTATCATTTCGAGGTTAATTGGTTATCTTTATTTGTGAGTGCCGATGTTGAAATATTAATACTTATAAGGATATATGTGATGTTGATACCCTTGATAAAAGAGTATGATCTACCACCACCTCCTTGGGGGTTTATTAGAATTTTAGGATGAAGTGATTTTGTAAATTTTTAGCAAATTTTTATTCTTATAATTTATTCTTGCAACATTTCCAGATGGGGTCTGAAATTTGAGCAAGATTTGGACGTCCACCTTGAGATGCTCGACAACTTAATCTTAATACATAATTCTCTATAAATTCTCAATCAAGTGTAGAAAAAACTCCTATTGATGTTGAGTGTAGTACCTCACAACAAAATTTCAATGTTCCAGAATATTTTGATATGAGCGATTCAAAAACATTGTCTCTCAATGAAGAAGAGCCTAATGTTGAAATGTGTGATGATAAGGAAGAAGTTGAATTATTGGTAAATCATCCGAAGGTGTTTAAGAGAGTTTTTTGACAAGCTTGAAAAATTGGTCGTAGGTGGTTGTATCATGTCAAGCCTGTAGGGGGACCTGTACATGAAGTTATGAAATGCAAAGCTTGTGAAGAATTCAAGCTTGGAAAACGGTGGAATCAAGATGAATTTATAATTTTACAAAAATTTGCTATCAAAATTCATGAAAAAAGCAAGGACCACAAATTTGTCATGGTTTGGTGGAAAACTAGATATTTTTCTCGAGGTAACATTATGCTAATTAAATAACACATTCAAATTATAATAGAAAATGAACAAGGAAGAATCTTGATTGTATTGAAACTTCTATATTTCATGATATGGAATGATCGATTTTTATTGTATTTTGTTGAACAATGTAAGATGTAGAGGTTATTAAAAATACTAGAGATGCTCATTAATTCCAAGTACTCTGCTTATACAAATGTGATAATAAACATGCAATTTTTAGATGTGGTTTCTTTTTTCTTGCTAGAATGTTTGTTTGTTGATGTTCAAACTAGTTATGTATTCTCAATACTAGTGAATGAAGCCACTGATCGGAAAATGAAACCTCATTTGATTATATATATATTGTATGCTTGAGCGAAGCAAAAAAATAAATATTTTGGCTAAATATGGTGAGTTCATAATACTTGTTCGAGATACTGAATAATGCATGTTTACAACTATACTTATTTTTCTGAATAAGACGTATTTGGATCTTCATAAACTTGTAGCTATAGTTACAGATAGAGCTGCATCAATGAATAGAGAGCAACACACATTAATTGCGAGATTGTAAAAAAAACGATCCTTAGTTAATAGGTGTTCATTGTATTACTCATCAAGAAGATTTACCAACGTAAGATGCTAATAAATATTTTTCAGATTTAAATTTTATAGATCAAATAGCTACTTGAGTATATAAATGGTTGGGTCAATTATCAATTCGAAGGAGGGTAATCCAAAAATTGTTGGAAGTATTTGTGACCAAGCTCGAGTTATTTTATAAATACACAACATTCGGTGGTTATCTTAAGGGAGAATTATGGACCACTTTATATGTTCTATGTCAGCCATCATCGAGGTATGAGAAATTGATGGGCCTATTAGATATTACAATGTAATATGATTTTAATTTCAAAATTTTATCCATTTTTTAGCAAATGTTCTTGTTGAGTTGAACAAACTTAGTAAAAAAAAAAATTACGTGCACATTATTGCAATTATCTCTATATTGGATGTGATAATTACAATGTTTGCAGTGTTGATATTTGAAATTACATTTAAGATGGTATCATGTAGTTTGTTGTGTGTCATCCGGGAAAACTACGGGGCTTCTTGCTGTGATAGTTTGTGAAAAAAAATTTGTAGTATCTTTGTTCATGTTAACCAACCCTCATTTAACTTTTATACAACCTTTAATGCATCTCATTCCTTGTTCATCATTCATACATGCCTCATTTATCTCTTGATTATTTTTTAACCGCTCTTATTCATTTATCAATCACTCTCAACCATCTCTCAAAACTGATGATTCTTTCTTTATACTTGTATACATCTCCCCATTCTTAATTATCCCTTTACAAGAGTTTGTACATTGGTCATATACCTCTTCAATTCTATATACATTCAATTTCACCTTTAGAAATGCATTACAAAAGCCATGGTGCAATTTTTATTCAACCTAATATTCTACCTTTTCACCTTGCCTCATAGACCCAGTTTCATTTGTATTTATATTTCTAAAATCATAAGTACTACACTTCGAAGATTTTGATACAACCTACACAAGGTATCTTACTATCTAGCTTCCAAATCTTATGGACACATCTATGATATTCACCAAAAACCAAGTCTTCAAAGTTAGTTTATTTATTTACCTTAGATTCTGGACCCCCTTCATTTAAAAATACCATTGTTGCTTCTCTAGCAAGAACCACGTCTTTCAATTTTATATGTACGTAAATTACAATACAAAAAACATGCCTCCAAAATCTTATTTCAAGGACCAACTCCAATCATGCATAACCTACAAAAAAATCAAATCCCAAAATTTTACCCTATTTATAAATGAAGTATAGAAGATACAAATATTGCTTAACACTCTCTTTACAGTCCTCCTAATCATTTCAATACTCTCAAGCATTTTAGTGTTTAGAAGCATAAAAACAACTCTCACTCTCTTAAGAACCTTCTAACTCTCTAAGCACCGAGATCCTAACATATACACTAAGAAGAATGCTCAACACCCCAACTTCCCTCTCTTAAGTATCCATCTCTTAAATCCTTTGGTCAATAGAAAGCCATTGAATTTAGGATACAAGGGCACCATTGGCAGTTAGGATTCGGCTGCCGTCGCTTAGCCCTAACTCACCCTAATCTAACCTTAATCTACCCGATCATTAATTTATGACCAGTCCTCAACTAATCACAACTAGTACATGAACTAGAATATGAGTCATACTAACATCAATCTACTAGCATATATAGAGAGACAACTAATTCATTTAATTGGCTAAGTTTCAACCTCTAACCGACACACATCACGACAACGGACTTCCAAGTGTTTAGAGAAGTTTTTTTTGTAAGGTATTATCAACATGCATGATCACATATGTTAATTCTTTTAGTGTAGAAAAAATCCATTTACTTCATGGAGAGAGCATGTCTAGATGTCAACGTGTTGGTATGATCGAGACATGTAAAATCTTTGGTGCATAGTATGTTCAAAAAATGATTGACAGTTTGAATGCCTATTTTTCCGATTTGCCTATTTTCATAGCCACACAATTATTTAGTCCTAAATATTACCCTTTAGATGAGATTGAGAGGAGTCAACTCACTAAGCAATGACTTGACAAATTACTTGTAAGGTTTAATTGGAACAATGACATAGCATATCAATGCAAAGGAGAAATACGTGAATTTGTCAAAACTTTGATGAAGGTTTGCACGAATCATGGTTGTTTCGACATGACAGAAAGGAATGCACGAATCATGGTTCTTTTATGGTACCAATCGGGAGTTCATGCAAAATTGGCCTACAATAATGAAATTGTGACAATGGATACTCGTAATTCCAGCAAGCACATTTATGTGCGAACGTGGATTTTTCAAACATAATTGGGTGAAAGAGTGATCGTAGAAGTCGATTAAAACTTGAAACAATGGATGCATTGATGTGAGTGTCATTATGCAGTGTTCTGATGGAAAATATGGATTGGACTAGAATTTTTATACTTGAAAATCAACCAAAAACCGGAGGGCTTTGCCTTTGGAGTTGGATGATGATCCGTGCATTATGTAGGGAATCTAAAAAAATTTAGTGCATCATTTTATTGCATGTAACACTATATTCGTTAATCGGAGACTTTTTGATGACTTTGAGACTATTCAAGAACGTGCTTTTCAAATTTGGACTAGTAATGAGAACATCAGAATCCCATATTGATAAATTTGGGAACAATTATTAGACATAAATGCATAAAAGTGAGCAAAAATGTAAAGCATACATGAAAACATTTGCGTATGATATGAGAAATTGTTGCCAATGGAACGGAAGATGCGGAGAATGATTGGAAATTGAATATATTAAATGGGTTTGAAATACAAATATAATGGAAATACCATCAACGTCTTGAAGACCTTCAAATAGAATAAATAACCAAGCACTACGTTCTACCCCTACATGCATTTAGGGACCAAGTAGACATTTCTAGTCACACTTGTACGTCCCACTACTTTTTTTCCATGGCCAAGTCCTTGGTTTTGGCGGCCTCCATGGCCCTGAAAATCTCCGGCCCGCGGATGTAGCCATTTTTGTAGACTGGCCTGGAATATGTGTCGTTCTTCCATATATCCGGACGCGCTCCCAAATTGTACGAAGTGGTATTGTAAGTGGAATACGAGGGCGTTTGCGAGAGGGAAAGCCTTGCACTTCTTCGGAGGGCCGAACAACGATCGGACTCGGACGATGCGGCCTTGAGGGCGTGCCTATCCAATGAAGAAGTTGAGGAGGGCCGGCCACCAAGCGAGCGGGGAACGACCTGCGAAACAACGCCATGGGAAAAGAAAAATAAGAATGGAGTGGGGAAAATAATGAGGGCGGTTTGGGATGGGCGTTCGTAAAGTTCCCGGCACGCAGATCCAAGATAAGGAAAGCAACAGTGAAAAAGGGGGAGGGGACGAAGAAGGGCACCTTGGATTTGGGGACGTCGGTGCGGGGCACGATGGGCACCGCGGGGGCGTCGACGGGAGCGTCCGGAGCCGATTGAAATGCGGCATTGTTGGATGACGGGGGGGAACGAAGGCATGGAGGGCCGACGATGGCGGATGACTTTGCGGGAGGAGGAGCAGAGTCGGCGGGGGAGGGGTCGCACCGGGTAGCTTCCATGCGGAGACGTCGGCTCGGGCCACGACGAGCGACGCCGTCGTTGCTCGAGGGCGACACACGCCCTAAGCGAACGAGCGTTCGCTTCCCCTTGGAGAGGGGAGAGGACGACGGGGCATACGCGCGGGCGGCAACTTTGGGGGGCGGGCTGTTCACAACGCCGTCGTCGATGCCGACGTCCGGGGAGTAATCCACGGCCGAGGCTGCGTCCACCGCCGAGAAATGGTAGAGGGATGGGATTTGGAAATCCGTCACGCCGCGGGAAGGGGAGCTAGGGGACGAGGGGGGACGGGGAGGGCCGTCGAGGACAGGGGTGTCACATAGGGGGGTAGACTATGGGCAACAAAAAAAGACATCCAAACATGGAATAAAACATTAGATATGTGAAACACAAGGACACAAACACATGCAAGGAGGTTTCTCAAATCAGTTTATTAAATTTTGCGAGCCGAACGATGCTCCTATATACATTATCGCGGGGGCTTAATGCCGCGTTGCCGATGGGGTTGGACCTAACAAAATCCGGGACGCTCCCGGTGTGGAGCACAAGCCTTCTAAGGTAAGGTGCTAGCCTATCTAACAAAAATGTGTCCTTCATATCGCCGGTCCAAGGGTCGGGGAAGATGACGTTGCCCGGGGGGTTGAGAACGCTCTTGGTGGGGCTGTCGTCGATGAGGAGGGTGTTCTCCGCAGTTGGCCACCACCCGTGGGGTACCCCCTCGAGCGGGGGATGCCGCGCCACAGTCTGGACCCGAGGACCTTGAGGAATTGTTGCCCTCCGCCTCGACCGCCGAACTTGGGAACCGGAAATCCCTTCTCGTCGAGAAGTTCATCACATGCCTCTTGGCCGAGGACGAGGCAAGGGCTGGGGAGGTCACGGAAGAGGAAGTCGACGATGGGCTCCGTGTTCTCCAAGACCATAGAGCTCCACACGATGACGTGAGCTAAGCCGAGCACCTCTCGAAGGAAGTCTCGCACGCCGGGACGGGCGCGGACAGCCTTGTGGTTTATGAGGGTGTCGAGCTCACCGTCGTAGTCTTTCTCGTCGGGATGATGGAAGGGACGCGTGGGGACCCTGGGGATGTGTTTGGTGTGACACAACACCCCGTTGAGGTCAAAAACTAGGAACGGTTTCTGTCGGGTCTCAAGTCCACTGGTCGAGGGGTTGCGACCTATCTCCGGGAGGTCCTGTGATTAACAATTCGACTAGTTTAATGCTATGATCTAGTGAAGTGATTATGAAGATGATGAAGACAAACATGAAGATGCATTAGGAGGCTTCAAGGACGAAGAGCAATAATAGCAGTGCAAGGAAAATGTGGAAGGGTACATTCACGAACGCTCGTTCGTGAATGAAGGCCGACAGTGGCAAGGCGCATCATTTACGAACGCTCGTTCGTGAGCGCGGCTTGATGAACATTCACGAGCGGTCGTTCGTGAAGGATGTGGACACGGGGTCGCACCTTTTTACGAACGCCCGTTCGTGAACGAATGGGCACTACCAGGATCAAAATGAAAGAACATGAACATACACACCACAATAAATACGAGTCGATGCAAAGTTAGGGATCGAAAGCTCATTTGCTTATATATTAATGCGCTCAATATGTACAATTTGTCTCGGGTGATAGTTTATCACACAGGTTCCTAAGGCAACATGATGCCGTGATCTACAAAATTTATCGGCCTACAGGAGCACGCAAAAAAGTCTCGCGCAGGTCGGGGAGTCGATGTAGAGAATGCGCCTAAAAAACAACACAGGCGGTTAGGAGTGTTACGAACGAGCGTTCGTATTCTCAGATATGAGTTACCTCGTCATCGGGGGGAGGGGCACCGGCGCTGGACCGAGGAGCCGCTCCCTCCTCAGCGATTAACGAACGCTCGTTCGTAACCACCGCCGCAGACGCCTCCGTCTCCATGACATCGTCCGCCCGCTCCGCCTGGGACGCCTGGGTCTGCTGGATGGTCTCCGCACCGTGGTCGTTGCCACCCAGGTCGAGTGCATCCATGTCGACATCCTCCATGTATGCGGAGGGCTGACGTTCCGGGCTGTCCTCGACATCCATTCTTTGTGCACCTGCCGTGTCATTCGGGCTCCCCTGCGTGTCCCTCACAATGACCATGTCAGTGTGTCGCGCAGTTTCATCGCCCTGTCTATCTACAACCCTGGGGACGACGGTGAAAGGGGTCGTGTCCGTGTCTGAAGGCAGTCCTACCCTTGACGGGGGAGGGGTGAGGATTGCCGGACCTGAAGACTCATGAACGAGCGTTCATAAATCCTCGCCCTCTTGGATGGCCGCCGCGACGGCATCGTGGGTGATGGTGGTGGCCGGCGGGAGTGGAGGAGTCCCCACCGGTGTCGGGTGGGGTGGAGCTGGGAAGGACGGTCCTCCAGCATAAGGGAGATGTGGGGGGTATTGGCCGGATGGGTATCCCAGAGGGAAGGGGTAGGATGGCTGTGGAGGCGCCGCAAAGCTCTGCATCCTGCTCAGCATGTCTAGAATGGCATCCGTCTTCGCGTTGGAGGCCCTCAGCTCCTCCTGGATGACAGACATCTTCCGCTCATTCTCTGCTGCAGCAACCGCCATGTCCTCCTTCATCTTCTGCTCGAGCTTGGCGTTGAGCTCGGCAACGGAGAGCGCCTCCTCCTTGACCCGCTTGTTTTTGTCGAACTCCACCCCCAGCTCGACCATGATGTCCATGTCCCCCTCGTCCTCGTCGGAGACATCGATGATGGCGCCCTCCGACAACTCCACGTACGGGTCTTCTTCATCCTCCGACGCGTGTTGCGGAAGTGGTCCAAGGACGGGCAGGAGCGTTGGTCGAGGACATCGAGATCCTCCATTTTGGGCACCACCAGCTTGGGTCGGCGGGATACCGACGTCGAACAACCTCCAGGCGTGCCGAAGGGTTCCACGCCAGATGTTCGCACGGGGAGGACGTCTTGGGTGGTGCCCGCCGATGACCCCGTATAGCCACCCGGAGTTCCCTGCGGCTCGGATGGAATTCCCGCTGGCGCCAACATTCTCAGAGGGGGGATGCTGAGGGTATGTGCATCTGTATCCCTGTCGACGGGGAGGACATGGTCTTCGTCCTCTAACTCCAAGTCGGGCATGCTCTCGTCAACGGACATGCTGATGTCGAGCCTTGGCACAACCATATCACCCAGGTCCATCATCGACGCCTTTGATCGATGGACCTTGTACTCCTCTTCGTTGATGGCGTCAACGTAAGAGTTGACGCACAATCCCAGCATCTGAGACACGGAAAGAAATTGGTCAGTCATATACGAACGCGCGTTCGTAAATATCAACGTAAAGATTGATGTAAAATAATAAACGAAAACACATAATATGATATTGAATGTTGAAGATGTTTGAAAAAGGCAACATACAATGTTTACGAACGAGCGTTCGTAAAAGTTGGGATGGCTTACCATGGCAGCGTACATAAATTTGCTGCCTCCACAAACGTTGTACACGGTCTCGCCATGCATTGCCAAACCCTGCAAGACAGAGATGTAGAACTCCATCCTGAGTTCAAGGGCCGGGAAGACAGTGTACAACGTTTCTTGGAAGAGATCTTTGGGAGGGGGTGAGCGACGGTGTAGATTTTCTTGAACGTGTTGTTCGCCTTGATGGGTGCACGCCCATTCCTCACTGACTTGTACGTCAAGAAGATGAGACTCACAGCTCCCACCTGCTTGCTCCCCCTGGCCTCGTTGATGGCCACGATCCCTTCAGTCTTTGTAGGCACGTATGTGCTGTGGAAGATGTTGTATTCGAACTTTATTGTCTCCTCGTAAAGCTCGGTCACCATGGAGACCTTGTCCTGTTCAACAACCCACAACCATACGTGTGGTTCCCTCATGGCTGGCGATTTGTACTCCATGAACTTCGCCATGAATGGGTTGTAAAAGGGGACCCCCTTCGCCCCCTGCCTTGATGCACCAGGGATCCCCCGAAAATCTATGATTGCGAAGGGACAACCCCTCCGGTCCTCCCTCACCTCAGCCCTGCTGATGGTGCCATCCCATTTGGAGAATGTTGTCCTCTCCATCCCTGTGGTTATCAGGCAAAATCGCGCTAAGCCGTCAAACTTGGCGCTCCTCTTCCTCTCCAAGAAGGAGATGTATTTCTGCAGCTCCTGGGGTTCAGTCTCGGAATTCTTCGAGCGTTTGTTCCCCTTGAGCTTCAAAACGGAGGCATGCTCCCTAACCAGACTACGCATTGAGGCACCGTTGATGTTGTACAACACCTTGAACTCTTTCCACTTGGCCCAGTTGACTTCGTCGTGGGCGTGGAAGAGCTCCCTCTCTGGCATGAGCCCATTTAACTCCCGCATCGCGCCCGTCTTCAGTTTCCTGTGGTCGCACCACTCCTTTACGGAGTATGTCCCGGGCTTGTGCTTCGGCCTCTTCAAAAATATCTTGGGGTATGGGATGGTCCTTCCCACCGTGTTCCCAAGAAGGTGTATTGCGCATCGCTGCAACTCTGACTCTGTCGGCCCTTGCAGCGGCCTGAAAAACTCCCTCAGCAGTGGAGGGGCCTCGGCGCTCTTGTCGACGCTGTATTTTTCCTCAGTGTCGGGATTGACCAAATCACCCGAGCTGTGGGCGTCGAAGAAATGGGTCCACAACTCCCATGTGTCGTTGTTGTAGCATATCAGTCGGAGCTCGCCCTTGAGCTCCAGGACTGATTTGGTTGTTGTGGACTTCATGTCGATGGAGGAGAATTTGTCCACCATCGCATCACAGAACGCCTGCAATGCACATCAAGGGTGTCAGTGTTTTCCATTACATACGAACGCACGTTCGTAAATTGAAATACTAAAGCACAGAATGAAAGTGTAGGAAATATACGAACGCTCGTTCGTAAACCCACCTTCCATTGTGGCGACTGGATCTTTGCGTTTTCCCTCTCCTTTGGAGGGCACCCGTGTGCGACCCAGACGTCTCTTGCAGCCACTATATTGGCAGCCCAGGACGCCTCAAACGCCTTGATCTTGTTCCCCGAATTGAGAAACGTCGATATTTTTCTCAGCTTGTCCAAGTCGTCCGACCACACCAGGAATGCCTTCCAGTACCGAAGTTCCGCCTTGAGCTCGTGCTGGAAGTTATCATCCTTGAGGATGATCTGCGACGCCTCCAAGCTGTGCTGACCGTCTATAATCCAGACCTCTCCATTCTGGATTCGAGGCTAGTCCTTCTCCGAGGGACGAGAAGTCAATCCCTTAGGCATGACACAGACAGTCTGCCTATCCCACTTTACGTTGTTCATGGGATTATTTATCTGCCACTTCACACCCCCGCTTTCGCGAGACCTAACTACCCACTTGTTAGGAGATTTCTCGCACTTGAAGCAGTCCACGTTGAATGTGAAGTGGCGTCCCATGGGCCAGCAATCCTTGGAATAGTTGTTGAAGTCGCGTAGGATCCTGGTAGCCTTCACAGCATCTGGGGTCTCTCCCTTTTTCAAAGGGGTAGGCATCACTGGCGGCGAGCTCACTTCAAGGGCCTCCGTGACTCCAGACTTCTCCATGTCGTCCCTGGACCTCTTGGATGGCGTGGACTGTCTGCTGGTCCCCTGGGTCAGCCTGCTCGCGGAGGGCACCGGCTTGGGTGCGCTTCTTGAACCTCCTGCCCCTGAGGGAGATGGTTTTTTTGGACTCTTCTTCTTTTTGTTTGCCTCAGCCATCGCACTGTTGTATTTGGAGATGTTCAACGCCACTGCGGTCAATTTCCTAGCAGTCCAGAATTGGCTGAGGACGTACTTTGTGAAGAGGCCATCCAGGTTGAAATGCTTTGCATCTGGTCCAGCATTCAGGCATGCGTATACGTAGGAGAAGGAGTGTAACAAGTAATGTAGGAGGAGATTTATGTGGTCATTTTTGTATTTCATATCCAGAATAACAAAATCTCCTTGGGCCTCTATGGACTCTATCTCCCACGACTTCATCTGCACCCATTGTTCTGGCTGGTCTGGCCTCGTCTGCAGCTCGTAAGTGAATCGCAACGCAAAAAGGCCGTCTTCGAGTTTAGTTGGTATGGCCGTCCATTCTCCCATGAAGTTGTCCTTGGGGACATAGCTATCGTTGCCGTTTATGTCCTTCACGGATTCCGGCAGGCGATCCGCCGGCACTGCGAACATTTCGATGGGGTTTCTACTTGTTCTCGCCATCTGCATGATACGAAACAAGGTTAGGATCGTTTTTACGAACGTTAGTTCGTAACAGCCGCGAAACTATGTACTCGTAACATCGTGGACAGGGTATGCAGTTGTATGTTGGAACTGTGAAAACATAATGTAATCGCATTGAAATGCTTGAGGTGTAGTTTATTTACGAACGGCTGTTCGTAAGTAGGTGTATTGTGTAATGCGATCACATTTACGAACGAGCGTTCGTAAAGACGTTCGTAATTGTTTTTGTTCATTCTTACAAACTAAAATATTTTGTAAAGGCTGCAATATAATGTGTATGTTCATATTGTTTAGTCTCCAAATATTGTTGGTTGGCATTCAGCTTCTTTTGTCTGTTGCATAAAGTTTCGAACGCACGTTCGTAAATATGTAGCCTTCTGGTGTCATGCAGACGTTTATGAACGCCCGTTCGTAAATGGGTGTCCATTTCCTTTTTAAAATTATTAATATGTCATGCGATGGTTTGGACTTTACGAACGTGCGTTCGTAACTGGGTGCCTGTATTTTATGTATAATATTATGTTGGATCCGTACATATACGTATATGTTTCACACAGACATGGATCTGTGTTTCAGGAATCCTTGCAATGCTTTTTGCAATGCTTGGCCAGAATGATAGAAATTGAAGAAAAAAATTGAATCAGCACATAAGTGAGTTTCAGAATGTCAGGGAGAAACCAAAATGAAGAACACATGCATACAAAACACATTCAGCTCTGGCAACACATGGAATTCAACAATGAACAAATATCAGAATGTGAGGCAAATGAGTTCAGAAGGTTTACTCTGCTCACAATGTTCTTCCTCCCTTACTGTACTCACAAAATCTGCTCTTCTTCCCTTACTCAAAAACCCAGAAAAGCTCACAAATGAAAACTCAGGTCATCCACTCAATCCTCGCACCACTCAATCCTCCCACACACTGAAGCCCTCGCACGTTATGTACAAACCCTAGCAACTACTCTGATGTGCGTGCAACTCCCAAGCGTGCAATTGTCAAGCTTGTAGCTCTCAAGCTTGCTACCCTAATGCTAGCAACTCCCAAGCTTGCAACTCCCAAGCTAGCTACTGCCAATATCCCAACTCTCAAGGGAAACTTGCAATTCAACACACTAGCGCCGACAAAACTATTATCAAAGATGTATAACTAAAAATGGCAAGAGCTTCGCTCCGCATCTGCTCAGCGCTCCGCTTTTCTCTCTGCTGCAACTGACAATGAGGAGAGTAGAGGAAGGGGCGCAGGGAGGTAGCCGGCGCCGCTAGGGTTTCCCCGCCGCCTCCCACTGGGCAGGGCTTGGATGGGGTATGGGGGATGGGGGGGGATGGGCTGGGGGGATTGGATGGGATGGGTGTGGGGGGATGGGACGGGATGGGCTGGGGGGATGGGATGGGATGGGGATGGGGGTAGGGGGATGTGTTGTGTTTTAACACTCAAATGTGTTGGTTTCATCCAACTGTGTGACATGAATTGTTGCCATATTATGGAGGTAGTCATACATGACTACCATGTCCATTCTTGTTAGGATGGAAAAACGTTCAATGACTCTCTCGCATGAAAATGAAAGTTGGATGTATAAGTAATATAGGCATGTTTAATTCATGCTTTGTAATATGTATATGTAGTGGAGGCGTTTCACATTAGTTTGAAGAGCTTAATATAAATACAACAATTTCTTTTGCCGCATTCCATTTAAGCACCTATACATTTGGTTCCTTTGTAAACTTCAAGTATATAGGGGTGCAGTTCCGGTTTAATGAGCCAAAGGACGTGTTGACAGTCCTTAAAAATTGTACCACCTTGACTTTGAAATTACATTGCAAAATGAAATGAATAGCAATTCACATTTTTTCTTCGCCAAAAGTTTGTCTATATCATATATTCAATATCTAATTAGGTTTATTTCATGTGAGTATTCTATAACTAATTTATTTTGGTGCTTACAACAATCTTAAGTAGTTGTTGACAGCTGCTTAAAAATTTCACACGTGCTTAAGGCAATCTAAATCTTCATAATTTGTATTGAAATTTTGACAATGTTGTATTAACAACTTGGTCAAGGGCAACATAACTTCAAACACCTCACAAGTTATGCCATGTTTTGTGAAACTGCATCTAAAATTTTGTGTTTCAAACGCACTTTTCAACCTTTAAATGAATTCTTTTGAAAATGGTGCCTAAAAAGAAGTTGTTTGTTTTGTTGCATATGAGGGCATGGATGTGTTGTCCATGATAATATGCTTCATATGTATGATATTTCATTTTTTAAGATAATATATTGCCTGAAAAAATGAATTAAGTCCTAGTAAGTGGCCCTAGTAAGTGGCCCAAATAAGTGGCGGGGTTGGCTCATTAAACCAAAACCATACCCATAGGGAGTATAAATTTGTAGCGAACAATCCACGTCATTTAGGGTGGAATCGATGATGAATCCATCACCAAGGATGTGCATAATATGGTCTTTTGAAATATAGTGTTTCCAAACTTGAAATATCTTTCAAGTTGTGCAATGGTTCCACAAATTATTATTTACTTCATAAAGGACCCAATTTGAGATGGGTGTCCTTTTTATTACAAGTGGTGGAAGAAAAATTCAAATTCCAAGAGGTCCTCAATTCATTCAATTGGGTGTCAACTTCCACTAACATTTGTATAGTGTAATGAACTTTAAATTGAACTTGAACCAGTGCATTTGAGCCATGAAGTCAGATGTTTTGCCAACATGAAATGTGCATTACACATAAAATAAGTACGTGCGATATGATTAATTTAGTGAAGATTGTTTGTGTAATCTATTGTAATAACTACCTTTCATGCACAACGTTCAGGAACCCTAAACCCTAACCCCAAACCCTAAACCCTACATCCCTAAATCTTTAAATTTCACCAACCTTTAAGATATGTGGCCATGTGATCGTCCGCGGGCATGTCCAACTGGTGTACTGATGTTGCTGGGATTTGGAATTATTGCTTCATTCGGTTAATAGCAACTATTGAGAATCGTGCCGTTTGTCATTTCAAGATTCAAAATTGGATTTCATGATACAACTTTGTTTGTGGTCAAATATAGTGAAGTTAGAAATTCTCCCTCGTTCACCTTAATAGTGTTGAGTGCATTTTGATCACACAATCCATACTTCATCTTATTAGAACATGCATGTCTTAAGTTTAAACGAACAATTTTAGCTATGAATTGACTTCTCGTAGGATGCAAAATACGCAATTAGTGTGATTATACCTGGTATGGTTAGAATTCATTAATTTGAAGAGCTTAGTATAAATACATGAATTTGTTTTCCCGCATCCCCCTAGTACCTCATAGTGAACTCATAAAGGATGTTCATATAGTGTTTTGGAATATAGTGTTTTCAGAAAAGAAATATCTTTCAAGTTGTTCAATGGTTCCTCAAATAATTATTAGCTTCATAAAGGACCCAATTTGAGATTGGGGGGAGCATATTACGGGCATGTTTTTATGTGAATCACATGATACCTACAATGTTAGGGGCCTCCACAACCGATTTTGACCCACTCTTATCACTACAAGAAACCTTGTCCATTCCAACCATGGTATCAATGACTCACTGTCCTAAACAACTTATTAAACGACTGTGATGCCTACTCAACTCACCTTGTGTGACGTGGATTACGTGTGAGTCATTGTTAAGTCATTTTAATGACTTATGATGAACTCTGTTGACGACCGCATAACATACTCATTTTATGTCTACCAAATATCGTCCACTACATCCATTCGTGTGTGACGTGGATAGAATATCATGACTTGGCTGATTATTAGTCATTATCTAGTTGTGATTTAACGACTACGTGTATACTATTACTTAGAGATAACACAAATTAGTGATGTGGCACTTACATCCCTTTAATGATGTGGAAATTAGGGATGTATTGAGTGAACATTATTCTCGATAATATTGACGTGTCAAAAGAATGACTACGACTTCCAAACTCAATGACTGACTCACATGCACGTTGAGATTGGGATGACGTGTATAAGCGTTTAGTCATTGTATGAGTTACTGAAATGACTCATGGATGACATGTGCAAGCAACATATTGGTCACTAAACATGTTTGACACGATGAGGTGGCATGCCGTGTCATCGATGACATAAGCTTAGTACATTTATTGACGTATATGGAAGATATTCATTGCCAAGGTGCACATGTGATGGAGGTCTGAAATCATAAGTTTAATGGCGGGCATTGTGCACGAACAATGCATTTCATTTTTCATGCCACGTAATCAATGACGTGGACGTGTAAGTCGTAGTGGAGTTGAAGTACAGTCATAGTATTGTTGAGTACAACCTACGTAGAACATTTGTAAGGCCAGCTGGGCTTTTGAAAGGACGAACACCTAAAATTTAGCTAGTGCCAAGGAATTATCTAAAGCTGATAGTTCTATGGCTCCCACCAATGACGCTGTGGTGGGCGGGGGAGGCACATGGTTCACCAACTGCATGCCACGCGCTTCTTCGGTGGTGGTCATGAAGACATCTGTTGTGCTCTGTTCATGTCTTTGGGAGCGTGCCTCCTTCGCCAATACTACTCTCCACCCCGGTTTTTGCACTTCGTCTAACCAAAATACTTGTGTCATTTGGCTGGAGAATATGAACGGTTCCAACATTTGAGGAACCTTGTGGCGGAAATTTACAACCATGAATCCAGCCTCGTCTCTTACATACGTAGGGTTGCCCCGGTTGTCATATTGCTTCATCCACTCACACCTAAAAAGTATGACTGGTGTATGAAGTGGCCCATAGTTCAATTTTAGTATATCCTTTAGTACTCCCACATAGTTCAATGTCACCTCCTCCGAACCCACGGAAGGCATGTGAAACACAGAGGCAACACCGCTGTCGTAAGTTTTTAGCGTCCTGGATTGTTGGTCCTCCACCCGAAAGTGGTTTCCATAGGCCTTCATCCTCGTATATCGTGTGGCTATCTGTGATGGTCTGCTGCACAACAGAACCCTGTCCATGTCATCCTCATCGTTCGGGTCAATAGGGTGATTGTGCACTACGTCTTTAATCCAAGTCTCAAACGTGGAAATGCTGGGGTTCTGTACCTGTTCCTCTTTCCATTGCCTGCACATCCAACTAGTCAAATATTAGTTGCTCACTAGTCATTCACTACTCTTCCACCTCGTCAGACAGTAGTCATTCACTAGTCTTTCACTATTCACTACTCGTACACATGCTCAGACAGTAGTCTATCGCTACTCTTCCACTACTCATCCACCTGGTTAGACAGTAATCATTCACTAGTCATTCATCACTCACTACTCGTCCACCTGGTCAGACGGTAGTCATTCACTAGTCCTTCACTACTCATCCACATGGTCAGATAGTAGCTTTTCCCAGCGGCGATCATGTTTAGGAAAACAACAGGGCACACTGAGACATGAACGTGCAATCACAAATACATAATCAGGCTCACCTATGCCAGGGTGCCATGAGGGATAAATTGGTCAAAGCATATTGGTGGGCAACATCTCTCAATGTTGGTGTCATCACGTACTTTGTTCCTGCCCCT
This sequence comes from Polytrichum formosum, assembly GCA_964035585.1. Taxonomy (NCBI): domain Eukaryota; kingdom Viridiplantae; phylum Streptophyta; class Polytrichopsida; order Polytrichales; family Polytrichaceae; genus Polytrichum; species Polytrichum formosum. Next base: position 21,808,941 of record OZ037940.1, on the reverse strand, counting down.
TCTAGCACCTCCTCTGCATCTCCGTACTCCTCATCTGCATCCCAAACTCGACGGTCAACCACTTCAAACTTGTGGAAATATTCCGTGATGAAACCTAGGCATTCATCTCTCGCATAACCCTCCGCCATGCTTGCTTCCGGTCTTGCCATATTCCGAACATAATGCTTTAATGTTTTCATGTATCTTTCAATAGGATACATCCACCTTGTGGAGACAGGACCACATATGTCCAATTCATCGACTAGGTGATATAATAAATGCGTCATAATGTCAAAAAAAGACGGAGGGAAATGAATCTCCAAAAGTGCCATGCTCCGTGCAACGTCCGCCTGTAGAGCTTCAAATTCCAATGGGTTCCAAACACTGTCACATATCCTTCGGAACACTTTCGAAATCCTCATCACCGCCATTCGTGGACCAGGTTGTAAAAGACCTCTTAAGGCTAGCGGCATGATTTGTTGCATAAGCACATGGTAATCATGTGACTTTAAACCCCCATACGTCCTCTTGTGTATATATTGAGCCATGTTGGAAACATGTCCTGATGGTGTCTTCAAGTTCTCCATAACACTACAAAACACTTCGAACTCTTCGCTGGTCAACACATATGGGGCCGCCGGTTTCAACATTTTGCCATTTTTCTTTGGGTGGGGAATGAGCCACAAATGCGGCCTGATGCCTCTGCGTTGCAAGTCCCGGCGGACCTTCACGGTGTCCTTATGTCCAGTGACGGTCTTCAAAATGTTCTTTGAAAAGTTTTGCTCACAATGCATAACATCCAGCGTATATCGTATGAGCAGATCCTGCCAATATAGTCATATATTGGTTAGTTCAGGGGACGTGTAAGAACGACTGTGATTATGACTGTCATTACGACTATGATTGCTACTGTGTTTACGACTGTGATTATGACGTTCATATACGTCGGTGATGGCTACAATGACTAGTAGTTTTGTCTCATTCTGGAGGTACTGTAATGCACACATGGTATTCATGGATGGGAGGCAGGAGCCTGTACTCTTTACTATACTGCCACGTGACCATTTCTGTAGTTTTTTTGTAGTCATTTCTATTTTTTGAACATGATGTGTTCCAAACGTGCAGTACGCTAGGTTCATGCATGTGCCCATGTGTATCCTAAACGACTATTCCGTTACTAGTCAGTAACTACAGCCTGGTCGCACGTGCACATGTTTATGCCATATGTGACCACATTGAGTCGTTCTTTACTCTTTCTTTAGTTGGACATGTCGTTGCATGCGAGGATACATGCAATATTCAAGTCAAAGCAGCTGGATCATTTACCTTCCAATAAGGCAGGTTGTATAAAATGCTCCTCCTTTTCACACCATGTGTTTTCGATGGGTCTCCAGCGGAGCCTTCTTTGTTCCCTTCGTCCAACCAGGTTTGATACTCGGTGGCTCGTGCCACTTGCTCACCTGCGGTAACAACATTGGGCTTACCTCGATCTTCCATACGTCCATTGAAGTGGTCCTTCATTTCCGGCGACCTCCACGGATCGTCATGGGCAAGCCACCTCCTTGTGTCTGTATAGGTTTGCTTTCCAAGTTCGATAGAATGTTCACCTTTAAAATGTGGCCCACACACAGGACAAGCCGCATAGCCCTGATGTGCAACACCTGCAACTGTCCCATAACCGGGAAAATCGTGTATGGTCCATAGCAATACTGCTCTAAGTTTGAAAGCCTTTGACCCCACCTCCTTGAGCACGTCATAGGCACCCACACCCTTCCATAATTGGATCAACTCCTCTACCAATGGTTCCAAGTACACATCAAAGAATTGAGATGTCACAGACTGTTTTCCTGGGATTAGCAGTGCCAACATTATGAAAAATTTCTTCGTAGTCAACCATGGGGGTATGTTGTAATTCAACAACATTACCGGCCATGTACTCCAACTTGTACGTTGCAACTTGAAAGGGTTGACTCCATCGGCTGCCATTCCTAAGTGAATGTTACGGTATTCTTGGCCAAAACTAGAGTCTACATTTTCATGTACGTGTTTCCATGCCTTTGAATCACAAGGATGTCTTACCAATCCATCTGTGCTTGTGTTCTTTGCATGCCACACCATGAGTTCAGATATTGTGGGTGTACGGAACATACGTCTTAGTCTTGGAATAATGGGAAACTGTCTACGTACTTTCCAAGGCCTCTGTTTTTTGGCCTCGTCTTTGTAACGTGGTTTCTTACACTTTGGACAATGAGTTGCACCTTCATATTGCCCTCTAAATAATATACAACCTGCTTGGCATGCATGAATTGTATTGTAATTCAATCCTAATTTGCGAATCAAGCCTTTTGCAGCATGAAGGTTTTTGGGTAGCATATTCTCACTGGGTAGTAGGTGTTCTCGGAAGAGGGTGAATAGCTGGTCCGCAAACTTGTTGCTTACACCATGGATCGTACACAAAGTCATTATCAATATCGTGGCGGCCAACACCGAAGATTTGGCTCCATGGTACAACTCCCCAATTGCTTCTTCCAACTCATGTGGATCATCATAATTGTCTTCCTCTGCAATGCCACCTCCATTTTCCCCCAAAGGCTCGTCCTCTGACTCATCATCTGAATCAGAGGCTTCATCATGGGCCAGCTCATCGACAACTGTGAAGGCACCCATTACTATGTCCTCAAACTTTTCTTCCAATGTAGACGGGGGGACTGGTGCCTCATCAATTTTTTGGAATGCTTCCTCTACCATCGCGTGCATATCCAACCCTTCGTCAATGTGTCCGTCATGTGGTCTTGGGGGTCTCCTAAACTCCTGTTCCCACTCTTCATCGGAGGCGTCCCTCTCTCCAGGCCCCCTCCGCACTCTGAAGCTGGGTTCCCTCCCATTTCTGATGAGATGGTCCTTTACTTTTGCAATGTAAAGTTGACGTCGTCCTTTACATTTGCAACATGGGCAGTGAATTCGTTTCAGGTTATACAATGAGGCCCTCTCTTGCTCCCTCCTCCACAAACGATCATCGCGGTGTTCTTGCCGTCTCCTATCATTAAGAGGGAGTCTTCCTCCGTTCATGTCCCCTGCAAGCTTGCCACTATGCACATATCAATGACTGTGATGTGCGGTCTTCAAACAGGGTTCCCACCACCCATTTCATGGTGGTTCATCTGTCATAAACTGTTCGTACACTAGTCACACAGTAGTTGTTCACGTGTACGCCGAGAACACTCAACATGAACTAGTCATTCACTGGTCATTCAGCAGTCAATCACGTGTCATTCAGTAGTCGTTAACCTTGAATTTAAGGTCAGTGGGTCTTAAATGGACAAATTTAGCATTGTGCCCACTTCTTGTGCTTTGCAAAACACTACTTAATGTGAGATGGTTGCAAATTTCAAATAAGTTGTGGGTACTATGTTCATAGTTGTCAAAGCTATGAGGATATTCTAGTTCATTATCGACCACAAGATTCCCCAGCTCATCAAACACACCTCTGCATTCCCTCCATCATGTTCACCATGCAATGTAGACAGGAAGAAAAAGAAATTTGGCCTTGCAAACTAAGTTCCAAAGTGGAGACCTGGGCATGAGCTTATAATTGCTATTGTGATATTGTGTTCGAATATCACTAGCCATGCAATAGTCATTTACCAGTTGTTCACAAGTCATTCACTAGTAAATTCTACCAATTACCGGGCTTTTCAAAAATCCACTCCTAAACCCGCCAAACCCCTAATTGCAACCACTCCGCACCTTTTCCGAAACCCCTCGCAAATACCCCAAGCTCCCAAAGACATCCGCATCTAAACATATTTTTTATCCGCTCCCAAAATTGTAAATTCCACCACTTGCCGGGGTAACCCATTCACACCCCAATGTGTGAAGTTACGTTCCGTTCCATTCCATTCCAAGTTTACTCCTACACGAAAGAAACCAAACCCAGTCCGCCACAATACCAACGTCCAATTTACTATTTCCTACCTCCCGCATTCATCCAACCCTTCAATAGATCACCCTTTTTCACTATTTTTTGTCAGTCCCTACATACATCATAATCCATCCAACCCCACCCATCCACCGCACTTATACCTAAGTGTGTCCAAACCCGTTCTTCTTTCCTATACCTACTTTCATTCGGCCCCTGAGTAAATGCAAATTACGACCCCTTTTAACCCTGTAAACTAACCCCTTTTTACCCTCAACCCTGAAATAGATCACACTATTTGCCTAATTTTATTCCACCCCTAAATACATCCAAATCAAATCCACCCCACCCGTTCACCTCACTTATACCTAAGTGTCATTAACCCCATTCTTTTTTCGTATCCCTACTTTCAATCGGGCCCTAAATAAATCCAAATTCCAACCCCCTTTTTGCCCTGAACCTTGAAATAGACACCACTTTTCACCCTGCTTGCCTATTTTTATCCATTCCCTAAATACATCATAATCGATTCCACCCCACCCATCCACCGCACTTATACGTAAGTGTGTCCAACAGAATTCTTTTTTTGTATAATTAATTTCAATCCGGGCCTAAGTAAATCCAAATTCCAACCCCTTTTTACCCTAATCCTGAAATAGGCAACATTTTCACCCTGTTTGCCTAATTTTAGTTGACCCTTAAATATATCATAATCGATTCCACCCCACCCATCCACCCCACTTATACGTAAGTGTGTCCAACCCCATTCTTGTTTTGTAAAAGTAATTTCAATTGGGCCCTAAGTAAATCCAAATTCGGACCCCTTTTTACCCTGTTCCTGAAATAGACAACATTTTTCACCCTGTTTGCCTAATTTTACTGGACCCTTTAATATATCATAATCGATTCCACCCGATTCATATGCCGCACTTATACGTAAGTGTGATGAAATCCACTTTTATTTCGTATGCCTATTTTCATTCATTAGTCATTAAGTAATCATTCACTAGTAATTGAGCAGTCATCCAAAAGTCATTCACTAGTCATTCACTAGTCATTATTCAAATTGAAACAGTCTACATAGTGAAGCCCTGGCGCGTCGAATTGTATCCGTTAGGTCTCCGCCCCTAAATACAATGCAGTCCATGGCGTATTGCACGTCTGGGCTCAAGGCAAGAGACTCAAATTGTTGTCTTATCTGTAGAGAGTATAGAGGTAGTTTGTGTGATTCTTTGAAGTATAAGGCTGAGGATATGGACCTGGATAGGTGCTCCTACGAGTTGGAACGCGACAAACGCGTCGCGAAGATCAAGGAGATCATGAAGCCCATGGAGCAAGCAGCATTGAGTCTGTAAGTGTTTCTTACCTGCTAAGTGTTGTAATGTTGTGTCCGAATCTTGTGGGAATGAATAGCCTCCACATCACCGATGTCAGCTACAGTGGCGCCACCAAATCCGACAACCTTCAACACAAGTTAGCAACAGATGCTCCGCCGCACAGCAGCTCCGAAAATTCGGGGTTTGCAGATGTTGGGGTTTTGAGCGCTGGTTGCAGGTTCGGAGGGCACGAATGCGCCACGTGGCAACATCTCCGCCGTTCATGTGTAAGGTGTGGATGCAGTCCACTTCGTTGTGGGTCAGCAGGGGTCACAGAGTGTTGACGAAGCCCCCCCTTCATTCTCTCCCTTTGGATCTGCGGTCGTCTCTCGTTGTGCTCTCCGCTCCTGGTAAGGTACCCATCTCCTGGACAACAATCAAGCTTTTCATTTTTGAAATTTTGATTTTGGGTTGTATGTGGACTTAGATTTAGGCTAGGTTGGTTACATTTTGTGGGTGGGACAGATTTGTGAGAGGGGAGGGGGCCAGCCTCGGTTCCGAGGGGTAGAGGGCATGCAAGCTTTTCATTTCTGAAATTTTGATTTTGGGTTGTATGTGGACTTAGATTTAGGCTAGGTTGGTTACATTTTGTGGGTGGGACAGATTTGTGAGAGGGGACGGGGCCAGCCTCGGTTCCGAGGGATAGAGGGCATGCAAGCTTTTCATTTCTGAAATTTTGATTTTGGGTTGTATGTGGACTTAGATTTAGGCTAGGTTGGTTACATTTTGTGGGCGGGACAGATTTGTGAGAGGGGAGGGGGCTAGCCTCGGTTCAGAGGGGTAGAGGGCATGCAAGCTTTTCATTTCTGAAATTTTGATTTTGGGTTGTATGTGGACTTAGATTTAGGCTAGGTTGGTTACATTTTGTGGGCGGGACAGATTTGTGAGAGGGGAGGGTGCCAGCCTCGTTTCCGAGGGGTAGAGGGCATTCAAGCTCTTCATTTCTGAAATTTTGATTTTGGGTTGTATGTGGACTTAGATTTAGGCTAGGTTGGTTACATTTTGTGGGCGGGACAGATTTGTGAGAGGGGAGGGGGCCAGCCTCGTTTCCGAGGGGTGGAGGGCATTCAAGCTTTTCATTTCTGAAATTTTGATTTTGGGTTGTATGTGGACTTAGATTTAGGCTAGGTTGGTTACATTTTGTGGGCGGGACAGATTTGTGAGAGGGGAGGGGGCCAGCCTCGTTTCTGAGGGATAGAGGGCATTCAAGCTTTTCATTTCTGAAATTTTGATTTTGGGTTGTATGTGGACTTAGATTTAGGCTAGGTTGGTTACATTTTGTGGGTGGGACAGATTTGTGAGAGGGGAGGGGGCCAGCCTCGTTTCCGAGGGGTGGAGGGCATTCAAGCTTTTCATTTCTGAAATTTTGATTTTGGGTTGTATGTGGACTTAGATTTAGGCTAGGTTGGTTACATTTTGTGGGTGGGACAGATTTGTGAGAGGGGAGGGGGCCAGCCTCGTTTCCGAGGGGTGGAGGGCATTCAAGCTTTTCATTTCTGAAATTTTGATTTTGGGTTGTATGTGGACTTAGATTTAGGCTAGGTTGGTTACATTTTGTGGGTGGGACAGATTTGTGAGAGGGGAGGGGGCCAGCCTCGTTTCCGAGGGGTGGAGGGCATTCAAGCTTTTCATTTCTGAAATTTTGATTTTGGGTTGTATGTGGACTTAGATTTAGGCTAGGTTGGTTACATTTTGTGGGCGGGACAGATTTGTGAGAGGGGAGGGGGCCAGCCTCGGTTCCGAGGGGTAGAGGGCATTCAAGCTTTTCATTTCTGAAATTTTGATTTTGGGTTGTATGTGGACTTAGATTTAGGCTAGGTTGGTTACATTTTGTGGGTGGGACAGATTTGTGAGAGGGGAGGGGGCCAGCCTCGTGACACTTTTAAGGGTCCTATATTTTTGCCTCATATTTAAACACTGCTTAGTGATAGTTTTACCATGAGAAATTCGTCCGTGAACTAACTCAAGGATATGTGCACTTGACAATAGCTTGCAAAGATGGCCATTAATAAAGTCTGTTTTTATTGACATTGTGTCTGCCAGGTTATGAACCTTGTAGCAGTACGAAGAGGTCTTCTTGTATGGAGCCCAAATCCCCGGATCAGGTATGTTATAACTCTAGTGTAGTACCATGCAGATTCTTGAGTTGGTTGAAGTCACTCATTTACACTTCATTTTCTCCTACAAATGAGCTTCAGCATCAAGTTAAAACTAGGTACTACATTCATAATGACTCAGAATACTACATTTGAATTGAATTGCCTGGCTTCCAATTGACATGTTAACAATTGAACCTAGAATGGTGTCTATATTTTGAGCACATAGTTCAATCTCATCATAACAAGTGTCCATTCTTTAACTGTAAACCTTGCCATGTACCACTCAAATATGGGTGTCTGATTGAGAGGAGTGACACATAAGGCCCACATGTACCTTAACTGTTACGGTACTTTGCGTTGGTCCTTTTATTGTATTTAGAAAACCCACCAGAGATTCCACAGAAATTCTAAAAATGCTCTGCCAAAATCCGAGTTGCACATTCTTGACTGAATCATCAAGAAAATTGTAAATGATGTGCATTCTGTTTTTAAGAATCTTGATGAAGGTTGTTTTATGTTAAGTAGGTCGCTATCATAATTTGTCGACCTGTCTCTAGTTATCGATACTAGATCCACCAAAGAAGTTAAGGATGGCGATGGATGGGTTGTTGTTGTGGATTGAGTTTGGTTGCACAATGCTCGGAAATGGCAGTGCTGGGACTTTTTTTTCTGATACTTTGTACTTGTCTCCCATGTATGTTTAGTAAATCCACCTGAGATTTCACTTGGGAAGCACCACAACCAGCCCTACTATCAGCAAGAATCATCTTTTGTGAACCCGCAGGTGAAACATCTTCTCTTCAAAGACTCCATTCAAAAAAATATGTGTATGCAAGATTTAGTTGCATCACATCAGCTTAGCTATTTGATTGCAATCTGATGAAACATGGGATAATGGCATTGTTGATGATTTTGTGTCTTATGTTAACCCTTATAGGTTATATCATTGTGCCCAAAGGCAGATGGCGATCAACATGATGAGAAAGAGTTTGAAGAGGAGGATCTTGTTTTAAGAGTCGAGGTATACAACTGGAGTGAAATATTTATGCATTAAAAAGAATCGTGTGTGCTGTTGGGTTTATAGTTCAAGGAGCATAATAGATTTTTTGGATAAAGAAACATATGTTGCAACATTGCACATGGTCTTGCTATGTCAGAAATTAATGTAGAGGGCACTCTATTTCATCTTTACTAGCTTAAATGTAGTTTCCACGTGGGATATAAGTGAGCCTTAGCCAATGTGATCATGACGAGTGGAAATTGTTTTTGTCTGAATAGAGAGCCCTCTAAGGTAGTCATTTTGCCATGAAACCGAAATTTAAACCAACCAGATACTGTTGCACACATCCCACATGGTTTTCCATTCACAGTTACTTATTTTAACTAGACAGCTATATTTGAGTGGTGTGTAGTTAGGTGTGGATCTAAGAATGGAGACCTGAGAAGACATGTTTTTGAAAAAGTTTGGACTACGTGCTTAAATTTTTTTACCATAATAAGGCTCAATAGTCAATGTAACCAGAACTTCTATTACGGTACTTTGCGTTGGTCCTTTTTTGTATTTATTGAACCCACCAGAGATTCCACATAAATTATGAAAATGCTCTGCCAAAATCCGAGTTGCACATTATGGACAAAATCCGAATTTATGGACATGATATTGCAACCCCACGTATTCATCTGATTTTTCCTACTTTGGAACATATAGTCCTAATTTTGAAAAATATTACTTAGAGCTTTAGTGTGCACAAGGAATGCATCACAAACGAAGCTCAAGGAGGGAAGGAGAACTTGTTTCTGTTAAGACTATGTGGACAACTTTTCAATGAAATAAAATTACATCTCTCTCAACATTTATGGGATAGTATTAAGGGGTTCCAAGTATTGGAAGCGGAGGTGAAATGAGGAGAGGTGAACCATGAATATTACCTGTTTGATTACATGGCAATAACAAATTCAGCCAAGTATTTTGAGGATTTTTGATTCATCCAACCTTTAAATATTTGACCCTTATTTTATGTCTCTTTACAAGGCAGTGGATATTTGTATCTGCACCCTCAATTTAAATTTGCTAACCATCTTGTGCTAATCACGTGTTTCATATCAGATTAGTAGTGGCTAGTAGGGGACAAGAACAAGTCAAGACCCATCTACCTTAGTTGCCTTCAAGCACAGGGAGCTTGCTATTGCTGAGATTTTCAAACGTGCCAATTGATATCGAAACCCCTTTTCGTTGGTTTGGCTTGGAAGATTTTTGTTTATTTCATCCTCATTATATGCGCATCGGCAAGCAAAATTGTGTAGCTTCTTTAGATTCTGAAATCCTTAGGATGCCATCTGATAAAAGTGAATCTCGGCTTTGTAGCCATCAAAACTTAAGTCATTGTTGCATGCCCTCCATTGTTTCATGCCCTCCATTGCAGGCGCGAGAGCTTTAGCGCACCGAAGCCATCTTCAATCAATTTGCGTGCGGCAGTGGGGGCCAGTTTGCGCCGTAGCCACAGAGTAATGCGGAACCTCCAAGGAACATCCAAGGCCCGGGAAGATGTTCGGGACATGGTTGGGGACTCGGAATCATCGGACACAAAGACTACCGACGACTTCAGTCCAGGTGAGCCTCCTCATTCGCACTTGCCCAAATGCAGAAATTCATATGGAAGCAATTATATAATGCACTATCTCGCACACGGATCCTGCACATACCCATGGTGTTTATGTAAGCATGTATAGCTTAGTCTCATTTGGAAGTCATAGTGGTTCACTAGTATTTTGGTAGTCATTTTCTGCACATCCAACTAGTTGTTTAATATTCATGCAATGGTCATTCACTAGTCATTCACTAGTTCTGCACATAGTTGCCTTCAAGCACAGGGAGCTTGCTATTGCTGGGATTTTCAAACGTGCCAATTGATATCGAAACCCCTTTTCGTTGGTTTGGCTTGGAAGATTTTTGCTTATTTCATCCGCATTATATGGAAGTCATAGTGGTTCACTAGTATTTTGGTAGTCATTTTCTGCACATCCAACTAGTCGTTTAATATTCATGCAATGGTCATTCACTAGTCATTCACTAGTTCTGCACTAACGAATTTTGTGTGGGCTACTATTAATGGTGGTGTATTGCCGATGAGGCCTGGCTTCCCATGACTGAAAACCCATACCCGTATTCATTGAATTGTGTGGGTGTTTTTCGTCCTCTTCCATTTGCAGGTGAGGAAGAGCACGAAGATGTTCACTCACTGCAAGGGGGCACCGAGGACCAGCCAGGGTCAAGTGCAACAAAAAGGCACACGCGGCAAATATTCAAGAGCCCAGCCAAGAAGGTAATTGTCAGGCCTTTTGGTAGGTTTGTCGTCGATGTATCCGATTCCATAATTGCTGCATGTGACAACAACAATCACTGCAAGGTCAGCCCAATCTCATATGTGTAGGATTGCGCGCGGTTATGTTATGCATCCCAATCCTAAATGTAGACCACCAACTAAAAGTGTGGACTGAAAGTTGCTTGGCCCTTGTGATAATGTTTGTTCCTTGCACGAAGGCGCACCTCTCCCAACCAAAAACAACAGGACCCCCTCAGCCCGAAGTCGCGCTCCTGACCAATCCATCGTGGATGCAACAGTGGATGATGGGACAACCCAGCACGTGGATGATGGGTCAGCCCAACCCATGGATGATGGCTCAACAATTTCCCCCACCTTGGATGCAGTCAAAACCAGCTCCCGCGGCCCCAGAAAACAAGGGTCCCAATTTGAAGCCCGAAAGCGAAGCGAGGGCATCGAGGAGGGCTCATAGGAAAGAAATAGAGGAGTCAGTGGATGCTCGGCAAGCTGCAGGGCAGAAACCACAGAAGGTGAGGGTCAAGGCAGGTGGAGGTATAGATGGAGGTTGCGAAGGTAAGAATGAGTTTGACGAGGCACTTCGGAGCCTAGTACCTAGGATTTTGGATGTGAGTTGTGTGAGGTGGGAGGAACAATCCCCCAGTAGCATTGAAAAACTAAGGAGTGCCTTGGACAATGAATTTGAATATTTGGAGAACAACCTATCCGAGAGGGGATTCAAGAATGCAGTAAAGAGGCAGATGAAGACTGAGAGGTCCAAAATGAAGGCATGGTTTTTGGGTGGAAAGAAATCATGCCCGGTTTACATTCAACCCGATCAGTGGGCACGCCTTTGTGAGTATTGGTGTAAACCTGAAACGGAGCAGAAGGCAATGAGAATGGCAAATGCAAGGAGACACGTGAAGAAGCAGTCCAACGTTGGGCGGGTTGGCAAAGCTGGGAAGGAGGCGCAGTTGGTATGTGTTGTGTTCAGTAGTGAATAACACCGATTTTGTGGTGTGTCTTGTACATCATGTTGGATTGGGAATTTAGTCATTGATATGTGGGTTACTGAAGTAGAAGGTGCTCATGATGACAGAGGAAGAAGAGACAGAGGAGTCCTGGGATTACTGAAATAGCAGAGGACTTGCAAGAATCAGAGCAGACAGGGGCATGCACTTCAGTAAGATACACTGAACTTTTGCATGCACATTTGGCTGGTTCCTAACCAATTATAGACAGTTAGTGCTACGATATGAATTGAATTGTTTTTCTGTCATTCTGTAGTTGTACATACTGCTTTATGTGTCGATGTGTAATCGTATTCATTGGGTTATCTGTCAATGTTTAGTCATATGTTTAGTCAATGTCTAGAAGTCAATGTTGAGTCATTGTGTAGTTATAAATCCATATGTAAGAGTCATTCTTGTGTTGTATTGACAGTTCTATTTAAGTCATTGTTGAGTTGTGTCTAAGTCATATCAGAGTGTCTATGTTGTTGTATGCAGCGGGTGTTGTGTCATTCTGTAGTGGGAAAATTATATTGAAAAGAGTGAATCTTTTTACCCCTAACTGACTCCCATTCTAAGGCTGGAGGGCATTGTTTGTGGCGTGCACAGCAAGCCCTGTCAGGCAGGATGTCAGCACGCATGGCTGCTATAGAGCAAACGCAGGCTGAGTTTAGGCAACAATTGTCTGAGATGTTGTTGACCAGTCAAAACAATGAGGTCGCTTTGAAAGCTAACACGATGACGTTGGACAACCTAGCTACTAAGTTGACGAACATAATGAACAAGCTGGAGTCCAGGACCATTGTGAGTGAGCCCAATCCGACAGTCAACAACGGGGACGTACATGGAGGCGTCCCGAAATCCACGTGCGAGAATCAAGCCCAATCCCGTCCGACTCGCATTGGAACATCCATCACGTTGCCAATAGATGTGGTGGATGACACGGACGATCATTCTCAAGACAACAACGTTCCCATAGTGTACAAGAGGTTGACACGGAGCAAAGATGCTAAGTTAAAGGGGGTTACCGTGTCGCAAGAGAACAGTCAGGTGGGGAGCAAGGGACGTGCAAGCGAGGAGGCACCGAAAAAAGGGAGGCTAGCAAAGGGTGGTTCCAAGAGGCGAGCTGCAGCAACGGCGGCCACTGGGCAGCCAACAACCCCGGATGACGGGAGGCAGGAAGTTGAAACTGTTGTAGGTGGGGTTGTAAAACATGGCAGTGGCCCTCCCAACATTGCAATGGGTGGGAGTGGGGTGGAAGTTAGCGGAGATGGGGGAGAGAAGGGAGGGAATATGGAAAACGCAACTAGGGGAGTGGCAGAGAAGGTAGGTGGGAATGGGGAGCACGTCAATGCTGAAGGGGGGAGTTTGGGAGGAGGGAAAGGGCTGGAGCAAATTGTCGAGACTGAGCATGTAGAGGATGGAGACATAGTTGTGTTGGGTGAGGTTGCAATCCTTGTTCCGTCGGCGGGAAAGGGAGATTCTCCGGAATCTGTGAGCAAAAACCCCAAGATCATGTCACCAAGCAAGATAGGTGACATTGGTGCATCAAATAGTGCGCATGGTGGTCAGGTGAGCCTGCCGCTAAGTTTCGAAGATCATTTCAAAGACTACTGTGGAGGCTCTAGTAGGTGAGGGGAGTTGTGAACTTCAAGTTCACAATGAACATTTAAACCCCTTCCATTTAGTTGGTCCATAACTAATTGAATTTGGATTTTACTTGCATGTGTAGGTGGTTCTCGAGATGGAATTGCGGGGAAAGCGTGCGAAAACAGGGGATACCACATCAGGCAATACAACATTGCCTGCACGCCCGGTTTGTGCAATCCATCCCTTAATATTTTGGAAGACATTCAACAGTCATTTAGCAGTCATTTAGCAGTCAGATAGTAGTCATTTGGCAGTCATTCAACAGTTATTAGGCAATCATGTATCAGACATTCAGCAGTCATCCCTGAACATTCCTAGAACCGTATAAATGTCGTATGCATTGTTTGGTGTGGGTTTCTGAGTCCATTGTGGAAGTCATATTGGAAGGCAACGAAAACACTGGTTAGTGCCACATGAAGCCCTGATTGTTGACACATTGCTAATTAGATACTTACATTGTATGAGGTATGCCATTGTTTGTTTTGTGGATGGTGTATAGGTACAGTTCAATATTGGGCAATCCGTGCATATGATGAGCCCGAAAAACAAGAAACGGAAGGTGGCCATTGGGAAAATCAGCGGTGTGGGGGGTGTGGATAAGTTTCATTTCAAGGTCATTCCGGAGTTTTGCTACAAAGTGGACGTGACCACTGCTTACCTAGGTGACGTGAAACTTGCATACCCACATGAAGACGGAGACCAATGGCTAATAAAAGATGTGGTAGGAGGGTGCACACTATGGAACGAAAGGAACCTGAGAGCAACATGATTCCCCCCCCCCACGAACTTATTAGGGAGGTCCTAGAGGGCTTCCGTATTGTAAACTTTGAGCCCATGTATTTTGTTGGGAACACATGAATGAAGTTGAAATATGTATTGTTTTTCAAATACGATCGCAATTTCTCATTGTCATTGACATGCGTTGATTGGCAACTTTAAAGTCGTTGAGTAGCAATTTTGTAGTCGTTGAGTAACCAGGGCCTCAATGTGCTGACAGATGGCCTACTAATGAATGAGTAAACCATGCCTCAATATGCTGACGGATGGCCTAAACCCGTACACACATCACGAGCATGCAGTCACTCAGTAGTCATTCAATAGTCGCTCAATAGTCGTTCAATAGTAACATAATAGTCATTCAATAGTCATTCAATAATCGTTCCACAATCATTCAATAGTAGTTCACTAGTCATTCAATAGCAACATAATAGTCATTCAATAGTCGTTCACTAGTCATTCAATAGCAACATAATAGTCGTTCAATAGTAACATAATAGTCATTCAATAGTCGTTCAATAGTCATTCAATAGTAACATAATAGGCGTTTAGGATACAACTGGAAAATGACTACATAAGAACTATGTTTATGAACACGTGGCATTATATTACTTGCCCACATGTTATGATGACGTGGCCAATTGACTCGAGAGCCACGTGTTTGTTGACATGGCGTCCATGCCACGTCAGATAATGACATGGATGTGATGACATGGCGTGTATACCACGTCAAATGATGACCTGGATGTGAGGTTGTGGCGTGGATGCCACGATAGATGATGATTTGGATGTGAGGTCGTGTCGTGGATGCCACGTAATGCCACGTGAAATACCAGTAATCTCGGTTTGCCACGTCCGATGTCCATGTTTACGACTGTCCTATACGACTATATCATCCAAATTCCCACGTCACGTCCCCAACGACTGTCTGTCCGTTACTACTCGTCCGTTATAACACAAAAATTAATAGTCATTGTAGTCCTCAATGACTCAAATAACAGTCATAAACAAAGTCGTTTTTTGTCGATTTTCTAGTAGTGTATGCCCCCTTGTGACTTCACCAAATGACCGAAGTCTTAAGTTTCCCGAAAACCGGGTAAAGCTCCCTCGGTGATAGTGGTTTAGGGTTTAGGTTTTAGTTAAGTAGCTTTCACACATGGGCGTTGTTTTATCTACCCAACAATGAATGTTGGATAGTTTTTGTCCCATCCCCAAATGCCTTTCTCATCGACTCCATATTCTGGAGCAATACTTCGCATCGAGGGTGGCTTGGGTTTGTCAAACATTGCTATGATTTCCATACGTTGATGATCATTCAGACGCGGAGCTTCCCCCTTTCACTTTCCAGCACGTTGCAAACTCATTTCCGGAATGAAATGGGAGCTTCGAAGCTCCAAAATGATTCAACTCTAAAACACCCTAAAAAACAGCAATAAACCCTAATACCACCAACTAGGCTGGGCACTATATACTAGTGTGGATGGTGTGAAGGTTGTGTTTCCCTAAACCAACTTTTAGGCTTACCTCAAGTCAGGTGGGGAGGGGGATCACCTCAATGTGTGTGTGTATATATATGTATATATATATATATATATCACTTAGACCTTGCTAACATATACTAGGTATGAATAATTGCTAAAAAATTTGGAATTCACACCTTGGTCGCAAATCATTTATTCTATGTTAAACAACCGCACGTTTAAATTCTATTTACCTATTTTAGTACATATATATATTGATTCATTAGACCTTGGTAAAACCTAAGGTGTGAGACCCATGTACATATTTCAATATGTTGCATGCATGCCATACATGTTCCATACATAGCGTCATGTATGACGCGCATAGATAGAATGGCATGTTAGGTCAGAGTGAGCGGCGGGAATCCGCTTTTTAAAGAGCATCCAAGGGATTTTGAACCACCCTAGAGAAGTACTTAAAGTTCTTCCCCCCACTTGAGAGCTCTTTTTCGCGGCAGAGGCCCAGTGTGCGCTGCACAGATCCGGCGGAGCGCGCTGAAGCCATCTTCCTGTGCGTCCACAGTACACCTCCCAGGTACAGAGTAGTATACAACCCCCGAATATTCCGCCGCAAATACCGGAACTTTACGAACGCTCATTCGTAAAGTTGGAGTCAACGCATTTGTGGTAATTGTTCAGAGGATTTGACGAGAGTTTACGAACGTGCGTTCGTAAATACCACCTGAGTGCGGTATATGCTCCTAGCAACATTGACATATACATGCATCCATGCACACAAATAGAATGACATTGAGATATATGAACGGGCGTTCGTAAATATGCTATTCCAAATAGTGCCGATTGGACGTTCGTATGTTGCACACGCATCCATTTGCCCCATATGAACAGGATGGTCGAGTTTACGAACGTCCATTCGTAAATACCACCTGAGAGTATGGTTTATGCATCCAGCAACATCCATACATATACATACATGTATGCAGACATACACCATGGCATCGATATATACGAACGCACGTTCGTATATATGATATTCCAAATATGTCGTGTGTCGCGCACGCATGCATTTCCCCGAATATGCTCGGGTTTGTCGACTTTTACGAACGTGCGTTCGTAAATTCCACCTGGGTGGTCTATGCTTCCTGCCACATCATACATACATCTAGGCAGCCACAGCATGGCATCGTGGGTTTACGAACGGTCGTTCGTAAATATGCTATTCCAAATATTGACGAACGGACGTTCGTAAATAGCGCACGCATCCATTTTCCCCATATACACATGATGGTGGTTTACGAACGTGCGTTCGTAAATACCACAGAGTATGGTGTATGCATCCAGCAACATCCATACAGATACACATCTATGCACACAGTATGGCATCGATATATACGAACGGGCGTTCATAAAAATGATATTCCTGCCATTTTGGAACGGATTTCCGTATGTCACAGGCATGCATTTTCCTCGAATACACTTATGTTTGTCGAGTTTACGAACGTGCGTTCGTAAATCCCACCTGAGTGGTCTATGCATCCAGCCACGTCTATTCATATACGTCTATGCATGCACTGTATGGCAAGGTAGCTTTACGAACGGTCGTTCGTAAATATGCTATTCCAAGTATTTACGAACGGGCGTTCATATGTCGTACACACATCCATATGCCCCAAATACACTTGGGATGGTCGGGTATACTAAATTGTATTCGTGAAGATATCCTGAGAGTATGGCATAGGCATCAAACCACATCCATAAATGTTCATACATCTATTCAGACGCACAATATGGCCTCGTGAATTACGAGCGGGCGTTCGTAAATATGCTATGTAAAGAATTACGAACGGTTGTTTGTATTTCCCATACGTATCCATTTTCCCCATGCACAAACGATAGCAACCGTTTACGGACTTACGTAAATACCACAATTGCGAGTCCATCTTTTAGTTGGCATAGGCAGTACGGCCTGGGACCAAGGTACGGCCTTTCGTAAGTATACCCTAAGATATCTGTGGGAAGGTATACGAACGGCCTTTCGTATATCCCAGGCCATACTCATATTGTTTCGGGAAATCCGTACTTGTTTATGTATGAGGTCCTCCAATGGTACCCCAATACTTGTTTCTGTATTTCGGGCCATATATATATGCAGATATTGTGTGTATATCGGGCCGTGTATATACACAGATAGTGTGTCCGCTCTTGTATGCATTTCATCGGTTGTGTGGTTGGTCATTCCATGGTTGTTTTTTAGGTGGGATGGCAATGGATGTAGGAGATATTGCCTTTGAGTTGTCGACAAATGCATCATCCTCGGATAGTGAATGTGAACTCTCTTCCCCGTCGGCGGTCAATGTTGACGGAACAAACGTGGTGGGTGTGTCTGTGGATACAACCTCCGATGGATCTTTCGAAGTGCATGACCAATCTCATCATTCCGGGGACGACCATGATGACATTCCATTGTGTACCGGTTTCGGGAGGGAGCAATGGGTGGGACTTGATGTTGTTCTACTTAACGAGCTTGGTGTCCCAGTGGCAGACGGCATATGTAGGAACTCTGATCCCCGTGAATGTGTTGATGCCCACCCCCTTGGTCTCGACGATGTTGGCGTGTGCATCTTGAACACTTTGCTTCCGTCTGAGGTCCCTTTGACATGGAGATTCTCCTTGCGTCGATGGCCCCTTCGTCAAGTTCTCCATGACGGGGTAAGCTTGTGGAATCATGGCCGGCGACATAAACAGACGCAGTCTACTTTGTTGGCCACAATGCGTCCTCGCAAAGGTCTACGCAGGTATGATTCTAGTCGCGTGTCTCGCGGAGATAAGGAGCGACGGCGGGATTCCATATTGGGAGACGATTCTATCCGCCTTGTGTCCGCAAAGGATTGTTGCGAGAGGAAATGTTGCCAATTTTTTCCTCGCGAAAAAATTAGGTCTCTTCGTCAAGAGTTGTGGCTTGCGGATTTTCGTATGCGGTCGGCTAAGAAACTCAAGGTCCACAGAAATTTGCACATTGATATCCATGGCCATAAGGTGGTGACCCTTGAGAATGTGGAAGTGTGTTGCACAGCATGGTATATCATTCACGGGGTCTCCAAGGCTGACTTTTATAGGTTTCGGAAGTATTCTTTGTTGGGTCGCCGCTCTCGATTTCATGGCAACTCTGGCAGGAATGCTACGATGTGAGCGGTGAGCGGTGAGCGGTGAGCAGATCTCGTGAGCAGAAAATCGAAATTTAAAACTCCATTTAACGAAAGTTAGGACCCCTATGACCGTGGATTTTGCACATATTTCAAGTTTAATTTTGGAATTATGAGGCCGATATTTATGGAGTGCCTAATTTTTAGGACCAAAAGTTTCTAAAAATTACCAACGAGGCCCTATGGCCGTGGGAAAATTCAGTGTGGTTGAGAAGATGGTGGACCTATGGGAAGAGGCCTCGGATCCGAGGCCTCTTAGTTGTGGGTAGGTTATGCTTGAAAATCAAAATGTTATGTATATTTGAGTTGGCTACTTGTCTTTGCATTTGGCCATTTCTTGTATGTTCTAGCATGAGGAGGACCTATAGGAAGAGGCCTCGGAACCGAGGCCTCTTAGTTGTGGGTAGGTTATGCTTGAAAATCAAAATGTTATGTATATTTGAGTTGGCTACTTGTCTTTGCATTTGGCCATTTCTTGTATGTTCTAGCATGAGGAAGAGGTTTGGAAAGAGGCCTCGGATCCGAGGCCTCTTTTTTGTGGGTAGGATATGCTTGAGAAATCAAAATGTTATGTGCATTTGGTTTGGCTACTTGTCTTTAGATTGTATACTAGTTGACGACCACAAAAGTGTAGTGTTATTTGAGAACAACAACAAGATGCATTCAACAAGAAAATTGGAATATTGAAAACCACACCACACTTTATAAATCCAAATACCAATCAATCAAACCAAAAATCAATCAACAATGACGTTGTCACTACTAGATTCCCTACTTCCAAAGATACTCCCCTCATGGCCGCCCTCATCTGAAGAGGAATCTAAGGTATGGCATTCATTATCCACCTCTGCAAGAACATCGAAGAAGTCTAAGGCACGGGGGTCATAACGTGGAGACGGGGTACTAGCTTTGCTAGGAGAAGGTTGTGCCGCTAGTACCATCGCCATATCATGGGCATAGATTGGCAAAGAGAATCCCTTGGTAGGCGTACCAAACACATCCGCTCCAAGGCCAAGTCTGAAAACAAACATGAAAATTGTAAGAAAAAGGATGGAAAATGTAAAAGCTAAGTGGACAAGGAAAAGAAGCAACTTAGAAGGTCATCATACTCACTTACTGCGAGGACTCTGGCCTCGATCGCTTCAAGGCCGGCGGCCTCTTCTGCGTGCCTTGTGAAGCCTGTGTGGAAGCAACAACAATGGATGGAGCCTTCACCGCAGGCTTAACACTCTTAAGTGGCTTAAGGACACGGTTGAAGGTGTCCTCGTCCTCCTCAAGAGCAACGATATGGCGCCCAAGCTGCCTGCATGCATGGATAGAAGTCCCTGTTGCGGAGGAAATGTTAGCAAAGGAAAAAAAAAAAAAAAAAACTTAGAAATTGAAAACTTGGATATGATGGCAAGTGAAGTAGGACATACCAACGCCCGCATTAACGTCCACCACAACCTGTCCAATGTCCGTAGTGGCCATTATCAAGGAGGACATGAAAGAAATATCTTTCTCCCGGGGACCATGCCAAGCTTTGGAGCCGTCCATGAGAGGAGTTACGGTATAATTCATAATCGCATCATCCATATCGAGCTCAATACCAAGAGCCTTGAGCTCATTGGCATCGCGAAGGCGGAATGACGAGTGCCGGGGCCGCTTATCAAGGTCGGATCCAATTGTTTTGGTGGCACGAACAAGTAAGACAACCTGGAAGAGGTTGGTGGTCTTGTCCACATGTTTAGCTGAATGAAGGCGAAGACGGTTGACTCCCAGCCACTCCTTAAAGATCGTGAACCCAAAAGCAGCGAAGTGGTCTTGAATGCTCTCCTTGAAGTCACCATTGTCATCTGCATGAAAGAGGAGGAGAGCTCCATCGTCATGCAGGATCTCATCCGCAAAATCGAAGAGCTCACCTAGAAAATCGGTATCCAATGCATTCCAGGAAGGTACACTATAGGAAGGATCGGAGACATTGGGTACAGGCAGGTTCTCCGGGATGTCGGCAATGACAAGATCAGCCATGCCCACATCTGACCTCGCAACGCCTAGAGCTCTCCGCGGATAGGAGGGTGGAAGAGAAAGAATGAAGTTGGAAACCTCCTGAAAATGACGACGTTGATGAAGGATAGAGGCATTCAAGATGCATTCTAAAACAACGGGAGGACGCCTAGCAGATGAAAGAATGGGCGGAGGAGGTGGCCTGGATAGAGTAGGAACTTCACTAAGAGATGGAGTAGATGCAACTGCCGCCTCAGGTGAAGCAGGGGGAGGGGGATCATCCTCCACAGTCGTGAGCTTCCTCGCGCGCTTTTTGAGTGATGATTCGTCTTGAGTTGCACGCTTCCTCCTCTTGGACTTCTCTGTGTTGGCCTCATCGACAGTCGCAACAACCTCATCCGCCTCCGGAAGTTGACTGTCAAGGAGAACAACCTCATCGCTTTGAGCAGGAGGCAGGGAAGGCTCTCCACCGGAGAGCCGAACCTTCAACTCCGCCTCTTCATCCGGTTGCCACGTCCTCTTACATTCCAAGTACCAACAACGACGCTACCGTGTGAGCGGTGGGACGCGAGCGATGAGCGGTGAGCAGAAAATTTGCTCACGGTGAGCAGAAAAAAGTCAACGCTTTCCAATTATAGTAATAGAATTTCTAAATTTAGATAATATAAATAGAAAAATCGTGGGACATCTTTTTGTAGTAAAAACGTTGGACCTATTTCCGTGCAAATTTTGAGGGCTTTAAGGACAAAGACTTGGTTTTAGGGTACCTTTCAGAGAGATTAGTTGACATGATCTAATTAAACCAGGGAACTTTTGACTGTCCACATTATGGTGAGAGCCGCTTAATCATAGGCTATGGTCACAACGTAAGAGAAAATTCTAAGTCAAAAAATTCAAGCATTCAAGCAAAGTAGCAAAACTCGTACCGTTCAATAACATCTAAAACTACCGTTGGAAGAAGAGACCCATAAATATTTAGAAACCTTTATAGATATTTAGAAACGAATACAATTCACATCATGTAGATAAAGATAGGTGTGATATATCAGCGATATTTTCGGAAAACGTGCACTCATACTATGGTATACTCAACGCAATAGGAAATACTTAGCGAGAACTTATAAATAAGGGGGGGCAGCCTAGCTCCTATAGGTATCCACGCTAAGGTCCCACATGCTTCATGATGCCACTTTCGAGGAGGTGCTTCACTTCATTGAAACTAAGGCTCGGAGCATGGATGAAAGTTTCTTGGTATTGATCCAAGTTGCAGGTCACACGGAAGATGAAGTACAAGTGCTTGCAGTTTACCCAAGTGCGCCGTTTTCCAAGTGCTCTTGTTGACATCTCCACGAAATCCGGGCATGTGCACGACGGGAAGGTGCTGATAGTGATACGGTACTCTTCAACCTTAGCCTTTTTTCGGGACTGGAAGAGAATGATGCACCCGATCCCTGGGTGAGGTATCATTGTGACGGAGGTGATTTGTCCGTCGACGTTGAGGGCTGACTCCCACTTGTTGCGTTGTTGGACGCATGGTCCGTTGTTACTGCGTCGGATCTTCTTTCCAAACCTGAGCGTAGGGTATTGATCGACTTGGGCCGGGGTAGGGAGTTCGGCCATGGATGAGGCAACATTGGAGGAGTCGCCAAAGAGTCTTCTGGGTGACACATCTTGACGATGCTGAAGTTGGAATCCCCCTTCTTCAAGGGCCAGAACCTCCTGGGGAGTGAGGTTTGTCCCAGTGAGGACAGGCCAGACGTCCGGGACATCCGGACGGTGCTGCACCCACTTCCTCCTAGTGCCTTTGACACATCTCTCAATGTCGTCGTTGCAGAAGAAGAACTGTGTCAAGAATTCCTCGTTCTTCTTGTAATCTCGCATATAGCCGGTGTACGTAGGAGCTAGAGTATTTTTACCATGCCGAACGATCTTCTGGGTGCACTTGGTCTTTGTGCGAGCTTGCATGGCGAAGCAGGCCTTGGCGGAAGTCTTGGGTAGTCTAGAAATGTGCCACTTGGAGACATCGCAGTGGGTCTCTTGAATGTTATTGACGTGGGTGACCCGTTGTGGAATCGATTTCTCGGGGGATTGTGTTAGGGACAGGGTTGATGGTGTGGCGGAATCAATACAGGCCTTGGTTGACCTAGTGCTCACTCGTGGATGAGAGAAGCTGACCTTGTCGGGTCTATGTGAATCCTGATCAGAACCAGGGGGCATATCAAGTTTGCGCTTTGTGGTGCCAAAGACCTCCTCTCCTTCGAGTTGGGGTTTGCGGGTGCACCAATGCTCTGCTCCACGCATGTGCTCGAGTGCTGCAACAATTCTCTTGGCGTCACCGGATCGTTGTGCAGCACGAAGGCGGAGTTCTTCTTTTCCTGGGCCAGTACCAGAGCGATCACCCTTCAAGTAGGCGTAGTAGTTCGTACATTGCATGAACGCCCTCACGAAATCATCCACGGTCGCAACATATAGATCAGAGCCACGGTTTCCAGACTGCTGAAGCCATTTGTTATGGACTGTCTCAGAGAGGTTGCAAGATGGCATCTCTGCCAACTCAAAATCTGTGAAATTCTGAGAGAAGTCAATAAAATGTAGTGAGTACGCTTTGCACAAAAACAAGCCAAAAGCCTAAACTGACACCAAAAAAAAAACCAAAAAAACCAAAAAAAAAACCAAAAAAAAAGTTGACACCAAAAAGCGAAATAGAAAGTGGGTGGGTACTCACTAGTTGCATGAAACCACCCCATTGACGGTAACGAAAGTGCCAGAATGCAAGCCATGTATCAAGGTCCTTGATTCCTTCCTCGGATGCAGCTCCAGAGGAAAGCCACCAAGCCCGGATGGCAAGATAACGGGACTCGGACTGCTCGGGAGTCTTGGATCTTTGTACTGCTTGCATAACAACTTGTGTTGTTGTTGGAGGTCGGGCTTGATGTGGGCGGCGGTGTGGCGCTCCATAGACACTGTCCAATGCAATAGACATGTCCTCTCGCGAGACTCCATAGGAACCTTGGGATCACCACTGCCATAGATAATTCTAACTGCATTCCAATTTGCTTGTGCACTGTCCGCCATGAACCCTTTGAAGTTAACTTTAGCAATGCCATGTCTATGCATAACTTCATTGAGCCCATGCCAAAGAAGGCTTTGCGCCGTGACATCCTCAGACTGCATATCACATACTGCAATAGTCATAACCCGGCAGTAGGCCGAGTCATAGACATGGCAAGCCATGGTTGTCCACCCCTTGACACGCTTGACATGGTCAAACATGACCCAAGCATCCTGCAAATCACCGTGTGGTTGCATTCTCTTGACAAGATCAACTCCAGACCCAGGGCCCACCTCGGACATTTTGAACACATAGATTTTCTCCAACAGCTTTCCCTGGCCTGGG
This sequence comes from Polytrichum formosum, assembly GCA_964035585.1. Taxonomy (NCBI): domain Eukaryota; kingdom Viridiplantae; phylum Streptophyta; class Polytrichopsida; order Polytrichales; family Polytrichaceae; genus Polytrichum; species Polytrichum formosum. The sequence continues at coordinate 21,784,744 of OZ037940.1, read as the reverse complement.
AATTTGTTTTCTTGCACATAGGGCCAACTGCTATGACCTCTCAGTCCGGTGATGCTATCAATGATCCCCCCTCGCCCAATGCGCTTGAAGGAAGTGACTGTGTTTCGAATACTCGGGGTGCTGAGGTGTTGGTACCTGTCCATGACAAACTTCATGGACTCCAGGTCCATAACTTTATTGGGATCAGATCCCGTGCGTAGAAGATACTTGGCCAGGAACTCTTTACTTGCAGCCAAGGCAATCGCAGAGTTGGTGGCGGTGGGAGTCCTCTCAACTTCTCTACCAATGAGATCATGAATTTCGACCTTAGACTCTCTACAGACACCTTGCGAAACGGGGTGATGGTGATGACCCATATGGATGCATGCACGGGTCATGTCACCTTTGCCAAGAACATAGTACATCTTAGCGTGGCAAGTATCAAGACAGTAGGGTGGTGTCTTACAGACCTTACAAACGAGAGATGACCCAGCTGGGGGATCAGCTCCTGCGGAGAAGGGTGAGGCGGTACAGCCTTCCCATTCGGTCTCGTTGACGTCAGTGGCCCGATTGGGGCGGTTGAGGTAATCACAGCCCTCATTATCACAACGGAGATGGCCAACACAACATGAAAACCGGAAGGTCAAGCCGAGATCATTGGTAATATTAGAAGTCTTTGTCCTGCACCAAGCATGACCGTCGAAACGCTTGTCCATTCCGAACATGAGTCTAGCATGGGAATGGGGAGCATCAGCTCCCAGAGGAGGGAACTCAAAGATGACGTCGCCGTCAAAAACAGAAGGGAGGAACTCAACCTTCTCATGCCTAACAACTTCATAATCAATACTCTTGAGGATATTCTTGGACCCTGGTCGGGTTGCAAGCAACTTCAAGTGGTGGACAACACTGGGACGATCTATAGACACACCTGGGTGAACTGGGGGTCTGGAAGTAGATGGTTGACTTACAGTAGGCGAGTGTGGAATCCTGAGAGGATTGATGAAGGGCTGATACTGCGATGGAGGTGGGGTAATGTTAGAGGCAGGTGGCAGATCATCATCAGAGTCACTGAGCAAGGTAACCTCTTCGATGCCGGGCTCCTTCTTGACCGTCGCCAGAAGAGGAACCTGCGTGGTGGACGTGAGGGACACACCTGGTGTTAGCAACACAGTTGTGGTGGCCATATCCGACTCGGTGACGCCTATGGCCTTGTACGTTCCAGGGATCAAGAACCAAACTCTACCATCGTCATTGTGAAACGATATTTGAAGGACAGTGTGACTCAAGTCACCGTTAGCATCAAAGACCTCTTCTTCGACATGAATTGAGGCTGGGTGGAATCTAAACCTCAAACTAAGGAACGACTCTGTGACTTTGGCTAGACCATCATCTCCTAGAGGGATCATAAGCGGGATGGAATGGTGCAGTGCTCGGATGGTGGCCATTGTAGAAGGATTGTGAATGCGAGTTCACAGCAGGTAGTGGCCAAATGGGCAATGGACTTAAGGAAACCACAAAATGGGGAGGTGTATATAGTGTTGTGATTAGAAGGCCATGGCAAGATGGAATCTATGAATGACGGCGGAGACTTGGATTAGTAGTGGAATAATAAGCCGATTCATTATAGAAATGTGAATAAAAATTGAAAATGCACTACAGCATTTACTTAAGTTAGTCATGATCATATGCCAATCCAAACTAGATATATAAATACCAAACAATGAGGCTGGATGCCGACTGACGAACTTTAAAATACACAAGACCACGTGAACCATTTAGTGGATGTAAGGGGCACCCTAAAGGAAAGTGTTTCTTTTTTAGTCGAGGCTTGAAATGGGCAAAGGTAGAGCATTAACCTTTATGGCGAAGCGAGAATAGGAAAGTTTATTTGGGAGAGTCTCGTCAAGTTATGGCTATACAAACCGAGGAATAATTAAAGAAACTGCAGGTTAATTATCTAAATCCAAGATAATAGGAACATAATGATGGCGCATAGATGTTAATTATGACAGACTTGACAATGATATATAACATTTGTTTGCTTCAATATGGTTAGAGATGAACACTCGGACGAGAGCGAGAGCAGATCGAGAATTGAGGAGGACTATTGAAAAACAGAGGCGTATAGAGAGAAGGCAAAGGTTAGAATCAAGAGAGAGCTCAGGGACGCCGTACAACTTGTGGAAAACAATGCGTAGACAAGGGGTTAATTCTTCTAGGGGAACAGGTAGAGGTTCCAAAGGGAAAAAGACATGGAGGATTGTAGGAAAGAGGATTGTAGGATAATTGGCTGTTTGCTAAAATTATTATAGCAGCTGTAAAATTCATGGGCAAGGGTGATCGAAGGTATGTCAGCGCATAAGTAGCTGTGTGGAATGTGTGGCAACCAAAGTTAGGCACAACCGACGTCATTTATTGGATCGATTAAATATCTATCCAAATTAGAATCAGAGGTTTAGGTGTAAAGTCGATTGCCCTCGGCCGCAATTTGAAGGATGAAAATAACAATTATGCGTTATTATAAGTAAATCATTAAAGGGGTCCATTAAATTGGAATGTAGTGGAGATTTAAACAAGATGTAAAACACCATAAAAGTCCTCTCAGATTGCAGAAAGATGAGCTGAGTTTGGTAATGAGGTAGTATCTCAGATGCATGCTGTGTATCCATTAGACGGTGTGACACCTTTGATCGCAAAGTGAAGGAGAAGGAGAAAGCCCCTATTCTCTAGTTCAAAGCAGATTAGGCGTGCTAGGATGAGAAATGCAGAGATTAAGAGAATGCGGCTTGCAAACTTGGACGGTACCGTCAAGTCGTTAACGAACCAGTTTGCGAAGCTTCCAGTCGAGATTGTACAAAATCAAGTTGTCGAACAAGAAGTTACTTCACCTTCACACTCAAAGTGTGAGTCCGAGCTCCAACTATCAGGGGACTTCACTATTGACGAAGAGAGTCAGGTATTCGATAACCCACTCATTAATTACTGTTGTTTTTGATATTATAAATTGTCACTTGGTGCAATGTTAGGAACAACCTCGAAAAGGACGTTCACAGATAAGGACTAAACCTTAGAATTCATATGCGCTGCTCGGCTGGACTACAATGCAGACAACAAATAATTAGGGTTACAGTTTCGGAAAAGGCCCATTCCAGCACCCTCGGGCTCTGGATGTGTGGGAGCGCCCTTAGGGTGCTGGAAAAGAGTGGTCGGCTCCGACCACTCTTTTCCAGCACCCTAAGGGCGCTCATTTTTTTTGTGGTTGCTCTGTTTTTTCCTTTCTTGCCCCGGGTGAGGCCTCGGGCTCTGGATGTGTGGGAGCGCCCTTAGGGTGCTGGAAAAGAGTGGTCGGCTCCGACCACTCTTTTCCAGCACCCTAAGGGCGCTCATTTTTTTTGTGGTTGCTCTGTTTTTTCGTTTCTTGCCCCGGGTGAGGCCTCGGGCTCTGGATGTGTGGGAGCGCCCTTAGGGTGCTGGAAAAGAGTGGTCGGCTCCGACCACTCTTTTCCAGCACCCTAAGGGCGCTCATTTTTTTTGTGGTTGCTCTGTTTTTTCCTTTCTTGCCCCGGGTGAGGCCTCGGGCTCTGGATGTGTGGGAGCGCCCTTAGGGTGCTGGAAAAGAGTGGTCGGCTCCGACCACTCTTTTCCAGCACCCTAAGGGCGCTCATTTTTTTTGTGGTTGCTCTGTTTTTTCGTTTCTTGCCCCGGGTGAGGCCTCGGGCTCTGGATGTGTGGGAGCGCCCTTAGGGTGCTGGAAAAGAGTGGTCGGCTCCGACCACTCTTTTCCAGCACCCTAAGGGCGCTCATTTTTTTTGTGGTTGCTCTGTTTTTTCCTTTCTTGCCCCGTGTGAGGCCTCGGGCTCCGACCACTCTTTTCCAGCACCCTAAGGGCGCTCATTTTTTTTGTGGTTGCTCTGTTTTTTCGTTTCTTGCCCCGGGTGAGGCCTCGGGCTCTGGATGTGTGGGAGCGCCCTTAGGGTGCTGGAAAAGAGTGGTCGGCTCCGACCACTCTTTTCCAGCACCCTAAGGGCGCTCATTTTTTTTGTGGTTGCTCTGTTTTTTCCTTTCTTGCCCCGGGTGAGGCCTCGGGCTCCGACCACTCTTTTCCAGCACCCTAAGGGCGCTCATTTTTTTTGTGGTTGCTCTGTTTTTTCGTTTCTTGCCCCGGGTGAGGCCTCGGGCTCTGGATGTGTGGGAGCGCCCTTAGGGTGCTGGAAAAGAGTGGTCGGCTCCGACCACTCTTTTCCAGCACCCTAAGGGCGCTCATTTTTTTTGTGGTTGCTCTGTTTTTTCCTTTCTTGCCCCGTGTGAGGCCTCGGGCTCCGACCACTCTTTTCCAGCACCCTAAGGGCGCTCATTTTTTTTTGTGGTTGCTCTGTTTTTTCGTTTCTTGCCCCGGGTGAGGCCTCGGGCTCTGGATGTGTGGGAGCGCCCTTAGGGTGCTGGAAAAGAGTGGTCGGCTCCGACCACTCTTTTCCAGCACCCTAAGGGCGCTCATTTTTTTTGTGGTTGCTCTGTTTTTTTCGTTTCTTGCCCCGGGTGAGGCCTCGGGCTCCGACCACTCTTTTCCAGCACCCTAAGGGCGCTCATTTTTTTTGTGGTTGCTCTGTTTTTTCGTTTCTTGCCCCGGGTGAGGCCTCGGGCTCTGGATGTGTGGGAGCGCCCTTAGGGTGCTGGAAAAGAGTGGTCGGCTCCGACCACTCTTTTCCAGCACCCTAAGGGCGCTCATTTTTTTTGTGGTTGCTCTGTTTTTTCCTTTCTTGCCCCGGGTGAGGCCTCGGGCTCCGACCACTCTTTTCCAGCACCCTAAGGGCGCTCATTTTTTTTGTGGTTGCTCTGTTTTTTCGTTTCTTGCCCCGGGTGAGGCCTCGGGCTCTGGATGTGTGGGAGCGCCCTTAGGGTGCTGGAAAAGAGTGGTCGGCTCCGACCACTCTTTTCCAGCACCCTAAGGGCGCTCATTTTTTTGTGGTTGCTCTGTTTTTTCCTTTCTTGCCCCGGGTGAGGCCTTGGGCTCTGGATGTGTGGGAGCGCCCTTAGGGTGCTGGAAAAGAGTGGTCGGCTCCGACCACTCTTTTCCAGCACCCTAAGGGCGCTCATTTTTTTTGTGGTTGCTCTGTTTTTTCCTTTCTTGCCCCGGGTGAGGCCTCGGGCTCTGGATGTGTGGGAGCGCCCTTAGGGTGCTGGAAAAGAGTGGTCGGCTCCGACCACTTTTTTCCAGCACCCTAAGGGCGCTCATTTTTTTTGTGGTTGCTCTGTTTTTTCCTTTCTTGCCCCAGGTGAGGCCTCGGACTCTGCATCCCGTTGGGCACTGGAAACGGGATGCAGAGTCCGAGGCCTCACCTGGGGCAAGAAAGGAAAAAATAGGGCAACCATAAAAAAAAATTTGGGAAGTCATGTTTGTTTGTGACCTGGATTGAGGCATGTTAAAGTTGCAGATTGGTATGATGTTTCTGGAATTCTTAGTCACGGCCCATGTACATACTTTGCAGTTTCAATCAGTGAGTTCAGGGAGGGTTTAGGCTGGGCTTGGGTGGGATTATTTAGGTGTAGATTTTGATTTTGATTTCTGGAATCATACATCTGAACCTGGTTTTTGTTGGTTGCAGTGTCTCACTTAGAATTCTAATAAGCCAAAATGTCACAGTTTGTATGAGTCCAAGTGTAAGGTTTTATAGAAAATGTAATGTTTATATTGTAGGTACATGCTGCATCTTCGCCACCTTCGACACAAGTATCAGAGGGAATGGAGCCAGAATTGGAAATCCTTGATGACTGTCCTGAGGGAGAAGAAGATATTCTTGGGGATGATACTCAATTTATGGCTGATGAGGATGAGATTCGGACTCGGCAGAAACTTAACTCAGTGTCCACGATCACAAGCTTGAGATTCCAACCCATCAGTTCCTCGCGATTTTGTATTCCTTTGTGCAGAATGCTTGCAATGTCAATGGTAAGGCCAACTCTGTCTTCCGATCTTGCTAAGCTTGAGCAAGAGTTTGTCCACGGATACAGGGAGGGCGCCTCAGTCTTTTATGTCTCAACCACAAATGAAGACGGTATGACACAGGAAGTGTTAGAAGCTGATAAAGCTTCTTGGGGTCCTATTTGGAACTCCAAAAACGACGTTTTCAACACGTTTCTCCTTTCAGATCCACATTTGGCCCGCTTCACAAATTTGATGTTTTTTGTGTGTGACGGAAACCATAGGCGTCAAGCTTGGTTAAATCACATTGACAGACTTCACCGAACTGAGGATTCTTGGCATTATTTGGTGGACTCAATTCTCCTTGACACAAATGGGAAAGTTGCACTTGTTATGCAAGTCATGCACAACATAAACAAGTAAGTGCATTTTCTTTTGATAAGCAATCTTTCATATTAATTTCCAGCAGGTTTCAACTTCTTTTCATTTCAATAATCTAATGTCTTTCACTTGATTTTTGAATTTAGACATACCGAGGACTCGCACGTGAAGACCAACATTGTCCATACCCTCTTCAGGGTTCAGAAGTATGGTCTAATGTCAATTGACCAGTTCAATGACATTTTGAGTCCGGCCGATCTCAATAGGTGCAAGAAGTCACATAAGACTTGGTATTCGTTACCGTTACATGTGTTTACAAATTTCATATTTCAGGTGAGTCATGGAATAGTCCTTATGGTTCTGCGAATCGCTACCAACTTCTTTAATTTTTTTTGGGTCTTAAACATCATGTTTCATTTTCATTTGAACTTTTGGTTTCCGCATTCTTGTTCCCTCTTTGTGCAACACGAACTGGGTCTCGCTGCAGACGATGGTATACGTCAGCTTGTAGAGCAATCCGAAGGCGACGTCTCCCCTGCTGACAAGGCAGCTGCGATGAAATCCGCACTTGAGAAGAGAGCTGTGGCACTTCGCATTAAGATGGGAAAACTAGTTTCTGTGTCTAACCCGGAGCTTACCGACGGTTGGCTTCGTGAGGTAGGTACCCTAATCCTTTGTCCATATCATTCTGTTCTGCTTATCCTTAAGAAGTTCTCACAATCCCTTTGTCACACAGATTGAGCGTCATTACACCCTGAACTCACTCTCACCGGAACTCAACTTAGAGAAGCTGCAGCTCATTGCAACTTCAAGGGCGTCTCCAGCATTCAAAATAAAATGGCTAGAATACTTTAATTCATCTGCTTCCACTCGCGAGGCTCGCAGGCTACCTCCCAAGCCCATCAACGAAGAGAAATTGGCAAATTTCCTTGCAAAAGCATGTTTCTGGGCAGGAGTAAGTCCACTGATTTTATTGATTTTTCAATTAGTTGAGTTCCTTGTTGGCATGTGTTTTACCAACCTCACATTCTTAATTTCATTTCTTCGGGGTTCGGGGTTTAGTTCATTTCTGGGTTAGGCTTCGAGGTGGGATTGGTTAAGGGCAGCTAGAAATTATCATTTATGGAATTCTTACTCTCGGCACCGAGATGCTCAATGCAGGCTTAAGTAGTGAGGCCAGGGAGGTTAAGGTTAGGCTTTGGGGTGGGTAGTTAGAATTTTGATTTCTGGAATTGTGTTCTCGGCACCGACCTACTCTAGGCAGGTTCATTTAGTAAGGGGGCAGAATTAGGCTTTTTCGTGGATAAAGTAAGGGGTACCTTTAGAGTTTGATTTCTAGAATTGTGAGTCTTGGTAATGGAGGTGCTCTAGGCTTGTTCAATTAGTAACGTCAATTAGCTGATGCTTTCTGTCTTGCTTTCCAGATTTCTGAGCATGCCAGTTTGATTTTTGACGAGACCATGCGTCAAGACCAACTTCCTATCAACATGAGTGTTGTCAGTGAGCCTATGTTGTTGTCCGTGTATATCGAAGATTGTCGCATGAAGTTATGGGACCATGCGTTCAACACCTATTTCAGAGGACCTGATTCCTTCAAAAAACTTGATGACTTTGTTGGATTTAATGGATCTGACCTTGTTGTCCGCAGAGTTCTTTTTAGGTACGTCTCAAATCTTTAAGTACTCTTCATTAATTTCAGTTTTTTTTAGTTCATCTTATGTGATTTGCTAGTTCGAATGTTCTACAATGTAATGTTATGTGCTATTCCGTGACACATGTACTTTAAGTACGAGCTTCTGGCCAAAGGAGCTATTTCCAAAGAAGACCTTCCTATATTCTTGACCACATGGCTTGATCGATCAAATTCAGCGTGCATGTTCTTAGCTCTTCAACAACGCACTTGGACAACTTCTCACCTTGCCGGCGGTGCATGGTATCTTGATTGCGCTCCAAGTTTTACTCCTCATTTTGAGACTGAGCTCAGGAAGTCACGAGAGGCTGTAGGTGAGTCTGGAATTGAAATGCTGGACTTACAGGGCATTGAAGATGAGAATGAGAGGGCAAAGGCAATGAAACGACGCATGGAACAGGACCTGAAGAAAGCACTGAGGGTCAAGGAGGCTGAGGAGAGAGCTGATCAAAAAGAGCGGGAGAAGCTACAGAAGTCACTGGAGAAGTCCACCAAGAAGGGCAGAAAGAAGATGAACCCCCCCTCAGAGCTAGAAGGTAAGAGTCCCGTTGCTCCAAGTCCCACATATGAATCTGGTTCTCATGCTCCAACATTTTCTAGAGGAACAAAACGCAATTCCTCCTACGATCAGTTGAGTGAAATTCCTATTTTGACTTCGGGGGAGGAGCTCGACATCCATATTCAAGAGCTCATTCTCAATGCCTCATTGGAGGTCGTTCTTGGTGGTGACACGGAGGAATTCACCCCTTCCTACAACGAGTTGAAAAGATTCATGCTCAAGGTATTGCTCTTCCTTAATTTTGTCATAACATGTTTGTCTTGGAATTTATGCATTTCAATGTGTTCCACATTTTTCATTAACTAGAAAGTAACCGAAAATTTTTATTTCTGGAAATATGGGTCTCGGCCCCGAGACCCACTAGTCAAGTTTAATTAGTGAGGTCAGGGTGGTTAAGGTTACGCTTCGGTTTAGTTAGGGGTAGCTACATATTTTGATTTCTGGAATTGTGAGTCTCGGCACCGAAATGTTCTATGCAGGTTCAATTAGTGAAAGGTCAGGGAGGTTAAGGTTAGGCTTGGGTTTAGTTAGGGGTATCTACATATTTTGATTTATGGAAATGTGGGTCTCGGCAGGCTCAATTAGTGAGGGTCAGGCATGTTAAGGCTAGGCTTCTGGTTGGGTGTAGTTAGATTAAATTAGACTTTTGATTTCTGGAAAGCATCTGCAATCATTGTACCTAATTCGGCCATAATCTTTGTTAAGTTTTTTTACAAGCTGGGTGTTATTTGAATATATCAATTTCGGAGCCCCTCTTGTTTCAACTCAGCAATAGCTTACAATATGTGCACTAACTGTGATTAATATCTAGAGTTGGAACACTTTACGAGGGTACAAGAATGTATAAAGAATTTGTTTTGCATTCAAGTACTAGGCAGTGTACAAAGCAAAGAGGATTATTTTAACACCAAACCTGCTTGTCCTTTGATTGTGCAGCACTCAAAAGACAAAACCCGGCACTACAAGGGTTCTCCGGAGGACCATCCCTGTTTGGACTTGATTCTTGCAGATATACCGGAAGGTCTTCCTGTTCCTGGCATATCAGACCCACCATCGTCCATTCCCGCTTGGAATCAAGAATCGAAAGAGTGGTTACAACCACTCTTTGACTTTGCCGACGAACATCTTCACGACGACGGGGCAATTATTTTGTTTCACCCTTTTCGCTTGAGTACGAAATCCAATATTCTTGGATATTGCAAATCATATGGTTTCACAATTCGGAAAGAGTGGTGGGGAATGAACCGCCTTCATCTCACATCCCCAATAAATCCAGCATCAACTGTAAGATAAAGCTTAAGTCTTCTTTCTGATCACCGCATTCAGTTTCAATTTCATCCTTGAGTTAGTTCTTAGTGTAGACCCACCTAACTATTATACTCACGCAGTTGTGTTGTTTACTTTGTAGAGTAATATTGTTCTTTATGTCTTGTACATTGTAGACCATGAGGTTCGGTATTTCATTGGCGGTCAGGAGCGTGCCGGGGTCACCTCCATCGAAGTTTTCGTTTCGCCATGTTCCTGAATTGGATCCTTATGGGGTGGATGTTGCACGGGATGATATTCTCCAGAACTTGGTCTCTCGTGAGGACCAGCTAACTAATGGATCCACACCATGGCGAGGGCCTCGTGAAAAGTCCGTGCTTCTAATGCAAATGCTAATTGAAGCATGTAGCTCCCCAGGGGATATTATTCTAGACTGCACGGCAGCGACCGGTATGTCTTTGTAATCTTCCATTTCAGTTGGTTAATCGTTAATATTGTTTTGCTCTACAAAATTCATAGTGGTTTTTGTACTAAGTTTTTCCAACTTCTTTATTTGCAGGATCTTCCATTCATGCATGCCGCAATGTGCACCGTCACATTGCGGCATTAGAGGCTGATGTTGATATTTTTGAGGCCTTACTTGCTCCATTGATTATCTTTAGAGCAGCCTCTGAAGTCACTCTTGAAGACCCTGTCACCAGTTTAGAGGATCCTGAGGGTGAAGATATCCCCGTTGAGAGGATTGTGAAAAGATCTCGGTTTACTAAGTGAGTAAGGTCCACAAATTCTCTTACCAGTGTTGTGTTTTTTGTTGTCATTTCTTATAAAGTTGAGTTATAAACATGGTACCATTGGCATTTGCAGATGCGATAAATTGAGCTATCCTATTCACCGGCATTTTTTTTGTGACCCTAAATTCTATCCCAGCCCTCCAAAGTCTTGGCAACTTCCTACATATGCAAATGATATTGCTAATCAACTAGCTGGAGGTTCTTATCAGACTTTTACATCTAAATATCATCCGGGAAGAGTTTTAGAGTTTTTGGATATAGAAGCTTTAGAATCTGATGGTCAAGCCTCCTCTGATGCAGATATTAGTGATTCTAGAATGTCTTCATCATCAGGTGATCACAGTGATTCGGATCTGTTGTAATAGCTTCATGTGAATGTCTGTGTACTATCTAATATACCGTTTTTTCTTCCGTTGGTTTTTCAGTTTGTGCACTCATTCCGCATGAAATTCATTGTATTTGTATTACTTTCGGAGTTTATGGGATTGCATATATAATTTAAGTTAACTTTTGACTTCGTATTTTCTAATATTTTTTAAAATATTTTCGAACACCACTTGGTATCTTATTAACATTTGAGTTTACGATTAATTTGATTGTTCATCACTTAATTCCATAATCTTACTATTAGTTCATACCTTTCTCTATTAAATTTAAGGGTTTCCACTATTCTCCTATTATCGTTTTCATATATTTTTTCAATGATGTACAGAGGTGCATAATGAGTGCCATAGCTTAGATTCCACTTCAAATGAGGGCGGCCATGAGGGGAGTATCTTTGGAAGTAGGGAATCTAGTAGTGACAACCTTATGGTTGATTGATTTTTGGTTTGATTGATTGGTATTTGGATTTATAAAGTGTGGTGTGGTTTTCAATATTCCAATTATCTCATTGAATGCATCTTTTCGTTGTTCTCAAATCACACTACACTTGGTGGTCGTCATACTCCAAAGAGAATTTATTCCACCATCTTCTCAACCATAGCCAATTTTCCCACGGTCATAGGGCCTCATTGGTAATTTCAATAAACTTTTTGGTTCGAGAAATTGGGCACTCCACAATAATGGGCCTTGTAATTACAAATTTAAACTAGAAATATGTGCAAAATCCACGGTCATAAGGGTCCTAACTTTCGAACAATAGAGTTTTAAATTAACATTTTCTGCTCGCGAGATCTGCTCACCGCTCACCGCTCACCGCTCACCGCTCACATTGTAGCATTCCTGCAAGTACCAACAACACTCGCGGAGATGCGGGAGGGAGAAGTTGCGCTTTTGAGCCGGGGAAAATATGAAGGTAGGTGAAGAGGAATCAGACCATGCATCAAGAAACGGAGGGAGCTTCTTCAAAGCCTTCTTCTTGAAGAGCTCGTGCTTGATGTACCTTGACAACGAAGGAGCGAGGCCAATTAGCAACTTAGAAAACAAATGGTTTGAAATAAATGAGGTGAACACAAGATTTTCCAACTAACGTACCTACAGATTAAGCGCTTGACAATGTTGTCAGCGCCTTTGACATCCTTCCACCACGTCCCCTTTCCGTAGATATCTGACCCTGAGAAGTGACCAATGAACGCCTTATCCCAGAGACAGATTCGCCACTTCTCCAAGTAATCCGGCAATGAATCAACTTCCACGTCTCCGTCAAGCCCACCCAAGGCATTAAGTATATCGGGTAACTCCTTGACCGCGGCATCCTCTAGCTGTGGATAAATTCAAGGCCAAGATAAGAATTGGCACAAAAGGAAGAGTTGAAAGGTAAGGATGGATAAGGAGTATAGACATACCCCTGCCCAAAACGCAGCTTTATTGAGCCAAGGTTTCAAGGTATCCTCGCTTGCAGGACTTTTGGGAAACCGGATAGCTTCACGATTGAAACTTCCACTGTTCCACCACTTTAACCAACGGACTTTATACTCTGGCTCCACTGCAGCTGTGGCAATAAGTTGCAATTTCTCCAATGTCATCTCAATCTTTTGAGAATGGTGGGCGCTATAATGCCTAGTAATCTGAAACACTTGCAATCAAAAAAGAAGGCGAAGTAAATTTGAGAATATATTCTCAAAAAGTGCTGCAAAGAGTGCTAGCAGTAAGCCCTCACTTGAGACCTCTCCCATAAGCACATTCAAATCAAATCTATTTCAACTAAAAACTAACCTCTTAGGCCCCCTTCAAACCTCTCTCAATAGCACCCTAACCAGAAATTTCTCAAAATACAACCATACAAGCCCTCACAATAGCCCTCAACAATAAGCTAAATCAAATCGATTTCAACAAAATGAATACCTCTAAGCCCCCATGTGGTGCTTTTGGGCACCCCCCTCCGAGGGAGCCTAAAAGTACCGCATAAGCCCTTCGGTGAGGGTGGCCTGCCTTAGCAGGTGCCTAAGCCGAACCCAGTATTTAATGAATGTTTTGGGTTGTGGAGGGATTTGATAATCGCGTCGTATCCTTCCGGTAGGTTGTGCCTAGATCATAAGTATCTAAGGTGATTATCAATTTCTCTTACCTAATGCCTAATCTATCCTAGTCTACGCGCAGACGCACCAGCCTTGAAATCAAGGCAACCTAACTCTAATGGATAAAAGAACCTTACCTCTTACCTTGGCCACACCTAATTCCTTAATTCTTATGGATTAAATTCTCTAAAGGGGACCTTGATTAAGTTCCACCTTTCCAACCTTCATTCTTAGTTATGGTTGATTGAACAAAACCTAGGTTACTAAGTTCATAAATTATGGCATCACCGCTTACCTGGTTGGTGCACACCTTAATCCGAACCCTTCAAGGCCCTGTGCGGGTCTCTTGAAGGTTGATTGATACTTACACCCTCCGATCTTTGCCGCCGAAGGGGTAGTATCAATCTTCCGAGTTAAGTTCCCGGTTGGTTTTTTGCCCACGGGGGTTGTACGAATTTTATTGGTTATTAATTAGTTTAACACGGGTTGACCACAAAAATTCAACTTAATGGGACCGGGGAATAAGGCAACCTGTGTGTTCGACCTGTTGCACAATCTTCAAGGGTTGGGGCCATCACCTCCAACCCTTGGGGCCAACAACATGATGGTGGTTTCGTGGGTCATTACTCCCATCTTACCACCTACAAACACGCAGAGTGGTCATGCCGGTGATTAACCCGGCTTCACCACACACGAACGAGCTATGAATGGAAGCTACTACCACAACACTTAACCGAGGGGCTCCGCACATATGGGAGTTGGAATCCCCCCTCGGCGGCTAGGTGGGTGATGCCCCCCTAGCCTTACATGGATAGTTGGGTTGGGTTTAGAATATACCTTTGCCGCGCTCCCTCCATTCCTAAATCGAAAGGTGTAGGGCCAAAAAGACTTACCGATTGGCTCCCATCTTGATTTGGCAATGGTTGGTGCGGAACCCCTACTCCAACGTTCGGCCGCCCACAACGCCAACTCGCCAACCTTGGATGGACGAACCTCTTATCGTAAGGCAGTAGACACCCCTTTGCTTGAACGGCCACAACTTCCTCTCACAAGCCTCAATTGGAACAATTGTTAGTAATTTGGAAAGCTAACAACAATAACTATAACCCATCCAATTATCAAAATAACTGCATGTATCCCCTTAAAGATATGAGCTCACAAAGTCGGCTCTTAGAATTCAAGAGGCAGCTGGGATACCTTCATTCAAAAATTCATAACTCTCACTCCTTAAATCCGATTGTCACAAACTTATACTTTCTAAAAAGCTAACAAGAAGAACTATAATGCATCTAAGTCTCAAAGCAACTGAATAATTTCTCTTTTAGTTATGCGCTTGTAAAGTTAGTACTTATAGTTGGAGAGGTAGCTGAGACACCTTCATTAAAACACTTATAACTTTTACACATCAAATTAGATTCCAGCAAGCTTATACATTCTAGAAAGCTAACAACAACATCTATAACATACTTAAATACCAAAACAACTGAATAAATTTTCTCTTAGTTATGCGCTTGCAAAGTCAGCGCTTACAATTTAAGAGGCAGTTTGAGACATCTTCACTCAACTACTCATAACTTTTACACATCAACTTAGATTTCTATAAGCTTACACATTCTAGAAAGCTAACAACAACATCTATAACATACTTAAATACCAAAACAACTGAATAAATTTTCTCTTAGTTATGCGCTTGCAAAGTCAGCGCTTACAATTTAAGAGGCAGTTTGAGACATCTTCACTCAACTACTCATAACTTTTACACATCAACTTAGATTTCTATAAGCTTACACATTCTAGAAAGCTAACAACAACATCTATAACATACTTAAATACCAAAACAATTGAACAAAATGTCGTTTAGTTATGCGCTTGCAAAGTCAGCGCTTGTAAATTGAGTGGCAGCTGAGATACCTCTACTCAAACACTCATAACTTTTGATCCCTAACTCTGATTCTAATAAGCTTAGGCTTTTTGGGAAGCTAACATAAAGGGCTATATCCACTCAAAATCTGAAAGCTAAATTGCAATTTGTGTGTCCACTACACTTGATTGAATGTGGCACAACTACTTAGGGGTGTGTTCAAAAACACACTACCTTCTCTCAAGAGTTCTAACCATAGAATTCTAACTTATGCCTATATTGTATGAATGAAAATGCTCTCTCCTTCTAGCTACAATCCTAGAGGGCTTCGCCGTGTTAAAATGAAAATTCGGAGAGAGAACGAAGAGAAGAAGAGGGGGTTTTTATCACCCTTCAATGAAGGGTCGGACCCCTTCTCCCTTCCGTTCAACCGAGGGGTCCCGTCCCTTGAACGGTGGCAACGAAGCCCTCGGTGGTGAATGAAGTGGGGAAAGGCCACCTCGCACCCACTTGTCTAAGCGCTTAGAAAGGCTTTTCCATTTTGGTTTGAATTTCATTTTTGGTGGCAAGGGTGGCAACATGGCCCCCTTGCCCTAGTTGGCAAAATCCTTTACATTTGTAGTTGTCACCTTCTTTTTTCTTCGTTGGCCGCTACCGGAAGCACTTTTTTTTTGCCGCCGCTTGACTTTGCTTGCTTGAATTAGTTGTTCCTAACTTAACCTACCTATTTACTAGCCCACTACTTTCACACTTCCGATTCGGGTAAAGGGCATTTCCCTTTTACCCCTTCGGTTTCTAATTTCTACTTGTCCAAGAGTTTTACCCCAAAGATAAAACACTTCTAGCCAACCTACCTTAATCTAAATGGCTTTTTGGCCAAATTTTCCTAGTCTAATCTAATGATTTTGCAAAAAGCCCTCAATTGTGAGCCAAATTGCCGTTGGGGGCAATTTTGGTGCTCACATATGTCGGCCATCAGGGGGCGCTCGCCCGAGCGCGACGGACCTAAATTTCTCTTGCTCGCACGACAATCCTGGGCACACGGTAACCTGCACTAGCACACACACACATACACACATTTTTTTTTTTTTTTTTCTTTGTCCTTATATTTTTTGTTGGTTAACTTGCAAAGAATTGAGGAGAGAGGGGTGAAAGAGAGGACACAATACTAAGCCAAAAAACAGTTCAAAGCCGCCACACTTCCCCACCGGACTGGGTTTGTGTCTACCTAAGACACCCCCTCCGCCTTGCGGGAGCAATTTGGAGCTATAGATAAAAAAATTCCAAAACCACCTTCCTCCCTCTTCGGAGAGAGTTCGGAGTACAAGAGCAATTCCCAGGCGCTGAAGAAAGAAGGTCCCCCTATTGGTTTCCTTCAAACAATGACCACGGAAGGCCGACCTCTAACCTAGCACCAATTGCAAGAAGTAAATCCCTCCGCCTTTGCTTCGGGTCTAAAAGATTGATTCTCATTTAATTCGCCAGTTGCGCCTGTTCACACGTTGTATATCTTGCAACGACCCCCATTAGTTCGTGTAGGGAAATAAGTGCCGTCAAGTGTAGCCAACTGGACCGAGTTGTTTTCGTAAACATTGGTAACCCAAAAAGGACCTAGCCACAAGGCATCAAATTTGCCCGGGAACTCTAACTTCCGTGCGTCCTGTAGCATTACCAATGTCCCTGGTTGCAAGGTTCGCACCTTGTGTCGTTTGTCGAAAACGGCCTTGCGTCTTCGCTGCATCGCCTCGAGATGCTGGACACTTAGCCTTCGTTTTTCGCTAAGGCCTTCTAACATTAACAGCCTATCTGACAGCGACTCGGCCACCGTTAGTCGGGAGTCCACCGCAATTCGCAAGGATGGGATTTCAAGTTCGATAGGGAGTACCGCCTCAATTCCATATACGAGGGCGAAGGGTGTTTGATTTGTTGTCACCTTGAAAGTTGTCCTGTAAGCCCAGAGTGCTGAGGGAAGCTTCACGTCCCAGTCCCGTTTGTTGTCGTTGACTGTCTTGCGTAGGATCCTGACTACGGTTTGATTTACTCTCTCAGCTAGCCCGTTAGTCTGAGGGTGGTAAGGAGTGGTTTTGCGGTGCTCAATGCCGTACCCCTCCGTCATTGCTTCAATCAATTCGTTCAAGAAGTGGGTTCCGCGGTCACTGACCAATACCTTTGGCACTCCGAATCGAACGATCACGTTCTCGTGCAAGAACGCCGCAGTGGTCACGGCGTTTGCTACCTTCACTGCTTTGGCTTCTGCCCACTTTGTGAGATAGTCTACTGCGACAATGATGTAGGCCATCTTCCGAGGCGATGTTGGATGAACTGGTCCTATGTAGTCAATTCCCCACATCTCGAATGGTGTGAGGGGAAGGGAGGGGATCAACGGCAATTCTAGCCTCAAATCATTTCTAGAATACCGTTGACATGCGTCGCATTTAGCTGCGTGGACGTGTGCATCCGCGAACATGGTTGGCCAGAAGTAACCAGCCCTCAAAGCCTTTTGGGCTGTAAGTCGGCCCGAGAAGTGGCCCCCACACTCACTGTCATGGCAAGCTATCAAGACCTCTGGGACCTCAGCATATGATAGACACCTTCGGAGGACCCCATCAACCCCTCGACGATATAATCTATTCGCAATTATTACAAAATGCCGGCTATTCGTTCGAACCTTTCTTCTTTCAACTTTGTCAAGTTCCGGGGGCATCTTCTGCGTGCTCAGGAACTCAGCAATATGGCCATACCATTCGGGGTTGGCGCTCACTAGGAAGAGGTCTGCGTCTGGTAGCTCGTCATCGATGTCCTCGGTCCCCAGTTTGTCCGAGATGCGAGACAAATGATCGGCTTGCTTGTGCATCCTACCCGGCTTGTATTCCACCGTGTAATCAAATTCCTCAAGGAGGAGGACCCACCTAGCTAAACGTCCGCTAAGGTCTGGTTTGTTGACCAAATACCGTAGGGCTAAATGGTCCACGAAAAACACCACTGGGTTCAAAAGGAGGTAGTGTCTAAATTTTTTGACACTGAACACCATGGCCAAACATTCCCTCTCTGTGGTGGAGTAATTCCGCTCTGCTGCTGTGAGTTGTCGACTTGCGAATGCGATTGGCCTATCCTTCTTTTCATCTCCATATGGCTGGCAAAGCGCGGCCCCCACTGCGACCGAGGAAGCATCACAATAGACATGGAATGGTACGTCCCAATTGGGCGGTACGAGACATGGATATGAGGTCAGTTTGGCCTTTAAGGCGTCAAACCCTGCTTGACACTCGGGGGTCCATACATAGCGAGTCTCCTTACGAGTCAAATTTGTAAGGGGTAACGCTGCGGTGGCGTAATCGGACATGATATCTCGGTACCATCCGAAATGGCCTAGCACACTTTGAATGCCTTTTACTGTGGTTGGGGGTTCTAGGTTGGTGATCACCACTAATTTTTCGGGATCCGGCTCTTTCCCGGTCCCTGAAACCACATACCCTAGCAAGACTCCCCGAACTACCGCCACATACATTTTGGATGGGTTGAGGGCTATCCCATTGGCCCTACATTTCTCGAAACAAGCCCTCAAAGCCTTGAGGTGAGTCTCCTTGGTAGTCTGGGTGCTGAAGTCGTCGATGAACACTGACATTGTGTGGTGGAGTAGCTCAAAGAACACGGCTGTCACGACGCGCTGGAAAGCTGCTGGTGCATTGCAGAGCCTGAATGGCATAACCACGTAGATGAATGTGCCCCAAGGTGTTGTGAATGCAGTTTTGTGGTAATCCTTGGGGTCGATGGATACCTGATTGTATCCTGAGTACCCGTCCATGAATGTGTACAACTCGTGGCCGGCTACCTCATCTAAGATTTGATTAATGAATGGCAAGGGAAAATGGTCCTTTTGGGTGGCCGCGTTCAACTTCCTATAGTCGATGCACACCCTAAGCTTACCATTCTTCTTTTTTACCAATACCATTGGCGAAACCCAATCCGTGATTTCAACTGGTCGGATGAACCCAGCCTCCAATAGTTTCTCGAGCTCTGCTTTCACCACCAATTGGAGGCGGGGGTTCATCCGCCGTTCCTTTTGGCGGATTGGTCTAGCCCCTGGGATTAGTGGAATCGAATGTTGGGCTAGATGTGGAGGTATACCCTTGAGGTCTTTATAGGACCAAGCAAAAATGTCTCTGAACTCTACGACCAACTTTGTGTATTCAGAGATTTCTCCGGGAGATAGTTGTGAACCCATTTTGATGGGCTTAGGTTCCTCACCGGGTAAACTAACATCAATTTCTTGCCAGTCTGCATCCGACACTCTCGTGGGATTGGTTGGGCCTTTATACCAATCGTTTGGCACCGAAGGATACGACACGAAATCATGGCCTACCTGAATTCCAGTAGAGGTGTTCCTAAAATGCAAGGATGGAAGAATATCTTCTTCGAGCAGAAGGTCCTCTAGGCCTATAGGTTGCGTGCCATCAATCTCAAGGGAATAGACTGATTCAAATGGTAGGTCATCTGCTATGAGCGCGAGTCCAGGGTACCCAAGTGACGTGTCTTTGGTGGCGGTGATCGCATACACTTGGGTGTGGTTGGGAATTTTTTCCGGGTTGAGTTCCATCCATGCCGTAAACTCACCCGTGTCCTCCCAACCATAGAGGCCGGGACCCATGTCCTTTACCGGGCCTAGATGTGTCTTAGAGCCTACCACCTGGTTGGCTAAGTCTACCGAAGCGATTTGGGGCTCTGGCTTCGATTTGGGTAGGTCGGATTCCGTGAATTCTGCCGAAGGCTTGCGGAGGGCAATTCTTGTCGTTGTTCGGTTGTGAGGGGGCCCAAATGATATTTGGGAGGTGCCCGTAGACCACTCGGTGATGGCATTGGCCCTACGAAGCCAATCTCTTCCTAGGAGTATTGGGTAACTTTTGGATGTTACCGGAAGCCTCAAGACTTGGAACGTGATCGTATAGACTTCTCCCCCTACCTTCATCAAGCAATCTTTTACCTGTCCAAGGGGGGTGACTTGCCTTTGATCCGCCAAGTTTATAACAAAGGGCGAAGGGCCAGTGAGCTCGAGGCCGAGTTTTTCCAATGTCGAGAGTGGCATGATGTTAATTCCACTACCCCCATCAACCAAGGTATGTGGAATAATCTTATCCATAATCTCGACTTCCACCTCTATCGGCCCTTCGTCCCCTAAGGGGGTTCTACGGACCTCAACCGCCATCGTTGGGATTTTTGGCTTCCTCACTTGGGTAGCTCCTTCTTTGAATTCCTTCCTTAGGGCAGGGGCTACTTGAATTAGTTGAGCCAAGGAAATATTCGCTCGGAGGCTACAAAGGTCCGTCCAAAGATCGTATTCTTCTGCCGGGTTAGAGGCGCGGCTGGGCCGGGGTTTTGGTGGGAAATTGGCTGGCAATCCATTCCCCCAAGTATCTCTTCTATCCACGAACCGGAAGAGGTCTTCCTCTTCTTCCGGTGATGGATCATCTACCGGCTCGTCATCAGGGTTAGGCCCTAGGGAGGTTGCGGGAACCTTGGGCTTGAGGGCTGCATTTTGCAAGAACTCCGGGAGTTCTGCAAACTTTGGTGATTCTTCGGACTCATTGGACTTCTCGGAACCTTCACCCATCACGGTTTGTGCCCTTTTTTGGGCCCTAGTGACTACTGCCACGTCTATCCTCTGCTTGAGTATCCCCGGGGGAACCAGGATAGACCGTAAAGAAGAATCGGCTAGCTCATGAGAGATGAAGTTGCTTTGACTAGTGTTTGGGTTAGAAAACATTGGGGCTGAACAACTTGTGCTCGCCTCATTGTTTTCAATGAACCTAGCGTCTTGGGTTTGTGCTTGACCGAGGTTAAGGGGACCTTGGGACATTGGAGGCCCATTTCCGTTTTGCGCCCACTGTTGGTTAGTATCATGTCCACTCCCCATATTTTGTTGAGGAGGATTGTAGTTGTACTGACCGTTAGGACCCTGAGCCTGACCTTGGTTCATTTGGTACCCATAGAATTGGTTGCCCCCGTTGGGGGGGTTGTTGAAGGCATTACCTTGTTGTGCCAATTGGGGTCCATTGTTGAACCTATTCGGTTGGTTCTGGCCCATTTGAGGGACATACAATTGGCTTACCACACCTACCAAGTTCGAGTTGGCTTGCCTACCACCGGATGGGGGGTTTTGAGGGTAAGAATTTTGTGAACCTTGATAATTGTTCCCTCGATTACCTTGATTTTGGTGGTTGGGTGGACCGTAGTTTTGTTGGCCATTGCCTTGCGGGTTACCTTGGTGATAATTACCCAACATTCCTCCTTGGTTCTGTTGATTCCTATCATAAAAGAATGCAGGAGGCTGCTGGTTCAGTTGGGAATTGTAAGATGGCTGATTCACGGGGACCCTACGACAATTCTCAGTGGGGTGATTACCCCCACAATGGTTGCACACCACTCCCGTCTCAATCCAACACTTACCTGGCCCCAAAATGTGAACCTTACTGCACGTGGGACAAACTCCTTTGCCGTTGTTCCGGGCTTGACCCTGGGCGTGGCCTTGCTGTGGACGAGGAGGTGGGGCGACAAGGTTACCTGTAAACTTGGGCTCCGTGCAAAACTGGTCACTGTGACCGGATTTGTTGCAATTACGGCACCAAATGTTAGTGTGTGAGGCCAAACCCCCCACCCTTAAGCGTCCGTAGTCCGAGTAGTGGGTTTGGGCTCACATTCCTCCGCGGTATTGGATTTGGACTTGGATGAGTCCATAGTGCAAGGTTCACCCTTCAAGTGGTCTTGGATTTAACTAGCTCCTTCATAAACCCAGCTCCTTCATGAACCCAGCTCCTTAGCTTCTAACTAAACAAACCCAGGTCCTTCATAAACCCAGCTCTTTACTTTCTAACTAAACAAACCCAGCTCCTTCATAAACCCAGCTCCTTCATGAACCCACAACTTTGTAGTTGTAATCCCCAACTACCTCACTAATTATTCAAGCCCTTAACTAATCTTCCTACCTAATTTTCCTAATTCTACTAACAACCCCTTTCTAATCACACAATTCTTCTCTAATCCTAAAATCCTAAAATCCTAGAGAGGAGAGGGGGAGAGAGAATTTCCTAACTTCACTAAGACTAACTAATCCACACAAGTATATTTTTTCACTCATCACAACCTCAAGTGCTCAACTCTTAAACATGGAACTTGCAACCACGTGTATTCAAAACATGAACTTTAAGTACCACAAATTGGAATCATGAATTAACTTTAAAATCCTTCACGTCAACACTAATTCTACCAAGAGGTCAAGCCCTCTTCAAGGCTAACAAGCCTTGGCTCTCAAACTAAAAACTAAGCACACACATGTGCTCCAATATGGCTTCCCACACCCACACTTATAACTCGTGGGGTGCCTTGGAGCACAAAGGAAAGAGAGGATGAGTGAGGGAAGAATGAGGGATTATATAGTAAGCTTGAGGGGGTGAGCACCCTCAAGGCTCACGATAAGCCCTTGAGATTTCCTCCTACTTAGTAGGCGCCAATCCTATCTTCTAAGCCTTCCTCCCTCAAATGATCAACAAGGATCCTAATTCGAACATTTAACTAGCCTTGGCTTTCTACCTACCACACTTTACCAAACTTGGGATGCTTCAACCCAAACTTAGCCTCCTTCGCTTTCCGCCGCCATAACTTTCTCCCCTTACTTTCCCAAATCGTTGCTCACCACTTAATTCAAACCACGATGCTTAACTCGTGATTTGATTGGTGCTTTGAGAATTTGCTTATCCTCCACCTTGCATTCTTCCTTGGACCTTCCCCATTAAGTGGCCATGATGAGGTGGTCCACTTGTGCGCTCCATGTGATCCTCCATTCATCCCAATTCGAATGCACTTGCCTCTTGAGTCACTTTGGTTGTCTCCATCCATTTGTACTAGCCTACTCACTAACTACTCAATCCAAGTTCTCCTTACCTATCCTCATTCACTCAAATCCTTCCGAAGGTAAAAACACAATAACAACTCACATCCTAGCCTCTTACAACATGGTACTTCTAAGACTAACATTTCACTCTTTTTATATTTTTGTGAAGTAACATGCTACTTCAAAGTGCATCAACTAACGTTTCAAGGGTCTAAGACTAAATGTGGGCACCCTTTTGGGCTCACATAATTGGCGACCATCGGGGGATGAATCCAAACATCTCTTGCTCCAAGGGTAAGTTGCCTAGTCAAGCTCGGTACTCCTTACATCTACTTCCCGATGTACGGGTAGGAAAGAGCTCACCATTCAACGTTTCCAATCGAATTGAATTATTAGGAAAGACCTCATAGACAAGGTAAGGTCCTAACCATACCGCATCGAATTTCGCCGGAAATTCAAGCTTTCGTGCGTCTTGAATCATGACCATCATTCCCGGTGTTAGGGCCCTTCTCTTATGTCGTTTGTCGAAAGTAATCTTTCTCCTTCTTTGGATTGCCTCAATATGTTGAGCCGCCATTCTCCTCCCTTCGTCAAGTGCTTCCAAATCGGTTAGTCGATTTCGTAAGGATTGACTTTCGGTAAGTCTCGTACTCACGGCCACCCTAAGTGACTCGACTTCATATTCGATTGGTAGTGTCGCTTCAAGACCATAGAGTAAGGAAAATGGTGTAGCACGCGTAGTTACCTTATAGGTTGTACGGTATGCCCAAAGTGCCGCCGTTAGTTTCGTATCCCAATCCCGCTTCGAGTCTATAACCGTCTTGCGTAGTATACTCACCAAAATTCCGTTAACCCTTTCCGTTTGTCCATTGGTTTGTGGGTGGTAGGGAGTAGTCTTCCGGTGATCAATTTTAAATTTCTCTGTCATCTCTCGAATCAAGTCATTCAAAAAGTGAGTACCCCTATCGCTTACTAGGATCTTCGGCACCCCGAACCGCGAAATTATGTTTTCGTACATAAATGTTGCCGCGTGTTCCGCCGTGTCGGTCTTCACCGCTTTGGCTTCCGCCCACTTGGTGAGGTACTCGGTTGCCACCACAATATATTTCATTCCTTTTGAAGATTGGGGATGGACCTCACCCACATAGTCGATGCCCCATTTTTCGAAAGGAATTAAGGGTAATGATACATGTAAAGGCATCTCCATTCTAAGGTCGTTTCGGGCATACCGTTGGCAAGCGTCGCATTTCCTTACATAGTCATGGGCGTCCTTAAATAGTGTAGGCCAAAAGTAGCCCGCTCTAAGTATTTTTTGCCCGGTGAGTTGACCCGAGAAGTGACCGCCGCAAGCGCTATCGTGGCAAGCGATTAAAATCGCTTCAACCTCCGTTTTTGACACGCATCGTCGTAAAATACCATCGGACCCCCTTCTAAACAACCTATGGCCCACTACAACAAATTGCCTACTATTTACCCTCACCTTCCTTCTCTCTTCTTTTGTCCACTCTTTGGGCAACTTGTGGGTTGTTAGAAATTCCACTATGCCCGCATACCACTCCGGTGTAGAAGTGACCACAAAGAGGCTATCATCTACTAACATATCATTTACCGGATTTTTTCCTATCTCCTCCGACAACCTAGACAAGTGGTCCGCTTGTAAATGCATACGACCCGGTTTATATTCCACCGTGTAGTCGAATTCTTCTAATAACAAAACCCACCTAGCTAACCTACCACTTAACTCCGCCTTGTTAACTAGATACTTGATAGCCATGTGGTCAACAAAAAATACAACCGGGTTGCACATGAGGTAATGCCTAAACTTTTTAACGGAAAACACCATGGCTAGGCACTCCCTCTCCGTTGTAGAGTAGTTTCTTTCGGCGGGGGTCAATTGCTTACTCGCATAAGCTATAGGTTGATCCTTCTCTTTTTCTCCCGTTGCTTGACAAAGCGCACTCCCGATTGCCACATTACTAGCATCACAATAGACGTGAAAAGGTTTACCCCAATTGGGTGGTATCAACACCGGATAGGTGCTCAACCTATCCCGCAATTCCTCAAAGGCTTTTTGACAAGCATCCGTCCACTCGAATTTGACATCCTTTTTGAGCAAATGGGTAATGGGCACCGCTATCTTTGAAAAATTAGGAATAAGTTCCCGGTACCATCCCACATGTCCTAACAACTTAGAGATCCCCTTGGAATTGGTTGGAGTTGCCAAGTCGCTTATGGCCGCAATCTTATCCGGATCGGGTTCTCTACCTTTCTCACTAACAACATAACCCAACAACACTCCCTTATTCACTCCCAAAAATGTCTTATCCGGGTTCAATGCTAACCTCATCTTCCTACACCTAACCAATGCCTCCCTAACACAATGTAGGTGATCGTCCACATTACTTTGTGTGCTAAAATCGTCCACAAAGACGGTCATGGATTTGAACAACAAGTCGGTGAAGATATACATTACTAATCGTTGGAAAGTAGCCGGGGCATTACATAACCCAAATGGCATCACTACCCACACAAAAGTACCCCAAGGTGTAGTAAAAGCCGTTTTATGGATATCTTGGAGGGCTATGGAAATTTGATTATAACCCGCATACCCATCCATAAAGGTATATCGCGAATGACCTCCAACCTCCTCAAGCAACAAGGTGATAAAAGGTAAGGGGAAGTGATCCTTTTGTGTGCACGAATTCAATTTCCTATAGTCGACACAAACCCTTAATTTCCCATTTTTTTTCTTTACTAAGACCATAGGAGAAACCCAATCCGTGATTTCCACCGGCTTGATAAACCCGGCCTTCAATAACCTTTCCAATTCCGCTTTCACCAACAATTGCAATTGAGGATTCATCCTCCTCTCCTTTTGTCTAATTGGCCTCGCCCCCGGAATTAAAGGAATCCGGTGCTCTACCATTTCCCTAGGAATTCCCTTAAGCTCATCGTAGGACCATGCAAAAGTATCACTAAACTCATCCACCAAATTGCTATACTCCCTAACCTCTTTCTCCCCCAATTTGGAACCCATCTTCATTTGTCGGGTTTTTCCATTCTTTAATTTCACATCCACGTACCGCCAATCCGCTTCCGACACATGTGCTTGTTCCTCTTTGTTCCGATACCAATCGGAAGGCACATTGGGGTAATCTTTCACATCTTGACCTACAACTATCCCCGTAGACGTGGTCTTGAAATGTAAAGGCTCCTCCAATTTCGATGACTCAATAATCACATCCTCCTCTTGAGTCCCATCTACATGAATTAAACTAACCTCACCCTCTTCCACGTCATCTACCCAAGGTGTTAACCCACCGCTAACCCACTCTTCCTCGGTGAGCACCTCACATGGCTCCAACAATGAGCCCTCTCCTAAACTAACACTAGGAAATTCACTCCCTAAGCCTACTTGGTGAAATGTAACCATTACATCAACCTCGGACTCGGGGTACTCCCTTAGCCATTGGGCATAATCCCCATTATCCCCATAATTGTAAAAATTAGGACCTAGACTTCCCGAGCCCGAATCTATAACAACCCTTTGACCTTCGGGATGGACGACTCCCACCAATGCCTTGCCAATCTCATTCTCGTTTAAGTCATCAATTTCCTTCTCCAATGGCAAATACATCTCCTTCTTCATCCATCCTTCTAATGAACCAATGGACACTATGACCCTATTACCCTCCGGACCATAAGTGATGGATGGTTTAGGTCCACCCCAATTGACCATAGCATTCGCCATCCGCAACCAAGGCCTACCTAGCAAAATGGGGAAGGTGTCCTTGTTGGAGTGCATTTTAATGACATGGAAGGTGACCAAGTACTCCTCGCCTCCCGTAGTCATTCTACAATCCTTGATCATCCCCAAAGGCGTAGTCGAACTTTGATTTGCCATATTTATGACCAAAGGTGAAGGCCCCGTGAGTCCAAGTCCCAATTTTTTCATAGTATCCTCCGGTAGTATATTTAGACTACTCCCTCCGTCGACTAGCACATTAGGAACCACCTTATCTACTATAACAACTTCTATTTCTATAGCTTTCACGTCTCTTCCACCTTGTGATTGGATCCTAGCGGCTATTTTAGCTTTCACCTTCCTCATCCTCTTGTGTACCGGCATTCCCTCCTTTAATGTTTTCCTTGCCGTGGGTGAAATTTCCAATAGTTGGCCGAAAGTAATATCCGCCTTGAGTGTACTAAGGTCCGCCCACAAGTCGTACCCGGTAGATCTTTCCACCTTAGAATTACCCACTACGTCGAATTCGTCTACGGGAACCCCCGGTCCTTCCCATTCACCCACATCGCTATTATCCAAGTCATGTACCGCATTAGTCCTCTCCCTATTTTGTAAAATTATATTTTCCCTCTCCACATCCTTAGTAGCTCTTCTAGCTACCCTATCCAACTCGGAGAGATTAATCTCTTCATCCGAAGAGTAATTTCCTTGCTCTCCTATTCCTACCTCCAACGGGGCATCCCCTCTCCTAGCCCTAGTAGTTACCGCTAGTGCAGGTGCTTCTTCAACCACACCCTTACCCTTCACTAACTCATATGTAATAGCATTGGTGTGAGGAGGCCATTGACTTTGCTCCTCTCCAATTCTCGTTGGGAGAGGAAGCATGTCATCACATGTGGCCTCCAACACTCCATCCATGAACCTAACATCTTGGGAGTTAGATGGTCCCGGATCCGTTGGAGGCGCTTGTCTCCCGTTACTACCATTAGGTGGAACTCCTTGTCTATTTTGTATTGGAATGTAACCGGTTGTAGTTTGCAAGCCCGCCGGTGGATGAAAAGTTTGCCTAGCATTACTATGGTCATAGTATAAGTTAGGTGGCCTAAGTTCATTGGCCGGTACTCCTTGTGGCCTAGCACCTCGCATATTATCCCTTGCTTGTTGTTGTGGATTAGCCACCGGGTAAGGGACATTAATTATTTTGTCCGGTTGGCGACACGTATCCGAGGGATGACTTCCTCCACAATTGCTACAATTAAACTCTTGACCTTCGGACCAACATTGTCCTTGAGCGTGCCACCTTCCACAAAAGGGATGAAATTCCTTCTTCTCTAAATTTTGGCCACCTTGCCCTCTAGGTTGTGGTCCTCTATTGCTTCCATTTCCATAGTGAGGTGGCGCTTGACCTCGTTGATTTTGTTGAGGTGGGTTACCGTTTCCTCTTTGGTCACGGTTTTGTCCACTTCTACAAAATTGACGCGTGTGGCCCGGTTGGCCACATTGGACACACCATAATCCGGAAGAATGCCTACCCGACTCAACCGGGGGTGGAGGCCCCGGTTGTTGACTCCGGATCATTAATGACATTTGATCCGTGAGGCTTTGCATTTGTTTTATCATAGTCTCTTGGAATCCTAGTTGGCTAGCACCTAGTCTTCTCTCAACCTCCTCCAAGTGTGGATCCGTTCTAGGGGCCGGTAGTGCCAAAAGAGGTGCCGGTTCCCTAACCGCTAAAGGTCGGGGACCGGTGTCCACAATGGCATATGGAATTTGGTTCTCATACTTAGCGGGTTCTACCGCTACCACCCTAGGGCGTATGGGGATGAATTGTGGGATCAATTCATCCTCCCTTCTCCATAGCCTTTCGTGATCTTTATCCAAGTTTTCAATATCTCTAGCCGCACGCTTAGCATCCGCCAAGGTCAAGGGATTCCTTTCTAGAACACCCCTAATAGTTCCGGACTTAAAAAACCCTTGAATGAAAAATTGCTTTAGCGTGTCGTCGTTGAGCATGGTACCCACAAATCTAGTGCACACTAAATCAAACCTCCTAATGTAAGCCGAAATTTCTTCCTCCCTTCCTTGCTTCAATGACGACAATGCCCTTAATGCGGTACTTTGACCCACTTCCGGCCTAAATTCGTTAAGAAACTCCCTTTGTAATTGTTCCCATCCCCTAAAATGTCCCTCGGCATGATCCCGATACCATTCATAGGCTTCCCCCTCTAGAGTGGTAGGAAACCACACTAACCAATAACCCGGGTCGGTTATGAGGAAGCTAGCCAACCGTTCGATATACCGTTCCATGTGCCGAGAGGGGTCCTCATCCTTGGTCCCATAAAATTTAGGGAGATGAGATGGCATATCCATCGCCGCTAAATTTTGTGGAACCACAATTGGTAGGCCTCTTGGCCTAACCAATGGGTCTATTGGAGGTATAGGAGGTATGGGCGGAATTGGGGGTATGGGTGGTGGATCCATCCCCCGTTCCTCGGCCATGGTGACCGGTGAACTATTCAACAATCCCCTATCAACTTCTACCGGGAATTCTTCTCTAAGTGTGTAATTTTCCGAAGAAGTTTCACCACTCAATTTGGAGGGAGTGATCTCCTCTTCAAGTTGAGCTCCAAGTTCTAAGGTGTCTAGAATTGACCTAGTCCTAGGTTCGACGTTCAAACAACTCTCTATTCTAACATTATCTTGTTCTAATCTATCACTGATTTTAGAGGACCGCCTCTTTCGAGTAGATTTCTCTAGTCCTACTATCAAACTTGGTTTTTGTGAGCGAGTCCTACTTTGCATTCCATAAGAATCGATCGACCCTCACTTGACCACACATAATCCTAGCAATTCCCCTCTTAATATTTTCACTTGTCTTGGTGTGGTTATAATTTTTTTTTAGGAGGTGAGGAAAAGAACCTGCAAGCCCACTTAGGTGAAAGAATCCCAATAGGGGATAGGCATGTTCATGTTAATTTTTTGGTTAAGTCGGAGCATCACCTCCGCACCTTCCCGCAAATTAACACTCACCACAATACCGATTGTGAGGGGGTGACCTTCCGAGTAGATTATGTTAAAAGTCGAGGCTTCACCCTTCAACTTCTCACACCATCCACAATTCGGGAATTACCCTCTACAACGGATAACAACAATCACGAGTACAAAAGGCATTCCTTAATTAGTTAATGAGTTCACTTTGAAGAAATAAACATACCTTGAGCAATCGCATCCCCCTGTGAGTTAGCACTCCCCTCAATCGTGACTCAATGTAACAACACCATAAACTTTGTGAAATATTAATTTAATCTAGAGCATGAAATGACAACTCCCAAAACTTTGAGACTCACCCCGAGGTGAGTGTCAAAGTTCAATGTCCTAAGGTGAATTTACCCTCTAATGTTTTAATGAGCTACTCGGTTATAGGTTCCTTTTAAGTTCTTAGCAAATCCCCAAAAAGGTTGAGGACGTACCTTCGCCGCGCTCCTTCCTCAAAAATGAATTTGCGTAATTGACAATGCAATTCATTCCAAGGAATAGTTGAAATACAATGAATTCAAATGTAACCCAAAGAGAGAATACTTACCGAGTTTCGGGTGCTCCTTCCCTTCTCTCAAGTTTGTGTCTCCAATTTTTCCTAGTTGCCTCCAAGTCTCCTAGTCGCCTCCAAGTCTTGTAACTACCTTCCGCTTCGCTCCCGGCGGACGCACCAATTATGTGAGGCCAAACCCCCCACCCTTAAGCGTCCGTAGTCCGAGTAGTGGGTTTGGGCTCACATTCCTCCGCGGTATTGGATTTGGACTTGGATGAGTCCATAGTGCAAGGTTCACCCTTCAAGTGGTCTTGGATTTAACTAGCTCCTTCATAAACCCAGCTCCTTCATGAACCCAGCTCCTTAGCTTCTAACTAAACAAACCCAGGTCCTTCATAAACCCAGCTCTTTACTTTCTAACTAAACAAACCCAGCTCCTTCATAAACCCAGCTCCTTCATGAACCCACAACTTTGTAGTTGTAATCCCCAACTACCTCACTAATTATTCAAGCCCTTAACTAATCTTCCTACCTAATTTTCCTAATTCTACTAACAACCCCTTTCTAATCACACAATTCTTCTCTAATCCTAAAATCCTAAAATCCTAGAGAGGAGAGGGGGAGAGAGAATTTCCTAACTTCACTAAGACTAACTAATCCACACAAGTATATTTTTTCACTCATCACAACCTCAAGTGCTCAACTCTTAAACATGGAACTTGCAACCACGTGTATTCAAAACATGAACTTTAAGTACCACAAATTGGAATCATGAATTAACTTTAAAATCCTTCACGTCAACACTAATTCTACCAAGAGGTTAAGCCCTCTTCAAGGCTAACAAGCCTTGGCTCTCAAACTAAAAACTAAGCACACACATGTGCTCCAATATGGCTTCCCACACCCACACTTATAACTCGTGGGGTGCCTTGGAGCACAAAGGAAAGAGAGGATGAGTGAGGGAAGAATGAGGGATTATATAGTAAGCTTGAGGGGGTGAACACCCTCAAGGCTCACGATAAGCCCTTGAGATTTCCTCCTACTTAGTAGGCGCCAATCCTATCTTCTAAGCCTTCCTCCCTCAAATGATCAACAAGGATCCTAATTCGAACATTTAACTAGCCTTGGCTTTCTACCTACCACACTTTACCAAACTTGGGATGCTTCAACCCAAACTTAGCCTCCTTCGCTTTCCGCCGCCATAACTTTCTCCCCTTACTTTCCCAAATCGTTGCTCACCACTTAATTCAAACCACGATGCTTAACTCGTGATTTGATTGGTGCTTTGAGAATTTGCTTATCCTCCACCTTGCGTTCTTCCTTGGACCTTCCCCATTAAGTGGCCATGATGAGGTGGTCCACTTGTGCGCTCCATGTGATCCTCCATTCATCCCAATTCGAATGCACTTGCCTCTTGAGTCACTTTGGTTGTCTCCATCCATTTGTACTAGCCTACTCACTAACTACTCAATCCAAGTTCTCCTTACCTATCCTCATTCACTCAAATCCTTCCGAAGGTAAAAACACAATAACAACTCACATCCTAGCCTCTTACAACATGGTACTTCTAAGACTAACATTTCACTCTTTTTATATTTTTGTGAAGTAACATGCTACTTCAAAGTGCATCAACTAACGTTTCAAGGGTCTAAGACTAAATGTGGGCACCCTTTTGGGCTCACATAGTGCCATAATTGCCGGTCTCCGAGGCTGGCGGAACTTGCTGAGCTAGAGGTCTAGACGTGATTGCCATTGTTAGTTGCTCTGTGAGGGTCTTGAGCGATTGCATGACATCGTTCCTCAACTCGTCGTTGGCTCTCTTAACTCTAAGTTCTAGCTCCTCGATGGTGGCGTGGCTCGGAGGGCTCGGGAGTGCTAAGAGCTCGGGTGGCGGCCTTGTAGCCAATGGAACTGGGGCCGCTCGGTGGACGGCGTATGCATCCGGTCGGGATGGCTCCAATTGTGGAGGCTTACTCTGCTCCGAAGGAATGTAGGTCGTCGGTAGGAAAGCTGGAATTGGCGCGATCGTGCAATTCCACATTCGTTCATTTTGTTTGTCTACACCCTCGATCCTCCTAGCCTCTTCTTTAGCCTCCTCTAAGTCTTGAGGGTTAGAATTGAGAATCTCTCGGATAGTGCCTTGTTTGTTAAACCCTTGTATAAAATAAAATTTAATTGTCTCGTTTGCGAGAAGGGTTCCTACGTACCGGGTTACCACCGTCTCAAAACGCCGAATATAAGATGTAATGCTCTCGGATGGGCCTTGCCGCATGTTCGTTAACGCCACAAGTGCACTTTGTTGGCCCATTTCCGGTCTAAACTGTCGGAGAAAGGCTGTTTGCAACGTTGCCCAATCGACAAATGTTCCCGCATCGTGAGACCGATACCATTCGTAAGCTGCTCCCTCTAGCGTGGTAGAAAACCAAACGAGTTTGTACGTGTCTTCGGCTATCACATTGGCCAACATTACCTCAATGTATCGCTCGATGTGGGTCGAAGGGTCCTCATGCGGGAGGCCACCGAACTTCGGAAAATGACTCGGCATTGCCCGTGGCGCTAATGCCTGTGGCATTAAGATGGGAGGCCCCCTAGGAGCCATCATGGCATCTAAAGGATTCGCCATGGGTTCGTGTTGTACCACTCCAACTGGACTCTCCGGGGTAGGGGACTCCTCCCTCTCGTGTTCGAACTCGTGACCTAGACCTTTAATTGTTACTTCCTAAGTTTTATCGGGTTTTGGTTGTTTGTTCTTCGGCCTCTTACCTTGTGTGGTCTCTGATGTAGTCGCAGTAGTCGCGGTGGTCGTGGTTGGCGTATCGTACGTTCCTCCCCTAGTACTAACCATAGCACACGTGGACCATGGCGAATGACTAATTTCTATAGGATTCAATTCTTCCTCTCTAAACTTAAATGTGTAGGTACTTAAGAAAATGTCGTCCGGGGTTGGCCCGGGCATCCACCCTCCCGGCGGACGCACCAATTATGTGGTGCTTTTGGGCAACCCCCTCCGAGGGAGCCTAAAAGTACCGCATAAGCCCTTCGGTGAGGGTGGCCTGCCTTAGCAGGTGCCTAAGCCGAACCCAGTATTTAATGAATGTTTTGGGTTGTGGAGGGATTTGATAATCGCGTCGTATCCTTCCGGTAGGTTGTGCCTAGATCATAAGTATCTAAGGTGATTATCAATTTCTCTTACCTAATGCCTAATCTATCCTAGTCTACGCGCAGACGCACCAGCCTTGAAATCAAGGCAACCTAACTCTAATGGATAAAAGAACCTTACCTCTTACCTTGGCCACACCTAATTCCTTAATTCTTATGGATTAAATTCTCTAAAGGGGACCTTGATTAAGTTCCACCTTTCCAACCTTCATTCTTAGTTATGGTTGATTGAACAAAACCTAGGTTACTAAGTTCATAAATTATGGCATCACCGCTTACCTGGTTGGTGCACACCTTAATCCGAACCCTTCAAGGCCCTGTGCGGGTCTCTTGAAGGTTGATTGATACTTACACCCTCCGATCTTTGCCGCCGAAGGGGTAGTATCAATCTTCCGAGTTAAGTTCCCGGTTGGTTTTTTGCCCACGGGGGTTGTACGAATTTTATTGGTTATTAATTAGTTTAACACGGGTTGACCACAAAAATTCAACTTAATGGGACCGGGGAATAAGGCAACCTGTGTGTTCGACCTGTTGCACAATCTTCAAGGGTTGGGGCCATCACCTCCAACCCTTGGGGCCAACAACATGATGGTGGTTTCGTGGGTCATTACTCCCATCTTACCACCTACAAACACGCAGAGTGGTCATGCCGGTGATTAACCCGGCTTCACCACACACGAACGAGCTATGAATGGAAGCTACTACCACAACACTTAACCGAGGGGCTCCGCACATATGGGAGTTGGAATCCCCCCTCGGCGGCTAGGTGGGTGATGCCCCCCTAGCCTTACATGGATAGTTGGGTTGGGTTTAGAATATACCTTTGCCGCGCTCCCTCCATTCCTAAATCGAAAGGTGTAGGGCCAAAAAGACTTACCGATTGGCTCCCATCTTGATTTGGCAATGGTTGGTGCGGAACCCCTACTCCAACGTTCGGCCGCCCACAACGCCAACTCGCCAACCTTGGATGGACGAACCTCTTATCGTAAGGCAGTAGACACCCCTTTGCTTGAACGGCCACAACTTCCTCTCACAAGCCTCAATTGGAACAATTGTTAGTAATTTGGAAAGCTAACAACAATAACTATAACCCATCCAATTATCAAAATAACTGCATGTATCCCCTTAAAGATATGAGCTCACAAAGTCGGCTCTTAGAATTCAAGAGGCAGCTGGGATACCTTCATTCAAAAATTCATAACTCTCACTCCTTAAATCCGATTGTCACAAACTTATACTTTCTAAAAAGCTAACAAGAAGAACTATAATGCATCTAAGTCTCAAAGCAACTGAATAATTTCTCTTTTAGTTATGCGCTTGTAAAGTTAGTACTTATAGTTGGAGAGGTAGCTGAGACACCTTCATTAAAACACTTATAACTTTTACACATCAAATTAGATTCCAGCAAGCTTATACATTCTAGAAAGCTAACAACAACATCTATAACATACTTAAATACCAAAACAACTGAATAAATTTTCTCTTAGTTATGCGCTTGCAAAGTCAGCGCTTACAATTTAAGAGGCAGTTTGAGACATCTTCACTCAACTACTCATAACTTTTACACATCAACTTAGATTTCTATAAGCTTACACATTCTAGAAAGCTAACAACAACATCTATAACATACTTAAATACCAAAACAACTGAATAAATTTTCTCTTAGTTATGCGCTTGCAAAGTCAGCGCTTACAATTTAAGAGGCAGTTTGAGACATCTTCACTCAACTACTCATAACTTTTACACATCAACTTAGATTTCTATAAGCTTACACATTCTAGAAAGCTAACAACAACATCTATAACATACTTAAATACCAAAACAATTGAACAAAATGTCGTTTAGTTATGCGCTTGCAAAGTCAGCGCTTGTAAATTGAGTGGCAGCTGAGATACCTCTACTCAAACACTCATAACTTTTGATCCCTAACTCTGATTCTAATAAGCTTAGGCTTTTTGGGAAGCTAACATAAAGGGCTATATCCACTCAAAATCTGAAAGCTAAATTGCAATTTGTGTGTCCACTACACTTGATTGAATGTGGCACAACTACTTAGGGGTGTGTTCAAAAACACACTACCTTCTCTCAAGAGTTCTAACCATAGAATTCTAACTTATGCCTATATTGTATGAATGAAAATGCTCTCTCCTTCTAGCTACAATCCTAGAGGGCTTCGCCGTGTTAAAATGAAAATTCGGAGAGAGAACGAAGAGAAGAAGAGGGGGTTTTTATCACCCTTCAATGAAGGGTCGGACCCCTTCTCCCTTCCGTTCAACCGAGGGGTCCCGTCCCTTGAACGGTGGCAACGAAGCCCTCGGTGGTGAATGAAGTGGGGAAAGGCCACCTCGCACCCACTTGTCTAAGCGCTTAGAAAGGCTTTTCCATTTTGGTTTGAATTTCATTTTTGGTGGCAAGGGTGGCAACATGGCCCCCTTGCCCTAGTTGGCAAAATCCTTTACATTTGTAGTTGTCACCTTCTTTTTTCTTCGTTGGCCGCTACCGGAAGCACTTTTTTTTTGCCGCCGCTTGACTTTGCTTGCTTGAATTAGTTGTTCCTAACTTAACCTACCTATTTACTAGCCCACTACTTTCACACTTCCGATTCGGGTAAAGGGCATTTCCCTTTTACCCCTTCGGTTTCTAATTTCTACTTGTCCAAGAGTTTTACCCCAAAGATAAAACACTTCTAGCCAACCTACCTTAATCTAAATGGCTTTTTGGCCAAATTTTCCTAGTCTAATCTAATGATTTTGCAAAAAGCCCTCAATTGTGAGCCAAATTGCCGTTGGGGGCAATTTTGGTGCTCACACCCCCTAAGCCCTCCCCCACAAGCACCTTAGATAGAAAATGCGAAAAAAAACCATCCCAGCCCTCACGTCAGCCCTCACCTCAGACCAAATTGAAGCAAAAAAAAATAACATGAGAGGTCCCCAAGGTGGCTACCCTGGGGCTGTCGGATCCGACAGAGGCCCAGGGCCCTCCCTTTGGAGCTCTCCCACTAGCACCTTAACCAGAAATTCAAAAATTAAAACCATACGAGCCCACGCATTAGCCCTTTCGCAAAGCAAAATCAAATCAAATTTAACAAAAAACAAACCTCTAAGCCCCCCTTCAAACCACTCTCATTAGCCCCCTAACCAGAAATTCAAAAATTAAAACCATACAAGCCCTTACCTCAACCCTCATCCATAACCAAAATCAAATCAATTTCAACAAATTCGAAGCCTCTAAGCGCCCCTTCAAAGCTCTCTCATTAGCCCCCCAACCTGAAATTCCACAAAATACAACCATACAAGCCCTCACAATAGCCCTCAACAATAAGGACCTTTCCCATAAGGACATTCAAATTTAATTCAACCAAAACGTACCTCCTCTAGGAACTGTTTTCCAAGGGCGGGGTTTGCGATTGATTGTTGTTTGTTAAACTTGTGCCCAAGTTCCTCAGTCGTCCTCTTAATCACACCGTCCAATACCTCACCCAACCCGTTCCCAGATTGCTCCTCTGGAGGAACTTCCTCCTTGTAGATTTGGGCTGCCTCATCTACCGCATCGGCTATCTCTTGCTGAACATATATTCGAAATTGTAAGATCATGACTAAGAGTAATGAATGCGAAGTAGAAGGTTGAGGAATTTGGAGTGACTTACATTGAAAATGAAGGACACCATAAGGTCTTGGGTCAGCGGGTACCAAGGGCTCTTGGGGCCTCTGCTCTTGCATGCTTGGAATTGCTCCTCGGTCAATAATGGCTGGTAGTAGCTAAGATCATACGAACCGTATTTTTGAATGCGGTGTAGAGTGTGTACGAGGCTAGTTTTAACGTGAGCGGTCTGGTTAGCCATGTTGCGGTTGAGACAAATGCCATTAGATGCCAATCAAAAAATGAAGGAAAAAACGATTTGAAAAACTAACATACTTACTTGTTGATGTCGTGCATTGCGTTAAGGACGTCCCCACACCCACCCGTTGTGTCGAGGACAACACATTCTGGGCAACCATGCTTCTCATACCAGAGTGCATCGTCCTTGTGATCTGATTCGATACACTCCTTCCAAGCAAGCAAGCGGTGGTTACCATCATACACGAAGAACATACATCCACTGAGGCTCATCAAGTCCTTATCCGCGCGTAGAAAAGACTCAAACTTATCATTTTCTGCAACCCAAAGCTCTCCCCATTCACGCCTGTCTTTCGCAGAAATGAATCGATTATCTCCAGACTCATTTGTAGTAGACACGTACAAAGTGGCAGACCCAGCTCGGTATCCAAATTGAAATGCCGCCATGAGCTTTGTAACGTCGCTGCGGAGGGTTGGGCGAACCAATGGCATGTGAATCAACCTGCAGAGGGGGATTCTCATAGAGGACTTTTCTACCGGTTGTATCCTCATGCCCTCAACAACTGAGAAGCTATCTTTCTTTAAATTGTGGCGAATCTGATACTCCATTGCACGAACACCGACATCCGATTCTGCAGGTGAGCCGCAGAGTGGCATCCCGGGTGTATGGGGTTTTCTAGTACCTGGTGTAAGCCCAATATTTTCAGCAAGTGACAATGGAGACCCTTGCTCCTTATGCTCCTCAACACTAAGGGATGACTTAGCACCATTGCGAACCCCAACATCCAAAGACTCTCCATCCCCCACCATCTCAATGATCTCCTGAGAAGCAATTAGTTACAAAGGTGAGGACCATCCAAATGAACAAAATATGCATAAGAATGACCACTTTAAAAGGTTCCGAAGTGGGAACCCATTTGACATCTCCCAAAAGCAAAGTCAAATCATTTGCAACTAAAACAAACCTCTCAAGCCATCACTTCAGCCCGCTCCCACTAGCACACTAGCTAGAAAATTTAAAAAAAACCATACCCGCCCTCACCCATAAGCAAAGGCAAATCAATTTCAACCAAAGCAAACCTCTAAGCCCCCTTCAAAGCTCTCCCACTAGCACCTTAACCAGAAATTCCAGAAAAAAAACCATCCAAGCCCTCACATCTGCCCGAGCCCATAAGCTAAATCAAATCTATTTCAACAAAAAGAAAACCACAAAGCCCCCCTAAGCCCTCTCCCACTAGCCCCCTAACCAGAAAATTCACGAAATAAAACAAAACAAGCCCACACATAAGCCCTTTCTCAAAGCAAAATCAAATCGATTTCAACTAAAAACCAACCTCTTAGGCCCCCTTCAAACCTCTCTCATTAGCACCCTAACCCGAGATTTCACAAAATACAACCCAAAAAGCCCTCACAATAGCCCTCAACCATAAGCCCATACAAGCCCTCACATCAGCCCCAGACCATAATCAAAATCAAATATATTTCAACAAAAAGACAACCTCTAAAGCCCCTTAAGCCCTCTCCCACAAGCACATTAGCTAGAATTTTTTTTAAAAAAACCCATCCCAGCCCTTACGTCAGCCCTCACCTCAGCCCAAATTGAAGCAAAAAAAAAACCTTGACAGGTCCCCAAGGTGGCTACCCTAGGGCTGTCGGATCCGACAGAGGCCCAGGGCCCTCCCTTTGGAGCTCTCCCACTAGCACCTTAACCTGAAATTCAAAAATTAAAACCATACAAGCCCTCACATCAGCCCCAGCCCATAATCAAAATCAAATATATTTCAACAAAAAGACAACCTCTAAGGCCCCTTAAGCCCTCTCCCACAAGCCCATTAGCTAGAAATTAAAAAAAAAACCCATCCCAGCCCTCACGTCAGCCCTCACCTCAGCCCAAATTGAAGCAAAAAAAAGAACTTGAGAGGTCCCCAAGGTGGCTACCCTAGGGCTGTCGGATCCGACAGAGGCCCAGGGCCCTCCCTTTGGAGCTCTCCCACTAGCACCTTAACCTGAAATTCAAAAATTAAAACCATACAAGCCCTCACATCAGCCCCAGCCCCTAATCAAAATCAAATATATTTCAACGAAAAGACAAACTCTAAGGCCCCTTAACCCCTCTCCCACAAGCCCATTAGCTAGAAATTAAAAAAAAAACCCATCCCAGCCCTCACGTCAGCCCTCACCTCAGCCCAAATTGAAGCAAAAAAAAGAACTTGACAGGTCCCCAAGGTGGCTACCCTGGGGCTGTCGGATCCGACAGAGGCCCAGGGCCCTCCCTTTGGAGCTCTCCCACTAGCACCTTAACCTGAAATTCAAAAATTAAAACCATACAAGCCCTCACATCAGCCCCAGCCCATAATCAAAATCAAATATATTTCAACAAAAAGACAAACTCTAAGGCCCCTTAAGCCCTCTCCCACAAGCCCATTAGCCAGAAATTTTATAAGAAAACCCATCCCAGCCCTCACGTCAGCCCTCACCTCAGCCCAAATCGAAGCAAAAAAAAGAACTTGAGAGGTCCCCAAGGTGGCTACCCTAGGGCTGTCGGATCCGACAGAGGCCCAGGGCCCTCCCTTTGGAGCTCTCCCACTAGCACCTTAACC
Organism: Polytrichum formosum; assembly: GCA_964035585.1. Classification (NCBI taxonomy): domain Eukaryota; kingdom Viridiplantae; phylum Streptophyta; class Polytrichopsida; order Polytrichales; family Polytrichaceae; genus Polytrichum; species Polytrichum formosum. Next base: position 21,745,083 of record OZ037940.1, on the reverse strand, counting down.
TGAAATTCAAAAATTAAAACCATACAAGCCCTCACATCAGCCCCAGCCCATAATCAAAATCAAATATATTTCAACGAAAAGACAAATTCTAAGGCCCCTTAAGCCCTCTCCCACAAGCACATTAGCTAGAAATTAAAAAAAAAAACCATCCCAGCCCTCACGTCAGCCCTCACCTCAGCCCAAATTAAAGCAAAAAAAAGAACTTGAGAGGTCCCCAAGGTGGCTACCCTGGGGCTGTCGGATCCGACAGAGGCCCAGGGCCCTCCCTTTGGAGCTCTCCCACTAGCACCTTAACCTGAAATTCAAAAACTAAAACCATACAAGCCCTCACATCAGCCCCAGCCCATAATCAAAATCAAATATATTTCAACGAAAAGACAAATTCTAAGGCCCCTTAAGCCCTCTCCCACAAGCCCATTAGGTAGAAATTTTATAAAAAAAACGCATCCCAGCCTTCACGTCAACACTCACCTCAGCCCAAATTGAAGCATAAAAAAGACCTTGAGAGGTCCCCAAGGTGGCTACCCTGGGGCTGTCGGATCCGACAGAGGCCCAGGGCCCTCCCTTTGGAGCTCTCCCACTAGCACCTTAACCTGAAATTCAAAAATTAAAACCATACAAGCCCTCACATCAGCCCCAGCCCATAATCAAAATCAAATATATTTCAACGAAAAGACAACCTCTAAGCCCCCCTTCAAACCTCTCTCATTAGCCCCCTAACCAGAAATTTCACAATATACAACCATACAAGCCCTCACATCATCCCCAGCCCATAATCAAAATCAAATATATTTCAACAAAAAGACAACCTCTAAGGCCCCTTAAGCCCTCTCCCACAAGCACATTAGCTAGAAATTTTTAAAAAAACCTATCCCAGCCCTCACGTCAGCCCTCACCTCAACCCAAATTGAAGCAAAAAAAAAAACTTGAGAGGTCCCCAAGGTGGCTACCCTGGGGCTGTCGGATCCGACAGAGGCCCAGGGCCCTCCCTTTGGAGCTCTCCCACTAGCACCTTAACCTGAAATTCAAAAATTAAAACCATACAAGCCCTCACATCAGCCCCAGCCCATAATCAAAATCAAATATATTTCAACGAAAAGACAAACTCTAAGGCCCCTTAAGTCCTCTCCCACAAGCCCATTAGCTAGAAATTTTATAAAAAAACCCATCCCAGCCCTCACGTCAGCCCTCACCTCAGCCCAAATTGAAGCAAAAAAAAGAACTTGAGAGGTCCCCAAGGTGGCTACCCTGGGGCTGTCGGATCTGACAGAGGCCCAGGGCCCTCCCTTTGGAGCTCTCCCACTAGCACCTTAACCTGAAATTGAAAAATTAAAACCATACAAGCCCTCACATCAACCCCAACCCATAATCAAAATCAAATATATTTCAACAAAAAGACAACCTCTAAGGCCCCTTAAGCCCTCTCCCACAAGCCCATTAGCTAGAAATTTTATAAAAAAACCCATCCCAGCCCTCACGTCAGCCCTCACCTCAGGCCAAATTGAAGCATAAGAAAGAACTTGAGAGGTCTCCAAGGTGGCTACCCTGGGGCTGTCGGATCCGACAGAGGCCCAGGGCCCTCCCTTTGGAGCTCTCCCACTAGCACCTTAACCTGAAATTCAAAAATTAAAACCATACAAGCCCTCACATCAGCCCCAGCCCATAATCAAAATCAAATATATTTCAACGAAAAGACAACCTCTAAGGCCCCTTAAGCCCTCTCCCACAAGCACATTAGCTAGAAATTTAAAAAAAAAACCATCCCAGCCCTCACCTCAGCCCAAATTGAAGCAAAAAAAAAAACTTGAGAGGTCCTCAAGGTGGCTACCCTAGGGCTGTCGGATCCGACAGAGGCCCAGGGCCCTCCCTTTGGAGCTCTCCCACTAGCACCTTAACCTGAAATTCAAAAATTCAAACCATACAAGCCCTCACATCAGCCCCAGCCCATAATCAAAATCAAATATATTTCAACGAAAAGACAAACTCTAAGGCCCCTTAAGCCCTCCCCCACAAGCCCATTAGCTAGAAATTTTATAAAAAAAACCCATCCCAGCCTTCACGTCAGCGCTCACCTCAGCCCAAATTGAAGCATAAAAAAGACCTTGAGAGGTCCCCAAGGTGGCTACCCTGGGGCTGTCGGATCCGACAGAGGCCCAGGGCCCTCCCTTTGGAGCTCTCCCACTAGCACCTTAACCTGAAATTCAAAAATTAAAACCATACAAGCCCTCACATCAGCCCCAGCCCATAATCAAAATCAAATATATTTCAACGAAAAGACAACCTCTAAGCCCCCCTTCAAACCTCTCTCATTAGCCCCCTAACCAGAAATTTCACAATATACAACCATACAAGCCCTCACATCATCCCCAGCCCATAATCAAAATCAAATATATTTCAACAAAAAGACAACCTCTAAGGCCCCTTAAGCCCTCTCCCACAAGCACATTAGCTAGAAATTTTAAAAAAAACCTATCCCAGCCCTCACGTCAGCCCTCACCTCAACCCAAATTGAAGCAAAAAAAAAAACTTGAGAGGTCCCCAAGGTGGCTACCCTGGGGCTGTCGGATCCAACAGAGGCCCAGGGCCCTCCCTTTGGAGCTCTCCCACTAGCACCTTAACCTGAAATTCAAAAATTAAAACCATACAAGCCCTCACATCAGCCCCAGCCCATAATCAAAATCAAATATATTTCAACGAAAAGACAAACTCTAAGGCCCCTTAAGCCCTCTCCCACAAGCTCATTAGCTAGAAATTTTATAAAAAAACCCATCCCAGCCCTCACGTCAGCCCTCACCTCAGCCCAAATTGAAGCAAAAAAAACAACTTGAGAGGTCCCCAAGGTGGCTACCCTGGGGCTGTCGGATCCGACAGAGGCCCAGGGCCCTCCCTTTGGAGCTCTCCCACTAGCACCTTAACCTGAAATTCAAAAATTAAAACCATACAAGCCCTCACATCAGCCCCAACCCATAATCAAAATCAAATATATTTCAACAAAAAGACAACCTCTAAGGCCCCTTAAGCCCTCTCCCACAAGCCCATTAGCTAGAAATTTTATAAAAAAACCCATCCCAGCCCTCACGTCAGCCCTCACCTCAGCCCAAATTGAAGCATAAGAAAGAACTTGAGAGGTCTCCAAGGTGGCTACCCTGGGGCTGTCGGATCCGACAGAGGCCCAGGGCCCTCCCTTTGGAGCTCTCCCACTAGCACCTTAACCTGAAATTCAAAAATTAAAACCATACAAGCCCTCACATCAGCCCCAGCCCATAATCAAAATCAAATATATTTCAACGAAAAGACAACCTCTAAGGCCCCTTAAGCCCTCTCCCACAAGCACATTAGCTAGAAATTTAAAAAAAAAACCATCCCAGCCCTCACCTCAGCCCAAATTGAAGCAAAAAAAAAAACTTGAGAGGTCCTCAAGGTGGCTACCCTAGGGCTGTCGGATCCGACAGAGGCCCAGGGCCCTCCCTTTGCAGCTCTCCCACTAGCACCTTAACCTCAAATTCAAAAATTAAAACCATACAAGCCCTCACATCAGCCCCAGCCCATAATCAAAATCAAATATATTTCAACGAAAAGACAAACTCTAAGGCCCCTTACGCCCTCCCCCACAAGCCCATTAGCTAGAAATTTTATAAAAAAAACCCATCCCAGCCTTCACGTCAGCGCTCACCTCAGCCCAAATTGAAGCATAAAAAAGACCTTGAGAGGTCCCCAAGGTGGCTACCCTGGGGCTGTCGGATCCGACAGAGGCCCAGGGCCCTCCCTTTGGAGCTCTCCCACTAGCACCTTAACCTGAAATTCAAAAATTAAAACCATACAAGCCCTCACATCAGCCCCAGCCCATAATCAAAATCAAATATATTTCAACGAAAAGACAACCTCTAAGCCCCCCTTCAAACCTCTCTCATTAGCCCCCTAACCAGAAATTTCACAATATACAACCATACAAGCCCTCACATCATCCCCAGCCCATAATCAAAATCAAATATATTTCAACAAAAAGACAACCTCTAAGGCCCCTTAAGCCCTCTCCCACAAGCACATTAGCTAGAAATTTAAAAAAAAACCTATCCCAGCCCTCACGTCAGCCCTCACCTCAACCCAAATTGAAGCAAAAAAAAAAACTTGAGACGTCCCCAAGGTGGCTACCCTGGGGCTGTCGGATCCAACAGAGGCCCAGGGCCCTCCTTTTGGAGCTCTCCCACTAGCACCTTAACCTGAAATTCAAAAATTAAAACCATACAAGCCCTCACATCAGCCCCAGCCCATAATCAAAGTCAAATATATTTCAACGAAAAGACAAACTCTAAGGCCCCTTAAGCCCTCTCCCACAAACCCATTAGCTAGAAATTTTATAAAACAACCCATCCCAGCCCTCACGTCAGCCCTCACCTCAGCCCAAATTGAAGCAAAAAAAAAAACTTGAGAGGTCCCCAAGGTGGCTACCCTGGGCTGTCCGATCCGACAGAGGCCCAGGGCCCTCCCTTTGGAGCTCTCCCACTAGCACCTTAACCTGAAATTCAAAAATTAAAACCATACAAGCCCTCACATCAGCCCCAGCCCATAATCAAAATCAAATATATTTCAACGAAAAGACAACCTCTAAGCCCCCCTTCAAACCTCTCTCATTAGCCCCGTAACCAGAAATTTCACAATATACAACCATACAAGCCCTCACATCATCCCCAGCCCATAATCAAAATCAAATATATTTCAACAAAAAGACAACCTCTAAGGCCCCTTAAGCCCTCTCCCACAAGCACATTAGCTAGAAATTTAAAAAAAAACCTATCCCAGCCCTCACGTCAGCCCTCACCACAACCCAAATTGAAGCAAAAACAAAAACTTGAGAGGTCCCCAAGGTGCCTACCCTGGGGCTATCGGATCCGACAGAGGCCCAGGGCCCTCCTTTTGGAGCTCTCCCACTAGCACCTTAACCTGAAATTCAAAAATTAAAACCATACAAGCCCTCACATCAGCCCCAGCCCATAATCAAAGTCAAATATATTTCAACGAAAAGACAAACTCTAAGGCCCCTTAAGCCCTCTCCCACAAACCCATTAGCTAGAAATTTTATAAAACAACCCATCCCAGCCCTCACGTCAGCCCTCACCTCAGCCCAAATTGAAGCAAAAAAAAAAACTTGAGAGGTCCCCAAGGTGGCTACCCTGGGCTGTCCGATCCGACAGAGGCCCAGGGCCCTCCCTTTGGAGCTCTCCCACTAGCACCTTAACCTGAAATTCAAAAATTAAAACCATACAAGCCCTCACATCAGCCCCAGCCCATAATCAAAATCAAATATATTTCAACGAAAAGACAACCTCTAAGCCCCCCTTCAAACCTCTCTCATTAGCCCCCTAACCAGAAATTTCACAATATACAACCATACAAGCCCTCACATCATCCCCAGCCCATAATCAAAATCAAATATATTTCAACAAAAAGACAACCTCTAAGGCCCCTTAAGCCCTCTCCCACAAGCACATTAGCTAGAAATTTAAAAAAAAACCTATCCCAGCCCTCACGTCAGCCCTCACCTCAACCCAAATTGAAGCAAAAAAAAAAACTTGAGAGGTCCCCAAGGTGCCTACCCTGGGGCTATCGGATCCGACAGAGGCCCAGGGCCCTCCTTTTGGAGCTCTCCCACTAGCACCTTAACCTGAAATTCAAAAATTAAAACCATACAAGCCCTCACATCAGCCCCAGCCCATAATCAAAATCAAATATATTTCAACGAAAAGACAAACTCTAAGGCCCCTTAAGCCCTCTCCCACAAACCCATTAGCTAGAAATTTTATAAAAAAACCCATCCCAGCCCTCACGTCAGCCCTCACCTCAGCCCAAATTGAAGCAAAAAAAAAAACTTGAGAGGTCCCCAAGGTGGCTACCCTGGGGCTGTCGGATCCGACAGAGGCCCAGGGCCCTCCCTTTGGAGCTCTCCCACTAGCACCTTAACCTGAAATTCAAAAATTCAAACCATACAAGCCCTCACATCAGTCCCTGCCCATAATCAAAATCAAATATATTTCAACGAAAAGACAAATTCTAAGGCCCCTTAAGCCCTCTCCCACAAGCACATTAGCTAGAAATTAAAAAAAAAACCATCCCAGCCCTCACGTCAGCCCTCACCTCAGCCCAAATTGAAGCAAAAAAAAGAACTTGAGAGGTCCCCAAGGTGGCTACCCTTGGGCTGTCGGATCCGACAGAGGCCCAGGGCCCTCCCTTTGGAGCTCTCCCACTAGCACCTTAACCTGAAATTCAAAAATTCAAACCATACAAGCCCTCACATCAGCCCCAGCCCATAATCAAAATCAAATATATTTCAACGAAAAGACAAACTCTAAGGCCCCTTAAGCCCTCTCCCACAAGCCCATTAGCTAGAAATTTTATAAAAAAACCCATCCCAGCCCTCACGTCAGCCCTCACCTCAGCCCAAATTGAAGCAAAAAAAAGAACTTGAGAGGTCCCCAAGGTGGCTACCCTGGGGCTGTCGGATCTGACAGAGGCCCAGGGCCCTCCCTTTGGAGCTCTCCCACTAGCACCTTAACCTGAAATTCAAAAATTAAAACCATACAAGCCCTCACATCAACCCCAACCCATAATCAAAATCAAATATATTTCAACAAAAAGACAACCTCTAAGGCCCCTTAAGCCCTCTCCCACAAGCCCATTAGCTAGAAATTTTATAAAAAAACCCATCCCAGCCCTCACGTCAGCCCTCACCTCAGGCCAAATTGAAGCATAAGAAAGAACTTGAGAGGTCTCCAAGGTGGCTACCCTGGGGCTGTCGGATCCGACAGAGGCCCAGGGCCCTCCCTTTGGAGCTCTCCCACTAGCACCTTAACCTGAAATTCAAAAATTAAAACCATACAAGCCCTCACATCAGCCCCAGCCCATAATCAAAATCAAATATATTTCAACGAAAAGACAAACTCTAAGGCCCCTTAAGCCCTCCCCCACAAGGCCATTAGCTAGAAATTTTATAAAAAAAACCCATCCCAGCCTTCACGTCAGCGCTCACCTCAGCCCAAATTGAAGCATAAAAAAGACCTTGAGAGGTCCCCAAGGTGGCTACCCTGGGGCTGTCGGATCCGACAGAGGCCCAGGGCCCTCCCTTTGGAGCTCTCCCACTAGCACCTTAACCTGAAATTCAAAAATTAAAACCATACAAGCCCTCACATCAGCCCCAGCCCATAATCAAAATCAAATATATTTCAACGAAAAGACAACCTCTAAGCCCCCCTTCAAACCTCTCTCATTAGCCCCCTAACCAGAAATTTCACAATATACAACCATACAAGCCCTCACATCATCCCCAGCCCATAATCAAAATCAAATATATTTCAACAAAAAGACAACCTCTAAGGCCCCTTAAGCCCTCTCCCACAAGCACATTAGCTAGAAATTTTAAAAAAAACCTATCCCAGCCCTCACGTCAGCCCTCACCTCAACCCAAATTGAAGCAAAAAAAAAAACTTGAGAGGTCCCCAAGGTGGCTACCCTGGGGCTGTCGGATCCAACAGAGGCCCAGGGCCCTCCCTTTGGAGCTCTCCCACTAGCACCTTAACCTGAAATTCAAAAATTAAAACCATACAAGCCCTCACATCAGCCCCAGCCCATAATCAAAATCAAATATATTTCAACGAAAAGACAACCTCTAAGGCCCCTTAAGCCCTCTCCCACAAGCACATTAGCTAGAAATTTAAAAAAAAAACCATCCCAGCCCTCACCTCAGCCCAAATTGAAGCAAAAAAAAAAACTTGAGAGGTCCTCAAGGTGGCTACCCTAGGGCTGTCGGATCCGACAGAGGCCCAGGGCCCTCCCTTTGGAGCTCTCCCACTAGCACCTTAACCTCAAATTCAAAAATTAAAACCATACAAGCCCTCACATCAGCCCCAGCCCATAATCAAAATCAAATATATTTCAACGAAAAGACAAACTCTAAGGCCCCTTACGCCCTCCCCCACAAGCCCATTAGCTAGAAATTTTATAAAAAAAACCCATCCCAGCCTTCACGTCAGCGCTCACCTCAGCCCAAATTGAAGCATAAAAAAGACCTTGAGAGGTCCCCAAGGTGGCTACCCTGGGGCTGTCGGATCCGACAGAGGCCCAGGGCCCTCCCTTTGGAGCTCTCCCACTAGCACCTTAACCTGAAATTCAAAAATTAAAACCATACAAGCCCTCACATCAGCCCCAGCCCATAATCAAAATCAAATATATTTCAACGAAAAGACAAACTCTAAGGCCCCTTAAGCCCTCTCCCACAAACCCATTAGCTAGAAATTTTATAAAACAACCCATCCCAGCCCTCACGTCAGCCCTCACCTCAGCCCAAATTGAAGCAAAAAAAAAAACTTGAGAGGTCCCCAAGGTGGCTACCCTGGGCTGTCCGATCCGACAGAGGCCCAGGGCCCTCCCTTTGGAGCTCTCCCACTAGCACCTTAACCTGAAATTCAAAAATTAAAACCATACAAGCCCTCACATCAGCCCCAGCCCATAATCAAAATCAAATATATTTCAACGAAAAGACAACCTGTAAGCCCCCCTTCAAACCTCTCTCATTAGCGCCCTAACCAGAAATTTCACAATATACAACCATACAAGCCCTCACATCATCCCCAGCCCATAATCAAAATCAAATATATTTCAACAAAAAGACAACCTCTAAGGCCCCTTAAGCCCTCTCCCACAAGCACATTAGCTAGAAATTTAAAAAAGAACCTATCCCAGCCCTCACGTCAGCCCTCACCTCAACCCAAATTGAAGCAAAAAAAAAAACTTGAGAGGTCCCCAAGGTGCCTACCCTGGGGCTGTCGGATCCGACAGAGGCCCAGGGCCCTCCTTTTGGAGCTCTCCCACTAGCACCTTAACCTGAAATTCAAAAATTAAAACCATACAAGCCCTCACATCAGCCCCAGCCCATAATCAAAATCAAATATATTTCAACGAAAAGACAAACTCTAAGGCCCCTTAAGCCCTCTCCCACAAACCCATTAGCTAGAAATTTTATAAAAAAACCCATCCCAGCCCTCACGTCAGCCCTCACCTCAGCCCAAATTGAAGCAAAAAAAAAAACTTGAGAGGTCCCCAAGGTGGCTACCCTGGGGCTGTCGGATCCGACAGAGGCCCAGGGCCCTCCCTTTGGAGCTCTCCCACTAGCACCTTAACCTGAAATTCAAAAATTCAAACCATACAAGCCCTCACATCAGCCCCTGCCCATAATCAAAATCAAATATATTTCAACGAAAAGACAAATTCTAAGGCCCCTTAAGCCCTCTCCCACAAGCACATTAGGTAGAAATTAAAAAAAGAAAACCATCCCAGCCCTCACCTCAGCCCTCACCTCAGCCCAAATTGAAGCAAAAAAAAGAACTTGAGAGGTCCCCAAGGTGGCTACCCTGGGGCTGTCGGATCCGACAGAGGCCCAGGGCCCTCCCTTTGGAGCTCTCCCACTAGCACCTTAACCTGAAATTCAAAAATTAAAACCATACAAGCCCTCACATCAGCCCCAGCCCATAATCAAAATCAAATATATTTCAACAAAAAGACAACCTCTAAGGCCCCTTAAGCCCTCTCCCACAAGCCTATTAGCTAGAAATTTTATAAAAAAACCCAGCCCAGCCCTCACGTCAGCGCTCACCTCAGCCCAAATCGAAGCAAAAAAAACAACTTGAGAGGTCCCTAAGGTGGCTACCCTGGGGCTGTCGGATCCGACAGAGGCCCAGGGCCCTCCCTTTGGAGCTCTCCCACTAGCACCTTAACCTGAAATTCAAAAATTAAAACCATACAAGCCCTCACATCAGCCCCAGCCCATAATCAAAATCAAATATATTTCAACGAAAAGACAAACTCTAAGGCCCCTTAAGCCCTCCCCCACAAGGCCATTAGCTAGAAATTTTATAAAAAAAACCCATCCCAGCCTTCACGTCAGCGCTCACCTCAGCCCAAATTGAAGCATAAAAAAGACCTTGAGAGGTCCCCAAGGTGGCTACCCTGGGGCTGTCGGATCCGACAGAGGCCCAGGGCCCTCCCTTTGGAGCTCTCCCACTAGCACCTTAACCTGAAATTCAAAAATTAAAACCATACAAGCCCTCACATCAGCCCCAGCCCATAATCAAAATCAAATATATTTCAACGAAAAGACAACCTCTAAGCCCCCCTTCAAACCTCTCTCATTAGCCCCCTAACCAGAAATTTCACAATATACAACCATACAAGCCCTCACATCATCCCCAGCCCATAATCAAAATCAAATATATTTCAACAAAAAGACAACCTCTAAGGCCCCTTAAGCCCTCTCCCACAAGCACATTAGCTAGAAATTTTAAAAAAAACCTATCCCAGCCCTCACGTCAGCCCTCACCTCAACCCAAATTGAAGCAAAAAAAAAAACTTGAGAGGTCCCCAAGGTGGCTACCCTGGGGCTGTCGGATCCAACAGAGGCCCAGGGCCCTCCCTTTGGAGCTCTCCCACTAGCACCTTAACCTGAAATTCAAAAATTAAAACCATACAAGCCCTCACATCAGCCCCAGCCCATAATCAAAATCAAATATATTTCAACGAAAAGACAACCTCTAAGGCCCCTTAAGCCCTCTCCCACAAGCACATTAGCTAGAAATTTAAAAAAAAAACCATCCCAGCCCTCACCTCAGCCCAAATTGAAGCAAAAAAAAAAACTTGAGAGGTCCTCAAGGTGGCTACCCTAGGGCTGTCGGATCCGACAGAGGCCCAGGGCCCTCCCTTTGGAGCTCTCCCACTAGCACCTTAACCTCAAATTCAAAAATTAAAACCATACAAGCCCTCACATCAGCCCCAGCCCATAATCAAAATCAAATATATTTCAACGAAAAGACAAACTCTAAGGCCCCTTACGCCCTCCCCCACAAGCCCATTAGCTAGAAATTTTATAAAAAAAACCCATCCCAGCCTTCACGTCAGCGCTCACCTCAGCCCAAATTGAAGCATAAAAAAGACCTTGAGAGGTCCCCAAGGTGGCTACCCTGGGGCTGTCGGATCCGACAGAGGCCCAGGGCCCTCCCTTTGGAGCTCTCCCACTAGCACCTTAACCTGAAATTCAAAAATTAAAACCATACAAGCCCTCACATCAGCCCCAGCCCATAATCAAAATCAAATATATTTCAACGAAAAGACAAACTCTAAGGCCCCTTAAGCCCTCTCCCACAAACCCATTAGCTAGAAATTTTATAAAACAACCCATCCCAGCCCTCACGTCAGCCCTCACCTCAGCCCAAATTGAAGCAAAAAAAAAAACTTGAGAGGTCCCCAAGGTGGCTACCCTGGGCTGTCCGATCCGACAGAGGCCCAGGGCCCTCCCTTTGGAGCTCTCCCACTAGCACCTTAACCTGAAATTCAAAAATTGAAACCATACAAGCCCTCACATCAGCCCCAGCCCATAATCAAAATCAAATATATTTCAACGAAAAGACAACCTGTAAGCCCCCCTTCAAACCTCTCTCATTAGCGCCCTAACCAGAAATTTCACAATATACAACCATACAAGCCCTCACATCATCCCCAGCCCATAATCAAAATCAAATATATTTCAACAAAAAGACAACCTCTAAGGCCCCTTAAGCCCTCTCCCACAAGCACATTAGCTAGAAATTTAAAAAAGAACCTATCCCAGCCCTCACGTCAGCCCTCACCTCAACCCAAATTGAAGCAAAAAAAAAAACTTGAGAGGTCCCCAAGGTGCCTACCCTGGGGCTGTCGGATCCGACAGAGGCCCAGGGCCCTCCTTTTGGAGCTCTCCCACTAGCACCTTAACCTGAAATTCAAAAATTAAAACCATACAAGCCCTCACATCAGCCCCAGCCCATAATCAAAATCAAATATATTTCAACGAAAAGACAAACTCTAAGGCCCCTTAAGCCCTCTCCCACAAACCCATTAGCTAGAAATTTTATAAAAAAACCCATCCCAGCCCTCACGTCAGCCCTCACCTCAGCCCAAATTGAAGCAAAAAAAAAAACTTGAGAGGTCCCCAAGGTGGCTACCCTGGGGCTGTCGGATCCGACAGAGGCCCAGGGCCCTCCCTTTGGAGCTCTCCCACTAGCACCTTAACCTGAAATTCAAAAATTCAAACCATACAAGCCCTCACATCAGCCCCTGCCCATAATCAAAATCAAATATATTTCAACGAAAAGACAAATTCTAAGGCCCCTTAAGCCCTCTCCCACAAGCACATTAGGTAGAAATTAAAAAAAGAAAACCATCCCAGCCCTCACCTCAGCCCTCACCTCAGCCCAAATTGAAGCAAAAAAAAGAACTTGAGAGGTCCCCAAGGTGGCTACCCTGGGGCTGTCGGATCCGACAGAGGCCCAGGGCCCTCCCTTTGGAGCTCTCCCACTAGCACCTTAACCTGAAATTCAAAAATTAAAACCATACAAGCCCTCACATCAGCCCCAGCCCATAATCAAAATCAAATATATTTCAACAAAAAGACAACCTCTAAGGCCCCTTAAGCCCTCTCCCACAAGCCTATTAGCTAGAAATTTTATAAAAAAACCCAGCCCAGCCCTCACGTCAGCGCTCACCTCAGCCCAAATCGAAGCAAAAAAAACAACTTGAGAGGTCCCTAAGGTGGCTACCCTGGGGCTGTCGGATCCGACAGAGGCCCAGGGCCCTCCCTTTGGAGCTCTCCCACTAGCACCTTAACCTGAAATTCAAAAATTAAAACCATACAAGCCCTCACCTCAGCCCCAGCCCATAATCAAAATCAAATATATTTCAACAAAAAGACAACCTCTAAGGCCCCTTAAGCCCTCTCCCACAAGCCCATTAGCTAGAAATTTTATAAAAAAACCCATCCCAGCCCTCACGTCAGCCCTCACCTCAGCCCAAATTGAAGCAAAAAAAAAAACTTGAGAGGTCCCCAAGGTGGCTACCCTGGGCTGTCCGATCCGACAGAGGCCCAGGGCCCTCCCTTTGGAGCTCTCCCACTAGCACCTTAACCTGAAATTCAAAAATTAAAACCATACAAGCCCTCACATCAGCCCCAGCCCATAATCAAAATCAAATATATTTCAACGAAAAGACAACCTCTAAGCCCCCCTTCAAACCTCTCTCATTAGCCCCCTAACCAGAAATTCCACAATATACAACCATACAAGCCCTCACATCATCCCCAGCCCATAATCAAAATCAAATATATTTCAACAAAAAGACAACCTCTAAGGCCCCTTAAGCCCTCTCCCACAAGCACATTAGCTAGAAATTTAAAAAAAAACCTATCCCAGCCCTCACGTCAGCCCTCACCTCAACCCAAATTGAAGCAGAAAAAAAAACTTGAGAGGTCCCCAAGGTGGCTACCCTGGGGCTGTCGGATCCGACAGAGGCCCAGGGCCCTCCCTTTGGAGCTCTCCCACTAGCACCTTAACCTGAAATTCAAAAATTAATACCATACAAGCCCTCACATCAGCCCCAGCCCATAATCAAAATCAAATATATTTCAACGAAAAGACAAACTCTAAGGCCCCTTAAGCCCTCTCCCACAAGCCCATTAGGTAGAAATTTTATAAAAAAAAACCCATCCCAGCCCTCACGTCAGCCCTCACCTCAGCCCAAATTGAAGCAAAAAAAAAAACTTGAGAGGTCCCCAAGGTGGCTACCCTGGGGCTGTCGGATCCGACAGAGGCCCAGGGCCCTCCCTTTGGAGCTCTCCCACTAGCACCTTAACCTGAAATTCAAAAATTAAAACCATACAAGCCCTCACATCAGCCCCAGCCCATAATCAAAATCAAATATATTTCAACGAAAAGACAAACTCTAAGGCCCCTTAAGCCCTCTCCCACAAGCCCATTAGGTAGAAATTTTATAAAAAAACCCATCGCAGCCCTCACGTCAGCGCTCATCTCAGCCCAAATTGAAGCATAAAAAAGACCTTGAGAGGTCCCCAAGGTGGCTACCCTGGGGCTGTCGGATCCGACAGAGGCCCAGGGCCCTCCCTTTGGAGCTCTCCCACTAGCACCTTAACCTGAAATTCAAAAATTAAAACCATACAAGCCCTCACATCAGCCCCAGCCCATAATCAAAATCAAATATATTTCAACAAAAAGACAACCTCTAAGGCCCCTTAAGCCCTCTCCCACAACCCTATTAGCTAGAAATTTTATAAAAAAACCCATCCCAGCCCTCACGTCAGCGCTCACCTCAGCTCAAATCGAAGCAAAAAAAACAACTTGAGAGGTCCCCAAGGTGGCTACCCTGGGGCTGTCGGATCCGACAGAGGCCCAGGGCCCTCCCTTTGGAGCTCTCCCACTAGCACCTTAACCTGAAATTCAAAAATTAAAACCATACAAGCCCTCACATCAGCCCCATCCCATAATCAAAATCAAATATATTTCAACAAAAAGACAACCTCTAAGGCCCCTTAAGCCCTCTCCCACAAGCACATTAGCTAGAAATTTAAAAAAAAAACCATCCCAGCCCTCACCTCAGCCCAAATTGAAGCAAAAAAAAAAACTTGAGAGGTCCCCAAGGTGGCTACCCTAGGGCTGTCGGATCCGACAGAGGCCCAGGGCCCTCCCTTTGGAGCTCTCCCACTAGCACCTTAACCTGAAATTCAAAAATTAAAACCATACAAGCCCTCACATCAGCCCCAGCCCATAATCAAAATCAAATATATTTCAACGAAAAGACAAACTCTAAGGCCCCTTAAGCCCTCTCCCACAAGCCCATTAGCTAGAAATTTTATAAAAAAACCCATCGCAGCCCTCTGTGAGCCCAAAAGGGTGCCCACATTTAGTCTTAGACCCTTGAAACGTTAGTTGATGCACTTTGAAGTAGCATGTTACTTCACAAAAATATAAAAAGAGTGAAATGTTAGTCTTAGAAGTACCATGTTGTAAGAGGCTAGGATGTGAGTTGTTATTGTGTTTTTACCTTCGGAAGGATTTGAGTGAATGAGGATAGGTAAGGAGAACTTGGATTGAGTAGTTAGTGAGTAGGCTAGTACAAATGGATGGAGACAACCAAAGTGACTCAAGAGGCAAGTGCATTCGAATTGGGATGAATGGAGGATCACATGGAGCGCACAAGTGGACCACCTCATCATGGCCACTTAATGGGGAAGGTCCAAGGAAGAATGCAAGGTGGAGGATAAGCAAATTCTCAAAGCACCAATCAAATCACGAGTTAAGCATCGTGGTTTGAATTAAGTGGTGAGCAACGATTTGGGAAAGTAAGGGGAGAAAGTTATGGCGGCGGAAAGCGAAGGAGGCTAAGTTTGGGTTGAAGCATCCCAAGTTTGGTAAAGTGTGGTAGGTAGAAAGCCAAGGCTAGTTAAATGTTCGAATTAGGATCCTTGTTGATCATTTGAGGGAGGAAGGCTTAGAAGATAGGATTGGCGCCTACTAAGTAGGAGGAAATCTCAAGGGCTTATCGTGAGCCTTGAGGGTGCTCACCCCCTCAAGCTTACTATATAATCCCTCATTCTTCCCTCACTCATCCTCTCTTTCCTTTGTGCTCCAAGGCACCCCACGAGTTATAAGTGTGGGTGTGGGAAGCCATATTGGAGCACATGTGTGTGCTTAGTTTTTAGTTTGAGAGCCAAGGCTTGTTAGCCTTGAAGAGGGCTTGACCTCTTGGTAGAATTAGTGTTGACGTGGAGGATTTTAAAGTTAATTCATGATTCCAATTTGTGGTACTTAAAGTTCATGTTTTGAATACACGTGGTTGCAAGTTCCATGTTTAAGAGTTGAGCACTTGAGGTTGTGATGAGTGCAAAAATATACTTGTGTGGATTAGTTAGTCTTAGTGAAGTTAGGAAATTCTCTCTCCCCCTCTCCTCTCTAGGATTTTAGGATTTTAGGATTAGAGAAGAATTGTGTGATTAGAAAGGGGTTGTTAGTAGAATTAGGAAAATTAGGTAGGAAGATTAGTTAAGGGCTTGAATAATTAGTGAGGTAGTTGGGGATTACAACTACAAAGTTGTGGGTTCATGAAGGAGCTGGGTTTATGAAGGAGCTGGGTTTGTTTAGTTAGAAAGTAAAGAGCTGGGTTTATGAAGGACCTGGGTTTGTTTAGTTAGAAGCTAAGGAGCTGGGTTCATGAAGGAGCTGGGTTTATGAAGGAGCTGGGTTTGTTTAGTTAGAAGCTAAGAAGCTGGGTTTATGAAGGAGCTGGGTTTATGAAGGAGCTGGGTTTATAAAGGAGCTGGGTTTGTTTAGTTAGAAGCTAAGAAGCTGGGTTTACGAAGGAGCTGGGTTTATTTAGTTAGAAGCTAAGGAGTTGGGTTCATGAAGGAGTTGGGTTTATGAAGGAGCTAGGTTTATGTAATTAGAAAGTAAAGAGATGGGTTCATGAAGGAGCTTAGTAGATAGCCTACTTAATTAGCTCATAGACAAGTAGTTAGTTACATTATGCTAGTTAGTGTTATGTGTGGCTTTCACAAGTAAATGTATTTGAGATTGACTATAGAGGATAGTGTTTTTTAACACTTGCATCCTCTCTTTAAAAATAAACCACGTGCACAAATTAATGGAGAATGTGGAGCACTCTCGCGATGGCAAGACAAAGGAAGCAAAGACCAAAGTTAAATCCAAGACCACTTGAAGGGTGAACCTTGCACTATGGACTCATCCAAGTCCAAATCCAATACCGCGGAGGAATGTGAGCCCAAACCCACTACTCGGACTACGGACGCTTAAGGGTGGGGGGTTTGGCCTCACATAATTGGTGCGTCCGCCGGGAGCGAAGCGGAAGGTAGTTACAAGACTTGGAGGCGACTAGGAGACTTGGAGGCAACTAGGAAAAATTGGAGACACAAACTTGAGAGAAGGGAAGGAGCACCCGAAACTCGGTAAGTATTCTCTCTTTGGGTTACATTTGAATTCATTGTATTTCAACTATTCCTTGGAATGAATTGCATTGTCAATTACGCAAATTCATTTTTGAGGAAGGAGCGCGGCGAAGGTACGTCCTCAACCTTTTTGGGGATTTGCTAAGAACTTAAAAGGAACCTATAACC
Organism: Polytrichum formosum; assembly: GCA_964035585.1. NCBI lineage: Eukaryota > Viridiplantae > Streptophyta > Polytrichopsida > Polytrichales > Polytrichaceae > Polytrichum > Polytrichum formosum. The sequence goes on along the minus strand of OZ037940.1, from coordinate 21,728,090 downwards.
GAGTAGCTCATTAAAACATTAGAGGGTAAATTCACCTTAGGACATTGAACTTTGACACTCACCTCGGGGTGAGTCTCAAAGTTTTGGGAGTTGTCATTTCATGCTCTAGATTAAATTAATATTTCACAAAGTTTATGGTGTTGTTACATTGAGTCACGATTGAGGGGAGTGCTAACTCACAGGGGGATGCGATTGCTCAAGGTATGTTTATTTCTTCAAAGTGAACTCATTAACTAATTAAGGAATGCCTTTTGTACTCGTGATTGTTGTTATCCGTTGTAGAGGGTAATTCCCGAATTGTGGATGGTGTGAGAAGTTGAAGGGTGAAGCCTCGACTTTTAACATAATCTACTCGGAAGGTCACCCCCTCACAATCGGTATTGTGGTGAGTGTTAATTTGCGGGAAGGTGCGGAGGTGATGCTCCGACTTAACCAAAAAATTAACATGAACATGCCTATCCCCTATTGGGATTCTTTCACCTAAGTGGGCTTGCAGGTTCTTTTCCTCACCTCCTAAAAAAATTATAACCACACCAAGACAAGTGAAAATATTAAGAGGGGAATTGCTAGGATTATGTGTGGTCAAGTGAGGGTCGATCGATTCTTATGGAATGCAAGGTAGGACTCGCTCACAAAAACCAAGTTTGATAGTAGGACTAGAGAAATCTACTCGAAAGAGGCGGTCCTCTAAAATCAGTGATAGATTAGAACAAGATAATGTTAGAATAGAGAGTTGTTTGAACGTCGAACCTAGGACTAGGTCAATTCTAGACACCTTAGAACTTGGAGCTCAACTTGAAGAGGAGATCACTCCCTCCAAATTGAGTGGTGAAACTTCTTCGGAAAATTACACACTTAGAGAAGAATTCCCGGTAGAAGTTGATAGGGGATTGTTGAATAGTTCACCGGTCACCATGGCCGAGGAACGGGGGATGGATCCACCACCCATACCCCCAATTCCGCCCATACCTCCTATACCTCCAATAGACCCATTGGTTAGGCCAAGAGGCCTACCAATTGTGGTTCCACAAAATTTAGCGGCGATGGATATGCCATCTCATCTCCCTAAATTTTATGGGACCAAGGATGAGGACCCCTCTCGGCACATGGAACGGTATATCGAACGGTTGGCTAGCTTCCTCATAACCGACCCGGGTTATTGGTTAGTGTGGTTTCCTACCACTCTAGAGGGGGAAGCCTATGAATGGTATCGGGATCATGCCGAGGGACATTTTAGGGGATGGGAACAATTACAAAGGGAGTTTCTTAACGAATTTAGGCCGGAAGTGGGTCAAAGTACCGCATTAAGGGCATTGTCGTCATTGAAGCAAGGAAGGGAGGAAGAAATTTCGGCTTACATTAGGAGGTTTGATTTAGTGTGCACTAGATTTGTGGGTACCATGCTCAACGACGACACGCTAAAGCAATTTTTCATTCAAGGGTTTTTTAAGTCCGGAACTATTAGGGGTGTTCTAGAAAGGAATCCCTTGACCTTGGCGGATGCCAAGCGTGCGGCTAGAGATATTGAAAAATTGGATAAAGATCACGAAAGGCTATGGAGAAGGGAGGATGAATTGATCCCACAATTCATCCCCATACGCCCTAGGGTGGTAGCGGTAGAACCCGCTAAGTATGAGAACCAAATTCCATATGCCATTGTGGACACCGGCCCCCGACCTTTAGCGGTTAGGGAACCGGCACCTCTTTTGGCACTACCGGCCCCTAGAACGGATCCACACTTGGAGGAGGTTGAGAGAAGACTAGGTGCTAGCCAACTAGGATTCCAAGAGGCTATGATAAAACAAATGCAAAGCCTCACGGATCAAATGTCATTAATGATCCGGAGTCAACAACCGGGGCCTCCACCCCCGGTTGAGTCGGGTAGGCATTCTTCCGGATTATGGTGTGTCCAATGTGGCCAACCGGGCCACACGCGTCAATTTTGTAGAAGTGGACAAAACCGTGACCAAAGAGGAAACGGTAACCCACCTCAACAAAATCAACGAGGTCAAGCGCCACCTCACTATGGAAATGGAAGCAATAGAGGACCACAACCTAGAGGGCAAGGTGGCCAAAATTTAGAGAAGAAGGAATTTCATCCCTTTTGTGGAAGGTGGCACGCTCAAGGACAATGTTGGTCCGAAGGTCAAGAGTTTAATTGTAGCAATTGTGGAGGAAGTCATCCCTCGGATACGTGTCGCCAACCGGACAAAATAATTAATGTCCCTTACCCGGTGGCTAATCCACAACAACAAGCAAGGGATAATATGCGAGGTGCTAGGCCACAAGGAGTACCGGCCAATGAACTTAGGCCACCTAACTTATACTATGACCATAGTAATGCTAGGCAAACTTTTCATCCACCGGCGGGCTTGCAAACTACAACCGGTTACATTCCAATACAAAATAGACAAGGAGTTCCACCTAATGGTAGTAACGGGAGACAAGCGCCTCCAACGGATCCGGGACCATCTAACTCCCAAGATGTTAGGTTCATGGATGGAGTGTTGGAGGCCACATGTGATGACATGCTTCCTCTCCCAACGAGAATTGGAGAGGAGCAAAGTCAATGGCCTCCTCACACCAATGCTATTACATATGAGTTAGTGAAGGGTAAGGGTGTGGTTGAAGAAGCACCTGCACTAGCGGTAACTACTAGGGCTAGGAGAGGGGATGCCCCGTTGGAGGTAGGAATAGGAGAGCAAGGAAATTACTCTTCGGATGAAGAGATTAATCTCTCCGAGTTGGATAGGGTAGCTAGAAGAGCTACTAAGGATGTGGAGAGGGAAAATATAATTTTACAAAATAGGGAGAGGACTAATGCGGTACATGACTTGGATAATAGCGATGTGGGTGAATGGGAAGGACCGGGGGTTCCCGTAGACGAATTCGACGTAGTGGGTAATTCTAAGGTGGAAAGATCTACCGGGTACGACTTGTGGGCGGACCTTAGTACACTCAAGGCGGATATTACTTTCGGCCAACTATTGGAAATTTCACCCACGGCAAGGAAAACATTAAAGGAGGGAATGCCGGTACACAAGAGGATGAGGAAGGTGAAAGCTAAAATAGCCGCTAGGATCCAATCACAAGGTGGAAGAGACGTGAAAGCTATAGAAATAGAAGTTGTTATAGTAGATAAGGTGGTTCCTAATGTGCTAGTCGACGGAGGGAGTAGTCTAAATATACTACCGGAGGATACTATGAAAAAATTGGGACTTGGACTCACGGGGCCTTCACCTTTGGTCATAAATATGGCAAATCAAAGTTCGACTACGTCTTTGGGGATGATCAAGGATTGTAGAATGACTACGGGAGGTGAGGAGTACTCGGTCACCTTCCATGTCATTAAAATGCACTCCAACAAGGACACCTTCCCCATTTTGCTAGGTAGGCCTTGGTTGCGGATGGCGAATGCTATGGTCAATTGGGGTGGACCTAAACCATCCATCACTTATGGTCCGGAGGGTAATAGGGTCATAGTGTCCATTGGTTCATTAGAAGGATGGATGAAGAAGGAGATGTATTTGCCATTGGAGAAGGAAATTGATGACTTAAACGAGAATGAGATTGGCAAGGCATTGGTGGGAGTCGTCCATCCCGAAGGTCAAAGGGTTGTTATAGATTCGGGCTCGGGAAGTCTAGGTCCTAATTTTTACAATTATGGGGATAATGGGGATTATGCCCAATGGCTAAAGGAGTACCCCGAGTCCGAGGTTGATGTAATGGTTACATTTCACCAAGTAGGCTTAGGGAGTGAATTTCCTAGTGTTAGTTTAGGAGAGGGCTCATTGTTGGAGCCATGTGAGGTGCTCACCGAGGAAGAGTGGGTTAGCGGTGGGTTAACACCTTGGATAGATGACGTGGAAGAGGGTGAGGTTAGTTTAATTCATGTAGATGGGACTCAAGAGGAGGATGTGATTATTGAGTCATCGAAATTGGAGGAGCCTTTACATTTCAAGACCACGTCTACGGGGATAGTTGTAGGTCAAGATGTGAAAGATTACCCCAATGTGCCTTCCGATTGGTATCGGAACAAAGAGGAACAAGCACATGTGTCGGAAGCGGATTGGCGGTACGTGGATGTGAAATTAAAGAATGGAAAAACCCGACAAATGAAGATGGGTTCCAAATTGGGGGAGAAAGAGGTTAGGGAGTATAGCAATTTGGTGGATGAGTTTAGTGATACTTTTGCATGGTCCTACGATGAGCTTAAGGGAATTCCTAGGGAAATGGTAGAGCACCGGATTCCTTTAATTCCGGGGGCGAGGCCAATTAGACAAAAGGAGAGGAGGATGAATCCTCAATTGCAATTGTTGGTGAAAGCGGAATTGGAAAGGTTATTGAAGGCCGGGTTTATCAAGCCGGTGGAAATCACGGATTGGGTTTCTCCTATGGTCTTAGTAAAGAAAAAAAATGGGAAATTAAGGGTTTGTGTCGACTATAGGAAATTGAATTCGTGCACACAAAAGGATCACTTCCCCTTACCTTTTATCACCTTGTTGCTTGAGGAGGTTGGAGGTCATTCGCGATATACCTTTATGGATGGGTATGCGGGTTATAATCAAATTTCCATAGCCCTCCAAGATATCCATAAAACGGCTTTTACTACACCTTGGGGTACTTTTGTGTGGGTAGTGATGCCATTTGGGTTATGTAATGCCCCGGCTACTTTCCAACGATTAGTAATGTATATCTTCACCGACTTGTTGTTCAAATCCATGACCGTCTTTGTGGACGATTTTAGCACACAAAGTAATGTGGACGATCACCTACATTGTGTTAGGGAGGCATTGGTTAGGTGTAGGAAGATGAGGTTAGCATTGAACCCGGATAAGACATTTTTGGGAGTGAATAAGGGAGTGTTGTTGGGTTATGTTGTTAGTGAGAAAGGTAGAGAACCCGATCCGGATAAGATTGCGGCCATAAGCGACTTGGCAACTCCAACCAATTCCAAGGGGATCTCTAAGTTGTTAGGACATGTGGGATGGTACCGGGAACTTATTCCTAATTTTTCAAAGATAGCGGTGCCCATTACCCATTTGCTCAAAAAGGATGTCAAATTCGAGTGGACGGATGCTTGTCAAAAAGCCTTTGAGGAATTGCGGGATAGGTTGAGCACCTATCCGGTGTTGATACCACCCAATTGGGGTAAACCTTTTCACGTCTATTGTGATGCTAGTAATGTGGCAATAGGGAGTGCGCTTTGTCAAGCAACGGGAGAAAAAGAGAAGGATCAACCCATAGCTTATGCGAGTAAGCAATTGACCCCCGCCGAAAGAAACTACTCTACAACGGAGAGGGAGTGCCTAGCCATGGTGTTTTCCGTTAAAAAGTTTAGGCATTACCTCATGTGCAACCCGGTTGTATTTTTTGTTGACCACATGGCTATCAAGTATCTAGTTAACAAGGCGGAGTTAAGTGGTAGGTTAGCTAGGTGGGTATTGTTATTAGAAGAATTCGACTACACGGTGGAATATAAACCGGGTCGTATGCATTTACAAGCGGACCACTTGTCTAGGTTGTCGGAGGAGATAGGAAAAAATCCGGTAAATGATATGTTAGTAGATGATAGCCTCTTTGTGGTCACTTCTACACCGGAGTGGTATGCGGGCATAGTAGAATTTCTAACAACCCACAAGTTGCCCAAAAAGTGGACAAAAGAAGAGAGAAGGAAGGTGAGGGTAAATAGTAGGCAATTTGTTGTAGTGGGCCATAGGTTGTTTAGAAGGGGGTCCGATGGTATTTTACGACGATGCGTGTCAAAAACGGAGGTTGAAGCGATTTTAATCGCTTGCCACGATAGCGCTTGCGGCGGTCACTTCTCGGGTCAACTCACCGGGCAAAAAATACTTAGAGCGGGCTACTTTTGGCCTACACTATTTAAGGACGCCCATGACTATGTAAGGAAATGCGACGCTTGCCAACGGTATGCCCGAAACGACCTTAGAATGGAGATGCCTTTACATGTATCATTACCCTTAATTCCTTTCGAAAAATGGGGCATCGACTATGTGGGTAAGGTCCATCCCCAATCTTCAAAAGGAATGAAATATATTGTGGTGGCAATCGAGTACCTCACCAAGTGGGCGGAAGCCAAAGCGGTGAAGACCGACACGGCGGAACACGCGGCAACATTTATGTACGAAAACATAATTTCGCGGTTCGGGGTGCCGAAGATCCTAGTAAGCGATAGGGGTACTCACTTTTTGAATGACTTGATTCGAGAGATGACAGAGAAATTTAAAATTGATCACCGGAAGACTACTCCCTACCACCCACAAACCAATGGACAAACGGAAAGGGTTAACGGAATTTTGGTGAGTATACTACGCAAGACGGTTATAGACTCGAAGCGGGATTGGGATACGAAACTAACGGCGGCACTTTGGGCATACCGTACAACCTATAAGGTAACTACGCGTGCTACACCATTTTCCTTAGTCTATGGTCTTGAAGCGACACTACCAATCGAATATGAAGTCGAGTCACTTAGGGTGGCCGTGAGTACGAGACTTACCGAAAGTCAATCCTTACGAAATCGACTAACCGATTTGGAAGCACTTGACGAAGGGAGGAGAATGGCGGCTCAACATATTGAGGCAATCCAAAGAAGGAGAAAGATTACTTTCGACAAACGACATAAGAGAAGGGCCCTAACACCGGGAATGATGGTCATGATTCAAGACGCACGAAAGCTTGAATTTCCGGCGAAATTCGATGCGGTATGGTTAGGACCTTACCTTGTCCATGAGGTCTTTCCTAATAATTCAATTCCATTGGAAACGTTGAATGGTGAGCTCTTTCCTACCCGTACATCGGGAAGTAGATGTAAGGAGTACCGAGCTTGACTAGGCAACTTACCCTTGGAGCAAGAGATGTTTGGATTCATCCCCCGATGGTCGCCAATTATGTGAGCCCAAAAGGGTGCCCACATTTAGTCTTAGACCCTTGAAACGTTAGTTGATGCACTTTGAAGTAGCATGTTACTTCACAAAAATATAAAAAGAGTGAAATGTTAGTCTTAGAAGTACCATGTTGTAAGAGGCTAGGATGTGAGTTGTTATTGTGTTTTTACCTTCGGAAGGATTTGAGTGAATGAGGATAGGTAAGGAGAACTTGGATTGAGTAGTTAGTGAGTAGGCTAGTACAAATGGATGGAGACAACCAAAGTGACTCAAGAGGCAAGTGCATTCGAATTGGGATGAATGGAGGATCACATGGAGCGCACAAGTGGACCACCTCATCATGGCCACTTAATGGGGAAGGTCCAAGGAAGAACGCAAGGTGGAGGATAAGCAAATTCTCAAAGCACCAATCAAATCACGAGTTAAGCATCGTGGTTTGAATTAAGTGGTGAGCAACGATTTGGGAAAGTAAGGGGAGAAAGTTATGGCGGCGGAAAGCGAAGGAGGCTAAGTTTGGGTTGAAGCATCCCAAGTTTGGTAAAGTGTGGTAGGTAGAAAGCCAAGGCTAGTTAAATGTTCGAATTAGGATCCTTGTTGATCATTTGAGGGAGGAAGGCTTAGAAGATAGGATTGGCGCCTACTAAGTAGGAGGAAATCTCAAGGGCTTATCGTGAGCCTTGAGGGTGCTCACCCCCTCAAGCTTACTATATAATCCCTCATTCTTCCCTCACTCATCCTCTCTTTCCTTTGTGCTCCAAGGCACCCCACGAGTTATAAGTGTGGGTGTGGGAAGCCATATTGGAGCACATGTGTGTGCTTAGTTTTTAGTTTGAGAGCCAAGGCTTGTTAGCCTTGAAGAGGGCTTGACCTCTTGGTAGAATTAGTGTTGACGTGGAGGATTTTAAAGTTAATTCATGATTCCAATTTGTGGTACTTAAAGTTCATGTTTTGAATACACGTGGTTGCAAGTTCCATGTTTAAGAGTTGAGCACTTGAGGTTGTGATGAGTGCAAAAATATACTTGTGTGGATTAGTTAGTCTTAGTGAAGTTAGGAAATTCTCTCTCCCCCTCTCCTCTCTAGGATTTTAGGATTTTAGGATTAGAGAAGAATTGTGTGATTAGAAAGGGGTTGTTAGTAGAATTAGGAAAATTAGGTAGGAAGATTAGTTAAGGGCTTGAATAATTAGTGAGGTAGTTGGGGATTACAACTACAAAGTTGTGGGTTCATGAAGGAGCTGGGTTTATGAAGGAGCTGGGTTTGTTTAGTTAGAAAGTAAAGAGCTGGGTTTATGAAGGACCTGGGTTTGTTTAGTTAGAAGCTAAGGAGCTGGGTTCATGAAGGAGCTGGGTTTATGAAGGAGCTGGGTTTGTTTAGTTAGAAGCTAAGAAGCTGGGTTTATGAAGGAGCTGGGTTTATGAAGGAGCTGGGTTTATAAAGGAGCTGGGTTTGTTTAGTTAGAAGCTAAGAAGCTGGGTTTACGAAGGAGCTGGGTTTATTTAGTTAGAAGCTAAGGAGTTGGGTTCATGAAGGAGTTGGGTTTATGAAGGAGCTAGGTTTATGTAATTAGAAAGTAAAGAGATGGGTTCATGAAGGAGCTTAGTAGATAGCCTACTTAATTAGCTCATAGACAAGTAGTTAGTTACATTATGCTAGTTAGTGTTATGTGTGGCTTTCACAAGTAAATGTATTTGAGATTGACTATAGAGGATAGTGTTTTTTAACACTTGCATCCTCTCTTTAAAAATAAACCACGTGCACAAATTAATGGAGAATGTGGAGCACTCTCGCGATGGCAAGACAAAGGAAGCAAAGACCAAAGTTAAATCCAAGACCACTTGAAGGGTGAACCTTGCACTATGGACTCATCCAAGTCCAAATCCAATACCGCGGAGGAATGTGAGCCCAAACCCACTACTCGGACTACGGACGCTTAAGGGTGGGGGTTTTGGCCTCACACCCTCACGTCAGCGCTCATCTCAGCCCAAATTGAAGCATAAAAAAGACCTTGAGAGGTCCCCAAGGTGGCTACCCTGGGGCTGTCGGATCCGACAGAGGCCCAGGGCCCTCCCTTTGGAGCTCTCCCACTAGCACCTTAACTTGAAATTCAAAAATTAAAACCATACAAGCCCTCACATCAGCCCCAGCCCATAATCAAAATCAAATATATTTCTACGAAAAGACAAACTCTAAGGCCCCTTAAGCCCTCTCCCACAAGCCCATTAGCTAGAAATTTTATAAAAAACCCATCGCAGCCCTCACGTCAGCGCTCATCTCAGCCCAAATTGAAGCATAAAAAAGACCTTGAGAGGTCCCCAAGGTGGCTACCCTGGGGCTGTCGGATCCGACAGAGGCCCAGGGCCCTCCCTTTGGAGCTCTCCCACTAGCACCTTAACCTGAAATTCAAAAATTAAAACCATACAAGCCCTCACATCAGCCCCAGCCCATAATCAAAATCAAATATATTTCAACGAAAAGACAACCTCTGTGGGAGTCCGAAAATCCACGGAAGTACGGATTGGCTTCCGAACCGGGTTAATATCCGGATAATACCCTGAGAGTGTTATTAAAGTAGGGTTTCCTAGGGTAGGTTAGTTGTTTTAGAAAATAAGGTTCTAGGCATCCGCCTTACGCGTTAAAATGGTTAAAACGGAGACTTTGACCAGGCCGGAAATTAGCTTGGGAAGACCGTTTGGGAACGATCCGGTCTGGAGTGTCCGGACCGTTAAAACGGTTACCACTTGACCTTAGGTGGAGGTGTCCGGAATCAGTGGGCCAGCAGGTCAGACAGGTGTCCGGAATCAATGGGCCAGCAGGCCAGACAGGTGTCCGGAATCAGTGTGCCAGCAGGTCAGACAGGTGTCCGGAATCAGTGGGCCAGCAGGTCAGACAGGTCCGGAATCAGTGGGCCAGCATGCCAGACAGGTGTCCGGAATCAGTGGGCCAGCAGGCCAATCCAAGGTGGGACGGCTTCGAAAAAGCATCGCACCACTTGATTTAGGCTTAGGCAGACAGCTGTAGTTAGATCAGAATTAGGAAAAGCAGGAATAGGCAGATTTTGACTTTTGGCGAACTTGTAATTCAAAATTCTGTCAGCGCAAAAAGCGGATCGAGATCCGGAATTTCCGCAAAGGGCGAAGTTCCGGATTTCTCGCAGTTAGGGGTTTTCTGAGGGCGGCCAACTTCGCCGCCACCTTCAGTTAGGGATTACAGCCTCTACTTAAGGCTGAATAAGGGGCAGGAGAAGGGTTCCCTTCTCCATTGTTGTATTGTGTTGCTTCCCACTCAATAAAGCTCTAGTTCTCAATCTATTCTGACTTGTTTTGTGCACGGACTGTTAGGAGAATGTTGCAGATCTAGAGGGAATGAATGAGTAGGAAGTACGGATAGAACAAAGGAGAGGAAACCCGGATCGGATCCGACTGCAGTACTATGGCTCCTTTCTGAGTGTAGTGGGAAGGAAACCTCATTATTCCGGATGTCTGGGTAACGCCCATGTGAGATAGCCGTTGTTAGGACTGGGTAAGATCAGGGAGGTGCCGGACTTACGCCATCCGATCTTCTGAAGAGGTCTCACTGTCCTTGGGCGGGACAATCCGGAAAGTGGTACGGATCGCCCAGTTATCTCAGACTCAGTAGAGCCTAAGTTCGCTGTAGCCGGATCGGTCTGTCGGAAGGAGGAGAGAAACCGGAGCGGTTAGGATTCCGGTCCGGAGGATCTCTCCGGCGTGTAGTGGGAAGGAAACCTCATTATTCCGGATGCCTGGGTAACGTCCATGTGAGATAGCCGTCGTTAGGACTGGGTAGGATCCGGAGGTGCCGGACTTACGCCATCCGATCTTCTGAAGAGGTCTCACTGTCCTTGGGCGGGGCAATCCGGAAAGTGGCACGGATCGCCCAGTTATCCCGGATTGACAGATCTCCGGCCGAAGCTTGACCTTTCTATCGTTGTAGTTCCGGTTCACCATCCGGGTTCTCTATGTGACCTGCCAGGAAAGATTAGGCCGATCCGGACTGGTTGTGAGAGAATCCGGATTATGACCATACAGGGACGTCTTCGCCGGATGAACCCAATCATCATTGGAGGTAGGATATAGGTAGGTAGATATTGAGGAGAGAGTTATGTAGGAGTAAGACTTATTGGTAGAGGTTCAATCCGGAAGGCAAGTCCCGGGATAAGGACTTCCAAAGGGCCATCCGGATCCGGAAAGCAGATCCGGCCGGTGGTCGACTTTCGAGCAGGAAAAGAGGGTCCTTGACATCCTGCACTTCACAGAATCCCTGGACGATACTCGGATCATCCGGACAGACCGGATTAGGCACTGAAAAGCGCCTATCCGGAACTTTTGGTGTCCGTGTGCTCCCACAACCTCTAAGCCCCCCTTCAAACCTCTCTCATTAGCCCCCTAACCAGAAATTTCACAATATACAACCATACAAGCCCTCACATCATCCCCAGCCCATAATCAAAATCAAATATATTTCAACAAAAAGACAACCTCTAAGGCCCCTTAAGCCCTCTCCCACAAGCACATTAGCTAGAAATTTTAAAAAGAACCTATCCCAGCCCTCACGTCAGCCCTCACCTCAGCCCAAATTGAAGCAAAAAAAAAAACTTGAGAGGTCCCCAAGGTGGCTACCCTGGGGCTGTCAGATCCGACAGAGGCCCAGGGCCCTCCCTTTGGAGCTCTCCCACTAGCACCTTAACCTGAAATTCAAAAATTAAAACCATACAAGCCCTCACCTCAGCCCTAGCCCATAATCAAAATCAAATATATTTCAACAAAAAGACAACCTCTAAGGCCCCTTAAGCGCTCTCCCACAAGCACATTAGCTAGAAATCAAAAAAAAAAAAACCCATCCCAGCCCTCACGTCAGCGCTCACCTCAGCCCAAATTGAAGCATAAAAAAGACCTTGAGAGGTCCCCAAGGTGGCTACCCTGGGGTTGTCGGATCCGACAGAGGCCCAGGGCCCTCCCTTTGGAGCTCTCCCACTAGCACCTTAACCTGAAATTCAAAAATTAAAACCATACAAGCCCTCACATCAGCCCCAGCCCATAATCAAAATCAAATATATTTCAACGAAAAGACAACCTCTAAGCCCCCCTTCAAACCTCTCTCATTAGCCCCCTAACCAGAAATTTCACAATATACAACCATACAAGCCCTCACATCATCCCCAGCCCATAATCAAAATCAAATATATTTCAACAAAAAAACAACCTCTAAGGCCCCTTAAGCCCTCTCCCACAAGCACATTAGCTAGAAATTTTAAAAAAAACCTATCCATGCCCTCACGTCAGCCCTCACCTCAGCCCAAATTGAAGCAAAAAAAAAAACTTGAGAGGTCCCCAAGGTGGCTACCCTGGGGCTGTCGGATCCGACAGAGGCCCAGGGCCCTCCCTTTGGAGCTCTCCCACTAGCACCTTAACCTGAAATTCAAAAATTAAAACCATACAAGCCCTCACCTCAGCCCCAGCCCATAATCAGAATCAAATATATTTCAACAAAATGACAACCTCTAAGGCCCCTTAAGCCCTCTCCCACAAGCACATTAGCTAGAAATCAAAAAAAAAAAACCATCCCAGCCCTCACGTCAGCCCTCACCTCAGCCCAAATTGAAGCAAAAAAAAAAACTTGAGAGGTCCCCAAGGTGGCTACTCTGGGGCTATCGGATCCGACAGAGGCCCAGGGCCCTCCCTTTGGAGCTCTCCCACTAGCACATTAACCTGAAATTCAAAAATTAAAACCATACAAGCCCTCACATCAGCCCCAGCCCATAATCAAAATCAAATATATTTCAACGAAAAGACAACCTCTAAGCCCCCCTTCAAACCTCTCTCATTAGCCCCCTAACCAGAAATTTCACAATATACAACCATACAAGCCCTCACATCATCCCCAGCCCATAATCAAAATCAAATATATTTCTACAAAAAGACAACCTCTAAGGCCCCTTAAGCCCTCTCCCACAAGCACATTATCTAGAAATTTTAAAAAAAACCCATCCCAGCCCTCACGTCAGCCCTCACCTCAGCCCAAATTGAAGCAAAAAAAAAAACTTGAGAGGTCCCCAAGGTGGCTACCCTTGGGCTGTCGGATCCGACAGAGGCCAAGGGCCCTCCCTTTGGAGCTCTACCACTTGCACCCTAAACAGAAAATTCATAAAATCCAACCATACTAGCCCTCACTTCAGCCCTGTCCGAAAGCAAAGTCAAATGGATGTCAACTATAGCCAACCTCTAAGCCCCCCTTTGGAGCTCTCAAACTAGCACCCTAACCACATATCACATTCAAATCTTATTCAAGCACATTATACCACTCTACTTAAAAACAATATAAAACCTCTCAGACCTCACTTCAGACCGCTCTCAAAGGCACCCTCAAATTAAATTTATACCATATAATAAACATTTGCGAGGTTCTTTAGTGGGCTCTCCACGGTCTGTCGGATCCGACAGAGCCCCAGGGCACTCAGTTCGGACCTCTGTAAGGAGGACCCCAAAATAGGCTCAAAAATTACCTCTTATACCGCACTTGAAAACTCTCACAGGACGACCCCCATATCAGATTACCACAAAATGAATCTTTTAGACCTCACCTCAGACCTCTCCACTGGGCTACCACTGCCCTTCCCTCGAGTCTCTCCCCCTCTCCAACTCGTGGCTGCAACCCTGACCACAGAGTGAAATCCTCGTATGCGGAGGAAAACCCTAGTTCTGAGATTTGTTGTAATGCGAAGAACGATGGTAGGTTAATGCTGCGGCAGTCTTGTTCCCTTCCCCTTCCGACGGTGTCATTGTGACCACCCTTTGGATGGTCAGTGCTTCGACATGCCCGCACTTGCTGCCTTCGCTAGCTCACGATGACTACCCCTAATTTCTAGTGCATATATGTTTTCATCCACTTGAGGTTCATACCTGGGTCTCGCAAATTCTCGATAGATCATGTGATTTTGGGAACTCCACTTGTCTGGTCGTACCCACTCCAACTCCCTTCCTAGCAATGTCTTCACCACTCTGAGTCTGGCTTCTCCGTGTACGAGACCTTGACCGTGTGCGGTCTGGGGAGAATTCCAATGCCTTCACTGTGCTGTTTAAGTTATCATATGGTTGTTTTGGCTGTCTCATCCTAGATGCCCTTATTTGCTTCATGTTTGAGAAAAGTGCCTTCCTCCTCCTCTTCGCCTTTGGTTTCACTAACCCTAGCGGCGAAGACCCTGTCATGTAACTGACCCGACTTCACAAATTCTACACTACCCTCCTTTGTGACCATCTCCCTATCAATGTATGTGTCTCGCCTGGGTCCCTACACTTATATTCCATCCCATAACCTCCTTCACATAATCTCGATGTATGGTGATTACAGTCTAGTTGCTATAAACATATACGGAATCATAAAAAGGAACACTTATAGAATGAACACCGATGTTTAATAACATGTATTGAAATCATCCAGGTAAGATCTAAATTTAAGGAGCATCATGCTTTATAAAAATAATGAATGATAGTACACATGACAATACATATTTCAAACTAAACTAAATGAAATAAATAATCTGTATAGCCATAAATTGACGATCCTCTTCCAACTAAACTAGCCTATTCTGGCTTAAAGGTGAATGCTCTACCCTTGCCCACTAATAAAGAAACACTTTCCTTTAGGGTGTCCCTTACATCCACTAAATGGTTCACGTGGTCTGGTGTATTAATAAGTTCGCGAGTCGGCATCCAACCTCATTGTTTGGTTTTGATATATCTGGTTTGGATTGGCATATGATGATGACTAACTTAAGTAAATGCTGCAGTGCATTTTCAATTCTTATTCACATTGCTATAATGAATCGGCTTATTATTCCCCTACTAATCCAAGTCCCCGCCGTCTTTCACAGATCCCATCTTGCCATGGCCTTCTAATCACAACACTATATACACCGCCCCACTTTGTGCTAATCCTTAAGTCCATTGCCCATTTGGCCACTCCCTTCTGTGTACTCGCATTTACATTCCTTCTACAATGGCCACCATCCGAGCACTGCACCATTCCATCCCCCTTATGATCCCTCTTGGAGATGATGGTCTAGCCAAAGTCGCGGAGTCGTTCCTTAGTCTGAGGTTTAGATTCCACCCAGATTCAATTCATGTCGAGGAAGAGGTCTTTGATGACAACGGTGACTTGAGTCACACTGTCCTTCAGATGTCCTTTCGCATTGACGATGGTAGGGTTTGGTTCTTGCTCCCTGCAAAGTACAAGGCCATAGGCGTCACCGAGTCGGAGATGGCCACCACTACTGTGTTGCTAACACCAGGCGTGTCCCTCACCTCCACCACTCAGGCTCCTCTTCTGGCGACGGTCAAAAAGGAGCCCGGCATCCAAGAGGTTACCTTGCTCAGTGATGATTCTGATGATGATGTGCCACTTGCCTCTGACTTTGCCTCACTTACCCCACCTCCATCGCGGGATCAGCCCTTCATCAATCCTCTCAGGATTCCACACTCGCCTACTGTAAGTCAACCATCTACTTCCAGACCCCCAGTTCACCCAGGTGTGTCTATAGATCGTCCCTGTGTTGTCCACCACTTGAAGTTGCTTGCAACCCGACCAGGGTCCAAGAACATCCTCAAGAGTATTGATTATGAAGCTGTTAGGCATGAGAAGGTTGAGTTCCTCCCTTCTGTTTTTGACGGCGACGTCATCTTTGAGTTCCCTCCTCTGGGAGCTGATGCTCCCCATTCCCATGCTAGACTCATGTTCGGAATGGACAAGCGTTTCGACGGTCATGCTTGGTGTAGGACAAAGACGTCTAATATTACCAATGATCTCAGCTTGACCTTCCGGTTTTCATGTTGTGTTGGCCATCTCCGTTGTAATAACGAGGGCTGTGATTACCTCAACCGCCCCAATCGGGCCACTGACGTCAACGAGACCGAATGGGAAGGCTGTACCGCCTCACCCTTCTCCGCAGGAGCTGATCCCCCAGCTGGGTCATCTCTCGTTTGTAAGGTCTGTAAGACACCACCCTACTGTCTTGATACTTGCCAAGCTAAGATGTATTATGTTCTTGGCAAAGGTGACATGACCCGTGCATGCATCCATATGGGTCATCACCATCACCCCGTTTCACAAGGTGTCTGTAGAGAGTCTAAGGTCGAAATTCATGATCTCATTGGTAGAGAAGTTGAGAGGACTCCCACCGCCACCAACTCTACGATTGCCTTGGCTGCAAGTAAAGAGTTCCTGGCCAAGTATCTTCTATGCACGGGATCTGATCCCAATAAAGTTATGGACCTGGAGTCCATGAAGTTTGTCATGGACAGGTACCAACACCTCAGCACCCCGAGTATTCGAAACACAGTCACTTCCTTCAAGCGCATTGGGCGAGGGGGGATCATTGATAGCATCACCGGACTGAGAGGTCATAGCAGTT
Organism: Polytrichum formosum; assembly: GCA_964035585.1. Taxonomy (NCBI): domain Eukaryota; kingdom Viridiplantae; phylum Streptophyta; class Polytrichopsida; order Polytrichales; family Polytrichaceae; genus Polytrichum; species Polytrichum formosum. The sequence goes on along the minus strand of OZ037940.1, from coordinate 21,711,756 downwards.
GGCCCTATGTGCAAGAAAACAAATTCCCAGGCCAAGGAAAGCTGTTGGAGAAAGTCTATGTGTTCAAGATGTCCGAGGTGGGCCCTGGGTCTGGAGTTGACCTTGTCAGGAGAATGCAACCACACGGTGATTTGCAGGATGCTTGGGTCATGTTTGACCATGTCAAGCGTGTCAAGGGGTGGACAACCATGGCTTGCCATGTCTATGACTCGGCCTACTGCCGGGTTATGACTATTGCAGTATGTGATATGCAATCTGAGGATGTCACGGCGCAGAGCCTTCTTTGGCATGGGCTCAATGAAGTTATGCACAGACATGGCATTGCTAAAGTTAACTTCAAAGGGTTCATGGCGGACAGTGCACAAGCCAATTGGAATGTAGTTAGGATTATCTATGGCAGTGGTGATCCCAAGGTTCCTATGGAGTCTCGCGAGAGGACATGTCTATTGCATTGGACAGTGTCTATGGAACGCCACACCGCCACCCACATCAAGCCCGACCTCCAACAGCAACACAAGTTGTTATGCAAGCAGTACAAGGATGCCAAGACTCCCGAGCAGTCCGAGTCCCGTTATCTTGCCATCCGGGCATGGTGGCTTTCCTCTGGAGCTGCATCCGAGGAAGGAATCAAGGACCTTGATACATGGCTTGCATTCTGGCACTTTCGTTACCGTCAATGGGGTGGTTTCATGCAACTAGTGAGTACCCACCCACTTTCTATTTCGCTTTTTGGTGTCAACTTTTTTTTTGGTTTTTTTTTTGGTTTTTTTTTTGGTGTCAGTTTAGGCTTTTGGCTTGTTTTTGTGCAAAGCGTACTCACTACATTTTATTTACTTCTCTCAGAATTTCACAGATTCTGAGTTGGCAGAGATGCCATCTTGCAACCTCTCCGAGACAGTCCATAACAAATGGCTTCAGCAGTCTGGAAACCGTGGCTCTGATCTGTATGTTGCGACCGTGGATGATTTCGTGAGGGCGTTCATGCAATGTACGAACTACTACGCCTACTTGAAGGGTGATCGCTCTGGTACTGGCCCAGGAAAAGAAGAACTCCGCCTTCGTGCTGCACAACGATCCGGTGACGCCAAGAGAATTGTTGCAGCCCTCAAGCACATGCCTGGAGCAGAGCATTGGTGCACCCGCAAACCCCAACTCGAAGGAGAGGAGGTCTTTGGCACCACAAAGCGCAAACTTGATATGCCCCCTGGTTCTGATCAAGATTCACATAGACCCGACAAGGTCAGCTTCTCTCATCCACGAGTGAGCACTAGGTCAACCAAGGCACGCACTGATTCCGCCACACCATCAGACCTGCCCCTCACACAATCCCCCGAGAAATCGATTCCACAACGGGTCACCCACGTCAATAACATTCAGGAGACCCACTGCGATGTCTCCAAGTGGCACATTTCTAGACTGCCCAAGACTTCCGCCAAGGCCTGCTTCGCCATGCAAGCTCGCACAAAGACCAAGTGCACCCAGAAGATCGTTCGGCATGGTAAAAGTACTCTAGCTCCTACGTACACCGGCTACATGCGCGACTACAAGAAGAACAAGGACTTCTTGACACAGTTCTTCTTCTGCAACGATGACATTGAGAGATGTGTCAAAGGCACTAGGAGGAAGTGGGTGCAGCACCGTCCGGATGTCCCGGACGTCTGGCCTGTCCTCACTGGGACAAACCTCACTCTCCAGGAGGTTCTGGCCCTTGAAGAAGGGGGATTCCAACTTCAGCAGCGTCAAGATGTGTCACCCAGAAGACTCTTCGGCGACTCCTCCAATGTTGCTTCATCCATGGCCGAATTCCCTACCCCGGCCCAAGCCGATCAATACCCTACGCTGAGGTTTGGAAAAAAAATCCGGCGCAGTAACAACGGACCATGCATCCAACAACGCAACAAGTGGGAGTCAGCCCTCAACGTCGGCGGTCAAATCACCTCCGTCACAATGATACCTCACCCAGGGATCGGGTGCATCATTTTGTTCCAGTCCCGAAAGAAGGCTAAGGTTGAAGAGTACCGTATCACTATCAGCACCTTTTCGTCGTGCACGTGCCCGGATTTCGTGGAGATGTCAACAAGAGCACTTGGGAAGCGGCGCCCTTGGATGAACTGCAAGCACTTGTACTTCATCTTCCGCGTGACCTGCAACTTGGATCAATACCAAGACACTTTCATCCATGCTCCGAGCCTTAGTTTCAATGAAGTGAAGCACCTCCTCGAAAGTGGCATCATGAAGCATGTGGGACCTTAGCGTGGATACCTATAGGAGCTAGGCTGCCCCCCCTTATTTATAAGTTGTCGCTAAGTATTATTGCGTTGAGTATACTATAGTATGAGTGCACGTTTTCCGAAAATATCGCTGATATATCAGACCTATCATTATCTACATGATGTGAATTGTATTCATTTTTAAATATCTATAAAGGTTTCTAAATATTTATGGGTCTCTCCTTCCAACAGTAGTTTTAGATGTTATTGAATGGTACGAGTTTTGCTACTTTGCTTGAATGCTTGAATGCTTGAATTTTTTGACTTAGAATTTTCTCTTACGTTGTGACCATAGCCTATGATTAACCGGCTCTCACCATAATATGGACAGTCAAAAGTTCCCTGGTTTAAGTAAATCATGTCAACTAGTCTCTCTGAAAGGTACCCTAAAACCAAGTCTCTGTCCTGAAAGCCCTCAAAATTTGCACGGAAATAGGTCCATCATTTTTACTAAAAAAAGAGGTCCCACGATTTTTTTCTATTTATATTTTCTATATTTGGAAATTTTATTACTATAATTGTAAAGCGTTGACTTTTTTTTGCTCACCGCTCACACGGTAGCGTCGTTGGCAACTCTGGCACAAAGAAACCTAGGGAGGCGACACTCCAAGCATCCGCGACACTCTCCACCATCACAGTGCCATTGGCCGATGCAATGCCCCACAAGACGAGGACATTGTCATCAGGGGAGAAAGTTGTGCAAATGGTGTTGCCCACGGGCACAAAATGGAGGAACATCTTAACGGACATAAATGAAGTGGGTCGCACAGCGGGATGTGGGCCCATTTCATTGTCCAAGTTGAGTGTAATTAAAAACCAACAGTTTGCGGAATACATTTTGAAGAGACCTGGGGACAAGTTCGCCAGGTGTACGGCGTGTGAGAAATACAAAGGTCTTCGAGATGCCCACCCTATAGGCACTGAATCCCATATAAGACACCAGAGAAAATACATTGAGCATGTCAACAACCAGGAGGCACACCGTCAAGATTACTACAAGAACCGTGCACTATCCATAATGAGGCCCGCGGAGGTTCTAACAATCATCCATGATAAAATGGACCATGCGAAGACCGCATGCCCTTGTTATGCACGCAAAATAAAGGCCACGGATGGTCTCTTCAAGTTGCCCGTAGCTGTCACAGGTTTGTATAGAATCCCACATGTGTGTTGAAAGTCTCTCCAATTTGCATTGGGTGTGTTTTCCAAATGTCCAACTTCATCCATCCGTTTTGTAGTCTTTTCATATTTTTGTTGTTCACGCATCGTTTGTTTTTCTTAGGTATGATCGCCCATGGCCATGTGGACGTCAAATATGCCCATTATGGTTTGGATTTTTACCCTGGCGATGCCAACCACACGGTCGGTTCATTTGTAAAACTATTGCGCGATCTCGAAAAGCCACCGGTACACTCTTCCCGTGCCCTTTTCGATGGTTGTGGAACGACACCCCTTTATGAGGCAGTGCTACAAGGGAAGGAGGTTTGTATGTCTTCATTGCCGAAACCACCCGGAGAACCCATTATTGCAAAACCCTTGCCTCCAACTCTCCACGTTCAACTTGATAAGTGTGCTAAAGACAACAAATGTCAATACGTGTTTTGTTTTTGGTCGTTGCTCGTGGCAAAAGGTATCTTCAAAGAGGTGTTTGTGTCTTTCTTGATGGTGGGGCATACGCACGACGATATTGATGCCTCATTTGGCCGTTGGAGCATGAAGTTGCATGAAGAGGATTTTCCCACCATACCACTTCTCATGAAATCATACATGGATTTGGACAATGTGCCGGTGATCCCGCACATGATTGAAGAAATACCAAATTTCAAGGCCTTCATCAAGCCATACATGTTGAAGGGAGTGGACCGTTTGGTGGGACATACCAAAGCACAACAATTCGCTTCTATATGAGGGATGATGGTGTCCCCGCCATGCAGTTCAAGCTTTTGTGCACATCCCCTAATTGGGGCCCGGAGGATGGTATACTCGTGTGGCATCAAGACAAGGATGGGAAATGTTTGCTCCCGGATGGGGATCCAAAGCCGTGTAAATCCGACCCCATGAGGAATGGGCCGGAAATCATCAAAGGGCATAAGCACGCTACACTAGTACAAAAATGTTGTCACAAAACACATTTTCAGAGGAATGTTGCATTCAATTGGGTGTAGATTTCAAAGTAGCATCTCTTTGAGGGATAAAATGGAATAATCTGGTTGTAGATATAGATGAGCAATAATTTTTCTAGTTTCTATCAATAAACTCCTCATGGTTTGACCGTGGTGAGTATATTTATATACCAGTGGTTTCCTGTCACACAGTATATTTTTTTATGAAAAATACTTCGTTTTGTGGGTTTTAGGTTATATTTTTCTATGACTCTTTTGTGACATGTGTAATATATATTTATGAATCATATTTTGTTAAACAATTCCTACATTTGCAGTCCATTCAACGGTTAATGAAAGAAAATGGGGTTATTTTTGTAAGTGCTTAAAACATAGGAAATCAAAAAAATTTAATGCATTTTCACTTTTGCCCATACAAAACATAGAGAACACTACGTGGGCTTCTTGCATTTTTGTGCAACAAAAGCCTTTTCCTTCGAGATATCAAAGAATTGCTCCAAATTGGTGTCCAAAATATACTTTGATTTTTGCCCAAAGTGTACCAACCCTAGCGTGCTTCTACCCCAAAGGCATATCCGGATTCATTGAGTATTGGAAAGAGTTGTGTGAGGAAGATATCACCAGACGTGTTAGGGATACTCATGAACCGTTGATCGCGTATTGGGATCGCATTCGCTCAGCCTTGATGACCGTTGGTGTCGACACCCGTACGACTTTGACACAAGGATTTTGGCCACAAAGTCGTTTGACAGTTGTGGAGTCCGATGCCATGTTCTTTAGCAATGGAGACGTCCGTGAAGAGTTCGCAATGGACGAGCATTACGTTGGCCCTGCGCGCAATCGTCCGGCTCCTTCGTTTCGTGTGGGTGTTGATTGCCATGAAGGTTATATGGTGCTCGTACGAGCAGGAGATGAGGAGCACCCGAAGCCAATCTGGTTGGTGAAAGCATTGTCTTCACCCAATTTTGTTCGAACTAGCCCCAACTTTCGCCAAATTGAAGTGGAATATTGCCGTCCGAGCACCAAAGACCAGAACGTGCTCCGCACTTATTTAGGTTGGGACACCAAAAAAGGTTTCAAGTGGACAGTGGACTCTGCGTACGGACCGGTTGGATAAACACGGATACTATCCTTTGTGCTTGGAAGCCGCGCAAGGGTTCCAAATCGGAAACCATGACCATCCCCCAAAAACATATAGATTTTGCCAAAGACAACTTGGCACATATTGCAACCGCGGAAAATGACGCCGATAATGGATATGAAGCGGAAGATGGAGATGGGGAAACATAACGTAGGTTGGAATTAATGTGGAAAATAGGGGCACTTTGTAGACTTGGTTTTATTGCGGCTACATTCAAATTTATACACACATTTGGGATGTGCCATCCAATTCCATGAGACCCTTATATATGGGATGCGCACCCTAAACTTTATAATGACATAAAAGCATTTGTTTTTGGGATTCGATTGTTATTTTCCACTTATAGTTCATGTTTTGATTATGATTTTAAAACTTACTATTTTTGGCGATGAGAATATTCTTTGCGTGCGGAGTTGTAAACCGTCATGTTCCCGATGTTCCCAATGTTCCATATGCTCACAGTATTGGCATCCCAAACTATGGGCGTATTTTATTTTGAGACTTTCAAAAGTCTCCAATTAACGAATATAGTGTTATGTACTTCTTCAATATAGTGAAACATCATATTATTTTCATATTCAATACAAAACGGCCAATATCAAGTTTTTTTTTGGTGAAGTGTTGCAAAAAAATTTGAAAGTTTGAGTGAAGTGTGATTATTTTAAAGCCCTTCACATTGAAATGCATGTGTACACTTCAAACTTGAACACTGTGCCCAACCTTACAAAGCAAGATTGGTGGCTACTCCTATATCCAATGTGGTGGTCACTTGGAAAAGACCCAGAAAACACCCTCCTTTCCTCCACCTTAAATATCTCCCATAGCCAAACAATGGGTAGTAAAATCTCATCTACTAACACTAACTTAGTTTTTGCATACCAATAAACTTTGTTTAACAATGTCAACATGACATAACATTATTCAGCCATGTGGGTCAGTTACATGACCTTGGAATATGTCAATTATATTCTATGCTCCCCTAAACAAAGTAAGAATATTTGTTTCATGTTCATACTTCAAGCTGAACTTGGAAATTTGGGTGGAATTACACTCCTGACACTATGCACATGAATCACTATTCATCCTGGTAATATTTGCAGGAAACATTGTTCATTCTAGTATTAAATTCCTTCAAATCACTATTCATAACAACACTATCATTGAAAATATCGACACATTTTACAATATTCTATTATTCATACTGGCACTATTCATTATTCGTACTAGTGTCAATTTCCCCCCCCCCGTAAGTTTCTTCCCATGAAGGCAAGATAGTGGGATACGACTATATGATAACTATTCCACAATTGCACTAAACAATCCTATTACTTGTGGGCCACAATAATTTTGTAGAGCCCATGCTAATTTCCATACCCACGCTAAATTTCTAGTAGAAAATTAGAATGGGGCACAATGTTTGTTTTTCTAGAAAATTAGTGTGGGTGATTATTTTATTTTGTGCTACTTTTGTCTTATAACTAATATTCAATGTGTTGGTCAGAAGTCTTCATGACGACCCAGGGTCTTGGACCCATGTTAATTCCACCTTGACTAGAAAATTAGTGTGACCCACACTAATCATTTCCATGCCTATTTTCCACCCACACTAATAGGACTATTAATACACCATTTGGTAACTTGACAATGAACCAACTTTTGACCCTCAAAGGGTTACCATATAATATCAAAATTACTTGACGGTTTCTCAAATCACAACATTGGATCATCAAGATCGATGCCCATGAAAGAATGGTGGGGGAAGGAGAGGGTTGAGCACATGCGTATTTATTTTCAGAAGATATTAATTTTGACTCCTAGAACCATAATTCTCAACTTTCATACTCCTTCTTTGGACTTGTTAATGAGGGCATGTTTATACAAGTGACCAAGGGTTGTGTGAACATTTAATCTACGGTTTCTCATGGTCACAACTCTTGGTCAAACTCCACATCACAATTTAGAAGTCTTGGCCGCATGACATAATGTACAGTGGACTTAGACCAAATGAGAAGGGTGTTTCTTTTTAAAGTAGTATGAACTTGTAAAACTAACAGATTTGATTAAATAAAAATAAAATATTTCAAATTTTGGATCTCACCACATGAGCTTAAGGGTTAAATGATGGGGTTTCTCCTTCCATGAAAATAAAAGTCAAATCCTCAAAATTTGGTCAGTTGTTCACACATTCAGGGTTAAATTCCACTTGTTTCCTTCCAAATGGCTTTGTAGGCATCATTCTCACCCAATTTTTTCTTTCTCAAGTGTTAAACACTATCACTAAGACCCACACCATGTGTTGGCACGTATTCTAGAAGTGCCATTTTTTTTCCATTTTCTTGAATATTTTGCATGTTTTATCACCTTCAACATGTGGATACTTTGTAAGAATAAATACAAGGAACACTATATTCGTTAAATTGAGACTTTCTCTAGTCTCAAATTAATATATGGATCAAACAACATGAAGATGCCCGAAACTATATTGTCAACAATCTCAAATATATTATATGTTCTAATACCCCAAATCTATGATGTGCGGACATAAGCACATATGGTAGAGCACTCGACACCAACTTCATCAACAAAAACACATTGGGTAGAGCACTCCAAACAAAATTCACCCAAAAAACATATAAAATGATTTCTATTATTAGCATGGTCAATAAAATATAGACATTGCAACATACGAAGTGCATGTAATAAATGCATATTTCTTCAATGGACAATTTAGTCCCAAACTTAATAATAAGATGAACTTCACATTTGTTTTGAAATATAGTAAATGGATATTCATCCATCCCCAAACAATATAGCATTCGTAAGTTCAACCCAAACTCTACCCCAATTTTGAAGAGCACACATATGAGTAATATATATTGCTAGAATTACATATGAAACTATAATCATGCTTACACAATCCTACCAACTCTCTCATTCAACGTGGGTTGCTTCTTGTGTGATCCGAGTAAGGTTGTCTTTTGCAAAAGTTATGTACTTTTGAGGGATGGACACTGATCCACTATGATTTTTCCGTGGTTTCCATGCTATGAATATGGAATCTGTATCCACCCAAGATGGACCGTGCTCAGAATCCACCTTCCACCGAAAATTATGGTTTGTATCCCAGCCTGTATAATGCCGAATCACATCTTCGTTCCGTGCTGTCGGTCGGTAGTACTCCACTTGTATTTGTCGAAAATGAGGGCTGGAAGTTGCAAAATTTGGTTTAGACAAAGCTCTTGCCACCCACACTGGCTTCGCATATGTCTCATCTCCAGGACGCAAAATGAGCATATAACCTTCATGACAATCCACCGCAATGCGGAATGAAGGTGGGGGACGTTGACTAGCAGGCCCAACGTAATGGTCGTCCACATCAAACTCCTCACGAACCTCTCCATTTTCCAAAAGGCAAGCCTCCGAAGCTTGTACTTCGACACGAGTTTGTGGCCAAAACTCGTGCCTCAAAGTATGAGGGCTATCTTGGTGTAGGTCTGCCAAAGCGGCACGAACACGTGTCCAATACTGTATCCAACTCCCGTAACGATGCCAACATGATCCACCAACATCCGCTATCTTCAAACTCTCCCAATATTGTATGAAGCCTGATATACCTTTCAAAATATCCTCCAAATTCTTCATGGGTATTGGCTTGCAAGGCCTGGGCTCTCCATCCGGTAACATCGTCTTTCCATCCGCATCCACGCGCCACACAAGGAGACCTTCCGGCGGGCTCCAGTCTTGTGTCGTGCACAACAACTTGTATTGCATGGCGGGTACACCATCATCACGCATGTAGAAGCGGAATTGTTGTGCCTTCGTATGCCCGATCAATCGGTGAGCTCCGCTTCGAATATAAGGTTCTATAAATGCCTTAAAGTCTGGCACCTCCTCAATCATATGGGGGATGACGGGAACGTTCTCCAAATCCATGTACGACTTCATCAATAGCGGGATTGTTGGAAAATCCTCCTCCCGCAACTTCATGCTCCACCGCCCAAAAGATGCATCAATATCATCGTGCGTATGGCCTACCAATAGGAAGGACACAAAAACCTCCTTGAAAATGCCTTTCGCAACCAACAACGACCAATATGCAAATACATATCTACTTTTATTGTCCTTGGCACAATTGTCCAATTGGACATGCAAAGTGGGGGGCAACTTCTTGGCAATCACGGGTTCACTGGGTGGCTCTGGCAACGAATGCAAGCATACATATTTTCCATCCAACACCGCTTCATATAAAGGTGTTGAACCCGTATTTTCAAATAACAATCCTGAAGAGTAGGCCGGCGGTTTCTCCAAATCACGTAAAAGCCTTGCGAATGACCCTATCGTGTGGTTTGAATCCGCTGGATACAAATCAAGAGCATAATGAGCAAACTTGACATCCCCATGTCCATGTGCAATCATTCCTGCAATGCCAACCTAATGTGATTAGTATCTATGAATAAATAAACCAATTTGAGGGAATCCATGTTCTCAAGCACATCACGTAATAAAACACCACAACATTTAGGGTATGCGATGACATTGTTTCCAAATTCACCTGTAACCGATACATGCAGCTTAAAAAATCCATCCGTGGCCTTGATTCGATTTGCAAAACATGGGGAGGCTGTTTTGGCATGATCCATTTTGTCATGGATGACCGTAAGAACCTCCAAGGGCCTGGAGATGGACAAAGCTCTATTTGTGTAGTAATCATTACGGTGTGCCTCTTGCAGGTTTACATGCTTGAAATAGTTCAATTGATGTGCCGCATATGACTCGGTGCCCATCGTGTGTGCATCGCGAAGGCGCTTCAACTTCTCGCAATTAGAGCAACGGGCAAATTTGTCCCCTCGTCTTTTTGTAATGTATTCGCTAAAGTTTGCTTTCTTGATTGCACTCAATTTTGACAATGAAATTGGCTCCAAACCGACCTTCTCGCCAACTGCATTCACGTCCAACAATATGTCTTTCCATTTTGTGCCTGTGGGAAGAACTTTCTCCACAACCTTTTCCCCGGTTGTGAGTGTGCGTGTTTTGTGTGGCATTGCATCGGCAAGGGGGACGATGATGGTCGCTAGAGTGGCCGTTGCTTGCCTTGTTGCTTCCCTAGGTTTTTTTAAACCCACGTTCCCATGGTGACGGGAACGGCGGCCTTCCTTGGCATAAGCAGCTTGTCTATAAAAGTCCGCTTTTGACACACCGTGAATGGTGTACCATGCCTTACAACACACGTCTATGCTTTCAATGGTGATGACCTTGCGACCCGTCCCATTCACATGTATCGCCCTATGGACATCAAGTTTTTTGGTGGATCTTAGACGGAAATCTCCAAGCCACATTTCTTCGTGGATGGCCTTCAATTTATCCCTTGGAAACAATTGGCAACAACAATGCACATAACAATCCTTTGTGGCAACTTCTCTAATGGACTCCTCGCCGAGCAACCTTTGGCGTTTACAATCAGTTGCAGAAGGAGTAGGACGTGCCAATGTCTCGTACTTTCGTAAGCCTTTGCGGGGCCGAATGTTTGCTTGGAGCTCCATTTGGTTTTGCATGTATTGTCGCTCATGGTCACGCAAGCTAACTCCATCAATCGTGACATTCCTCAATGGCCACCTGCGGAGGGAGAACCTATGAGTGGGATCCACCTCGGAATGAATGAGTGACTCCAATATGACAACCCCAACGTCCTCGGTGCCAAGTGGGTTCTCATCAATGCAATCTTGTGGATGGGTGTTACGACAAATACCATCCGCCACAGCAACTCCACTATCATTAACGAGTACCACCTCCAAATTCAGCCACGAAGCCCTTGAAAGTCCCGAACATTCAACAATGGGACAGTGCGGTACGGAAGGCGAAGGTAAATCCAAATGATCTTCATCTGGACTGTCATCCATAGTAGCCTCCCCGACAATGTCTAGCTCATCCTCAGATGCAGATGGCCAAGTGGCCATGTCTTCAGATGACCAATCCCCTCTTTCACTAAACCCATCCATTGTGCCTACACACATGAACATACCACCTTGTCAAAAAAATCACAAAAATTGTAGATTCCAAACGAAGAATACAAAAACCAGCTTATATAATCAAAATTGCAAATACTCAGTGCTCATACATGTTCATATGACAGCTATGCCATTGGGTTTGCAAAGGTTTGGGTTGTCCAGCGGACACACTGTCATCCAGAGCCCATCCACAATGTGGGGATGGCTTTGGGTCGAGTGGCCCAAACCTTGTGGCAGGATGGGTTCATGGTCTTCCAGAGCCCATCCACAATGTGGGGATGGGCTTGGGTCGAGCGACCCAAACCTTTTGGGGGGATGGGTTCATGGTCATCCAGAGCCCATTCACAATGTGGGGATGGGTTTGGGTCGAGCGACCCAAACCTTGTTGGCGCAGGATGGGTGTAGGCTCATCACAGAGAGCACCCACACTGTGGGGATGGGCTTGGGTCGAGCGACCCAAACCTTGTTGGCGCAGGATGGGTGTAGGCTCATCACAGAGAGCACCCACACTGTGGGGATGGGCTTGGGTCGAGCGACCCAAACCTTGTTGGCGCAGGATGGGTGTAGGCTCATCACAGAGAGCACCCACACTGTGGGGATGGGCTTGGGTCGAGCGACCCAAACCTTTTGGGGGGATGGGTTCATGGTCATCCAGAGTCCATCCACAATGTGGGGATGGGCTTGGGTCGAGCGACCCAAACCTTTTGGGGGGATGGGTTCATGGTCATCCAGAGCCCATCCACAATGTGGGGATGGGTTTGGGTCGAGCGACCCAAACCTTGTTGGCGCAGGATGGGTGTAGGCTCATCACAGAGAGCACCCACACTGTGGGGATGGGTTTGGGTCGAGCAACCCAAACCTTTTGGCGGGATGGGTTCATGGTCATCCAGAGCCCATCCACAATGTGGGGATGGGTTTGAGTCGACCGACTCAAACCTTTTGGCGGGATGGGATCATGGTCATCCAGAACCCTGCCCACACTGTGGGGATGGGTTTGGGTCTATCAGGGTCAAACTAAAAACCGCCCACACTAGGGCAGGTGTTTGGGTCGACCGACCCAAACTTTAGAAGGGTCATACTAAAAACCGCCAACACTAGTGTAGGGGTTTGGGTCGACCGACCCAAACCTCCTCAGGGTCATACTAAATCCGCCCACAATGGGGTATGGGTTTGGGTCGACCGACCCAAACCCACCGCATAATCCGGCGGAAATTGCGAGGTGGGATGAATTTGAGCTCATTCCGAAGTTCACAGTGGGGTTGCATGCTGTGGATAGCTGCTCATGAACGGCAGCGTGCACGAACCTTGAAGTACAGCTCCGACTGAGAGTTCTCCCTACGATTTCAGGAGTGGGAGAAGAGCAAAAAGAACCGACTTTTGGGGGGTGCGCCCCTTTATACTATCCACCTCCGCTTCCCCAACTTCCTCATTGGATGCCTTTCCCGCCTAGTTCTCCTGCAGAGGTTATTTTCAAACCTCCTGACAGAATTCCCCGCCTTTTGTTAATTATAAAAAAATGCGAATCTAACCTAGCTCTTGGATACCCCAACCGTCATCTGACTTTGTGTGTGTTGAGAATGTCTATTGAAAGTAATGTGGATATTTAATCCGTTTCATATTGTTTTGTGTGGATATGACATGCACCATTGGAAGGAAGGGTGGCGGCCACATGTATTTTTCCAAGTGTCATGAGGAGAAAAGGTTTGGGATAAGTGATTTATATCAAAGACTTCTAGAATGTCACTCTAATGCATCATATACATATTAAATCATGATACTAATCTACTGTATCTCAAACATTACGGTATATTTTAACCAATATGTAGACAAAAGAAGTCTAAACATTGTGTAACGCCTTATGGTAAGAGTCACTAAATACAATAGTTAAAGTAGTTATTAAGATCCTCGCATGAGGAATTATATAATGATTGCATACAACATTGCTCTATTCTCTCGCATGCAAGTGTGGCAATGACGAACGTATGTGGACGTCGTTAAGGGGATACTAACCACCAATGTCGCTTTTTAGTTCAATCTTTCAATGATATTTGAATCTATCCTCAAGTTCACTTCAAGTTTACTAATGTGTATGAGCAAAACATCCAAAGTTGGACCCTAAACCCTTATAACATCCACAACATGAAATGTGTATTGAATAAACACAAGACCAATTAGTATATCATGTTTGAACGTCCCAAATAACATATTAACACGATCAAGATTGTATTTACTCTAACCTCCCTATTAGACTCTTCTTCATATACAAACAACATCTATTATATCTTGCGCCATTATGTAATATACGTGGAGGGGACATTGAATAAGAACATGATTGCGTGAATGGCTTCATTTGATGTTGTGCTTCTCCGATTTACTTTTATATCACATTCCATATATTAGATATATCATGAACCATGGTTTATTGGCAACTATGTGATTCATCAATCTACGCAAAACATCCAAAGTTGGACCCTAATAACATCCACAACATGAAATGGCATTTGAATAAATACAAGAACTATCAGTGTATCACGTTTAAACGTCCCAAATAACATATTAACATAATCAAGATTGTCTTTACTATAACCTTCCTATAAGACTCTTCCAAACCTTGGACAACTAACTAAGTGGCCAGCTATTTAGTTAGCTAAAAGCTCCAACTAGCTAAAGCTACGTAGGAATTTGGTGCCTCAAAAGAATAGCTAGCTAAAACTAAGTGCCATAATCTGGGCGAGGAAAGATAGCTAGCTAAAGCTAGCTAATAGCTAGTTGGAATGTAAAACATACATTATTTTTTTAATATTAGGGGGGATCCCATATAGCAAAAACCTTGTTGTCCAACTTGACACCCACTTAGTTAGTTGTCCCATGGCTACAGTTTAGGTTTCGATTATGGTATCTGCAATCAATTTTCTGTAGGCCATTTCCAAGCTAATTCTTTTGGAAACTCTCAATTTTTACATTGAGATGTTTGTGTAGAAATCTCAATACACATGGCACGGTCTTCACTGTTCCTAATAGTCAATAGTCACATAGGAGAATCTAGTAAGATCATTAGTGTTAGCCGCTCACCCTAAGTGGGCATTTAATTAGGAACAATCTTCTAGATTAGTTAGTCAAGCTTATAATTAGGAACAATCTTCTAGGTAGGTTAGTCAAGCTCATGGTTGGGCTCACTTGTATATATATAATGAGCAATGTAGCACCAATGCCAGTTGAAAGTGAGGAAGCCAATGTATACGTGTGGATTTAAAAAATTCAAGTTTCCTTGTGCACCAACATGAAAATAGAGAGGCAACCACGAGCAATACAACCAAATATATATTGTTTGGTTTCGTTTGAATGGATTTCTCTTTGGTTTAGAATGAATATGCATGTCACACAACTTTCTAGCTAGTTGAAGCTAAGTGAAAATGAGAGTTCCGAAAAATTTAGCTAGCTAAAGCTAAGTAGGAATCCTAGGTTCGGTGAACCTAGCTAGCTAAAGCTAAGTGACAAATAGGGGCCCGAAAAATTTAGCATGGTGATGCAAGTTGGCCAACTATCCAAGGTCTGGACTCTTCTCACCAAAATGCACAAATTGAATGTTACCCGTTAATATTGGATAGATTAATATGTTATAACCCTAACCCCTTACCCCCTAAACCCTAAAACCCTGAACACCAAATATCGTAGTTATTCACTGATGCCTCCATATACAAACAACATCTATTATATCTTGCGCCATTATGTAATATACGTGGAGGGGACATTGAATAAGAACATGATTGCGTGAATGGCTTCATTTGATGTTGTGCTTCTCCGATTTACTTTTATTTCACATTCCATATATTGAATATATCATGAACCATGGTTTATTGGCGACTATGTGATTCGTCAAAGTGAGCAAAACATTCAAAGTTGGACCCTAATAACATCCACAACATGAAATGGCATTTTGAATAAATACAAGACCAATAAATACAAGACCGATTTACTTTTATATCACATTCCAAGTAAATATATGATCATCAATGGTTTATTGGCGACTATGTGATTCATCAAAGTGAATATATAAGGGATTTACTAAAAACTTGAGCATGTTAGCATTTTGAAATAAGGATCATGCAATTCAAAATCCTGGCAAAATGCACTTGGGGAAGGCATTCATTTAGGCTCCACACTCAAGTATTCTAAATTTCCGAATTTCATGTTGGGGGGTGGGGGTTATATTTCTTATTCATTGAATATTGTGTGAGTTGTTGGCATCATTGGTAAAGTCTAAAAGTCAATGATTACATCGTTAAATGTCACGCAATTGTATTATTTTTCTAACGTGCTCAAACAAAAGAGAAACAAATGACTTCAACTTGTTTGGAAAATTTAGGGCATGGTGTCATGTAAGTAGGGGTTAAGTATTAGTTTTAGCATAAAGTTACGTTGTAAAAATGCATTAGTTGTATAAATGGTTAGTCTTGTAGAATACCGCATTTGATGTAGCACCTAAGGGTACTCCAAAGTGTCTTCAAATAACTAATGCCCGCTAATTAAGGGGTTAGAGTTAGGGTTTAGGATTTAGGGTTCCCCGTAACCCTATTTCCGTTGGTGCCCTAATCCTGTGGGCACCCAATTCCCGAGGCAAACAAAACCCCAGCCGCCACAATTTCTCCTCCTTTCTCTCTCTCTCCGCGCCAAGCATTCGCTCCGCGTGTCTCTTGGAAGCGCCGCCTCTCCTGAAGCGCCGCTTTCACGAAGCGCCGTGGCTATTCAGGGCGGCATTTGATTCCTTCTCTCTCTCCCGCCTAGTGTTTCTTCTCCTTCCCTCCCTTCTCTTGCTCTTAATCTTAGAAGCTAGGAGGTGTTTCCAATAGAACAGAAATCTACGGAGGAAGTTAGTCGAAGATTGTTGAAGGGTTTTCGAGCATTGTGTGGGAGCTTTAGCGAGTGCTTGCGAAGTTCATGTGTTTGTAGATTATTTCTCTTTTGGAGTTTGTATTGTATTTGGAGTGCTTGTGAGATTCAGGAGTTCTATAAGATAATCAGGAGGTGTTTGAGACATATAGAAGTGATTTGAGAGCTTCAGTTGTTGTTGGAGTGATTCAGTTGTTGTTTGAGAGATTCAACTGTTGTTTTGAGAGATTCAGCTGTTGTTTTGAGAGATTCAGTTGTTGTTTGAGAGATTCAAAAGTGCGTTGAAAGCCTCAGGAGTTGTATGAGAGATTCAGGCTTTATTTGAGAGAAGTAAGAATTATTTGAAAACTTTAGTAGTTGTTTGGGAGTTTAGCGTGTGTCCGAATCACATTCAGTTGTTTGTGTGTTACTGTGGTGCTTTTGGGCACCCCCCTCCGAGGGAGCCTAAAAGTACCGCATAAGCCCTTCGGTGAGGGTGGCCTGCCTTAGCAGGTGCCTAAGCCGAACCCAGTATTTAATGAATGTTTTGGGTTGTGGAGGGATTTGATAATCGCGTCGTATCCTTCCGGTAGGTTGTGCCTAGATCATAAGTATCTAAGGTGATTATCAATTTCTCTTATCTAATGCCTAATCTATCCTAGTCTACGCGCAGACGCACCAGCCTTGAAATCAAGGCAACCTAACTCTAATGGATAAAAGAACCTTACCTCTTACCTTGGCCACACCTAATTCCTTAATTCTTATGGATTAAATTCTCTAAAGGGGACCTTGATTAAGTACCACCTTTCCAACCTTCATTCTTAGTTATGGTTGATTGAACAAAACCTAGGTTACAAAGTTCATAAATTATGGCATCACCGCTTACCTGGTTGGTGCACACCTTAATCCGAACCCTTCAAGGCCCTGTGCGGGTCTCTTGAAGGTTGATTGATACTTACACCCTCCGATCTTTGCCGCCGAAGGGGTAGTATCAATCTTCCGAGTTAAGTTCCCGGTTGGTTTTTTGCCCACGGGGGTTGTACGAATTTTGTTGGTTATTAATTAGTTTAACACGGGTTGACCACAAAAATTCAACTTAATGGGACCGGGGAATAAGGCAACCTGTGTGTTCGACCTGTTGCACAATCTTCAAGGGTTGGGGCCATCACCTCCAACCCTTGGGGCCAACAACATGATGGTGGTTTCGTGGGTCATTACTCCCACCTTACCACCTACAAACACGCAGAGTGGTCATGCCGGTGATTAACCCGGCTTCACCACACACGAACGAGCTATGAATGGAAGCTACTACCACAACACTTAACCGAGGGGCTCCGCACACATGGGAGTTGGAATCCCCCCTCGGCGGCTAGGTGGGTGATGCCCCCCTAGCCTTACATGGATAGTTGGATTGGGTTTAGAATATACCTTTGCCGCGCTCCCTCCATTCCTAAATCGAAAGGTGTAGGGCAAAAAAGACTTACCGATTGGCTCCCATCTTGATTTGGCGATGGTTGGTGCGGAACCCCTACTCCAACGTTCGGCCGCCCACAACGCCAACTCGCCAACCTTGGATGGACGAACCTCTTATCGTAAGGCAGTAGACACCCCTTTGCTTGAACGGCCACAACTTCCTCTCACAAGCCTCAATTGGAACAATTGTTAGTAATTTGGAAAGCTAACAACAATAACTATAACCCATCCAATTATCAAAATAACTGCATGTATCCCCTTAAAGATATGAGCTCACAAAGTCGGCTCTTAGAATTCAAGAGGCAGCTAGGATACCTTCATTCAAAAATTCATAACTCTCACTCCTTAAATCCGATTGTCACAAACTTATACTTTCTAAAAAGCTAACAAGAAGAACTATAATGCATCTAAGTCTCAAAGCAACTGAATAATTTCTCTTTTAGTTATGCGCTTGTAAAGTTAGTACTTATAGTTGGGGAGGTAGCTGAGACACCTTCATTAAAACACTTATAACTTTTACACATCAAATTAGATTCCAGCAAGCTTATACATTCTAGAAAGCTAACAACAACATCTATAACATACTTAAATACCAAAACAACTGAATAAATTTTCTCTTAGTTATGCGCTTGCAAAGTCAGCGCTTACAATTTAAGAGGCAGTTTGAGACATCTTCACTCAACTACTCATAACTTTTACACATCAACTTAGATTTCTATAAGCTTACACATTCTAGAAAGCTAACAACAACATCTATAACATACTTAAATACCAAAACAACTGAATAAATTTTCTCTTAGTTATGCGCTTGCAAAGTCAGCGCTTACAATTTAAGAGGCAGTTTGAGACATCTTCACTCAACTACTCATAACTTTTACACATCAACTTAGATTTCTATAAGCTTACACATTCTAGAAAGCTAATAACAACATCTATAACATACTTAAATACCAAAACAATTGAACAAAATGTCGTTTAGTTATGCGCTTGCAAAGTCAGCGCTTGTAAATTGAGTGGCAGCTGAGATACCTCTACTCAAACACTCATAACTTTTGATCCCTAACTCTGATTCTAATAAGCTTAGGCTTTTTGGGAAGCTAACATAAAGGGCTATATCCACTCAAAATCTGAAAGCTAAATTGCAATTTGTGTGTCCACTACACTTGATTGAATGTGGCACAGCTACTTAGGGGTGTGTTCAAAAACACACTACCTTCTCTCAAGAGTTCTAACCATAGAATTCTAACTTATGCCTATATTGTATGAATGAAAATGCTCTCTCCTTCTAGCTACAATCCTAGAGGGCTTCGCCGTGTTAAAATGAAAATTCGGAGAGAGAACGAAGAGAAGAAGAGGGGGTTTTTATCACCCTTCAATGAAGGGTCGGACCCCTTCTCCCTTCCGTTCAACCGAGGGGTCCCGTCCCTTGAACGGTGGCAACGAAGCCCTCGGTGGTGAATGAAGTGGGGAAAGGCCACCTCGCACCCACTTGTCTAAGCCCTTAGAAAGGCTTTTCCATTTTGGTTTGAATTTCATTTTTGGTGGCAAGGGTGGCAACATGGCCCCCTTGCCCTAGTTGGCAAAATCCTTTACATTTGTAGTTGTCACCTTTTTTTTTCTTCGTTGGCCGCTACCGGAAGCACTCTTTTTTTGCCGCCGCTTGACTTTGCTTGCTTGAATTAGTTGTTCCTAACTTAACCTACCTATTTACTAGCCCACTACTTTCATACTTCCGATTCGGGTAAAGGGCATTTCCCTTTTACCCCTTCGGTTTCTAATTTCTACTTGTCCAAGAGTTTTACCCCAAAGATAAAACACTTCTAGCCAACCTACCTTAATCTAAATGGCTTTTTGGCCAAATTTTCCTAGTCTAATCTAATGATTTTGCAAAAAGCCCTCAATTGTGAGCCAAATTGCCGTTGGGGGCAATTTTGGTGCTCACATATGTCGGCCATCAGGGGGCGCTCGCCCGAGCGCGACGGACCCAAATTTCTCTTGCTCGCACGACAATCCTGGGCACACGGTAACCTGCACTAGCACACACACACATACACACATTTTTTTTTTTCTTTGTCCTTATATTTTTTGTTGGTTAACTTGCAAAGAATTGAGGAGAGAGGGGTGAAAGAGAGGACACAATACTAAGCCAAAAAACAGTTCAAAGCCGCCACACTTCCCCACCGGACTGGGTTTGTGTCTACCTAAGACACCCCCTCCGCCTTGCGGGAGCAATTTGGAGCTATAGATAAAAAAATTCCAAAACCACCTTCCTCCCTCTTCGGAGAGAGTTCGGAGTACAAGAGCAATTCCCAGGCGCTGAAGAAAGAAGGTCCCCCTATTGGTTTCCTTCAAACAATGACCACGGAGGGCCGACCTCTAACCTAGCACCAATTGCAAGAAGTAAATCCCTCCGCCTTTGCTTCGGGTCTAAAAGATTGATTCTCATTTAATTCGCCAGTTGCGCCTGTTCACACGTTGTATATCTTGCAACGACCCCTGTTTGTTCGTGTAGGAAAGTTCGTGCTATTTAGTGGAGCCAATTGAACATAATTGTTGTCGTACACATTTGTGACCAAAAAGGGGCCTAACCACAAGGCGTCAACCTTACTTCGGAACTCCATTTTCCACGTATCTTGGAGCATTACCAACGTCCCTGGGTGCAAGGTTCGCACCTTGTGTCGTTTGTTGAGGACGGTCTTGCGCCTCCGTTGCGTCGCCTCAAGATGTTGCACACTAGGCCGTCGTCGTTCGGTGGCGGTGATTGTGTATGCCTGGGTTTGGTTGGGAATTTCTTCCGGGTTGAGTTCCATCCATGCCGTAAACTCACCCGTGTCCTCCCAACCATAGAGGCCGGGACCCATGTCCTTTACCGGGCCTAGATGTGTCTTAGAGCCTACCACCTGGTTGGCTAAGTCTACCGAAGCGATTTGGGGCTCTGGCTTCGATTTGGGTAGGTCGGATTCCGTGAATTCTGCCGAAGGCTTGCGGAGGGCAATTCTTGTCGTTGTTCGGTTGTGAGGGGGCCCAAATGATATTTGGGAGGTGCCCGTAGACCACTCGGTGATGGCATTGGCCCTACGAAGCCAATCTCTTCCTAGGAGTATTGGGTAACTTTTGGATGTTACCGGAAGCCTCAAGACTTGGAACGTGATCGTATAGACTTCTCCCCCTACCTTCATCAAGCAATCTTTTACCTGTCCAAGGGGGGTGACTTGCCTTTGATCCGCCAAGTTTATAACAAAGGGCGAAGGGCCAGTGAGCTCGAGGCCGAGTTTTTCCAATGTCGAGAGTGGCATGATGTTAATTCCACTACCCCCATCAACCAAGGTATGTGGAATAATCTTGTCCATAATCTCGACTTCCACCTCTATCGGCCCTTCGTCCCCTAAGGGGGTTCTACGGACCTCAACCGCCATCGTTGGGATTTTTGGCTTCCTCACTTGGGTAGCTCCTTCTTTGAATTCCTTCCTTAGGGCAGGGGCTACTTGAATTAGTTGAGCCAAGGAAATATTCGCTCGGAGGCTACAAAGGTCCGTCCAAAGATCGTATTCTTCTGCCGGGTTAGAGGCGCGGCTGGGCCGGGGTTTTGGTGGGAAATTGGCTGGCAATCCATTCCCCCAAGTATCTCTTCTATCCACGAACCGGAAGAGGTCTTCCTCTTCTTCCGGTGATGGATCATCTACCGGCTCGTCATCAGGGTTAGGCCCTAGGGAGGTTGCGGGAACCTTGGGCTTGAGGGCTGCATTTTGCAAGAACTCCGGGAGTTCTGCAAACTTTGGTGATTCTTCGGACTCATTGGACTTCTCGGAACCTTCACCCATCACGGTTTGTGCCTTTTTTTGGGCCCTAGTGACTACTGCCACGTCTATCCTCTGCTTGAGTATCCCCGGGGGAACCAGGATAGACCGTAAAGAAGAATCGGCTAGCTCATGAGAGATGAAGTTGCTTTGACTAGTGTTTGGGTTAGAAAACATTGGGGCTGAACAACTTGTGCTCGCCTCATTGTTTTCAATGAACCTAGCGTCTTGGGTTTGTGCTTGACCGAGGTTAAGGGGACCTTGGGACATTGGAGGCCCATTTCCGTTTTGCGCCCACTGTTGGTTAGTATCATGTCCACTCCCCATATTTTGTTGAGGAGGATTGTAGTTGTACTGACCGTTAGGACCCTGAGCCTGACCTTGGTTCATTTGGTACCCATAGAATTGGTTGCCCCCGTTGGGGGGGTTGTTGAAGGCATTACCTTGTTGTGCCAATTGGGGTCCATTGTTGAACCTATTCGGTTGGTTCTGGCCCATTTGAGGGACATACAATTGGCTTACCACACCTACCAAGTTCGAGTTGGCTTGCCTACCACCGGATGGGGGGTTTTGAGGGTAAGAATTTTGTGAACCTTGATAATTGTTCCCTCGATTACCTTGATTTTGGTGGTTGGGTGGACCGTAGTTTTGTTGGCCATTGCCTTGCGGGTTACCTTGGTGATAATTACCCAACATTCCTCCTTGGTTCTGTTGATTCCTATCATAAAAGAATGCAGGAGGCTGCTGGTTCAGTTGGGAATTGTAAGATGGCTGATTCACGGGGACCCTGCGACAATTCTCAGTGGGGTGATTACCCCCACAATGGTTGCACACCACTCCCGTCTCAATCCAACACTTACCTGGCCCCAAAATGTGAACCTTACTGCACGTGGGACAAACTCCTTTGCCGTTGTTCCGGGCTTGACCCTGGGCGTGGCCTTGCTGTGGACGAGGAGGTGGGGCGACAAGGTTACCTGTAAACTTGGGCTCCGTGCAAAACTGGTCACTGTGACCGGATTTGTTGCAATTACGGCACCAAATGTTAGTGCCATAATTGCCGGTCTCCGAGGCTGGCGGAACTTGTTGAGCTAGAGGTCTAGACGTGATTGCCATTGTTAGTTGCTCTGTGAGGGTCTTGAGCGATTGCATGACATCGTTCCTCAACTCGTCGTTGGCTCTCTTAACTCTAAGTTCTAGCTCCTCGATGGTGGCGTGGCTCGGAGGGCTCGGGAGTGCTAAGAGCTCGGGTGGCGGCCTTGTAGCCAATGGAACTGGGGCCGCTCGGTGGACGGCGTATGCATCCGGTCGGGATGGCTCCAATTGTGGAGGCTTACTCTGCTCCGAAGGAATGTAGGTCGTCGGTAGGAAAGCTGGAATTGGCGCGATCGTGCAATTCCACATTCGTTCATTTTGTTTGTCTACACCCTCGATCCTCCTAGCCTCTTCTTTAGCCTCCTCTAAGTCTTGAGGGTTAGAATTGAGAATCTCTCGGATAGTGCCTTGTTTGTTAAACCCTTGTATAAAATAAAATTTAATTGTCTCGTTTGCGAGAAGGGTTCCTACGTACCGGGTTACCACCGTCTCAAAACGCCGAATATAAGATGTAATGCTCTCGGATGGGCCTTGCCGCATGTTCGTTAACGCCACAAGTGCACTTTGTTGGCCCATTTCCGGTCTAAACTGTCGGAGAAAGGCTATTTGCAACGTTGCCCAATCGACAAATGTTCCCGCATCGTGAGACCGATACCATTCGTAAGCTGCTCCCTCTAGCGTGGTAGAAAACCAAACGAGTTTGTACGTGTCTTCGGCTATCACATTGGCCAACATTACCTCAATGTATCGCTCGATGTGGGTCGAAGGGTCCTCATGCGGGAGGCCACCGAACTTCGGAAAATGACTCGGCATTGCCCGTGGCGCTAATGCCTGTGGCATTAAGATGGGAGGCCCCCTAGGAGCCATCATGGCATCTAAAGGATTCGCCATGGGTTCGTGTTGTACCACTCCAACTGGACTCTCCGGGGTAGGGGACTCCTCCCTCTCGTGTTCGAACTCGTGACCTAGACCTTTAATTGTTACTTCCTTAGTTTTATCGGGTTTTGGTTGTTTGTTCTTCGGCCTCTTACCTTGTGTGGTCTCTGATGTAGTCGCAGTAGTCGCGGTGGTCGTGGTTGGCGTATCGTACGTTCCTCCCCTAGTACTAACCATAGCACACGTGGACCATGGCGAATGACTAATTTCTATAGGATTCAATTCTTCCTCTCTAAACTTAAATGTGTAGGTACTTAAGAAAATGTCGTCCGGGGTTGGCCGGGGCATCCACCCTCCCGGCGGACGCACCAATTATGTGGTGCTTTTGGGCACCCCCCTCCGAGGGAGCCTAAAAGTACCGCATAAGCCCTTCGGTGAGGGTGGCCTGCCTTAGCAGGTGCCTAAGCCGAACCCAGTATTTAATGAATGTTTTGGGTTGTGGAGGGATTTGATAATCGCGTCGTATCCTTCCGGTAGGTTGTGCCTAGATCATAAGTATCTAAGGTGATTATCAATTTCTCTTATCTAATGCCTAATCTATCCTAGTCTACGCGCAGACGCACCAGCCTTGAAATCAAGGCAACCTAACTCTAATGGATAAAAGAACCTTACCTCTTACCTTGGCCACACCTAATTCCTTAATTCTTATGGATTAAATTCTCTAAAGGGGACCTTGATTAAGTACCACCTTTCCAACCTTCATTCTTAGTTATGGTTGATTGAACAAAACCTAGGTTACAAAGTTCATAAATTATGGCATCACCGCTTACCTGGTTGGTGCACACCTTAATCCGAACCCTTCAAGGCCCTGTGCGGGTCTCTTGAAGGTTGATTGATACTTACACCCTCCGATCTTTGCCGCCGAAGGGGTAGTATCAATCTTCCGAGTTAAGTTCCCGGTTGGTTTTTTGCCCACGGGGGTTGTACGAATTTTGTTGGTTATTAATTAGTTTAACACGGGTTGACCACAAAAATTCAACTTAATGGGACCGGGGAATAAGGCAACCTGTGTGTTCGACCTGTTGCACAATCTTCAAGGGTTGGGGCCATCACCTCCAACCCTTGGGGCCAACAACATGATGGTGGTTTCGTGGGTCATTACTCCCACCTTACCACCTACAAACACGCAGAGTGGTCATGCCGGTGATTAACCCGGCTTCACCACACACGAACGAGCTATGAATGGAAGCTACTACCACAACACTTAACCGAGGGGCTCCGCACACATGGGAGTTGGAATCCCCCCTCGGCGGCTAGGTGGGTGATGCCCCCCTAGCCTTACATGGATAGTTGGATTGGGTTTAGAATATACCTTTGCCGCGCTCCCTCCATTCCTAAATCGAAAGGTGTAGGGCAAAAAAGACTTACCGATTGGCTCCCATCTTGATTTGGCGATGGTTGGTGCGGAACCCCTACTCCAACGTTCGGCCGCCCACAACGCCAACTCGCCAACCTTGGATGGACGAACCTCTTATCGTAAGGCAGTAGACACCCCTTTGCTTGAACGGCCACAACTTCCTCTCACAAGCCTCAATTGGAACAATTGTTAGTAATTTGGAAAGCTAACAACAATAACTATAACCCATCCAATTATCAAAATAACTGCATGTATCCCCTTAAAGATATGAGCTCACAAAGTCGGCTCTTAGAATTCAAGAGGCAGCTAGGATACCTTCATTCAAAAATTCATAACTCTCACTCCTTAAATCCGATTGTCACAAACTTATACTTTCTAAAAAGCTAACAAGAAGAACTATAATGCATCTAAGTCTCAAAGCAACTGAATAATTTCTCTTTTAGTTATGCGCTTGTAAAGTTAGTACTTATAGTTGGGGAGGTAGCTGAGACACCTTCATTAAAACACTTATAACTTTTACACATCAAATTAGATTCCAGCAAGCTTATACATTCTAGAAAGCTAACAACAACATCTATAACATACTTAAATACCAAAACAACTGAATAAATTTTCTCTTAGTTATGCGCTTGCAAAGTCAGCGCTTACAATTTAAGAGGCAGTTTGAGACATCTTCACTCAACTACTCATAACTTTTACACATCAACTTAGATTTCTATAAGCTTACACATTCTAGAAAGCTAACAACAACATCTATAACATACTTAAATACCAAAACAACTGAATAAATTTTCTCTTAGTTATGCGCTTGCAAAGTCAGCGCTTACAATTTAAGAGGCAGTTTGAGACATCTTCACTCAACTACTCATAACTTTTACACATCAACTTAGATTTCTATAAGCTTACACATTCTAGAAAGCTAACAACAACATCTATAACATACTTAAATACCAAAACAACTGAATAAATTTTCTCTTAGTTATGCGCTTGCAAAGTCAGCGCTTACAATTTAAGAGGCAGTTTGAGACATCTTCACTCAACTACTCATAACTTTTACACATCAACTTAGATTTCTATAAGCTTACACATTCTAGAAAGCTAATAACAACATCTATAACATACTTAAATACCAAAACAATTGAACAAAATGTCGTTTAGTTATGCGCTTGCAAAGTCAGCGCTTGTAAATTGAGTGGCAGCTGAGATACCTCTACTCAAACACTCATAACTTTTGATCCCTAACTCTGATTCTAATAAGCTTAGGCTTTTTGGGAAGCTAACATAAAGGGCTATATCCACTCAAAATCTGAAAGCTAAATTGCAATTTGTGTGTCCACTACACTTGATTGAATGTGGCACAGCTACTTAGGGGTGTGTTCAAAAACACACTACCTTCTCTCAAGAGTTCTAACCATAGAATTCTAACTTATGCCTATATTGTATGAATGAAAATGCTCTCTCCTTCTAGCTACAATCCTAGAGGGCTTCGCCGTGTTAAAATGAAAATTCGGAGAGAGAACGAAGAGAAGAAGAGGGGGTTTTTATCACCCTTCAATGAAGGGTCGGACCCCTTCTCCCTTCCGTTCAACCGAGGGGTCCCGTCCCTTGAACGGTGGCAACGAAGCCCTCGGTGGTGAATGAAGTGGGGAAAGGCCACCTCGCACCCACTTGTCTAAGCCCTTAGAAAGGCTTTTCCATTTTGGTTTGAATTTCATTTTTGGTGGCAAGGGTGGCAACATGGCCCCCTTGCCCTAGTTGGCAAAATCCTTTACATTTGTAGTTGTCACCTTTTTTTTTCTTCGTTGGCCGCTACCGGAAGCACTCTTTTTTTGCCGCCGCTTGACTTTGCTTGCTTGAATTAGTTGTTCCTAACTTAACCTACCTATTTACTAGCCCACTACTTTCATACTTCCGATTCGGGTAAAGGGCATTTCCCTTTTACCCCTTCGGTTTCTAATTTCTACTTGTCCAAGAGTTTTACCCCAAAGATAAAACACTTCTAGCCAACCTACCTTAATCTAAATGGCTTTTTGGCCAAATTTTCCTAGTCTAATCTAATGATTTTGCAAAAAGCCCTCAATTGTGAGCCAAATTGCCGTTGGGGGCAATTTTGGTGCTCACAGTTACTGGACGAAGAACACCAGCTCTACTCCACAGTTTTTGCAACAACAGCTTTAAAAGGTAATATCTTTTGTTATACCCAACATGTATTAATTAATTCATGGTGCTGTAGCATACACAACGCATAAGCATTGTATATGCTCTGTGCCAACCTTTAAAATATATATTAAATAGAACAGTTTGGGGAGACGACCCAAACACGTCCTGCTGTTTGGGTCGGTCGACCTAAACCCAGCCTCCTATTTGGAACGCTCGGCCCAAAAACATCCTCATGTTTGGGTCGCTCGACCCAAACACGGCATGATGTTTGGGTCGCTCGACCCAAACCCAGCCTAATGTTTGGGTCGCTCGACCCAAACCCGTCATGATGATTGGGTCGCTCGACCCAAACCCAGCCTGATGTTTGGGTCGGTCGACCTTAACCCAGCCTCCTATTTGGTACGCTCGGCCAAAACACATCATCATGTTTGGGTCGCTCGACCTAAACCAATCTTCATATTTGGTGCGCTCGGCCCAAACACATCATCATGTTTGGGTCGGTCGACCCAAACCCAACCTCTAAATTATTATCTTATCAATAAATCCATGATGTTAAACACAATATAAAATGAAAATCCACCCAAAAATAACAAAATACCATATCACCATACAAATGATGTTCACATATAACAGTGCACAATCCACCAAAATATATGCGCCAATCCATTAAATTTCCCTTAAATCAATTGAAAGAAGTTTGGGTCGAACGACCGAAACTAACATTAAGCTTGAAGAAGTTTAAACTATCCATTAAGCTTGAAGAAGTTTGGGTCGAACGACCGAAACTAACATGGTTTATTCTTTCCTTACAGATGGCCCCAAAGAAAAGACCCGGTGAAAGGTGGTTCATGCTTGCGCCAGACATGTTATGGCAGGAGCACGAAACACCGCAGGATGACTCCTATGTTCCAAAGGACAATCTTATCCTCGCTTGGTCAATTCAAGTGGTCAAAACCTCGCAATACAAAATGATATTTGTATTGAAAGTTGGCACCATGGAGAACCATATATGGGCCACAGTCACGGGGTGGGAGGTGGCATCGGTTCAGTCGCTTGGTGACTACGTGGACGTCATCCTAGAGAACTCCGCGGTGCAGAATGTCCATATGTTCATGCACCAGTTCTCCTAGCCGTTCGACGCAATCTACGTAAAGGAGTCCTGCGTTGAGCCAGACGTCATCAAACCGGAGTCGATATTTATCGATAGCAGTATATCGAACACCAAGGTCTCTAGCCGGTTTACAAAATTAAAACATGCAATCACCGTGCTGAATAAGGCCATTCAGAGCAAAACAAAAAGTCAGCAACCTGCGAGGCGGAAAGCAACAACTGAGGAGGGTGCAGGGTTGTCAAGGCCTCAAACGGTGAGGAAGCCGCGACCAGTACCGTCTGACTCAAGACGGACGACTCCCTCAGAGACACCGGCGGATAGCGAGACGCCTACGCCTTCTGCCAGCTGCCAAACAACACCATCGAAAAGGGCAAGAGAGTCATATGTGATGACCGAGGAGCCAATTTCACCTGAGCTGCGCATGCCAAAGCTCGGGCAAGAGGTGGATGCGGGGGAGATCCAGAAAATCGTGAACAATTTCACGTCCAAGTGCTCCCATTGTTTCTGCATGGGTAGAGATTTCAAGTTCGATGTCAACATCAGCCAGTGCCATCTAGCGCCACCAGAAAAGTGCGTCCGGCAAAAGAAGACGCCTACGTCGACTGGATAATCGCGCAGATCGTCAGCGAACAATTCAAAGACGACAGGCAAACAATTGTAGTCATGCCCCAGGGACAGAAGAAAATGCCTACCCCTGAAATGTGGCCTACAATTCAGAAAGGCGATTTTTGGCTGATAGACGGCCGGTACAGTGTGGAGGCACCAAAGAAAATCCAACTGATGACCGAGTGGGATGATCCCAACCATCAGAAGGAAAAGCTGAAGGTCTGGAAGGCATTGGTGGTGTGGTCCGACGACGAGACCAGGCTCAGCGACATCTCCCGATACTTCAACATGGGGAACAAGAAGAGGGCCTACCAAGCTTCTTGGATAAGGAATATCATGGCCTCACGGGAGGTGTGGGAGTTCTATGGCAAGCCTCCCAAAGAGAGGGAGAACGCCAAGGACAAGAATCCAAAGTGGGAGGTGAGTATTGTTTGGGTCGATCGACCCAAACTCTTGTTTGCAGCTTCGTTTTTTAGTTTGGGTCAATCGACCCAAACTCTTATTGCAGTTATTGTTCATGATATGTCTTGGAAATCACATGTACATATCTAACACGCATTCAAATGGTTTGTTTTGTTGAAATGCAGGATTTCAAATACCAGATGATAAATAAATTCTCCTCAATTGACAATGCTAGTCAAAAGCAGAAGAAATACAACGATCTAAGAGGGGAGATTTATTTAATCACAGCTTCCGATTTCGTTTGGATGAAATGGAGGAGTGTATTTGAAAAGCATGAGGCGGGTGAGCTAATCGACCCCGACACTGGCATGCTCTTCAACCAGGCATCGCGCTTCAAGCAGATGAAGCCTCTCGTGAGGGAGTTCTTCAGAACTCTTCAAGGGCTGTCGGAGGCAGAGATGGGGAAGGCGGCATCCCACATCCTGCACATGCAGCCGACGGTGAAAAGATGTTGGGTCCACCCGAAGATCGTCTTCAGCAAGCCCAAATGCTTCGTCCCTTCATGCTACACCATGAAGGAATGGACGGAGAACAAGAAGAAGAAGACGACCATCATTCAGGAGCTGCACAAGCTAGTTCCTGAGAAGAAGCTCATTGTGGATGGAGAGGTTCACGAGGCGCACTGGAGGGCATTCAAAGCCGAGTATAAGTTCACCAGTGCGTCCATGGCGGCACTCATGAGGGAGGCGGGAGACGACTTCCTCAGGTCGAAGCTCGTGAAGGGGGGGAAGAACCGGGCGCTTCCCGAGCACTCCGCGCATGCCTTCTTCAACTTCGTAAAGGAGAAGCAGATCGTCAGTTTCGAGGGCGACGCGCATTTCAACTTGGTCACCCTCGACCCTCTAAAGATCCAAGGCTGGCCGGGGTCTGATGCCAGGAAGGCCATCAAGACGAAAGCCGGGGACCGCTTCCCCTTCGGAATGATAGACTTCAGGAACAACCCTGGAAGCTCATTCGAGGGGACAATGAGCACCCCGTTTTACGAGCCATTCCTGTCAAAGTTCGTGGACTACAACAACCCCAAATTCCGGGAGGTCGACATTTGGTTGTGGATTGTCGAGGACAGGAGGGCGGAGCAGGTGTACGGGATCGTGCGGAAATTGCAGCCAGAGTACGCCGTCTCGAAATCGCACTACGTTGCTGCACCGGCGGAGGGGGCGTACAACACTTTGAAAGACAAGAAGACGAAGGTCGTCAACGTCCTGTGCTTGTACTTCATGTACAAAGCTGAGCTGCTGAAGGTGCCAAACCATCCCATAGGCCGGATGGAAAAACTTTTCCAAGTCCCAGAAGGGTTGGGTACCAGCAGGAGCTTGTACGACGAGGCGAAGTACGCCAACTACCCCACTGGCTGGTCTGAGTGGAGCAACGCAATCTACACAAAACCTACTTTGGGTCGAGCGACCCAAACTAGGCATTGTGTAGGTTGGGTTGCTCCATCCAGACTAGTAAGTGTGTAGTCTCGGTCGACCGACCCCCAGACTAGACACTGCCTGGTGTGAGTGGAGCAACCCAATCTACACAAAGCCTACTTTGGGTCGAGCGATCCAAACTAGGCATTGTGTAAGTTGGGTTGCTCCATCCAGACCAGGCAGTGTGTAGTCTGGGTTGCTTTGTGTACTCTGGGTCGAGCAACCCAGACTCCACACTGACTGGTCTGAGTGGAGCAACGCAATCTACACAAAACCTACTTTGGGTCGAGCGACCCAAACTAGGCATTGTGTAGGTTGGGTTGCTCCATCCAGACTAGTCAGTGTGTAGTCTGGGTCGAGCGACCCCCAGACTAGACACTGCCTGGTCTGAGTGGAGCAACCCAATCTACACAAAGCCTACTTTGGGTCGAGCGACCCAAACTAGGCATTGTGTAAGTTGGGTTGCTCCATCTAGACCAGGCAGTGTGTAGTCTGGGTTGCTTTGTGTACTCTGGGTCGAGCAACCCATACTACACACTGACTGGTCTGAGTGGAGCAACGCTATCTACACAAAGCCAACTTTGGGTCGAGCGACCCAAACTAGGCATTGTGTAGGTTGGGTTGCTCCATCCAGACTAGTCAGTGTGTAGTCTGGGTCGAGCGACCCCCAGACTAGACACTGCCTGGTCTGAGTGGAGCAACCCAATCTACACAAAGCCTACTTTGGGTCGAGCGACCCAAACTAGGCATTGTGTAAGTTGGGTTGCTCCATCCAGACCAGGCAGTGTGTAGTCTGGGTTGCTTTGTGTACTCTGGGTCGAGCAACCCAGACTCCACACTGACTGGTCTGAGTGGAGCAACGCAATCTACACAAAACCTACTTTGGGTCGAGCGACCCAAACTAGGCATTGTGTAGGTTGGGTTGCTCCATCCAGACTAGTCAGTGTGTAGTCTGGGTCGAGCGACCCCCAGACTAGACACTGCCTGGTCTGAGTGGAGCAACCCAATCTACACAAAGCCTACTTTGGGTCGAGCGACCCAAACTAGGCATTGTGTAAGTTGGGTTGCTCCATCTAGACCAGGCAGTGTGTAGTCTGGGTTGCTTTGTGTACTCTGGGTCGAGCAACCCATACTACACACTGACTGGTCTGAGTGGAGCAACGCTATCTACACAAAGCCAACTTTGGGTCGAGCGACCCAAACTAGGCATTGTGTAGGTTGGGTTGCTCCATCCAGACTAATCAGTGTGTAGTCTGGGTCGAGCGACCCCCAGACTAGACACTGCCTGGTCTGAGTGGAGCAACGCTATCTACACAAAACCTACTTTGGGTCGAGCGACCCAAACTAGGCATTGTGTAGGTTGGGTTGCTCCATCCACACCAGGCAGTGTGTAGTCTGGGTTGCTTTGTGTAGTCTGGGTCGAGCGCCCCAGTCTACACACTGCCTGGTCTGAGTGGAGCAACGCTATCTACACAAAGCCAACTTTGGGTCGAGCGACCCAAACTAGGCATTTTGTAGGTTGGGTTGCTCCATCCAGACTAGTCAGTGTGTAGTTTGGGTCGCTCGACCCAAATTATGCAGTGTTTTTGTAAGATGGATGTCGATGTTTTTGTTTTCATTTTCTTTAGATTTGGTGTAAATCTAATGCAAATGATCTGGGAATGTGCAGATGTTGGGGTTGACCATCTATTCGTACATAGATGACGCCGATGTTCTTTTCTACAAAACGCAGAAAGCGTTGGCGAGAAAAATAGACATCCTCGATTGGATCCCCGGAAGCTACGCCGAGGAGATTGTTGAAGGGGGCGAAAACCCTTTGGATAGGGCGAGGCGGACCAACCCGGAGGAGTTCGTTACTCAGGCCCCCGTCGCAATTCCCGAACCTCTGGTGGAATTGCATCCTGGCACCTCGTCACGGGGCCCAGGTGATGAAGCGGGAGAGGAGGAAGAAGAGGAAGAAGAGGACCCCAAGGCGGAGGGCGAGGTCGAGGAAGGGGCAACGGGGTTCACGCAGGAATCTGAAGCCCCCCAACGAAAGAAGGCTATGCGGGTGGCAACTCCGCAAAGTAAGCTGGTTCCCGTCCTCACTGTGGACGACGCGAGGGACATGTACTCCAGGGACACGACCGCCGCGTTCAGGGAGAGGAGGAGGCTGAAGGGGAAGAAGCTCTACGGCGACTATGCGGTGGAAGAGACCATTGCCATTAGCAGCGAGGACGAGGACGACATGGAGCTCGCCAAACGGCTCAGGTCGGATCCCCCTTCCCCCACGGCATTTGCCGGCATGGTGAGGGTGAAACCCGAAGTCCTCACTGTGGACGAGGCTAATGAAAAGATGCGGAGGGACGAGGAGCAGCGCGTCCGGCTGGAGAAGGCTGCCGCCGAGGAACCCTCGGTCCGCAACGAAGTCGCGGAGCTGAGGGCTCTCCTGTTGGAGCAGGCACTACAAGAAAAACGGTCCTTTACAACTTGTCCATAGTGACTTAAATGGTCCAGAACGACTCAATTCTTGCGGAAATAAGTCGTTCTGGACCATTTAAGTCACTATGGACAAGTTGTAAAGGACCGTTTTTCTTGTAGTGAGGAGCGGCAAAGGGCGATGGCCCAACCTTTGTCCAGCGCGGACTTGATCACGCAAGTGATTCAGGGCATGTTGGCGCAGGGGTTGGTGATGGCTCCCCCGAGTGCATTTCCGCACTTGCCCGCCGGCTTCCCTCCCCAGAATATCAACCCGCCGCCCGCACCGCAGCAGTCCTTCAGCTTCGGCCCTATGCTGCAGCCGCAAGCCCGCCCGTACGCGCCCGTCCAGCAGGTGGACGACCCCAGCCTTTGGCGCGTCCCTGGAGCTTCAAGTCCCTTGGCGCCCCCCCCCCCGCTTCGGCCTCCCATCCTCGTGCCCCCACACCAGCAACAGGACGACCCCCACATGTTTGGGTCGTCCGACCCAAACACTGCCGCCCTTGCACCGCCAGCCAGAGACCCGCTCGAAGCAGGAGGGTTTGGGTCGGCCGACCCAAACCCCGTCTCAGTGACGGCCCCGGTGGACGAGTCCATGCTAGATGTTGAAGGCCCGCAAGGGCCTGGTGATACCTCTACTCCTAACCCAGTCGATGAACCAATGCATGATGCGCATGCGGAGGTTGGGTTGGGACAAAGGCCTGACAGTCAGCCTTTGGGACGACACTTGTATGTGAGCGTAGAGCGGAGAGCGGAGAGCGGAGAGCGGAGATTTGGAGAGCGGAGAGCGTAGAAGATATAATAATAGCAAACTTGAAATGCCAAAAAAAGACATTTGTAAATATAGACTGGAATATACCTGGAATATTCTTGAATCTGCCAAATATAGTAAAAAAAAAGGACCTATTTCCGTGGAGGGTAAAGGCCCGGAATTTGGAATGGTCTCATTAAGTTTGGAAACCGTGAGGTGGTTGAATTATTAAAACCAAGGATGATCACAAGAAAAAATCAATGAAAATTGATTTTCGGAGATTGGTATAATTGAAGAATGAGTCAATCAAAATACAAAGGAATCAAAATAATTAACTTCCTTTGTTTGGATTCATCACTTTTCTCTTTGTCTTATATGTGAGTCAACTCTATAGCTTGGACTTTAGCAATTATTGTGTGTGGCCGAATAGATTATATATTGGACTCTTACCCAACATCATTGTATATACACTTGCATACAATGGGTGATGAAAGAGATATGTTTGCTGGATTAGGATGGGAGAAGGAAATAAGGAGTCTAGCAGATCCTCATATTCCGGTTAATTTATCGCCGGAATTTTCGTTTGCTGCTGGAAATCGAAGTAGTGATGACTATGACCTGACTCCATTTTCGCAGTCTACACAAGCATGGAGGTGGAGGACGCGGGAGGAGCAAAAACAACGCGAGCAAAAAGAAAAGAGGCAAGAAGATGTGCCGGAGAAGGACGCTGATTTGGATGAAGACAAATCGAACGAGACGGAGGAGGAGGTGAAGGTTATAGGGGAATCTTCGAAGTCTCTTTCATTTCGCGAACGGATGAGGGGAATGACGCCGCATCATCTTCCGCTAAAGGAACGAATGAAAGATAAGACAGTTTCTTATATGGATTTGCTTCGACCGGGTCCACCTCCCTCGGATTCATCCAAGAAGTATGCAAAACGGAAATAGAGTTGATAGACATAGGAAGCATTGTAATCATACCTTTAGTATATCAATAAATTATTGCAATTGGTTTCGGCGGTGACGGTTCTTGGAAAGGAGGGATCTGGAAGAGATAAGAGTACCCAAAATGTAGTGAACCATGAAAGGGACATGGTTGAAAGAGGTGTGTCCAAATTCGATGACTCGAATTTGGCCACACCTCTTTCAACCATGCTCCTTTCATAGTTCACTACATTTTGTGTACTCTATGCGGAGTAGAGCTACAGATGAAGAGTCACTTCAATGCGCTGGAGGCCGAAGAGAAACGTCATGTATCTTAAATTGTTGATGCTTGAATGTGTATCCAGATAATTTAGGCAGTCTTGTAAATATATATTTTCTGCCTAAGCTGGTAGGAAGCATTGTAATACACAATTTTGAAGTAAATAAAAATAATCATTGAGATTATACCTTTATTATATCAATCAATTATTGCTTCACAAGATGTCCAGAAATGGACACAAATATCATAGCCTAATGTAGTGCTAGGCTGAGAGGAATTCTAGGAAGTTGAATGTGTCAAGAGACCTCCCTCCATGATGAGTTTGACCTCATTGAAGCTAAATGTCGGGGCGTGTATGAACAAATTTACATCCGCATCCAAATTAGAAACCTTGACGTAGATGTAATACAGATGCTTACAATTCATATAAGAATTCCGTTTGCGGCCGAACTTGGAAATCATATCCAAGAAGTATGGGCAGTTGCATTCTGGAAGAGAACTCACTGTGACTTGGTAGATGGGTGGCTGCGGTTCTGACTTGGACTGCAGTGTGATAATGCAACCAAATCCCGGTTGAGGGATCATAGTTAACTTGAGAACAGTAGCATGCATAGCTTCAGCAGATGCCACCATCTGCCTCTGCTTTGCGGAAGGAGCGCTACTGGATCGCCGAACAAGTTTGGACAATCTTGTCGTAGGGATGGCGTCGGGGTTTTCTGGAACACGGATTCGAGACATATCCAGCGGGGTCGCAGAGTTGGTGAAGAGTCGAGACGGTGTGATGCGCTCCTTTGGTGGGAGTTGAAAACCTGCGTTCTCAAGCGCGAAGATCTCCGAGCGGGTGAGGTTGGTACCAATCTTCACGGGCCAGATTGGGGGGATAGGAGGCTTCTGGTCATTAGCAGAGAACGGCATGACCCATTTCCGACGAGGGCCCTTGACGCAACGCTCGATGTCGTCTGGGCAAAAGACAAAGTCTGTGCGCTTCATAGATTGGAGTTTGTAATGATGCCACATACCGGTGTAGGTGGGCGCAGGGACGCTCTTGTTATTGGTGACGATTCTTGCGGTGCATTTTTTTTTCGTGCCCGCATGATTAGCCCAACAAGACTTTCCAGAGGTATAGGGTATGCGGGCAATATGCCAAAGAGAGACATCTACTTTGGTTTCTTGCACTGCGGTGACACGCTGGAAACCAAGTCCTGCAGGTGAAGGCACTTGAACCTCTTGTACAGAGGGGGAAGACTCCTCAATGATAGTAGGCAGTGTTTCAGGTTGAGAGCGAGTGACTCGCTTAGCAGGGGGAGGGCGAGAGAAGTTCACTGTATCGGGACGGTGGGTCTCGCCATCATCACCAATTGGAGTGTCGGGTCTTCGCTTCTGCGATCCAAACACCTCGGCGCCCTCAAGGTGGGGATCGCGAGTGCAAAACTCTTCCCCACCGGGCATTTCAAGCAAGACCTTCTGCAACACTGTCGGGTCGCCAGTACGCTGAGCTCGACGTTGAGCACCTCTCAGCTTTAGTTCTTCTTTGCTTGGACCATCACCGCCACTTCCACCTTTAAGGAATTGGTAGTATGCCACAACCTGTAAGAAGGCGCGAATGTAGTCGTCAACCGTAGCCACGTATAAATCTCCACCCTTGTTGCCGGAGGCTTGAAGCCACTTGTTGTGGACAGACTCCGCAAGATTGCAGGACGGCATCTCGGCCAACTGGTCTTGGGTTAAAACCTTTTCCTGAATGGACAAATCAAGTATTAATATAAATGTACACAGAGAGGAAAACGAAGCCAAGAAAAACCAATAATGAATTATGACGGAGATGTACCAATTCCATGAAACCACCCCATTGAAGGTAGCGGAAGTGCCAGAAAGCAAGCCAGAGCTGAAGATGCTTGAGACCGTCTTCACTTGTACAATTGGATGAAGCCCACCAAGCTTTGATAGCTAGGTACCTAGTCTCCGCCTCTTGCATAGATGAGGCATTTCGATATTGAAGGCAAAGGTGTCTATGTTGGTCTTGCAACTCATGCTTTATATACGATTTCGTATGTTTCTCGAGCGATTGTTTCCAATGAAAAAAACAAGTGCGCTCACGACCCTCCATTGGAACTTTGGGATCTCCAGAACCATACACAGTGCGAACAGCGTTCCAATTGGCTTGGGCACTGTCGGCCATGAAGCCTATAAAGTTTGGATGTGGGATACCGTGGCGGGCCATGACGTGGTTGAGGTTCTGCCAGAAGAGAACTTGGGCATCCTTATCCTCCGATTGGAAATCACAGCATGAAATGGTCATGACCCGTTGATAAGTCCCATCGTATACATGAGCGGCCATGGTGGTCCACCCTTTGACCCGCTTCACGTGATCGGACATCATCCACGCATTCTCGAGGTCCCCCCCCCGGTTGCATCCGACGAACCAAATCCACACCACTTCCAGGACCAACCTCGGACATCTTGAAGACGAACACCTTGTCTGTATCGTCACCTTGTCCTGGGAATTGGTTGCGTTGGACGTAAGCCCAATTGCTAACGCCCCGGAGCTTTGCGATGCCATCCATAACCCCGAACCTCCTCAAATATTTGAAGGAGGTAACCTTAGAGCGAAGGTTAGGGGAATTTAACTCTCTACAACTTTCGAACACAGGTTCGAGCTCTTTCAAGGAGAGGAGACGTTGCGTGACATTATCGCCAGAAAGAAGGAACTCACCAACAATGTCCTTGCTGGCTTCAAGCACGATCTTGCTGTGAGTGGCTTGAGGCATACGCTCAACATGCTCCTCGATAAGTGCATTGATACGCTTCCGACTGTCTCTGCAGTCTCCAACCTTCACTGGGTGTTGATGAGTACCGATATGAATGCAGGCTCTTTGAGAAGACTCCTTCCCATGGACGTAGAAGATTTTGGCATCGCACAGAGCAATGCATTTGGGGGGTTGTTTGCAGATCCTGCAGACAAGAGTAGATCGGGATGGCACAATGCCAGAGAGAGGGAAAGGATCTTTAGTGAAACCCTCAAATTCCGTGTCATTAACCTTAGAGGTACGATGGGCGCGTTGAAGGTAATCACAACTAGGGTTTTGGCATTGGAGGTGGCCAACACAGGCAGAGGAACGAAAAGCAAGGCCAACGTCGTTGGTAATGTTGGTGGTTTGAGTCTTGGTCCAAACATGGCCATCATATTGCTTGTCCATGCCGTCCAACGACTTGGCTCTCGATTGAGATGAAGAGAATTCAGCGGCAGGGAGGACAAATAACTGGGTACCATCGAAACGAGGGGGGAGGTGATTAACCTCTTGGATTTTGAGTTTATCGTAATCCAATTTCTTGAGGACATTCTTACAACCAGGCATAGAACCAAGACGACGAAGACATTGAACAATAGGTTGAGGAGGTTCGGACGCAGACGGTACAGAAGGAGTGGAAGGAAAAGAGGGAGAAAGAGAAGGAGTTACAAAGGAAGCAGAAGGAAAGAAAGAAGGGGAATCATGGAAAACAGCCTTCTGCAATGATACATCATCATTCGAAGAATCAGACAAGTCTATAACGTCGTCTAAACCGGGCTCTGTCTTGACACTTATTACCGGCGGGGTGCTAAAGTCAGCAGTCGACGATCGAAGAGGAGCAAGGATTTTTGTTGACTCTCCCAGCTGAGAATCTGGCCAGCCACAAACCCTATACTTTCCCGGGCCAAGCTCCCACACTACATTGCCATTGTCAGTTACCTTGGAGGTCTCATGGAAGGTATGAATAAGCAATCCAGTATCAGGATGGGAGATCTCACGTTCTACCCATATTGTACTTGCCTGCAAAGAGAACCTAATGCTAAGATGAAGGCATGAGACAACAGCAATACCTGCTGCATCAATAGGGAACAGAATAGGGACCCCGATGCCATTGGAACGAAGCTCGGCCATCTCAGAGACGGGAGGAATAATTGAGGTGGAAGCCATGAAGGCAGACAATGAAAACGTAAAGGAACAAAAATTTGAAGATCCATAAAGAAGGAGAATGGTGATAACGATGAGGTTATAAAGAAATAAGCATAATTAGCAGAGAGAGACAAACTTGTCAGGCATACTAAAAAAAGATAGCCCTAATTAGGAACACGGTTGGGCGATAGTGAAGCGCGCCTAACATCGGGAGTTATCGCAATTATATATGGAGAGGAATGAGATTGCCCACTTTCTTTCCAATGTTTGAGGTTGATGCGGTGAGGTTGTGGAAAGGAAATAGAGCGAGTAGGTTTGAATCACGGGAGGGTTGAACACATGAAGGAAATAGGGAATTCACAACCTCCGACAGCGGAACCATCTAAGAAAAAGAAGAGGAGGCGAACGTCTACACATTACACCGACAAGAAGAGAAACAGGGAGAGGACACAGAAGACACAGGCAAGGAAGGCGCCAATCGAGGGCCGTGGGACGCCTGAGGATTTGAGCGAAAGCATAAAAGACCTGCGGAAACCTTCGTGGAGGCTAGATTGTGAAATTCCGCCTTTTCACTTATCACCAATTGTAGAAGAGGCGGACGGAAGTAAACCGCGGTCAATGGCAGAAGGGGAGGAGTTGGGAATTGACAGCATCCAAGAAGATTCACGCGAACACACGAACTCTAGCAGTGTCGTACGTATTCTTGGGATCTACAAATATTCTGTTGATTTAGCACATAATGAAAATGGTAGTACAAATTCAACGCTGAATTTACTTTTTTTTAAGTATTCGGGTTTCTTATCATTGTTATAACCATTGGGACGCTGGTAAATATAGGCGGATGGGGAAAGTGGAGATAGTGGAAATATCCACGAAGAAAACAACGAGGAGGTAGCACAAGAAATTGAGAAGGGGTTAGATGAGCGAGAACCGGTGTCGGGACAGCCAACAATTCAAGGAAGAGAAAATATGAAGGCGTCCAAGAGGAAAGTGGCAAAGGAAGAGCTCAGATCGAATTTGATGGGAGACCGAGAAAGAGAGGAGGGAGGAGACTTAGGAACTGAAACCCTCGTTCAAGATAATGTGACACATGCTCCAAGAATTCTGCGAAGCAAGGCGGGCGGAACACAACCAACATCAAGGCGAGGGCGTGGACGCGGGAGAGGAATGGCAGAGGTAAACCTCGGCGATTCGAGGAGCACTCCACTAACGCCGCCAGGGGACGGGACATCTGAAGACAGTGGAGCCGATGTCGGGGCAACAGTGGAGGGAATACTTCAAAATCTGGTAAGGCGTCGGCTACATGGAATGTCCACTTAACATACTGACGGCGATGTATTGTTTTGGGTTTAGGAGGATTTGAGATGTAGGGTTTCAAGCAAATGAGAGGGATTATGCGTTCTCAAACACCAATGAATGTTCCAGTGGCATGCTGTCGGCCATCCAGTTTGGCATGCTCTAGGCCAATCACCTTATTTACTTGCGGCCACTCCTCTAGACTTATTCGCGGCCATTCCACTAGATTTACTTTCGGCCATTGCGCTATACTTAGTCTTGGCCAATCCAAGTAGGGTTTGGGTGAGAGAATGTGTTAGAACAACCAAAAAGGTAGGTGCATGGAGGAATACTTTCGGCCTTTGGTTAGGCTAGTAGATAAGGAGCATTCGGATGAGAAGGAGAGTTGGAGGTGCTCTCGGCCATCTCAAGTTTGAGGTGCTCCCAGCCATTTCAGGTTTTGAGGCACTCTCGGCCATTTCAGGTTATACTAGGATATGTGTATGAATGTGCAAAGAGGCGAGGCCTCATTCTAGAGTGCAAAATTTGATTTCAGAATATTGAATATATGTTTGGATTTAAGGCACTCTCGGCCATTTCAGATTATGCTAGGGTATGTGAACGAGTTGTGGGAAGAGGCCTCGGATCCGAGGCCTCATTCTAGAGTGCACAAACTGATTTCTTAACGGGGGCTAATATGATGATTTTGAGGCCCTCTCGGCCATTTCAGGTTATGCTAGGGTATTTGTATGACTTGTGGGAAGAGGCCTCGGATCCGAGGCCTCATTCTAGAGTGCACAAACTGATTTCTTAAGGGGGGCCAATATGATGATTTTGAGGCCCCCTCGGCCATTTCAGGTTATGCTAGGGTATTTGTATGAATGTGGGAAGAGGCCTCGGATCCGAGGCCTCATTCTAGAGTGCACAAACTGATTTCTTAAGGGGGGCCAATATGATGATTTTGAGGCCCTCTCGGCCATTTCAGGTTCTGATAGGCTAAGTGTATGACTTGTGGGAAGAGGCCTCGGATCCGAGGCCTCATTCTAGAGTGCACAATCTGATTTCTTAAGGGGGGCTAATATGATGATTTTGAGGCCCCCTCGGCCATTTCAGGTTCTGATAGGCTAAGTGTATGACTTGTGGGAAGAGGCCTCGGATCCGAGGCCTCATTCTAGAGTGCACAAACTGATTTCTTAAGGGGGGCCAATATGATGATTTTGAGGCCCCCTCGGCCATTTCAGGTTATGCTAGGGTATTTGTATGAATGTGGGAAGAGGCCTCGGATCCGAGGCCTCATTCTAGAGTGCACAAACTGATTTCTTAAGGGGGGCCAATATGATGATTTTGAGGCCCTCTCGGCCATTTCAGGTTCTGATAGGCTAAGTGTATGACTTGTGGGAAGAGGCCTCGGATCCGAGGCCTCATTCTAGAGTGCACAATCTGATTTCTTAAGGGGGGCTAATATGATGATTTTGAGGCCCCCTCGGCCATTTCAGGTTCTGATAGGCTAAGTGTATGACTTGTGGGAAGAGGCCTCGGATCCGAGGCCTCATTCTAGAGTGCACAAACTGATTTCTTAAGGGGGGCCAATATGATGATTTTGAGGCCCTCTCGGCCATTTCAGGTTCTGATAGGCTAAGTGTATGACTTGTGGGAAGAGGCCTCGGATCCGAGGCCTCATTCTAGAGTGCACAATCTGATTTCTTAAGGGGGGCTAATATGATGATTTTGAGGCCCCCTCGGCCATTTCAGGTTCTGATAGGCTAAGTGTATGACTTGTGGGAAGAGGCCTCGGATCCGAGGCCTCATTCTAGAGTGCACAAACTGATTTCTTAAGGGGGGCTAATATGATGATTTTGAGGCCCCCTCGGCCATTTCAGGTTATGCTAGGGTATTTGTATGAATAAGGGAAGAGGCCTCGGATCCGAGGCCTCATTCTAGAGTGCACAAACTGATTTCTTAAGGGGGCCCAATATGATGATTTTGAGGCCCTCTCGGCCATTTCAGGTTCTTATAGGCTAAGTGTATGACTTGTGGGAAGAGGCCTCGGATCCGAGGCCTCATTCTAGAGTGCACAATCTGATTTCTTAAGGGGGGCTAATATGATGATTTTGAGGCCCCCTCGGCCATTTCAGGTTCTGATAGGCTAAGTGTATGACTTGTGGGAAGAGGCCTCGGATCCGAGGCCTCATTCTAGAGTGCACAAACTGATTTCTTAAGGGGGGCCAATATGATGATTTTGAGGCCCTCTCGGCCATTTCAGGTTCTGATAGGCTAAGTGTATGACTTGTGGGAAGAGGCCTCGGATCCGAGGCCTCATTCTAGAGTGCACAAACTGATTTCTTAAGGGGGGCTAATATGATGATTTTGAGGCCCCCTCGGCCATTTCAGGTTATGCTAGGGTATTTGTATGAATGTGGGAAGAGGCCTCGGATCCGAGGCCTCATTCTAGAGTGCACAAACTGATTTCTTAAGGGGGGCCAATATGATGATTTTGAGGCCCTCTCGGCCATTTCAGGTTCTGATAGGCTAAGTGTATGACTTGTGGGAAGAGGCCTCGGATCCGAGGCCTCATTCTAGAGTGCACAATCTGATTTCTTAAGGGGGGCTAATATGATGATTTTGAGGCCCCCTCGGCCATTTCAGGTTCTGATAGGCTAAGTGTATGACTTGTGGGAAGAGGCCTCGGATCCGAGGCCTCATTCTAGAGTGCACAAACTGATTTCTTAAGGGGGGCCAATATGATGATTTTGAGGCCCTCTCGGCCATTTCAGGTTCTGATAGGCTAAGTGTATGACTTGTGGGAAGAGGCCTCGGATCCGAGGCCTCATTCTAGAGTGCACAATCTGATTTCTTAAGGGGGGCTAATATGATGATTTTGAGGCCCCCTCGGCCATTTCAGGTTCTGATAGGCTAAGTGTATGACTTGTGGGAAGAGGCCTCGGATCCGAGGCCTCATTCTAGAGTGCACAAACTGATTTCTTAAGGGGGGCCAATATGATGATTTTGAGGCCCCCTCGGCCATTTCAGGTTATGCTAGGGTATTTGTATGAATGTGGGAAGAGGCCTCGGATCCGAGGC
The DNA here is from genome assembly GCA_964035585.1 of Polytrichum formosum. Lineage (NCBI taxonomy): Eukaryota > Viridiplantae > Streptophyta > Polytrichopsida > Polytrichales > Polytrichaceae > Polytrichum > Polytrichum formosum. The sequence goes on along the minus strand of OZ037940.1, from coordinate 21,668,239 downwards.
CTCATTCTAGAGTGCACAAACTGATTTCTTAAGGGGGGCCAATATGATGATTTTGAGGCCCTCTCGGCCATTTCAGGTTCTGATAGGCTAAGTGTATGACTTGTGGGAAGAGGCCTCGGATCCGAGGCCTCATTCTAGAGTGCACAATCTGATTTCTTAAGGGGGGCTAATATGATGATTTTGAGGCCCCCTCGGCCATTTCAGGTTCTGATAGGCTAAGTGTATGACTTGTGGGAAGAGGCCTCGGATCCGAGGCCTCATTCTAGAGTGCACAAACTGATTTCTTAAGGGGGGCCAATATGATGATTTTGAGGCCCTCTCGGCCATTTCAGGTTCTTATAGGCTAAGTGTATGACTTGTGGGAAGAGGCCTCGGATCCGAGGCCTCATTCTAGAGTGCACAAACTGATTTCTTAAGGGGGGCCAATATGATGATTTTGAGGCCCTCTCGGCCATTTCAGGTTCTGATAGGCTAAGTGTATGACTTGTGGGAAGAGGCCTCGGATCCGAGGCCTCATTCTAGAGTGCACAATCTGATTTCTTAAGGGGGGCTAATATGATGATTTTGAGGCCCCCTCGGCCATTTCAGGTTATGCTAGGGTATTTGTATGAATGTGGGAAGAGGCCTCGGATCCGAGGCCTCATTCTAGAGTGCACAAACTGATTTCTTAAGGGGGGCCAATATGATGATTTTAAGGCCCTCTCGGCCATTTCAGGTTCTGATAGGCTAAGTGTATGACTTGTGGGAAGAGGCCTCGGATCCGAGGCCTCATTCTAGAGTGCACAAACTGATTTCTTAAGGGGGGCCAATATGATGATTTTGAGGCCCTCTCGGCCATTTCAGGTTCTTATAGGCTAAGTGTATGACTTGTGGGAAGAGGCCTCGGATCCGAGGCCTCATTCTAGAGTGCACAAACTGATTTCTTAAGGGGGGCCAATATGATGATTTTGAGGCCCTCTCGGCCATTTCAGGTTCTGATAGGCTAAGTGTATGACTTGTGGGAAGAGGCCTCGGATCCGAGGCCTCATTCTAGAGTGCACAAACTGATTTCTTAAGGGGGGCCAATATGATGATTTTGAGGCCCCCTCGGCCATTTCAGGTTATGCTAGGGTATTTGTATGAATGTGGGAAGAGGCCTCGGATCCGAGGCCTCATTCTAGAGTGCACAAACTGATTTCTTAAGGGGGGCCAATATGATGATTTTGAGGTCCTCTCGGCCATTTCAGGTTCTTATAGGCTAAGTGTATGACTTGTGGGAAGAGGCCTCGGATCCGAGGCCTCATTCTAGAGTGCACAAACTGATTTCTTAAGGGGGGCCAATATGATGATTTTGAGGCCCCCTCGGCCATTTCAGGTTCTGATAGGCTAAGTGTATGACTTGTGGGAAGAGGCCTCGGATCCGAGGCCTCATTCTAGAGTGCACAAACTGATTTCTTAAGGGGGGCCAATATGATGATTTTGAGGCCCTCTCGGCCATTTCAGGTTCTGATAGGCTAAGTGTATGACTTGTGGGAAGAGGCCTCGGATCCGAGGCCTCATTCTAGAGTGCACAATCTGATTTCTTAAGGGGGGCTAATATGATGATTTTGAGGCCCCCTCGGCCATTTCAGGTTCTGATAGGCTAAGTGTATGACTTGTGGGAAGAGGCCTCGGATCCGAGGCCTCATTCTAGAGTGCACAAACTGATTTCTTAAGGGGGGCCAATATGATGATTTTGAGGCCCTCTCGGCCATTTCAGGTTCTGATAGGCTAAGTGTATGGCTTGTGGGAAGAGGCCTCGGATCCGAGGCCTCATTCTAGAGTGCACAAACTGATTTCTTAAGGGGGGCCAATATGATGATTTTGAGGCCCTCTCGGCCATTTCAGGTTCTGATAGGCTAAGTGTATGACTTGTGGGAAGAGGCCTCGGATCCGAGGCCTCATTCTAGAGGGCACAATCTGATTTCTTAAGGGGGGCTAATATGATGATTTTGAGGCCCCCTCGGCCATTTCAGGTTATGCTAGGGTATTTGTATGAGTTGTGGGAAGAGGCCTCGGATCCGAGGCCTCATTCTAGAGTGCACAATCTGATTTCTTAAGGGGGGCTAATATGATGATTTTGAGGCCCTCTCGGCCATTTCAGGTTCTTATAGGCTAAGTGTATGACTTGTGGGAAGCGGCCTCGGATCCGAGGCCTCATTCTAGAGTGTACAAACTGATTTCTTAAGGGGGGCTAATATGATGATTTTCAGGCCCCCTCGGCCATTTCAGGTTATGCTAGGGTATTTGTATGAATGTGGGAAGAGGCCTCGGATCCGAGGCCTCATTCTAGAGTGCACAAACTGATTTCTTAAGGGGGGCCAATATGATGATTTTGAGGCCCTCTCGGCCATTTCAGGTTCTGATAGGCTAAGTGTATGACTTGTGGGAAGAGGCCTCGGATCCGAGGCCTCATTCTAGAGTGCACAAACTGATTTCTTAAGGGGGGCTAATATGATGATTTTGAGGCCCCCTCGGCCATTTCAGGTTCTTATAGGCTAAGTGTATGACTTGTGGGAAGAGGCCTCGGATCCGAGGCCTCATTCTAGAGTGCACAAACTGATTTCTTAAGGGGGGCCAATATGATGATTTTGAGGCCCTCTCGGCCATTTCAGGTTCTTATAGGCTAAGTGTATGACTTGTGGGAAGAGGCCTCGGATCCGAGGCCTCATTCTAGAGTGCACAAACTGATTTCTTAAGGGGGGCCAATATGATGATTTTGAGGCCCTCTCGGCCATTTCAGGTTCTGATAGGCTAAGTGTATGACTTGTGGGAAGAGGCCTCGGATCCGAGGCCTCATTCTAGAGTGCACAATCTGATTTCTTAAGGGGGGCTAATATGATGATTTTGAGGCCCCCTCGGCCATTTCAGGTTCTGATAGGCTAAGTGTATGACTTGTGGGAAGAGGCCTCGGATCCGAGGCCTCATTCTAGAGTGCACAAACTGATTTCTTAAGGGGGGCCAATATGATGATTTTGAGGCCCCCTCGGCCATTTCAGGTTATGCTAGGGTATTTGTATGAATGTGGGAAGAGGCCTCGGATCCGAGGCCTCATTCTAGAGTGCACAAACTGATTTCTTAAGGGGGGCCAATATGATGATTTTGAGGCCCTCTCGGCCATTTCAGGTTCTGATAGGCTAAGTGTATGACTTGTGGGAAGAGGCCTCGGATCCGAGGCCTCATTCTAGAGTGCACAATCTGATTTCTTAAGGGGGGCTAATATGATGATTTTGAGGCCCCCTCGGCCATTTCAGGTTCTGATAGGCTAAGTGTATGACTTGTGGGAAGAGGCCTCGGATCCGAGGCCTCATTCTAGAGTGCACAAACTGATTTCTTAAGGGGGGCCAATATGATGATTTTGAGGCCCTCTCGGCCATTTCAGGTTCTGATAGGCTAAGTGTATGACTTGTGGGAAGAGGCCTCGGATCCGAGGCCTCATTCTAGAGTGCACAAACTGATTTCTTAAGGGGGGCCAATATGATGATTTTGAGGCCCTCTCGGCCATTTCAGGTTCTGATAGGCTAAGTGTATGACTTGTGGGAAGAGGCCTCGGATCCGAGGCCTCATTCTAGAGTGCACAATCTGATTTCTTAAGGGGGGCTAATATGATGATTTTGAGGCCCCCTCGGCCATTTCAGGTTATGCTAGGGTATTTGTATGAATGTGGGAAGAGGCCTCGGATCCGAGGCCTCATTCTAGAGTGCACAAACTGATTTCTTAAGGGGGGCCAATATGATGATTTTGAGGCCCTCTCGGCCATTTCAGGTTCTGATAGGCTAAGTGTATGACTTGTGGGAAGAGGCCTCGGATCCGAGGCCTCATTCTAGAGTGCACAAACTGATTTCTTAAGGGGGGCCAATATGATGATTTTGAGGCCCTCTCGGCCATTTCAGGTTCTTATAGGCTAAGTGTATGACTTGTGCGAAGAGGCCTCGGATCCGAGGCCTCATTCTAGAGTGCACAAACTGATTTCTTAAGGGGGGCCAATATGATGATTTTGAGGCCCTCTCGGCCATTTCAGGTTCTGATAGGCTAAGTGTATGACTTGTGGGAAGAGGCCTCGGATCCGAGGCCTCATTCTAGAGTGCACAAACTGATTTCTTAAGGGGGGCCAATATGATGATTTTGAGGCCCCCTCGGCCATTTCAGGTTATGCTAGGGTATTTGTATGAATGTGGGAAGAGGCCTCGGATCCGAGGCCTCATTCTAGAGTGCACAAACTGATTTCTTAAGGGGGCCAATATGATGATTTTGAGGTCCTCTCGGCCATTTCAGGTTCTTATAGGCTAAGTGTATGACTTGTGGGAAGAGGCCTCGGATCCGAGGCCTCATTCTAGAGTGCACAAACTGATTTCTTAAGGGGGGCCAATATGATGATTTTGAGGCCCTCTCGGCCATTTCAGGTTCTGATAGGCTAAGTGTATGACTTGTGGGAAGAGGCCTCGGATCCGAGGCCTCATTCTAGAGTGCACAAACTGATTTCTTAAGGGGGGCCAATATGATGATTTTGAGGCCCTCTCGGCCATTTCAGGTTCTGATAGGCTAAGTGTATGACTTGTGGGAAGAGGCCTCGGATCCGAGGCCTCATTCTAGAGTGCACAATCTGATTTCTTAAGGGGGGCTAATATGATGATTTTGAGGCCCCCTCGGCCATTTCAGGTTCTGATAGGCTAAGTGTATGACTTGTGGGAAGAGGCCTCGGATCCGAGGCCTCATTCTAGAGTGCACAAACTGATTTCTTAAGGGGGGCCAATATGATGATTTTGAGGCCCTCTCGGCCATTTCAGGTTCTGATAGGCTAAGTGTATGGCTTGTGGGAAGAGGCCTCGGATCCGAGGCCTCATTCTAGAGTGCACAAACTGATTTCTTAAGGGGGGCCAATATGATGATTTTGAGGCCCTCTCGGCCATTTCAGGTTCTGATAGGCTAAGTGTATGACTTGTGGGAAGAGGCCTCGGATCCGAGGCCTCATTCTAGAGGGCACAATCTGATTTCTTAAGGGGGGCTAATATGATGATTTTGAGGCCCCCTCGGCCATTTCAGGTTATGCTAGGGTATTTGTATGAGTTGTGGGAAGAGGCCTCGGATCCGAGGCCTCATTCTAGAGTGCACAATCTGATTTCTTAAGGGGGGCTAATATGATGATTTTGAGGCCCTCTCGGCCATTTCAGGTTCTTATAGGCTAAATGTATGACTTGTGGGAAGCGGCCTCGGATCCGAGGCCTCATTCTAGAGTGTACAAACTGATTTCTTAAGGGGGGCTAATATGATGATTTTCAGGCCCCCTCGGCCATTTCAGGTTATGCTAGGGTATTTGTATGAATGTGGGAAGAGGCCTCGGATCCGAGGCCTCATTCTAGAGTGCACAAACTGATTTCTTAAGGGGGGCCAATATGATGATTTTGAGGCCCTCTCGGCCATTTCAGGTTCTGATAGGCTAAGTGTATGACTTGTGGGAAGAGGCCTCGGATCCGAGGCCTCATTCTAGAGTGCACAAACTGATTTCTTAAGGGGGGCTAATATGATGATTTTGAGGCCCCCTCGGCCATTTCAGGTTCTTATAGGCTAAGTGTATGACTTGTGGGAAGAGGCCTCGGATCCGAGGCCTCATTCTAGAGTGCACAAACTGATTTCTTAAGGGGGGCCAATATGATGATTTTGAGGCCCTCTCGGCCATTTCAGGTTCTTATAGGCTAAGTGTATGACTTGTGGGAAGAGGCCTCGGATCCGAGGCCTCATTCTAGAGTGCACAAACTGATTTCTTAAGGGGGGCCAATATGATGATTTTGAGGCCCTCTCGGCTATTTCAGGTTCTGATAGGCTAAGTGTATGACTTGTGGGAAGAGGCCTCGGATCCGAGGCCTCATTCTAGAGTGCACAAACTGATTTCTTAAGGGGGGCCAATATGATGATTTTGAGGCCCTCTCGGCCATTTCAGGTTCTGATAGGCTAAGTGTATGACTTGTGGGAAGAGGCCTCGGATCCGAGGCCTCATTCTAGAGTGCACAAACTGATTTCTTAAGGGGGGCCAATATGATGATTTTGAGGCCCTCTCGGCCATTTCAGGTTCTGATAGGCTAAGTGTATGACTTGTGGGAAGAGGCCTCGGATCCGAGGCCTCATTCTAGAGGGCACAATCTGATTTCTTAAGGGGGCTTAATATGATGATTTTGAGGCCCCCTCGGCCATTTCAGGTTATGCTAGGGTATTTGTATGAGTTGTGGGAAGAGGCCTCGGATCCGAGGCCTCATTCTAGAGTGCACAATCTGATTTCTTAAGGGGGGCTAATATGATGATTTTGAGGCCCTCTCGGCCATTTCAGGTTCTTATAGGCTAAGTGTATGACTTGTGGGAAGCGGCCTCGGATCCAAGGCCTCATTCTAGAGTGCACAAACTGATTTCTTAAGGGGGGCTAATATGATGATTTTCAGGCCCCCTCGGCCATTTCAGGTTATGCTAGGGTATTTGTATGAATGTGGGAAGAGGCCTCGGATCCGAGGCCTCATTCTAGAGTGCACAAACTGATTTCTTAAGGGGGGCCAATATGATGATTTTGAGGCCCTCTCGGCCATTTCAGGTTCTGATAGGCTAAGTGTATGACTTGTGGGAAGAGGCCTCGGATCCGAGGCCTCATTCTAGAGTGCACAAACTGATTTCTTAAGGGGGGCTAATATGATGATTTTGAGGCCCCCTCGGCCATTTCAGGTTCTTATAGGCTAAGTGTATGACTTGTGGGAAGAGGCCTCGGATCCGAGGCCTCATTCTAGAGTGCACAAACTGATTTCTTAAGGGGGGCCAATATGATGATTTTGAGGCCCCCTCGTCCATTTCAGGTTATGCTAGGGTATTTGTATGAATGTGGGAAGAGGCCTCGGATCCGAGGCCTCATTCTAGAGTGCACAAACTGATTTCTTAAGGGGGGCCAATATGATGATTTTGAGGCCCTCTCGGCCATTTCAGGTTCTTATAGGCTAAGTGTATGACTTGTGGGAAGAGGCCTCGGATCCGAGGCCTCATTCTAGAGTGCACAAACTGATTTCTTAAGGGGGGCCAATATGATGATTTTGAGGCCCCCTCGTCCATTTCAGGTTATGCTAGGGTATTTGTATGAATGTGGGAAGAGGCCTCGGATCCGAGGCCTCATTCTAGAGTGCACAAACTGATTTCTTAAGGGGGGCCAATATGATGATTTTGAGGCCCTCTCGGCCATTTCAGGTTCTTATAGGCTAAGTGTATGACTTGTGGGAAGAGGCCTCGGATCCGAGGCCTCATTCTAGAGTGCACAAACTGATTTCTTAAGGGGGGCCAATATGATGATTTTGAGGCCCTCTCGGCTATTTCAGGTTCTGATAGGCTAAGTGTATGACTTGTGGGAAGAGGCCTCGGATCCGAGGCCTCATTCTAGAGTGCACAAACTGATTTCTTAAGGGGGGCCAATATGATGATTTTGAGGCCCTCTCGGCCATTTCAGGTTCTGATAGGCTAAGTGTATGACTTGTGGGAAGAGGCCTCGGATCCGAGGCCTCATTCTAGAGTGCACAAACTGATTTCTTAAGGGGGGCCAATATGATGATTTTGAGGCCCTCTCGGCCATTTCAGGTTCTGATAGGCTAAGTGTATGACTTGTGGGAAGAGGCCTCGGATCCGAGGCCTCATTCTAGAGGGCACAATCTGATTTCTTAAGGGGGGCTAATATGATGATTTTGAGGCCCCCTCGGCCATTTCAGGTTATGCTAGGGTATTTGTATGAGTTGTGGGAAGAGGCCTCGGATCCGAGGCCTCATTCTAGAGTGCACAATCTGATTTCTTAAGGGGGGCTAATATGATGATTTTGAGGCCCTCTCGGCCATTTCAGGTTCTTATAGGCTAAGTGTATGACTTGTGGGAAGCGGCCTCGGATCCGAGGCCTCATTCTAGAGTGCACAAACTGATTTCTTAAGGGGGGCTAATATGATGATTTTCAGGCCCCCTCGGCCATTTCAGGTTATGCTAGGGTATTTGTATGAATGTGGGAAGAGGCCTCGGATCCGAGGCCTCATTCTAGAGTGCACAAACTGATTTCTTAAGGGGGGCCAATATGATGATTTTGAGGCCCTCTCGGCCATTTCAGGTTCTGATAGGCTAAGTGTATGACTTGTGGGAAGAGGCCTCGGATCCGAGGCCTCATTCTAGAGTGCACAAACTGATTTCTTAAGGGGGGCTAATATGATGATTTTGAGGCCCCCTCGGCCATTTCAGGTTCTTATAGGCTAAGTGTATGACTTGTGGGAAGAGGCCTCGGATCCGAGGCCTCATTCTAGAGTGCACAAACTGATTTCTTAAGGGGGGCCAATATGATGATTTTGAGGCCCCCTCGTCCATTTCAGGTTATGCTAGGGTATTTGTATGAATGTGGGAAGAGGCCTCGGATCCGAGGCCTCATTCTAGAGTGCACAAACTGATTTCTTAAGGGGGGCCAATATGATGATTTTGAGGCCCTCTCGGCCATTTCAGGTTCTGATAGGCTAAGTGTATGACTTGTGGGAAGAGGCCTCGGATCCGAGGCCTCATTCTAGAGTGCACAAACTGATTTCTTAAGGGGGGCCAATATGATGATTTTGAGGCCCTCTCGGCCATTTCAGGTTCTGATAGGCTAAGTGTATGACTTGTGGGAAGAGGCCTCGGATCCGAGGCCTCATTCTAGAGTGCACAATCTGATTTCTTAAGGGGGGCTAATATGATGATTTTGAGGCCCTCTCGGCCATTTCAGGTTATGCTAGGGTATTTGTATGAGTTGTGGGAAGAGGCCTCGGATCCGAGGCCTCATTCTAGAGTGCACAAACTGATTTCTTAACGGGGGCTAATATGATGATTTTGAGGCCCTCTCGGCCATTTCAGGTTATGCTAGGGTATTTGTATGAGTTGTGGGAAGAGGCCTCGGATCCGAGGCCTCATTCTAGAGTGCACAAACTGATTTCATATTTTCGAGTCTATGGTGTGTGGAAGGAGGTTTGGGTTTTTGTTTTTTTATGGTCACTAAAATATTGACCTTGCTTTTTGAAATTCTCATTCTCTTCATGTTCTTAGGAAATGGACTCTTCACAAGGCGCTCAATCGCAACCCGAATTTGGAGAGGATGTTGTTGTTGAGGCTCCGTTGGTTGAAGTTGAAGCCGTCCAGGTGGATGCTTTTAATTCAGAAGGCGAAATGCAAGTAGAGGTAAGTTGGATGGTTGTTGAGTGATGTGTTTAGCAAATTTCTTGTGTTCAAGCATTCTTAGCATTCATTTCTTGTTTGTGATTTTGTTAGGCTCTCCCAATGAGTGACGATGCCGTGCAAGCTGTTTCCGACACCGATCCTGTTGTGTGTGAACTTGAGCTTCGGAAATCACAAAAGGAAGATTCCGTTGGTGTTATCCAACGCCTCCGGATTAAGCCAACGGGTAAGTCCCGTTTATCCATTCCTTTGTGCCGCTTGAGAGCCCTCCCTCTTGTCCGTCCTATCAGTGAGGTTGAGGTGCAGCGCTTGGAATGTGAGTTTGTAATGGGATACCGAGAGGGTGATCGAGTTCTTTACGTTTCTATTTTCAACGATGTTCCCGTGGACCTTCCCATTCCCCCTGGCATCATGGCCTCTTGGAGCCCCCTTTGGCAAGAGGCCTCCGCAGAATTTGATACCAAGCTCAAGCTGGATCCGGATCTCGCACATTTCGCGGGGAAGATGTTCTTCGTTTGGGAAGGCAATCATCGTCTCACTGCTTGGTGGAGGCATGTCAATAACCACCACCCCGATGAAAAGAGTTGGCATATCTCGGTGGACTGCATAATTGTTGACCCTAGAGGCTACACTGGTGTATTCCTCAATGCCATGAGCGACATTAATTGGTAAACTCACTCACTTATTCATTCATTTTGCATTTTTTATTCAATTTTTTTGCATTATTTTCAGTGCAACTTCCTCACATACTTTGTCTCAGGTCAACCGAGCATGATTATGTCAAAGCAAATATTCCGGCCAAGCTTCTTCGAATCCGCACTTTTGGAAGGTTAGAATTGTCCACCTTCAAGGATCTCATATCGCCAGCTGACTACAAAGCATGCGAGAAAATAAAGGAGAGTCGCCCAACTTGGTACACCTTGACGGCTGATGTGTTCGTTAAGTTTCTTTACAAGGTATGGTTTTGTGCATTCAATCATTTATAGCTTCCAACATAGACAATCTCCTTTAATATAAACTCACCAAGTTCTATCTCGCAGAGAGACATTTCAGCTCAAGCAGACATTGCAGTGAGGCATTACCGTGAGACGACACCAGTTGCAGAGAGATCAGCCACTGAGATTTGGAATGTTATGACCAAAGCCCAAGAGAGAACAATTAAGAGTATTCGGGCCCGTTCTTTTGAGAAGTACATATCCGTTGCACACCCTGACAATGGAGATGATTTCTTTCATGAGGTACTGTCTTCATCTCAAATCACTCTAGAATCCAACTCATCCCATTCAAGCATTGACTCTCTTTATCTCAAATCATTTTTTCTTCGTGCACAGATTGACCGCCATTTTAATGAGTTCTCGTCGACGGACATGACAATTGAAAAATTACAAAAAATTGTCACATGTCCGGTCGAAGCTTCGTTCAAAGCTAAGTGGCTTCATTGGTGGAACGCCCCTCTTCCTGAAAGGTTAGATAACAAGTTCCCCGTCGACAAGCCTTTGAGGGAGAGGGCTTTGGACGACTGGCTACACAAGGCGTCCTTTTGGGCTCAGGTAAATCCCTTTCTCGGCATTCTTTGATTTCATTTTCCTTTATTGGAGTTATCTCGTATCTAATCATCTCCCTCTGCAGTTGGAGAAGGAAGTCGCGGTTGAAATTGAGACCTTAGAGGAAAGCCTCTCCGTGGACATTGATTGGGACGCATCAGAAACTATCCTTCGCCCTCGTGAATACGTTGATCACTGGCGGATTATCCTTTGGGACAAGGCCTTCAAGCCTTACCTCGGCGATAAACCTAACATCGGCTTTGCCAAAGGTGATAACCTCTTGGAGTTCGAGGAGGGGTCACTCGCTGTCAAGCGTGTGGCGTATCGGTAATATATCTATCATCTTCTCGCACCTATCCTTATTCTCATTTCTTGCTCTTTTTCTTGTTTTTCTTACTTTCTTGTTTTGTCATGTAGGTATATTATGAGAGAGTTGGTTGAGAAAAATGCATTGGCCTCGTCTTCCTTGCCGGAGTACCTCTCGGACTGGGTGAATGTTTATTCTAGCCTTTGTGTGTACACGTCGGCGCAAACAAGCAAGTTCTCCGAATTGCACTTGCAGGGTGGTGGATGGTACTTGGATTGTGCTGCAGGATTCGTCCCCGGGGAAGAGAAGGCTTTGTTTGCTAGCCTAGTGGGTAGTGCTCCGGATGATAACATTCTCAGCTTGGACGAGCCTGATATCGTTGAGCTTCCCCCTCCTCCTCCTAAGGCACCAAGAGGAAAGGGCAAAGCAAAGAAGTCTGCCACTCAAGCATCTTCCCAAGTTCTCACTCGGTCAGCTTCCAAGACCCCGGTTGAGCCACCCACTCTCCCACACAGTCCATCTTTCGCTCCATCCGTTGCTCCCTCTCTTGCTCCCTCTCTTACTCCATCTGCATTTCGTCCACAACCTCTTGACACTCCATCTCACAGTGGCACTTCTCTGCTCTCTTTGCCTCGCAAGAGGAAAGCTGCTCTCTTGGATACCACTGCCACCTCTTCGGATTCTCCTAACACGCTTTCTCTCATCGAAAATGTTGACATGGTTCAACTAATGCTCGATTCCGATGTTGCCGGAGGTCCCCTCCCCCCATATACCCGCATCCAAGAGTTCATTGCCAAGGTTTGTTTACTTACCTTTGTCAATTCTCCATTTTATTTCCTTTTTGGTTTTCTTTGTTTTTGCATCCTTGTTCTCATGAAGCTTCATTCGCAGGTTGGGGCTGGTCGTTCCCGTGTTAACACGTCGAATTCAGCTCACAAGGGCCTCGACTTGCTCTTTGCCGATATTCCCGAGAACTTGCCTGTGCCCAACATCTCCACAGATGTTCCTGTTTGGAACAAGCTCCACGAATCATACTATGAGTGTCTGTTTGCATTTGCGAAATCTAACCTCTATGACCATGGTGTCCTTGTCCTTGCCCATTGTGCGAGTGCCAAAGTTTCTAAGAGTATTTTCGATTGGGCACACACTTATGACTTCTACGTCGCGGAAGATTGGTTTGGAATGAATGATTTGGACCTCCAATCTCCCGTTGTTCCCTCTGGAGTGGTAAGCTACTCTCCCTCTCTTCCGCTTCCGTCTTGCATTTCATTTCAATTTCAATTCAATCTCAATCCCATTTCATTTCAATTCATTTTCCTTTTGATTGTTGCAGACTCGGAAGTTCAGCATCAAGGTTCTTGTTCGTGTTAACTCCGTTCTTAGAGTTCGGGAGGAGGCCATGCAGGAATATGGTTACAACCTCCAGCGAGATGGATGGTTGAATACCTTCACCGATGAAAAGAGCCAGGCCATGCGCAGTGATGGGGTACCTTGGCGAGGTGCCCGTGAGAAACATCCTGTTTTTTTTTCCATCCTTCTTGCTACTCTCACCGACAAGAATGATGTCATTATGGACTGGCAATGTGGTGTAGGTACGCCTTCTTTTTCAACTTCATCCTTACTTTGATTTTTCCGTTGTTTGTCCTTAACTTGTTTCAATACTAACTTTTTGCATCTCTTTGCATTAGGTGGTTCAATTACAGCATGTCGATCCCTTGAGCGGCATATTGTGGCCCTTGAGAGTGACCCCCTCATTTTCAATGCACTCCTACTCCCTATGCGCGATCCCCAACCTGCGCGTATATCTCGCTCAGTTGCATCTCCATCTACATCTATCTTTGATCCTCCTCAAAAGATGACCAAGAGAGCATTCGGATTCCTTTGTGCGTAAGTTTGCTTTCTAGATTTTGCCTTGTTTGCCTTAATTTCAAGTTCTCATTTTCTAGTGTCATCATGTTCCTAATCCTTTTGCTTGGATGTTTAGAGAGCCAGCGGATGTCGCAGTCATTCGTGGGGACATGTTTTCAAGTCCTCCGAAGCCGTTTGAGCTTCCCCCGTATGCTAGTGCAATGGCGAATTGCTTTGCGAAGGCTGACTCCCCACCTCCTCCTCGCGTTCGTCATTTCTCGCGTGGAACACGCAATCTTTTCTTGTTAGAAGCAAATGAGGGTGAGGAGAGTGATAGGGAATGTTCTCCAAGCCCTTAGTTTTTCATTTTGGTTTTGGAGATTATAACTCCGTTTGTTCTTGTTTTCCGGCTATAATAAAAGTTATGTGTTGGTTTTATTGTTGATATCTGGCGCAAGTTTCATTCTTTCTCTCCGCCATTTCATATTCCTAATGTCAACCCGCATTGCATTCTTCATGTTTTCATCATCGTTTGTATCTCTTCTCTTGTACTCAATTGTACTCGGATCCGATGCCTCTTCCCACACCACATACGCATTACCCAATACCAAAAGGACATAAAACATTCAAAAATGAACAAAACATATTAAGTTTACAATCCCATCCCTGGACTCATGCTACTGAATGCTAATCCTAATACAAGGCATACTACAGAAGTGGCATAGAGCAATCGATTCTGATGAAAACATTTTAAGTTTTCAACACAATGCCTGCACCCAAAAATGAGGCCTCGGATCCGAGGCCTCTTCCCACACCACATAGTAACGCATTACCCAATACTAAAAAGACATAAAACATTCAAAAATGAACAATACATTTTAAATTTTCAATCCCATCCCTGGTCTCATGCTACTGAATGCTACTCCTCATACAAGGCATACTACAAAAAATTGCTGAGAGCATTCAAATATGATGAAATCATATTAAGTTTTCAAGCCCATGCCTCGAAAAAAAAGTGAGGCCTCTTCCAAATGCCCCTCATTATGCCAGGCCTTTATAGATTGCAAATTTTTACTTCTTTGCCTCGATTTCAGGGTAGGCCTCGATTTGAGGGTTGGCCTCGATTTCAGGGAGGCCTCGATTTCAGGGTAGGCCACACTCTCTGTTCTAATTTATATATTTAAAGTGTGTGTTTCTGATGTTTGTTTTTGTTATGTGAATGAGGGTGTAGGCCACATTCTTGGTTTGGATTCAGGTATTGAATCCAAGTGCTTGTGAATGTTGTTTTGGTTTGTTAGGGAAGAGGATAGGCCAGCATTTTAGGATCTAGTATTGCATCTAAGATGTTGAATGCATTTGATTTGGATTGTAATCTTTTCTTTTGGAATCTGGTTTTGCACCTAAGTGTTTAAATGTATTGGAATTGCATTAGGCTTTTGTTTAGGAAATTGGTAGTTTCAACTTGCAATCTGGTTTTGCACCTAAGAGTTTACATGTATTCGAATTGTATTAGGCTTTTGTTTAGGAATTTGGTAGTTTCAATTTGCAATCTGGTTTTGCACCTAAGAGTTTACATGTATTCGAATTGTATTAGGCTTTTGTTTAGGAATTTGGTAGTTTCAATTTGCAATCTGGTTTTGCATCTAAGAGGTTGTATGTATTGGCTTTGGGTTGAAATCTTTTGTTTAGGAGTTTGGTAGTTTCAATTTGCAATCTGGTTTTGCATCTAAGAGGTTGAATGTATTGGCTTTGGGTTGAAATCTTTTGTTTAGGAATTTGGTTGTTTCAATTTGCAATCAGGTTTTGCATCTAAGAGGTTGAATGTTTTGGATTCAGGTTAGGCTTTTGTTTTGGAATTTGGTTGTTTCAATTTGCCATCTCAGCATATTCAAGATGCCGTGGGTGGGTAAGTTCCTTGGGCCCTTAGCCTACATTTTTAATTTGATTTCTGCTGGATAATGTAGCCACATTATTTGTGTGCAAGCCACATTTGAATTCTGTTGGTTTATTCTTATGTTATTATATTCAGGTTGTGTGTTTCAATGTGACTCAGGTAACGCAAAAACGCGCCGATTCGTCGTCATTGTGCCCCACGTATTGGAGCTGGACCTAGATGTACAGTTGTCCGTATTAGTTCCGAACTTAGTGGTGGGTGCTACAAAGGATTATACGAGCCGGGAGAAGGCGTTTGACACCAAACGCCGTTTGTTGGTGATCGGCAAATTACGACTATGTTGCAAAGCATGGAAGGACATTGTCGATACCAGTGTGGAGTACCATGCGCTTCGTTTGGCGGCGCATGAGTTTAGGATGGGTCCACATGCTCTCCCAGAGTTGTGTTTGCCACGCGAACACAACCTGGTAAAACTTTTTAAATTGAACCTCATGTTGTTTTCGCAGAGCCGCCACGTCACCTCAACAATTTCCAAGAGGATTTTGCGGTCGGAGTTGGCGGAGTTGTCTTTGCGTAATTTGGCTAGGCTTAGAGATGAATTAGAAAGTTGTTATGGTGCAACGGAGTTTTATGGCATGTTTTTTGGATCTTTTTACCCATATTGGACATGCCCCGCAGATAGGGTGTAGATGGCCCTAAACTAGACTATATAGCTACTTGAACTAACTACACATTTTTGTAAGTCTTCATGTTGGATACATTTTGTTGACCAATAAATTATTTTTTGTGTATGGTATTTTGATTTTCATTTGTTGATGTTAGCCCTAATCAAATATATTACATTTTAAACATATACTAAAAGATGTTTAATAACAAATGCAATCTTCCACGCCTATAGGATCCATTGGTTTCTCAAACAATTCTAAGTTATACTGTCCACGGGAATGGGGTTCCTTTCCAAAAAATGTAATTGAAAATATCTCTAATTCCACGGAAATAGGTACTGCTTCTCCTAAAATTACCTAACAAAATCTAAATTTTCCGCTCTCCAATCTCCGCTCTCCGCTCTCCGCTCTCTGCTCTACGCTCACATACTTGAGTTTCCCTCAGCCTTTGCAGGAGCAGGTTGCTGCTGACGTCGCCAGACCAGGCGGTGGTGACGCAATTGGGGAAGCGCACGCGTTGGCGGCGTCAACGGCGTCAAGGCACGACCAAGGCGAGGTAATGCACTGACCCCACTCAGTTTGGGTCGCTCGACCCAAACTCCTTGGGTGTTTGTCTTCTTGCCTTGGTCGTGTCCCCTAGCTAGGAGGAACTGACCCACCCGTCACCCCCCCTTCTTCGCCCCACCCCATCCCCGCACTCGCCCCCCTTTCGTCACCCCCCCCCCCCGACCATCCGTTTCGGCCCCCCCCACCCCGGCTTGTGACGAAGTCCTCATCACGGCGGCTCGTCATTCAAATTTTGTTAGATGTAGACTTAGGCTTGTTTGAACGCATCGTTCAACGCGGCTCTCCCCCAATATCAAAATGTATATGGAGCATTGTATAATATAAAATCACCATTGTTTACTCCCATATATTTGTATCTTGCGTTTGAATGTATACTGTATGCTCTTGCCTCTCTTGTATCCCTTGTTGCCCCCCCCGGCCAATGAATCAAATGGTTTTGTGTATGCACCGAGTGCAAATAAATTTCCTTAATTCTTCGTTTGGACATAGCATGACATAAGTCGCCCCCCGTTTTCTCTCGATCGTCCCTGCAGGGCTCGGAGCATAGCGTAGCGGCTCCCCAACGCTCTTCTCCCAGGAGCGGAGAGGGCAGTGCGGCGGCGCCCCCGGTTCTGCCCGCCCTGCGCGCGCTGCGGAAGGAACGATTCCTGGTGTTAGACCTTAACGGGGTCCTCGTCCAGTGCGTCCATTGTCCCAGAGTCCCCACGGTGCCCTTTTGCAAGCCCGAGGACGCGAACTACGACGGGCCGCCCACGCACATAAAGACCAAGCTAGTGCACCTCTGCCCGTGGCTTCGGCGCTTCCTGCAGATCGCCCAAAACAAATGGTGGGTGGTCGTGTGGAGCTCCATGACGGCCGAGAACACCAATGCGGTCGTGGAGTTCATCTTCAAGGGCTTCGAGCCCCCCTGCTTGGTCCTAGCACAGGAATCGTGTAGAATATTGTACACACCGGACGGCAAAGTCGTCAAAAAACCAAACAACCCCGCGTCCCCCCAATATCTCAAGGTCTTGAAGCCGATTTTTTGGGACCAACGACCGTCCTTGATAGGCGTCCCCTACGACGTCCGTCCCACCCGCGAGAACACGCTCATGGTGGACGACAGCGCTTCCAAGAACTTATTGAACCCGACGGCCAACTTCATTGTTTGCCCTACGTGGACGATCGAGAAGGTCCGGGACCGATTTTTGTTAGACCTTGTTAAGTACTTGCAGACGCTCTGCGGTAGCGGGCTGCCCGTAAACCAGTTTGTTAGGAGTAATCCCATAGGCGAGAGATACTTGGATCCACGAGACCATTTGTACAGAGAGTTGTTCTCCCACGCGAAATTTAACAAGCTCATTTGAGAGAGTACATGTGTGTTTGTGTGTTTGTGTGTTTGTGTGTTTGTGTGTTTGTGTGTGGGGGCGCCCCCACTTTGTGTAATATATTCTTCATATGTATCTTGATTTCACATGCTCTATGTCTCCCTCTTCCCTTTGGGTTCTGTTTTGTTTTGTTTCCATTTTGGCGCCAGCGTTTGGAGCCCTCGATTGACATCGTCAGTGACTCAAACTTGGGGAGCTTCTTCTATGAGACCGTTTATGACGCCGCTTCAACGATTGACTACTCCAAGGAGCCTATTGACGCCGGCGTCGTCGATAGCCCCCCGCCCAAGCAAATGTTCCGGCAGTCTCCGTTTCCGTCGCCACTCAAGGGCACAAAGCGCGGTTGCGTCCGGACGTCCCCCTCTCGCCCCGGCGGCGCCGTTGCACCCCGACGACGACTGGCGATGGGCGCTCGGCCTGCAAAGAGTGGACCCCTGCATGTCCCTTTGCGCGACGTTTTCCCCGTCCTATCCAACTCGGACGCGAGCGCCCCTACTGCCAAGGTGATCGCCCACAATACATTACAATCCCTCTCCCTTAAGTGGGGCGTGCAATATATATATGTTTGGGTCTTTCTCCTCAAACTAACCCGTGTTTTTTTTTGTTTTCTTTGATGACTTCCAGGTTGCGTCCAGCCCCAAACCTCCGCGGGCCAATGCGTCCATTGAGCTGGAGCGTCACTACGCCATGCGCCGATATGCCGGACAGTCTACGTCGTCGTATTTGAATTCCTCGTCTTATAATTCGGGCGGTCGACACAATCCAAAATGTGTTATGGTGGGCCCGCATCCAAAACTCGGCTATAGTCGAGGGCTAGAGATTCTCAGAAATGTTGAGGCGATCGAGCTAAACAAGCGGCGGCAAAAGAAAAAGATGCGGTCTCCCAGCCTAGATAGGCCATTGTAGGGCGTAGACATTGCATGTAGGCGGGATGATTTTAGGCCGCACTATCCAATGGATTTGTGCCATTACTATGCTATTCAGTTTCTCATGCCATACATTGTATATGGTACTTGCAATAATATAAGTGTTATGGGATTACCCCTTCAATATGGTCTACGGTTTGGATTGCCCTACCTAAACCATATTCATACAAGCTCTCATATTTTGTGTGCAATAATATGAATTTTTTGAGATTACCTGTTCAATATGGTCTCAGGTTTGGATTGCCCACCCTAAACCATCACAAATATGAGTTATTAATGGGCTTCTTGGTATGAACACCCGCTTCAAAGTGTTCCAATCTTACAACTTTCTCCAATATGTGTTCCATTTATCCTTGTTCTTATTTATGTGAATGTCTCAAAATGCCCAAAAAGTCTCAATTTAACGAATATAGTGTTAAGGTCATGCAGTGTACAACGTATACTACATGAATGATGTAAAAGAGCTACAAAAGGGTTTTGGATAATTAAACTATACGTGTTTTCATCATCAATAATAAAATAGTCATTTTTGTCATAATCAGTTTAAAAAGATTTTATGTCTTTTGTACTATTTTTTATTTCATAAATTTTATATTTCTAGATGATCACTTTCTTCTTTTTATCCAAATAACTTATTTGGATTGTCTCACTACAAAATTCAAATGACCGCCACACATTATTCATACATTAGAGTACGAGATGATATGTAGGATTCCATGTCACTCTGTCGTCCATTATTTGGGACATCAAACTAGTGTTTGGCAACCTTGTGTTTGGATTCGTTGGTACAACTACAACTATTGTTGCGAGGTTTGATTGTTGATGCTCAATAGTGTTGCTACATGGTTTAGTGTAGGGTTTAGGTGGTAGTGGTTAGAGAGGGAGAGAGCCGAGCTAGTGTATGCAGCGTATTACAGCCAACATGCCGCAACATGCTGGAGAGATTTTGGTTAAAAGAGTTGGAGGAGGGGCGATTGCCACACCTTGCATGCGAGCCCGGGGTGGCAACTCAAACAAATAATTTGTAACAGATAATCCATCCATGTTATCCTTGTACATTCATACCAAAGAACAATTTTACATAACTTAGAATGGAGTGATGTAGTGCACATTGAGACCGTCCATAATAGGTAATAATTTTTTGATTTGAACATGTCTATGTATTATAATACATGAATAATTTGAAAATAATTTGGACTTTCTCTTGGACAGGGGGCTAGTCCATGATCTAGTCTCCATCATACCTAATTATAATTTATATAATCTCCATCATACCTAATTATGTATTTGAAGATAATATAGATTATTTTGGCTTGTAAGCCCTTACCCTAACTCTCTTCCCGACTTCTCTCAGTGGCTTCTCTCCCACTTCTCTTTTGAAACTCTTCAACCCCTCTTCAATAGTTGAAAGTTGTAGATTATTTGAAACATAATCCGGATTATTGGGAACATAATCCGGAGTATTGGAAACATAATCTGGATTATTAGAAACATAATCTAGATTATATGTACGATTATGTGTACATAATCTATGCCTTTGTGAAATTTTTGGAGGAGCCCCCTGTAATTATTTGTTTGAGTTGCCACCCTGGGCATGCGGGTGGTGTACTTGTGACAACTTCGATACCGGTCTGTGTGTCGATTATCAAGTGTAGGAGGAAGAGGAAGAAGAAGGGCTTGCGGAGGAGAGTGTGTACTTACCTGGAATGAGAGAAAGTAGCTAACCAACGAAACGTGAGCTGGAGAGAGATTTGTCGAGAGAGAGAGAGGGAGACACACACACACATGGAGTGAGAGAGACACATTGAGGTTGCGATGATGCCATCGCACTTTTGAGAGATTTTTGCAAGAAAGCCTACAAGGAGGACAATGACAAACACCCAGTTGTAATTGGGGGAGTTAATCAAAAGCCGCCTGCTACAACGCTTGTGAGCTTCCTATTTTGATGTGATGAGTTCCTTCATGAGGAAAGTGCTAACGACAACCAATCTCTGGGATAAATTTATTGTTCTGGAGTTCAATTTCCAGGTTCGTGAAGGAGATGGACTCACATACTACTTTCTATCACTAGGAAAATATTTGGAAAATTTGGCTAGCGTCCTAGAAGGGAACTGAAATTACCTAGCAGTGAACATAACAATCGGGGGCCGTCTCCCTTCTCCCACCACCATTTGCAACTTCCTCCTGGTGGGGCATCATCGACATCTACTCATCATTAACAGCAGCACCAAAGCTATGACAAAGCTCTTCCAGTCTGGAAGTGGTCTCAACAGATCCTTGGGCCTGAATTGTGAAAACGACCACATTCGCAGTACCAACTACACCTACCTGGCTGGGCTGGGCTGGGAGGGTACGGAGGGGCCAACTCCATGATTGTTCTGTTGCAAGCGGGTCAAGAGTATCAACCACCTAGCTCAGGTCCTACTTCAAATCACCACCATGCCCGTCCAACGATCGATCTCATGTAGATGCCTTTAGCTCACCAAGTTCCCGCTCACAATGGACCACATTCACATGCGCAAGTATCCAGTGGCCAGTACAACGAGTTCACGTCCCTGTGGCCCTTTGAATCTTCCATTTTCAGCACAAAGCAGATGCTATGAGGAGGATATATTGTCTCATCGTGGGATGATATTGCCATGTCATGGGGAAACTCGAGTCAAGTGTGCTCCAGGGACCAAACCGAAATCCTGGATCATTTCGGGGTTGAGTTCTGTTGGCTCTCATTTGTTGAGACATGAGGTACTGCTGCAGCATTGTGTTGCTCCATTGTAGGAAATGGATCTTCTCCTGAAGGTCTTCAGAGGAAAATTTTACTCTTGTTGGAAGGTTGGTAAGGTGTGGATTTCCACAACTAGAATACTAGGGGGGGGGGGTGAAAAACTGGTTGCAGAAACCCTGGTACTTTTGTACCTTATGTAGACAACAATTTTTATTTTCTTTTTTTCATTTGTAGTCACGATTACGATGAATGGCTGTTACTGAAATTTGTTCTGTACTCCAGTTTCATTAATTTGTCTCACTTGCTCAGTTCACTGCAAGGCGCATGTGCAAGAGTATTACAGATTTTACAAGTAAAGTCTGCATTCCTATTACATGTTTCCCTGTCTCTCCACTTCTGTGTCTGCCACGTAGAGGTACTTGCAGGAATCACTGAATACATTTGCGACCTACACTATACATGATATGTAGTGTCACTTACTATTTGGATTTACACGGTGCTATATATTTTTACCATTGATGTAATTTCTGACCAAGTAAAGTTGTTGATGTTCTATAGTGTCCAAACAACCAATTTAACATTTGTTGGTAAAATGCGAGATGTCCAGTAAATAGATATAGCATTGCGTAATTCCAAATAGTAAGTGACACTCAATACCATATTTAGTGTAGTTTTTACCATTTGTTTGACTTTTCCTTCATATTATCTCAGTCGATGAAAAATCTGTTGTGGGTATTCCTGCGCACAGGCAATAAACATCTGTAGTATGAAGTGGGAGAATTAGTGACTGACAATTGGTTTCATAGAATTGGATGTCTGTTTTTGCTACTTTTACAAGGTGGATAATTGGAGTTGCTATATTGAAAGCTGGCATTCAGGCAGCGGGGGATAAAGGGAACTCAAATTTTATGTTTATAATTCAAATGTATTATAATTGAGCTGGTGCTCAGTTAGAGAACTTCTGTGCTGTTAAAAACACTTGATGATTATTGAGAACAACCAATCGGCAACCACAGATGTAATCTCGGTTACATGAAATATCTAACTTACAATTTGTTTCAGATCAAGATAATCCACTGAATAAGAAGAGCAACCACCAAAGCAGAGGAGGCCGGCGGGATAAGGAGTAACCTCTGGAGTGACACCTGTATTCTCAAGTGCGCAGCGCAAGAGGTAAAGCATCAAAATAGTGTTAGGATGAATAGGCGTGTAAATGTTACGAACATAAATTTATCAAGAATCTAATAATCTCATAACTGAACTCTTTCTTTTTTGAGGAGATCAATAATCCACTGGGAATCTAGTATGTCCAAAGTGCTTGTGCACTACGATAGGGTCCAGCTCTACCTAATATATCAAAACTGAATTAGTTGCTTGAGAATATGAGAACCACATATCACTCAAGGCTGTTTTCTACCTTTTGTCGCAGGTGGCAGGTGGCAGATTGCAAGTTGCATTCTCGATATCACGAGTGTTGAACGTGTCATAACAGCTGGTGTCATAACGGCTGGTCCGATTCTCTCCGTAAGCAATCTTGTTCTATCCTTTAATACACAAGGCCCCTCTCAAACACAAGATATTCAGGTTAAGACATTGTCAACCGCAAATCAAAAGCTTTGTAGAGCCTATCAAGTTCATTGCATCAAGTCTCGGCAACTAAGTACTCGATACTCCATGTTAGGGAAAAGTGCATCTATGCTTTACTACAGTCAGTCTACACCCACTAATGCCCAAAGACTGAATCCCATGAAGCAGCAGTGATTCAAGTACAAAACATTCATTTTCGGTATCTGCAGCTAGCTGGACTCGGTTTCGAGATGGTTTTTGGCGATAAAGAGGGTGGAGAACATCGAGGGACCAATCCCAATGAACACCTGCATGAGCTGCCTTTCTATGGGGATGCTTCGCATTTAATCAACAAAATTCAGGGATGGAAATATTCTCACCACTCCTGGATGGGAGTTGCGTGTCCCCTTATGAACTTGAAAGATTGACCTAGCTAGCTACGCTGATATGCCCAACCCTTTCTGTAGATTTAACATCATGATTATATTGACCGTACTGTCTGACAATTATGACGTCTATAATTTAGAAACTTCCAGCTTGAATAGAGAACAATTATGCTAAAAAGCCGCTTGCCTTCGCCAATAGAGGAGCAGGGACAGTGGCAATAACAGTCATGTAGAGCAGCAGGTGTGCATTAGCTTCAATGAGGCTGGCAGTTCAATAAATGAAGGTTTTGATAGTATATTGTAGTTTTAAAATAAGGCTGCCGCAAACAGCTTGTCTGGAAAATTGAAGAGTGATTGTCTAACCCTGTCGGCAGCCCATATCAAGAACCCTTCCAAGGTGATTATACTTCAGCAGAAGTCAAAAGTGAAACACAGGAGCGATCTGTATTGAACTATATAACTTCTGTAATCTCAGGACAGGAAGCTACGTAGGAGATAGGATGTTACCAAAATTTCTTCCCCTAAAAGTATGTGCACATGCTTATGATTCTAGCTTGAAGACAGCTAGAAGCAGTATATCTGAAGGTCACAAATCTCATCCATAAGAGCAACTGCACGGCATTTGCATAACTGCCGCAAGGTCCCCTTGTGTGCAGATGTGGGGAAGATGGCCACACGCGTTGGAAAGGTCCAGAAAGCTTCTCACACCATGAACTCATAGGAGAAATGGTCAGACCTGCAGCCACAGAAGTGCGAATTACATTGCAGACGATTTTCCCCAAACTTGCAAGTTTGAGAGACATCAGTGATAAAGATGAGAAATGAAAACCAGTTAGCAAGCAATGAGCTGCAGGTCACTATCCTACCTACTCATGAGCTCCTTGGAGGTTTCTGCACAAGTCTAAAAACCACGCGGTTAAAGTCCATGAGTCAGTGTTTAGGGTATGAATATCCAGTGAACTCCAATGGAGTCTTTACTTTGTTTCTTATGTGACAAATTCCAGAAATTCTAAGTCAAAAGTGTGATAAATTGCGGAGCTTATGACAGGAATGAATTTAATTGCGGTGATCCAGACGAAGCCTGCTTCGACACGCCCTTCGTGAGGAATTGGAATGTGAAGTGAGAATACCTTTTTTATTTGAAATCAACACAAGTCGAAAGAGTGCTTCATGAAGTTGTCCAACCTTGTAAAGCTATGATAAGGGTATATATAAACCAAACAACAATGCAACAGTGAAATGGAATGTGAAGGAACAGAAGTGGAGAGGAGAGCATACCAGATACAAAACATTCATAGATATGTGTGTACTGCTGCTTACAAAAGATTGTGGTGCGACTCATAGATGGATGATGGCCCATAATTATGTCTCGGAGCCTGGAGCTCAGGGTACTTCAGATCAGGGCTATCCACTGTACTACCACCGCCACGACTGTTGTTATCTCCCCCTGAATCAGTCCCTGTGTTATGCTGCTGCATGAGCTCTATCTGTGCGTGTCCGCTCTGTCCGTTTTGGTTACTTCCGCCATTGCCAGGATTTCCCCCCGCCTGGTTGGAGGTCTCAATCAGAGCTAGCATTTGATGGCCAGATTCCAACTCGCTACTTGGAGTTATGTTATTCAGAGAGGAGGACGGTCCAAAGTGGTTTGACCCAGCACGTGGAGTCTGTCCTCCTGTCATGCTGCCAAGCATCCACTCTGGGCTGGCTATATCACGTGATGACTGAAGGGGAATCAAATTCTGGTTCGACGGAGAGAACACCTGAACATCGTGTTCCTGCAATGGGTGTGTGCAGTTAGTCAGAAGGAGCTGCATATCTTCACTGAAGAACATAGTGAGAAGGCACAACAAATTTGTTTCTGTTTAAGACTTCTCTGTAAGATCAATCAC
This sequence comes from Polytrichum formosum, assembly GCA_964035585.1. NCBI lineage: Eukaryota > Viridiplantae > Streptophyta > Polytrichopsida > Polytrichales > Polytrichaceae > Polytrichum > Polytrichum formosum. The sequence goes on along the minus strand of OZ037940.1, from coordinate 21,643,345 downwards.
CTGAGAGTTGGGCGAGTTTGCTGAAGCTGAAGTGATGCCAGATTTTGAGTCGGTGGAATGCATGAGATGCTGAAGATTCATGGCCCCTGACCTGCCAACTACTTGGGTAAGGTCTGATCGCAACCATGAAACAGCTGAGTCCATCCCATTGAGAATCTGATTAGAAACTGGCTGGCCTCGACCTCCAGCTTGATGACTTAGTCCCAATTGGCCCCCTAAGGACGAGAGAGAAAGGTTCGGCCCAGTCTGGCCTGGATGCACTCCCTGCATCCATGATTCATCCTTAAGACTTCCATAGACAAATGTTCACCTGCTCCTCAATCTCAAATTATATGATGCGTCATCGTCAATGAGCAGATACCATTCTTGACAAGGTTGTGGCTGGCTGGCTAAGACAGCTTGTATCAAATCATAAGAGCTAATGCGGTACTATCTTGTAGTCCCTAGCATTGCCAGCAGAAGCATCACATTTTTTGTAGACATGTACTGGACGTAATCGTAAGTTTGAAACAAACAACTGAAAACTTGAGTACCTGCAAATAGTGCTGATATACTGCTGCATGGTCTTGACCATGATTTCCCGTTCCTGCCATCATTGTGAGCTGGCGCTGTGGATTTTGAAGCATGAGACTTGGGGAGAGGGACATGGCAGAGAGCAAAGCTTGTGCATCTGAGCCTGTCATAGGCTGAGAGCTCATTTGCATCCCAGAGTGCAATGAACGCTGCTCATCTCCAGGACCTCTCCTGAATCCAGGACCAGAAGTTCGCAATTGCAGGTTGTTGCCTGCAGAGCCAGGCTTTTCATCAGAGTCTTCTAGGGAAACTGAGCTTGGTGACCCAGACTTCTTCAAGTTCAGGAGGATTGGTTTTTGATCTGCATTCATCAGTGGCAACAAGAGTAAGCTCATACAAGGTCACCAGTAGAAGGGCAAATAAAGATCCGCAATTATGCTAAAGATTCTGGGAGACTACCGATATCAAAGAATACTACACTAAATATGATACTTAGTGTGATATGGTATTTTATGTCACTATGGTAACTTTTCAGATGACACTTCTTATGAATAAGTGAACAAATATTGTCATGGATGATGGATGAGTTCATCCATTGGCCAAACCCTACCTTCTCTTGTCAGCAACTTGTGATGAAATATTGTCATGGATGATTGAAATTTGGATGAAAAATCACTTGGAAAGTGACAATAATTGCAACACTGTAAATTTATAATTATCCAAAATATTTACAACGACAAATAATGTTGGGTTAACATTTAGTGTTGGTGACACGACACAGCAGTTTACGATTAGTATTAAGCAAGGCAATTAGACTTGATGACACTAAATAACATATTTAGTGTAGTGATCGTTCTTGTAGAATGTAAAGACATACCCTAATAACAAACTAAATATCAGTCCAGTCCATGAGGTTACTAAAGAAAATGGGCAGCTGACATTATTATTCAACTCATATACAATATGCTGCTTCACTATAAATGAATGAAAAGTAATTTAGATACTTGCTAAGAGGAAGAGAAACAACAGACATGAAAGGAGGAAGTTCGTATTTACAGATGATAAGTAGGAGATTCAGAAGCTGGGAAAGAGACTGATGCTAATTGTGTAACTACAAAAGGAAACTGGTTCAAGTGCAACAAGCTTGAGCTCAATACAGAAAGCAGAAGAAAAGTTATTTGAATGATTTGAGCATTCATTTACACACTAAAAAGGTAGAGGCAGACTGATACTGCGTTACTATGAAGAAGTGCATGGCTAACAATGGCAGTAAGTAATGCACAATCAATACTTGCAATAAACATCAAGGAATCTGTCTCAGTGAAAAATAAAAATAAAAATAAAAAATAAAAATAAAGCAATCAAGGGGTATGGTACAAGAACAGATGGTAACCTGATGAGCTAGGAAGTGTCGGCCACATACCATTGGCACGGTCATCATCACCGCTTTTCATGCCAATGGACTCGGCTGATGGTCCACCAGGTTGAGAAGCATTGGCCTGCGGTTTTCGACGGCGCCTATTGTGGTCTGCCAGGCGCTTGCGACAGCTTCGCTTTCCATCATCAAATTCACCTAATAAATGGAACCTGTGCATTCAAGACCACAACAATTTTTTAATTCATGACACACATGGGGCATTTAAGGGCTTTTGTGACAGGAATAATATACATTTCTTACTTAAAGTTTGACAGATGACTCAAAAACTAAGATACGACTTAACCTAAAACATTAAAATGGGCCTGGCAGAAGTATGACCTCTTGCGTTTGACAACATAATTACCTGCTGCATTGCTGACAAAAGCGCTGCGTGTGCCCAGCAACAGTCAAGTTTGGTGCTTTTGAGTGAAGCTCACAGACCTTGTGCCGGCGGTGATATGTCTTAGCTGTGCTCAGATCAGCTTTGCAGCCCTCTGCCTGACACATGGGAACTTGGGACCCAGGTGAACCTGCACGGTGTCTCTTTACAAGTCGACCTGCGGCTGTATCTTCTGTGGAGAAGTAGGTTCGCACACCAAGATTAAGCCCTATCCGAGTATGCCCATCACTGATCTGTCCAAGATAAATAAACCAATGAAGCCTTCATGAGTTCCTTCACAAAAAGCTCCTGGAAACAATCTGAATTTTACAGAAGCTTTCACATCTGATATCATCTGTAATCAGTGTACAAGCACAAAACTGTAGTGCCATTGAGTTTCACTTTTCCAAATTGGACTGCGTACAATTTATCCAATAGGACTTGCTGGTCATGATTCAATGGTAGATATGTGATAAAAATATCAAGGAATCTATACACAATGGTTTTTTCAAGACATGCTGCTGCAGCTTCTCTTTAAAGTTTCAGAGAAGCTTTATTTCTGCCAAGAATATAGATTGTTCCTACGATAGATCCATTAAATGACATCTACTTTAAGAAACCCGGATTGCTTCCATGAATTATCCTGTGAATGCTCCTAACAGTTATCACAGAACCAGTTTTACCTAGTCTCTTTAAACAATACAACCAACGTCATTTATGATATTAAAAAATAAACCGAATTAGGAGTGAAATCCTCAAATTCATTAGAAAAAAGGTACTAGGTCAAATCCGAATAGGTTATGGTGCTCTACCTCCTCTCTCTTGACATGATGATCATGCATGCCTGCTGCAAACAATTCGCGTCGCCGCTGATGATCAAAGTTGCGAATGTCGGTATCAAGACCTGCAGTACCACTTGTAGCTGCAAGGCCGGGAATTCCAGATCCAAGTACACCATGAAGGTTTGATGATGATGGAAGCTGGCCAGATCCGTCCATAGGTCCGAAGTTTCGGATTCCTGCGGAGCTGAAAATGTTTCCCATAGGGTTGTTGTGTGTAAAGTTGGATGGTAGGCCTGCTGACAGCATATTATAAGATTGTCGTATGGTTGACATTGTTCCTGTTACCCATGATATCATCCGCGTAGAAATAGTCAGCGTTACCAATCAGCAATCTAGTCCATGTGATATTTCAACTTGTTTAGACAAGTTCTCTACATGTCTACCAAATGCACTGTAATCATGTTCGACGTTGTAAAATGATTATAACTTGACAAATGTACATATAATACTTTACAACAGATTCTACCTTCAACTGCAGACAGTGCCAAATTGTCACATGCACACATATGTCCTGAAAAGCGTTCAAGTTCTAATAGTCATGGAAAACGTATCTTTGTGAGAATATGGAAAATTCCCATTTGCTGATTCCAACACAAACTGTTGACCGACTGTTTACCGACCCTGGAACAACTTAACAAATATTTCTACCCGGATAAAAATTGATAGAAATAATTGCCACCTCTATTTACCTGCAGATATCTGGTTGTTCATTCGGTCCCCGTCACCGCCGTCATTTGAGGCTCCACTGCCAGGGTGCTGTGCAAGAATCATCGGATCCCACTCCCACTCCAGGCGGCTAGGACCTGAGTACTGGCGTGAAGGGTGATCGAGGCTGCCAACCGCACCTGGGCTGTCCCAATTCTCTGTTGCCCAGCTGGGTTCACCTTGCTGCTCGTTGTTATTTGCAGAAGGGTTCATCCCATACACCAGGGAAATGGTGTATGGGGTCAGGTCTTGATTATCGACACAGCTGGATGACAATCTTGACTGACAGAGAGAGAGAACACGCCAGGTACAGACAATCTATAATAACAACATGAAATAGTATTTAAGTCGCTTGCTCATGAAGCGACACGCTGCGGGTAGTGATTCCTTGCACCAGATGACGAGGAGGCTGCAAAGGTGTACTAAACTGGCGTTTATGTGGTGATTTATGCTACAGGCAGGTAGTACACTTCGACTCAGCTCAAGCTGAGGCGGATCACCACAAGCTAAGCTTTAAGTAAAGAGCCACTGGCAGTTGGATGTTGTATGATCAATGTTCGAACATCCTCTCTTCCTCGAATAGATTAGACCCTAAACTTCTTGTTGCCAGGAAGAAGAGTCAATAAACCGTTCGCTGGCGTTCATGAGATCTCGAGGTTCATGGTATACACCTGCAGACCACAGGCTGTAGGTTCTGTACCGATTTACGAGGCCCTGAGCACACACCTTGCCTACAATAGACGTGAAAACGCAGAAAGCTAAGAATGATACAAGCAAGTCCGCAGTTATTGAGCAGAAAAGGTATATGAACTTGTAGGTGCCTCCAGCAAGCTAGCGCTCATCAAGCCTCAGGTTTCTGGATTCAAACAACAACAGTTTTCGAAGGGACAGGATTTAACTGTGAACAATGTCGAGTCACGAAAGCGATAGCCCACAGAGTACTGCGGGAGTCCTCCGGAATGATGAACCTCCAGCAATGGGCTCTCACTCTGTCCATAGACGGGTCTTTTCTATTTAAGAAAAATGTTGCTTACATTAGGCTTCGCAGACGTGTCGAGGTATTTATGCATTGTGGACTACCTACTTCTAAGAGTTCTGCAAAAAGGAGTTTGGAGTGGGTTAGGCTGGGCGGGTGGAAGCGAAAGGATAATGAGTAGATGAAGGAGGAAGAGATGGCCAGCCACCAGAAAGGGCTTGCTTATTTCACTAAGAAAGAAATTTACGTTGAGTTGCATTTGTAAGTCCCGTCACAGTCATGAGCCAAAAGATCTAGCTGGCTGTTGCATGGCTTCCGTCAACATGTTCGATAAGAACAACCACTTCCGAACCAAGAGGAATGATCCTACAGACCACAATTGCTCATATTAGCTTGAGGTTATCCTAGACCATTCTGTGACGAAGGGACTGCGTGAGTACATTTGAAAGAGCGCAACCAAAATCATTGACTGCATTCAACATCAAAATCAACCACAATAGAGATCGAAGTGCAGGCCAAAATAGTTGTGAATGGAAGGCGTCACCTCTCCAAACAAGCCCTACGCCGATATGACGGTGAGCTAGGAGTAAGACACTCGATTTCAGGAAATAATTTTGACTTCAATCACATCCTACTTCAGGTGTATGGTGACAAGAAGCACTAATATAGATAGCCGATCGAGGACGATATAGACTACCGGAAGGTTCCACTGAATGATCTTAAGAATCAATGACACCACATATATTATTGGCCCACGTTTGCAAAATGTTCTCTGCATATGGAATTGAAAATGATTACGGATATTGAGGCTACTTAGTCTTGGAACTAACTGGACAACCACAAAAGACCTAACTTCCACCAAAACGTCCAGAACGTCCTCGCATTACATTTCCAGACGTCAAAGCCTGTGCACTAGGTGACAGAGGGTATTTGTAGCGCTCGGTGAAATCTTCTTTATGTGTTATTGGTAAATTTTCACTCAAGCAGCTGCTACTGAATACAACTTAGGATGCTACCTAAAACCGGCGTGGACATTTCCTATAGATGTAAGCTCTTCAGACTGGGTTATTAGACCTGCAGGTCACGTAAAACCTAAATTACAAAACATATTACGGGGACAATACATTAAGGATGTGCTTGTAATGTACCTGGCTCTGGATCCACAACTTGGAGCAAAGCTCGTTTTAATGACACAATATGGAACAAAAGCCTTGCAAGAAGATGCAATTTCCGACTGTGTCTCGGGAATCTCTGCAGCAATTTTCGGTGAGCTCCAGATTCTTCCATGTGTATGCGAATGAACGTCTGCGTGATTTAGGTCAAGGGGGATCTATGTGTATGTTCAACTCAGCGATTTTATGGCAAGCCATATCATCCTGTCCACATGACCATTGATAATGACGCTTTCACTTGAATGGCTAACTGAAGTAGTAGGCCATAACAAACATGGAAGGTCTCGAGGATTGGTCGCTAGTTAGAAAAGGAAGAAAGAGAAGAAAAGAAGCAATGGTGTTCTTGCACCGACGTGAATGTGAGCCCGTTCTCCTTATACTGTCGCTAGATAATTAGTTTGCAGAAATAATTTCTGAACAAACGTGTCCTAGAATTCTATGCTACAGACTAGTGAACAACGGCTGAAAGTTTTGGGGACATGGCCCCTTGATATTCCTCATGGTCTTTATCGAGACGCTTCTCTGGGTCAATTAGTATGCACATGTTTTATTTTATTTTTTAATGTTAAGAAGAGTTCTTTGACATATTCTGAGCCTTTTATGTCGAGGCAAAGGAACTGCACTGCAGACCCACACAGTGAAGCGATTCCTTCGAATGTCGTGATCAGTGCCAAGACAATTGATTAGACGTGTGACACTTTCGGCATCTGTAAACGCAAGGAATGAAATCTTGTTCATCCTTTTACAAGGGCAGCAAAATGATTCCGAATTTCATACCTAAAAAGAACGATGACTGCTCCGGCCGCTCACCGCGGAAAACCCTTCCAGCTGCATGATACTGATGAGGCCTTTAGCTTGACGTGGCTGGAGCTAGAGGACGTGGCGGAGGTGTCCTCAACGTGCAGCAAGTCTACGCAGAGACATCGGCACTACGAATCAAAATACAGTACTCATGCAGCAGGTCGTGTGGCGCATTGAGGTCAAGTGATGGGGGAATGGGATGATAAGAGTTTGTTATCTGCCTTTATGGACTCCTGGTCCTCTATCAGAAATGTCGGTAAACTCATATCCCTAGCAGCTTGCTCCGCCCTTCCCCTTGTCGCACCACCAAACGTCGTCTGCCAAACCTGTCCCAGATTTACCTTCCTTCATTTGTGCTCCACTGGAAGAGGTGATTTCAGTTCCCTTCTAAGACGCTAGCCGTCTTTTCCGAACTGTTTGCCTAGTGATAGAAAGTATTATGTGAGTCCATCTCCTTCACGAACCTGAAAATCGAACTCCAGAACAATAAATTTGTCCCAGAGACTGGTTGCCGTTAGCAGTTTCCTCATGAAGGAACTCATCACATTAAATCAGGCAGCTCACAAGCGTTGCAGCAGGCGGCTTTTGATTAACTCCCCCAATTACAACCGGATGTGTGTCATTGTCATCCTTGAAGGCTTTCTCATCCCAGGCGTATACAACAAGCACATCCATGGCAACGATATTTCCATACCTGCCAGACGTCATCATCATCGATCGCAACTTTTGTCGTGCTTAAATATGCTGCCGTTTCCCGTCCAGCTTCCTCCGATTCAGTGATGCATGGCTATATTTGTTGTTCTGGCTTTTTCCACACACCACCGACTCCACCCTTGATCTTCGCTCCTGGACCAGCTCTTCAAGCAGTTCTCCCCAGCCTGCTCACCACTGGCTAGCAGCACCGGCAAAAAGGTTGAGTCACTTCTCAGCTTCAACTTCAACCACCCAGACGCACACACTTCTAGACGTATTGAGTGCGTTTAGGCAGCGCCTTCGGACCTCTGCGAGGACCAACAGTGTCCTTTCGAGACTTTCCCGCTATTTCCGCATAACAGTCGCCACAACGAATCGGCTGACCAAAAAGGTTCCCGACTGCTTTGTTTGTTCATGTAAACCTGCCACGTCTTCTTCTTCTTATTGGCACCTAGTAGGAAGTCCTTCAATTCGCCCCCCTCACACAACCTATTGCAACACACATGATCCAACGCTTTAGTCTGAGTGTTATTCTTAGTCTCAACTTGTATATCTTTCTTTGCTGCGGCTCCAGTATATAGTTGACTGCAAACGTAACTCCTAACCAGATACGGCAGAACGTGGTACTACTGCACATCGCACCGTTCAAACCTCTTTGAGTGGTCTACTCTTTCTCAAGTATGAGTACTTTAATGATGTCCTTCACAGACCTTTCTGTTTTCAAGCTTTTCGCCCTTCCAACCCACAGGAGTGGCTACTGTCCTAAGCTCTTCAAAATTGTGTATACAGTATATTTCCAATCTTCTCACCTGAGATATAGCAATTAGAGGAATCATCATGGAGTTTTATGTTTCAGCAAGTTCCAGACATGCGAGAGACCTCTACAAATCCTTCTCAACCCTCCTAGTCCTCCCGACAGGAGCTGTGAATGTTATGCTCATTTTTTCCTTAAACTCTTATGCAAGGCCACTACACTTCGAACTTCGAAATCTAATCTCCATACAAAAAGGACATATATCCGATCCATTACAAGCCCCGCGCACTGTCCTACTCTTTATGTTCGACTTTTCCGGTCACGGCAGTCGTAACCTTGTATAAAAGACCTGACCGTCAGTCCTCACTGGTTCATATTGAGCCACTGACATTGAACGCAAAGGAACTCTTTGTCTGCCAACTGAAGAGCACTTGTACTTCAGTTCCTGTATAATTCACACAGGTCGGTTAGCCTCACGCCTTCGGACCTTCCCTTTTCTGCATTAACCTTGACTATGTGGACTTCACTGCTGCAACAGTATCGGACAGCAATGTAGAGGTTACGTGCCGCCTCCAGTATGAAACTGCAGGCCTTCAAAAATAAAAGCCCGGTCGTCGTCACTAACCGACGTCCTAGCTGACGACCAGCAGCTGCGGCTTACAATAGGCTGCACTTCCAGGCTCTCGTTTTCATCAGCCGACGGGCGTCATGAAGGTTTTTTTTACCCCAGGTATCTATCTATCGACGTCCTAGCAAGCCTGTGAAGTGCTCCGCTTCCTCTCTCTTAGCCTAAACTACATCGCTTCAACTGGTGGCCTCAAACAAGAGCACTCCACAGCACAATCACTAGCCTTAACTACAAAATCAAGCCTCCATGGACGGAAGGAATAGCAAGCAAATCCTTAGGACGTCAAGCAAACCTACCTACAACAAGGAGGAAGTCCAAACGACTCGCTAGCAAACCTCTCTCGAGTGCCATGGCATCATCGCAGTCTCAATGTCTCTCTCTCTCTACAAATCTCTCTCCACCTTGTGGTAAGAACAGCTCACGCTTCGTTAGTTGGCTACCTTCTCTCACTCCAGGTAAGTACACACTCTCCTCCGCAAGCCTCCCTTCTCCTTCTCCTACACTCGACAGTCGACACACACACACACACCGGTATCGAAGATGTCACAAGTACACCACCTGCAGAAGCGCATGCAAGGCGCGGTAGCAGCCCCTCCTCCAGCTCTTCTAACCATACCTCTCCAGCAGGCCGCGGCCTGCTGGCTGTAGTACGCTGCAAACACCGACTCGCCTCTCTCCCACTCTAACCACCACCGGCGCAACCTAACCACGTAGCAGCACCACTGAGCATCAGCAATCAAACCTCGCAGCAGCAGTTGTGCCCACGAATCCAACCCCCTCCATCCCGAGGCTCCACGCCACACCGATCCGACCTCCCCCCCTCTCCCTCCCGTCAAACCCCTTCCCTTCCCTTTTCCTTCCCTCTCCGCACGTACAACCCTCCCTTCCTCTCCCTCTCTCTCTCACTGTACTCACTCTCTCACTAACTCTCTCTCCATACATCAGCCGAGCATGAGCCACTCCCTCCCTCCGCTAACTCACTCCACAACCACCCCGCTCTCCTGCTCCCTCCCCAACCCTCTGCCATAAAGCAAGCGCTTACAGAACGAACGAACGACCAGCGAACCAAAACATAAACCAAGACCACTGCACAAGGCAGCGATATCGATACCTCCCTCCTCTCCCTCTCTCTCTCCCTCTCCTCCCCCCCCCCCCTTCTCTCTCTCTTCGGCTCTCTCCGTCAGCTTCCGACCACACCAGCCTCCCGCGCCTGCAGTAGCAGCAGTAGCAGCATGAGCATGAGCATCAAACCTTGAGCTCTCACAGCACTACTCATCACCTCTCGCCACCACTCATCAGCTCGTCAAACCACTGTCAGAATCAGCGCTCCTCGCAGCATGCAGCAGCCTGCCAACAGCCCCCCCTGTCCGCTGCCTACCTGCCCGCCTGCATCCATCTTCCCCCGATCATCTCATCACATTGTAAAAACTCTTTGACCGGGGTGAGTGAGGGAGTAAAAAAAACCACTGGCCAGAGCAGCAGCAGCTGCTGATCACGTCACGAGACGGAAAAACGAGGCGAAACAACAGGTCGCGCAGTATTAGTGGCAGAAGAGCAGAGCGGAGCAGGAAGTAAGTAAAGTAAAGTAATGAGGTAAGCACGCCGCTGCTGCTGCAGCAGCAACTGCAGCAGGCCTGCAGCGAAAATGTGAGGGATGTTCAAAATCCTGGTCCGGCGACGAATGCAATCCGTGTTCATGCCGCCATCATTAGTGAATGGAGTGGTCCGAGCTCGCCTTGCTTTTACCACGACCCGCGGACTACTCTCATCAATGGCTGCCTTCGTCCCCATGCGAGGCTCTCTGCTTGCTTCTCTCTCTCTCTCCCTCTCTCCGGCGCCCGCTGGGTCGACCTCGCTTTTACCATCTCACCCTGGCAGGCTCAATATGATGCTCTCCTTCAAGCCTATTAGGCGCATCTGGGAGGCTCTTGTTAGTACTAACCTCTTTGGATAAATTCTCTATGGAAATTCCATGACCGGTCACCCATCCAAGTGGAGAGCCCTTACCTTCCAACAACATGCTTGTGTTTTTCTATCCATAACTTTTAATTTACGTCCACGAGCGCACCCATCATGTCTCGTAAATGGTTTGTCATTCATCTACTCAAGCCGTTTAATATGGGACATAAACAGTTTGTTCATGGACGTAAACCGCAGGTTATGCATGAAATGTTCTGTGCGTGGATAGAAAAGCAAAAACGAGTTGTCGGAAGTGTTCTCCACTTGAAGAGTGACCTGTCATGGTAAATTGGGGTTTTGTGATGAGAGGCGATTGTTGCATATTATGAGTGAATCTCTCATCCCTTCATATGTTAAGAAAGTATCCCCTATAAGTTTGTGGTTAGTTCATTAAGAATGTGTCATGTTGACTAATTCGGGGTCCTTGAAGCTACTTTGGGTGTCTAAATGTCTAAAGTAAAATCCGACCTACATCATATACACTGGCAAATCTAGTGGATGAATGTGAGGCATGCTTACATGCAACAATTCCCCTTGCCGGGGCCATGGGCATATATGTAGGGTCTGCAATCCACACACACACATATATATATACATACATATATGTGTGGGTATATACATAGGTTGCGGGAAACATGTTGAGGACCTATTTCTACTAGAGAACCTTGAACATCCATAATGAATGATTTTACATAGATAGGGTTGTAAACCCCAATGGAGTTTTGGGTTCAGGTGTTAGCAAAGATCAATAATACAACATTGTCACTTGGATTTGCCATTGTTAATGAGATTGGTGTACTTGCTAGTGTTGGTGGCATTGACCAATGTTTAAGCACTACATTGCTTAGTGTCACTTACTATTCATAGTTACACAATGCTATAACTGTTTAATGCCATCGTGTAAGTTTTTACCAAATAAAGATATGAAGATTCTATAATATCCAAACAACCAAGTATACCCTTATTGGTTATAAAAATAAGATCTATAATATATAGTTATAGCAGTGCATAACTCCAAATAGTAAGTAGCGCAAAGTATATAGTACCATGAAAAACATAATTACGGAAGAGTGGTTTTGGGAGATATCCGGCAGTAACTTGGTCAGAGGTGCTCTCTCCGATACTCTTTGCACTTGACATGGAACAATAGGTAATTAATTTTTTTACTGGAGGGTGGTTGGCTCTTGGTAACTTGGCTTGATGCTCCTGCATTAGGTAATGAAGGTTACGGTGGGGTGATTTTTACGTAACTCATGGAACAAAAATCGGTTATTTGGTCAAGGTGGAATTTACTCGTTTACTCCACTGCACTGTGCAGTAACTCGGTTATAGGTACTCTCTTTGAGGCTCTTGCATTTGAAAGTTATAGGTAAAACTAAAAAGTGGGTGATTTTTTACTCTGCTGCAAATTACAATGAGTTGGTGTTACAGTCTACCATTGGGACTCTTGCTGCAGGCTGCCAGCCACAGTGGATTTTTACCCCCACAGTAACTTGGTTTTAGGTGCTCCTCTCAGCTTGGGGTTTGTGGCATCTATGTAAACTCATCCATCTTGGATGAAGGGGCTCTAGTAAAAACGAGTCCCCTAGAAATTGAGGACCATTTCATTTCAGCTTGTGATATTCAAATTTTGACTGATTCAAGGTTTTTATGGTCATCTTTTGTAATCTATTTATTTTTTAAAAATATATATCATTCTCACATTATAGAAAAGTTCATTGAGTTTTCACTTTCTTAATGGATGAGTGAAGGTAGACACCATGAATCCTTGGTCTTCTCCTTGAACACGGGCACAAAATTAGGTATTCATTCAAGGATGGCTTTAAATAACCCAGTTTGACACTCTTGCAAATTTGGCATTTACATCAATATGTGCAATTAAGTTGCCCCATGCTAATTTACTGACAATCCACACGATTTTGGATATTTACTATGCTACTAGCCTACTACCACAATAATAGCATATAGTAATTTCTTTTACTATGGTTGCGATACATATTACAAATCAAAAATCAAATTTATAAGTTTTTGTGATCTAATTTTGACCAAATGTAATTTTGCATGAAGAGGCAACCTAGCTATTTGCGCTGCAAACAACCTAATGGCACGTATCAATTGTAGGTAATGGGATCAATCATGTAGTTATTCGCACTAGAGTGATTTTTTCTTTGCTACAATGACTCGGTTGAATCTACCATTCAGGGAGTCCTACAGTCATGGAACAATAGATACACCGTTTACGGTATTTAATGTCACTCACTATTTAGAATGACGCGATGTTACAACTATTTACTATAAATCTCATTTTTTTACCAACATAGGTCAAATTCATTGTTTGGACATTGTAGAACCTTAAACATCTTTCCTTGGTAAGAGGTTACAGCCTCAGTAAAAAAAATTAGAGCAGAACGTAACTTCGGTCTCCAAAAAGTGACACTAAACACCATAAAGCAGTTGTATCGGTAATAGGTAGGTAAGGAGGGAGAATTTTACTATGTTCTGGCGGTAACTTTGGGTTAAATGTTACCAGTTGAAATTGTTACTGCTGCGGTGCTCATGAAACAACAATTTTTTTTACTTATTACAGAAGGGTAATTTGTAGGATACTCCAGTAGTAAAACCGTTGGTTCTGAGATTGGGAAAATTGAGTCAATATGGAACAATATCCGGTCAAGGGTGGTTAAGTGATTTTCATTCGTGATCCTAACCTACAGTGACAATGTATATACTAATTTTGAGATGCCTTTCACATTCGAGCCTTCCTTTTTCCGAACTCGTGGGACAACACGGGAAGGGAAGGCATGCACGCCTAAAATGGGATACTTTTCTTAAACGGTTATCAAACAACAAGGGTACAAGTTTCTTAGATTGCGTATTTTTAAAAATGGAAGAGATAGCACCGTGCTACACTGATGATCTTATTTAGTGCATGTGGGTACTAATTCCCGAAACACGCACTATTTTGCCAAATCTCATAATTAGCGAGGGCTGAAATTTATAACGAGTGGTGCTAAATTCATGAATACGTGCTCATTTATCATACATTTCAAGATAATTAGTTTATACTCTAAGGTGTTTGTAAAGTGCATAACTTGTTTGGGTAAGCTCGAAGAGGCTTCTTCTTCTTCTTCTTCTTAGTCATCACCACTCACTTGTGAGGCTTATCCTGACATTAAGAAACCGAAGAGACCTCGCGTTGAGAGTTTCCGACACTTTTGACACTTTGAGCTCCCGAAACCCTAGATCTTTTGGTGGCATCGATTTCATAGTGTAAAGAAACTTAGTCTCGCCTTCACTAATTTCCCATGCGCATCAACATGATATGAAGTACTAATACATACTTTTGTTGGTTCATGAGAATCTAAGATGAAACTTATTGCACAAGTGTACTTCAACATGCGAACGTATTTTTTACTCCAAAAATCATGTGTACATGCATCGCCTTCCTTGAATGCTTGCTAAAGTGTTGACCTATCCTGTTCATTGACACTATTCACTACCTTTTGTTGCGAGCTTTTATGTGGTACATCGTTAGTATCCAACTTTACTACTTCAAGACAACAAATTACATTACCGAGCTAAATCGGACAATGGAACCAACATATCAATCTGGATTCTAGGCTAGTACACATCATCACCGATGACCTAGCATATCTTTTTACAAGCCAAGCCTTTAATCACTATATTCGTTAATTTGGGACTTTTTGGCATTTTGAGACAGTTACAAATATAAGAACATGGATAAAATCACACAAATATTGGAGAATGTTGTAAGATGCAAATACTTTGAAGCAGGTGTTCATATCGAGAACCCAATTAAGAACTCATATCAAGATGGTTTAGGTAGGACAACCCAAACATTAGACCATGTTGTTGTGGTCCATATATTAATTTGAGACAAGAGAAAGTCTCAAATTAACGAATATAGTGATCTTTGTAATTTGACAAATGTGCTTACACACACACACACATGCATGTAGTTGTTATGAATTAGCCATACACATACTTAGGCTTGGAAGGTGTTTTAATCACAACTATAATCAAAATCAATCAAAGTCAATTACAAGAATTTTGCTATAAAGATCAAAGTCTGGGTTGAGTCATTGACCCTTTATACTTGTATAGACTGAATATATTCTAAAATCTGGGTGACTAGATTTTTTCTTTCTTTTAGTGTGGCCCTCATCACATCACCCCTTGTTACTCATCGTCCATAAGACTTTACACCGAAGTTACACAATTATTCCCACAATCACATATATAATTTCGCAGTAGTGCAACTTACTTAATCTCATGCAACCGATGGCCGCATGCTTGTGCTCGATTGCCTCATGCCACGTTGTGCATGTGTCTTTAGTTCCTTCTTTCAATATTAAGTTTTTAACCGAATCGTCGATTTGTGGGCGCCGAGTTGTTGGTGGTTGAAATTGCCATTGCAATTGTGACCTTTGGTTCATAAGTGGTGTGGTGTCTTTCAGAGTTGTCTTTTTACACAATTGGAATCAACACGATTTCCTTAGTAAACTTAAAACAACATATCATCTCATCACGTGCGATGCATAATTGTTCAAAAGCGTCTATGTGCAACCTCATCACTAATGAAATTGATGGGACATTCGTCCAAGTTAATAATCTTATCTGATTCAAGTACCTACAACAATAAGTGCAGTCCACACTTTTAAAGATATCACTTACCTCAACGGGGACTTTCTGGTCAAGAGTTAGTTGTAACTTGTTTCGCTTACAACACCTTCCGTATCCTTCCATGTTTGATTTGTGAAATTTGCAGTCCTCATGCTCAGAGGAGATGTGGAAGTTTTGAGCAAAGTATGTTCTATAATCTATTGCGGTTCGTTGAGGGAGAAAATTTTCAAACTCATTTTGGTTCAACCCTAACATCATACATGCAGGTTTTCCCAAGTGATGTGAGCATTCAGAGTGGCTGTGATGATGGTGAAGAGTAAACATGCAGACCTTGATCACAACCAGCTTTGATACAGTATACCTACAAGTTCGTGAATCGTGTGGAAAAGTACGTATTTTACATTGGATTATGATTCTTCGTAAAAAAATCTCTTTGGAATCACAAGAGAGATGATGCTGGGTTTTGAAGCAACATTATTTATAAGCTAATTTATTCACAGAAGAAACTTGTCAAGCAAGTTGTTGGGCCTTCAACTGTCTCAAAGTAAGGAAAAGAAAAAAAAGGAAACTTGAAAGAAAGTTAAGCTGTCAGTCCCCTGCAGCCAGACACCCCCGTCTTGCACACAAGGGCCCCCTGAAGTGCACCTCCTCTGTCCAGTATCTACGACGGATGTAGATTGTACTACTGGTGAAAGTGGTACATCTACCCCTTATCCTAGATATTAGTACCAAGGTGATGAACTTTAGGGTTCCTGCGAAGAGTGCTTTTTATAAGCCAATTCATGCACAGAAGAATCTTGCTACTGTGAGTACTAAGTAGTAAGCTGTTAGCCTTCCTTCATTAATTAAATTTTATCAAAGAAGAAGAAGAAGAAGAAGAAGAAGAAGAAGAAGAAAGCTGTTTAGTCAGTCCCTGAGCCTGAAGCCAGACCCCGATCTTGCTTACACGTCCTGAAGTACATGACCTCAGTTCAGTATGTAGGATAGAAGTAGATGGTACCACTGGTGAAAGCGGTACATCTACTATCATCCTAGATATTGGGACCGAGGTAATGAACTGAATTAGGGCTCCTCAGGGATGAAATAGGCAGAAGAATGGCTGGCATAGGTCAGAGGAGTATGACATTGTCATAAGAGGGAGGCAGGGAATTAGCACAAGGTGCACAACGTAGGCGCTTTAATGGAGCTGGTGAGCAAATAAATCAAGGGCTGGATAAGTATAATTGAGTTTAAGAGGCTGCCGCAAACAGCTGTCCGGATAATGAAGAAGAGTGAATGTATGATCATTCTCTAATTAACCCTGTCGGTAGCCCACACCAAGTTGAAAACGCCTTTTGCAGGTGGATTACTTATATGTACTTCAGCAGAAGTTGAAAGTAAGACACAGGAGCAAACTGGAGTAGATCAACTAACTTCCGAAATCTGGGGGACAGGAATTAGGGAGCTAAAAATAGAAGAGTAGGATGTTACCAAAATTTCTTCCCCTAAAATGATTCATGTGCAGCTGCTTCAATTTGCTTCAAGCTGGAAGCAAAGGGTGGCGAGGGTGACAGCCCTCATGACTTGGTGCAAGTCATGCACACCATTTGCAAAACTGCCGCAAGTTCCTCTTCTTAATTTGCGCAGATGTGGGGAAGGTGGGCCACTTGCGTTCAAGGAGTCCAGACGGTTTAATCCTCACACCATGGTCTCATAGGAGTAGTGACCAGATCTGCAACCATTAACAGCCCAGTGAAATTTAATATTTGATGGCAACGAGCTGAATTGCATGGATAAATGGTAGAGCTCCTCAGTATCTATCTACCGATGTGAGTACTTCGTCAAAATGTTGTGGCTTGGTGTCCCGGTGTAACCAGAGCAATATTATTATCAACGTAAGGGGCAATTTTGAAACAAAGGGAAGTTTGCACAAGTTACAACCAGTCAGCTCAGGAAAGAGGTGATTCATTGTCCTGAAATTTCAACCTGGAAATCCTCAATAAGCTTCTGAGTCACGGACTATTGCTTTGTCAATACTGGAGACAGAAGTTTCAGAAACATTGAGCTCCTCAAATACAGCTAAAACAAGGGAAGTGACCCAGGTTATGATCAGGATTTTGGAATGGTATATTATTCCCCCCAGCTTGTGAAACTGAGTATTCCCAGATGTAGTTGTAAATAAGGGTAACAGTTGATTCTCTGCAAGTCAACATAGGGTGACAGCAGGGATAGACTTGGACGTGAAGATAACTGAAGTGGAGAGGAGAGCATACCATATACAAAACATTCATGGATATGTGTGTACTGCTGCTTACAAAAGATTGTGTGAGTCATAGATGGACGACGACCCGTAATTTCGCAGAGGCTGGAGCTCCTCATGGTACTTCAAATCAGGGCTATCCACTGTACTCCCCCCGCCTCGGCTGTTATCGCCACCTGAATCCGCCCCTGCATTGTGCTGCTGCATGAACTCCATTTGTGTGCGCCCACCTTGTCCACTTCGGTTGCTTCCAGCATTGTGGTTGGAAGTCTCAATCAGAGATAGCATCTGATGGCCAGATTCCATTTGGCCAGTTCCAGTGAGATTACTTAGAGAGGAAGAATGTCCAAAGTGGTTCGACCCCGCACGTGGGGTCTGTCCTCCTGTCATGCTGCCAAGCATCCATTCGGAACTGGCTATGTCCCGTGAAGTTTGAAGAGGGAGTAGACTCTGGTTTGATGGTGAGAACACCTGAACATCGTGCTCCTGCAATGTTGCATGCATGAGAAATGGTTGTTAGGTAGGAAAAGCTTATGAGGTTAAAAATTACAACAGGGAAATACATGGAGGATTGCTTACTTACTGAGAATTGCTATTTGTCCTGTGTGTTGTGTGCAAAGTATTGACCTTGCAGAAGATGGACACAGGGTGACAGGGGCATGCTGTTCGTACTGGATAAGATCGATTACCTGAGAGCTGGGCGAGTTTGCTGAAGCCGAAGTGATGCCGGACTTTGAGTCAGCAGCCATGTGATGTTGAAGGTTCATGCCCCCTGATCTGCCAACTACTTGGGTTAGGCCGTCAGACCTCAGGTCAGACCTCCCCAAGTTGTTGGTTCGACTTAGCCAAGGAACGGCCGAGTCCATCCCACTGAACATCTGATTTGATACCGGCTGTCCTCGACCCCCAGGTTGATGACTAAGTCCCAATTGGCCTCCTAGGGAGGAGAGAGAAAGGTTTGGTCCAGTCTGGCCTGAATTTACTCCCTGCATCCAGCATCCATCCTTATGATTGACAGATGAAATGAAATCCACATATCAGCTTCTGTTCAGCATCAATACTTGATTTACATGATATAATAATTTCCACTGACAATGAGCGGTGTCACATAATTCCCTATAGTTTTCTAGCCACCTCGGGAACACTTTAACCAAAGTAATAATCTGATATCCTACAACTCCCAGCCATTGCAATAAGGGGACAGAACATCTTCCGTACACATAGTCCAAAGGATGCCATGAACAACTCTGTACCTGTAAATATTGCTGATGATAAATTGCATGGTCTTGACCATGATTTCCCGTTCCTGACATTGACATTGTGTGCTGGCGCTTTGGAATTTGAAGGATATGGGGTGGGGAATGGGACATGGTATTGAGCAAACTTTGCGATCCCGTCATGGGCTGAGAACTCATCTGCATCCCAGAGTGCGCTGAACGCTGCTCATCTCCAAGACCTCTCCCGAATCCAGGACCAGAAGTTCTCAAGTGCAGATTGTTGCCAGCAGAGCCAGGTTTTTCATCAGAGTCTTCTAAAGAAACTGAACTTGGTGAACCAGACTTCTTCATGTTCAGGAGCATTGATTTTTGATCTGCACTCGACAGTGGCAACGCAAGGTTAGAGTAGGTCCTGCAGTGTTATGGGAGAAGGAGAAAACTCAGATGACAAGGGAGATCCATAGACAGGAAAACGACTGATGGCACATGACTCGAAGATTACTGGAAACTGATACCAACGCAACAAGGTTACACTCCACCCAAAGGGCATTTAAGATCTAAAGTAAAGGATAGTCAATGCTGATCCCTCTCGACACAACTCACTAAAGTTATATGAATAGTAAACGTAGAGGAGACCAATCTTGTGCTGTTATAGATACGTACAAGGATGGGTGAAAATAGAAGAAATCATAAACGAAAACTTAAGACTTTTGAGCAAGGGGTACAGTGCAAGAACTGATGGTAACCTGAGCTAGCAAGTGTCGGCCACATACCATTGGCACGGTCATCATCGCCGCTTTTCATGCCAATGGACTCGGCTGACGGTTGAGAAGCATTGGGTTGTGGTTTCCGACGTCGTCTATTGTGATCTGCCAGGCGCTTTCGACAGCTTCGTTTGCCGTCATCAAATTCACCTAGTAGATGGAACCTGCTCAATACAAGACCACAACTAACTCTATTTAGGCAAGTATGGAATATGCAAGTATGGAATATGAAGATTTGAGGTGATGGAAACTCCCATACATGTCAAGCTCAGGATTTGATAATGTGATTTGATCACATTGGTGTAAGGTGTACACTCTTCATCTACTTGAACACATGGAGTCACAGTCATACATACAGGAGTAGCTTGTGCAATAGGATTAATCGCTGATTTATCTGTGTGACACATGCAGATTTCTCATGGCCAACGAATCTTCTACATTTCTACAATTAACGCCACTCGCCCTTAGTCCCTAAAGTATAGAGAGGTCATCAATAATATCCGGGTTACAAACTAAAGGTTATAAGTGTCAGCCATCTGTTCATGTGGACAACTATCCTCTGTGTTCTCTTCGACTTGGGTGACGTATGTAAGAGTACATACACGGAAGGGAATTAATTTTACATGAACTTGACAAATGACAGGACCTGTACAATTTAAATCTCTCACTTTAGGCATCCACTAGCCAGTTCTCACGTGTTCACTGATACTTCTGGCTGCATACAGGATAAATTTATATCACAACCCCGTCACGACGATGCCGTAGAGTATATGGGATGATCATACCTGCTGCACTGCTGACAGAAGCGTTGAGTGTGCCCAGCAACAATCACATTTCCCGCTTTTGAGTGATTCTCACAGACTTTGTGTCGACGGTGATATTGCTTAGCCGTGCTCAGATCAGCTTTGCAACCCTCTGCTTGACACATGGGAACTTGGGACCCAGGTGAACCAGCACGGTGTCTTTTTCCCAGTCGACCGGCAGCTGTATCTTCTGTTGAGAAGTATGTTCTCACACCAAGGTTTAAACCTATTCGAGCATGCCCGTCACTGGTCTGTGAAAAATAAATTAATCAATGAGCAATCCAAAAACATCCTGTATCTCTACAAGGAGGTGGCTTCCTCAGACATGCGAAGACAATGTACATTTCACCGACACAACCACCAAAGCAGACATCTAGTACTCTGAGATTATAAGCCTTCTTAAGTGCCGTTTGGTTGTACTTCATCAATTTGGGGTGGTAGTCATCTGCTTCCACGAGTGACAATGGACTCGCTGGTCAAGATTCATGGGCAACTGCCTAGAATTCTACTTGAAAATTCACTGCAATGTTATTCTAAACCATTTTGGAGCTTCTCTTCAAATACAGAGAAAATTTCAAGACATTTCTGCAAAAGCAGATGGTTCCCTGCAAATCTATTGCATCACACGTACTCTCAGAAGACTCGAGTACATCCATGCACAACTTTGTGCAGTTGCAAACTGGCAGGTATTGCAGGACCAAACCTTGTGTCCTTGGAACAGTGAATCATTCGTCTATAGTAATTCCTGTAAGAGAAATGTTGTACTGAATGCATGTAAAAAAAACCTCAATATAGTTATAGTGATGGCAATGAAAATTGAAACGCAAAATGGTCCTCACCTCCTCTCTCTTAACATGATGATCATGTATCCCTGCGCTTTGATAGAACTCACGCCGACGCTGGTCATAGTTGCGGATGTCATTATCATGGCTCGTAGCTGCAAGACCAGGAATACCAGATCCAAGTACACTATGCAGGTTTGATGATGACGAGAGATGGCCAGATCCGTCCAGAGGTCCAAAGTTTCGGATTCCTGGGGTGCTGAAAATGCTTATAGGGTTGTGTGAATTAAAGTTGGATGGTAGGCCTGTTGGCAGCATATTGTACGGGTGTCGGAGAGACATTGTGCCTGTTTCCCATGACAACATCCAGACAAAGAATCATCAACAGTGGCAATGATCAGCAACCTTCATGTGATACGTCAGATTGTGTTGACAAGTTCTCTCCACTAATTAGAACATACCAAGACTTGCAGTACGCTAGTTCTAGTTCCATAACCAAGACAAGTTTGGCAAATGTGAACCTCAGTGCAGCTTTCCACCTCCAACTGCAGAATATCATATGCAGACATATTTACTAACAAATGATCAATTTTTAACTGCCACGAAAGAATATCTCTGAGAGGACTGAGGCGTACGCCACCAACTGAACCCAACAGACTGTTCACCAACTCAAAAAAGGTGTCGCAACATGTCTTACAAATTACATTACACGGCCAAATGTGCTGTATATTTTGCTAACTTCTATTTACCTGCGGATATCTGGTTGTTCATTCGGTCCCCGTCATTGCCGTCATTTGAGGCTCCACTACCAGGGTGCTGTGCAAGAATCATCGGGTCCCAATCCCACTCCAGGCGGCTAGGACCTGTGTACTGGCGTGAGGGGTGATCGAGGCTGCCAAGCGCACCCGGGTTGTCCCAAGTCTCTGTTGCCCAGCCGGGTTCGCCTTGCTGCTCGTTGGTATTTGCAGAATGGTTCATCCCATACGCCAGGAGAAATAGTATATGGGGTTTAGGTCTTGATTATCGACACAGCTGGATGACAAGTCTGACTGACAGAGGAGAGAGAACACGCCAAGTACAGACAATCTAAAACATGCAGTGAAGTTTAAGTTGATTGCCTATGAAGCAATCTTGTAGTGAATGTATCGAATTCTTGCACCAAATGAAAACAAGGATGCAAAGGTGTACTAAATGGCTAGATTATATGTGCTGATGATTTCTACAGGCAAATGGTACAGTTCAGTCAGCTCAAGCTGAGGCAGATCACCTTAAGCTTGAAGTATACAGCAATAGGAGCTGATGGTGTGAGACCAGCGTTCCAACATCTTCTTACAGTTAAAAACACGAGTCAACCAACTTCGTGCTGCCAGGAAGAAGAGTGGATCAGTTGTTTGCCCCCATTCACGAGACCTTCAAGTTCAGTATACACCCTCCAGGCACCCGCTTCAGTCTATAGAACTACAGGCTCCGCTGAGTACACACCTTTTCTTTGCCAGGCACTAAATTCACAAAGTAAAGAATAATAGAAGCAAGTGTGCAGGTTAATGAGCAGGATCTACTGAAAAGTGAAGGTACTTGCAGGTCCCTTCAGCAAGTATCTCTTGCCTAGCTTCAGGTTTCTGGAATCAGATAGAAACAGCTGGCTCGGAGATGGGTTTCAGAGAAAATAAATCAAGTCGCTAAAGCGACATGCACACTGAGTAGAAGTGCGGGGCTTCCTTTGAACACTGAATTGTCAGCAACGGGTTCTTCAGTCCCCACAAACAGGTCCTTTGGTATTTGACACAGGTGTTGCTCACTCGCAGTTTCCTCAAGGGAGCTCGACGTATCCAAGGAGTAGGAGCTATATTTTTACAAGTGCTGGAAGATGAATTTGGAGTGGGTTAAGTTGGGCTGGTGGAAGCGAAAGGAGGATTAGTAGATGGAGGAGGAAGAGATGGTCAGCCACCAGAAAGGGCTTGCTTATTTCACCAGGGCCGAAGAAGTCTATGTTGAGTTGCATTGGTAGGTCTCCGTCACAGTCATGACGCAAGAGATCCCACCAAGTGAAGCATGACAAATCTCTCGTAGGGTGACTAAACCTGCATCATCTTCGATAAGAATATCCACTTCGCAACCAAGAGAGGCGATCCTGTAAGGCCACATTGTCCAGAAAAAACATTCAGTTAGTTGCAGACACACCTGAGAAGAGTAATTGAGGATAACCAGACGTGACGACCGCCATCAAAGTAAACATAACATAACATTAATCACCATTGAGTCGGAGCACAGAATACATAGAAAGACCTGTCAGAACGGTGGAAGAAGGCTGAAACCACCAAGACTATTTTACGTCTGGGAGATTTTCCTTCTTCTGTTGAAGCCTACTCAGGTCTAGTGTAACAAACGAAAACCGCTTTGAAGATACACAATTGCCGACAACATAGTCTCTAAAACCGGACCCAATATTGCAGTGTCCTTGCGATGACTACTGGAAGGCGAGGGATGCCCGTACATACTTAACCACTTGCGCTCCTTGCTTGGAAGTGGCAGACATATTGCCAGTGGCTCACGTTTGAAATGTGCTAGGCTCCTTATTGCGGAAAAGAAACATATCGACTTTGAGAACACCTATTCAAATTCGTAGTACTCCAGTACTTGGAACTAATCCGACAAGCAAAAAGACTAGGTTCTTTCCCAAGTTTACTAGCTGTGCACTACCTCAGAACGGCATCGCATTACATCTCGGGTACGTATATGATATCTATGTGTATCTTAAATCGTATGTGCAGGTAACAGAGGTATCTGTAATGCTTGCTCAACTGTTGCGTTGCGGCGAAGGCCATCATCGTTGTTCCTGAATCCAACCTATTCTGCTAGGCCAGAGTGGTAAGGTTCAATACGGGACCATTGTTCCGATTGTAAATTACCTCAGTAGGTAACGCACTGGTTACAAAATAGTAAGTACTACCAGGAGAACAAGGATGTGTCCAGGAATGTAACTTGAACGCGGGACCTGGCTTTTTTTACCAATGACGACATAGCATGGACCTCGAACCTCTCAGAAGTGTCTCCAACAACATTGAAAGAGTTTCTCCACATTCTTCAATGTGTGCACAAACGTAAGTCTGCGCCACCTGGGACAGCACGAGTCTGAGAAATTTTCAAGATAAACGCTCATTGGCAAGCATAACATCCTGTGCGTGGGTGATAACCTTCGATCGTGCACATTTTGGTCAGTGCTTCCTCTTCATAAGCAGCCTTTCAGTGCTTTCAACCTAAAGCTCGGCGGTACAAGTATCTTTCATGTTCATTCTGGAGGACCACGACAAGGTCCATGCAATTCATCACCAATATATGAATAACTCGCGATGTGAAATGTAGCCTACACCTATTTTAGATGGACATGCATCTTCTTTCTCAACTAAGGACGCAGATTCACATGAAAGGCCGCAACCATCTGTTAGCTTCATGACTCTAAAAGCATCAGCCAGCGTCTCACTATTTGGGGCGCGGCTTCCCTCGTCAGAACATATACCTGCATGCACCTCTGCTGGAACGTCGATGATCGACAGATAACTGGTCTCCCTTTAAAAAGAAGCTTAGTATGTAGACTAGTCTTATAAATTGCACTATTGGCCTTCCTTTCTGAATACATCTGATTACATGGCTTAATGGACTGGAACAGACAACTAATACTGGAGTGTCTGTGACATGGCCTTATTATTATTAGAGCCACTTTCGCACTGAAACTCTAAACTGTTCTCCAGGCTATTTTTCGAGTCCCGGTGGCCTTGTTTTCGTTTTGGCAATGAAATAAAGACTTGTTTCATTAGTTTCAAAAAAAAAAAATTGTTCCCCAGATCAAACGGGATGAACTTGTTTTAAAGCTTAAGAGCATTTCGTGATTTCAACTCCAGGCAAAGAAGACCCGGTCTCAGACTTGAGAATCTAATAAGTCCACAACCAATGAGGACGTCGCTTACACTCCTTCACAACAGTACTTAGAAAGGATACAGAAATCATACCTAAAAATAACCGTGACCACGGCCTCTGGTTGAAACGAAGGAGTCCTTTAGCCTGAGCTATCAGGAGCTATAGTACGTGGCGGAAGCGTCCTCGACGTGCAGCAAGTCTACGAAGAGACATCAGCTCTAGACATCGAAATAAGAGTATTCATGGTCGTGCAGCGAATCTGCAAGAAGCTTAGGAGGCCCGTGTGCGTCTTCTTCATGTAATGGGAGAATGGGATGATAAGAATTTGTTCTCAGCTTTTATGGACTCCTGGTCCTCTACTGAAAGTGTCGGTAAACTCATATCCCTAGCGGCTTGCTCCTCCCTCCCCTTCGCCGCGGCACCACACACCGGCTGCTAACACTGTCCCGGATTCTCCTTCCTGCATTTGTGATGCTTTGCTAAGATCGTACTTTGATGCCTTCTTCTAAGTGGAGATTGGATCTTGATGAATCTGTGATTGAACCTTCTTTTTCAATTGACTGCTCCTGTTGTTAGCAAGTTTTATAAGGACTCCTCAGATTCGAGCAGGTTCTACAAAGTCCCGCAATTACACCGCTGTATGTCATTGTCCTCCTTGAAGCCTCTAACATAACAGACGTATAAAACACGCACATGATCCATGAGAACGATATGTCAAAACCTGCCTGACGTCATCTTCATTCCAAATTTGACGTGCCTAAATTTGTTCCCCTTGCACATATTGCTTCCCTCGCTTCAGTGCATACGCGGAATTATCTTCTTGCCGTTAATCTACTTACACACCAAACACCTCACTCTTGATCATCTTCGCTCTTGTTCATCTTGAACAGGTACTCGGCCTATTCACTTCTTGTGGCAGCAGCTCCACACTCGATACTCCACGACCTAGCCGATTTCTAGACGTGCAGCGCGTTTGGGCAGCGTCTAAGGATTCGGCAGACAAAAAAAGTTCCCGAACTCAGGTGAGCCTCGCTCATGTAAGGTTCGCACGTCTTCTTCGTCTTAGCGTCCAGGACGTCCTTCAATTTTTCCGTCTCTCAACCAACTCACTGCAAAACATCCAACACTTTGTCTCTTAGACTCAACCTATAGACATGATTGCTGCACCACTACGTCAGCAACAACGCAACACTTAACCGTGATACGGCAAAGCACGGTACTGCACATGATCGCACTGTTGAAACACTTCCTCCAGTAGTCTACCACTCATGGCAAGTGTGAGCACAATGGATGCTGTCCTTCACAAACATTCATTCCCCTAGCGCAACCCCTTCGCCGTTTTAACACATCCAAATGGCGAACGCGTAATCTTCCGGATTCATGTATTCCAAGTCTAGTCACTTTTTAAGTCCGCATTTTGATTGTGGTCAATCTGGCAATCATGTTGTCTACACGTCTCAATTTCCTACTCAAAAATCCTACTCTCGAAAGACTCTCAGGACACTTTCTTATTCGCCTATTCATGGTGACATCCTGCAAAGGATCCTTTGAAACAAGAAACAAACAACTGCACCGGCTTCACTTCACCCCTTCTAGGTTACCTATAAAACTAATGACCATTCTCACATGCACTCATCCGATCCATTGGAACCCGCAGTGACCTACTCTCCCTCTCGCGCTACTTTTTGGCTGTCGTCATAATCGAGTCTTTTGGTGAACATGGCTTATTAACATACACGACCAAGCACAGGATCAAACCGACCCTGCCGAGATTGAACTTACTCGAATCTACGTATATGTGTGTGTGTGTGTGCGAGCGAGCGCGTGTGTGTAACTACAGTACTTCGCAGCAGAAAGCTTCTGCTTCCCTCCTGTATAATTCATATACACTGCTACCCTCGCCTCTTCTTCCAAAGCTTGCCTCATCTAGGCTCCAACTCTCACGCGCGCGCAATGTACATCCCAAGCCTCTTGAGCGTCCAGTGTTTGACTGCAGGCTCTCAAACCCACTTCCGCTGTAAGGAAATCTGGTCTCCTGCACTGCACCAAACACTGGACAGCAGACACTCGCAAAAAACACACACCTGCTCTCCCCAATCACCACCACCAGCTGCACGTTACGACTACTATCACTACTAATACTCCACACATCCCACGCTCACATTCCCCACACACGCAGCCTCGACTCGCTCCTCCCTCCCCCTCCCCCCCTCCCCCCTCTCTCTCTCTCACTCCACTACCACCACTTCATCGCCTCGCCTCGCCTCACCTCCGAACCCTGGAGAACATCACCACTCCATCGCTCAATCCCTCATGGAGACAACACGCGGAGCCAACATCCAAATTCCTCTCCACCTCAGGCGCGCCGCCCCCGGAGACGCATGAAGTACACACTCCCCCGCTCCTCCAAAATCAACAGCGTCCTACTCTCTCTCTCTCTCTCTCTCTCTCTCTCTCTCTCTCCCCCTCTCCCCTTCTCCTCCACGATTTCAGCTCAACACCAACTCAAAACACCGAGAGCCCTAGCCCTCTCGCACGTGATCAAGTACACGGCGCTTTATACTAAACTCCCCTCCCCTTCCCGAAGGCGCCCCCCCCCCCTTTGGAGTAAGGTGAGGTCAGCAAGTAGCCTCACCAATCAACCAACCCTCCCGAACGAACACACGATCCTACAACAACAACAACAACAACAACAACAACGAGCAGCCAACTCCCTCCCCGAGTCCTTCCCTAGCCCCAGACTCCACGAAACCCCAGCAATAAAGTCCGGGCCGACAAGAAACCAACAAGCAGCAGCAGCAGCAGCCGTAGTGGCGATCTCAACCGTACGTTTGCTTACTTACTCTCGCTCTCTCTCTCCCTCTCCCTCTCTCTCTCCTCCTAGTAGCCTCCAGTAGTAGTAGTTGTAGTACTCCTCCGGCCCTTGTTGTTCCTCCTACTACGCTCTTTTCTTCTCATCACTCATCAGCAGCAGCAGCAGGGAGCTCCGGACCATGGCCAGTAGTGTCCCCAATGTCATGACAGCATCTCGCAGTACAAAAGCTAAAGCCCCGCTCTTCACCACCTTCGCAACAAGTACTCCTCGCCTCGCGCTTTCTTCGCCAGGGCTGCTCCCGGCCGGGCGGGGCTGTTGCGTCGGGTCTCGCCCTGGGCCCGCGATTACTAGTGAGGTTTGCGAGTTACGAATTAGGAGACGGGGGGTGGGTGGGGCCCGCTGTGCTAGGGGAGTAGGGGGTAGGGTAGGGGGTAGGGGCTGGGCCTAGCGATGGTGGTCGGAACGCCCTAAAAGGGGGGGTTGGCAGAGGGCGCTTCTGATTGGCTCCGTCCATATTCTGGTGCCAGAGTGGTACCTGGCGAGGGACTGGCAGCGGGTTTGAGTGCTTGGTAGGTACATATTGCTGGGCCGGGCCGGGCCTGGGATGGGGGGTGGGGGTGGGGGGTGGGGGGGGAGTTTGGTTCTTGGGTTGCTTGTTTTTGGGCTTGTGCAGCTTTGGCGGTCGCTACTTATCATGCGAAAGGATATATGTGGGTGTTATTTGGTTCGTTCTTCGTTCTCCAACTTCTACCGATTACATTTACGCAACGGAACTCGTGTTGCATCAATCATACCTCCCCTGATTTAGTTGTGGTTATTGATGGAAGTGCATGTTTGTTGGATCCTTCAACTGAATACATTAGGTCCCTCCCAGTTGTGTTAACTTTTGAGTGTAGAGTAGTTATTAATAGTTGAAGACAAAGTCCGATCTTTTTTAAACATGTGTCTTTGTGATGTTTGCTCTTGGATCCTCACCGGACCACATACCAATCGAATGTAGGGGTTTGATTAAGAGAATGCACCGCTTAAGACCCACCTACCTTATGCAAAGGTATGTGGGTGTCATTCAATTCGTTCTTCGTGTTCTCCGACTTCTACCAATTAGATTTAAACAACGGAACTCGCCTTGCATTAGCAACATCTACAATGAAGCATCAGCGAAAATCGGATTGAGAATCGAACCTCCGTTGATTTGGACATGGATGTACATGTTTGTTGATTTCTGAACTTAATATGTTATGCCCCTCCTAAATTGTGTTTGCTATTGAGTGTGGAGTAGTCGATAAATTTTGCAAACGTAGTCCAATCTTCTTTAAACATGTGTCTTTATGGCCTTTGATCCTTGATCCGAACCAAACCAAACTGTGACACACCTATCAAATATAGGGTCTGATTTAGGAAAGTAACCAAATAACGCCCGCATTCCTTAAGAATCTGGTCAATTTTATCTAGACTAACATAAATGGGTCTTGAATGGCTACTTTCTCCAAGTAGCCCACTTTTCCTAGGTATGAACACGCGGTTTGTACGAGATGGTTAGCAAATCCAAATCAAAGCCATAGTCACTTTCCTCATAATTTTTGGAGCTCACACAAGTATTTATTTATTTTTTGAGTGAATAAATTCTCAAACACCTTTTAGGGGTTTTGCCTCCCCTTTAAGTGGCCTTGTTTTCTCTGATTTTTATTCATTTTGATATTTGGAATTTCTTTTTTGTCTCCAAAAAAAATACAAACAACTTGTGTGTTCTTTTGATTGAATGGTCTTTGTGATTTCTCATCACCCATATTGAAGTAAATATGGACATATTCTCAAAATTTGGATTTTTGGGTTGTTTCAATTCTATTGGTGGATCCATCAACCTACTTCCAATATACGTAAATTTCATGAGAAATATGTGAATCCTTAATGAAAACTTGAATGTTGTGATAATAAAATATGATGGGAGAAATTATTTATTTATTTATTTTATATTAAATCTATATAATCATATGAAAATTTATGAAAATGTAATAAAAACAATTTGCTATAATATTATCATAATCAACTTGCATATTCTATCGTAGGATCCTACCATACAATTCTATCACATGATCCTATGATAAAAATTCAGCATGTTATAATTTTGGACTTGGACTAAGTCCAATTTTACTTAAATATCAGTTTCATGTGACACCCTCTCTAGTTGCCACCAAGTGATTGCAAGACAACTAATGTGGGTTGATTCTAAGTAGTGTGGGTCACTCTAAGTTTCAAATGTTCAGTGTACATGAGTGGAGAGAAAAAAGTGCAAACGACATGGTTTTAAATCAAAAAAAATAGCAACCACTACACCAAACATTTGATTTAGTGTGGCCCACACTATTCATCACCAACCCACACTAATAGTTTGGCCATCGCTGAGTGGCAACTAGAGAGGGTGTCACCAAGATCTCATCAACACAACACACCACTTTTAATGCCATACCAAGTCATTTGTTTAGTGTAGTAGACAATAGGATCCCATGCAACAAGGTTCCTAAATCATAACAACATGCTTGGCACATAAGAATCCATGCACGGTCCATATTGAGCATGTCAAGTTTAGCCAAGAAATTATGTGGAACCATGTCTTCTACCAATGAAATAGGGCTCTCACACTATGGTTTTAAACAACACGGTTCAAGGGTTGTAAAAAGTGACACAACCAACACAATTCTCTATCATTGAAGACATATTAACTTGTATTTTCTGGAGGGGAGGGGGGAGAAATGGAGTTCTTTCTTTTTTCCTCTCATTTTTCTTATTCTTTAGATTGAGTTGATTTCGCACTTGATGAAAAACATGATACTCCTTTGACCCCGAGTCGAGCTAGGAGAAAAGCCACGAGAGATGAACCACACAACAACTGGACTTTATACCACAAGTAAGAAAAGTGCTGGCTGCATGACACGACCATCTAACACAAAATGACCAAAATTAGCTTGTATTTTCTGGAGGGGAGAGGGGAGAAATGGAGTTCTTTCTTTTTCCTCTCCTTTTTCTTCTTATTCTTTAGATTGAATTGATTTGACATTTGATGAAAAACATGATACTCCTTTGACCCCGAGTCGAGCTAGGAGAAAAGCCATGAGAGATGATCCACACAACGACTGGACTTTATACCACAAGTAAGAAAAGTGCTAGATGCATGACACGACCATCTAACACAAAATGACCAAAATTAACTTGTATTTTCTGGAGGGGAGAGGGGAGAAATGGAGTTCTTTCTTTCTTTCTTTTTCCTCTTTTTTTTCTTATTCTTTAGATTGAATTGATTTCGCATTTGATGAAAAAACAGGATACTCCTTTGACCCCGAGTCGAGCGTGGAGAAAAGCCACGAGAGATGACCCACACAACTATTGGACTTTATACCACAAATAAGAAAAGGTGCTAGCTGCATGACACGACCATCTAACACAAAATGACCAAGAGGACAGGTGGAGGTATCCCTTTTGGTCGTTCCGTGTCATTTAGATACCACTTGTGTACTAGTGTGTACACATGGACGAGCGAGCGAGCAACCCAAGAGCTAGTAGCCAAAGGCAGGGCAGAGTAACCACAAACCAATGGATTTGCATTGCATCGAGAAACGCGATTAACTTGCCAGCCAATATGCTGGAGAGCTGATAAAAGGGTTGGTGCTCGCTCAAATGTGACTGACTGGGCCTCGAGACCGAGTGAGCAAAGGAACTGCTCTTTCCAACAACCAATGACTTATAACCTATGGCTTCCCGCAAACTTCAGATCAAGTAGGTTAAGGGTATTACGGCGGCTAAGAAAACACAGGGCAAGGTCACTATGGTGAAGATGATGGGGTTAAGAGGGTAGGGGTTAGGGGGGTCGCAACTAAAGGGAGAGTAAAAACATGAACATAAAATATCAACTATATACCACTCGCTCGTGTGGAGGCGCCACACTTGCCAAAATGTTGGTGTCAAAACGGAGTTTGGTAAGCCAAGGTAAGAGATGGTTTCGGCGTTGGACATGTATCTAACTTTCATCAGTTTGGTTTCAAAGTTGGTTCCTTTTTTTATTGGGTATAAACATCGGTTTTGAATTCAAATCCAAGACGGCAGCGGTTTTGCTAGGCTCAAATACAGAACAAGTTTAACCTATGCATTCCGTTTCCACTCAGAGTTGGAAACGACGGTTTCAATTACACACACAAAAAAAGATCAACCTTGAAACCAAGCTCCTGAAGTCAGGCACATGTGAAGGCCGATATTCTTTTACCTTGGCTTACCAAACTACGTTTCAAAACCAGCATTTTCGAACGATTCTGGCCTCCCCTTCGGGCAATCAAACAATTCTCTTGCCGAACCATTTCCTTTTCATTACATTTGCATACAACAAAAATTTGTGGGTTTGCGATGCTATTTGTTTGGTTTTATCAAGGTTTTTGGGTCCGACCAAGGGGGGAAGGGGGGGGTATATTGTAGCTTTGACAGGATAATGGAGAGACGTGGTTTCCTAATAGGTGTGGTAAGCCAGAGATGGGCATGGAAATGTGGGTTTTTGTTTTGGGGAGTTGGGGATGGGGATGAGGTGTTGTTGGGTCCCCCCTCCAGTAAACGCACACTTTTGGGGGGAGGGAGTTTGGGTGTAAGTTAAAAGTATTTGGCCTTATTGTGGGTACTTCCAACCCCACATATAGAGAGAGATGACACCAATCATAGGTTCGAATGAATGAGAGGCACTTACTTGCATACAATTTGAATGACGGAGCGGATCATGAATTGCCTCATCTAGTTAGCAATCATAATTGCGAGCCATGAAGGTTGTCATTTTGAGTTTCATAGTTGGAGTTGCCATGAAACCATGTAGGAGGTCCAAAGTGAAAACTTTCTTGTTCTTAACACGTGTAATGCCAGTGTCCATTCTTCGTAATCACCAAACATATCACTCAAATATTGGTATCCAATCAAGAAGAGTGGCCACATGAGTTAAGGGGAAGGAGGGGTGCTAGTCATTGAATGGGGAGAACCAGCCGCTAGTTACAGATGGACCAACCGGTTGAGTTTAAGAAACAACCGGTTCAAATTCACGAAAATCACTGCCGATGGATTTAGAGGAATGAATTTATACAACACTCCTTGATTAAATAAAGGAAAAAATCGAAAGATGTCAACATGTAACCAAATTAGTCTCGGAAACACTAGGATCACGACTAGTTATGCCCGAAAATCTTCCCGGACACTGATGCTAGTCATGCGCAATATCATTGGCACGGAGACTGGTGGAGGGTGAGGCTGATGAGCTGGTGGATCCAGCCAGTGGGATCGGCCGCTTTTGTGCATAATGCCCCTATTCCCGATGGATTCAGCGTCCGTGCTTCGCCTTGAATGTTGCACACAAAATTGTGGCCATGGAGTTGAGTTAATGGGTGAAAGGGTGCCTCTTCCTCCATGTTTGGTCACCTTCTAAGGTAGAATGGCACTAAAACCAACACCCCACTCAAGATGAACACCCTAAAATCTTGCACAACAAATACGTGTTTGCTTTCAGATTGTTCACCACCTCAACTCAGATCAAGCTCTCGTGTTGGTTTTGGGTCATTTACAAATGAAACTCTGAAATCTTTATCGTTTTTGTTGATGGAATTCAAATAACTTGTTTTGGTGCATTGGAATCCCCTCTCAATGGCTAAGGAGAATCGTGCAGCTTCCTTCAATATAGTGATAATAGTATTTATATTCAACACTCAACGTGGTGGTTTCAACACCGATTACCTTGGTTTTTTTAGGGAGTAACATGAGGGTCCGTGTCCAAGAGATTTGGGGCCGAGCAAAACACCCCTTGATTGAATGTTACTTTCAGACTCAAGATTGGGCCCAAGCTTGAAGATCGATTTCCCAAACTAGGAGGAGTGCTTTTTTAAGTGAGGACCGATGAGATTTGGAGGTAAAGTGATGCCACATTAGTGCCACTTCATTTTTGTTCGTACCTTGGACCCAAACCCTAGGGTAAATTCCTCGAGTCCAAAGATATTTCTTGAACAAGTGAGGAGTACTCGATTTTGGGGTTCCTTTGGTCTTGGACCCTAGTGTAAAACCAATGTTGGGTTAGTATCCATATCAAAAGGTTAATGATGGGTAAAGGGTACCCTACCCTAGGAATATTAGCCAAGGGCAACATATGTTGGGTAATCACCTTACATTGAGAACCTTAGTTTAAATACATGAATCTATTTTCTAGCATACCATTAGTATAGGATTAGCATATATATATATATATATATACCTTCGTCCTTCTCTTTAAAAATGGTATGTAGGGGGGGTTTATGCAATATTCACCCATGCACTCATTTATAGTTTCAATGAAGAGTGGACACGTCCCCCCCCCCCCCCGCACCCCCCGCGGCGGTTGCCAAGGAATTATGGGTTGTTTACGTGTTTCCTCTTGTGATTATGCATTGTTAATGGATTGAAGTATACTAAAACAAAATACCATTATATTTAATGAATGTATTGTTGTTATGCGGTATTTGTATAGGTTCATCAAGAAGTGGCTTATTTTTTGATGGATATTGTACCTACAAAGGTATGCGAGAAACCATTTCAGTGGTGGAAAGAATGAAGGGCGGCTTCCTACTCTTTGCATGTGAAATTTTGGGAAGTTTTTGGGAGCCAAATTGAGACAAAGAAGGTATTTCTTATTGCAAGAATAGTCATTGGCCTTCCTCGTTATAGGCTCAGAACACGTGATGTGGATTTGCTCATATTGCTTGTAACACAATATTCAAAATTTTGAGAGAGTGGGATCCTCTCAAAATAATATTGTCCATTTGTCCACCTAAAAGTCATGTTAGGTTGATAAATACTAGATTATACTTCAGACGTGTAGTTTCCATTAAAATGAGAGTATGTTGAGCTGGGGGATCGACTCATTTAGGTTGAGTCAACCTAAATGAGGAAATATGTTTGTTAATTTAGGTTGAGTCAACCTAAATGAGGAAATATGTTTGTCAATTTAGGTTGAGTCGACCTAAATGAGGAAATATGTTTGTCAATTTAGGTTGAGTCGACCTAAATCAGGACAATATGTTTGTCAATTTAGGTTGAGTCGACCTAAATGAGGAAATATGTTTGTCAATTTAGGTTGAGTGGACCTAAATGAGGAAATATGTTTGTCAATTTAGGTTGAGTCGACCTAAATGAGGAAAATATGTTTGTCAATTTAGGTTGAGTCGACCTAAATGAGGAAAATATGTTTGTCAATTTAGGTTGAGTTGACCTAAATGAGGAAAATATGTTTGTCAATTTAGGTTGAGTCGACCAATTTAGGTTGAGTCGACCTAAATGGTCAATTTTCGGCAACACATCACTCCGCAATTTACGGCGAGAAATCAAATGTTTTTTTTTTCTCGAACTCTACAACTCTCCAGTGGTTTTCACTTTATTCTTGAATTAACATTTTGCTTTATGTACTCCCAATTCACTGGAAAACTCTCAAAATTTTGAATATTGTGTTTTGTTAAGAATTGCTCAAATGATCTTTGTATTGGTGTTACAGCTTATACATCTACTAATTTAGAAGAGGATGTTCTCGACCCTCTAGATGTGAAATTTTCAAACAATGTGCACACATTGAAGAAATAGAACAAGATTAGGATGATTATGGCTAGGCTTGCATTTGTGTTTTTCAACATTGATGTGTGGAGTTATTTGATTTTTTTCCAAAGTGATATTTTATCTTAACTTTGTGCTTTTAAACGTTGAAATGTCAAGCCATTTCATCACAGTTGTATTTGCTTGTCGTGTTGGCTGATGTTATATTTTATACATGGACTTTTGTGAATGTTATGAATCATCTACATTGTAATTTTTTTTCAACATTGATGTGTGGAGTTATTTGAATTTTTTCCAAAGTGATATTTTATCTTGACTTTGTGCTTTTAAACGTTGAAATGTCAAGCCATTTCATCACAGTTGTATTTTCTTGTCGTGTTGGCTGATGTTATATTTTGTACATGGACTTTTGTGAATGTTATGAATCATCTACATTGTAATTTTTTTAAAGTATATTATATATGTATGTTGCACTCAAAGCTCAGCATATAATCATTTTGTTATGAAATTAAATGGTGTGTACATCTATAAAATTACAATGGATTTTTCATGTGTCAAAACATGTACTTTGTAAACCAAGTTGAATGTGTATTAAAACAACTTAATTAGCGAGACCTTTACCTTTCACTACAATTGCCCTTTGATTACCATAAGATAATTAAAGGGTAATTGTAATTAGCCTCCCCATAGTTATCCGGCAAAATTTTGTTGGGTAAAGGGTTCCCTTGAGTGGCAACTATGCATTTTGGGGCCAGGTAAAGGGCACCATTCAATGGCGGCATAAATTTTGATCCTATCCTTACCCTTTATGAGGAGCTCAATGGCAATGCTTGCCCAATATTGGTGTAGATCCACCTTAGATAACTCCACTTGTATTTGCATCCAAGAACAAACCAATTGATCCATTGTACAAAGATATACATACAATCTGCACCCTTTGCTCTCGTAACTTAGTCCCTCCCTCTTTTGACATTTGGTTCTCTCCTTGCAACTTTCAACCAAACCCAATCACGACAATTAGGTGGTTAGCTCCAACCGAGAGCATGGGTGACGACATACTTGTCACACTCCACTACAAGCATGTGAGTCTTGGGGAGTTTTCATGCGTCATAGGAAAATTGTCCTGCGTCATTTTAAAAAAATCTACAAATCTATCACAATTGACCCGGACTCATATGATGGTAGTGTAATCTAAAGAACATGAGCATCATTCTTTACCTACATTCGAGTGGTATATGGCAGGACTTATGGTTAAGATTGGACAACAAAAGACATGATGTGTTACAATGAGATTTGATTGTGTGCTATGATTCTATTCACCATTTTAGGCTCAATTGTGAACATAGTTGGGGGGAAGGCTTATGTGATCACTTAAAGAGAGAGATTCTTCACTTTGACCCTCATGCGGGACGGAATGCATCCAAGGAATTGCTTCATAGCTTAAAGATAAATCAGGAGCGCGTAGAATAGTTTGAAATGCTGCAAGAAAAAATTATCGGTAGCTCAACTCCAATTTTGAAACCTAAAATGACAATCAACATTATTTGCAATCCCTAATGGGATGAGACAATTTATGAACTGATCCAACCATCAAAATTGTTTATCAAGTTGGAAGAAGTGCCCACACAAGGGCCACGTACTTACTATGGAGCGTCTCCTATACGTCACTTTTTCAAGTGCCTTCCTTCAATGAAGTTGCTACCAAGGGATTGTTTACATCATGGACCACAAAGTTGTCCATGTCAAATGGCATCTCTCAATGGTCACGCTTCAAAGTCACACTCCCATGGTCAAATTTATGAAAATTGCAATTTGTAAAGCCTTTGGACCCCTCACTAGGTGTAAACCGAATGTCAACCTAGAGGAGTGACCATGCACCAAAAATGGACGTGCTGATTTTTTTTTTATGATATGCCCAACAAGGCAGTTATGGATTTCCCCAAGTTTTACCTTCTCCCCTTCTTCTTCCCTTCTTCCCTCTTAATAACAATAACATTTGCCCCCTCCCCCCCCCCCCAATTTTTTTTAAAAAAAATTACGATTTCAAAATACCGAAACGGTATATCTCTATCATGACCCCTGACTTTGCCACGAGAGAACCTCTTTTGCCTCTCTCAACACGAAACTTATTGGATCATGCCAGTGGATAATGTAGGCATGAAAATAAGTCTTTTGGGGACCTCAAACCTCATGGTCACTCTAACATTTTTTTCCTTAATGTAAACCGAAATGGTCCCAGGATGAGTTCAACATAGCAAAGAGACGACTTCATGGTCCGTGATGCCAACAGCCCCTAACTCACGGTTAACTTAGTAATCAATTTATAACTGGGAAGCAGGAGTTGGATGGTTAAATTGATGTTGCCCTTGCAATGATTTAGACAACCCTTCATTCATTAAGTGGCAGTTTTGACCATGGAACTCATTGATTGCCAACCCATGGGGGGGATTCTTCGAGCTCTTCAAGGTGTTGGATCGACCTTCGTAACTTATTAGGATATATGATAGCGGCTCATCCATCGTCGATCTCTTCATTGTGTCTTCATTTGAGGCTCTTTATCCGCATTAATATATAAGATCAATAGAAGATTCAATGAGCTTGATGATGAATCCTTATGATTGTGGCCGGCTTCCACAACTTTGCAACCCTCCTCATTATACATAAAAAAACGGTGTGGTCATGATTAAGTGGCGACCAATTAGAAGTGTTAACACTAGGCCCACTCAATGAGCTACATTTCTTTGAGACGCGTGCCTGTAATGAAGTTATAAGTTGTCAATTACAATCTAGGTGGATGATGATTGCATATTGTTGAGCAAGAGCTTTTACAATTTAAGAGGAAAGGGTGGCATGTGTCAAAGGAGCTGTCATTACTTTGGAGAAGCATGTTGGTTAGTATTACACCCGTGATGAAAGATGGGCCCACATATCCCTCATGTGTGTGTGTTTGTGTTTGTTTGTTATTTTATACGAGGGCGTCCATAATGTTATTAAGCAATGTGCGTTTGTTCATGTGGACCTTGAGAATATAATCATGGGATGTCCAGCCTAATGTAGATTCGGACTTAATTTGAGTCTCTTTGCACTAGGTTGGGGCATCCCATGGTTATATTCTCAGGACCTACGTGAACGAACGCACATTGCTTAATAATGTTATGTCAGTAAGTTGACAACAAGAATGAATAAAGAAGACACACTCACTTTGAAGGGAGGTGGAACCCCTCAAGCATGCCACACTATTACATAAAAGAGAACAAGAACCAAAAGAGCAACCACCGTAGATAACATGTCTTTTTCTTTGGCACAAATTGAAAATTCAATTGCAAAGAGAACCCAAAATACAACCAACCCGGGCGAACCAGCGCAACCCAAGTGGAAATCAAAAAATAATGCACCATAGATAACATGTCAAACCACCACCAAGGACAACTCCCACACCACCCCAAAATGACACATGTTGTTCTCGTCACCTATCATCGGGGGGTGTGGTAAATTATGCCCCTATAGTTTGTTGTTGAACTATCCTAATCTAACCTCAGTAGACTAATTTGGGGGGCTCTGACTCCAACTTGGATATTAATTTGGCGTAGTATAGAAATATCCAAGCTCTACATGGCAAGATCAATGCTTTCATCCTTCCCCCCTTGGTAGGTGCTACGAAACATCATCTAATCTCAAGGATATATGTGTGGTTATGTTACTTAATCCCTAAAGGCTTAGAATGGCCTCTCGTCCAAGCAACCGCCTATGCCCGACCACGCCAACATACACATTTATGTTATAGTATTCTAATTTGAAACACGTGGACGACTGGATAATCCTAATTTTCCAAAGATGCCATCCGTATGGTCACATCCATCATTAAAGATACACACTCTCTTTCATAAACTATTGAATTGAAATGAATTTTTGGAAGTGATTTTGGAGAGATTTTGCTCAAGCCTTTCGGGGTTAAGTGAGGGCCACTTCACACACGAGCCAAGAGCCGTGACCA
Source organism: Polytrichum formosum (assembly GCA_964035585.1). Classification (NCBI taxonomy): domain Eukaryota; kingdom Viridiplantae; phylum Streptophyta; class Polytrichopsida; order Polytrichales; family Polytrichaceae; genus Polytrichum; species Polytrichum formosum. The sequence goes on along the minus strand of OZ037940.1, from coordinate 21,603,743 downwards.
TGAAGTTGTGAGAGCCCAAAAGAAAGTGTCCAAAGGCCGTCCCAAGACACCTCCAAAATCGTGTAGTGTGGTCACGGACCCTCAAGTGTAGTGTGAAGTCATATGTGCCGGGCCCTCAACCAAATGCTCTCTTTCAATGAATTTCTATTCACGCGGGTCCTCACACATGATAAAATAGAATAAACCAACGGTTGTGAGCGTTGGTAGTGCCATGGTCTCCCGTTTTTGTGTTAGGCCTACCTCCAAGAGGTGGTTTTTGGAAAGTAGTCCAAGCAACCAAGCAACATGATCCATTCGATGCCATGTAGGAATCCATGTAGACATTACATCCATCATCTTGCATTCACATACTCCGTTGGTCCCTCAAGCGTAGTGTGAAGCGAACTTGGACCGGCTCCGCCTTTTCCACCAACGAGAGTGCTTGAAGTGTCATGGTCACGGGCTCTCAGCCTCGTGTGTGAAAAGTGGCCCTAAGCGAGGCCCGGTAAGCCGTAAAACAAACAAATAAAAACAGGGACTGGCTGGGGAGATGATGATGATGTTTTTTCCGGCCCTTTAATATAACCCCAAAACCCGGGAGTAGCTAAGCAGCGGGCTTGTAGGGCCTACGGCAAGAAAGACGAAAATCATGTCTGATGATTGATTATAAGCCCAGAAGCTAGGAAGCAGGCGGTCGATGAAGCCAGCAAGCACCCCTTCCTCCCTTCCTTCCCCCAATTTTGTGGAGCCTTTTTGTAGTGCGAGCGAGCGAGGCTCTACCATCCAATTTGGGGCTCGGATCCTGTCTGATAATTGTGGCCCTATTAATCATTGACGAAATTGAATATTCCCTTTAAGATTTCAGGCCGGTCGGCCTTCCTGAATCCTTCCGACCAGCAGCTAGCTAGCCCGCCCACCTAAACAAAATTTACAATCATATTTCGCAGAATCATCACTTCCATGCATGCGAGCAGAGTGAAACCCATCACTTGCTGGTCCGAGACGACCCTAAACTACCGGATGATGGTGGAGAGATACCCAAATCTCAAGGAAGAGGTTGGCGGTTCGATTCCCGGCTGTGAAATCTCCTCTCTACTTGACATGAACTTGCCAGGTGGTCAACTGTCACCTGTGCTTTGGTGTTAGCATGTCGGCCTTCTGTCTCAAAAAAAAAAACAAAATCATCACTTGCGATGGGGATATATAACTCACCGTAATGTAACATTTCGGGAGCACGTTCACACGTTGCACACCAAACTCTACCATGAATGGGGTGCCAAATCGGGTCACATTGTTTTAGAGGGTAGTAGTCTTGTTATATGTCTCACACGTTCACTCTATACAAGCTCTATAAATGATCAGAACTAGTATCTTACAATACACGAGGCTTTACAAAGAACCAATTGAAGCTAAGATTATGTTTGGCCAAAGATTGTGAGGGTATGATAATTGACTTCCCTTGTAGAGGAATTAGAACTCACCCCCCCCCCCTAAAAGTTGGATATTGGAAGGGGCGGAAGACTCTAGAGGGGAGGGAGCACCTCTAAATTGGAGATGATGAGAACATGTGAAACCATGTTCTGTAAAAAGTCCGTGTAAATTGGTGGTCAAGGTTTAGAGGGGTTTGTGTTGATAATGTATGAACATACTCTACGCCTCTACATATTACAGAAGCCATTGGGTGCACTGCAAGTGTGTATGGTCTCAAATGGGGTCTTGTGTCATAATTTGCTACTGATAAGTTTATGTGCTAATCCACATAACTTCAAGCCCCCCATTTTGAAGGGCTTCAAAAACTTTCTAGATCAACCCATGGTGAACCCACCCAATTGCATGGTGCAATTGGCATATTGTGGCCACTCCCAACTCCAAAAGGCATTGTTTTCACGGTCGTATCAAATTGGGGTTTGTTTCATCTAGTTGACAGTTGCAAATTGTGTAGATTGTCATTTCAAATTTCAAAATCAAAGTTGAGATGCAAAATTTATATGTTGCTAAAGTGAAGATTTCTTTTTATTCCTTTTCAAGTGGTCACATAGATCCACCCTTTCACTTGTGCTAAGCAATTGATGAACCTCAAATGGCCAATATATTTTGAGCACCTATTAATCCAACCTCATCGTAACAAGTCTATGCTTTCTGATGCCCATTCTCAACTAGAAACCTTGCCATATACTGCTCGAATGAGGCGGTCAATTAAGAAGAGTTTGATCCACATGCATACACATCTAAACGCCTACATGCCCAAGCAAAATCTAAACCAAACTCCCCTAAAAAAAAACTCCTCCCAATTCAACACTTTAAATTTTCTAATTTTTTTTTTTTACCTTGATTGATGGATATGACCATATGGATGTCATTTTAAGAATTGTTCACGAAACATTTCAGCCGTCCGCGTGTCCGCAATCGGAAGATTATTGTTTAAACGTGTACGCTGGTATAGTTGGGCAGAGGTGACTGCCCGGCCAAATAAAAGGTTTGCCCCCGCCTTTAGGAGTTGAAAGGGAAGGAAACACACAACAACAACCCTGACAACATAAGAAACAAAGCCAGCTATGTGCTCATGATCTTTTGGGACTCCTGTCATGGACTTTAAATTGGAAGGCCGGGAAGGGGAGGGGGCGGAACGGGGCTCAATTTCCGAACCCAAAAAGCAACAAGTTAAGAAAGAAAGAACGAAAGGAAGAGAGAAAGAAAAGGGAGTAGGGGCTTGCCCTCATCATCACGATCATCGATGCCTCGATTGCCTTTGAAGATCCGGAGGAACCGTTCCACGACAAAAGATGGTCTCAAGTTCACCATTTCAAAACTCCCTTTGTCGCGTTGAATGATGGTGCTCCTAACGACACTTAATAGGTCCTTATTAGTGTGGGTGAAAAATTAGCGTAGACATAATTAGCATGAGCCATACCGATTTTCTAGTCAAGGTAGATATAACGTGGGTGGAAGACTTTGGGTCTTTGGGTCTTCCTCTACGTCTTTGTGGACCAATATAAAAAGACTTTTTGACTGGTTATGGACTACATTGTCGTTGCACGCCCACTTCTATATCTCCACCGAAATGTCTAATGTCTCTACACATCATATCCATGGTCATTTAATGTATAATCACCTACTTATGACAACATGACGAGTACAATTAACCACACTTGAAGCACATATATTCGCATTTTCAAAAATTGCTTGCTTATAACTAGCCAAAAGTCTGGAATCACCTAAATATCAATTATGAAGACTTTTGACCAACACATTTAATGGTAGTTATAGGACAAGAGTGGCACAAAATCAAACAAATAGCCTCATTGATTTTCAAGAAAAACAATTATTGTGACCCACACTAATTTTCTCGTGAAAATTTAGCGTGGGTTGAAAATTAATGTGGGCCCTAGAAAATGATTGTCACCCTCAGTAATAGGACTAGGAGGACATTAAATACCCCCCCACGAACTTTTCGGGGTGTCAGATCCGGGTTGGGCAGCCGCCGTCCAAAAAATATGGATTTTCTGGACCCGACTGAAAACTGTTGCCCGCCCGCCCGACTTCGAAAAAACCATTGCCCTTGCATTCTTGAAGGCCACTTACTCACAAATCCCATATCGAGTGCACTTCACCTTCAAGGTCCAAAATCCAATATATATGTTCACTTCCATTGAGTAAATAAGCAATTGACTGGGGTTTCATTATCAAAGTGAAACCGTCGATAAAACATGTAATTAACTTGGGAGTAAAAAATATTACAAAATCCTCATTAGCACTGAGGTTATAATTTTTGTGACTTGCCATTGAAAGGGTCTTTGTCATTCTTAAAATGGAACTAAATTTTACTTTTATTTTATTTTTAGTATGTTAAGTATTTTATTATTTTATAATATTTTAGTTAATACCTTCTACTTTCACAAAGTTTTCACATGCATGTAAACTAATTGAGTGTGATTGAATGTAACTAAGTCTAATTAATTCTTATTCATCTTAATTAAGCCCAATTATCAGAAAGTATGCTTACCAAATTAATCAAGCCTAATTAAATATAAAATGTACTTACTAGAATTAATCATGATTTATTGGAATTAACTCCAGTAAGTACATTTTATATTTAATTAGGCTTGATTAATTTGGTAAGCATACTTTCTGATAATTGGGCTTAATTAAGATGAATAAGAATTAATTAGACTTAGTTACATTCAATCACACTCAATTAGTTTACATGCATGTGAAAACTTTGTGAAAGTAGAAGGTATTAACTAAAATATTATAAAATAATAAAATACTTAACATACTAAAATTTAAAAAAAGTAAAATTTAGTTCCATTTTAAGAATGACAAAGACCCTTTCAATGGCAAGTCACAAAAATTATAACCTCAGTGCTAATGAGGATTTTGTAATATTTTTTACTCCCAAGTTAATTACATGTTTTATCGACGGTTTCACTTTGATAATGAAACCCCAGTCAATTGCTTATTTACTCAATGGAAGTGAACATATATATTGGATTTTGGACCTTGAAGGTGAAGTGCACTCAATATGGGATTTGTGAGTAAGTGGCCTTCAAGAATGCAAGGGCAATGGTTTTTTCGAAGTCGGGCGGGCGGGCAACAATTTTCGGTCGGGTCCAAAAAATCCATATTTTTTGGACGGGCGGCTGCCCTAGCCCGGATCTGACACCCCGAAAAGTTCGTGGGGGGTATTTAACGTCCTCCATAGGACTATTTGGTGTGGCTATTTGAAGTTTGTGTATTGCTATTTTCAACTTGAAGGTTCAACGAGCAGGGTAGCTTAAATTAACGTTTTTTTGTGTATTGTGTATTGTTTTTTTGGACTTGGCTAGTAGTAGAGTGATAAAGGCGCTAATACTTTGAATGCAGTGAAGATGATACATTCCATGGACAGCATCTATCATTCCCTTTGTACTTCAAGGGCGTGTTTGTTGCTTTTTAACCCTTAAAGGTCAAGGGGGGGCGTGAGAGGGCCTCTCCCATCAGCCTATGTTTACCCCATTTCAGACCTCCATGTAATTCTTTTAGTATGATCGGCATATATATTTAGATATGGAATTTTGAGATACACATTTTGGGGAATTTTTTTTTGCAATTCTGACATGTTTTGACACTATCTTATGGTCAAATAGTTTAGGGTCAACGAGGCCCTAAGAGGGCCGCTCCGTCGTTTAAGGGTTAAACCTCAAGCAAAGCCAATAGAAAAGTGGCCGGGAAGTTGGATTGAATGCTCATATGCTCTCTTTTTCTTCCCTCATGTAAAGTTTCCCCTCTAGGCTTAATTTCCTCATTGTCCTACTTCTCTTGATACTCCTACGGTAAGATGAATTCACACAAGTGCAAACTCAATTTCATGATTTTATACACCAATTTAGCAATAGGTTCTACCAATTCCATTGGAACCATGAACCAATTTCATTGTATGGACAACCAATTTAACTTGAACTTTCAACCAGTTGTTCACTACATGTTGTGAACAATTCCACGATTTGGTACCCATTTTCAAAACTTCACCGAAATCAATTTTATAAATTGTATAACTTCACTTCACACAAAACTCATTCAATGCTTTGCTCACATGGCCAACACTCTTCCCATAATCAAAGCGACCATCACATTACACTCTCAAATCCACGAGATTGCACACACTTTAACTGCATTGGGTTTGTGTTGCTTGCTTTAATGTACAATAATCAAAGAGCAGCGAAGAACTGACAATGTTTGCTTCCAGCTTTGAGGTACTATAAAGAAAGACCAAATAAAAACTGACATAAAAGGTTAGAGGCTTCCAAGTAGATACAAAGCAAAGAGGAACCAATGAACACCGAGATGGCAAAGAATGCGAAACAAGAAGGCAAGAAGTTGAGATGTTGAAAATACGAAAACCACATAGTGCAATGAAATTGGTTTGAAAGATTCATGAAATTGCTAAAGGTAAAGGTTCACTATCATGAAATTGAGGTGTGCCACATGTCAAGTCTGTTTACAAGAATTGTGTACTAATTTAGAAGGTTCATGAAATTGGTAGAACACTCTAGTAACATTGGTTGGAAGGTTCATGAACTAGATTAGAACCTTCATGAAATGGAGGTTGCACATTTGTGAAGTCATCTTACCAAAGGAGTATTATCTTACCAACACAATGTTGATGGTGTCCCTAACCCCTATGATTTTGGAGTACTTCTTTTTATATCACTTAATGTATGATGTTTGTATAGTTTGCCCTCTATAAGTGTTACCCCCACAAGTGTTAACATTTCTATTACAAGGTATTTTTTTAGAAAAAATTACATTGTAATAGAAATATCAACACTTATGGGGGTGACACTTATAGAGGGCAGACTATACTAGTAGAGGGACCTCTCAAAATCTATCTTTGGAATGCTTTGATCTACCTTGGAACCATTCTCAATGGCTACCTCCAAGTTGTAGAATGTTGTATATTTATTCATTTGTATGTATGTATGTATGTATGTATGTATGTATGTATGTATGAATGTATGAATGAATGAGAGGATGCATTCATATGTTTGTGCAAACAAATTGAAAAGTCAATCTCCATAGTGTTAGTAAGAAAGGGAGAGAGAGAGAGAATTATCACATGCGAGTGTACCTCTCATCCATCCAACATAGAAACTTGTCACCCTATAGATTTGTGGCCGACTCATCTCAAATGACTTGGACTACACTAAGGCCCACTTCACACACAAGCCAATGGTGGTGACCATGTAATTGTAAGGGCCCTTGTAATTCGCATCCAAAGGCTGTACAACTGACATGGTCTACCGGAATTTGCATCAGGCCTACCTCTTGGAGGTGGGCCTTATGCAAATTATGGCAGACAATGCAACATTCTTTATAGTCCACCATGTAGTAATCCATGCAAACTTTTCATCCATGATATATTTTATGGGTCCTTAGGCCCTCACCTTCTCGTGTGAAGTGAAATTGGACGATCTCTGCCTTTTGCGACCAATGAGAGATCTTAGAATGCAATGGTCATGGGCCTTCAGTCTCGTATGTGAAGTGACCCTGATTCAAAGGTCCTTAAAGTTGATTTCAGTGTCATATTCATTCAAAAAAGGAGTAACCTCCAAGATGCATACTATTTCAAGGCTTGTATGTGGGATGAATTAGAGGTAGGCTCCGAGTATGTAATTATTCCCTCCCTCCAGAAGAGAAAGTGGCAGCCAGTGGCATGTAGGCAAAGATGTTCTTCATTCAATCTCGCTTCCTTTAATGAGTTGACATTAAGGTAGAAAACCTAAAACGGCGAATGACCACTATTGGTGCACTAGACTAGGGGTAGAATGATTCTTGTGTGGACCCAAAATGGCTAATTGTAAAAGTGGTGGCCCGAAAAGGATGCACTGCTAGATGGGATGCAATGATTGACCGGATAGGTGTTGTTTCACACCATTTGCAATCACTTTTGGGTGCCATTAAGTTAACCGTTTTGTGTGTCTTTGTATGCAAAGTAGAATATTTGATGTTCAGATTAGGGAGACTCTATTGTACAAGTAGGGGGTTTGACTTACTTGCCTCTTTGAAAAAAATGTAACTAATTATTTACAAGGAATAAAATTACAAAACAACTTGCATTCCTCATCATTTCCTCTTCTCCATCTTTGAAAAATATTGCACAAAATTTCAAGCCACTCATTCTAGCCGAATCAACTTATTTTCACTGCTTTCCGTATATCTACCTTACTTCTGGTTTGTAGACGATGTCTTCAAGTTTATAGATGTTGCAACCCACATGTTATGTGAAGAATATTGAATCTTCCATTAAAATTACACCTAAACTAGTATACTTGGAGAGACCTTCTACCAACAATATAAGATACGGTCCATGTAACATTACTCAACGACGTGGGCCCTCATATTATTACAGTGAGATGTTGTGAGTTCAATTTGAATCCGAGTCTCCCAGAGCAGCTTTTCGAACATCTCAATGTTATATTCTAATGGCCCACAGAACGAGAGTTGAACACTGAGTAATGTCATATTGCATGATGAAAAATTGTCTTGATATATTTGATATTGTTAGAGGCCGTAGACTTTCCTAACCTATAGGACCAAAGTCCCCCCCAAAAAAAATTGCACTACATGGATGACCTAGGTGTGACATGTAAGAAGGATATGTGTAGGGAAGGCAATGAAAAATTTTAACAAAGGAAAAAAAAGGGCAACAAAGGATTTTGAGGATAACCTTAAGCCCCATTTAACCATGAATAAGTTCACCGCCCACACAACTTCCTTGGAGAACTAGGTAAGTAACCTTGGCCTCACATGTAATCAAAGTGAAGTAGTTTTGGAAGAAGGGTATCCTCCATTGTATTTGCTCTAAAAATCTCCACTACCATCTCTCCTAGTCATAAAAATGAGACATTAGATGGTTTGCTATTAACTTACATGATTGTGCACTAATAAATTGTCATAACATTATTTAGATCCATAACAATGTCCTATGGGACTGACAATTTTCTGCAAAATATTTCATCATTCAGGCTGAATGTGAAGAATATTCCACATAATATTGTTAGTCCCACATAACATTGTTATGGATCTGAATAATGTTATGGTTATTGTGAAGTTGAGAGCACAATTTCAATCTGCTCATTTTGCGAATCTGTATTTTAAAGATCGGATTCGTGTTCCTTACTATGATTTGTTAAGTCGTTTGATTATTGAATCATCGACTCTTTGGGCTTGTGCTTGTGTTTACTTTCAACTCAAAATTTGACAACATGTTTGATTATCAATATATTGCCACGGTATATATGCTCACATGTATGAGATCTTGTGAAGGCCTATGTATATGAAGGTCCTTTCTGAAAGTATCATATATAAATTCTTTCCATTATTCTAAGCTACTCCTTAAAAATATGAGCATATTCAATTTGAGTGTGTTGTCCCCTCATTTGTTCATTGTGTGTTTCAATAAATTGGTGGAATTAATGACCAAATTCGTTATTTTGAGACAATATCATAATTTTGAGACTTTTTGCCTACAATTTCAACAATTGTTTAGAGACAATTTTCATAATTTTTTGACTTTTTAATTATAGACTATCCTCGACTCGAGGATAATCTTCCCATATATAGTCAAAAAATCACTTACAAATATAGATTCAATCAAGAAATGAATGAAAAACATAAAATTAAGCATTAAATTGAGACTATGAAAAGTCTCAATTTAACGAATTTGGTCATATTAATGAATGTGTGTGTATATAGATAGATAGATAGATAGGTAGATGTCTTTTTTCAAAGCTTTTCAAACTCAAAGGTTGATCTTCCTCTTTTTTTGAGGCATCTTCTTGACTGCATATTGAGAGAATATGTTGATCTCATAGTGCTAACGCAAATTAATTTGACATCGGTAACGAAGTCAGATATATTACTTGAAACAATACACGTAAGAGCAACTAGAACTCTTTCACATGATTCTCATAAAGGGTGGGGGTTGCTTATGCTTCCATAACGAAACACATTACTTTGGATGTTTAGCAACTAGACTTCGATTGAACAAGGCGCTTTACTCCATAGTCAAGAAACTACATGATTTATCATGTGTCAATTGTCCTTGAGCAAAAAAATCAAATGACTTTGGTAGGATTGCAATGAAAAATTATGTACACTTGAGCCTTAAGATATGGCTGCAAAGTCACAGCAAAATGTGAGGGATCTAATGATGGTGAATATAACGTGGGCCAACTTCTATATCAACAATCCTTGGTTTTTGAGCCTCCAACTTTGGTTATGGCATCACCAGGGAATCAATAATGCCATGACACATGTCCCTGGTTTTGAGTGCTAAAGTGAGGAGGAACTACACTAAATATCGTATTTAGTGTCATATGGTATTTAATGTCACTATGGTAACTTTTCAGATGACACTTCTTATGAATAAGTGAACAAATAGTGTCATGGATGATGGATGAGTTCATCCATTGGCCAAAACCTTGCCTTGTCTTGTCAGCAACTTGTGATGAAATATGGTCATGGATGATTGAAATTTGGATGAAATATCACTTGGTAAGTGACAAGCAATTGCAACACTGTAAATCTATAATCCCCCGAATATTTGAGAAGGGATGACAAATAAGGTTGGGTTAACATTTAGTGTTGGTGACACTACACCGCGGTTTACAATTAGTACTGAGCAAGACAATTAGAATTGGTGACACTAAGTATCATGTTTAGTGTAGTTAGTATGCACACCAAAGAATATGATACAATTTAGTTGGTAAAAAAATATGAAGGTCGGTAAAAAGTTATAGGACCTGTAACTCCGAATAGTAACCCACACTAGTAGGACAATTTGGTGTAGTTGGCTTAACTACACCTAACTAGGCGCCCCCAATGCCCTTCCCATTCTTTTTTTCTTTTCTTTTTTCTTTTTTGAGACAGAAGGCCGACATGCCATTGCTAAAGCACAGAGGCAGTTAACCACCTGGCAAGTTTTTGTCAAGTAGAGAGGAGATTTCACAGCCAGGAATCGAACCGTCAACCTCTTCCTTAAGATTTGGGTATCTCTCCACCATCATCCAGTAGTTTAGGGTCGTCTCGGACCAATGCCCTTCCCATTCACAAGGCCCGGCATTCCTTGTAAAACCCGCAAAGTAGGATAAACTTACAAAAGCCGGGTATAATTGGAGAAGGTTTTGTGGAGAACCTTATCCACGGGACTTGGATTTTTTTCATCTTTCTCCACCTCCCACGGCAGGCATCCAGATTCCCAAAACCATCCACCCACGAATCTCAGTTACTAGAAGATGTGAACATGCCTTTGCATATTAAAAGACCCACAAAATCATACGGGTTATAAAAACTTCAGAAGGGGGCTAGTTATGACCCGAAAAGCCTCGATTTGGTCTTAACTAACCGGGAATTTGCCACACACCATTTTCCCCTCCCCTTCCTCCAAGGGAGAAATGTTCCCTCGATTTTTGGGTGCTTTGTACTTAGAAACACCCCCCAGCCACCTTCAAGGGAACCCGGAATGTACCCACATTGAATGTCACCTTGAATTAAACGACTTCAAAAAATCCCCCTAAAAATGCACGGTGGGCCCTAATTCGGGGCCATTTGTTTATCGGAGGCCCAAGGCCGGCTCCGTTCGATGGACACTCGCTCAAGTGGAGGTCACACATGGTCGACAATGCCGGTTTCGGAACGGAGTTTGGTGAGCCGAAGTAAAAGAATGTTGGCCTTGACATGTGCCTAATTTCAAGGAGCTGGGTTTCAAGGTTGGTCCCTCTTTTTTTGGTTAAAACCGTCTATTTCCAACTCCGATCCAAGACGACGTTTTTGCAAGTCTTAGGGTCGTTTCACACACGAGACTGAGAGCCCGTGACCATTGCACTTCAAGCACTCTCTCATTGGTGGAGAAGGCGGGAGCCGGCCCAAGTTCGCTTCACACTACGCTCGAGGGACCAATGGACGGAGTGTGTGAATGCAAGATGATGGATGTAACGTCTACATGGATTCCTACATGGCACCGATTGGATCATGTTTCTTGGTCACTTGGATTATTTTCCAAAAACCGCCTCTTGGAGGTAGGCCTAACACAAAACCGGGAGACCATGGTACTCCGAACGCTCACAACTGTTGATTTATTCCATTTTATCATGTGCAAGGACCCACATGAATAGAAACTCATTGAAATAGCATTTGGTTGAGGACCCGGTCACATATGGCTTCACACTACACTCAAAGGTCCGTGACCACACCACCTGATTTTGAAGGTGCCTTGGGACGGCCTTTGGACACTTTCTTTTGGGCTCTCACAATTTCATGGTCACGGCTCTTGGCTCATGTGTGAAGAAGTCCCCTCCACTCGAGCCTCCTCTTCACGAAGTAAATATCTTTGTTGTTCTATCCTATTTTCAGGCTGAAGGTGGTTGTATTTGGTTCTTTTGATGTTTTTTCAAAATGTGTGCCCCTCCACCAAAAAAAAACACATATGTTTTGGGCCCAGCAGCAGCAGCAGCAGCTCCTTGGGTTGATAAGTGAGCGAGATAAAGCTGTCACTAAATCCCCGGCGGAAAGATCAGATGTGCCCATCTTTATTATTCAATCTTTATTGCATGCCTTGAAGAGAATCTTTACCTCGCAGGCGTTTACGAAATTTATTGTGCCGTTTGACTCCCCTGTTAGTGATTCAACCCCCTCGTTTCCCTCATTTCTTTAGCCCCGCCCGCCAGGTGACACTTAAGCTTATTTACCTCCTTTCCTGCACTGCCTCCACACTCCCTCCTGCTTCGTTTTCGACTCTCACAAATCTAAGGTATCTTAATAAGCGGACATTTTTCCTCTTTGCACCCTCCTTCTCGAAGGATAGGATATGAAGCACGCGTGTGGAAGCCCCACACACACACACATCCGAAAGAAACGGGAGGTTTTCATAACACGCCATCTCGGACCAAAGAGCTGAAACTGGATGTTTTGAAACTTTCGTTCACACTACATGTGCAAATGAGCCACCGTTTTCGTTAGCTTAGTCACATGTGGCGGGGGTCCCACATGTCTCAAAGTTGATTAGTTAACACATTGACCAAAATCAAAGATAAAAAAAACGTAAGACTATGTTTGCGTTCTCATTGGATCCCGACATCAAGAGTGGTGTATTCTGGTCCGAGATGACCCTAAACTACTGGATGATGGTGGAGAGATACCCAAATCTCAAGGAAGAGGTTGGCGGTTCGATTCCCGGCTATGAAATCTCCTCTCTACTTGATAAAAACTTGTCAGGTGGTCAACTGCCTCCTGTGCTTTGGTGTTGGCATGTCAGCCTCCTGTCTCAAAAAATTAAATTAAATGGTGTTTTCCCCCAACGTTTTTCAAGAACTGGCGGTTTGGAGTGGAGGCAAACCCTTGTTCCTAGCTGCCCATTCATTAAAGAACGATCTCCTTTTTTTTACTCTCATAAAATAGGACGGTGGATGCCACCACCGAAACTATTAGTTCTTGGCCATGTGTAGCCCCTTCGATAAACCTAGCGCAGGATGTCAGCAAATCTCCAAATGTGCCCATAGCCACTTTCCATAGTTGGTGCAAATACTTTTTTGGTTGTCAAAGTGAAGATTCTTCGAGTTATTACATGGTCATATAGCCTCCCCCCACCCCTATCATATACCGAATTAAAAGATTTAATGTTGGATTATGCAAGAAAGAAAGACTAACCATACTTAGCATGTACTTAGCATGTGAGCAAATGGTGTTTGGAGTTAGACAACTCCAAAAAAAGAATTGGATTAGATAACCCAAGCAAGAATGGTGCACAAGGGCTAGACAACCCATGAAGGAATTGTGCACGGGAGTTAGACAACTCCCAATTGAAATCTTTGCGTTGAGCTAAACAACTCCAAATGGGAGTTAGACACCTTCCTTTGGAAGATCTTTGTGTTGGAGTTAGACAACTCCAACTAGAAGATACGAATCGGAGTTAGACAACTCCCAGTAGATGGGTGTGATTCATTGGAGCTAGACAACTCTCAATGAATAAATAAATCTAGTTGGAATTAGACAGTTCCAACTAGAAGGATGGATGAATGACTGTAGGTGGAATCGGACAGTTCCAACTAGAAGAATGAATCAATCAATCAAGTTGGAATTAGACAGTTCCAAATCGAAAAATGGATGATTGGATCAAGTTGGAAGTAAACAATTCCAACTAATGGGTTGTGATTGACCTAAAAGATTAGAAAATATTATCTGGTGAAATGATCTATGTACATAGATAAGGAAGCTTCAATCTAAATGTAGTAAGACTTGAGACTTATAAAAATATCTCTTAGATACTATGGGTAAAGATGGATAAGACTAGGGGTGCCTTTGGGTATAAGAGAGAGCTCAGGGGAAGAGAGAGGATTATCTTTGGTCTCTCCTATGGTCGGTTGGTTCGAGCTCATAACAATCACAATGTTGTGTTAATGCAGGTATATCACAACCCCCTCCCTTCCTCCTCCCAATTATGTTGAGTATTGCGTCTACAATGGTTAGCAAATTTTGAGCATGTAATTCTAGATTTTTTCAACACATATTTTTGTGTCAGTTTTTTGAACCACGCCCAAGCATACACCACTCAGAGATAGGTGTCCATTTAAGGTCAAACACAAAATCAACCACATCTACCTTATCCTCCATGCATGCCAAATTAGATGTAAATTGATCATTTGTCGGCTAGCAAGTGTCACATGTCGTCATGTGATTGGTTGGAATGTGCTAAAGCTGACATGGACATATATTATAGGTGGAGACATACCCAAACTAGATGTAAATGTACAATACAATGGTGCCCCCTTGCTCAAGTGAGTTGTGATCCTAAGAGCACCTCCATCCCTCCCACCACATCTTCCATCCAACACTACTTTAGAGGACGCAGAAGCAATCACCACGTTTTTGGGTCCTTTCCAAAATGAGAGAGATACATGGGAGGGTGGGCGGGACCCTCTTTCAAGGCACTACCTTCTTGTCTATTACTTATGCACAAGAGATGTGTTTCAAAATTGACCATGCTCAATAAGCATCAATGTCCCAGTAAACAAAATATGAAGTTCTTTCAGAGTGTTGCTATGTTAAATGCAAGATGTTTGTCAATCTTGCCATGGCAAACTTACTAGCTACCACAACTACCATGTTTGGAGCTTGGACATCAAGTAAGATCACAAAGCATACAACTTAGTTCAATCTACCATGTGTAGACCAATCACCTTAGTATTTGTTGAGAACAAAATGTAATGGCAACTATGTCTACATGCTCCCATTAATCAATGTCTTCTTTACTTGCCTACAATACATCATAAAAATGCCTTATTCTTCACAATATCAACCCTTATGACTGCATCATTGAAAGAATTGCCTCACTTGTGCCAATACAATTAACAACCAAAAAATGAGGTTAGTTATGTACATGAGGTGTCCACAACAATATTCCATTTGTTATTGAGGTCACAAGTATGCATACAATAGAGTTTAACTTTGATGAAAAGAAGGGAAGCCGACTACTACTATGTTTAGTATATGTGATGTTACTCTACATTGGGAGTAAAAAACTCTTTGCACCTTAGACGTTGCCATGATACATTTAGTTCTAAGCGCGCACACACGGCACTGGCACACAACTCTACAAATGTCTAGCATCACTTACCTCAATGGATGGGCAAACACACATGTTTTAGAGCTAAATAAGGAATAAAGGCTCACCCTAACCCTATTCTCCTTGATTAGAAGCATGTGGTTAGATTACACATGAGATAAAGTTGTTTCATGCTTGGACGCCCAAAATCCCCTAAGAACTAGATGAGCATCTTAGATCACATTTCCCGTATGGTTGCCCAAACACAGTGGATAGCTTCACGCAGATGGCTAGGAAGGCCTTAGGTTTGAGGGTATGGGCATGTCCTTTTCGCAAAGGCATGGCATGAGGGAAGCTAGCATGTGAACAGTGGGCGATGAGCAGTAACATAAGAGACAAAAATTTATTCTTGGCTAGTTTGATGTGCAATTCAAATAATTTGGATATAAATGGAACGTAATGTGAAATTTTCACATATGGAAAATGGGACCTATTACCATTAAATTCATGCTCTACGACAAATCATGGTATTAGGCACTTCATTTAAATGTAAATTTTCATAGAGCCAAAACAAGTGTGAAGGTAGTAAATATTTTACTCTTTGATACTCTTACATGTACTGTTTGCAAAGGAAATAAGATCTAATTATTAGAAAGGTCAATAGCCAAAATATTCTCCAACATGACAGTTTGTCAAACCACTTTATCAATAGAATTGTTGGGACCACAATGGCAACCTTGCCCAATGACATTACCTTATTGTAGCTAAAGGTTGGGGCATGTATGAACATGTTAGTGGCATAATCAACCTTGCATAGAAATTTGAACACGTAATGCATGTGTAAGTACGACATCCACTAACCCTCTTCCATGTTGCTAAGGATGAAATCATTGTGATGTCGGGCAATTGCATTCCAAGACATCAACAATGGACCACAGGGAGGTCATTGTCGAAAATTTATTAAACCATGTGAGAAAAAATATAGGGTACTTTTAATTCAAGAGAGACCCGGGGAAGTCACTCCATTGGTCAAGTTGACGCCATGTGCGATAAAAGTGAATCTACTTTTTCTAAAGGCATCACCAAATTGGGTCAAATTTTATCAATTTTTTTTCTCTAGTAGATATATATGGTATCTATTACATAGTAAAAAATGGTAACCAAATTTGATGATCTCTTTTTTGTATAAAACATACCGTTTCTAACTAGAATGACACAGAATTGAACTAAAACAATTACTACAAAAATGAAGATGACGAAAAAATTTGAAAAAATATAAAAAATATATTATCAATGGTTTTGTATCTCTAGTAAAAATATCATCATTTTAAAAATTATTTATGACATATAATATAGGGGTAGCAAACTTTTATTGCACGTAGTGGCCTAATGTGCATGGAGTGACTTCCCCGGGAAGAGAGACAAAAGTTTATACACATTTTGGAATCACTTTAGCTTGGATGAAATGATTCATACAATATTATATCTAAAATAGGATAGGTGAACAATATATGTAGTATATATTTTTATTAATAAAGTAAGGTATGTTATATTTGGAGGAACGAACAATTTATTTGAGGTTCAACAAATGTCTTTGGATTCGATGAGAAGTTGCCTCGATTGATTTAAAGTCATTGAATTTAGATGTTGGCAAAGCATGGGGTGGTCACTAAAAGTTTCAGGATGGATTGTTTCAAGATAGTGTTGCGACCAGGTACCATTCAATTTAATTTGCATGTGCCATTAATGTATTGATATAATTTTAAAATGATTTAACACCAATTTATGTCAGAATTTGAATATTTTGATAAATGGTATAGTTCAAAAACAAAATAGAGTCTATATAATAAGTTCATGGTGTAAATTATATTTACGTATCGGGTCTTGCAAAATACCTCTAAGTACAATTTTATATACTAATAAGGTGCCAATTATTCAAGAAATTTAGATAAATAGCCCATCTTTAACTAACCTCCAACCGCACATGGTTTACAGATATATATAGATTGTGATCTCCCCAAGCAACAAACACTTGGCATGTCTTTTCCTTATTGGAGATAATGGTGATAATGCCTTGGAATCCAAGGTATGAGATGTGCATGACTCTGACCACATAAACGCAGTCATATGTGATGCACTCTCCCAATTATTCATGTGCTATGATAAAAGGGCATTGTGATTACATTGGATTTTCTTTGAAAATCTAGTGTACGGATGCATCATGTTTGCATTTGGGGGAACTCGGAAATGTGATCCAAGGATGGGAAGGTTTGGCATAGTTTTCATCAAACAAACTGGTGAATCGCGATAGTGCTTGTTGTTGTTAAAGCTAAAATCAAACCACAAGGGGTGGACTCTTCATACCACATACGAACTAACGTGAATGTAGGAAGGGGTATTATTTGAGGCATTACCCTACAAAGTACACATAAGCGAGAGGTTTTATTTTTCTTTATTGTGTAGATTGAAGAAGGCTATTAAGAATTTTGAAGTAAATGTAGATGTGCAAAACGGGGATGTGAAATTTTGAGAAATAAATTGACAATAGATCTGCTAGTTTCATCCAAATCGCCTTTTTATTTCAGGGCCCTATAACTGTTAAGCAAACTGCTGCTAGCTTTTGGAGATTTTTTTTTTTTGGTTTTTGTAAATGGGTATCTCATCAACAAAAGGGTCATTTCCAACCCAAAGTGGAATCCCTAAACTTTTTTTTCCAATAGGGAAACTCAATTTGGAAAGCACAAAATGGTTTTTCAAGGCCCATGAGGTGTTATATTGTTGACTCTTCATGGTCAAATTTTTCGGTATCTCGTCAATAAGAGCTTCATATTAAATTATTTCCAAAATCTATTTTTGCGGGTGAACCCAATTTCTAAATCACATAATGATTATTTAAGCCCCTTATAATGTTTCACTACTAATTATTGGGGGTCCAATCATTTATTGTAAATCTCGTTAACAAGAGGGTCATTTCCAATACAAATTGTAACCCCCAAGAAGTTCATGTTAATCAAAAAATGGTAAATTTGTAAAATGACAAAATGGTTCTTCAAGGCCCTAGAAGTGTTTTGCAAATTGATCCTAACTCTTGAGGTACAATATCACTATATTCGTTAATCTGGGACTTTTTCGGCATTTTGAGACAATTACAAATATAAGAACATGGATAAAATCAAACAAATATTGGAGAATGTTGTAAGATGCAAATACTTTGAAGCGGGTGTTCATATCAAGAACCCAATTAAGAACTCATATCAAGATGGTTTAGGTAGGACGACCCAAACATTAGACCATGTTGTTGTGGTCCATATATTAATTTGAGACAAGAGAAAGTCTCAAATTAACGAATATAGTGATCAATTTGTTTTGTAAATGGGTGTGTCTCATCAATGAGAATGCCAATTCCAATCCAAAGTGGAGTCTCTAAATTTTTTTCCCCAATGGGAAAAGAATCAATTTGAAAAGGATATAATGGTTCGTTAGGGCCTTAACAATGTTTCGTTGCTAATTATCAGAGGTCCAAATTTTGTAATGGGTATCTCGTCAATGAAAGGGTTTTTTTTATGAACATTTCAGCCCCAAAAATTTCAATTTAATGGGGAGAATACTCTTTGGGAAAAGGACCAAATGGTCCTTCAAGGCCTTAGGAGTGTTTTGCAGATTACTATTAACTCTTGGGGGTCCTTTTGTTTTGTTTGTAAATAGGACGATGTCAACAAGAGGCCATTTTCTATCCAAAAGGCGACCCCAAAATTACTATTTCTATGGGAAAAAATCAACTTCCAAAATTCATCATAGTTCTTTAGGGCCCTAACAGTGTATTGTTGTTGAATATTGGGGGTCCAATTGTTTTTGTAAATGAGTATCTCATCAAGAGGGTCATTTCCAATCCAAAGTGGAACTTAGGTTGATGACTAGTGCCTCCATCCAAAAACGTGCTCTTTTTCATAACACTTCATGCTTTATATTGACTTTACATGGGTACACATGCATTGTTTTCTTAACACATTTTGGGATCATAATATTAAGTATAGGGTAGTGATTGGTTATTGTGGTTGTAACGCCTATGTAAATATAATTCAAGACCCCTCCACCCAGTACTCCAAAAGCTCTTCCATTGCCACCTTGGTGTACCAAATGTGCCTTATTATTTATTAAACGTTCGCAATATATGTTGATCATGGATTCATAACTTTATTCAACTGAGTCTTTATGCTCAGTGGGGTTGGGAATAAACCATATTCTATTTGGGATTATACTATGTTTGTTCTCACAACATAGCATTGCATTGGCAAAATCAAGCTGAAAAAACTCGAGTGAAGCAATGTACTAATATTATTAAAATGGAATGGTTGATAGCAACTAAATAATGTTATGTTTACATTTTGGAATGAGAAGACATAGTATATATCAAAAGATTCTAACCACTTCATAATTAAAATCCATATGTCTTCTCGGGGAGGTCACCCTACGAAAAGTAGTAAACCACGTGAGTTAAACTGTAGGGTTCATTTTATTCATTGGAGGAAAAATTTATATAAGACTTGGATCTACCATAGCCTTCAATTAATGCTTGAAACGTCATTATATGTAAAATAGGGTATTGGAAAAACCCTCCTTTTTTTCAGTAGTAGATATAAATTAGTATGAATAAAGTCATGGGAGAACAAATTTAATATTAGGATGAGTATAATCCCTAGTCCTTCTAGTAGACATATGAAAAATAATTCATTTTCAGTACAATATAGTGATCTCGGGGAGATCACTCCATTGTAGAGTTGAACACCACGTGCGAACAAAGTTTGCTACCCCTATATTACATGTCATAAATAATTTTAAATTTTACGATATTTTTTCTACATATACACAACCATTGATGGTATCTTTTGTATATTTTTTTGAAATTTTTAGTCATATTCATTAATTGTAGCAATTTTTTTAGTTCAATTCTGCGTCATTCTAGTTAGAAACGGTATGTTTTATTAAAAAAACAAATCATCAAATTTAGTCACCATTTTTTACTATGTAACATGTACCATTTATATCTACTCATGAAAAAAAATTGATAAAATTGTGACCCATTTTGGTGATGATTTTTACATTTTTTTACATTTTTTACATCTAAAATGATCGCACGTGGTTGTTCAACTCTACAATGGAGTGATCTCCCCGAGATAGTGATGAGCTTTCTTTTCTACTCAAAGAAGTAAATGAAGGGTGGGCAATGATCGTCTGATAGTATCTTTAATGTTCTTGAACACTCACCACATTTGTAATTAATGTTTAGTGTTTTTGAACACTCACCATAGTTGTAATGCATTATGAAGCACTAGTTTTTTTGTTCTGCTGCAATTTTTATTTCATTTTTGTGATTTGAATGGTTACTCAATTGCTATGCTCGTTTGTTTTACATTGCTTTCTAGTTTGGTTCAAATATGCTCATGTACATTGCATATGTCCACGCCAAACACTTACCCTAAAACCTTTAATGTCTATATGAGCAAATGCCTAAGTTTTATAAGTACTATAGCGTGCCAAGAATTAGGCTACATTTGGACTTATAATTACCTATAGGGTGTTGGAAATTAAGACCAAATAGTTTTTTTTCTACTAAAAGGGTCTCTTAAAATCATAATTACTAGGTAAATAGCCCCCAAACAAATACTCGGTTAACGCACGTGGTTACAAAATATAAGGGGAAGTGACCTCCCCGAGTATGTCTTACATATATCACGTGGAGGTTGATCCACGTGAGCTCCAAAATGGACTTCAACAACTTTTGGAGCATTTCGTTCTTAGAGGCATGAAGGTACAACAATCACTAAGATGCTTTTCAAATAATAATTCAAAACATTTTTTTGCGATCCATCCAAAAAGGAATGTTGCAAGGTACCATTAAATGATCACACACCCATATTGTTAAAAGTACCCAAAACAAAAGTTGGTCATTGTTTAACCCTTAAAATGTCACATAGGCCTCACATGGCTTTTGGGGGTGGGGGGGGGGGAGGGGGGCTTTGGAGACAAGAATGATGCACTATTGTTGTTGTTAACTTCACTTTTGGTCCGTTCTTGGGAAAGTAACCCGTGTTGTAATACTTCTATCTTGCTAAGAGAAATTACCAAAGACTTAATTTGGAAAAGGGTATAAAATATGGTAAAATACGTAGAAAGACACAACGTGTTATTCTATGCAAATAAGTAGTATTTCAAGCCACCTGCACATGATTGCATTTCTTATAACTATGTTGTACTCACGCTAGTTTTAGGCTTTGGGACATATATATTCATTATATGATACATTGATATAAAATTTTCATGAATCAGTACAATCGGAATCTTCTTATACACAGGGGTTCATTCCATGTCGAGAAGGAAGTTTAAATTTCAACTGTATGTGCATGTAGTCATTTATGTGCTTTATAGCAACTTTGGTTTTTATGCGACCAACATTCGAGAACTGAAAATCGTTCATCGTAAGTCATCTCACTTTCTTTCTTTCTTTTTGGCACAAATTGAGAAAATCAATTGCAAAGGAACCCAAAATACAACCAACCCGGGCGAGCCAACGCAGCCCGAGTGGAACTCAAGAAATGATGCTCATCTGAGGTCTATCCATCCAAGTGACAACTAAGTTACTCCAAGTCACAATAAGGTTTCTGACCCCCCACGTACAGTCGAACTCGTTAAGGACGTCTTGGTAGGCCACATCCGGGGCCTCTTCCAAATCCTTAAGCGTCCGTTGACTCAATCCTACCATAATCTTGTAAGGCATCCCAAATGATTTGACGTGTTTTTTTGACGGGCCAATGTAAATTGTTGAAAACCAGGTCATTCCGTTGGCGCCAGACAATCCACAGAATTCCACTTCTGAGAAAGAACCAGATACGATTGAACCGTTTAAGTGTTTTGCAAAGAGGTTGATCAAAAAGGCATTGCATCATAGAAAATGACTTCCGTGGGCCAAGATTCCTCTTATTAGCAAAGAGTTGCCAAATGATGTTGGCAGTATATCGCCACCCGTGTTGAGCCAGTGGACAGCTATAAAACCTGTGTTCGACGGATTCCACCGACTGAGGACCACAATGGGGGCAGCTCTTGTCAATCTCCGCCGAGATTTTCCCGCGCTACTCGTTAACCGCGACCGCCTCATGGATGACCGACCACAAGAAAGCCGCCTCTTTTTGTGCCTTATTTTTATGCCAGATGATATTCCACTTGGGGTTGGTGGAGGGAGGGATTTCATTCCGCCATTTGTGTGGAATTGGCTTCTTGAGGGTAGTTTGCTTAGTAATCCACTTCCTCCCCTCTTTGGCCGAGTATGCCAGGAAAGGGGTAGCCTCCGGCCACCACCAACGAGCGGGGTCAAAGAAAAACTGGTCAAGTTTCCCGTAGAAAAGGTTGAATTTAGTTTTGTTGCTCCCTTTAGTGAGGCTATCCGTCACTTTCAAAAAACATGTGATGACCTTTTAAAGGGCTAATGAGTTTATAGCCGATAACTTTTAAACTTCACCGTATTTGAAACCTTGTTGTTATAGTGATCACTATATTCGTTAATTTGAGACTTTCTCTTGTCTCAAATTAATATATGGACCACAACAACATGGTCTAATGTTTGGGTCGTCCTACCTAAACCATCTTGATATGAGTTCTTAATTGGGTTCTTGATATGAACACCCGCTTCAAAGTATTTGCATCTTACAACATTCTCCAATATTTGTTTGATTTTATCCATGTTCTTATATTTGTAATTGTCTCAAAATGCCGAAAAAGTCCCAAATTAACGAATATAGTGATAGTGATAGACTTGAACTATCGATCAAAAGTAACAAACACCATAGATTGGTGGGAAAACGATTACATAAGGTGATCCTCAAGTGCTAATATATCAAAAGGTTTCTTAAAATGTGAACACTACATGAAGCATAGAGGATAACAATTGATGGAAATTTGAAATTAGTTTTAGAAACAATACACAAATACATTTAAGAAAATTGAAATTGAGAGTCTCATTTTATGGCGTATAGGCCATTAAGGGCTAACCCACAATTGGTGGATTAGAGACCACCCTTACAAGACACACAATCATCACTTCATTCCTAAATTTGGATCCAAGTTGAACTCTAGCGAGCGTCTAGTAGTGGGAGAAATATATTTGGTCGTGAGAGGTCAACAAGGAGCTCAAGTGGGTCCTTTAGGACGTAATTCTAAGGGCATGTTCACACGTTGTACGCCAAACGCAAACACAAAGGGGTGCTAAATCAGGTAACATTATTTTAGAGGGGATTAGTCTCCTAATATCTCCCACACGTTCACACTTATATGAGCTTCATGAATTGTGGGTCCCGTGGTCAAATTTAATATCTTACAATACACAAGGTTTCACATAGAAATAGTCGAGGCTAATATTCTATTTGGTCAAAGATTGTGAGGTATTGATAGTCGATTCTCTTATAAAGGAGTTGAAAGCTGGGCCGCATTAGACCCAAATTATTCTGGCCCAGAAGAGCTTTCCGGGCCCCACCATCATGACAATAGTGGTTGGTCCTGACATGTGGGTCCAGCTCCTGGGCTAAACCCGGGCAATATCCCAATGCGATATTGATAACAAGTGAAGATGCCCCAAGGAAGGAGTTAGTGGGCAGGTATGTGTGGCTAGTAATTTCATGTCATTTCTATCAAATGAGGGGAAAATGTTGGGTTTCAAGTATTTTAGTAATAGATTAAGATCTTTTCGTGAGCGGTAGGTAACCGCAAACCGGGTTTCACTTAATGGCCATGTACCATAATTTGTTGTGAGGAAGAGATTGTGCATATCATTAAAGAATCATGACTAAATATCTAGCAAGAGGTAAGTGGATGACCAGCCATGGGAAAAATGTTTAGTAATCCACCTACTCAAGTTGGTTATCAATTATTTTAACCTAGCAGCTCATGAACATATGTTGCAATTATGGATGACATTTTGTCTCCATGGATGAACAATCGTGACAAATTTTGACAAGGTTCTTTTAGCTCTTGGATGAGCAATTGGTCATGTAAACACATGTTGGACTATATGACATTTTGTGATTTAGATGGATGTGTTTGAATGTGTGTCCATCCTTTTGTGAAAAATTCAAAGCAGAGGAACAACAATCCTTTCCCCATGAATATTACTTCAATAAAATGATCGGTCTTTCAAAGTTTGTACATATGTTTTCTAGATGAAAGGCTTCAATGACGGTAATAAATATTCCTATGGATATTTTAATATCTACAGAGTTTGATTGAAAATCCCTTTACCCCCCCCCCCCCACACACACACCCATTTAGATAAATAGATAGAGGCATTTTGCAAAGTGGATGAGTTATAAGAGGTTGTAGAGTGAAGGTGAATCATGTCCTTGTCAAATTCCAAGTAGAAGTATGCATAGTCTTAGTTATTTCTCACACACAGAGACCTTTGATTTTCTTAGACAGCATGTTCATGTAGTTCCAACACTTCAAAACTCTACATTTTAAAAATAGCTACAAAAACTTTAAAATTTTATGTTGCTCTCAATGGCGCAAACAATTATCACGTTGGAATAGTGTATAAGGCTTTGTTGGCCTTCTGTCTCAAAAAAAGAAAAAGAAAAAGGAATAGTGTATAAGGCATAATTGTATTGATAACCCAAAACTTTGTTGATTTATCAATTGTCAGTCACCCTATTCATGCAGTTGACTCGATTCTTTTCAAAGGTTCAAAATTAGTTGAGGTTTTGGCTTATGCCAGAATAACGATACTAAGAGTTTTATAATGATAACCCGATTCCCTCAATGATATCAATAGAAAACTCCTACTGATATTAATACAAACAAGCCCATTAAAAATTCCTCTCATTGGTGTAGAGGGGTCGGTGGCTTGATGACCTCGGAGGTCCTTTTTGTTATGCTACTCGCTAGTCTTACCTTGAGTTACCATCAGTGTGTAATTTTGACAAAGTAATGCAAGTTATTGACATTTGACACGCAAAAACTTGCACACAAATAATTGCACTTCAATTAACACGCAAATTTTAGAATTTGACGTGTGAATGTGACTTGTGAATTAAAAAAAAAAACCACACATCAATTGACATGCACGATTTAGAATTTGACATGTAAGTGTGGCTTGTGGAGAAAATAACCACACATCAATTGACATGTTAAAAATCGAAATGATACGTACTACTAAGCATGTGTGGTTAGCAGCCGAGGTGACATTTTAGAAGAAAATGTAGTTGTCAATTGACATTTAATTTTGTTTTTGAAATGTCACGTGACACTTTGGATTTGAAGTTGAACGTCAAATGAAAGTTGTCAAACATATACACCGAGTTACCATAATTAATGACTTATAACCCATAAGTAAA
The DNA here is from genome assembly GCA_964035585.1 of Polytrichum formosum. Classification (NCBI taxonomy): domain Eukaryota; kingdom Viridiplantae; phylum Streptophyta; class Polytrichopsida; order Polytrichales; family Polytrichaceae; genus Polytrichum; species Polytrichum formosum. The sequence continues at coordinate 21,578,309 of OZ037940.1, read as the reverse complement.
AGTAGTAGCTAATTTATGTAGGTGTATCGTATGTAAGTAAGGCCATCGACAAAGATCACTTAGCCTCCTTAAAATATGTCGACGGGCATTAAGATAGTACTAATGTGAGACAAACCGCATCTTCGATGATGACAAGATTGACGTATTATTCCAAGGCAACCGAATGGCGTGCAACACTTGTGAAGGTTGTGATCGATGCCTAAATTGAGGAAAAATCTAGGTGAGGCCCCGGGCATTTAATATTGTTGTAAAGGGGGAGGGTAGTACGAGAAAATTCCCACTTTCCATAGATTAGTAGTATTCAGCACACATGCATAGTGGTGAAGTGAGCGTTGACCGACGGCACGGTCAAACCTCTTTAAAAAAACATTGTAAGACGAAGGGCTTCGTGGGTTGGCCGAGGGGATTGGGGAGTCAAAGTTCGTGAGATCCGCAAAGTTGACAAGCTTAAAAATGGGAGAGAGTGGGGGTGTATAGCTGTGGATAATGCATGTCGAGGGGTGGGTGGAGGCCCATGAAATAGCATGCCACTATTTGCATGCACGGATTTAAAATCTTAAGTGTGATTATTTTCTAATTAAGCTCGATGCGAGTGCAACGAGCACATCCCCATGGGTGCCCAATTTTGGAGGGAATAAATGTTAAGTAAAACAACAAGATTCTCATGGCTCAATATTGTAAGCATGACTCCCGGGACTTCACAAAAGCAAGTAAGTATCTCACTTTCGGACTCAACTTGAAACTCGTCATTAAGATCTTTTCTCTCTCTTTTTTTGGCCCAAATCGAAAATTCAATTGCAAGAAAGGAACCAAAACACAACCACCTCGGGAGAACCAACGCAACCCAAGGGGAAATCCTTGTCACTAAGATCTTAATATCTTAAGTGCTCCATAGTAAACACTCATGCCTCACTATTGTATGCATAACTCCGGCACTTCACAAAAGCAAGTAAGTACCTTTGTTCTGAACTCAACTTGAAACTTGTCACTTAAGTGTTCCATAGTAAGCAAGCAATTTCTCTTCCTTCATATACATGTATATTCACATGCATAACATTACTAAGTAACTACATGATGATCTCTTTCCAAAGAAAGAGGTTGCGCTTAAAAAACTCTAATAATTTAGAAATATTTATAGAAAACTTTGCAATACACAACTTGAGTGCTCCCCATGAACGGGGAGTCCTAGAATAAAAAGAGAATTATGCTCATGTGATACATGGTCCCATGGAATACAGACAAGGAGCTGTATAATATTATGTCACATGAAGTAATCAACCGTAAAGGAACTTTGAATTACGTAGGTTGGTTGCTCACCAATGCCTTGCTTTCTTAGAAAATCAATCATCAAGAACACATTATGGTAATCATCTTCAAAACATTAAAGATTCACCAAGAAGCTCACATCAAGGAGCAGTGTGATGGTTGACCCATAAAGAGATGAATTCTTGTACTATATCCTTTTATTTCAATTAGTGTGGATTGCAATATGGTGTTCCAAACTGCTATGTGGACAAAGGTTTTTACTAGTCACCACAATATATATAATATAATATAATATAATATATATAGGGTACACTTTATAAAGCATAGAAAGTTTGATGGTAAGAAGTCTTTTTTAGAAATTTATGGCACCACCCCGTGTAGGGTTTTTAGTGTCACTTACTATTTGGAATTACGTAGTGCTATAACTATTTATTATAGATCTTATCACGTCCTTTTTTTATACACTAATAATACAATCATGAATGCACATGAGACACTAGTGTTCAGAACTTTCAAACTTTGTACATTACAAAAAGATTTACACTTGAACATAATATTGTGATTGCTATGAGCTCGAACCACCTGACCATAGGAGAGAAACAATAAGATGATCCTCTCTCCTCCCCCGAGCTCACTCTTATGCCCAAAGGCACTCCTAGTCTTATCCATCTTTATCCATAGTATCTAAGATATACTTTTAGAAGTCTCCAGTGTTACTAAATGTGGATTGAAGCTTTCTTATATATATACATAGATTGTTTTACCATATGCTCCATTTTCATCTTTTGGCTCAATCGCAATCCATTACTTGGAACCGTCTAATTCCAACTTGATGCATTCATATATTCTTCTAGTTGGAACTGTCTAATTCCAACTTGATCCAATCATCCATTCTTCCAGTAGAAAATGTCTAATTCCAACTTCATTCATCCATTCCTCTCGTTGGAATTGTCCAATTCCAGCTAGATTTCATTCATCCATTCTTATAGTTAGAATTGTCTAATTTCAACTACATTCATTCATCCATCCGTTAGAGTCGTCTAGCTCCGATTCATATCTTCTAGTTGGAGTTGTCTAACTCCAACACAAAGATCTTCCAAAGGGAGGTGTCTAACTCCTGTGCACAATTCTTTCATGGGTTGTCTGACCCAATTCTTTCTTTGGGGTTGTCTGACTCCAAAAACCATCTGCTCACATGCTAAGTACATCACAGTATGGTTAGTCTTTCTTTCATGCGTAATTAAACACTAAACCTAGGTATATGTCAAATCTCAAATTTTATCCACAAAGTTCAAATTGGTTGTTTGGACATTAGAGAACATTAACATTTTTATTTGGTAAACAATATATCAACCATTAAGAATTTAGAGCATTGCGTAATTCCAAAGAGTAAGTGGTAAGATTTACCTTACACAATGTAGTCTACTTGAAATTATCGGTGAACCCTATTAATGAAAGAAGGTGTTCCAAGTGTTTCTCACACATTGCAATCCATTAATATGAGTTTCTTATGATGTCAATGGTAATTACTTCGGGTGTCTCTAGTTGAAATCAAGGTCCCAAGCAATACTATGATAAATAAGCATGCCCCATCTAGACCCTTCATGGAGTGGACATGCCAATTTTACAAGTATAGTATCCAAGATTGTAATTTGGGATCATGTTTTCAAGTAGACTAAATAGTCCTATTAGTGTGGGTAGAAAGTTAATGTGAAAATAATTATTGTAGGCCACAATAATCTCTAGTTAGGGTGGAAATAATGTGGGCAAAAGACCATGGGTCTTCCCCTAAGTCTTCTTGAAAATTCCAACCAACACCTTGAATGATAGTTCATGGATAAAATTAGCATAAAATAAAATAGTCTCACTCATCAAATTTTTGGGAAAAATCTAAACCACACTATTTTTAAACTAGGTATTTAGCATGGGTTCAACATAACATTACACAACCCCTTGGCTGCGTTTCGTGGGACTGAGTTTCATATGAGCATAATTCCCCTTTCATTACGGGACCCCCCATTTATGGGGAGCACTTATGTTGTGTATTGTGAACTCTTTGACAAGCAACGATAAATTATCATAGTTTTTTTATATAATTTTTTTTAATCAAAATTGTTTCTTTGGAAAGAGACCATCATTAAGCTGCATAGTAATATTATGAATATTGATGCAACCCACAATAATGGCCGGTTTACACCATGGACCACGAAGTCGGACCATGGAAGATGGCATGTTCCAATGGTCCGACTTGATGGTCCAACTTCCATGGTCCGATTTATTCAAAAATCAATCTACAAAGCCTTTGGGCCCCTCACTAGGTGTAAACCGAATGTGGACCAAGAGGAATGACCATGCACCAAAAAGTGAATGTGTTAATTATTTTTAATATATGCTTAAAAAGGGCATTGAAAACAAATCAAGTCTGACCATTCTCTTGCCTTTTCTTGTCTTCATCTTTTCTCCCCCCAATAAATTTCATTAAAAATTTATTATAACAACATTTCTCTGCCATTGGCCCGTGCCTTTTTCTACCAGAGCACCTCCTTTGCCTCTCCCACCACAAAACCCATTGGACCATGTCAGTGGATAATGTAGGCCTTAAATATGTCTTTTGGGGACCTCGAAATCCACGGTCACTCCGACATTTTTTCTTTGGTGTGAACCGAAGTGGTCCCAGGACAAGTTCAACAGCCAATCACAGATTTACAAGACCTTGGGACGACTTCACAATCCATGGTGTAAACAACCCCTACGTTTCATGATAAAAAGTACACTAAATATGATATTTAGTTTCACAAATTGTTCGGAGATACACAATCCTATATCATTTTACCATTCGTCCTATATATCATTTTACCAAGAAAAGTTGTTCAATTCTATAATCTCCGAATAATCAATTTGACATTTGTTGGTAAACTATAATATATACATAGTAAATAGATATAGCATTGAGTAATTCCAAATAGTAAGTGACCCTAAACACAATATTTAGTGTAGTGTGGGTTTTTTTTATAAAAAAATTATTATTATTTATTGGTTGAGATAGAAGGCCAACAACCAACGCCAAAGCACAGGAGGCAGCTAACCACATGGCAAGTTTTTGTCAAGTAGAAAGGAGATTTCACAACTGGGAATCGAACCGCCAACCTCTTCCTTAAGATTTGGGTATCTCTCCAGCATCATCCAGTAGTTTAGGGTCGTCTCGGACCATGTAGTGTGGGTTCTAGAGATGGACCATGGCCCATATCAATGGGCCTATTCACAGTGCCGTATATGCAATTGCAGAGGTCCCATATATAGATAGATTTTTTAAGAACTACAAACAATGGTCATTGGTAACAATAGGATGTAGTTGTCCTTCTCAGGACTTGGGTACATCTATCTACGTACCCGCGATTTCCAAGCAGACCGTGTCATGAGCTATGGGAATGTTCCTGCACCTTACAAGCATTGCGTTGACAAAAACATAAACAATTCTTAAGAAAGATAAAACAATGTTAGAGCCGATGGCTTTGTGAACATTCACTAGCTAGAAAGCCGGTCAAAATGGGATGATATGAGCCATTAATCAACTACCCAATCCTGTACAAATTGAGTATGCTCCTCTAATTAGGCTACTTAATGTCCTTAAACCCCAGTTTGATCATTGTAATGCACAACATTGAACATCTACGTGCTAACGTAGGTGTGCCTAAACCGAACACAACGATAATTTGGACACCCATAGTGGATGGTATGTGGTTAGGTGTGGATCTAAGAATGGACACCAAAAAGCTAGATGTTGAAAAGAGATTGGACTATGTGCTCAAATGCGCTAACCATTTCAGTTTCAATAGTCTACATGATTGGGGGTGGGGGAGGACCTAGATGACCACTTAATGAGCACATGAATTTTTCATTTTGAGAATGCATAAGATGCTCACATGAGCTTTGATATATTATGAGGCGATTTACTACGGGCACGATTTGGATTTGCTAATCATCTTGCCCTAAATCTACGTTTCATATTTTTTGAGAAGCGAGTCCAAGGAGAGAGAAAAGCTTCCATGAAAGGCACGTCTATCTTATGTATGTTGGAGTTTTGTTATATTTTACCTTTGCAAAAAATTGAAATATCTTCATTTTTGGGCACAAACTGAAAAGATTCAATTGCAAGAAAGAACCAAGTACAACTACCTCGGTGTAAACCTGGAACCGAGGGGCATCAAGAAATAATGCCCATCCGGGGCCTAACCTTCCACGTGACCACTAAATTGCTATGAGTCACAATAAGACCTTTGACACACCGCACCAAATCAAATTCCTCAAGAACATCTTGATAGGCAACGTCTGGGGCTTCTTCCAAGTCCGTGAGAGTCCGTTTCCACTTAATTCTACCATAGTCCGGCAAAGATTCACATATCACTTGGTGTATCTTCTCCACATGCCATTGAAGGACACTAAAAACAAGATCATTCTGTTGGCACCAAATAATCCATCGAAGGCCACTTCTCATAAAGAACCAAATGCGAGTAAATTGTTCTAGTGTCTTGCAAACGGGATGATCAAAGAGGCATTGCTTCATTTAAAAAAACTTTCAAGGGCTGAGGTTACCTATTTTGGCAAAGAGTTGCCACATAATGTTAGCAACATAATGCCACACTTGTTGAGCCAGAGGGCAGTTGAAGAACATGTGCTCCATTGACTCCACAAATTGCGAGCCATAGTGAGAACAACTTTTGTCAATCTCCACCAAGATTCTCCCACACCATTCATAAACTGCCACCACCTTATGAATGACTGACCACATGAAAGCCGCCTCATTTTGTGCCTTATGCTACACTCGTATTTGGTTTCGTCTCCATAAAAATAAAGTATTGCAAACGGATGGTGGACTTAGGGAAGTGCCCATAAAATCTGCACTAAGTTGCATTGGACATAGGCTAAACTCTTTGAAGTTACCAACACTAGCCACCCATTCAGTGAGAATGTCCTTTGGGTTTCTATACATGCCAACCCATTCTTGTGATGTGGGTTGAGCTTTGTGTTGGCCAAGCATCCTATCACAAAAGGGTCCATAGAACTCCACTAACTTAACCCAAAAATCATAGTAAATCTCGGTAAGGGAGAATTTAGCTTTTGCTTCCTCCCATTCCAAAAAATCATTCATGTCGGGATCCCAACTATCCCGGAAGTATCTTAAGCCTTTCCTATAAAAGAGTAAGAGCCATATCCATAGTAATACCAAAGTCTAGACCTTGATATTCCATCTTCCACCAAAGGTGGAGTTGCAAAACATCTTCTGCAACAAATAGGGAAAGGTATATGACCATTCGCGCCATCATCTTCCACGATTGAGCAATGTGGCGCCAAACTTTTGAACCACCTTTGATGGAGAAATTAGGAGAAAACAACCAAAAAAAGGGATGGACCCCAAGAACCATGGTAAGAAGGTTGCAATTATGTGATGAGGTACCTCAACAAGGTTTGCAAATATGACTGGTTGGATAGAAGTGCTTGAAAGATCCATTTGCTCACAAGTGCTCTCATAGCGCCCTCCAAGGAAGTAAGACTAAGTCCCCCAACCTTCTTCGGCATTGTATAGTCGTCCCATCTCACACATGCTCTGGCCATGTTCTCAAATTCAGACCACAAGGAGTTGCACAACAAGGCCTTAATCTTCCCCAATCCTTTCTTGGAACCAACTCACACCGCGATGAAATACCAAAGTGATGACATCGACACCTGATTCACAATGAGAGTCTCACTAGCAAGGGACAAGTGTGTAGAACTCCAGTACTTGAGTTTGCCCTTGACCCTATTCACCAAAAACTGATCATCGTTTTGCAACTCTAGATGAAGACCAAAAAGTGTACTGAGTAATTTCAACAAATCTTCATTTGCAGCCCACTTCCACTGACATTTCTACACCCAATCTAGTGGAATTCCTCGGCCGCACCAGTACGCCACACTCAAAAAAACTAAATATTTTGCGAACATATGAGAATATGTTGTGTTTTGATAAAACATAACCATGACATCAACTCACAAAAAACGAGTTCTGTGCAAGTGGGTTGGGCTAGCACCTGAACCAAATTTAAGAGTGACCAGATCAAGTAACATGGAGGCTGCAGGTAACAAACACACAAAGTAACCAAAGACAAGCACCACCAATTGGGCGGCTAGGGCGAACCGACCCATACATTGGTACCTTACCGGATGTCTAGTGATGTCACATTCGAATGAATCGGCCCTCAACCTCATAGGGGGTCTTTTTGTATTGGAGCCACTTCATCCACAATATGTAGGATGGTTGATTTTAAGTGAGTGCCACGAATCCCCAGCCGTTCGCCCTCCCCGGTAAGGTACGGATATATGGGTTGGTTCGCCCCAGCCCAATTGGGCTCAATAGCCAAAAGGAGAATTCACGGAAAATCGGGAGCCAATGAGCAAGGGGACCCTCACTTGAGGGATCAAGTCCCGATCAAGTCAAGGTAGAGGGTGCTAAAACCATCACTTTAAGCAAGCATATATCCTATATTTAGATTACTTAAGAATTTAATTTTCTCATTGACCAAATTAAAGGGGATTCCAATGCACCAAAGTATGTATTTTTTGCATTCCATATACAAAAGTAATAAGGGTTCAATGTTTAATTGGTAGATTACTCGGCATTGTTGGGAACTTGATGTTTAGGTGGTGAACATTCTCAACACACACACACATATATATTATTGGGCAAGATTTTAGGTGTTGGTTTTAGTTATCTTAAAAACCATATGTCAAAATTGGGTCACTAAGGCTTCTACCTTATGACCTTGTCATATACAATTAAAGATCAAACTTGCAATGATTGGTTGGGCCAAGATAGAACATATAATGAACCCTTATATATGCCTTAGATTGTGGAGCTTCCTCTCAAAGTTGCCCCATTCTTTTTGGATAGTTTTAAAAGTTCAAGCCCAAACTTGACCTTATGTTTTTTTCAAGTTTGGGCGTGAACTTGGAAACAATCCAAAGAGAGAAGGAACCAAAGCTCTACCATTTTAGGCACGTTTTCTATTGCATCACCCCCCTCCCCCCCCCAACCTTGCAAGCTTGAGCTTGAACTCATAATGACTTGGTTTTTAATGAGACTAAGTGGCATATCCAAAAGGTGTGTCATGTGATTTAAGAGATGCTCACAAATGTTGGTAGAATTGCTTGGCATAAACCTTTGAAAGATTATAATAACGTGCTTCATTTGACTAAAGATGGACGTTTTGAAGGAGTCTAATTATACTTCTTGTGTGAGAGAGCTTTTTGCTTGTAGAAGCAATTTAGTGGTTATCTGGAAAAATCCGTCAAATGATGGCCACCATTACTTGAGTCTCCTCAACCATCCTTGTGGTCCATTGGTGGTTGTATTCGTGCTACCTTTTGCGATTGAAATTCTTTTAGTTCATACCTTAAACTTTACATACATACAAACATACCTACATACATGCATGCATCCATGCAAGAGGGTGCCAATATGGAAATGATATGCCTTCAATATATGAAAAGAACAGGGTCTTCCATAAGGAAGTCTCCAACCTTGACTAAGGTAGAAATACCCAAACCGGTGAACTACCCTCTACTCGTGCAGTAGACTTCCATCAAAATAGTGAAGTGCCATTTCTGAAACCGATAATTGTGAGGCTGGTAGCTTGAAATGCATGTACAATCCGTTTAACCAAATTTAGTCATGTTTGACTAGCATCAATCACAATTTAATGTACTCATGAGTCAACCAGTTTAGGTGATGTTCTATGTGGAAATGAGCATTACCGTGTTCGGTTTAAGGAGAATCTAGTGAACGAGTAGGGGGTTCGACAAACTTTCCACTTTGAGAAATTGTAGAATTTTTTTACAGGGAATAAAAATATGAAACAACTTGCATTCTTCATGCATCCTTCTCTTCTATCTTGGAAAATTATCTCATGATTGTAAGACCATATCTTCAATGCAAATCACCTTATTTTCACGGTTTATGGTATTTCTACCTTAGTTTGTTAGTCGTTCCATTTCAGTACCAAAGATGTTGATGAGGGCTCTAACTTTATGCACAAGGGAATGTGCTAGACTAACTCAACCTTTTGCATGTAAGCCCCAATGACGGAAATGAGATGGGCTTCTTACACATGGAATGCACTAGGTTGGTAACTTTCATGTGAAAGAATGCCCCCAATCAACCATCTTATTGTGTTGGATAACACTAGAAGAAAATTTATCTATTTCAATCATCCATTGCAACTTGTTCATTACAATTCATAGTGAGAAAATGCACCTTTCAAATACCATAACTAAATAAGGGGAGGCCCAATTTTCACTTCGATTTTTGTTCATGCTTTATCATACATTTGCTAATGCAGCGCAAGTTTTGTTGTGTCAATTGATTGTAGAAACTAGAGAACATGATGAAAACTCAACGAATTGAATAATGCCCACACACCTTCACTACACTAAACATCGTGCTTAGTGTCACATGCTATTCTATATCATTGTGGTCACTTTTCTAATTACTCTTCTTATGGAAAAGTTTACAAGTATTGTAATGGATGATCGACATTTGGATAAAATCCATGCCAATCATTGAAACGAAGTTTGATATACTTTGCATCCTAACATTTACATAATGAAATATTCTCATGGATGATTGAAACTTGGATCAAAAATCACTTAGCAAGTGATAGTAATTGCAACATTGTAAATCTAGAATTTCTACAAGGAACGACAAATAATATTAGGTTCCTATTTAGTGTTGGTGACACTAAATAGAATATTTAGTGTAGTCATACTTGTTGTCGAGCTCATGGTGGAAGCAGTTTTGTTTTTTTTTGGGGGGGGGACCCACCCGGTTTTATTTTTTGTTATCATTTTCATGTAGCACTTGAATCTGGCGAGTTTTAAATGCAGGTTCTAATGATTGCTCTAATATTAGCTCACAATTGATTTGGAAAATCTCACAATCCCGAACACCCAATCATCCACAACGGAACACTTGAGAGAACTTTAAGTTAATAAACAAAGTGCAAAATCGAATCGTTTGACCCCCCCCCCCTTTTCCCCGTTGTATGTAAGTATGATATGTATTGTACGGCCATCAAATTTGCACCCTTCTTTTTTTAACATGCTTCAAGGCTCTCCGAAGAAGAAGAAGAAGGAAAAAAAATGTTGCTCTAGTCGTTCATTCAAGCATGAATGGGGACAAGTTTGTTGCTAACTTTCTTTAGTCAAACATGCCCAACCGTATCTCGGGGAGGTGATTCCCCTGTACATTTTGTGTGCTAGTACACGCCTATGTGAGACCAAATGTGGTTATATTTAGCTTACTTTGAATACTCTAGAATATGCTATTATAACTCAATCTAGACTATCCATGAGTGTGTTTTTTTGTAAACTTGGGGTTATTACTTCTAAAGAGATCTCACAAATTTTGTCCCTAAGAATTGAAGGTCGGTACCTAAATAGTCTCATACAATAGCCCCGACAGGTGGAAACTTTGAATGTTACGAGAATTCTCCCTTTGCACAAACACGATTGGGCCCCCTATTCGGAATGGAGAGATGGGTTGGTGATTTCACGAGCCGAGGTAAGAGAATTCTAGCCATAACATGTGCCTCATATTTGGGGGCCTTTGTTCCAAGGTTGGTCCCTCTTTTTTTGGAACAAGTTTCAATGGCTTCGGTTCGGTCAAAACCTAAAATCTAGCATTGCATGTTAAATAAAGGGTGGAACCAATCTTAGAAGTTAGGACAAAGTTCCACTTGGTTAGGCACATGTGAAGGCGAAAATTCTTTTATCCTTGGCCCACAATATTCACTCGTGCTTGTTCCCATCGGGAGAGCCTAGGGAAGCGTGGCGAGGGTGTAGCCTTGCTCCAAGGTTGGTCCCCTCTTTTTTTGGAAAATCATTCAAGGTTACAAGTCTAGTCAAATGCCGGAAATCTTGCATTCCGCTTCCTAAAAAAGGATAGAATTAGCCTCAAGACAAAAATTTGCACCATTAGGCATGTGTGGACGCCAAAATTCTCTTACGCTCCACCCACAAGACCGCCGCTTCCAATTCGAAGACATGGGATGTAGTGTGGCTAAAACCATGTAAGCTTAAGCAACTTCTTATTTTGGAGGATGGTCAAGTTCTCAATAGTGGAGTCAAGGGCGACATTTAAATAATGCAAAGTAAAAAAAAGAAGCCAATCTTGGGACATTAAAAGCTCCACAACATGAAGACATGTTTAGACATGCAAAGACCCGAACTCTCTACCCATGGCCCGAGGCCCTAGGGCCTTGTAGCTTCCTACTAAGAGCCACATAGGCGATTGATTTTTCACCTATATCTTGTAAGTGCTCATGGGGTCATATGTGACCACAAGTCTCAGTTAAACCTTTCCCTTATCCACTTAACTTAGTCAAAATGAAAAATATTACAATGTGTGTAGAACATGTCGTATGTTTTAAAGCTCACCTAGCTCGTGAAAGTGCAGGCTTGTCCTTCTTACATATGTTTTGGCGCATAAGAAGATATGCCACATGTACCATTAGGATCAATTGGTTCAAAATGTTAACCAACAAAAAATCATGTGATTGAAATGGAAACCACGATAGGGGTGGTTGAATGTTGCTCCAAAAATAATTCTTTGGATGTGTTCACTTGTGTGATGCAAATGTATGTGATTCAAATGCAAATTGACATAGCATTAGTTGCAAGTCAATTCTTTTGTTTGGTCATTGAGATATGCATACGTGTTATTCGAATGCAAGTTAAAAAAAGAGAGGTTAATGTGATGTAATTTGCTTTCCCATTCCATTGTGTGTAAATGAGATGCAAATGTATTTGGATTCCATGTAGATGTTGATTTCAGGCATGACTTATCAAAGAATCCCCAAAGAGTGTTGAATGGTCTGTGCAATGTCTTGGGTGGACGATATAACTTGTTGCACGATAACCATGCACACCCTTTTGCCTCCAACTTAGAAAGATGCGAAGGTCATTGTTCATATCCTTCTATATTGGTCCACATACATGTAGGCACATGTAACATACAATTGAGAATGGAAGTTGGTTTCTCATATTTGGCTTTGCATTCATCTTCTTCTTCCTCCTCCTCCTCCTCTTCGCCTTCTCCAATGCATCTATTTTGTTGTGCCTATCTTGTGTGTGGGCAATAGAACCATGTAAATAGGTGCAAGCACAATAATGTGGGCAACTCTTGATCCCTGCATAAGTTTAAGTGAAAGTGATTCAAAACTATGTACTAACTTTAGATTTTGTGAAAAAAAATCCATGAACATTTTTTTAAACATGTTGATTTACAAAGCCAAGCAATTTATGTTGATCAATTTTTTTTCAAATAATATACATATTCTAAAAGACAGTGCAAATCACGTGTAGGTGGTGATATTGAATAAGTAATTGTCTAAATTTTGTTTTAAATATGATAAAATTACATTAAATTGATGATTTTCTACAAATAAGTATATTTGATGATGACCTCAAGTTTACAATGAAATTCAAGGTACAGTGACAAACAAAATTGAGTACTCAACTGAGAACTTCAATTTCGGCAAGCAATCTCTAGCGATTGAAATTTGATATTATTGAAGTAATTAAGCAAAGTATGTGTACAAAGTAGTCTTCTTCATGTATGTAAAAAGAAAATTTCAAAAAATAATAGGGTTTCTGACAGTAGCCATGTCAAAGTAGCTAGGGTTCACAGACTCAGTTTTGTTTGGAGCCACCAGCCAAACTTCAATTTTCATTTGCATACTGATTTGTGCTCAATTTGTTAGATCATTAGTGCATTGTGACGCTTTGCAATTGGAGATTGTGTAGTAGTGAGCATTCGTGCAATTGTTTCTGTATGCCTCGTTCATCTGCGTCGCAAAAGCTCCAAGCGATTGACCAACTTCAAAATGGCAATTCAACACGAAAAGTTGCGGATGCAATTGGGATGAGTCAATCTTGGGTAGTTAGGCATAGAAAGGAGATTGTGGGGGAGCTTGAGAGGCAAAAGGAGGGCGCCCAAGACACCTTACTGCGAGAGAAAGGCAACGATATGTCACCTTGCTTACGAAAGGGCGTTTGGAAGTTGCATCAAAGGTGGTAGCAGAGATTCGAAATGAATCAGGTAAAAATGTGTCTGATGTAAATGTAAGATGTGCTTTGCGATGGAAAGGTTTCGCTGCACATGTGCAACAAAAGAAGCCGTTGTTGACAAGAAGACATGTTTAGGCATGGGTGAGGTTTGCTCGCATGTATGCAAATTGGGCCGTTCGTGATTGGAAACGCGTTATTTTCAGTGATGAGACGAAGATAAACATGTTTAATTCTGATGGTAGGTCTTGGTGTTGGATAATAGATGGAGAGCCTGTACAACCGCAACATGTCCAACAAACAGTGAAACATGGTGGTGGACATATCATGATTTGGGGTTGTATGACAACTTTTGGACCTGGAGCTTGGCATAAAATTGAAGGTATAATGGATCAACACGTGTACAAATTTATTTTGGAAAAGTTCTTGTGGTTTATAATCAGGCATTACAGTTTGGTTCCAAGCAATGTTGTGTTTCAATAGGATAATGATCCAAAACACACAAGTAAGAGGTTGCAAGAATGGTTGAAATTGCAGCCATTCCAACTTCTCCAGTGGTCTACTCAATCACCAGATTTGAATCCCATGGAGCATTTTTGGGCTCTTCTCAAACAACATTTGAATGAATTTTCTACACCTCCACGAGGAATTGAAGAATTGTGGGAGCGTGTGTGCATTGTTTCTTCTAATTTCAGTGAAAAGGATTGTATGGCACTATATGAGAGTATGCCGCAAAGGATTGTTGTTGTATTGGCTGCTAGAGGTTATTGGACAAATTATTGAAGTTCAAAGAAGTAGATTGAACAATACTGAGTACTTGTATATGGCTGGTGATTGTAAATTGTAGAAGATCATCTAGTTTTCAATATGATGTATAACTCTGCATATATATACATAGCTCTATTTGTTTTTTAACTCACTTTTTAGCTTTGCAAAAGAATATCTACATTGTCTGTAATGGCTTGTCGAAGTTGGCTTCTTCAACAAAGTACTCAGTTTTGTTCATCACTGTATGTGAAGAAAAAAAAAGATCAAAAATATTGAAGGTTGTGAAATTTACATCCAAAACCAGACTTAACCATTTGCTTTTGAGCATTACTTTTTATGATCAGTTTTGAAGATCTCATCTTGGTCATCTACATTTAAGTACTTAACACAACAACAAAGACGACTATGAAATGACATCCAATTTAAACAACATTTTGCAACTATCTTTAGGCATTTGAGTAGAAAACAACTATGGTTTTAGGATACTGGAGCACTTTTTTGGCCCACTTCACCAAACATCAATTAAACACCCCTCAAGTTTCTAGATAAAACATCTTAGCCCTAAAACATAAAACTAGATGAGAAGCAAGCTCTACACTAAATATTGTATTTAGTGTTATATGGTGTTTTATGTCACTTTGATAACTCTTCAAATGACACTTCTTATGAACAAGATTACAATTGGGTGCAAGCACGGTAAAGTGGACAACTTTTGATCCTTGCTCAGGTTTAAGTGAAAGTGATCCAAAACAATATACTAACTTTGAATTTTATGAAATAAAAATTCATAAACATTTAGTAAACATATGAATCTACAAAGCCAAGCAATTTATGTTCACAAAAAACAATTTCAAACAACGTATATGTATTTTAGAAGACGGTGCAAGTGGTGGTGCAAGTGGGTGTCATTGAAAAGATAATTGTCAAAAACTTGTTTAAAATACATTAAATTGATGAATTTTTGAAAAAAAAATTACAATGACCTCAAGTTTATAATGAATTCAAGGAATATGAAAAGAAATTCCAAGTTCAAAATATTTAAGGTCATGAAATTTACGTTCAAAACTATATTTAGTCAGTTGCTTTTACGCGTCACTTTTGATGATAGGTTTTGAAGATCTCATATTGATATTCTATATTTGAGTACCTAACTTAACAATAGAGGTCATCATGAAAAATAATATATTTTAAACAACATTTTGCTACTACTTATAGGCGTTTGACCAAGAAAATCATGGCTTTCATATACCGGAGCACTCTTTTGGTCCACTTTACTATGCTTGCACCCAATTATTGTCATCCCAACTTACATTTCTGTAATGCGTTTCTTACAAAATTTGGTATATTTTGCATCCTAACATTTTTGTAATGAAAAATTGTGACTCATGGATGATTGAAATTTGGATTGAAAATCACTTAGTAAGTGCCAATATAATTTGCAACATTGTGAATCCATAATGCCCAAGTTTTTAATAAGGAATGACAATAATGTTAGGTTTACATTCAAAGTTGGTGACACTACATGGGTGGATTACAATTAGTGAAGGCTTAGCACAATTATAAATATTTTCAATACATTTGATCAATGGTTTGTAATTTCAATTGGTAATACATTGCCTCAAAGATGAGTCCTTATGAAATGAAAGGATTCCTTCTTATTTAGTCCTTAGTGATACACCTTATCATGGTTGGACCCAATTGTGCACCCAATTTTGCAAAAGCGTTGCTACACCAATGAAATGGGATGATACTATTAAATCCATATATGCATTGAATGTGACAAAGGCTTTCCATGGTGGGGCCCAAAGAAATTAGATGACGAATTGTGCGGGCTTTGTGCGCAAAACGTTTTCATGATGTGAACAACGTGGGAAGAAAAGGATGTGCATTGGAAAATGCTTCAAAGAATTTCACATAAATGCCAAAGGACAAGAAAACCATACATGGAAACCTTTTTGGGAACCGTATTATAAGCACTTGCAACTCCACATACATATTTGTTTGTTGGATCAACTCAAGAATTGTCTCATTCGGTTAGCAATTACGAATCACGAAGATTTTCATTTCAAGTTTTATAATTGAAGATGCCTAATTTATGGGAGGTCAAAGTGAAAGTCATCTTTCTCTTTGTGTGATCACGTCCTTGGGGGGGGGACTCGTCATTGGAAACTTAAATGGCATTCGTGGGTTAAACCCCCTATATACGAGAGGTTTATATAGAAAAAGAATTGTATAAGTACTCATGGCAGGCTAGAAAGTAGACCTATCTAATTACACTAAGCTTTTCAATTCAATGTGATAAATGCCTCCACTAGATATACAAAATATAATTCATGATTTAAATATGACTTTATTACATGTAAACTCCATTCTCACGTTCTAATGATATTTTCATTAAACATATTTTAATCCACAACATGTGACTCACTAATTGCATTAAACAAACAAAGACAACAACACTATAACTTAGCCACAATCCGGAGAGCAAAACGCAAGGGAGCCCACGAGCACTCCAAAGAGCTTCTAGTATGTAAAATCTAGAACCCAAATGTGAACCTTAATAAGAATGGACAATGGAGTCTTGAGGACTATCACCATATGACAACAAAGGATGAAAATATGAATTGAATGAAAACTAACACATCTATTGTCAATTTTTTTGTCTAAACCTTAGGCCCCCTTTTGTACATCTACCTTTACTTTAAGATTCTTAATAACCTTTTTAAATGTACACACTAGAGAAAATTAATACCTCTCCCTTATGTATAGTATGTACGCTAATACCTCAAATACTCATTTGGTAAGATGACTTCACGGATGTGCAAACTCAACTTCGTGAAGTTTCCACGCTAGTTGAACCTTCCAACCAATGTTACCAGAGTATTCTACCAATTTCATAAACCTTCTAAATTAGTTCATGATTCTTCTAAACCGACTTAACATGTGGCACGCCTCAATTTCATGATAGTGGACCTTTTCTCTGGCAATTTCATGAATCTTCCAAATCAATTTCATAAATATTTTTGCACAATGTAGTTTTTGTATTTTCAACTTCACAATTTCTCGCCTTCTCGTTTCGCATTCTTTGCCATCTTAGTGTTCATTGGTTCCTCTTTGTTGTTTATTTAGTTGGAAGTCTCTAGCCTTTACGTCAATTTTTCTTTAATCTTTCATTATGGTAACTCAAAGCAGGAAGCAAGCAATGCCGGTTCTTCTATGGTCTTTGATTATTGTACATCAAAGCAAGCAACACAAACCAATGGAATTGGAGTGTGCAATCTCACGGGTTTGAGAGTGTAATGTGGTTGTGGCTTTGATTGTGTGAAGAGAGTGTTGGCCGTGTTAGTAGAGTGCAAAACGAGTTTTGTGTGAAATAAAGTTATGCAATTCATGAAATTGATTTTGGGAAGTTGTGAATATGGGCATCAAATCATGAAATTGTTCACAACATGTAGTAAACTTGTCAAAAGTTCAAGTTAAATTGGTTGTCTATATAGTGAACTTGGTTCATGATTCCAATGAAATTGGTAGCACATATTGCTAAATTGGTTTGTAAAATCATAAAATTGAGTTTGCACTTTTGTGAATTCATCTTACGAAAGGAGTAATACCCCTTCTTACACTCTCGTTAGTTTGTACATGGTATGAAGAGTCCACTCCCAGCGGGATCACATAGGCTCCCCCGATTGTACCAATTGTCAAACGTAGAGGATGTCTACATTTTGAGCACATCATTGAATCTCATCGCAACACGTGTTACTTTGGTCTCCTTTCTTAATTATAGGCCATACCATATGCCACTCAAATGTATAGTCAAACCACCTATTCCCGATCATGACCCCATCAAGGATCTATAGGGTGCCTTAATTTCGATTAGGCCAGAACCAATAGTGACATAACAGATGTCAATGTTTAGAGTGCTAAATTGAGGAGGAATGAACGGTTATGGTAGACTCTAAACATTGGTTATATGTTTCAACCACCTTTTGGTTTTTCAAACATTCATAGGAATTTCAAATTAAAGGAATGAAATTACCAAAAAAATTGCAGTGCTCATGATTTCTATCTTCCTACATGGGAAAATTTGCACCGTCTTATACTTCTCTAGATATGGCGCAAAATCTCCTAAGTGATTGGTTATGGACGCATGTATACTACGTGTCCAATAAAGAAGAGTGGCCAAGAAGGCCCACACACGTAATTAGAGCTTAAGGACCATTGGATAATGAGGGCATGGAGGACCATATCCACCTAAGGGCAGGAGAGAGGGAACTAAACTAGATGCCTAGAGGTCTCAAAGCGTCACGCCCACTAATTGTTAATATGATTCCATTTGTCAACATAGGTAACTTTTTATAGTGAAAAAAACATCTACACTATGACATTTAGAGTATCACATTGGGACACTTTAGATGATAGTCTTGAGTTTTAGTATGCAAGGGGAAGATATTTTTGAGCGTACTACTTGCAAGTGTCATGTGTTTACATTCTAGTATGCAAGAGCCAGATACTTTTGAGCATAATAATGGCAAGTGTCATTTGTGTACACTTTAGTCATCTTGTAGACCATTGTGTGACACATGCATGCCAATGTATATTGTGAGATGGGTGTTGACCACTATTGAGCATACTCATGCCAAAATATTAGTAAGCACAATTGAACGCCAAGTGGCACGAGGTGACACTTAAGGGAAAGTTGTTGATCATCAGTATAACCTAGCATAAGCCTCAAAATAGGGTAAGTGACACTATTACGCATGTGACTAAATACCATAAATGGTGTAGTTGTCGGTTCTCCATGTTCATTGTTTTAGTTGCCTAACTTTGACGAGAAATTAAATTAAACAATCAGTTTGATTGTGGTGGGGTTGGCGTCAACTAAGCCTCAAACCTTCACCCTACCTTTCAAAAAAAATTAAAAAATTGAACCACATTGAACCACATTGAAACTACCCTTGAACCTCCAATTGGCTTGCGAAGGTGATGGAGAAACCAAAAGTGGTCTCTTAGGTGCTAAGGGGATGATGTGTATCATAACATGATAGATAAACGGTTGAATACTTTGTGAATTTTTACACCTCATTCTCTTCACTTGAGTGTGCACTTCCCTTAAAACAACCCTAGATCTTCCTCAAATGATTCTCAAACAAATGCCTCACATCTTGCTAGTTTTATTTTTCACCAAAGCACACTATTTTGGGCATTTAGGGGTTTAACCCTTACAAGTCTAAGGCGGTTTTTTTTATTTTAAACTTAGGTGACTTAAGTTGACTTAATGTGAAATATCTATATTGTAGACATGCTACTGACCGTGCAGCACCACTTACCGTGCATGTCACGATACTCCACCATGCCACTTACCGTGTACTTTTAATCTCGGCCGTCAAATTATATCACATGCAATCTCAACCGTCCGATGTTTCTCAAACTCAATCATGACCGCGCCAATGACCTAAAACATCACTGTCAACTCACACTCATCATGGAGTCTCCTTCACTCAAATCACATAGCAAGGTGTAGATGTAGCAATTTGATGAAGATGTAGCAATGTTCTTCAACGTCGCAACTGCTTTCAAGCCTCTTCTCAAGGTAGGTTGAAAGCAGCAAAAGAAGAAGAGGAAAATTTTTATGAGAAAGAGGACAAGAAGAAGAAAAGAGCAGACCTTGCCAGGGCAAAAAAAGAAGCAAAACTTCAACAACAACTTGAGAAGAAAATGGCTACACAAGTCAAAAGGACAATATCAAAACCTCATCAATTTCCTATGCCTACAAAGAAGAGGGCAACATTTGTAGCTCCTTTAGTGAAACCTAACATGCACGGTTAGTGAATGGCACATTGATCACACATTGATGCATATAGGTGTGAACTTGATTGTAGAAAGGTCACAACTTTTCAAATACAATTCTCATTTCATTTTACCACAATACTCTCATCTCATTTACTAATTACAATTTCAAAAAAAAAATTAAAAAAGGTTTAAACCACCTTGTGGAAAACCATTTGAAACCCAAATATGCACGGTCAGTAGCATGTCTACGATACCATACTTATTTCTCTAAGAAACTACTAATGATGAAGTTACCAACAAAAATGTACAAGTTTCAAGTTCCAAAGCACCATTAGATTTTGGTTGATGTTCAAGGGTTTTTGAAGCAATTCCTTTTGAAGTTGATGCATTGTTCTCTATCCAACACATTACATCCATTTTGGTTGTTACAATGACTTAAACTACTATATAGAGTTGGATTTTTTTAAGAATTACATGTTGTTGCTATAATTGCTTATTAAGGATGTCATCTACTTAGTCAAGTAAATTATCTCTTATTCCTTATTTGAATGCTAACTATTTATGTCATTTAGGTAACAAATTACACTTTCAATAAGACAAAATAAAAACATAGCAACTTGTAACTTCAAATGATAACCCACACTAATAAGACACATCAATGTACTTGCATTGGTAGTAGTTGCAACTGCACTATGCAACAACATTGTCCCCAACATCATTAATTTTCAGTTTCATCTAAATTACAAGAACTTTTGAAAAACTTGTGGACAATTGTTGACAATTATCATTTTTAATCATATTGGGGGCCCGGAGGGTGTAATTTTCATTAAAAATCAAGAACCACGTGCATTCGCAACATACTCTTACCGTTTACTCCATGCAGATGTTAAAAAGTGGTTGGCCATGATTGAACCTTGAGGAGCTTTGTCTCATTTATTTTTTAATAGAAATATTCATTTCAAGTTTGAGTTCAATGTTTGTGTACGTAGATATGAAAACCAAAGAGGTTGAATCGAGTGTTGACATGACTTTCTAGTCGAACGCAAGTATAAAATCGTATGGGCATGAGCTTTGGTAAGTGAAGAAAATACAAGTTGGGTATGCAATGGAAATTAAGATTTGGAGTAAAATTTGGACCAAAGCCTAGTCCACACTTAACATTTGCATAGGTTGTATGGTGTGTTTGCGGTGCATTTGTGGAAAGTGAAATCACTTCATATGACATTCTATACATATAAAAGAATATTGAGTATATATCCACATAGTAGACCAAATGAAATTGGTGGACTCACCGATAAAATTTTATGGAACAAAAAATTGCATATTTTTACTTAAAATACGACTTTGGATTGACTACAACCTAGAGGTTTGTGGTGTCTATGTAACTCACCCGTTGGGAATGTGAAAACGCATTGAAGTAACTCTAACCTAAAACTATGTAATACTAGATGATTGGATTCCAAGAATGGTGTCAAGACCCCACATCACTTAAGTGGGGATGAATCGGTCTCAGCTTATAGGGGGATTGTTTTACAAAAGCTCCTTCATCCATGATGGATGAGTATGTAGACCACAAATCTTTAGCCATTGCATGCATGGTTATAGTTACATTGAGGAAGTTAGTCTTTGTGAATTTGTTTGTCTCAAAGTACATAACATTACTCAGCACATACTGTTTGTTCAGTGGACCCTCAGAATATAAGAAAGTTAAGTCTCTTGCTCAACTTTTTGAGCATCCAACTGTTGTATTCCGAGGGTCCACTGAACAAGCAGTGGGTGTTGAGTAATGTTATGTACCTTGGTATAGAATCTTCTAATACCTAGGCCCATTATATTGATCCAAGCGGGATAAAGCGTACGGACTGAAGGAGTCCATATTTTACAAATTTCACTTCAAATTCTGAATCCTTATTTCTAAATTAGCATAGAAGATCCTACTTATAAGGTTTATTGACTCCTAAGGAGTTTATTATTCAATTATGGCACCTCATTCACATTTTTTCATTTAAGATGTTCGCCGCAAATAATGTTGGGGTTTGCAAAAAATTAAGCTAGGAGGAGTCATCTCAAGAACATAACATTACACATGCTTCAAAGTGTGGTCTCTTTTCAAATTGAGTCGGCTCCATGATTCAAGCAAGTAGATTCTTTAATTTATTGGTGGTGACCCACAACTGGGTAACGAGAAAGTTGGGCAATGGCATGCATCATCTTAATCCATTTTAAAATTAATATATTACATTTTAACTACAAATGTGATTATGACAAACAACTTCACTATTACAATATATTTATATTAATGAATAGTTTTTTTTGTTGATGACTAAGTTGCAACGAATATTGTTTGGGTTTAGTATACTCCAAATGTGGAGAAAAGTTAGAATAAAGGCCACATAATGCCCGCGGGATTCCCGACCCCACGGAACATTGATACACAACCGAGCAATGTTACGAATGATGAGCTTTCAAGGGGATTTTTGAACTTTCTTGATGCGAATGAGAGTGAGCTAGTCCAAAACACGAGTTTCCAAACAAAGTACATATTACTCTAAAAACATGAATGAGTCAAGGGACGTGGAAGGCATGGATAAGCAAGGGCGATTTTGGTCTAGCCTTGGGCACCAAGACCGAGACATGCTCCGAGGAGGTCATTTGCATGCGTTTACAATCACGGGACACACGGAGCCTACGTTAGCAAAGGCTCCACAAGTCTCCATCCCATTTGTAAGAAATTTGGCACTTGGGAATGTTGACGTTTACTTGAGAAAAACACCGGGGCATGCAAAGGCAATGAAACAACATTGTGCAAGAATAGGTTGGAAGTTCAAACCCAATACTTGAAACTTTCATGTTATATCAAACCGTGGTCTATTAACTCCATTAAATGTTCTAATGGGGTTCCATTACCTAGACTTGCTTTCACGTTATAGTATAGTGGGTTTATACATGGTGAAAATAGGGTTAGTAGTAGGATGCCCGGTGCCAACACCGTGGACCTAAACCGATTCTTGGTATAGTATGACATTTTAATTTTTAATGAACTAAAATTTAATATGATGACACCAAATATCATTACCATATTATTTAATGTGACTCCAAGTATTTCTACAATCAAGTTAGGAGCTCTAATATTCATACCATGGAATTAAATTGAAATTTAGTATATGAATAAAGCTTGAGTTTTTTATAATATGATCAGTCACCTTAATCCCATGACTTTGATACATAGTTAGTTAGTTTTCACTATTGGGAATAGTAAGAACTAAAAGTCATTGTTAGTCCACTTAGGGTGAGTTTCCATGTAGGCCGCTCGCCCACTATATTCTAGATAATAGGGGGTTGACGGTGTTCTCATGTAGATAAGCACAAGCCGTCAACCAACCATATTATGGCAGCCTACTAGAATGTGGAGGACTATGGACATGGGCCGCTAAACTTCCATGCGCCCAATAAAGCACTTTTGAACCTGCAGGTGCTAAGTCACCAAAGGATTGAAGACCGGTTTTAGGTGGAGGAGGAGGTTAGTAGGTGGGCCTGGATTTGAGAAAATGAGAGTAGGTAGTTTTGCACATATGAAACCCTACCCCATCATGTTCCATCTGCATTTGGAAAAGTTTGTCCTTATTCCCACTAGAATCTGGTGGCAAGCGACCTACATGAAAGCTCTCCCTTTATGGGGCTTTGAACATTAATGCGACTTTTGAAAATTAGCAAGTTTCATTAAATTGATAAATTGGAGTAGTAAGGACTTGGAGCGTTCCAAATTGACAATATTGTGTATCCAATATGTAATAGATGTCCAACCCAGGAACCCCAAATTCTTGTTATCCCAAGTTCTCGATTTAGTGCAAATAACCATTTGGTGTTACAAGCTGGTACTACTTTTCACCAAGAAGACCATTTTTTACCAAGTGAATTTAATTTGTACATACTTGCAACAAGTACCTAATAAAGTCAATGTTTACTTGGTCGATACTTGTATAAGACCAAAACTATATTCAAACAAAGTAATAGAATGAAGTGAAAACAAGAATATATTTGACTACATTCTACATGATAATGGAATAGAGAAAACTTTCATTCTATTTGACAATATAGGACTAAAATAGAGAAATAACCTTAAAACACCACTCATCCTTATCTCTAAAGTCTCTCAAAGAGGGGACAAACCAAGAGTTCAGTGCTTATTTGAGGAACTTTTTTATGGAGAGCTCATTGGACTATCTTTTGTTGAAGCCCAATTTTGAAAGTTGCGTGAAACTCCTTGGACGACCTCTGTCAACCTTAAAAACTGAGAAAGTTTAGGATCCAAGTAGGGTATGTACATGGGACCCATCACCCTAAATCTTGGATTGGCCTATGCAAGGCTAGCTTGGCCTGCTAATCTTTGTACGACAACCTAGAATGACAAGTTTTTTTAATAGTCCAGACCCCACTCTTTTTGCATGTTAATTCTAACTAGGGTGACTTTACAAATAATCTTTCATACTCACCTTTTGGTTAACTCACCCGGATTTTAACACAAAAACTCTACACCTATCCTAAACTCATGGCACCCCTCTTGCAAGATACATTTTTGAATAGATTGATGTAAGTTTCATGTGATTTGACCTCTAATATATAAAAAAATTCTACCTCCAATTTGTGAGTGGACCTTGTACGAGATCACCAAGGCTTGAGGGTGAAGGCAAGCTTGCTTGCATTTGGTCATTGCCCATTATAAAATTTAGCTATCCTTACTATTTTGGACAAGACCCAAATCAAATATACCCTAAACGAGCTCAATATGAAAGACACTCACCACCCAACCAATGAACTTCCACCCTCTCTAGAATAGGCGTATGAACTTCAAAACTTTAAAATAAAAATTTCACATGTATGTATTTAAAATATTAAAACAATTCTTAACTTTTTCTTGAACAAAATCATATTTCATCCTATCATCCACCATTAGAAGATGACTTGTTTTCACCAATTATTCCTACATGAAAACTTCTACTTTGTGATCATTGAATCATCCCAAATTCTCAAAGATGTGTATTGAAGTTAGCCTCTCTGTGTGAGTGACTTGTCAAAGAAACTATGGTGGCAAATGGAATGAAAGGCCGTCAACGTAAATGGTGGCCTTAACTTTCTATCCTCAATGAAGTGTGCCCCTTGGAGAAATAGGGTTGAGAGTAAAGAAACAAATTTGAGCTCTACCTCTCAAAAACTTTGTCACAAATGATAGTTAAGTTATTTTATGTACTAAAATAGGGCGATAGGGAATTATTGCATACAACCGTGCCTCTCATTCATCCATTGTAGAAACCTCAAAATAATATGTATCTTGGACTTTAAGAAAATTGGTATTAATGATGGAATTCGCTTTAAAGTCCCCGAATTGGTCTAGTTCAAGTCATTTGAGATGATTTGCCACACACCTATAGAGGATCAAGCTTTTATGTTGGATGAGTGTGAGGTACACTCGTATGTGAGAATTCCCTCTCGTCATAATGGTCGAGTTCCATGGGAGGGGGTGGCAAGGATGTTTGTATGCCTACAATGCTCCTTCCCATCATGGACACCCCCCCCCAAATCCATGCCCTCACAAGCTCTCAGGGTGTTTTCATCAGACATGGTGAGAATGTGTCTGTTGTTTTTCTAAATAACATCTAAATGACCAAATTCGTTAAATTGAGACTTTTCATAGTCTCAATTTAATGCTTAATTTTATGTTTTTCATTAATTTCTTGATTGAATCTATATTTGTAAGTGATTTTTTGACTATACACTCACAAACAAAACTGAGTACAACTCTGACTCACTTCCATTTGAAAAATCATACCATAAGCATGAGTGGGCAAGATCCAAGTGCATTCAAATGAAAGTTGTAGTACATGATGTACTACATAGTGCCAAAAAGTTTGAAGTGGATTTTAATTAGGGTGTGAAAGATATAAAATGTCAAAATTGGCTCTTCCAATACTCAGTATTGTTTGAAATTGTCTAGAAAACCTTCAAAACATACAAGAATTCGAACGAAGCCAAACTTCTGGCATGTTGCCTCTATGGTAGTGTCAAACATCATGTTAAACATGCACGTGTCCTTTATCAATGGAAATTGGCATTTGTACGCTTCCAATAAAATTCAAATTGTCAAAAAATAGATAAATTACAATAAAATGGCATTTGACAATCTTTCATGGAATTGATGGCATGGGGTTGTAGTGGACATCATAAAAGACCTCCAAGTACTAATATGGGTCATTGTTGTGTCTATTTCGACTTGTATTTGAATTTTTTTTTCAATATTAGAAAAATTCCTTTATAATCTAAGCTTTTTTTCAATATAATATTATGATATTTTCTTTTCAAAATTTATTTATGTCCCAATATCGATTGATGTAAGCTTTCTATCCACCACATTTGTTTCACTTGTCTGCGCTTATGTACAGGGATTTTGATAAAATAACTACAGTCGTATTTTATTCCTTTTGCAAAGTTTATACTAAAATGCTTTTTAAAATTGAATTTTT
The DNA here is from genome assembly GCA_964035585.1 of Polytrichum formosum. Lineage (NCBI taxonomy): Eukaryota > Viridiplantae > Streptophyta > Polytrichopsida > Polytrichales > Polytrichaceae > Polytrichum > Polytrichum formosum. The sequence goes on along the minus strand of OZ037940.1, from coordinate 21,551,871 downwards.
GATACAATTGAGGTTAATAACAGCTATAAGATTGGAACATAGCAAAAACTCAATTTTAAAAAACATTTTAGTATAAACTTTGCAAAAGGAATAAAATACGACTGTAGTTATTTTATCAAAATCCTTGTACATAAGCGTAGGCAAGTGAAACAAATGTGGTGGATAGAAAGCTTACATCAATCGATATTGGGACATAAATAAATTTTGAAAAGAAAATATCATAATATTCCATGAAAAAAAAGCTTAGATTATAAAGGAATTTTTCTAATATTGAAAAAAAATTCAAATACAAGTCGAAATAGACACAACAATGACCCATATTAGTACTTGGAGGTCTTTTATGATGTCCACTACAACCCCATGCCATCAATTCCATGAAAGATTGTCAAATGCCATTTTATTGTAATTTATCTATTTTTTGACAATTTGAATTTTATTGGAAGCGTACAAATGCCAATTTCCATTGATAAAGGACACGTGCATGTTTAACATGATGTTTGACACTACCATAGAGGCAACATGCCAGAAGTTTGGCTTCGTTCGAATTCTTGTATGTTTTGAAGGCTTTCTAGACAATTTCAAACAATATTGAGTATTTGAAGAGCCAATTTTGACATTTTATATCTTTCACACCCTAATTAAAATCCACTTCAAACTTTTTGGCACTATGTAGTACATCATGTACTACAACTTTCATTTGAATGCACTTGGATCTTGCCCACTCATGCTTATGGTATGATTTTTCAAATGGAAGTGAGTCAGAGTTGTACTCAGTTTTGTTTGTGAGTGTATATGGAAAGATTATCCTCGAGTTGAGGATATTCTATAATTAGAAAGTCAAAAAAAAATGAAAATTGTCTCTAAACAATTGTTGAAATTGTAGGCAAAAAGTCTCAAAATTCTGATATTGTCTCAAAATAACGAATTTGGTCATCTAAGCTATCATCCAATCAAAAATCTTCATTTCAGGGATAACATTGACCACGCTGGTGGCCTTATCAACATACCTCACAATTTTGAACCTATGTATGTGTGTGTTGGGGGGGGGGGCGGGGGGTAGGCTTTAAGCCTTCATCAATCCTTAATGATCGCGTCTTCGACCATGAAGTCAAAAAAAAGTATTTTGGGCCATGATGCCTAGTTCGCTCTAGGGAACTTGACCCTAAGATGTTTCCAAGTTACCTTGTTTCTAAAGTCCCCTCCCAATTTGGAGTTGATGACTATTAAGGTACGCAGGTGTTATTCAGCTACTTTCTTAGTGAGACCCCTATATTTGATTGTTGTGTGGTTCAGTGAGGATCAAAGAACAAACATCAAAATGACACATGATTAAATCAAATTGGACTATGTCTTCTAATTTCATTAACTACTCCATATTCAATAATGAACACAATTGGGATGACCTAAATATTCAACTAAGAAACCAACAAACACGCATTTCCAATAACCATAACTAAATCATGTGAGATAAGATTTCCAATCTGATTTTTGCTATTGCTTCATTGTAGATTTGCTAGTGCAACTTATGTTTCGTTCCATAAATCTAATCGGCAAGGTCGGAGAGTTTGAAAAAGAACCAAATAACACCCACATACGTTACATTTTGGAGTGAAAGCGGTCTTCCACACCACATGAAACCCACCATTCCTTTATTTGTGAAGTGGGCAAGCACATTAAATGTGATATTTAGTGTCATATGGTATTTAATGTCACCATGGTGACTTTTGGGATGACATTTCTTATGAATAAGTGAACAAATACTGTCATGGTAGATGGATGACTTCATCCATTGGGCAAAACCCTACCTTCTCTTGTCAGCAACTTGTGATGAAGTATTGTCATGGATGATTGAAATTTGGATGAGAATTCACTTGGTAAGTGACAGTAATTGCAACACTGTAAATCTATAATCCCCAAACAATTCACAAGGAATTGGGTTAACATTTAGTGTTGGTGACACTATACCACGGTTTACAAATAGTATTGAGAAAGACAATTAGAATTGGTGACACTGAATATCATATTTGGTGTAGTTGTTGCAAAACTCTTATGTCAATTTGAAACTATGGTTGCGAAGGACAGATGATTAGAGAATGTGCTATGTAGATGAGAGTCATGAGACTAACTTAAGACCCAGTCATTGATAAGGCGTTGATTCTCGGCCCTCAAATGATCCACCATCACGAGTCTTAATTAATTTGTTCTTCACCTCGGCTATGTCCGAAGTTGTTTTTTTGTCTTTGGGGAGCAAAAGCGAAATAAGTTCGATAGCAAGAGGACAAATCTAAGCTACAACTCCAAGAAGGCCAAGCCCAAAACTGGGCTCTTGAAGGGAGATTTTTAATTTTTACATATCATTGGCCCCTTTAGAATTCCAACAATACCACTAAGGGCCACTTCACACACGAGACTGAGAGCCCATGACCATTACACTTCAAGCACTCTCGTTGGTGGAAAAGGCGGAGCCGGTCCAAGTTCGCTTCACACTACGCTTGAGGGACCAACAGAGTATGTGAATGCACGATGGATGTAAAGTCTACATGGATTCCTACATGGTATCGAATGGATCATGTTTCATGGTCACTTGGACTATTCACAAAAACCACCTCTTGGAGGTAGGCCTAACACAAGACCAGGAGACCATGGCACTCCGAACGCTCACAACCGTTGATTTATTCTATTTTATAGTGTGTGAACCCACGTGAATAGAAATTCATTGAAATAGCATTTGGTTGAGGGCCTAGTCACATATGACTTCACACTACACTTGAGGGTCCATGACCACACTACTACATGATTTTGGAGGTGTGTTGGCACGGCCTTTGGCCACTTTCTTTTGGGCTCTCACAATTACATGGTCACGGCTCTTGGCTCGTGTGTGAAGTGGCCCTAAAATGCTCCTATAAGCAATTAGTTTCTATTACACCATCGAACATTAAATGAATTCAAGATGCTTCGATGAGCAACCAGAGGAGCTTCGTGTTCCTCTTTAAGTGTTTTATGCCAATCAATCCTTTTCCTATTCCTCAAGTTACAATGCGGGCACCATGTATGCTCTTGAGACCAAAGTGAGGTACTTTATTTGATGCCTAAATGTCCGAGACACGGTTTTTCTCCTTTTTTCCTTTTTCTTATACAACACGGTTGCATCATCAAATTTCAAAAACATAGGAATGAGGTTAGTTCATCAATGGAGTCACAATACATTTATTAATTTGGATGAAAGCATTGCATAAGGTTTATGGGATTCTATTTCATCAATTTCATCATTCATTCATGAAATATATTGGAAACATGAATGCGTCATGCTAAAATAACGGAGAGAACATGATTTCACAAATATTTTATTGATTCTAGGTCAAGGTTCAATTTTTCAAATTTCATTTTCATGACTCCAACATTTTACATGTTTCATTTTTTGTTTTTTCTTATAACCATCGACGAACTAGGGCCACTACTAGGGTGTGTATGATAGACTGACGTTCATCAAACATCTCTAAAATGTGGACACATATATTTGAGTGGTGTGTGGTTAGGTGTGGATCTAAGAATGGACACTGGAAAAATATGTGAATAAACGAGATTGGATTACATGCCCAAAATGTGTTAACCATTCTAGGCTCAACGGTCAACGTAAATGGGAAAGACATGAGGAAGATTCCTATGAACACAATTTAGATTTGTTCATCATCCCACACTAATTGTGTATTTCGTATTAGATTATGAAAAGCCTTGCTCATGTAGAGGCAAAAGGGTTCATTTAAGGCCCATGTACCCTATATTGAACCTTATGGATTAAATTGTTTACTTTGTCCCTATTGGGGGTGCCCATAGTTCGAGACGATCAATCTCAAGTGGAGAGAGAAAGAGAGTTCATAAAAGGGCCATTTTACACTGCATGCATTAGGCCATGGCTCTTACATGACCATGGTATCCCACTTTTTGGATGAGAGCATAGATGAGTCCATGGACCATAGTCCAAAGTCACATGCCCTGAGTGTAAATCTAAACGACCTTGCAATATTATAATTAGAAATGTGAATGCATCATGGAGGAGAGAAGTAAGAAAGTGTTTACAACTTTGATTATGTATTGGTGTTTGTATATGCTAACTCAACAAGTTTTGAGCATTCAAGATCTATTTATAAGGTACAAATTAGGGAAATTAGTGTTGTTTATTGCATATTAGAAAAACAATTGCACAATAGTTACACAGAGGAAACCTACTACAGTAGCTCCAACGATCACATTGTGAATTGAATGTGGATAGTTTAAGAATGTGTATTTTAATACGTTGTCATGGGTTGTCCCCCCAGGGCTCACCACATATTCCACCCGGGACTACCTTCAAGAGTTGTTCCAAAGAGTCCTCTACAATCCCGGCCAAAATTATCCATACTTGGGCATGTGGGATTCCATGTAGGTTTCTCATCCACTAAAAATGTTATGGGTTTTAGTTTAAACCTACCCCCTCATGTAAACCTAAAGCAGGCCCCGTGACACTCTCAATGAACCCGTTACTTACCCTTTAATGGAGGTAGTGGAGGCCGGATGAGATGGTGCCACTAATGACACCTAAACCCATCACTTTGTGGGCCTAGGCACTCTTTTTCCATAAGGAACGGTTCAGGGTAATAGAGTGTTGGCCTATGTCTGGGAAGAACCGGCGGTTAGTTGTAGATGAACCGGTTGAGTTCAAGAAATAACCGGTTGAAGTTCAAGACTTCAAGAAATTTACCGATCATTTTAGAGGAATCTATAGAATATGCCTCAAATGAATAAAGCAAAACCGGAAGATGTCAACATGTAACCGGTTGGATTTAGAACCACTAGGATCTTGACCGACTATGCCCAAAAACTTCCCAGGCACTGGTGTTGGCAATTGGGAGGTGTTTATGGGTGTTGGTTTTGGGTGGGCTGTTGGTTTTAGCACCCTCTACTTTAGGTGCACGAACACCAACGTTTTTCTTCTTCTTTTTCTCAGAGTTTGTTAATAAATTGCGTTTACACAACTTCCAATCTCAGAAATCCTGTCACCTGTGTGCTTTTACTTATGCCTTTAATTACATGGGTGGAAGGACAAAGGTACTAACACTGTCCTCTCCAACAAAATGAATGGCTCAACTGATTCAGTTTCAGTTACTTTGATTGTGAGAATTATTGGTAGTCTTGGTAGGTGTTAACCATAAGTCCCACACCAACTCCAACTTATCTCATATATCGAATGCCGTTTCTAAATACGTAGGATGTTATTTACCTTCGCATAGAGAAGAAAGACAGTTCTATACACCGATATGTGCAATTAGGTTGCCCCACACTAATATATCAAAAATTCACATTATTTTGACTATTTATTATTATGGAAATAACAAAATGGAGTGGCTTATTTCTTAAACGGTGCTTGTTATATGGATAAATTGACAAAGTTATAGGGTTTCGTAATTTGGTTTTGATCTAAGGTAATTTGCATGGGGCAATCTATTCGTGAAGGTGAGCTGATTGCTTGTAGCAATGTGGAGATGCCACATCATGAGCACACCGTTGGAAAGATGACCACATAAATTTGAAACTAAAATCAATATTTTTATTTATTTTCTATGTATACTGAGAGGGAATTATTGCATACAAACAAACCTCACATCCGTCCAATGTAAAAACTCGATCCCATGTGGGATTGTGACCAATTCATCTCACGTAACTTCGACTAGACTAATTCAAGGTCTATGAAGCTAATTTGGATGTCAAATCGACTTTACAAAAATACTATCATGGTGCATATTATTTGTGGTCTTTTGTGTTGGATGAATTGAGACGTACCCTCACATCCGTTAATTCCGTCTCGCCTTCCCTCATTCCAAAAGTCATTCCTATCCTTCCCTCCTTCCTTTCTTCCTTCCTCTCCTCCTCCTTCTTTGTGATTCTCTCATCCTCTTGCTCCCTTGCCCCCTTATTTATTGTGTTCAAATGTTCTCTAATAAGTTCAAATTTATGACTATGTTTTCCCTTTAAAAACCTAGGCATGAAAGAGTCAATGAAATAACCAAGGAAGTTAAGCGATATTAATAATAATTAGCACAAGAAATACTACATTGATAGTTGTGATTGACAATTGCATGCTTCAATTTAATTCCACTGGTCATGATTATCCAAAAAGGTGAGCATATCCTAATAAGTCCCCACCCTCATTCTTCTAGCTTTATCCCTCCTTTCCACACTATGGCATTGCCTTTATTGTTCTTCTTTTTTAGGAACATAGGAGGCGCTTGATCACTTGGCTAGTGTTATGTCAAGTAGAGAGACGATTTCACGGTTGGGAATCGAACTGCCAACCACTTCATTCGGTTTGGGTACCTTTCCACTATTATCCAGTAGATTAGGATCATCTTGGACTAGGCATTACCTTTGTTCTCGTTCATTGTTGTTATTTCATTTCTATGTGTTATGGGCCTTCCCAAACCAATAATCCAAAATGAAACAAGGCCCATATATACATAACATGGTTGCTACATGTATTGATATCAATGACAATGTCACTAAGAGCCTTTAAAGTTAAAACAAACCTTAAGGTTTGTGATTGATCCATGTTCGAGGAGCCACCTCATATTAATTCAAGGTCTTTGATGCTCATTACAAAGCTTTGTAAATTTCCCTCGGCGTGCTTGTTCTTTCATTACCTAGATGTGTAGCCCGTGTTGGACTTATACACAAGTCCAACCTACACCTTCATAAGTGTCTCTAGTTTATGCCAACTTCCATTGAATATTTCATTTTTTTTAAAACATCCTTTGTGAATTCTTCCATAGATGAGAAACAAATATGAAACATTTGATTACAATTGTGTTAGGCTTGACCCCTAAGCCTCCGAAAGGCCCAACATAGGCTTTTGCATGCACAAAACATGTATTTGAACAACAAGCTTTCATTTGAATTAATTATGTCAAAAGTAACTCTATCCAAAATTACTTTACTTATAAAAAATTCTTAACATCGACCGAACACCTTCAAGTACTTGAAGACATGGGATTAAATTTCATGTCATGAGTGTCATGGACTGTAAATAAATATTGTAGGTTGATAGCATGTTGGGCAGGAAATAATTTCAAACAATGAAGCCTAAGATTTTTGGGAATATTGGGCTTGATCACCCAAATGAAAGAAAGAAAATTAAAAAAATCATCAAAATGCCTAAAATTTAAGAAATTTGGTGTGTTGGAATGCTCAATCCAAAATCATGAATGAATGAAAAATATGTCAAAGTACATGGATTTCTATGTAAGATATCCTATGTGCCTAAATGAATAAATATACATATATAAATTTGCCAAAATCTTCATAAATGTTTTTACAAACCCCCTAAGCCTTTTATTGCCCAACTTGCTATCAACCTGCAACAATATATTGATCATCCATTTCACACATGAATATAATTTTTATTGTCTCGTCAACATAACACCATGCACTAAATAAAGACTCGAACCATACTTGAACCCATAAACATTAAAAAAAAAGATTTTGTGATTGGATGATGACTAGTAGAAATTGTATACATACATAGATTGTACATTGAGCCATTTGGGCTTTGAAAGTCCATGAGCTAGATAGATTGAGGTGATGTGGAAATGTCTCATGGTGGTATGTGGATCTCGCCTAGTTTCCCTTTCTCAACCTCCCTCTCCACGCGATAGAAACCCATAAATCAATCAAGTTATAATTCCATAAAGAGAAACTAATTGTAAAACACCTCCATAAGTCCAAAATATCTCTAGATTGATGGTCATATCAAACATGTTGTCTATAGCTCATGCAGTCCTTAGATTATGGCCACTTCACACACGAGCCAAGAGCCATCCATGAAATTGTGAGAGCCCAAAGGAAAGTGTCCAAAGGCCATCTCAAGACACATTCAAAATCATGTAATGTGGCCACGGACCCTCAAGTGTAGTGTGAAGTCATATGTGACTGGGCCCTCAACCAAATGTTATTTCAATGAATTTCTATTCATGCGGGTCCTCACACATGATTAAATTGAATAAATCAACGGTTGTGAGTGTTCGGAGTGCCATGGTCTCCCGGTTTTGTGCTAGGCCTACCTCCAAGAGGTGGTTTTTGAAAATAGTCCAAGTGACCATGAAACATGATCCATTTGATGCCATGTAGGAATCCAAGTAGACTTTACATCCATCATCTTGCATTCACATACTCCGTTGGTCCCTCAAGCGTAGTGTGAAGCGAACTTGGACCGGCTCCGCCTTTTCCACCAATGAGAGTGCTTGAAGTGTAATGGTCACGGGCTCTCAGTCTCGTGTGTGGAGTGGCCCTTAATCTCCAAGTAGTCGTGCTTTCCACTTATTTTAATGTTCTTGACGACGGCTTATTGGCCTCCTTTTTCCAAAAATGAAAAATGAAACACAAAATGCTTAGATTAATCAGACTCCTTCACATAAGTGTGCTAAAAAAAGTGCGTTATTTAGATTTAGTTATCATGCTTTTTCTATAGAAAAATGATGTGAAGTTTGTCATGACTTGAAGCCAATGTTAGAATTTCTTCTTCAAATATCTAATATCAAGTTATTTTTGGGGCTTCCTTTCAACCCACTTTTGATGACCAGTCACCAATTTCTTGTCACCGGTCAAAGTCAAGTTTTGACCAGCCAAAAAACACCTCTAAAAATAAAGTCGTGACTATCGGACTCTCAAATCATGCAAACATGATGGGGCGATATCCACACTCTAAGTTCCAAATTGGCCTTTAAAATGAAAATCACAATACTAGGTAACGATGGGGTGAGGCACCCCAAAAAAAGACCGCTCAAACGACAATTGCTTGGCTTAATTATGAGCCTAACGAGTCGGTCCTCGGTGCTAGGTTGAACAAAGGTCTAGCTTATAGTGCTTGATTTGGGAACATGAAAGCTTGGAATAGTATGTCCAAGGAGGTGGATGGTTTTAAGCCTTTCTTTTATTCACAGCCAATGATACACCCTTTACGTCTACGGTGAACATATGCCCAAAACGCCACGTGAGACCGGGCATGCCAACTAAAGTATCATATATGATGGGATAAAATACTCACTCTCGCAAGTTTGTGGTTAATCTATCCAAGTTAGGTCCCCCGTATACTAAACTAAGGCCACCCACGCCAAACAAACTAAGCCGAGTAAAGGTTAAATTGTACGTGTTAAAAACTTAAGATTCAATATATATTTTCCCCTCCAAATTGACTCAATTAGGAACAAGGCACTAGGGGAGACACAAGGTGAGCCCTAAATGGTTCCATGTTATTTTGATCTTTCCATTCTTTATTGGTTTTGAACGTGGCCTTGGTACCATGGCAAGGATTTGTGGACGCCATGTAAGTTGGAGGAGAAAATATTGAGAACTTCTCGTAGTTTAGTATTTATATGTTTATTTATTTATTTACACATGTAGACTTAATCTCAAATTTTATATTAGATATCTCATATTAGCTCAATGATCGTGCTCTTCCCCGATAAAAATTGGTTCACAAGTGAGTTATGTTTTGACACATTGCTAGTGGCATCTAAGGATATCATATAAATTTCAACTGAAAGGATGTTGAAAGCATGGTGTTGGCCCAGGCATGAATGATAGCTGAGTTGACAAGATCTCCAGTGTATTCTTCTAGCATCGTGTAGGGACCCAAAATTGAACAAATCCATGTTCAATGCCCTTAAAATACTTACAACATGAATTTAGAAATTGGGCTCACAACCAAGAATGTCATAGAAGAGCCTCATTACAAAGAAAGTTCAACAATTCCTTCCCTTCACAAATTTAGGAGTATGAACAATCTGAATGTTACATGTGATACACATGAACTAATGGAAAATCTACAACAAAATGAGCTCCAATGGAGTTATTCACCATATCAAAACTCCACCTAAATGGGGTGGGGGAGGGGGGGGGGGCACCCTATCCCACCGCCCCATGACACATGTGCACATGAGGTTCGCCAATTATTGACAAATTGCCGAACGAAAACAACTGGTGCATTGTGTCTATGACATACACAATAAGTTGATAGCTGGTTCAACACAACATTCTTGATAAATGAGTAAAAATTAATGATAGATGATGGATTTTTCAAAACCAAAAATTCACCCGTAAAATGTTTTTGTTTTTTTTATTATATTGGGATAAAGTTGGCGTTAGAGCCATTAAAGAGGATGGATTCACCAAATGACCCATTATATACCAATTTCTTTTGTTTTGACTTCAATTTGGTTGTTCATCTTAGTAAGTTATAACTTGATAAATTCACAATGAATTATTTTGACTACCATCGGACTTGCATCAATATACCATACTCAACTTTTGTGAAAGCGTATCACATCCTCCGTCACCCATTCTAAACCGTATGTTTTTTTAAAGAAACACATCATGTTTATTTTTGGTCCATGGCCAAAATATGATCATGTATAGTATATAAGGCAAATGGAACTTAGCAATGTTACCTCTATAAGAACTAGAACTATGGTAATGGGATTCAACTAATATCCAATAATCATTCCAATGGATAGTTTAGCCTTACATCTACTTATTACCCAATAACAACCCCCAACTATCGAATACACACACCCGAGCATTGCTTATGAAAGGTCCTTAGATTCTCACTTTTTGTATTACCCAGACGACCGCCTTTGATGTCAGGCAACGGCCCTTGTCCCTTGGCCATTCTCCGTAAACCCGCCCCAAGTTTATATTTGAGTTTGCGGCTTTGATCAAGTATGAAATCTCTCTCTCTCTCTCTCTCTCTCTCTCTTAGGATGCAACTTTTACATATGCAATCTATGCTATCTGAGTTTGGTTTAAGTATGCAATCTATGCTAGTTGTGACTAACAATGACTTAGCATTGGATGGTGTTCAATTGGGATTCAACTACTAGGTACATTTGTTATGATAAATATTATGGGCATAATTATAGTGTGACTTCCACTTCTATGCACTATAGTGTGACCCACAATATATGCCATCATGTTTAAAATAACATGAATCCTTATATTTAAGGGAATTGTTTTTGCATTATCTCTCCACATACTTGTCTTACCCAAAAACCTTTCATGAAAACTATATTATTTTATTGAGCACTATAATTTATGGAAATTCTACTTTAAGATTGATAACATCTAGCAAGGAAATTCTTGACAAATGGAAATGTTCAATTTTGTTTAAGTTGATTTTTTAAAATGAATTACATTTTCTAATCTTAAATTCAAACCACTCAAGTAAAACATGTATGAACTGGATATTACTTTGAGTGTACAATATTTTCCATCCAACATAATTATTGTAACTGGGAATGCTATCTTGTGAGCGGTGAGGAAGGCAACATATTTGGTGATAAGCCCACTGGTATCCTATAACCGTGGTATTTTGGCATGAAGAATAACAAGTATAGGGTTCAATGAAAAGAAGGGTGGGGAGAATAAAAAACACGAATGCTAGATTGTGCATAGTGAGAAATGAGCATTGATTAGTGAACAATGACAAAAAACAATATGTACATGACTATGGGCATATATATATATGTATATATATATATATATATCATATATATATATCATATACAAATTTTCATAATTGTATTGCATGCCCTATGACATCTTGAATATGATTATCATTGACATTCATAGTATCAACAATTTTTAAAAAGAAACAAAACATATTGCAAAGGATACTTAATTTTGTAATAAGACAATGATACAACACAAACATAGAGAGTGCAAAGAAGATAGAGTTGGACACAAAACATGTGTAACTCCAAGGTATAACGTAAGTAAAAGTATATTAAAAAAATGCCAATAATGAAACCTTCCATAATGACATGTGCTAACAAAAATCGAACCATCATTATAGCTTGTCATGATGGATGTTGAGCATGATTCAACCTCTAACTCTATGAAATCTAAAACCTGGCAACCATAATGTCTAGTTTTCTTATGCATTGAAGGGGAAGGTTGAGCATCAAGAACATTAGCCATAGTCTCAATAAATAGGGAGGTCTCTACATGTTATGAAATATGTTGGCAATTGAAGTTTAGCCATTGGTGACACGGCCAATACCCTGGAATATGTCCTATAAACTACTTTAGCATACTCAAATTTTTGGGCAAACTTTATTATTTATGCTTACAAAGGTATTGGCAACATTGCCAATATCCTCATACTACTAATTTATTAATAAGGTCGGGTTTTGCAATGCCAATAACCCTTGCTACAATTCAAAGCATTTGATTTCCAGGGTATTGGCAGCACCGCCAATACCCTCATACACAATGTCATTTTGCAATACACACATCAAAAAATTCATACAAATGTTCACCTTGAATAGCGAAGTGTTTGAACTTCCACAATTTGGTAGTTTTTCTCCACTATCACCTCGCATACAAGGCTTTTTTCCTTGCTTTATCCAATTCTCTCCTCTGTTTTTTTATTTTTATTTTTATTTGTTATTATCTTTAGGGTCCAAAGAAAAAATAAATATGAACCTAGGGTGTCCTATCTCTTATACATCAACTATCAACAATTCATGACTGAAACTTGTGAGATGAATAAGTCTCTTTGGATGAATAATCTTATTAAAAACTATTTTCATTTTTCCGCTCACGGATATTGGTGGCACCGGCTTCTTGTATTGTTTGTTGGAGACATGGGGCAAAGGAGGCGTGGAGGGAGAATCTTGGCTATGGATGCATATGATTGTAGTAAGCAATGGGTCTAGGTGGCGGAAGTAGGTAGGCCATCCGGGTGCTGGTGATGGGTTTTGAATGGCATTTGGTGGGATGGTGGTGTTGATATGGATGTTTGAGTGTTTTGTTAGTTCCAAATGTTTGGGGGGGGGGGCGGGGTCAATATGTGTGGTTTAGAATCATGATGGTTATGTTTCTTGGGTTTTCCATGGCTGCCATTTTGGCCTAGTGTATGGCTTCCGTTTTGGTACGGTGGTCGGTTGGATGGGCGTAGCCGGCACCTTCCCAATTTGATGATAGCGCATTGCCGTGTGAGCCAAATATGACATCTCTAGTATGATGTGAGTTGTATTTTTTTGAGGAGGAGTGGGCATGTGAGTGGAAGGTTTGTATGGGAAGGGTGTAGGCTTTAGTGGATAGGATGTGTTGGTTTTATTTTTATTTTTATTTTTATTTTATTTTTACAGGCATGATTGTGACACATCTATTAATGAGCCATGTTATTTCGGTGGCAAAGTGTGTTGGGGGGGGGGGGTTTAGACTCCTTGGGGAGGATTGTGTATCACGTGCGACCAAGGGGTAATATTATTGTAGGGGGTATTTTGATGGCCCGTACTAATTAAATGGACCATTCAATTTCCTAGTTATCTAATTCGTGGTGTTTTAAGGGTCCATATAATTACTTACAAATTGTGAAGAGAGGTATTTTTAGCCCCTAAATTGATTATAATAAATTGAAGTAAATTTTAAAAATGAAATCCAATGACTAACGACAAAGATATCTCTAACAATTTGAGTGCCAAGGAATGACACCATGAAACATTGAGTTCCAAATGGTAGTTGCTATTGTATTGACAACTAGGATTTCTAAACTTCAATATCATAGGTTTTAGAAATGTTGACTTTATACACTCAATGGCACAAAAAACACACAAAGTGCTTGATTATCAACATGAAGATGATTTATCCCACACAATATTTATAGCTTTAAAACCAAATTTGGTATGTTATATAGGACCTTATGTTAGTTATAATCCAATATGGCATATTTTTTCCATCATATATTACCTTAAAAAATTCAAGTTTTTTGGTACAAATAAAAATACACCATATCTTTGGTCACACCATTCCAACTAAAATTTTCTAAACCCCAACTCAACCCCCCTCGGGAGTGTGTTAGTTGTGGGTAACTCTCTCACTTTGACACCTTCCTCTTTTTATAGGGTATTTCTCAAACTCAGTCAACGTTGGACTCTACCTTCATTAATTTGACACTTTGCCAATAATTTTCATTTGCTCATTCTCAATTTAGTTCTATCACATTCTTCCTCTCCTCTACATTGAAAAATCCCTCAATCCCAAACAATAGTTATGCAATGCCTTCAGTTTCATAGAGCATCTTGCTCAATTTTATGTCTCACTCTGGCAATTTATCACATACAAATCTACACATCTCTCAAGAAAGCATTCTCACCAACATACACTTTCACAGCTTCAACTTAATCAACTGCATTTGCAATTTCAAAATTAGTCAAGTGCAATCACACCAAAAGATAAAAGTTCACAATTTCGCACAACAAGAAAATTGGTTCAACGACTTCAATGAATTTTGTATAACTCATACTCAAAAATAGACAAGAAAGCTTTATCATAAACTATAATCCAACAATCATTACGACAATTGTTATCTATATCCATAACATTTAGTTCAACTATTGTCCTTGCATAATCACTATGCCGACGGACACAAGTTTTCTAGGTGAAACTATGCGCTCAAGCTACCTTGAAGAAATGTATGCCTACCTTGTCTCACTCAACCTCCTTAGGTTAGGCGAGTGAGACGATAATTCTAACCAACTTAGGGCTTGTAAAATCCATACTTATAGTTCCAACTGTGAGAAGCCTTCCATAGTTCACTTCTTTCATCCAACTTATCTATGGATTTCATCAAATTACTCTGCATGTGCCTAAAGTGCAACTAATGACCCAAGTTTGTGTTCACAAGGATAGTTTTCTCTATTGTTGCCAAAAAATAAAATATGCTAAAAATAATTATATGAAAATAATCCAGATATCAATTTTCAAAGCACTAAAATTAAATTAATCATGAAAATGTTGATTTTGTTTGTTTCATTTCAAATTTGGTATGTGTATCACTAAGATAATTATGTATCCAATGTAAATAAACAAAAATACCATCTTTAATGTATTGAAGGATAAGTGTTTATTTCCATTAGTAAATGTTGTTCACACTCTAAAAAAATGATTGTATTCTTTTATGCTTTACATTAGATGGCATAATTGTTCATAAGAATAAACACATCTAAAGAACATATTTGGAAGAAAAAAATGTCATCTCCATTTTGTCAAGTTTTCCTTAACTGTTTGCTCTAAATTTGCTTCATATAGAAGGACCAACTGTACGGATGTGATCTTTGACTTTGTGTCAACAATTTTGCTTCATGAATGATTCATTGAGCAAGCTTGTAAATCTCTTTTTATGATTGATCTTGAAAATACATAAACCCTTAGTGTTATTAAGGGTTAATTTGCATGCACGGGTGCAAGGGGTTGGGACAACACAACACTCAACGCAATATTGGGGAGGGGGGGGGGTGTGATGGTTGATATGATCATTTATTAGCTTAGAGAATCTTCACTGATAATGAATAAGATTTTCATATGAGCTTCAAAATTTGACGAGGTTAGCAAGTACACCCATGATTCGGATTTCCTAATCATCAAACACACTAATTGTGTGTTTGACATCTTACAAGAAGCGGGCGTAGAGAAAATAATGTATGTATAACAGCTACTCACCTTATATGGCCGATGTGAATGTGTGGCCCACAAATAGAACATCTAATATACAATGAAGGCGGTGGCAATGTCCGTTGCCCCACTGTTCCCCATCATTCTAGAAAAGCGGCCATCACATAGATGCATGATGCTGGGGGAGGGGAGGGGGACAATAACATGGACATGGACATACATGCATATAATGATGTGTATGGACATGAGAAACATGTGGACATGGGATTGGGTTATGGTTCATATGCATGGGTGCAATGAACCATAACGACATGAATCCAAGCTAGTAATGTACAAGCCAATAGACCTTAGACCAAACCCCACACCACAAGACCATAAAGACACTCAATTACGCGTTTCTATTTATGTAGGGGCATAGGGTGTGGCTCTTGGGTGTTCAAGGGTTAAAGTGATTGTCCCCTCTTGACTTCTAATCTTACGAAGACCCAAAGTCGTAAGTAGAATTTCGAGGTTAGTAATCAAATTTTGTTTGGGCTTGGTGAAGGCTTGGGCCACCTTAATGGCCCCATTGACATTACTAATATGGATATTTTAAAACTTCCATTGGTGACTGGACAAGTGTTGGAACATACATGAGGCTGTAGCACTAATTTGAATAAGGTCACACATATATTACCACTGATTATCCCAATTAGTGCATGCTACTATTCCGAGTTACACAGTGCAATAGCATCTTACTCAAGAGTTCAAGTTTTACTAACGAAAGTTCAGTAGGTTGTTTGGACATTATAGAATATAGGTGACTTTGCTTGGTAAAATATTACATTCTCATTAAATAGTTATAGCACTGCGTAACGCCGAATAGTAACACGCATTACTTGGGATAATCGGTGTAGTAAGTTTCCAACAATGATCAAAGCAAGGAAATGTGGGTCTCAATGCCAAGTTAAACAAATCTCAATCCTCAAATACCCAAGGAGCCAAAAACGGGCTTATAAAATATCGTCTATGTTCATGATTACGATTATGTTTATGTTTATGCTTTACTTTACTTTTTCGGGAGACAAAAAGCCAAACGGCCAATGTCAAGAGCGAATTAAACAAAAAGGAAGAGACACCCACTTTGGAGGGAGCCCACGGGGGGGTCACTCCATTGTCAAGTTGAACACCACGTGCGGCCAAAAAAAATCTACTTTTGGTAAGTTGCATCACCAAAATGGGTCAAAATTTTATCAATTTTTTTTCATGGGTAGATATACACGATATCTATTACATAGTAAAAAATGGTAACCGAATTTGATGATATGTTTTTAAAATAAAACATACCGTTTCTAACTAGTATGACGCAGAATTGAACTAAAATAATTACTACAAAAATGAAGATGACTAAAAATTTCAAAAAAATATACAAAATATATTATCAATGGTTATGTATATGTAGAAAAATATCATAAATTTTAAATTTATCTATTCCATGTAATATAGGGGTAGGAAACTTTGGCCGCACGTGGTGTTCAACTTGACATGGAGTGAACCCCCCGTGAGGGAGGCTTCTTTTGTGTGGTGGTGTGGCACGATGTTTATGTATCTTACAACTCCTTGTGTATACTTGCCAATAAACATCTTATCCCAAATTAGTCAATACATCCATTGTACTATCTGATCGGTCTAATACGTGTGTCTTGAGTGAGAACAAGTACTTAAGAATGCATTTGAATATGCTAATTTAGTTTTCTTTTCATATGTAGTATATTTGGTCACCATTGCCATATATTTTTGCAATCTTTACTAGTTTCTTGTGAATTTTTGTGTGTGTTAGGTTTAGTTTAGAGTTTGTATGTAGAAAACTTTCTATAATTCTCACATGAATAATTTATACAGTTTTAGCATTAAAAATATGAAATGCTGTTTCCTCCGCAACACATGCGTGTATGCTTCCAACAATATGGATGTTATCTTTCAGTCCTTCCCAACAAAGTCTATTTTGGAGAAATGAATCTATAATTTCTTCAACCTTCCATCTCAAGTTATCTTATTTCTCCAAAATCATTGTGGTCCTTTAAGGGTTAAACAATTGCATTTTCTGCTGTATCACTTCGCCTAGGAATTAAACACACAATGAGGATGAGACGATTAGCAAAGCCAACTCAAAGCCATAACTATTTTTCATATATTTTTTGGATCTCATATGAATATCTTTTGTATTATCAAAGTGGAGAATCTCTTTCTTCTTGAATTTTCATATAGGTCCTTCAATTACATTGAACATCTAAACTTGACATAGCTAACAAATTTTAGGAGCATAATCCAATCTCTTCCAAACAATGTCTTTTTGGTGGCAAATCTTAGAGCCATACTAACTACACACCACTCAATTACAGGTGTATGATTAAGATAAGTAACCAAAGTAGGCCCACATGACTTACATCTTGGCCACTTTCAACCTCCATTGTAGCAATGTGAGAGGTTGTCCAAGGAATGCCATTTATAGAAGATATTCAACCAAATCCTCATTCTCTTTGGATGACAACATACCGTGTTTCCCCTTATTATGTGATCGAATGGTGCCGGTGAGGTGATACCTAAGTGCGTTCACTAGAATTCCAAAACTCTTGGAAACTACAAGTATGTAATCATCAACATCCATGGCCCCTATTGCACTCGCTAGCGTGTTGAACTTAGACGAATTTCCATGGTCCGAGATGACCCTAAACTACTGGATGATGGTGGAGGGATACCCAAATCTCAAGGAAGAGGGTGGCGGTTCGAATCCCGGCTGTGAAATCTCCTCTCTACCTGACGGAAAACATGCCAGGTGGTCAACTGCCTCCTGTGCTTTGGCATTGGTATGTCGGCCTTCTATCTCAAAAAAGAAAAAAGAAAAAAAAGACAAATTTCCATGGGAGGGGTTACTTGAGAATTGGAGAGCATGGCCAACATATAGGGTCTACTATGAGATATGGTGCGTTGGAAAAGGTTCGCTTGCAAAGGGACCCCCTTGCCACATCCACCATAATCTAGTCCATTTGAAGAATGCAATGTTTGAGGAATCTAAATGGCAAAGTATAATATGGTGCATTGGGTCCTTTGTGGGTAGTTGTATTGTTCATGCACCAAAATATTGGAGTGAATGGAAGGCTATGAGAGTACCCTATGTTTGCATTGCAACTGGTTCACCAAGATATTGGTCAACAATATCATGTGCATTGCCTTTATTTTTCTTATCAAAGAATGAGCGTATATGTATGTTTGTATTTTTGTAAAGTACATAGTCAGTTTGGTGAAGAGTTGATTCTTTGAGGGTAGAGATTCATGGCGTCTAGATAAACGCATTGAATTATACTATATTCATAGTTTGTATTTGTAGTTAAGTTTTTGCTACGACTTAAAATAACCAAAAGCTAGGGTACAAACTCTCAAGGAAGGCTTGACTAGTGTTTGTTACATTCATTTGTCACATTACAATTCATCAATTAGACAAAAGGGTTGCTATTTCACTCTAAAAACACAACTGACATGTCTTTCACTTCTCTATCTATGAAAGGGTTCCTCTCGGGACCTCTCTCCTAATATCTCATTTAGTCTTGTCTTTTGGTTGTGGTCTACAAGTTTTCATTCCCTCATGGTAAAGTGTAACAATACTCTATGGTAACCATGATAGTTTTTAGTGTAATAAGTGTCTTTGTAACCATTGGCCAATGCATCTTCAAATCATAACGAAAGCCTTCATTAATTGGTCAATGTTAATTCCAATGCAAAGCAAATTGTTCATTTGTTACTTTCAAGATTTTATTTTTACTTACAGATATGCAATTAATAGCTAAACCCAAGGTCAAGCTATAGTCTTGAATGCCCTCCACAACCTACATCATCAAGAACAATAACCAGGGTAACACACAAGACTCATGCTTAGTCACTCAGAGTCTCTCTCTCTAGAGTGTTGATTAACTATAGTTTATGCGACACTTTGCATTATCACCTGCCAATGGTTTTACATGTGCTCTTAAACTTCAAGTATTTATTCCACTCTCCGTTGAGAGTTTCCTTTACTCACTCTTAGATGAATGCTATCCAATTCTCCTTCTCTTCTACATTGAGATGTCCTTAAGTCGTAGACAATGGTTTTACTAGGTTGTCAATCTCTCAAAGCATATTGTTCAAATGTATCTCGCTCCGCTTTGACACATGGAAATTTCTCATCACCTCAATTCCTTCTTCTTTAACTTAGTTTCTACCGCATGATTCTTTTTGTTCCACCTTTTAACTCCTAGAGACCATTACTTGTTCACTCACATTCCAAATTCACTCACATCTTCAATCGCACGCTGCAAATCTCACATCCTTACTCTATCATAGATATTCCTTAATGTATCCTTACTCCGAGTCACTCAGATGTATCTCACAAATTGCTACAAACAATCGTTATCGATTGGAATGTTCTTGAAGACTCAAGCTACCAAGAATCTCCAACCACGTGAATTATTCTAGAGTGATGAGCTAGGTTTGGATTTGGTTACCAATGTTACCTCTAATATCCTTGGTGGATTAGTTCAACTTTTTGTGTAGTTTCATATAGTGGGTCAACCTCAACATCAATTATACTCACGGCGCTTTGTCCTATTCCACTATGTAGTGGCTTAATGCTCATATACTCAAACAACTAATAATAGTGATCACCGAAAACTATGTTACATTTTGATCACATTCAATAAATATTGACTTCTATAGTTGCACAATAATCCACATTCAACTACTGGACACATTCTCATTTCCACCATAAAGCAATATTTGCATGCTCCACACAATATTCTTGAAAATAATTTCAAGCTTAGGAATTACTCCCTTTGAGAAAAACTATATTCTTTGAAGTTAGAAAAATACCCTTGCAAGTAGCTAATCTACTGAGGGAGACAAGTCTATAGTTTTCCCTCTACGCTCAAACAATTCAAGAAAAGACTCCCTTTCGCTCCTCCATGTGCCTCATGGTGAGAGGGAGAAGATGATAGTTCTAACAAACTAGGGGCTCCTAAGTCCATGATTATAGTTCTAACCACCTAACTCCGTCCATAGTTCACTACTTTCATCCATTGAAGTACAATTTCCATCTACATATCACTAAAATGTCTATAGTAAAACTATTAGCCTAAAATTTTGACTCACTGTATTCTTAGAATGTTTGATTCCAAAAATGGAATCAGCAACCCCGACTTGTTAAGTGGGATTCAATGGAAATGAACGGACCCTCAACTCATAAGAAAAATAAAAACATGCCTACAACGACTACTTCAAGAAGGTTTAGCCTTCTATGAGGCCATAAAGAAATTATCTTAATAACTTTTAGTTATTAAAAAATCTTATACTACAATCTCAAAAGGAAATGACTCTAATCACCAAGAAAATCCTTAATTTGGGACAAAATTTCAAAGAGAAGAAGTGAGATTTTTTTGACTAGTTACACAAATGCGCACAAACTTGCAATTCTGGTTGAGCGATAATTTTTTATGATAAGTTTTGTGTTGAGGTCGCCTCCTAGGTCAAGTAGGTTTCTCAACCTCAAAAAGTGTAACCCGTTGCTTAACCAATTGCACAAATGTCACGCCTTGGACATTTAAGACCTTAAAACCTTATCTTGAAATTGTACCAAGTCATGACTTGCTTCATAAAAGGCGGAGGTGAAATTCCTAACTCTAAGATCTTAGAATTTGGGGACTTGTAATATACCGTTGGAAAGGTCTTCAAAATGCCTTTCCAACGGTGTATTACACGCCCCGAAAATTTTAAAATTTCAGTCGATAAACCACAAAAACAAATCTGCAGTCGTTTAGTGACTGCAGATCAGGGTGGTCAAAAGAACCGCAATGGGAAAACGACTGCGATTCTTTTTTACCATGTTTTCTACTAGTGAGAGCATCACCACCCATGAATGAAGCTAAACTGTAAAAGTTTAAACACAAAACATAGATTCATCTAGGTTCAGTTTGGGTAGGAGGCATATGCCCCACCCACAAACTCGCTTTTGAGTCCGACTTCAAATCAATCATGCGTCGCTATTGCTTGGCGAGATTAACAAAAGGGGAGCAAAACCACTTTACCCTCCTTGGAGGAGTATAATACTCTTGTCTTATTCTCGATTCATTAGAGTTCAAGTCAGCTTGGTGCACTAAAAACTTGCTCCGTTTTGCAGGACAATCACTGCACTGAGGCTGCCCTCTGTGTTCAGTTCATCCAATTTTCAAATGGGTGGGGCAATTCCAAATTAAATTGAACTACTCTACATCCGTTTTGCAGTTCAGTCCACTACTGGTGGCAATGCTCTAAGGGTGAGGAGTGATATCCTCTTCAATGTATACTTTAAACTCCTTTGGGTTCAAAGAACACCTTTACATAACCACAATAGGATTTCATGTTTCATATTCTAAGTGTGTGGAATTCATGAATTTTAGTTCAAAGAATCATTTTTAAATCGAAGGGGTTAGATGTTCAAGTAGTATAAAATTGTGTTCCCCTAAAATCCCAATGTCACAGTTAAGTTTCTTAAAGTAAAATAAACTTGAATTTCTCAATTATAATTTTTTCTTGTAAATATGGGGTTAAGTAAGTCCATCATTTCTATAGGCTAAGTCCAAAAATCCAACTATCCTAATTTTAACTCCAAAATTCAGTTGGTCATTACCTCTCAAATTCTTCTTATAATTCACCAATTATAATGAAAAGCATGTCCCCTCATTATTTAACAAAATCCATTTGTTATAATTTTTCCTATCGTGATGCGAAATCTTAGCTCATTCTTACGTGTGAGGGGACATACAATATGGCCCACTTGGCGGCCTCCTGTAATCTTCTTGTCACCTTCGAGTCTCCTTTCCAATCGATGGCCTTCATTTGAGTGATTTGATATTCCTAGCCTTGAATTTGTTTCTTGAGTCTTCATGGTTTTGAATCTCAAGTCTTCCCGCGACCTCGATCTTTTATATGGGTCCAATAATTTTCAAGTCTTTATGTTTTAACACCTTTGAAGAAATTTTTAAAGTATTGAGGCCAAATGCCTTGGTCGATCTCCAAGTCTTGAAGCTTTGAAAAATCTCTAATCTTGAAGCCGAAAAATCTCTATGTCTTGGAGCTTTAAAAGAACTCTAAGTCTTGAAGCCTTGGAAAATCTCTAAGTCTTGAAGCCGAAACCTGTCCAATGAAAACTTTAAGTCTAATGGTTTTCAAGGATTCCCAAGTCTTCAAGGGTCTTCGGAAATGCGCTCCTAATAGTCTTCAAGGGTCTTCACAAATGCGCTTCCGATATTCTTTGCAACACTCACGTGAGATCTATATTCGATGTGGTTCCTTTATATAGTCTTCAACATCCATGAATTGTTGGATTTGGTAGTTACTCTTCCTTTCCTTATTACTAAATATTCAAATTTCCTATTTTAGCCTTATATCATATTATTTACTAATTGTGTCCCCATGTATCTTTTTTTTTAAATTGCTTATTCGAATTCCCATGTGCCTATGAGGTACATGGAACCCATTTTATACGCATACATATATATATATGACCTTTATCCCATGAACTTCCATTCACCATATTCATACCAAAAATGGTTAAGGTAGTTATGTCCCTCCAATGGATTGTCATCCAAAGAGTTGGTTTCTCATCTACTTAACCTCATCCATAGTCCATTATAAATGGATCACTAAAGCTTCCAAGCTCCCTAAGTTCCCTACTGCTTGAGTTCCCAAGATGTCATTGCTATTCCCAAGCCTTGTACCCGGTTCTCGAGCCTTCGGTACCATTCCCAAGCCTCATTCCTGGTTCCTGAGCCTTCGTTTTCGTTCCCACGAGGGGAACTGTGTCTTCCTCCCCTAGCCTCTCATCGTGGCGGCTCTCCTCAACTCTCCTCCAACTTTCGCAATCCCTCCTCTATCTTCGTAGTTCCTCCTCCATCTTGTTACTTGGGTTGGGGCATCTATATTTTGCCTAGGCAAACATTTACCATTTACTCCTCAAAAGGAGGTATGCAATTAAGGTTACTATATGAATCACCACCTTATCAAATAAAAAACAATGTGGACATCCTCTCATTTTCACAGTTGAGAGGGCATGACAATGAGGTGACGAGGCTACATGGAAAAATAGAATATCAAATGTCATCAAAATAAACATCATGCTCAACACTATACCGTAGCTCTCTAGCAGCTTGGGCACCTTTTTGCCTAATAATTAATTAAAGTGCGAAAGTAAGTTAGGCAGCCCAGAAACTAATATTCTAAAGTTGGGCAAATCCAAAAAGTAATTTAAAATAAGTTAGACATTCATCCAAGTCATTCCTATAATTCATGGATGGTTTTCCTAATTTCATCTATGGTGGCTACGATTAACCTAAACACTTCCCTTAACCAACATTCCTTACCATGAAGTTTGTCTTCTACTTGTATGTCATGGTTTTGCTTTGTGTGAGAGTTATACGGAGTGGTCTTTGTGAGAGACTATGTCACTTGCATTATTGTGATTTTAGGCACTCTTTGAATGTTATTTCTTCTTTTTTTGGATACTCAACGAAATTAATTTCCCAGAAATTTAGGCACCTTCAAAAATAATTATTTTCTGCCCAAGTTGCTAGAGAGCTATGGTAGCATATGCTTAATGGAATTTTGACAAGGTATGTCAAAATGGCCGCAAATGTACGACAACTGCAATATCCCATTCTATAGTCATTATGTTGTCCACTTTCAACCCAACACTAACTATAGATACTCCTTGTTGGTACATTACCGCCAACATGAAGATAATGTGGCGGAGGAAAATGTGAGTGCATATGGTTACATGTCATTCTCCAACTATGTGAATTGCTTCACTCTAACGAAACTTGGGTGCTATTTGTCAAAGTTGAATGGCAACTCCCAAGGCCAAGGAGAATTGTCAACATGGGTGATTAGCATGATTGTAACAAGGTAAAGATTATGGAGGTTGGTTTGAAACACTACATCTTAACAAAGTTGTCAAGTTTAGACTCAAATATGTTCATTATTGATTACATACCTCATCAATATGACCATAACACCACCAACCAAAAAAGAATGTTACGGACACATACATCTACATGTGATTCTCCTCCTATTTGAAACTCTTTAATGCAAATTGTCAAAGTTTCCACTACACCAAAGGTCAAGGGGATTTGACAAATGAGGGTGGTTTGTGCTATTGTAACAAGGTGATGATAATCGATTCTTGTTTGAATGGTAAAAAATGTACATGTGGCTTAGAATCAAATTCCACATAAATAGACACACGATGGGCACACGTCACATCATTATATAATACTCACGACCAATGCTATGAGGGATTTAGATTGGGCACATGAATAAAGTAATTGTGTATTACCGTGTTGTTCGGACATAACATTATTCAGATCCATAACAGTGTTCTGTGGGACTGACAGTATTATGCAGAATATTCCTCCATTCAGACACAATTTGAGGAATATTCTATAGAATATTGTCAGTCCCACAGAACACTGTTATGGATCTGAATAATATTATGGAGCCATGTCAGACACTAGTAGAAAAAAATGATCCTAAACAACACGGTTCTAAACAACTAATTTATGAGATCGATACAATCAATCTAGACCCGCAAAGATTGGTTGCGTCAATTTACAAGTACGTTGTGTAAAAAACCTTGTTGTTGGTGACCACTCCTTGTACGAGCCTTGGATCCAACACTTTATTGGTGTAGCCACATTACCGCCAACATGAAGTCAATGTGGGGGAGGAAAACATGAGCACATGTCACTCTCCTCCTCCTACTACTACTACTACATATATACTCGGTTTTGCTTCACTCCAAGGCCAACTAGGATTACGAATTGTCAAAAGTTTACGCAACTCCCTAGGCCGCCAACGAAAGAGTTGACAACACCGACGACCCGAGTCCCTCTTGCCCACACAAAGTGGTCTCTCGTGGTCAACACAAAATGGGAGAAAACTATGGCAACTTCATCCCCTCACGGGGTTCATTCGGAGGGCTCACTTTGACCCATGAGTCGGTCGGGGAGGGAGTACAAGTCGGAGTGGAGACACGGTACTAACTTGGATTTGCTGGCACTTGCAGGCTAACATGGAAAGAGGAGGAGGGGGTTGGACACTAGGGTCCAAGGTCATATAAACTCTTAAGATCGAGCAATCTTATTGGTCGAGAGCAAAGTCTTGGACCCAAGGGATTTGCACTAAACTTTGGATTCAAGGTATGAGAAAATGCACGGTTCAAGAAAACACTCCTCTTAGTTTGAGAAATCGGTCGTCAAACGTGGGTCCGATCTTGGGTCTGAAAATAAAGTCTATGAAGAGGAGGAGTTTTTGACCCAAATGTCTTGGACATGGACCATGATGTAAACCTACCTTTAAGAACTTAAGAAGTAGGATGTAGCTATGGTGTCATTGCAAATACATACATACATACATATATATAAAACCATGGTAAGTGTGCACATTACGGGGTGCAAAGGCTGCGTCCAATTATTATAAGCCTTAGAAGTTGGGATAATCAACCACTAGCCCATTCTAATAGCAAGTCTATGATTTGAGGTGCAGTGAGCAACCATGATTATCTAGTGGGGTGATGCCATTGAATGGTTGCTTCAATATAATTCACATTCACAATCGAGAAAATCCTTAAAATTTAGTGAAGATAATCCAATTCCTTTTCTGTGAGGTGGGAAGAGTTCCCTCTGCTCTTTGGCAACGTGCTCGGCAAAGATTTGGGCGAACCAACCCATACACTCGTTCCTTGTTGGATGCCTAAACCCTTGCCTCCAAGGAACCAGTGTACGGGTTGTTTTGCCCCGGCCCTCGACAAACCCCTTCCCGGCATGCGCCGGGAGGGGCGGGCGGGCGGGCGGCTTTCCTCGTTCTTTAAGTATCTCCAGGTGGCAGGTATTCGAGATATTGAATTACTTTTGGACGTATTGGACACTTTTTCACCAAGCAAGGGTACGAGCTTATAGCCTTGCGAGAGAAGAGGGGCATGGTATGTCATTCGGGCAGCGGAATGTATGTCCGTCCGACTGACCGTATTGCCCGCCCCCCGACCCCCTCCGCGGGCGGGCGGGCGGGCGGGCGCCTAATTCAATGACACGTATAAAAGGGGAAGGAGGCCTGGAGAGGCTGAAGCACTTTTTGTATGATGAGGATCTCGCTTGGGGAAGGGAAGGGAAAGGAAAGGAAGGGAATGAAGTCAGATGCTCAGATACTATAACTTACACCCATTTCTATTCTACTTATACTCCCCCTCTGTTGGGCCCCAACGGTCGGGTGGGCGGGCGGGGCGGGGCGGGGGCGGGCCGCCCAACCTGCCAAATTTCGATAATATTGATAATATTGTGAATCCCTTTAATCATTTGGCTCCTCAGGTTGTGGGCAATTAATTTCGCGAGCAGCCGCTTTCCAATTGGCCCGCGGCCCGCCCGGTGATGAGTAGGGGTGTTGGTTTCATATGATTTCTTTTTGCCCGCCCGCCCGACCGACCCACCCCAATTGGGCAAGTCGGCCCGGGCAGGCTCGCTCTCGTCTGCTCTGCCCAGGTTTCATTTCGGTAGCACTGGGACGACACATAACGAGACTTATTAATTGGGCAGCATCTCCTGAGGGGTTCCTTGGCAACTTTTTTTAATCAACTTTTTCCGTTGTGGGGTGGGGAAAGTTCCCGCCCGCCCGCCCGCCCGCCTGCCCAACTGGCCTGGCCCACATGATGGGGTGGTCTCGCGGCAATTTATCAGCCGTTGACTCGGGAGCTGGGGTTTGAAGATTTGGGAATTATGAGGTGCCATGTGCTCGAGTGAGTTGTAACTGTATTAGGACCAATATAATGCCATGAATGAGATTGGGAGTGGATGCTCGCTCTGACTTCAATTTAATGGCATGACTTGTAAGACATTTGATTTGGTAGGAGTCACTCGGTAGCCACTGCCACATTCCAAGTGCGTCATGTGGTGTGGGGGTCCACGCTCCCGCAGATTGCTTTGAACAGCAGCAGACACCACCACAACAACAACAAAGCAAAATAAAGAAGGAAAAAAAATAAAGAATGAAAAAAAAAGTCACTTCTAAGGTAGAAGTGCCTATTGTGAACACTTTTAAGTACTACAAGTTCCTCAACTAACCCTTACAAATTATCCAATATTTTATTTGGACCAGCAGTTACGTCATGATGAGCACAACGACCTTATATATCACATGAATCATACCACATCTGCACTACCTGTTTTATCTAGTGTCACTTGCTAGTTGTAGTTACAAAATACTATATTTTTTTATGTAAATTTTTACTAAGTAAATATGTAAATGTTCTATAATGTCCAAACAACCAATTTGACCTATGTTGGCAAAAAAATGTGTGATATAATAAATAATTATAGTATCGCGTAATTTCAAATAGTAAGTGACACTAAATATAATATTTAATGTAGTTTCTATAGGGACGTTTACAATCGCAAACCTCATTTGACCTTTCTGAGTCACATAACCCTCCCTCCCCCCCCCCCCCAATCATGAAGTGTTGATCATTGACATTTTGTCACCTTGAACTTTAAGTTGTGTTTGTAGTCCTTAGAACAATACAGTCCATTTACATGTTGAAGTCCGTAGTTGCTCACTTTGGGGAGAGGGGTGGGGGGGATAGGTGTCAAAATTGAAATGATTGATTGTATTGAGTGCTTCTACTTTAGTAATGAAATAAAAACCATGATGGGTAGTCACTCCCTTCTCTCTAATGAAAAACCATGGGAAATTCAAATTTAGTAACAAGTAAAGTCTTGTTTAAAGATATCAAATTTGTCACAAACTTACTTGCAAGAATTTTACTGTATATGGGACTTCAATATGTTTTGATCATACAACTCCAAAAAGTAGAATAAAATAAAATTACAAGTACCTCCAACTATGCGAGACATGACAACACTAAAATTTCGTGAAGTCTATATGTATAACCCTCAAAATCTATATCACCCGTAGAGGGCAACGGAGCAAATATCTACAAAGCAACAAGATATCTAGCACTTACAAACATCTGCGATTCCCCAATCTACATTTCTAGTATATTTCACTCACTTTGCATGTTGGGACTTGGACATGTGCAGTCCTCCTAAGTATTGTCAGTCCTCATCCTCATGTTTGTGACATATCATAGATCTAACATAGAGATACATATTAGAAAAAAAAATTATCCTATATTATCTATGACTTCCACTTCAAAAGATATTCACCGTGACCTTAAAAAGAATTATCTCAACTTTCATGTTGAGACCTCATTTAAAGTTGTCCATATGCACATGTAATTTGTATCTTGTTAATCAACCCTCAACTTTGAACGCATGCTAAACTCCAAAAAGTGATCATTTAGTTGCACCACCACCAAGTTAGTTGTTTGTTTTTTAATTCTTTGTTTTTTCAGTTGATGATAATGTTTGTGTAGGAATGCCAGAGCGAGCATGGAGCACGAGTATGGTATCCTAGCCTATTACCGATATGTGACCTTAAACCGAGCTCTAGGGAACAAATTAGAAATAATGTTCCCTAGGTGGATGACATGTCCCTAGCTCAACTAACCTCACATTAATGCATTTAATGATGTGGAGGGAGAGAGAGAGAGGGGGAAGGAGGAAGAAGGAGGAGGAGGCCCATAGGTCTCGGTTCAAGGCACATAGGTCTCGGTTCAAGGCCCATAGGTCTCGGTTCAAGGCACATGAGACCTTGCCACAACGTGTTGGATGAGATTAGTTGTTCGTTTATGATGTCTCTTGACATAGTAAGGTCAAAGTCAGTCTACAGCTTAGTAATGTTGGATTTCTTACAACCTCTTACTTGCTTGTGGATAATTATAGAATGCTCATAAGTTGTATTAGCATTGACGTCAAACTTCTTTAGGTCTATCATAAGATACCCTAGGGAACATCTTTAAAAAAATCAGATTTAATTCAAAATTAATTTTAAAATTTTCCAATCTTTTGAAATAGACAAATATTTCATTTTACCTTGCATGAAAAAATTTAAATCGTTCATTACCATAGAAGAGGTCATTGTGAAAATTCACCAATGTGTAGCTCTCGGTCATAGGCTAGGATACCATAGTAACTTAGAAACCAAAACTCTTGGGGGTGAAGGAGAAAAGAGCCAAATTGCTCCGAGTGTAAGTTTGACCCGTTCAGGTGGGCGCATGACTGGTTGGCCCCCACCAAAAGCAAAAGCACCACCTACCGCATCTTCCACCTTGCTTGGGCCTCATCCTCTCCCAATTTTCTTTGAATTTTTGAGTTTCTTTAAGGGCACAAATCGACGAATCGATTGCAAGAACAAAAGTCCTCTCACATTCCCAAAAGAGAGTTCAACTTATGGGACCCTCCCGTTGCTTTATGATATGAGAGAGAGAGAGAGAGTGTGCATACGAGCATACCTTTCATCCATCCAACATAAAAACTTGACTCCTATAAGTTTGTGACTGATTCATCTCAAGTGACTTGGACTAGATCACTTTGGGGTCTTAAACATAACATTATTCAAATTCATAATAGTGTTATGTGGGACTGACAGTATTATGTGGAATATTTCATCATTCAGGCTGAATGTGAGGAATATTCTGCAAAATATTGTCAGCCGTATAGAACGTTGTTATGGATCTGAATAATGTTATGAACATCAATTCCGATGTCTAATTGATTAAATATGATGCTTCTTTGGTAAGTTGAATTCACATAAGTGCAAACTCGATTTCATGATTTTATGAACCAATTAAGCAATATGTTCTACCAATTTCATTGTAATCACAAACCAAGTTCACTATATAGACAACCAATTTAGCTTGAATTTTCAACCAATTTCACCACATGTTGTGAACAATTTCATGATTTGGTGCCCAAATTCACAACTTCAATTCATTAATTGTTTAACTTTATTTCACAAAGAACGGTCCATCATGTATAAGATTCTCTTAATCTCTCCCCACAACTAGTTCTACCAAAATTTCAACTAACCTTTCTTATCCAACCTTGGACCATGTCTGTAGTGATTGCTTTGTACATTATCATTAATGTGACCTAATATGGCCAACACTCTTCCCACAATCAATTCCACAATCACACTAGACTCTCAAATCCACAAGATTGCGCACTCTAGCTACATTAGGTTTATGTTGCTTGCTTCGATGTATAGTAATCAAAGACCATAGAAGTATCAGCTCCTAGCTTTGAGGTATTGTAATGGAAGACCAAAGGAAAATCGACATCAAGGCTAGAGGTTTTCATGTAAACACAAAACAAAGAGGAACCAATGAACAATGAGAAGGCGAGAAGTTGAAAATACAAAAACCACAAAGTGGCAAAAGATTTATGAATTTGGTAAGGAAGATTCATAAAGTTGCTAAAGGTGAAGGTCCACTATCATGAAGCTTCTCAACTCAGAAGAATAAAATACATGGTTAGTGGTGTAGAATCACGCGGAAGCATTTGATAAGTGAACAAAAACCAAAGGCCACATGCGCGCAACTTGATGTGCCACATGCCAAGTCGGTTTAGAAGAATCATGAACTAATTTTGAAAGTACGTGAACTAGCATGGAACCTTCATGAAATTGAGTTTGCACATCTGTGAAGTCATCTTACCAAAGGAGTCTATTCAATCCCACTTCATTGACTTGTGAAGCTTTGTGAGGAGTATGTGAGTATGTATGATTATCCTTTGTGAGTGTCTCTTCATGCTCATTTATGATGCTAAGCTTATATTCTAGAATAATATTGGCCTAATATTAAAATTTGAATTACAGTCAAAGTGATTATTTTGGATAATTATAAAATGTCAAGAAAGTAGTGTTAGTCAAACTAATGAGCCTATTAACCTAATGTGGGCCTAGTGTGTAGAACTAGGAGTGTGAGTCATGGAACCTCCATCGCAACCATAACTTCTGACATCCAACTTTCTATAAGGTAGACATTTCTTGAATGTTTACTCTTTTTAGATTATCCCATTTCTCTTGTGATATGAAACACGTTACAAATATGAGATGATTAGCAAATCCAAATCAAGGCCGTAGCCACTTTTCTAAGCATTCAACTCTCGTTTTGTGGGACCTCGTAATATAACAGTCCGATACTCAAAAAGTTGCGCAAGGAGACCCAAATTCAGACTGAGTTCCCAACATCCCACAGTTATGTGGCTGGGGCGAAACAACCCGTACACTAGTTCCTTGGAGGCAAGGGTTTAGAAATCCAACAAGGAACGAGTGTATGGGTTAGTTCGCCCAAATCACTGTTATATTATGAGGGCCCATATCACTGAGTAATTTTATGTCATATTTTGTGCAAGTAGTTTAGTTTTTTTAAAGGACATATCTTCTTGGTCTTCATTCTTGGAGCCCTACTTAACCACGTACCATTTGAATAAAGATGTCCGATTAAAAAAATAAAGCAAATAAGGCATGTCTAACTTAATCATGGGCAAACTCACAAACCGCCTTTGAGACCCACTAGGCATTGGATCCTACAAGGAACATGTGATGTTGACTCAAGGTTTCCCAATTCATGTATTGTTTTGCACATTTATTACCAGAGTTTAAACCAAATACAACGAATTTTTCTTATTGTGGTTGCTATAAGGATGTATAAACAAAGTTGTAATTTTCTGGTGGCCTTGTTTTGACCAAGGTAATTTGTATGGATAAAGAGGCAACCTAATTGCACATATCAATATGAGGTAGATGTGTCTAACTTGATTACTTATCTAGATTGGGACACCTATATTTGAGTGGTATTTGGACAGGGATGCCTCCAAGGACATACACACACAAGACATGTGTTTTAAAAAGATTGAACTATGCGCTCAAAATATGACAATTGTTCTATACTCAATAGTCGACATAATTAGGAAACATGTATGACCATTTAATGAGCACGAGACTCTTGCTTTGGTATTGAATAAGAAATTCATACGAGCTCCAAATGTCTGAGAGGAAAGTGACTACGCCGTTGATTTGGATATGCTAACCATCTTGTGCTAATTGCGTGTCTCATATCCTAGGAGAAGTGGGGTAGTCAGAAAAACTACCCACTTAACACGTGCCACACTTGGTGGCATCCAATGGCAGGCAAACTAATGCAATAGCATCTGGAGGAATAGTTTTGGTGGATTTCATTTAACCTCACTTAGGAAGTTGGGTTCTCTAAGGGACACTTCACACATGAGACTGAAAGCCCGTGACCATTGCATTCTAAGATCACTCATTGGTCAAAAAGACCAAGATCATCCAAGTTCACTTCACACTAGTAAATGAAGGGCCTAAGGGCCCAAAGAAGTTATCATGAATGAAAAATTTACATGGATTCCTACATGATAGACTATAAATATGTTTCATGGTCTATCAAACTTTGTGTTAGGCCCACGTTCAAGAGGCAGTCCCAACGCAAATTCCGGTTGACCGTGTCAGTGGTACGGCCTTTGGATGAGAATCAAGTGCCCCGACAATTACATGGTCACAGCCCTTGGCTCATGTGTGAAGTGGCCCTAAGTAAGCTCATCAACCTTGCCCTTCGGGAGCTTGTGGGAAAGTTGGTGTGTAACTTTGGTCCAATTCCCTTATCACAGCTCCGAGCAGAGACCGTGTAAAGCACACAGGGAGGCCAATCACCTCCTCTGTTGGGTTTGGTAGAGTCTAAGTGAGCTCTATGTTAAAAAGGATTCTCCACGAGGCATTGCCGGATGAGATCTCTAACAAAGAGAAGCATTGATTTCACACTTAAGGTCAACAACCTTGAAACTTCCAAGTTTTTGCATGAGATTAAGGTAGCCGACCCGTTTCCGACCAGTTAAGCAATTTAGCATATCTGCAGTCTAGGTATGATCAGAGAAAAAAATTCCTATGTAGAGAAATTTCATATTTCTTTCAAAAAAATCCCATAATAATCAAATTATTATGAAAATTTTAAGTGGATATTCTCTTTGACCTATAAATGTGATATGGGCTACCCTCTTTTTGATTGCCAATCACTTACAAAATCAATAACACTTGATTTCCATACTTGATAATTGTGGCACTTAAATATGCTTGCAACCTAAACCTAGTTGTCAACTTCTAGGATGCCCACACTTACTAGTGTGGGTGAGTAACGAACAGCTCCTACCAACATGGGTCACTTTTAGCTCCAATTTGCCCAGTGATGGCCATTGGATGTAACCAATGTTGGTAGGAACCGTTCATTGGTGGCCCGCACCAGTAAGTGTGGGTGGGCTTTTAGCCATTGACAGTTGGCTAAGTGGAATTTTGACCATGACATGTTAGCATTTGATCATAGATTGATATTGTGGTGCACAAAAATAGGTTGGCCTAACCTGTGAAAATGGTGGTGGTGGTTGGGAATGGGTCAGCTACGTTAAGTGAATCCCAATGCATCGTAGAGCGTTTTACACATGTGACCAAGGACTATAGAAAAAAAAATGATTTAGGATTTCTTGTGGTCATGGTTAGCGGTCCAAATCTAAATTGATTAAAAACATTTTTACAAAAATAAGGGGTGTTAAAAATAGATGTTACTAGTAATATGTCATATAAAATGGGTCCCCCACCCCTTGACAACGTAATTGGGTTGTCTAATCACAAAAGTTGGGTGCCCACCAAACAATATCTAATTCTGGACATAGGATTCCGTGTCAATTTCTCATCCGTTCTTTGACATAGT
Organism: Polytrichum formosum; assembly: GCA_964035585.1. NCBI lineage: Eukaryota > Viridiplantae > Streptophyta > Polytrichopsida > Polytrichales > Polytrichaceae > Polytrichum > Polytrichum formosum. The sequence goes on along the minus strand of OZ037940.1, from coordinate 21,517,679 downwards.
CAATCTTATTTTTGGTGATCTTGTGTAAAGCAAAGTGAAACCACCATTCATTTCTCAACCACTGAAGGAATTTAGAAAGTGATGGTCATCTGTAAACATGCCACAACATGCCCTAGCCTCACATCTTTTTTTCCAACTCAACCATATGTACACCTTCTTCTGCCTATTATCGCGGTCCACTATAATTTTGTCATATCATGATAATTTTGGTCAAGATAAGTTTTCTTAACCCACGCAATTTTTAGCTCACATATCATATGCTCTAAATTAGGAATATGAAAGCCATGTATTTTACATGAACATGAATTATTATGGGTTATATATTCCAAATCAATATACTATTGATCCTATACCAAAACATCATTATGATGTCAATATTACTCCTTTGGTAAGAAGAATCCACAAAAGTGCAAACTCAATTTCATGATTTTAGAAACTATTTTAGCAATGGGTTCTACCAATTTCACTGGAATCATGAACCAAGTTTACCATATAGATAACCAATTAACTTGAACTTTCAACCAATTTCACTACATGTTGTGAACAATTTCATGACTTGGTACCCATTTTCACAACTCCACAAAATCAATTTCATGAACTATATAACTTTATATCACAAAGAACTGTACATCATGTATAAGATTCTCCTAATTGCTCCCCACAACTAGCTCTACGTCAAGGCTAGAGGATTCCAGGTAAACAGATACTCCTTTGATAAGATGACTTCATAGAATTGCAAACTCAAGTTCATGAAGGGTCTAATCTAGTTCATGAACCTTCCAAGCAATGTTTGCATAGTGGTCTACCAATTTCATGACTCTTCTAGACCGACTTTACATGTGGCACACCTCATTGTCATGATAGTAAACCTTTACCTCTAGCAACTTCATGAATCTTCCGAACCAATTTCACGCTATGTGGTTTTCATATTCGCAACTTCTCGCCACCTTGTTTTGCATTCTTTGCCTTCTTGTTGTTCATTGGTTCCTATTTGTTACGTGTTAATCTGGAAGCATAGCCTTGATGATGGGCTAGTTGTGGAGACTGATTAGGAGAATCTTATACATGATGTATTGTTCTTTGTGATATAAAGTTGAAAAGTTCATAAAATTGATTTCATGGAGTTGTGAATATGGGTACCAAATCATGAAATTGTTCACAACATGTAGTGAAAATGGTTGAAAGTTCAAGTTAAATTGGTTATCTATATGCTAAACTTGGTTCATGATTCCAATGAAACTGGTAGAACCTATTGCTAAATTGGTTTGTAAAATCAAGAAATCGAATTTGCACTTCTATGAATTCATCTTGCCAAATGAGTATATCATTTTATATTTTAATATCAAAATTCTATTAACTCATAAGCCACCCTGATCCTCAACCCACACATGAATTATACTATATAACGATATTGTTTACCCACACTAACCCTCAGCCCACAATAATAGGTGTTGTTCAAGGTGATGGTCTTCACTTTGAGGTCTAATATGACTCCACTTGCAAAAGAAAGGTGCCTTGTGCACCAAAAAGGTTTAAGTTTTATTTCTAGGTCACATATTATATAGGGTCTAATTTATTTTGAAACCATTTCAATTTTCTTGATACCATCATTAAAAAAGACCCTATCTTTGGCCACACGTAGTTTCTATTTTTTTAAGAGTGTCACCCCCGCGCTTGTGTTGCATTTGCAAATCTACAATGAAACACTAGCAAACATCAGACCACCCATGATTTAGTCATGGTTAGACGAAGTGCATGTTTGTTGATTCTTTAACGGAATACATAGGTCATCCTAGCTATGTTCACGATTGAATGTAAAATAATTAATAAAAAATTTGAAGCTGTAGTCCAATCTCTTTTGAACATGTGTCTTTGATGTTTGTTCTTTGATCCTCACCTGACTACACACCTATCAAATATAGGTGTCTGATTAAGAAAAGTAACCAAATAAAGCCCGCATACATTACACATTGGTGTCATCTGCAAAATCTCGGTTGATCACCGTCATCTCTCCTCCATGCATCTTGATGTTGTTAGTGACGAGTTTAACTTTGAGAGTAAAAATGATGCATATTGTTTTCAATTGATGAATGATGAAACATAAGCTCATACATAACATAAACTCCTTATAATTGCATGGAGGATAAGTTTAAATCCCTATAGTCTTTTGAGGGTCCTAGAGGTTGGTTGTTATCCAGTGTTGGTCTGGTATATAGGTAAAATCGTATGGTCAGTCCGAGATGACCTTAAACTACTGGGTGATAGTGGAGAGGTACTCATTTCCGAATGGAGTGGTTGTTGGTTTGATTCCCATTGTGAAATCTTCTCTTTACTTGATGGATAAAATCTAGCTAGGTAGGTAGGAAGCCAAGAGCTCACCCACGGCAAGGTAGGCAGTAAACCCCACCCTGCACCAAGAGGATTCTTGAGCAAGGTAGGGCCAATGGGCTCAAATTAGCGTCAGATTGCCGGGCGTTGGTTATTTATTTATTCATAATTATATGGTATCAATAATCAACATTGATAATGTAATTAAAGAACCTACCTATGACTATCACATAAGATTACTAAGCCTCCCCTCTCTACACCTACTTTAAAGGGGGAGGAGTAGGTTTGGCTGATATACACTCTAACCTCCCTAATATCACACTTGTGGCAACCAAAGTGCACATAACATTAAGGAGGTCTACAGTGTTAACATGGATGCATGATAATAGAGAATTAGTGTAGCATGGGGCATTATGAAATAACAGAAAGCCAACATTGCAATAATGACAATGATGACAACGTGATGCATGTGAGCGTGTGGTTTGAATTCTTTGGTGGGTTATTCTAATGTCAAAGCTCGTGATATAAGAGATGTAAATGTGACAACAAGGAGGGAGATTTAAACTGAGCACATCCTTTCCCTAGGGTTTCAGGATATAAGAGAGGAAGTGACATTACAGAGGGTGACATTACGGAGGTTCGGATGTCCTTCAAAATAATGTCAAAAAGCTAATTCCCTAAAGTAATGGAGTGTAGTGGCCTCAATAAGACAGAGACTAATATCAACTTGATTTTCCAACTGGAAGAAAGACTTCAAACTACTCAATACTTGTATTCCTATACCTTCACTACACACTAATAAATACAACCTCCTTTGTTTCAAAATTAATATTTGGTAGGACCTAGAGGCTAATTTTGGATAATTTGCACATGATATGCTGAGTAGATTATTACATAGATGCCATGTCTCAAAGTCATGGCTGGCCAATTGTACCAATTGCCTACCCACAAAGAGCCCTCTAAGTTACTATAGTTGGGATTAAAAAAATGAAGTGTACTTGGCAACTTATGTTTGTAAGGGGGTGCCATCCCCAAATCCGTCCTTGCCCCTCTTGTGACATGCTAAAGCCGCCCACAATTTGCACACATCCCGTCACTTCGTTGACCCAAGTTGATCCATACACGTGTATATTACGGGAGTTCTTTCACGTGCTATAACCATAAAGTCATTTGAAAGCATGTCCACTCCGTTGGAGGGTCCACTCCGTTGGAGGCCCCCTCCAAATACACCAAGAGTCTAACCATGTGTTAGCCCTTCTATGCTTTTGCAACATGATCGTACAAAGTGAATACGTAGATCAAACATCATTATCACTTTCTTTGTGGTCTTCTCTTATGTTCACGTCACCTATATTGTCAAGTTTCGACTCATAATCATGCGTGGAGTTCATGGGTTGAGATACAAATAGTCATGTGTATTTAATCATATATGAGGTTTTCAAAGGATTTATGTCCATTATGAGAACATGACATCATTCATCTGATATCAATCATTCCATTTTAATAATATCAATGATAGAGTTTCACCACAGTTTATTATGTTGCATCTGATGGTAAGAGAGAATAAGCAAGGTATAGTTTTGAATAGTATCTGACTTATTCCCGGCCCCACCCAGCATGTAGTGAACGTTGAATAATGCTTTGAAGTTCATATAATATGAAATCAATTGGTACTTATGTTGGTGAAACAGGATGACATCATTTTTGGTATGTTGTTGTTGTTGTTGTTGTTGTTGTTGTTTATTTATTTATTTATTTTTGGTTTTCAATACCATCCGGGTCTATTTAACATGCAAGAACCTTTGACCTAGGCAAAAATTAATTTAGTATCACTACAATGTAAAATACATATTGATTCAAGTAATAACTTGGGTACACAAAGATTATTTCACCTTGACGTATCCTCCAAAATGTAAATATATGACTGGTATTATCATTTTTCATGACATCACTCAACATTAGGGTGTTGCACTCTAGCATCAAAAAATTTGTGGACATAGTGCCCCTTTTATGTTGGGCACCCTTTCACAAGGAACAATGTGCAACCCAAGCCATCTTCATTTTGCAAGGGCAGACTGACAGTTGGGTTGGACCCAAGTTTGGGTGACCATTTTTTTGTCTAAGCACCGGTTGCCCATATCAACACCAACGCCGGCATACTAGGGCCAAACATAAAGGGCCATCATATGTGGCTACAATTTTCTTGTCCCATAAATCTTTTGGCTTTGTGGACTTAAAATCAACCTCATTTCATTGAACATAAGTTATAAAGGATCCCTAAAGGATAAGATCTCATGAAGCACATTTTTAACTTCTCCTAAAAGTTGTCAATAGGGGTTCATCGTGTAGCAAATTTATCATATTTCTATGGGTAAAGTTTCGTGACACCTAACATGGGGGAGAGCGAAATCACAAAAGAACATTGTATAGTTTGGGATTTTTTTGGTTTTTGGTTGAAATGATCCTTAAATCGTGGTCAAAGGCCCCAATTTAGGCTAGTAAGACTCAATTGGAATGGAATTACAACAAACTAAAAAATAATTTGGACTAGTTGCCCTCACCTGTTTAAATTCATGGTTGAGATGGAAATCCAGAGCTACAATGTTGGAAATTTCCTTTAAATGCTTGTGCACCTTTCCATTAAAAACCAAGAACCACATGCGTTTTCAAAATACTCTAAAAACCCCCTATATACAAGTTTGGTTTTGTACAATCAAGCAATATCAATGATAAAAATACAAGTGATAATATGTATACATAAAAAAATTACATTCATATATAGTCATTAAAATAAGTCTACAAATATACTTCTGAATAACAATCCACCCCTATCATATGTAAATTGAAAAACCCTAGCATTCATCATAAAGTCATTGAAGTCTTGTTCATCCCCTGGATGTAACTCATAAGCATCTAAGTCTACAATATATGTCATAGAAGCTAATGCGCTTATTGTTTCAAAAGATCAGTAAGATCAAATGAAATTTTTCGTCAATGATTAGTGAGATTGTAAAGTCCACTTGTTGTTGCCCTTTTTGATACCAACATAAACTAATGTCCATGTTTGATGGATGGTTCATCAAGTCAATTGGATCCCTATACTCCACCCAATGATTACCAAAATTTTCACACATCTTATAAACCCTCCCAACAAACCAAACCTTAACTGCAATATATTTTTTTTGGTCTACCACACTTTTGAGGATTCTAGCTTCAAGTGTGTTCTTGTCTTGACTTTCCTTGCATGCATCTTGTAGTTCTAATTACAATCAAAACTCAAAGTTTCTTGGACAGAAAATAAACTACTTGACCAATATATTCCACTTGTTAGTTACCGTCTAACATGCATGCTTTCATAATATCCACAGCTTAATTTGGAGTCAAAGACAAGCATTCTGCTCTCTATCAAAAATCAAGAATTTGATTGATGGAAGAATTTAACTGTACACAGTTATCGTTGCTTCCACAATCCAATACACAAACCACTAATGAGGCCAATACCCGAAAGGAGGTAAGGGCTATGTGTAACACATGAAATGAATGAGGAAAGGAGGAGTTTTGAGCACCTTCACAATTTCAACAACCTTTTCTATTGGCCTTTGCGACAAGACCTACCTTCTAAGTCACATGATGCCTACAATCACTACCTACATCAACCACCCGCATCAACCATTTGCATCCCCTTTGATCAACCTCCACAAAGAAGCGTGGCCCGTTCCTCTTGCAACCCCAAGCAAGATGTGGTCTCATTCTCAACTCAACGATCCCTTCCAAAACCCTAATATTGCCTCTTCTATACATGCATGGATGAGATAAGGAAATGTGTCACCAAAAATCCTCCACCCTTCGATTTCGTCCTAGCCCGAGTGGAAAAGATTATAATGACATGTAGAGACTTCTCTCTTTGTAATCCAATATATAATTCCAATCTACCCTTGGAATATACACAACTTGATTAACACCACACTATGTAGTTTTACATTCCTTAATGTCGGGCAAGGTTATATCCTTAGCCTTTTCTAATGTCCACCCGGCCGCTTTGGCCACGCATGCCTTCAAAGATATCCCTCTTGTAAATCGAGTCCTTGCCGTCGACTCCACACTACTACATGAGTTCTCGCTTATTGATTCCGTGCTATCACATGTCATCGTGGTTGATTCCGTATTGGTACATGACACTTCGCTTGTGGATTCCATGAGCACATAGGCTTTAAATACAAGTATTAAAAAATACTTATATACTTATCCTTGCCCTTCCTTCTCTAAGTTCTTCTTGATGTAAATCTCTATCAATGTCTTCCTACTAAACTTCAGAATAGTATAACTCCCACCCAACTTATGTTCTTCAAGTGAAATTTGGTACACTTGTTAAGTACCTTATCAAAAATCTCCACACCAAATTTTGGCACAAACAGAGTTCATATGCAAAAGTTATGCATGAAATTCTAACTCTAACTACTTAGTATGAATGCTGTGATAAAGCATCCGGTCATTAAAACTCTAATAACTTCCAACTCCTACGTCCAATCAATCTAAAATTTTGACACAAGATAGATATATAAGTTCAAAAGGTAGTGTCAAATTTTGGTATCCATATCTATAACCCTCTAAGAGATACATATTTTCAAACCTTGCTGCTTTGTTCCTAGACACCCTCCCCTTCAACTTTTAATAACTCTTTCATCCCAATGACTGAAGCTCTCAAATTTTTACCACAACTCCCATACTTTATAATAAACAATCCCTCAAATTTTCATACCCATTGAACACTCTGATCATCCATAATTGATAAATCTCTCACTATAAAGTTCTGCTCAAGTTCATAACTAATAAAACACTACAAGTAATGCACCTAGTACAATCTAGTCACTCTAAATGCCACAAGTTTAAACAAGTTTGAATTCTCTCACTTCAATATGAATCTCAATGCAACAAGTTAAAGTTTATAATCAAACTCCAAATTCCTTAAACCCAATCTACTTCTAACAAGAGGTCAATCCCTCTTCAAGGCTAAATAGCCTTGGCTCTTCTCCTAAGAACTAAGCACACACATGTGCTCCTATCTTGCTTCCCACACACCCACACTTATAACCCGTGGGGTGCTTAAGGAGCACGAAGGAAAGAGAGGATGAGTGAGGGAAAAATGAGGGATTATATAGTAAGTTGAGAGGGAGAGAGGGCATGAGGTAAGGATAGGGTGAGAGGATTAGAGCCTCCAATCACAACCCCTTAACCTTCTCCTTCTAAGTAGGGACCCATCCCATTCACAAGGCTCTCGATAAGCCTTCGAAATCTCCTCCTACTTTGTAGGCTCTCATCTTATCTCCTAAGCCTTCCTCCCTCAAATGATCAACAAAGATCCTAATTCAAACATTTAACTAACCTTGGCTTTCTACCTACCACACTTTATCAAGGTATGTCCTCATACTACTTAAGTCCACTCCACACAAGCCTAATGCTTCAAACTTAGCTTTCTTCAAGCTTCACTCTTTTTATATTTTTGTGAATAATCATAAATCAACAAAACACTACTTGTAATGTTTTACAATTGTTAACAACACATGTGGGCATCAATTTGGGCTCACAAAATGAGAGATTCATTCGTCTTAGTTTCATCCAATATTAAATACCGATCCCATAAAGTCCAATGATACTACCATACAATACAAATGTTGCATATTTTCTAGAGGTCCTTAATACATGTACATAATTACGACTGTAATTTGTGTAGCACATGTATACATAATATGGCAAAGTTCAAATTAATAACCCTTTTGCGCACTCACATATACTTATACATGTTATAAAAAGTGCACCCCTAGGTTTAAATGTAATAATGTTTGGGTGGAAGCCAAAGAAGGGCCTTGCAATTGGAATGCACTAGGAATGGCATATTATGTTGCTTAATGCAGTGATAATGTAGAGCAAATTTTTGGGCTATAGTCTGAATCAAGACTTTTTGAACCGAGTTTTTTAAAGAACATATGAAAATGTTGGGCTATAGTCAGATGAAAGTACTTCAGTAGCGGTTTTAGCAACCGAATAGCCTTAGGAAGGAGTTGTAACCGTCTGAGAGAAGGTAGGATAAGAGACTATTGCCATAGGAAGAAGACATGCCATAATCAATGAGTGTTTCCAGGCAACAGGCTAGAGTAGTCGCAATCCACAAAGAATGTGTAGGATCGGCCAAGTGCCGCAGACAAAATGATATTGTTTCAACTCTGTGATAGAGTGAAGCAGGCAGTGTAATCAGGCTATAGCCATAAAGCAATTGAGTTATTTTGAGTTACTAAGAATGTAAGTGCATGAGAGTAACACATTGTTGTGAAGGAATTGTCAAAAGTAAGTATGTGCAAGCAGGAGTTTAGAGCCACAGTATGAGTTGGAATCTAGGAAGTTAAGTATTTGAGAGCAAGCAGTCTTACAGAGCAGGTGCGAGTAAAGGCACTTTGAGAAAGGACAGGATATGGTAGTAAGAAAGGAAACGGAAGTAGAATGTTTGAGATTATTAAAGCAATTGAGTGAGTCATGACAAAGAGAAGCAGAGCGATGCCGAGGCAACCGGACTATAGTCAAATTGAGTCTCTACCGAGAGAGAGGATAATTGAGTGTAATGCTGAAATATTAACCTAATGGATATTGACAGGATAAGAACCTCCGTTCATGAGCAAAGTAAGAGAGAGAGATACGGCCAGAGGGTTGAGACACAACCTGGACATTAGGGGCCAGAGAAATGACTATCGCCATCCGAGAAGAGCAAGCGACCTACGAGAGGGATGGTTAGCGAGGTTAGAGAGAGAGAGAGCCGAGAGCAAGACAGACTATTGCCAGCGAGGGAGAGATGAGGACATTGAAAGTCAGTTAGGCTTAGTGCGAGAGAGTGGCTGAGAGAGAAAGTATTAGTAGAGTGGAGATAAGTGTAGTTTTATGATGTGATCAGGGACATGTTAGCCCTGGATATGAGAGCAGTATGGGTTGAGTGTATGTTAGGCATCATTACTTGAGATGTGACCTTCCCGCTTGACACTGACATGATGAATTGAGGAATTAGAGATTAATATCGCATATCTTGTTAACGTGATTAATATTTGGCTAATTAAAACTTTAAGCTAATATAGAATATAGCCATGTATGTTTGTTTTATCTTGAATTGTGCAGAGATTGCGGACCAAGATGTTATGTGTGATGGTTCATGAATGAGATAAGTTCCTAAAGGAATAGTAATTCAAGTAAAATAACTAATTGAACCATTTTGTTGAATGAAATTATTTGAATTAAGATTGATGGCATTGCATTGTTGTTTTATGGAAGCAGAAGATACTAACCCCAATAGGATGAAAATCCATTGGAAGACTATTGCCAAGTTCCGAAAAGACTATTGCCAAAGCTTTTGAACTTCACAACAGAATTAGAAAGTGTGAAACTAGAGTGATAGGAGTCGTCAGATAGGACAGACCCACACACGACTCAAAGCACCAATGAATCATTAGAGTGGAAATTAAGCCTGAGGAAGAGGAGATAAAGGAATAAAAGACCTAGATTGTTATTAGAGTCTTAATCCAATGTGACATTAATCCTTATAGACACTAGCTTAGTCTTCCTTGAGACCTAGTTCCCTGGGTTGTTGTTTTTACGCAATAGCAAAAAACTAACTACAGATTCCAACACATTTCATTCAAGAGAATGCCCCCAACATACCGAAGTGGTCTATTGAAATACATGTCAAGAGCTGGAGACTTGGGACTTACGTAAGCGATGTCCTTATGGAGTTAAGCATCAATTTTTTGCTGCACTCTTTGGGCTTATTGTAAGGCATGTCATCACATAATATGGATTCTTTGTAAATTCCTCATGTTGTGATGACAAAGTTCCCAATCATGGGTTAGAGGGGGGGGGTAAATGTGATGGTATTCTAACCCCACATGAGTACTTGCAAAAACTCCCTAAAAATTGTAGCTATGTATACATTTTATTCAAGAATAAGGGCACACTTTCATGTGCTGGCCAAGTTGACAATAACCGCTAAATGTCAAGAGGAGGAAGAGGAAGAAGAAGACCCATCCTCCACATGGAAGTGTGCATAAGATTACTACAGAGAGCAAGCATTGGTATCTAACACAATTATAGTAGGAAGTTGAAGTTTGAGGGGATGGAAGGGGAGAGGGGATGAGGGGAGTTTATAACCTCTTTGTTTTGAAACTAGAAATTGACTTTGGTTTGAGTTGGTATGCTCTCTAGGTTATTGTACTTTATGCTAAATAATTTCATGTTCGCATATTCACATAATCAAACATTTCTTTAAATTTTCATTGTGGGGATTTCTAAGACGTAAAGACATAAATGTTAGCATATTCCCTCATGCATAGCTCACAATGGGTAAAAGTGATGATGATTGCATCCCAACTTCCATGTTTCACATCAAAACAAATCTTATTTTCTCATACGTTTATATCTCCCCCTCCCCCCACCCCAAAGAAATGATTAGAATAAATCTTCACATAAAAGTGTTCAACCAACAACATGTTAGAAAATCCTGTCTAAAGCTTCGCCGACATCAACTAAAGTTGACATTCACCTTTGTCAAAATAGTTGGCACATGGAAGTCCGACATAATAAGGAAGATAATAACACTTCATTAGCATTATGTAGTCGCAAGAATTGACCTAGAAAACTGGCTTCTAATAAGTGTTGCATTCTTGTCAACCGCGGCATGTGACTACTGTAGCTATGTACTAAGTAACTTAAAGGTTCTAGAAGCTCAAAGGAACAAGTGGAAGAGCCTGTGTTGTAGATGTGATTCAGTATTCTTTAGATTAGCTAGGTACCCCATGTCTTTGGTTTCTCTTAGAGTGTTGTTAATTCAGCTCACCGTAAAAGTCTTAAGGTAGAGCGTACTAAGGTGAGGGGTGCTTTTAGATGGGGTCCAAGGGAGAGGGTCTAACAAACTGCAGCAATCCTATTGGTCAAGAGGTGTAAATTGGACTGAATGCATTTAGATTAGGTGTCTTCTACATGGCATTATTTTGGAGGGAAACACTAATGATTTGATCCAAGAAACGAAGTTCAAAGGAGAGCTCATGTTTTGGAGACCCAAGATGAAAGGTAGGGTTTGGGTCAAAGGTTCAATTTGCTTCAAATTGGTCCCAATGTTTTTAGACCTTGGAACCCCATCGAAAACGCCCCTAAGTATGCCTAAAACCAATATAATAAGCTCTGAGCATAATAAATGTTACTAGAAATGTCAATTTTACATATTACTTACTTCTACAAGGTTAAAAAGATTCCAACGCACTACAAAACACATAAGAAATTTCGTATAAGAAGTAATTAGGGTTTTAGTTTTGGTTATAGGCCATCTAAAACCTCACACCCATAAGATATTTTTAGAAAGTATACATTTTTGTAATCAACAAGTATTTATTATACATGCTTTCTAGGTGTTGATTCTAGGTCATGTGTTGGTTTCAAATTTACTTACCTTAACTTGTCCCCTTCCAGAACCCGCACATATACGCACCTCCTAGACCCAGAGTCAGAGCATACCTAAAGCTGTCTTTTTGTGTTGAGAGAAAGGTGGGGGATGTGGTGTGGGGCACTTACTTTAGATCTATGTTAGAGGAAGAAAAGGATTTTTTAATTTAAAAAAAAAATCCACTACTTACATCAACAAAAGATTTGAAATGGCCTACGTATAAATATGTTGCAATTTTTTTAAAAAAATTGATGTTAGATAATGGAGGGGAATAGAAAAATCTTCTAACTATTATAGGTGGGGAACAATACAATATGCTTAGGATCATGTCAATAGGATAAAGGTGGGTCTAGAATGTAAAGCCGATATCGGAGGGTATCAGGTGATACCATCAACAATATGAGACCGGGGCTAGGGTTTCACATGGGAATCTTCACTTTGATTGCTAGGGTTTTTGGATTTGGACATCTCAAGCTTTGTTGCCTTGCCACTTTTTGAAAATTAAGAGGTTTGAGTGGCGGACATTGAGATTGTGTGGAGGATTAGAACCAAATAGGTGGCTACTAGTGGCCCAAGTCCTCTTCAGAAAGCTTCAAACACTAGTAAGTTTCACTTGGCATTTTTGAGATCTAATTGAAAGGAGGAGGGGCACATGAGCCCACCAACCTTCAAACATATACAGTTACGAACAAAGCTGAGTACACTTTGAATAGACTCATCTTCAACAGACAACCACGAACAATTCACATGTTCTTTTTCAGATTTGAAAATTGGATATGATACTGCACAAACTTGTGCACATGTATGCAAAATTTCATTGATAGTAAGAAAGTATGATGCAAAGACGAATGAGAAACTATATATAGATACTCAATTTTGTTCAAGTTGCCTATAAAATCTTTAGTAATTGGTCCAGTAACCCTTACTCTTCAACACATTGTCAATTCTTCGTGGCATGCTCTCATAAAGTGCCATGCAATCATGTTCATTAAAATTAGGATACATTGAACACACACACTCCCACAATTCTTGGATACCTCTTGGAGGTGTTGTAAATTCGTTCAAGCGCCGTTTGAGAAATGCCCAGAAGTGTTCAATGGGATTCAAATCCGGAGATTGTGCAGGCCACTGAAGGAGTTGAAATAGTTGTGATGCCAACCATTCTTGCATGATCTTGCTTGTGTGCTTGGGATTATTATCATGTTGAAATACCAACCTACTTGGATACAGATTGTAATTATGTATAGTGGACCACAAGAAACTTTCTAAAATAAATTTGTACAAATGCCTATCCATCCTACCTTCAATTTTGTACCATGCTTCCGGCCCAAAAGCTGCCATGCATCCCCAAATCATGACCAACCCACCACCATGCTTTACGGTCTGATGGACATGTTGAGGTCCAACGCGTTCTCCATCTCCAATCCAACATCATGACCTACCATTTGAGTTGAACCTATTTATCTTTGTCTTGTCATTAAAAACCACGCGTTTCCAATCATCAATGATCCAATTGTCATACCTTTGAACAAACCTCAAGCGTGCGAGAACATGTTTACGACTCAGATGGGGTTTCCTTTGCTGCACTTGTGCATCCAATCCAACCTCTCTCAAAGCACGCCTCACAGTGATGTCAAACAACAATTTACATGTTTTAGATCGACCTTGTTTTGTTATTCAATTTGCAAATGTAGTTCCAAGTCGACCTTCAGTAACGAGAGTGACACAACGCCTCTTCTCTCAGTCTGCAAGAAGCTTTGGACGGCCTCCTCTTTGTCTCTCAATCCCATCCCCTACATCCTTCCTCAAATGCGCTACAGAAGATTGGCTCATGCCCACTAAAGCGGCAACTTTGCGAGTAGAAAACACCACTTCTAAGTTGCACCAAAGCTTAGTGCTTCTGTTCTTGAGACAACGGAGGCATACGGCTACAAACGATTCTACAAATTGCACCTCACATACTATGGAACCAAGGCTACACAATGCACAAGAAATCTCACAACGTTCTCAATTATGCAATGCACATAGAGATGTCGATGTTGGAAGAGTGGTGGCGAACAAAAGCAAGTATTGTGACCCTAACCACTTCGACATTTCTTATTTTAGAAACCCTAAACCCTTTTCACTTTTTAGTTTCACATTTATGGAATTGATTACTTGGACTCTTGCTTTGATTACTTCATCACATTGTTTTTTAATTTGAATCGGCTGACAATGGGAGCCGAAGTTGAGTTTGTGTACAACATGCTTAGTTTTGTTCGTAACTGTAGATTTACTTATCATGCAAGATTTTAGGGTATGGAATTGGGTGCAGTGTTGGTTCTAGTACATGAGTAGTTTTGGATGAAAGTTGGGCAAAAATGGGGTTGATTTTGAATGAAATACATTATGTTTTGGAACAAAAGCGGGTTTGGTGTTGGGCAAGAAAATGGGACTTTTTTGGGAGACATTCGCAGTAGGAAATGTGTGGCTATGGAGGGTTTCAAGCAACTTGGGTTGGGTTACATAAAGACATTGCAATATATTCATATAATGTGCAATGATTTCTATTTATTTACCTTGTCTTAGCCACTTTGCTAAGCCACTTTGCTAAGCCCATCATGCATATCACTAATCCAAAAGACATGTGTTCCAATAAGGTTAATATATGCAATCAAAATATAAACAACATTCTATGTTCAATAGTCAATACAAGTGGGAGGCCTAAGTGGTCACATAAAGAGGAAACTACCTTTTCACTTGGGCTTTTTATAGCTTTTGCATCTCAACTCGACTACCGAAACTTGAAACAACAATCTTTGTGATACGTAATTGCTACTGCCATATGAAACAATTTCCAAACTAAGCCAATAGTCAAAATCGTCTTTGAAGTTGAAGGTGCCCATAACATGGTTGCCTACTTGAGAGACTTGCGTTAATGTTATGGTCATTGACCAATTGATGTGCTCACCTCTAATCCTTCATTCTCTATATATTTTGCACCAAGCTTGAATAGGCAAGTGTAACACCTTAAATGAAGTTATAATGTGATTAGTAGGTTTGACACGAATTAATTTAAAATTTATACAAAGTTTCACATGTCATTTTTGCATTTGTTAGAACCTCCATAAAATTCCATGTGTCGCCTGAAAATATTAGTGTTCTGACATTAAAATGTTGAACATGCTTATAACTTAAGGTGTCCACGAGAGGGTTAAATTTGTACGCAAATTTTAGCGACAAGGAATTAAAAGTGGGGCATATCATGTGTAGCTTGCTAGTTGGAAAGCTACACCAATTTGTCCAAATAGAGTGGGTCAACATTTGGAATATGGAGTTGCCGGTTACTAGAAAATTTACCAAGAGCATCAATTTGGCCAATTTAGCATAAATAATTGGTACACAAGTGAAGATTAGAAAATAACCTCGGGGGGGGGGGTAGTCATTGGTTGGAGTAGCAATATATGTGCGAACAGATGATAGGGTATTTTAAAAACATGGGGGCAAAAAATTATAATTGGACTTAAGACTAATATAGGGTATCAAAAATGGCACTGGACATCTTTAAAGTACTATAGTGTATGGAATAATAGGTAATTTGGAATTATAAGTAATGCAAGCCATTTTTCTATTAACTCAAAATAGAAAATCACATAATGATAGCATGTGAAAAAAAGAAGAGAATTGAAAGTAATACCCCCCTATAAAATAGTGGTTGTTCGCACCTATATCCTTAACTTTCTAACACACTGCCCCCCCCCCGAGAAAATAACTTACTTGGTACAAATAATGATATTCTCAATAAACCCAAAAATCATAACAACACTTGATTTCACATGGTTATCCACACTAATATTTAAGTAAATATGGATCAAGGTCTAGTCCCCGCCTCGTTCAGAGTTACAAATGCTAAATGGTGTAGTAGGATCCTTTGATAGAATATGTGGAGTTGATTATGAGATACTAAAATACTTGTTTTTATTATATTTATATTATTCATCAATTTATATATTTTACTTAAAAAAACATAGAATATTTTTATATCACATTTTCTCATCAAAATATTCAAATAATGATTGAGATTGCACATATCTCCCTGTAAAGCCCCTATAAAGTGTATTGCACATAGAGTTGAGGTAACCAAAATGTCAGGATTTCCAAAATGTGTCTAGTTTTACTTATAGACAACTTTGCTCCTTATCTCAAGGCTTGAGGGAAAGGAGGAAAATGGTTGCTCTATTTGAATACAAGCAATATTTTAGGACTTATGAGAT
Organism: Polytrichum formosum; assembly: GCA_964035585.1. NCBI lineage: Eukaryota > Viridiplantae > Streptophyta > Polytrichopsida > Polytrichales > Polytrichaceae > Polytrichum > Polytrichum formosum. The sequence goes on along the minus strand of OZ037940.1, from coordinate 21,501,626 downwards.
GTTCATCTTGGTACATAAATAATAACCTTAACTCTCTCATATTCCTCATTTGGATTTGTCAGCATGCTCATGTAGCTTGTTTATAATCCCGGGGGTGGACTCTTCATTGGAATCCTAAATGAGACTCATATGATGGTAATGAAATTCGAAAGACTTCAATTCGTCATGCAATTTTATTTGTTGAGTTGGTGCTCTAGAAGCGATTGCAACAAGGGGAAACAAAACTATGAATGTAAGCGATAAGATATATAGGTGTATTGTGGGCACTTCCAACTCCACATTCCACTTCGGTTGTTGGACCAGATCCGTCATGGTACCATTTGGTACCATCTAGTTAGCAATTGTGAAACGTAATCGGTCAAATCCTAGTGTTTTCCAAGTCTGGCCGGTTACACATTGTGATCTTTCGGTTTTTCTTTCTTCAATTCAAGGTATATTCCATAGATTCCTCTTGAATGATGGTCAATTGTCCTGAAGCCTTGAACCTTCAACTGGTTGTTTCTCAAACTCCATCACTTCATCTAGAACTAGCGGTCAGTTCTCCCCATTCATTGATTTTGGGTATCTGATAAAGAATGAGAGTGACCACATGGGGACCACAGAAGACTTTCTTACCTTGTACCTGAGATTCATTGGTATAACTGCATCTAACTAACTTGACTGTCAATTTCAAAACAAAAATTTCTCGTACATCAATTGTGATCTGCTTTCAGGGAAGTGACTTGTGTATCGGCAGACCTGACTAACCTTCATCTCACAAGATCTGGAGATCGGGGCTTTGGGAGTTCAAGCCAAAAAGAAAGCACTTCGATCGATTTGACAGTGAGATATGCGGAAAATAACAGGTGCAAAGTGTGATCCCTACCCCACCCCACCCCATCACACACGTCATTTCACGAGATCTTCAAGGGTTGCGTCCGAGGAAGCATCTGCAGCTGCAGCAGCTGCTTGAAAAGAAAGATAACTTTTCAAGTCAGATACATTCTTCATGCTTCACTTCCTACAGATATTGTTGTCGGAACCTCCCAATCCCTTTCGAATGGCGACGTGCTTTCAAGTTGCGATCACTCGAAAACCCACTTCTGTCCACTCAGAGTCGGCAGGATCGATCATCGGACTGACTGGCTCAAGAATGTTGAGGATTTCGGCGGCCCCTCATTGCGGAAGTGATAGTTTCCACATCGCAGAAAGAATGGCTGGCTCACTGGCGATGAGGTGACTCGTACGAAGCAACAACGATTGAGAGAGAGAGAGTTGACTTTTTTGGGTGCCGTGCTTTTAATTTGATAGATTTTAGGAATCATACACGATCATGAATGAGTTTCAGCCACCATTTTCATGCAAATAGATAGTTTGGGTTGTGATTCGGAGTTTATGCGTTCTTGTATTGTGTAACTAAGAGAAAACAATGTCTTTTGGATCTCAATATTTATTTGGAATTTGTAAGGTATGGCGGCACACAGTTGTCTCATCGTATATAACCATTTTATTATTATTATTCAAGTATGACTTGGCAGGGATTTCTACTTTAAAATAATTCATACAGATTAATTTTGAGAACATTGACTCAAGCAAGATTTTCAAGAATAAGCCTTGGGCAATACGCCTTGCTGTGTTGTTATTGTAAATGTGGTCCGAGATGATCCTAAACTACTGGGTGATAGTGGAGAGGTACCCATTTTCAAATGGAGTGGTTGGCAGTTCGATTCCCACTATGAAATCATCTCTCTACTTGACGGAAAAAAACTAGCTAAGTAGGTAGGAAGCCAAGAGCCCACCCACCGCAAGGTAGGTAGTAAACTCCACCCTACACCAAGAGGATTCTTGAGTAGGGTAGGATCAATGGGCTCAATTTCACGTCGGATTGCCCGACGTTGGTTATTTATTTTATTTTATTTTATTTATTTATTTATTGTAAATGGACAAACATGCATGTCATCATACCTTACATAACCTTAAAAACCCACAGTGGCAAACAAAAACATATAGAGAGACTGGTGGACATAATTGTATTCATGTTTGTTGATCTACATTTGCAATGCTAGAATATGATTTTGGTACGGGATGCTACAAGTGCCCAACCAATGGGGTGGCAATAAGTGGTGTAATCCTTTGAAGATTCACTAGAACTTCTACAATATAAAATGTAGGCAAGGCAAATTCTACTTATGTTAATTATCTTGGGCGCAATGATGTGCATATGGCCTCTCTATAATACGTTCATAAGAGGTTGAATTTGAGGTATGAATTATAGCATCACATAACTCCAAATAATTACCCACAGTAGTTGCATGCCAAAAATGCAGACCTTGTGGAATTATACTTACTTACTATATGTTGGCCCATAATTTTTTCCAAAAATAAAGTTCAAGATTCTAGTCTTAACTTTGTATTGTAAGAAGAAAAATTGTACAACATGAATAACATGCCTTCTATTTTAGAAAATATGAATCCCAATGCATTTTTTAAAGAACACTTTTGCCTCCCTAAACCGATTGCATGGACGTTGTGGCCTTTCACATCTCCCACACCTGATTAGTTCTCAAATTCAGTGCAACATCTAACCATGTGCAGTTACTTATAATTATATATGTGTACATAATGATCGGCAAACCTTCAAGAAGTTGCAAAGCACTTGTTTGGGCCTACATAAAGTCAAGGCTCAAAATCAACATGCCCTACATTAAACACCATATTTTATGTAAGTACACCATTTTTCTAGGATAGTGTGGACTAGAGCCAATTTGAATCATCCAAGTTTTTAAATTAATGTGGATGACAATAAATATTAATTAAAACATTCTATGCTAAATATGATATTTAGTGCCATATGGTATTTTATGTCACTATGGTAACTTTTTGGATGGCACTTCTTATCAATAAGTGATTAGCACTATCATTGTCATTGGTGTGCATCAAACCGCTCAATAATTGGACTTGAGAAATATTGTGCTCAAATTACTCCTTACATAAGGTGACTTCGCGGAAGTGCAAAGTCAATTTCATGAAGGTTCCAAGCTATTTCATGAACCTTTTAACCCATCTTACTAGAGTGTTCTACCAATTTCATAAACCTTCTAAATTAGTTCATGATTCTTCTAAATTGACTTGACATGTGGCACATCTCAATTTCATGATAGTGGACCTTTATCTCTAGCAACTTCATGAATCTTTCAAACCAATTTCATAAATTGTCCAAACCCAATGGTCTTCGTATTCTCAACTTCTCAACTCCTTGCCTCCTCATTTGGCATTCTTTGCCTTTTCGTTTTATATTCTTTGCTTTCTTGTTTCACAACATTTGGTTGTTGGTGAGAGTCTTTGTACTAGGTTTGACAATAGTATCGATTTGGAAGTAGTGTAGGTCACAACCGTTAGTGCAGAAACGCCTCAGTCGTAGTTGAATTCCTTCGAGAAGGCGTATCAAATTTTGTGGAGGCAATAAGAGAGAGAGAGAGGTCATTTGGTTTGAAGAATAAAGACTATCCACTTGCTTGTAATGCTCTTTTAAATGTTTTGCTACGGATGCGCAACATTTAGATCAACCATTGAGAACTCGGTTGCCACAAATTCTTGTTGGAGATTGCTGGAGTCTATGTGGCAGTCTCCCTCTAAATTGGATACATTCGACTTGTGGTCGTTGATTCTTTGTCATTAGATTGGACACGACAGTGTTATCAAGCAATGACAAGAATTTGGCATAAAGGAAAGATGTCCGAACTGCTTTGTGAAGCCATTCACCAAGGGAGGGCTCTGTGCTATAGTCTGTATGTATTAACCATTGCAACATGAATTGCATCAAACACATAAGGTCCAAGTTGCCATTGAGAAATTTCCACATGGAGATTGTGCATGTAGTAGTCTTTACACTTCTAGAAATTGATGGTATTCTTAGTCTCAATTTTCTTACAATTTTGTTAGAGAACTAAACTAGTTCAATTTAGTAGCTATGCCTAGTCGTCCGTGTAGATATAACCGCATAGATTATGCACTCTGCTCATGAATCATACATTTTATTTTTAATAAGGGTTTTTCTTATGTTGACACAAGTGGACGTTACGGTTATCCTTACAAAACTATCAAGAGCATAGCCACAGTTTTTGAAGAAAATGGTCAATTAGTGCCCAAACACAGAGGCAGTGTTCGCTCGGGGGGGGGGGGGTAGTCATTGGTTGGAGTAGCAATATATGTGCGAACAAATGATAGGGTATTTTAAAAACATGGGGGCTAAAAAATATAATTGGACTTAAGAGTAATATAGGGTATCAAAAATGGCACTGGACATTTTTAAAGTACTATAGGGTATGGAATAATAGGTAATCTAGAATTATAAGTAATGTAAGCCATTTTTCTATTAGACCAAAGTAGAAATTTAAATAATGATAGCATGTGAAAAAAGAAGAGAATTGAAAGTAATACCCCCCTATAAAATAATGGTTGTTCGCACCTATATCCTTAATTTTTTAACACACTGCCCCCCCCCGAGAGTGTTCGCTATCCAATTTTATAAGATGAGCACATTCAATGGTTAGTAGAGGCTTCATGCAAATCCAAACATTAGTGTAGAATCTCTTCATCGTCAGCTAAATGAAGTTTTTCAATTCCCACGCCTTGTATCTATTAGTTGTGTTTCCAAAGCCATCCAAAGTCAAGTTGGATTTACCCTTAAGTTGATGCACTATGAAAAAAATGATTATAACAATGATTAACATCTTAGAGAGCATATAGAGTGGTGTCAAAAAAATTTAGAGCTTAGTGACAATGTGGTTGATGTTGTATACGTGAATGAGGTTGGTTCAATTTACACTTGACACGTCGATTTGGAAGGGCTCATCAAGGACAAAGATGCCAACGAATTTGTCCAACTCAAAGGGGTCAAAATTTATCTTTGGTGGTTGCAGTTCGTTGTGAAGGAGTCATTGCACACGATGTCACACTTGGTGCCTACAATTCAAACAAGTTCTTAGAGCTCATTCAGACTAAGGTCATTAACACTATATTCGTTAATCGGAGACTTTTTGATGATTTTGAGACTATTCAAGAACGTGCTTTTCAAATTTGGACCAGTAATGAGAACATAAAAATCCCATATTGATAATGTTGGGAACAATTATTAGACATGAATGCATCAAAGTGACCAGAAATGTAAAGCATACATGAAAACATTTGTGTATGATATGAGAAATTGTTGCCAATGGAAGGGAAGATGCGGAGAGTGATGGTAAATTGAATCTATTAAATGGGTTTGAAATACAAATATAATGGAAATACCATCAAAGTCTTCAAATAGAATAAATAACCAAGCACTACATTCTACCCCTACATGCATTTAGGGACCACTTGGACATTTCTAGTCACACATGTACGTCCCACTATATTTTTTTCGCGGCCGTGTCCTTGTTTTTGGCAGCCTCCATGGCTTTGAAAATCTCCGGCCCGCGGCTGTAGCCATTTTTGTAGACTTGCCCGGAATATGTGTCGTTCTTCCATATATGCGGACGTGCTCCCGAATTGTACGAAGTGGTATTGTAAGTAGAATACGAGTGCGTATGCGAGAGGGAGTGCCTTGCACTTCTCCGGAGGGCCAAACAACGATCGGTCTCAGAAGATGCGGCCTTAAGGGCGCGCCTATCCAAGGAAGAAGTCGAGGAGGGCCGGCCACCAAGCGAGCGGGGAGCCGCCTGCGAAACAACGCCATGGGAAAATAAGAATAAGAATGGAGTGGGGAAAATAATGAGGGTGGTTTGGGATGGGCGTTCGTAAAGTTCCATACACGCGGATCCAAGATAATGAAAGCAACGGTGAACAAGGGGGGGGGGGAACGAAGAAAGGCACCTTGGCTTTGGGGACGTCGGTGCGGGGCGCGACCGGCGCCGCGGGGGCGTCGACGGGAGCGGCCGGAGCCAATTGAAAAACGGCATTGTTAGATGACGGAGGGGATCGAGGGCATGGGGGGCCGATGATGGCGGATGACTTTGCGGGAGGAGCGGAGTCGGCGGGGGAGGGGTTGCACCGGGGGGCTTCCATGCGGAGACGACGGCTCGGGCCACGACGAGCGACGCCGCCGTCGGTCGAGGGCGACACACGTCCCAACCGAATGAGCGTTCGCTTTTCCTTGGAGAGGGGAGAGGGCGACGGGGCGTACGCGAGGGCGGTAACTCTGGGGGGCGGGCTGTTCACAACGCCGTCGTCGATGCCGACGTCCAAGGAGTAATCCACGACCGAGGCTGCGTCCACCGCCGAGAAATGGTAGAGGGAGGGGATCTGGAAATCCGACACGCCGCGGGAGGGGGAGCCAGGGGACGAGGGGGGACAGGGAGGGCCGTTGAGGACACGGGTGTCACATAGGGGGGCAGACTATGGGCAACAAAAAAAAGGCATCCAAACATGGAAAAAAACATTAGATACGTGAAACACAAGGACACAACACATGCATAGAGGTTTTTCAAATCAATTTATTGAATTTAGCGAGCCGACGATGCTCTTATATACACTATCGCGGGGGCTGAGTGCCGCGTTGCCGATGGGATTGGACCTAACAAAATCCGGCACGCTCCCGGTGTGGAGCACAAGCCTTCTAAGGTAAGGCGCTAGCCTATCTAACAAAAATGTGTCCTTCCTATCGCCGGTCCAAGGGTCGGGGAAGATGACGTTGCCGGGGGGGTTGAGAACGCTCTTGGTGGGGCTGTCGTCGATGAGGAGGGTGCTCTCCGCAGTTGGCCACCACCCGTGGGGTACCCCCTCGAGCGGGGGGATGCCGCGCCACAGTCTGGACCCGAGGACCTTGAGGAATTGTTGCCCTCCGCCTCGACCGCCGAACTTGGGAACCGGAAAACCCTTCGAGTCGATAAGTTCATCGCATGCCTCTTGGCCGAGGACGAGGCAAGGGCTGGGGAGGTCACGGAAGAGGAAGTCGACGATGGGTTCCGTGTTCTCCATGACCATAGAGCTCCACACGACGACGTGAGCTAAGCCGAGCACCTCTCGAAGGAAGTCTCGCACGCCAGGACGGGCGCGGACAGCCTTTCGGTTTATGAGGGTGTCGAGCTCGCCGTCGTAGTCCCTCTCGTCAGGATGGCGGAAGGGACGCGTGGGGACCCTGGGGATGTGTTGGGTGTGACACAACACCCCGTTGAGGTCAAAAACTATGAATGGTTTGTTTCGGGTCTCAAGTCCTCTGGCCGAGGGGTTGCGATCTATCTCCGGGGGGTCCTGTGATTAACAATTCGACTAGTTTAATGCTATGATACAGTAATGAGATTATGAAGAACATGAAGTGAAACATGAAGATGCATTAGGAGGGAAGGACGAAGAGCGATAATAACAGTGCAAGGAAAATGTGGAAGGGTACATTAACGAACGCTCGTTCGTGAATGGAGGCCGACAGTGGGGAGGCGCATCATTTACGAACGGTCGTTCGTGAGCGTGTAGAGAACATTCACGAGCGGTCGTTCGTGAAGGAGGTGGAAACGGGGTCACACCTTTTTACGAACGTCCGCCCGTGAAAGCGGTGGGTATGCAAGAGTGAATAGACGCGCACGAACTTACACATCACAAGAGATGGGAGACGATACAAAGTTAGGGCGATCCAATCCAGAGATCTGCTTATATGCAAATTTGATGAATAATTATGTACAAAATTCGACTAGTTTAATGCTGAGCCAGTAAATAAGCTTGCGCGAAGCATGAAAACGATGCATTATAAAGACGAGGAGCGTGAACAAGTGGACGGGCGGTCGCGAATGCAGGTTTCGGGTGGCGGTGTGCATCATTGACGAACGCTCGTTCGTGGGCGCGTCTACATGTTCATTCACGAGCGGGGGTTCGCGAAGGAGGTGGACAGGGGGTCACACCCTTTCACGAACGCTCGTTCGTGAACGCGGTGGGTATGCAGGAGTCAAGACGCGCATGAACATACACATCACAAGAGATTGGAGGCGATACAAGTTTGGGAGATCCAATGCAGATCATCTGCTTATATACAAATTCGATAAATAATTATGTACAAATTGTCTCGGGTGATAACCTATCACACGGGTTCCTAAGGAAAAATGATGCCGTGTCCTACAAAATTGATCGTCCTAAGGGGGCACGAAGGCTAGGGCTCTTGCAGGCCTCGGGATGCCGATGGAGAACGTGCCAAGACAACATCGCGGGGGTTAGTTACGAACGCGCGTTCGTAAATATAGGTGGTATTCTCAGATATGAGTTACCTCGTCATCGGGGGGAGGGGCGCCGGCGCTGGACACAGCAGCAGCTCCCTCCTCATCGATTAACGAACGCGCGTTCGTAACCTCCATTGCCGCAGCGGCCTCCGTCTCCATGACGTCGTCTCCACGCTCCGCCTGAGACGCCTGGGTCTGCTGGATGTGCTCCGCGTCGTTGTATTCGCCGCCCAGGTCGAGTGTCTCCATGCGGACATCCTCCATCCAAGCGGAGGCATGTCGTTCCTGCGCAGGGTCGTCTTCGACGTCCATCCTTTGGACACCTGCAGCGTCATTGGGGCTCCCCTGCGTGTCCTCCACAGTGACCACGTCAGTGTGTCGCGCAGTATCATCGCCCCCTGTCCTATCCACTAAGTTGGGGACGACGGTGAAAGAGGCCGTGTCCGTGTCTGATGGCAGTCCTACCCTGGGAGGGGGAGGGGTGAGGACTGCCGGACCTGGAGATTCACGAACGCGCGTTCGTAAATCCTCGTCCTCTCGGATGGCCGAGGAGATGGCGTAGTGGGAGGTGGCGGTGGTCGCCGGCACTTCAGGGGCCGGGGGCGTGCCGACCGGCATTGGGTGGGGCGCTGGTTGGAAGGGGTACTGGCCTGGCGGGGGGTATTGGGAGGGGTATCCTCCAGGGAAGGGGTACGATGGCTGAGGAGCCGCAAAGCTCTGCATCCTGCTCAGCATCTCCAGGATTGCGTCCGTCTTGGCGTTGGAGGCCCTGAGCTCCTCCTGAATGACGGACATCTTCCTGGCATTCTCCTCTGCAGCCGCCGCCATGTCCTCCTTCATCTTCTGCTCGAGCTTGGCGTTAAGCTCGGCAACGGACAGCGCCTCCTCCTTCACCCTTTTGTCCTTGCCGTAGTCGACCCCCAGCTCTGACATGATGTCCATGTCCCCCTCGTCCTCGTCCGAGACCTCGATGACTGCTCCCTCAGGCAACTCCACGTAGGGGGTCTTCTTCATCCTCCGCCTCGTGTTGCGGAAGAGGTCCAATGATGGACGGGAGCGTTGGTCCAAAATGTCGAGGTTCTCCATCTTGGGAACCACGAGGGGCCTGGGCGTCACTGAAGTCGAGCATCCCCCAGGCGTGGCGAAGGCCTCATCTCTAGAGGTTCGTGCGGGGAGGACATCTTGGGTTGTCCCCGCCGAGGATCCAGTATAGCCCCCCGGGGTCCCTTGACGGTCGGCAGGATTCCCCGATGGCGCCACAATTCGGAGTGGAGTGATGTCGAAGGACCGGACGATGGCATCGACGTTGGCGGAGGGGACGGGCTCGTCGTCATCCGAATCCATGGCGGGAGTGCTCTCGTCGGCGGCCATGTTGATGTCCGTCCTTGGGACGAACATGTCCCCCAGGTCCATCGTTGATGCCTTCGCCCTGTGGACCTGGTACTCCTCCTCGTCCACGGCGTCAACGTAGCTGTTGACGACCAGCCCCAACATCTGAGGGGCACAAGCAAATACGTTAGCATATACGAACGTGCGTTCGTAAACATCAACGCTGAAACAATGCCAGCACTACTAAGACAACTCACATTCAACAATGCGGATGTCCACTAGTAGAAAAAAACAGTGACCAATTTAACAAAACTCAACACAAAAGTGTTGATTTTTTTTTTGATTAGGACGTGTTAATTTGGGTATTTTTTAACACAAAACTGTTAATTTTTTAACAAAAAAGTGTCAAAGTTTAACAAAACAGTGTTTCATTTTTTAACAAAAAAGTGTTGATTTCATCATCTAGGGCAGTGCCACGTGTCCAACAATCCAATTGCCACATGGGGGGACACCCGTTTGCCACGTCACAATGGCCATACGGAAAGTGAGGCCTTCCGGGTTCGAACCGGAGACCTCGTGGTTAGAGGCCAACGCTCTTGCCAACGCACCAACCACTCACAAGTGATATATATGGAATTTAGAATCTACTTAACTAGCTTTTTGGGTTTCTTCGTTTTTTTAAAAAAAATCAGCAGACTTCAGAGGCGATTCAGACCTAGTAAAAAAAAATTTCGAAAAACTTCTAACTAGAAAAAGTTGACAAATTTGATTCGGGTAGGGGATGGTTCTTCCCACAGTGTTCCCAAGAAGATGCACCGCGCACCTCCGCAACTCGAACTCCGTCAACCCTTGTAGGGACCTGAAGAGCTCCCTCAGTAGTGGAGGGGCCTCCCCGGTCTTCTCCGCGCTGTATTTCTCCTCGGTGTCGGGGTTGACGAGATCCCCCGAGCTGTGCGCATCAAAAAATTGAGTCCACAACTCCCAAGTGTCCCTGTTGCAGCAGATGAGGCGGAGCTCGCCCTTCAGCTCCAGCACAGACTTGGTGGTTGTGGACTTCATATCGATGGAAGAGAACTTGTCCACCATCGCATCGCAAAAGGCCTGCGGTAATAAAGAAAGGTCAGTAGTACACTAGATACGAACGCACGTTCGTAAATGTTGAAACGAAAGTTAAGAAAAATGAATTGCACACTGAGCTTTACGAACGTTCGTTCGTAAACTCACCTTCCATTGCGGAGACTGGGTCTTCGCGTTCTCCCTTTCCTTGGGGGGGCACCCGTGGGCGACCCAGACGTCTCTCGCAGCCACTATGTTAGTTGCCCAGGACGCCTCGAACGCCTTGATCTTGTTGCCGGAGTTGAGGAATGTGGAAATCTTGCGCAGCTTGTCCCAATCGTCAGACCACACCAAGAACGCCTTCCAGTAGCGCAACTCTGCCTTCAGTTCGTGCTGGAAGTTGTCGTCCTTGAGGATTATCTGAGAGGCCTCCAAGCTGTGCTGACCATCTATAATCCAGAACTCTCCATTCTGGATTCGTTGCCAATCCTTCTCTGACGGACGGGATGTCAGCCCTTTGGGCATGACGCAGACGGTCTGCCTATCCCACTTGACGTTGTTCATGAGGTTGTTTATCTGCCACCTCACACCCCCGCTCTCGCGAGACCTCACCACCCACTTGTTGGGGGATTTTTCACACTTGAAGCAGTCCACGTTGAATGTGAAGTGGCGTCCCATGGGCCAACAATCCTTCGAGTAATTGTTGAAGTCGCGAAGGATCCTCGTTGCCTTCACAGCGTTCGGGTTCTCGCCCTTCTTCAATGGGGTTGGCATTACGGGAGGGGAGCTCACCTCCGCGGTCTCTGTTACTCCCGACCTCTCCATGTCCTCCCTCGTCCTCTTGGATGGCGTCGAGTGTCTGTTGGGACCCTCCGTCAACCTGCTCGCTGAAGGCACTGGCCTCGGTGCACTTCTCGATCCTCCTGCCCCGGATGTGGATTGTTTTCTGGGGCTCTTCTTCTTCTTGTTGGCCTCTGCGACCCTCGGGGAGATCACTCCATTGTAGAGTTGAACACCACGTGCGAACAAAGTTTGCTACCCCTATATTACATGTCATAAATAATTTTAAATTTTACGATATTTTTTCTACATATACACAACCATTGATGGTATCTTTTGTATATTTTTTTGAAATTTTTAGTCATATTCATTAATTGTAGCAATTTTTTTAGTTCAATTCTGCGTCATTCTAGTTAGAAACGGTATGTTTTATTAAAAAAACAAATCATCAAATTTAGTCACCATTTTTTACTATGTAACATGTACCATTTATATCTACTCATGAAAAAAAACTTATAAAATTGTGACCCATTTTGGTGATGATTTTTACATTTTTTACATTTTTTACATCTAAAATGATCGCACGTGGTTGTTCAACTCTACAATGGAGTGATCTCCCCGAGCTGCGACCACGCTGTTGTACTTAGAGATGTTCAAGGCGAGGGTGGTCAACTTCCTGGCAGTCCAAAATTGGCTCAGGATGTACTTTGAGAAGAGATCATCCAGGTTGAAATGCTTGGCGTCTGCTGCAACATTCATTGACGCGTACACGTATGAGAATGAGTGCTTCAAGTAGTGCAACAAGAGATTGATGTGGTCTTTCTTGTTTTTCATATCCAAGATCACATAATCACCTTGTGCCTCTATGGATTCTATTTCCCACGTCTTCATCTGCACCCATTGTTCTGGCTGGTCCGGTCTCGTTTCCAGCTCGTAGGTAAAGCGTAGGCAGAATAGATCGTCTGTGGTCTTCTCTGGCATTGCCGTCCACTCCCCCACGAAGTCCTGCTTTGGGACATAATTGTCGTTGCCTTTGTCGTCGGACACCGACTCCGGGAGGCGATTGACCTTCACCGCGAACATTTCAATGGCGCTCCTGCTTGATCTAGCCATCTGCATCACAAGAATATTTAGGATTGAGTTACGAACGAGCGTTCGTATATGACATGCAAATCTCAGGTACTACTCATTATTAATGTATTTTTTGCAATAGATTCTCATAATATTTACGAACGATCGTTCGTAAAGGTGGTTGTCAATGTTGTTCACATTTCACGTCCTGACGCAAGTTTATGCATTTGGGTCTAGGGTTTTTCAGAGTGACAGTTTGATTAGTGTTGTATCAGGGTGTTCTTATTAGGCGTATATACACGAACGAGCGTTCGTAAATATAGCATTCCATTTTAGAATTTTATGGCCGAGCGTTCGTAAAAGTGATCTGCATTCGTATTTACGAACGCACGTTCGTAAATAGAGGTGATTTGGTATGTTGGATTATGTTTTTATTTGTTTACGGACGTGCGTTCATAATTCTTTATTTTTTATGTGTAATTTTGCGGAGAGGTTTGTTCAAATTATTGATGTCATGGTATGCAATATGCGTGATATGTAGCCTATATTTACGAACGTGCGTTCGTAAATATATAGCATTGCATACAGACAATTACGAACGGACGTTTGTAAAAGTTGAAGTATCGAGGGCGTATTTACGAACGCCCGTTCGTAAAAGGGGGTGGGTTTCGCGATGTATTTCACATTTACGAACGATCGTTCGTAAATGTGGTGGTTTTGGGTTTTATATTATATATTTGCCGTACATATACGTATTCATATATGTACGAATACGTATACAGGTGAGTATGATTGTTGTGATCAACAATGCTCGCATCTGTGCCTGCAACTCTTGGTCAGAATGATGCAACTGAGGAAAAAAATAGAATCAGAACAGAATTGAGATCCAGAATGACATTGAGAATTCAGAATAAAGAAGAGAGTGATAATTCGTACAAAACATGCCAGAGCTTATAATGCATATAACAAAACACATGGAAATCAAGAAGCAACAATTTCAGAATGTGAGGGGAGTGCGATGGAAAGGAAAACTATACTCACATTAAAATGTTGCACACACAAAACCTGTTCTTCGTCCCTTACTGAGAAACCCAAAAATCCTCACAAATGCACACTCAATTGCCTTTCAAATGGAGTCTACTGACTTCCAAATGCACACTCAATTCACTTCTTATGCACACTCAGTTCACTTTCAAATGCACCCTTCTACCACTCACTCCTTTCTCACACTCAAACCTTCACAACTTATATACAAACCCTAGCAAATACTCTGATGTACATACAACTCACAAGCTTGTAGCTCTTAAGCTTAGGAAACTCTCAAGCTTTTTGAAACTCTCAAGCTTTCTGAGACTCTCAAGCTTTCTTAAACTCTCAAGCTTTCTTAAACTCTCAAGCTTTCTTAAACTCTCAAGCTTTCTTAAACTCTCAAGCTTTCTTAAACTCTCAAGCTTTCTGAAACTCTCAAGCTTTCTTAAACTCTCAAGCTTTCTGAAACTCTCAAGCTTTCTTAAACTCTCAAGCTTTCTTAAACTCTCAAGCTTCTGAAACTCTAAGCTTTCATACTCCCAAGCTTCTGAAACTCAAACTCTCAAGCTCTCAAGCTCTCAAGCTTCTGAAACTCAAGCTTTCGTACTCTCAAGCTTCCTAAGCTCTCACCGCTTGCACCAACAAAACATACATAAAACACCTTACTAAAAATGGCAAGAGCTTCGCTGCCTCTAAGCGCTCCGCTCCTCCTCTGCGCCAAATGACAAATGAGGAGGAGAGGAAGGGGCGCGGGGAGGTAGCCTGCGCCGGTAGGGTTTCTCCGGCGGTGGCCACGTGGCCTCCTCCCACTGGGTGGCGGGACGGGATGGGATGGGCACGGGGGATGGGGGGGTGATGGGATGGTGGGATGGGGGAATGGCATGTGATGGGAGGTGGGCATGGGGACGGGACATGGGGGGATGGGGACGGGGACATGGGGGGGATTGGATGGGATTGCATGTAAGTAATAAAGTCATGTTATAATCATGCTTTGCAATAACGAGCGTTCATATGGGCTTTTGAAATATAGTGTTTTCATGAATGAGACATCTTTCATGTTGTTCAATGGTTCCTCAAATAATTACTAGCTTCATAAAGGACCCAATTTGAGATTGGCAGGAGGCGGTGTCCTTTTTCTTACAAGAGGTGGATGGAAATTCAATTTAGGTGCCAACTTGAACTACACTGTAGTGTTGTGGTTCGTAATTACTATTTAGTGTTAGCAATAGTAATTACGAACCACAACACTAAATGCCAATGACGCCCTTAATGTTGCATACACTATATGCCAACCTATACACTAATTGTGAACCAATGTAAAATTTGGCCATGTTCAGATTTTTACATCTCCACAATTAGTGTTATAATATTTTTAAGTTTTGTGTTTTGTTGCCGCATGGTTGCACCACCACCATCTCTACCACCACTACATTACCAAATCCTTGATTGGCCACTATGTTTGCATAGGAAATTATCCATTGAATACAAGTAGTACATACAAACTGAAATTTTTTATTTATAAGAAATTCTAGAAACAAAAAATACACATTTATCCTGCCCTAACATAGTCGGGCACATCTTGCCCTTGAAAGTATTGGAACACTATTTGTCAAGTGGTTGGTAGATAGTGTTGCAGGTAAATGAATAGTAACAACATTAAATGTAACACAACACTAAATGCAAAAAACCGTGTAGCGCATTTGAGCCATGTGGTCGAATGTTTGGCTAGCATCATATGTGAGCTACACATAAATCAAGTTATGCCCCCTTCCCACTTGACTTTAGCTAAGATGGGAGGGTCGGTGCTTGAGGGTTAATACCTCCACTTTTTAGCCATGCCACATCATTTGCAAACTAGGCTCGGCAGTAGATAATGTCGATGGTGTGATGGCCAAGTTGTTAGAACCAACTTTTAGTCTTACCTAAAGTCGGGTGGGAAGGGGGCATTAGTGCGATATGGGTTTTTGAGAAGTCAATATTGTTTGTGTATGTAATCTATTGTATTAACTACCGGACATGCACAACTTTCACAAACCCTAAACCCTAACCCCAAACCCTAAACCCTACATCCCGAAAGCTTTAATAGTGTTAAGTGCATTTTGATCACACAATCCATAATCTTATTATAACATGCATGTCTTAAGACCAGTTTAAATCAACACTTTTAGCTATGCTTATACTTCTCGTGGGATGCAAAATTCACACAATTATAAGTGTGACTCGACCTAGGTATGGTTTCAATCCATATGCTCACTCTATCTTATGCACGATTCCAAAGTAATTCAACCTTTCCACACACGCCAGATTAATCAACATGTAGGGTGGCATCTGAATTAAAACCTAAATTTAATCTAGGTATGGTTTGAATTCATATCCTTAATCTACCTTACAAGCCATTATACATTAACCCACCTTTTATCGGTGTTCACGCATTTGGTGAGCGGATAACGGGCATGTTTTGATGTGACTCATATGATACCTACAAGTTTAGGGACCTCCACAACCAATTTTTACCCACTCTTACCTCATTGTGTAGATATATCACTTATACCTTGGTAATATATACTAGGTAACAATTGCCAAAAAACTTGTACCTCACACCTTGGTCGTAAATCATTCATTCTATGTTAACCATCATATTTAAATTACATTAACTATTATAGTACATATATATACATATATATATACACATATATATACACATTTATATACACACACATATATACATATATATATACACACACACATGGATGTACAAATGGACGTGACGCGGCCTAAACGCGTCACGTCGCGTCACGTCCAGGGTGTGATGCCAAACGGACGTTACTGTAGTAGAAAAAAATTACTAATGGGATTTTTTTTTCAGATAAGTAATTATTTCGACATCAATACAGGCAGTCGTCTACCATGGTCGACTGCTATATAGGCAGTCGACCACTTAATCGACTGCTAACTCAGCAGTCGACTACAATGGTCGACTGCTAATGTAGCAGTCGACTAAGTGGTCGACTGCTAACTTAGCAGTCGACTACAATGGTCGACTGCAAATGTAGCAGTCGACCATGGTAGTCGACTGCCAATGTAGCAATCGACTATCTTCGTCGACGGCCAACATAGCAGTCGACCATGGTAGTCGACTGCTACATTGGCAGTCGACCATGGTTGGTAGTCGACTGCTATGTTGGCCGTCGACGAAGATAGTCGACTGCAGTTGTAGCAGTCGACCATTGCCGTCGACTGATACTATTAACAAACAAATGCAGTCAACATCATATGTTTGTTGGGTTAAATTTTAATGGTTTGGATATAGTGGAATATGGATGGATGGAAGTAGTTTAGGAAAAATGTGATTAAAGCCAACAATGATATGTAGAAGAAAAAAAACCGCGTTGTATTAAAATAAGTATATCGTAAAGATATAAAAAATATACAAGGTTGTCCATATCAATGATACACGCATACTACCTTAACCCCTACGATGTTGCCTAAAGAACTAAACAGACTAAACACTATCCTTAACCTCAGTTCTCCAGCAGTCTATGGGCTCATCCCACCCCACAAACTGCATCTGCATCCGTAGTTTGGCGATGGTCAATGAAATGCGGTTGGACACGTTCTCGCATGTCAATGCACTCAAAGTGACATCCCAAAATTTCCTTCCTTCATTGGCAAAGAGAATTCGGTCATCACCATCGTTGCAAAGTTGTCGAGCAATCATGCCGACCGTATAACACTCAGCCTCCGCGGTGTAATATACATCGGGATCCTAGTGTCTCCTGTTTTGGATGTAAAACAGTTCCGGCGCCACCCAAAACTTCTCCTTCCTCAATTTTTCCTTCGCTTCTACGGTTTCCGCATGCCATAGTGTCACCAAAAATCCTCCACCCTTCGATTTCGTCCTAGCCCGAGTGGAAAAAAATTATAATGATATGTAGAGACTTCTCTCTTTGTAACCCAATATATAATTCCAATCTACCCTTGGAATATACACAACTTGATTAACATCACACTATGTAGTTTTACATTCCTTAATGTCGGGCAAGGTTATATCCTTAGCCTTTTCTAATGTCCACCCGGCCGCTTTGGCCACGCATGCCTTCAAAGATATCCCTCTTGTAAATCGAGTCCTTGCCGTCGACTCCACACTACTACATGAGTTCTCGCTTATTGATTCCGTGCTATCACATGTCATCGTGGTTGATTCCGTATTGGTACATGACACTTCGCTTGTGGATTCCATGAGCACATAGGCTTTAAATACAAGTATTAAAAAATACTTATATACTTATCCTTGCCCTTCCTTCTCTAAGTTCTTCTTGATGTAAATCTCTATCAATGTCTTCCTACTAAACTTCAGAATAGTATAACTCCCACCCAACTTATGTTCTTCAAGTAAAATTTGGTACACTTGTTAAGTACCTTATCAAAAATCTCCACACCAAATTTTGGCACAAACAGAGTTCATATGCAAAAGTTATGCATGAAATTCTAACTCTAACTACTTAGTATGAATGCTGTGATAAAGCATCCGGTCATTAAAACTCTAATAACTTCCAACTCCTACGTCCAATCAATCTAAAATTTTGACACAAAATAGATATATAAGTTCAAAAGGTAGTGTCAAATTTTGGTATCCATATCTATAACCCTCTAAGAGATACATATTTTCAAACCTTGCTGCTTTGTTCCTAGACACCCTCCCCTTCAACTTTTAATAACTCTTTCATCCCAATGACTGAAGCTCTCAAATTTTTACCACAACTCCCATACTTTATAATAAACAATCATTCAAATTTTCATACTCATTGAACACTCTGATCATCCATAATTGACAAATCTCTCACTATAAAGTTCTGCTCAAGTTCATAACTAACAAAACACTACAAGTAATGCACCTAGTACAATCTAGTCACTCTAAATGCCACAAGTTTAAACAAGTTTGAATTCTCTCACTTCAATATGAATCTCAATGCAACAAGTTGAAGTTTACAATCAAACTCCAAATTCCTTAAACCCAATCTACTTCTAACAAGAGGTCAATCCCTCTTCAAGGCTAAATAGCCTTGGCTCTTCTCCTAAGAACTAAGCACACACATGTGCTCCTATCTTGCTTCCCACACACCCACACTTATAACCCGTGGGGTGCTTAAGGAGCACGAAAGAAAGAGAGGATGAGTGAGGGAAGAATGAGGGATTATATAGTGAGTTAAGAGGGAGAGAGGGCATGAGGTAAGGATAGGGTGAGAGGATTAGAGCCTCCAATCACAACCCCTTAACCTTCTCCTTCTAAGTAGGGACTCATTCCATCCACAAGGCTCACGATAAGCCTTCGAAATCTCCTCCTACTTTGTAGGCTTTCATCTTATCTCCTAAGCCTTCCTCCCTCCAATGATCAACAAAGATCCTAATTCAAACATTTAACTAACCTTGGCTTTCTACCTACCACACTTTACCAAGGTATGTCCTCATACTACTTAAATCCACTCCACACAAGCCTAATGCTTCAAACTTAGCTTTCTTCAAACTTCACTCTTTTTATATTTTTGTGAATAATCATAAATCAACAAAACACCACTTGTAATGTTTTACAATTGTTAACAACACATGTGAGCATCAATTTGGGCTCACACATAGCGATAGGACATCCTCACCCGAATGCGTTGCACATCCCCAATCGCACACCCCAATCTTGAGGCTCCCGTCCGATTCCCAATGCAACATAATGTTGTCAATGGATAGATCGTTGTGTTGCACATTTGCAGCGTGCAAAGCCTCCATGATCCATAACAATGCCCAAGCCAACTTTACCCTCTTCACCCGGAACTTTTGGACTTGGTCATAGAGTTGCCATTCGGTTGCGTCCATTGTCAAAATGTTGGCATTTGGGCGGTGGGCTCTATCCCGGATGAACGTCTCTCGTAGAGTGCCCCCATTCCACCATAGTGTATAGCCCGCATTGGACACACTGTTGATTAACCAAAACTTGATGAAACCTGGATGCGTGCTCTTTAAAACGCATGCCTCCGCACTTACTTGGATACGAGCTTTTTGCCTATCCGACGTCTTTGGGGTCTTTTCAGCCCACGTAATCTCCGGTGGGAGACGATTGTCGCCCTCGATCCTCACCTTCCTCACCTCCCCATAACCCCCCACCTTCTTAATGCTCTTCAAACTCACGACATTTGCCGTATCGGGAATCCACAATAGTTGGCATGGCCCGACACCCTTAGCCACTTCTCCAATTTCTCCGCCTTCCAAGGAATTATTTTGGAGGCCGTCTTGGACAATCCTTTGGCCACGGGATCCCACCACAAAATATTTCCCGGATTCTTACAGCTCGAGGGCTCAACACCTCGCCTGTTTCGCCCTCCGGGAACATGTTCTCAACCAATTGCTTGAGGTTGAAAATACCATTTTGGGCCTTATTCTTCACCCATGAATCGAACCCCGTAAGATTCCTATCACCGTTAAACTCGGGGCCATCCACTTCCTGTCGAATAGCAACCTCCATGTCCCTTTTAATTATCTCAACCCTTTTGTGTTTCGGCTGCTCCAAAAAACGGGATTTGATGCCGGCCTCCCCATTCCTCAAATACCAGTCAACTATGGCTTGGTGGACCTTTGCCGTTATCGCATCCGAGAATTTTACCCTTGGTTTCCCGCTCCTACTCGACGACCTTGAGGCCGCGGAAGCCCCTCCTTGGCTGCTCGTAGGGGCACCGGTATTTGGGCGGACGGGAACGGTAGTATCTGAACGGGGGGTAATATTGGCTCCCGTTCCCGAAGCACTTCCTGATCCCACATCGGAATGTCGTTGCCGCTTAGGGGGCCGTTTGTGCACCCTGCCGGGTGCATCCGGCTCGTCCTCCGACATCCTCCAACTTCGATCCTCCATCGTGTTTAAAAACACGCTATTATTGTGTTCACAAACACAACTCAAATGTGTTCACAAACACGGCCGTATTCACACCGCTCCACCGCAAAAAATCGGATCCAAAATTGGCAAGAGTTTGCACCCTAAACCAATCTTCCAACCGCCCCCTAGGCCCTCTCAAAACATTAGGCAAAGGATGCTAGGCATGCTTAGTCCCAATGTCCCGCTTGAGGAGGGGTGGTTGAAAAATGATGTCAATGAGGCCTCCCCACTTATATATATAGGTTGGGTGGGCCTCACACCGACGGTACGACCGGACGCCGCGCCCCTGGATCTTGACCGTTGGACCGTGCATCATCCAACGGCCAGGATGGATGCGACGATTGGTCGACTGCTATACGGCAGTCGACCATCCAGTCGACTGCCAGATAGCAGTCGACTCTGGATAAGGCAGTCGACAATTAGCAGTCAACCGCGGCGTCGACTGCTATGTGGCAGTCGACGTGTGGGCCGACTGCATTTAGAAGTCGACTGCGGGGGTCGACTGCCATGTCGACTGCGGGGGTCGACTGCCATGTCGACTGCGGGGGTCGACTGCCATGTCGACTGCGGGGGTCGACTGCCATGTCGACTGCTAGTTTGCAGTCGACCCTGGAAGTCGACTGCCACGTCGACTGCCAAACAGCAGTCGACCCCCGATGTCGACTGCGAATGGCAGTCGACGTGGCAGTCGACCGCCACATCGACTGCAAACTAGCGGTCGACTGCGGGGGTCGACTGCTAGTTTGCAGTCGACCCTGGAATTCGACTGCCACGTCGACTGCCAAGCAGCAGTCGACCCCATATGTCGACTGCGAATGGCAGTCGACGTGGCAGTCGACCGCCATGTCGACTGCTAGTTTGCAGTCGACCCCGGAAGTCGATTGCCACGTCGACTGCCAAGCAGCAGTCGACCCCCGATGTCGACTGCGAATGGCAGTCGACGTGGCGGTCGACTGCCATGTCGACTGCTAGTTTGCAGTCGACCCTGGAATTCGACTGCCACGTCGATTGCCAAGCAGCAGTCGACCCCCGAAGTCCGCTGCGAATGGCAGACATTGGACCTCCCCCCTTCCAAACATAAACAAATTGCTTTTGCAATGGATCCTATAGCAGATTACTCTAAACACTTTTAATATCATAACATCTTTTATATTTAGTGCACGTTCAAACGTCGGGACTATAAAGGGTTCACCGCTCATTAGCATTCATCATTCCCCCTCGCTCTAGTTGGCCTTGATTGCCTTTTGGCATTCGTTGCAAGTGGAGAGAGGTAGTAGATTATATTGGGATGGGCACGCGAAACGAATGGAAGCTTTGGTTTGTGCCCAAGGAGTGGACTCCAACATCCAAGAAGGTCGAGTGCAAATTTTGCGCGTTGGAATTAGTTTATAGGAAGTACCGCATGGTTGCCCATTTGGGATACCAAAAAAATGACGGCAAGATGCGGGGGGTGGCATTGTGACAACGTCAAGGGCCGATTGTAAAGTCTTTATTTTCGAGGTGCGGCGGATCGTGGCCGCCAATTCCGGATGACTTTGTGGACGAGTGCGTTGAGGACGGGGGAGAAGCTGTGGTCGGGTCCCAACAACAAGCGTCATGCGGTGCATTGTCGAACGCGAACGGAAGCCAAATCGCTCCACCATCTCCCGCACCGTCAGTGGCAAGGGAGTTGGTGTCTGGGACGACTCCCGAACCCCACCAACTGTGAGGCCAAACCCCCCACCCTTAAGCGTCCTTAGTCCGAGTAGTGGGTTTGGGCTCACATTCCTCCGCGGTATTGGATTTGGACTTGGATGAGTCCATAGTGCAAGGTTCACCCTTCAAGTGGTCTTGGATTTAATTGGTGTCTCCATACCGTACATAAGCCTTTAAGTATTAAGAAATACTTATGTGACTTATGTCAATCTCTCCCTCGCACCTTTGGTCTTTGCTTCCTTTGTCTTGCCATCGCGAGAGTGCTCCACATTCTCCATTAATTTGTGCACGTGGTTTATTTTTAAAGAGAGGATGCAAGTGTTAAAAAACACTATTCTCTATAGTCAATCTCAAATACATTTACTTGTGAAAGCCACACATAACACTAACTAGCATAATGTAACTAACTACTTGTCTATGAGCTAATTAAGTAGGCTATCTACTAAGCTCCTTCATGAACCCATTTCTTTACTTTCTAATTACATAAACCTAGCTCCTTCATAAACCCAACTCCTTCATGAACCCAACTCCTTAGCTTCTAACTAAATAAACCCAGCTCCTTCGTAAACCCAGCTCCTTAGCTTCTAACTAAACAAACCCAGCTCCTTTATAAACCCAGCTCCTTCATAAACCCAGCTCCTTCATAAACCCAGCTTCTTAGCTTCTAACTAAACAAACCCAGCTCCTTCATAAACCCAGCTCCTTCATGAACCCAGCTCCTTAGCTTCTAACTAAACAAACCCAGCTCCTTCATAAACCCAGCTCTTTACTTTCTAACTAAACAAACC
Source organism: Polytrichum formosum (assembly GCA_964035585.1). Classification (NCBI taxonomy): domain Eukaryota; kingdom Viridiplantae; phylum Streptophyta; class Polytrichopsida; order Polytrichales; family Polytrichaceae; genus Polytrichum; species Polytrichum formosum. Next base: position 21,478,797 of record OZ037940.1, on the reverse strand, counting down.
CAGCTCCTTCATAAACCCAGCTCCTTCATGAACCCACAACTTTGTAGTTGTAATCCCCAACTACCTCACTAATTATTCAAGCCCTTAACTAATCTTCCTACCTAATTTTCCTAATTCTACTAACAACCCCTTTCTAATCACACAATTCTTCTCTAATCCTAAAATCCTAAAATCCTAGAGAGGAGAGGGGGAGAGAGAATTTCCTAACTTCACTAAGACTAACTAATCCACACAAGTATATTTTTGCACTCATCACAACCTCAAGTGCTCAACTCTTAAACATGGAACTTGCAACCACGTGTATTCAAAACATGAACTTTAAGTACCACAAATTGGAATCATGAATTAACTTTAAAATCCTTCACGTCAACACTAATTCTACCAAGAGGTCAAGCCCTCTTCAAGGCTAACAAGCCTTGGCTCTCAAACTAAAAACTAAGCACACACATGTGCTCCAATATGGCTTCCCACACCCACACTTATAACTCGTGGGGTGCCTTGGAGCACAAAGGAAAGAGAGGATGAGTGAGGGAAGAATGAGGGATTATATAGTAAGCTTGAGGGGGTGAGCACCCTCAAGGCTCACGATAAGCCCTTGAGATTTCCTCCTACTTAGTAGGCGCCAATCCTATCTTCTAAGCCTTCCTCCCTCAAATGATCAACAAGGATCCTAATTCGAACATTTAACTAGCCTTGGCTTTCTACCTACCACACTTTACCAAACTTGGGATGCTTCAACCCAAACTTAGCCTCCTTCGCTTTCCGCCGCCATAACTTTCTCCCCTTACTTTCCCAAATCGTCGCTCACCACTTAATTCAAACCACGATGCTTAACTCGTGATTTGATTGGTGCTTTGAGAATTTGCTTATCCTCCACCTTGCATTCTTCCTTGGACCTTCCCCATTAAGTGGCCATGATGAGGTGGTCCACTTGTGCGCTCCATGTGATCCTCCATTCATCCCAATTCGAATGCACTTGCCTCTTGAGTCACTTTGGTTGTCTCCATCCATTTGTACTAGCCTACTCACTAACTACTCAATCCAAGTTCTCCTTACCTATCCTCATTCACTCAAATCCTTCCGAAGGTAAAAACACAATAACAACTCACATCCTAGCCTCTTACAACATGGTACTTCTAAGACTAACATTTCACTCTTTTTATATTTTTGTGAAGTAACATGCTACTTCAAAGTGCATCAACTAACGTTTCAAGGGTCTAAGACTAAATGTGGGCACCCTTTTGGGCTCACACCGACGTTCCCAACGGCAAATGGGACTAAAGGAAGGGTTGCAAAATTCGACAAAACAAGACTTGGATACAAAATGGTCGCAAGCCTTTTATGAGGCTAATATCCCCATTAGTATTGTCCGCCATACCGCGTTCATCCAGGCCGTTATGGCAACCGCCGAGGCTAGAATTATGTACAAACCCCCAACATACCATGCAATGCGCAAGAGTTTACTTGACGATGCACGGTTCAATACACAAAAAATCGTGGAGTTGAAAACAACATCATCCATCCACAAATATGGGTGCACTATTTGTTCGGACGGATGGGAGAACGTTGTCTACCGCCCTTTGATGAACGTCATGCAAATTTGTCCGGCGGGCGACGTGTTCCTTGGTTCCATCGACACCACCGGTAGCACAAAGTATGCCGCCTACGTGGCCACCGAGGTCAAACGCTACATCGTTGGAGTAGACCCCACAAAGGTTGTTCAAGTTTGCTTCGATAATGCGGTGGCCATGAAAACCGCGGCGAGCAATATTAGCCGGGAATGGCCACACATATATTGGCAAGGGTGTGCGGCGCATTGTTTGAACTTGTTGTTGAAGGATTGGGGTAAACAACGATGGGCGAAGGACGTCGTAAACAAGGCGAAGGACATTGTCAAATACATCCGGGCCCACCAATGTCCGACAGCGGTCTTCCTCACCTACTCGCCCAATTTGGGCTTGAAGATGTCCGGGTCCACACGATTCGCCACCAACTTCCTCATGATTGACCGGCTTCTAAAGGTGAGACATGCTTTGGAACAAACGGTTATTCATCCCGATTGGACCGCCTACGTGAACAAATTAAATAGAGGAGGCGATGATCGAAGGATAAGTGCAATGGAGGCACGTCAAATCAAGACAACGGTTAATGACGACAATTTTTGGACAAGTTGCGATAATTACCGCCACATGTCGGAGGAGGTGTTGAAAGCATTAAGAGTGTTTGATGGCGTTGAACCGGCAATGGACAAGGCTTGGTTGACCATGAAGAACTTGGAGAAACATGTGCTTAGCCTAAGGAATCCTCCTTTCAACCTAGCATGCAACCTCGCTACCTTGGCCGAAGAAGATTTCTATAGCCGGTGGCGTATGATGACCACGGACCTACACCATGCCGGTGCAATCTTGAATCCTTATTTATTGGACGACAACGTCGTCCACGAAGACGCGGCCGTTAAATCCGGATTCTTGGACGCCATGAGGAGTTTGACCACGGGCAAGGACGGTCATTACGGTCGGGTTATGGCCGAATTTCAAGCATTCAAAGAGCATAGGGGCGCGTTCGCCAATATGCCCCTAGCCATGGAAGCCAACATCCCACCCCACGAGTGGTGGGACCTCGTGGGCGAAGGTGGCACCCACTTGGCCCCTTTAGCAAAGTGAATATTGGCCCAAGTGTGCTCCTCTTCGCCTTGCGAAAGGAATTGGAGTAGTTATTCGTTTGTGCACAACAAGACTAGGAACCGGTTGAGTTCGGCGAGGGCCGAAAATTTGGTGTACATTTATACCAATTCACGGTTGGCACGGGAGAGGGTTGATCGGGACTCGGCCGCATGGTATCTAGTGAACATGATGTCCGAAGACTCCGACTATTCGGCCGACGAGGATATAAATGGTGACCCCCCGCGGGACCCGGCGGGGATTCCTCGGGGCCTTCGGACAACGAGAGCGATGGGGGACATGGTGGAGGGAATTTGGGCCTTGACAACCACAATGATCCGTTTGCATACGATGGACTTGACGCCGAGGACGATGGTGATCTTCACATGTGGGCCAACATAGCCGGTCGGGAGTTTCTCTCCACTACGCATGTGCGTCCCGCTACGCCGACAACTACAATACCCGATGTACCGGTAGACATTCAACCCGTAGTGGATGAAGATGTAGTGGCCGAACCACATGTGGATGAAGCTCTTGAAGCGGCTCCGAACCGGATGGACATAGACGAAGTCCCACCACATGCTTCCCCCATTCATCCACCGACGGATGTTGTGCCCACTCCTATTGTGCCGACAACATATGCACAACCCATGCAAACTACACCACCCTTTCCCGAACCCCACGGAGAGGGCACGTCCAATGTTGTCCTTAACACTAGTTCATTGCAAGGTATTGGGCAATGCCCGGCCGTTGCGCGAGCACCGGAATCCGACTCGGATGACACATTGACGCAACACATTGCACGTCGGGCCCCAACAATACCACGCATGGGCTCCCGGTTGGTTGGTGCCACCATCGGCATGCGCGCCCCATGCCCCACACCGGCTAGGCCACCCCCTAATATTGCATTGACAAAATTTGGTCGGACCACGAGAGGTCAAAAAAGAAAACGACAAAGGGATGTGCGAGAATGGAGGACTACCGGGGCCACCCACTTGCACGTCCACAAACTGACGGCGTTATGGATGCAACGGGTTCAAGACCAATGGTATCGATTAGAATGCCAAGGGCTGGCACACGGCTTAGTCGAATTCCCGGCCCGGCAATTGATGGCCACGAGTCCGACACCCGAACAGATGACAATTCCAGCACGGACGATGAATCCGGCGTAGGCGAAGCTCCCGATGATAGTGATTACCAAGCACCACCCCCAAGGGTAGTTGTGGGAAGGCCACGCAGGACAAGGAATTCTATTCCTCAAGACAACGATAATGCCCCTTCATGAATGAATATTTATAGTAATGTCAAATGTCCTATGGTGTTCAATGGGTTTAGTTGTATTGGTGATCAATTTTTGTAATAACTATTTTTGGGTATGTTTGTTGAAAAAATAATGTGAATTTCAAATTTGTATGATGGATGTTGACTAGAAATTGAGCCTACATGTATGATGTAGGGTTTAGGAAATGAATGTCCAATGTGCACTAAGGTTAGGACTCAGGAGTAGGACACATGGAATTGATTTGTAATGCCAATAGGCCCTATGTAGTGTTGCATTTTTTATTCTATAGGTCGGAGGCGGCATTATAAAATAGTTTTAAGAATATTTAAGACTATTTTTATGTTTTTATTATTGAAAATCATCGAAGACATCAATCCGTGAGGTCCTTTATGGCAAATCATTGTCGAAAACATTCCCCTCTTCTAGGATTAGGTCATCGAGCTCTTCTCCGCCCAAATATTGATCCAAGAATGATGACATTGTAAATGCATACCACCATTCACGACTTGTCCGATGTGCCATGTGGGGCGTTATGTATTCCAATATTTGCCAATTTGTGTGGCAAATTGGCAATGCTCAAGGCTCAAACATTGCCATTGAGTTTGAATGTACTAATGCTATATGGTAATATGGAACAATTGTCAAAGTTGAGCGTGTCTATATTTGCCCTATTGCCATGGATTGGCTATAGTCGTGAACTTATAATAAAAAACATTTAAAAATGCCGTAGAAATTTGTCGAGGATTTTAAAATGCATTTTAAATGTGTATTTTAAGATAAAGTAAAAATAAATGCACCTCTAGCCCTATGTCATGTGGGAGGATGAAATGAATGTCCAATGTGCACTAAGGTTAGGAGTAGGACATATGGAATTGATTTGTAATGCCAATAGGCCCTATGTCATGGGCGAGGATGGAATTAATGTCCACACACACACACATATATATATATATATTGCAAATACCCCCAAATATATATATATATATATATATATATATTGCACATACATCCATATATATAGCGCATACATATAGAACATACGGTATACCGGGAACCCACATATATATTGCACATACACATACATATTGCAATTTGCACGTACACCCATACATGTTAGACATACATATTGCACACGGGTGTAGCTAATAAGGAAGTTATCATTTGTTTAAATAGCGATCCACTTTTATTTCACATTACGGATCATATCTTTTACATAGTGCGATTATATCCACTAGGCCTAAACACATATACACTGTGTTTGCTAGGATTAAATCGGCGAACTATATAGAACATGAACCGCTACATCTACATAGAAAAATTATAATGTCAATAGTCGCTCCGAAAGACAAATCCAAAAGTTGGTGCATCGACGATATTCGGCAGAACGTTTGTCGACTTGAAGCCAATATTCTCCATTCTCCACAAGCATATCCCGCAAGTATTCAAGTTCCATTATGAAAATATCGTTGAGCCGAGCATGCTGAACTTGCCATCGAATTGGGATGGCAATGCGTTGCGTATGGCTGAACATGAAGAGGTTCAGTCGGAACGCTCGCAACAATTCGGCGAGCTCCGAAGTCCCTCTCACGCCCCTAAATCGATGCCCCATTGGTATGTCTACGTCCCAAATCGACATACGCAACGCATTGTAGACTTCTCCCATACCAAAATGTTCCCGCCAAGCTTTGTTAACTCCCATGTATTTAAAAATACATATGAGAGTTAAAAAATTCGCCCTCACTTCACACCCCCGCCCATACTCTCCTCGGTGATATGGCTCCAAAATAGGCTCTAGGACCTTCGGCAATATGTGCTCCCCCACAATTTCCGCGGTCAATCCGAGTAAAATGGTCGACGGTGCCATGTTTGGCACAACCCTGAAATAGCAGCTTCTCCGCTCCTTCTCCCTTTGTTCTCCGTTTGCAAAGCTTGTTAAAACAGGCTATGGCCAATGGAGAACTTGGGAATGAGGGAAATGGGAGGTTGGATTGCTATATATATGCATCCTTTGTCATGATTGTATGCATTTAATGCATGATTTGACTAAGCTAACGCTCTTCCCAAATCCTAACGCCTAATTTCGATTGCTGGGCAGCAGTCGATTGCCATATTCGACTGCTGGGCAGCAGTCGACTGTGAATGGTCGACTGCTACACAGCAGTCGACTGATAAAATCGACTGCTGGAAGGCAGTCGACTGTGGATGAATGACTGCCTTCCAGCAGTCGACCATCTTAGTCGACTGCTAGGAAGCAGTCGATTTTATCAGTCGATTGCTGTGTAGCAGTCGACCAGCCACAGTCGACTGCTGGGCATTTATCAATCGACTGCTGCCCAACAGTCGATTTACATAGTCGACTACTATGAAGCAGTCGATTTGCATAGTCGGCTGCTATGTAGCAGTCGACCATCCACAGTCGACTGCTGTGCAGCAGTCGACTATGCAAATCGACTGTGGATGGTCGACCTCTACACAACAGTCGACTGCCTTGCAGCTTAATTTAGACAACTAATTAGACACACCCGTAATCCAACCTGCCAACTCATTGGATGCCACCCGAGGGCCCACACTGCGATATCCCTATAAAATCAAGTGTGCTACCCACCATGAGGCCACCTTGCCTCGTAGTGATTTTGAGGACCTTGTATGCGTCGCATACATTGCCCAAGATCAACTACGGTGTGGGCAATCCATAGGATTGCGATGGCTGGGAGTGGCAAGATACGGGATGCGGGTGGTTCGTCAAGAAGTATGTATTACAATCCCCGACACGCATGGGGCTTGCCGGACGAACCGGACGAATTTACACCCGAGGTGGTTGCAGAGAACACTCGAAATGAGGACGATTTGCGCAGTGTTTTACGTCCGATTCAAGGGTTCACTGAATTCTATTGGGTTCGACTGCCTAGGAGACAAGTTGATCGTCACCACCGCGGATACTTGGACGCCCAAGAAAGGCCCGCATCCCGCATCGGTTACAAGGAAAAACTTTTCCCATGGCACTTGTTTCAGGACCTTAGCGACGTTCTCACGAAGGGGAAAAATCAATTGTATTTTCGAAAAAACTATGGGACCTTGTGGAGGTTCTACCAAACCATAAAACACTCGGTGCATGACGCAATTCATTGGGGGTTCAACCGGTGCACCGCGCACCAAAAGGAATACCGGGTGTATAGAGAGTACACACTTAGATCATCAATGTAAGATTTGCCCACGAATATGGTGAGCGTAGTATCAAGTTTGTACTTGCACGTATACTTACGTATGTTGTTAAGTTGGAAATGCGCAATATATGAATTCCCAGCAATATTGCGGTGATGTTTTCCGCTTGGTGTGAACTTATAATCATGCCACATGGAATCATTGTCACAGTTATTTGCATCGATACGTGTTTGATTCAAGTGCAAATGCATGTAGATGCAAAGTCCATGGTTTAATTGGATGTTTGTGGCAACCGATTGTGTGGGCAAACATAAGAAATGATCATTGTGCGACACTTGTACATTACTCCCAAAATTGATAGTGAACAATAATTCACTTATAAACATTTCCAAAATCATGGTTTTTCCCGCATTGTGTACAATTCGGTATCAAATAATGCCTCCTAGTCCAACGCCTATCTCACAAACACTAGCCAACATTCCTAATCCGGCTCCGAATCACTATCCAATGGAATGGGGGGTCCGCGGCTTGAGCTTGCACCGTTCAGATTTGGTGGCCGTAGTGTCCGGCGCCTCGCCTCACGCCTGCTCTCGGTGATGGCCCATAGTTCTTGCGCCGCAGTCTCCCGGTCAGCTTGTGCACGAGCGCGCGCGCGGTCTCCAATGTGCAACCCCCTCGCGGCATTCGGATGGCGCAGGACGTCTTGCATGGTGGGGCTAGAGGCCCCGTCACGGATGTCCAAAAGGCCGTTGACGTATTTCCACTCATTCATCCGGATTTGGACGTCCACCTCATTGAAGCTACCCTCTTGTGTAACGGCCTCCTGCCTCTCCAGATCGGCCTCAAAACTTGTTGTGTCCAACACGTGTTCCACATCCCAAGTTGTTTCCTCGCCCGGGACCGGTTCCCGTGGTAATACCCCTACTGTCACATTGCCGTTGGAGTCATACACGTATCCGTGGGGGTGAGGACCTGGGACGTATTCACCCGTCTCTCCGGCATGCCCACCCACAACACGGTACAAAAATGCCCTCAAACCTACGGCCTGAGGAGAGGAGCCGGGGTAAAACTCATGAGCAACCCTTGTGTACATTTCAGGCGTGAAGTTTGTCGGGTAGCCTCGCAGGTCCTTCAAATACCTCCGTGCATGCCAGCTATAAGCAGGAGGATCGCCGTATTCTGCGGGCGGCACACCATGGATTATTGTGTATTCAAAATCGGGAGGCATTCCCCATTGCACTCCGAATTGCTCGTACAACCTTCGATGCAGAGGGGCTTGGCACGTAGGACAACGGCGTGTTTGCAACATGTGTGGCAACAAACAATTCGGGTGGACCATGTGACCGCACGACCCAACGATCCATGCGCCTTCGGGTCCCCAAGGATTGGAACAAATGGGGCACATGCTCCCGTCCTTGATCCAATCGGGGACGCATGGCCACAACAAGGCTGGTCTGGCCGGGGGTATCACGATGCGGGATGATACTGCGGTATCCCATTGGAATTCATCCTCGGGCCTCTTGGTCCACGCAATACTGGGGTAATGGTCGTCATCGACCGGGAGGTTCTCAGGATACATGAAATCCAATGGCGGCCACGAGGTAAAAAGAAGCCGTCGTTCGGGCCACTGTCGCCGTGGTCCCTATAGTGTGTCAGCTCGTCCATCAATGCCCTCTCACGCGTGGCGAACATGATAGTGGTTGTGACCATGCCCATGTAGTCGTCCTCCAACAACCGGTTCCTCCTAATGACCCGGTCGTAATCAACCCTCATTGCCTCCAAGTTTGTTGTGGGCGACGGCTCCCGCCCTTGTCCATCACTACCAGACATTGCTTGCGGCAGTTGTGGCGCATCAGCCCTCGCAAGTTCAAGGTTGGTCAAACGTGCAATCTCGGCCTTCAACCCTTGGACCTCCTCGGCGTGTGCACGTCGGACCATCTCCAATTCCCGTTCGTGGTCAGATTTGCATTTTGCCAACTCCGCCCTCAACGCCTCCACAACGTCGTTGTCGGCAACTACCAGTGGTGGGGATGGCACCGCCGATGCCATCTCCACATCAACGGGCGAAGATGGAGGACAAACCAACCGGGAACCATGTGGCGGTGTCACGTGGACCCTTTGTCGCCGGCTAGGTGGTTCAACCGGCAACCCTATGGCAATGTTGTGCTCGTCCATGTTTGACTCGGCGGCCGGTGGAGTCCCCACAATTTGATGATCTGGTCCCGCAAGGAAATCAAAATAAGATCGGACCCTCAAAGGATTCATTGGAGTTTGCCATGCCAATGGAATCGGACGGCCAGCGTTCCGTCTTAGCACGGCACTTGGTATGACCGTGACCCGGCGTGCCTGCCTCAAGTCCGGGCTCGTGCGGGGTATGGTGGACCAGTCGATATCCACTCCCAAAATTACCTCCGCGTAGACCATTTGGCATAACCACATTAGCATATGCCCGCGATCAAATTCCCTCGGTGCACCCCACAAGAAATCCCACACCTCCTTGCACCGTTCTCCAAATATTTGATGGCTCACCTCCCTCCATATGCCATAGCGTTGTCTAGACATCCGTTCAGCATTCGCGCTAGGAACGAACATCCTCGTCAAATGGGTCCACTCTACGTACCTTCGGACCGTGCTATACAACCACATGCCCCTCTCATTTTGCCAACCGGGATTGGCGAGAATGTTCGGGTCCCACGCCACCTCCAAATTGATTGGTTGCGGCCTGCCCCTCGGCGCATTGCCGCGTCTTCTAGCGCCTGCCGACCCCGGTGTCGCTTGCGGAGTCCCCCCCGGATCCAAATCCCCGCCACGTGGAGGTTCCGGCGGCAAGTTATCTTCGTCTGCCATCGTTGCCCCTAACCCCTAGCTTTGTATGCCTACTATAAATTAAACCTAATATGGTAGCACTTCCAAAATAAGCGCCACCACCCACAATTTTTTTTCCAATCCACTAAATCCAAATTAAGGCCGTTCAAAGTTCAAACTACATAATTAGATGTAAACCACTTTCAAAATAAGTGTTCACATATAACAATTTCCGGTATGGTTCAAACTAACCGCAATGGGGTACAATGTATACCGTATGTAGGTGGGTTTCAATACAATACAGATAGTAGGCAGATATAGTATACCGTTTGTCCCGTATACGTATTTCAGTACGTATGTCCACCTGTAGCCCTCCAGCTCACCTCTATCTCCAAATGGCAAGGGTTGATTAACAACCTAGGCCCAAATGGAGGGAGGTGGGAGTGAGGGAATGAGGGAAGTGGGGTCCATATATACCCCAAGGAGGCGTCCTTTCGATTAGACGCCCCCTGGACCAACCCATGGACGCCACGTGCCCATGGGTGTCTCTACGCGACTGCTCGTGAGTAGTCGCACCCCTTCGTCGACTGCTATTAGCAGTCGACCATGGGGTGCGACTGCTCACGAGCAGTCGCAACCCATTCAAGTCGATTGCTGACAGCAGTCGACCATAGGGTGCGACTGCCCACCAGCAATCGTCCGCACTTTGTCGACTGCTATTAGCAGTCGACTTGGGTTGTCGATTGCAGTTGGGCAGTCGACTGTCCAAGTCGACTGCTATTAGCAGTCGACGAAGAAGGGCAGACGACTGCTGGTGGGCAGTCGCATCCCTTCGTCGACTGCTATTAGCAGTCGACTTGGGTTGTCGACTGCAGTTGGGCAGTCGACTGTCCAAGTCAACTGCTAATAGCAGTCGACTTGAAGGGCAGACGACTGCTTGTAAGCAGTCGCATCCCTTCGTCGACTGCTATTAGCAGTCGACGAAGGGGTGCGACTGCCCACCAGCAGTCGGCTGCCCTTCTTCGTCGACTGCTAATAGCAGTCAACGAAGGGGTGCGACTGCCCACCAGCAGTCGTCCGGACTTTATCGACTGCTATTAGCAGTCGACATGGAAATTCGACTGCAGTTGGGCAATCGACAGTCCAAGTCGACTGCTAATAGCAGTCGACTTGAAGGGCAGACGACTGCTCACAAGCAGTCGCCCGCATGTCGTCGACTGCTAATAGCAGTCGAATTTCCATGTCGACTGCCCAAGAGTCGTCGACAACCCAAGTCGACTGCTAATAGCAGTCGACTAGTTATGGTAGTCGACTGCTCTTGAGCAGTCGATATGGAAATTCGACTGCCGTCAGCAGTCGACACACCTATACGACTGCCCTTTAGCAGTCGATTCAGTGTGTCGACTGCCTAGTAGCAGTCGCTGTAACTCGTCGACTGCCCACTAGCAGTCGACACTGTTGACGATAGTTTACCCTGTGTGACGACAGGGTAAACTGTTTTACCCCCCCCAAACGGACGTGACGTTTTCAGGTCTGCCGTCACGTCGCTGTCACAGGACGTGACGCGACGTGATGCGACGTGACGTGTAATCCCTGCACACACACACACACACACACACACACATATATATATATATATATATATATACATATAAAAAATTTAATTTTTTTTCGTGAGACCTTGGTAACAAGTAAGGTGTACAACCAATGTACATATTTTGAATATGTTGCGTCCATGCCATACATGCTCCAAACATAGGGTCATGTATGTTCCGCATGGATAGAATGGCATATTGTTAGGTCCAAGTAGGCGGCGGGAATCCGCTTTTTAAAGAGCATCCAAGGGATTTTGAACCACACCAGAGAAGTACTTAAAGCGCTTCCCCCCCATATCAGAGCTCTTTTTTGCGGCAGACGCCAAGTGTGCGGCCTGGAGACCCGACGGAGTGTGCTCAAGCCATTCTCCTGTGCAACAAGCGCACACTCCAGGTACAAGACAACGTAGTCTCCGAATATACCTCCGCAAATACCGGAGCTTTACGAACGCACGTTCGTAAAGCTGGAGTCCACGCTTTGCAGGTGGATCACATAGGATGGTATCGTTTACGAACGTGCGTTCGTAAATACTCCCGGGAATATGTGTGCGCATCCAGCGACATCGCTCCACACATTTATGTAGACAAAACAATATGGCAGATATACGAACGCACGTTCGTAAAGTTGGAGTCCACGCTTTTGTAGGTGGACCACAGGATGGTCTGGGGTTTACGAACGTGCGTTCGTAAATACACCTAGGATTATGTGCGCATCCAGCGACATCGATCCACACATTTATGCAGACAAAACAGAATGGCAGATATACGAACGCACGTTCGTGAAGTTGGAGTCCACGCATCTGTAGGTGGACCACATGATGGTCTGGGGTTTACGAACGTGCGTTCGTAAATACACCTAGGATTATGTGCGCATCCAGCGACATTGATCCACACATTTATGTAGACAAAACATAATTGTAGATATACGAACGCACGTTCGTAAAGTTGGAGTCCACGCTTCTGTAGGTGGATCACAGGATGGTCTGGGGTTCGTGCGTTCGTTAATACTCCTGGGATTTTGTGCGCATCCAGCGACATCCCTCCACACATTTATGTAGACAACAATATGGCAGATATACGAACGCACGTTCGTAAAGTTGGAGTCCACGCTTCTGTAGGTGGACCACAGGATGGTCTGGAGTTTACGAACGAGCGTTCGTAAATACACATAGGATTATGTGCGCATCCAGCGACATCGATCCACACATTTATGTAGACAAAACAGAATGGCAGATATACGAACGCACGTTCGTAAAGTTGGAGTCCACGCTTCTGTAGGTGGATCACAGGATGGTCTGGAGTTTACGAACGTGCGTTCATAAATACACCTGGGATTATGTGCGCATCCAGCGACATCCCTCCACAATTCTGCAAAAAAAACAATATGGTTGATATACGAACGCGCGTTCGTAAAGCTGGAGTCCACTATTTTGTGGGTGGATCACATAGGATGGTCTGGAGTTTACGAACGTTCGTTCGTAAATACACCTGGGATTATATGCACATCCAGCGACATCCCTCCATACATTTATGCTGAGACAAACAATATGGCAAATATACGAATGCCCGTACGTATTTGCCATTCAAGGATTACCGAACGGACGTTTGTTTGTCGCGCACAGAGTTGTGGCAGGAGGTAAGACAGGAGGTTGGTGGGGAGTTTACGAACGTGCGTTCGTGAAAGCGGCTGCGTATGGTCCACATTCAGCAACATATTTTACATATACATATGGCTATGGTTATACAGAATCAGTGGCATATGAACGGGCATTCGTGAATGTCATTCAAGGGTTTACGAACGGACGTTCGTATGTTGCACACGCATGTGCCAGTGTAGCATTGGGAGCCAGTATACATATGGCTATGCAGGTACCCTATCAGTGATATACGAACGCCCGTTCGTAATCACTTCAATGGCATATTTACGAACGGCCTGTCCTATGTCACGCATGTGCATCAGTGGTTCACACACATGGTTGGGATTTTACAAACGTGCGTTCGTTAATATCGACTTGGAGCATGGTGCACGTCCACCATCATCTATACATACATATGGCTATGCAGGCACATAGTATGGCAGCGATATGCGAACGTATGTTCGTAAATTTGCCAGTTAAGGATTTACGAACCTGCGTTCGTATGTCGCAAGTATTCATTTTCCCCGTCTACACACTTGATGGTCTTGAGTTTACAAATGTGCGTTCGTAAATACCACATGAGTGGACTGCGCGGCTATCTACATCCCTCCATAGACATTTATGCATTTGCGAATTGTATGGTACATATACACGAACGGGCGTTCGTGTATATGCTATTGTAGGATTTACGATGTTGTATTGTCGCACACGTATCCATTTGCACCTACCACACAGGTTGGCATTTCTTTTATGAACTCACGGCCTCAAACACCACAATGGCGATGTTCCATGGTTTAGTTCACATAGTATGCCTGGATGTGAGCCCAATATGGTGCCCACATGAGGTGTTAACCTCAAAAGTTCAATCGACGGTTGCTTTTACCTTTTCTTCAATTAATCAAAATTCCAAAAGAAGTGAAGCTTTTGTATTGGGCTTAAAAGGGAGGGTTGACTTCACGGCGGGGAACCGGTATCCGGGAGCCGGTAGTTGGGAACCGGTAGCGGAGAGCCGGTAGTTGGGAACCGGTATCCGGGAACCGGTATCCGGGAACCGGTAGCGGAGAGCCAGTAGTTGGGAGCCGGTATCCGGGATCCGGTAGTTGGGAGCCGGTAGTTGGGAACCGGTATCCGGGAGCCGGTAGTTGGGAACCGGTAGTTGGGAGCCGGTAGTTGGGAACCGGTATCCGGGAGCCGGTAGTTGGGAACCGGTATCCGAGAGCCGGTAGTTGGGAACCGGTATCCGAGAGCCGGTAGTTGGGAACCGGTATCCGGGAGCCGGTAGTTGGGTGCCGGTATCCGGGGGCCGGTAGTTGGGAACCGGTATCCGGGAGCCGGTAGTTGGGAACCGGTATTCGGGAGCCGGTAGTTGGGAACCGGTATCCGGGAGCCGGTAGTTGGGAACCGGTGTTTGGAAGCCGGTGGTTGGCAACCGGTATCTGGGAGCTAACTCTGGTGGCAGAGAAAAAGAAAGGACGAAGGCGGAAAGGAGATGAAAGGGGGGCCCAAGGCGGTTCAAGTTAGGCCTTGAGGCACATTAGTTTTGAGATCAAGTTAGGCCTTGAGGCACATTAGTTTTGAGATCAAGTTAGGCCTTGAGGCACATTAGTTTTGAGATCAAGTTAGGCCTTGAGGCACATTAGTTTTGAGATCAAGTTAGGCCTTGAGGCACATTAGTTTTGAGATCAAGTTAGGCCTTGAGGCACATTAGTTTTGAGATCAAGTTAGGCCTTGAGGCACATTAGTTTGAGATCAAGTTAGGCCTTGAGGCACATTAGTTTGAGATCAAGTTAGGCTTTGAGGCACATTAGGCTGAGATCGAGGTTAGGCTTTGAGGCATATTAGTCTGAGATCAGGTGGGCTTTAATCAGGTTGAGGCCTTTGGGCAGACTGGATGGAGATTGGGTTTCGGCCTTGAGGTAATGTGAAGGGAATTCAGAGCTACGGAGGATTTATGCTTCGTCCTGGGCAGTTGCAAGGGAATTCAGAGCTAAGAAGGACTGAGGCCTCGGCCTGGGTCAGCTGCGAAGGGGGTCAGGGCTGGGAATGTAAGCAAGAAGTGTGAAGGGGATTCGACCTCTTGAGAATCAAAAGGGGAAGCCATTTGGAAAATAGGAGGTTTTAAGTTGAGTTGATAATGGCAGGGTCCCAATACCTTGCAATGTAGTAAGGTGGGTAGTAGGCATTTTGAAGGATACAGTAGGTAGGGCTTAATGTACTTTCAGAATGTGGAAAGTGCCCTCGGGTTTAGGGACCACATTAATGATTCCGATGGCACATGCAATATGTAAGAGGTTAGAAGAGGAAAAGAATGGACTGTGGTTGTGAGTAAAATGGGTGCATATGTATTTTTTCAATACTAATGCCTTATGAGGTTGAATAAAGAGAGTGTGCTTGCATTTAAGTCATTGGGTTATGAGTATGGAGGTTCCCACGCTAAGTTTCTACAAGGACATGTGAGCCATGGATTCCCATCCGGACCACAGACGCTAAGGGTGGGGATTTATGGTTGACACTGGAACATACGGCTGTTCGTATATATACAGTCCAATAGTACCCTGAGTTGTGTGCGAAGTTCGGGCTATGTATTTACAGATATTGTTCGCTCTTGTATGCATGACATCCGTTGTGTGGTTGGTCATTCCATGGTTGTTTGTTTAGGTGTGATGGCAGTGGATGTGGGAGATAGTGCATTTGAGTTTTCGACGAATGCATCGTCCGCAGATAATGACTCTGAATTCTCGTCCCCGTCTACAGACAATAATGACGGGACGAACGGTGTTGGTGTGTCTGTGTATACATCCTCCCATGAATCTTTGGAAGTCCTTGAACAATCTCCACATTCTGGGGATGACCATGATGACATTCCGTTGTGTGCCGGTTTCGGGAGGGAGCAATGGGTGGGCCTTGATGTTGTTCTACTTAACGAGCTTGGTGTCCCGGTGGCAGATGGCATATGTAGAAACTCCGATCCCTGTGAATGTGTTGATATCAATCCCCTTGGTTTCGATGATGTCGGCGTGTGCATCTTGAATTCCTTGCTACCGTGTGAGGTCCCGTTGACGTGGAGATTTTCCTTGCGTCGATGGCCCCTTCGTCGGGTTCTCCATGAAGAAGTAAGCTTGTGGGATCATGGACGGCGGCATACGCAAGCGCAGTTGGCTTTGTTGGGCACAATTCGTCCTCGCAAAGGCCTACGTAGATACGATTCAAGTCGCGTGTCTCACGGAGATAGGGAGCGTCGGCGGGATCGCATCTTGGGAGACGATTCTATCCGTCTAGTATCCGCAAAGGATTGTTGCGCGATGAAATGTTGCCAATTATTTCCGCGCGAAAAAATTAGGTCTCTTCGTCAAGAGATGTGGCTTGGGGATTTCCGTATGCGATCAGCAAAGAAACTAGAGGTCCACAAAAATTTGCACATTGATACCCATGGCCGTAAGGTGGTGACCCTTGAGAATGTGGAAGTGTGTTGCACAGCGTGGTATATCATCCATGCGGTCTCCAAGGCTGACTTCTATAGGTTTCGGAAGTATTCTTTGTTGGGTCGCCGCTCTCGGTTTCATGGCAACTCAGGCACAAAGAAACCTAGGGAGGCTACACTCCAAGCCTCCGCGACACTCTCCACTATCATAGAGCCATTAGCGGATGCAATGCCCCACAAGACGAGGACATTGTCATCAGGGGAGAAAGTTGTTCAAATGGTGTTGCCCACGGGCACAAAGTGGAAGAACATCTTAACAGACATAAACGAAGTGGGCCACGCAGCGGGATGTGGGCCCATTTCCTTGTCCAAGTTGAGTGTAATTAAAAACCAACAATTCGTGGAATACTGTTTGAAGAGACCTGGAGACAAGTTCGCCAGGTGTACGGTGTGTGAGAAATACAAAGGTCTTCGAGATGCCCACCCTATAGGCACTGAATCCCATACTAGACACCAGAGAAAATACATTGAGCATGTCAACAACCAAGAGGCACATCGTCAAGATTACTATAAAAACCGTGCACTGTCCATAATGAGGCCTGCGGAGGTTCTAACAGTCATCCATGATAAAATGGACCATGCGAAGACTGCATGCCCTTGTTATGCACGCAAAATAAAGGCCACGGATGGTCTTTTCAAATTTCTCGTAGCTGTCACAGGTTCGTACAGAATCCCTCATGTGTGTTGAAAGTCTGTCCAATTTGCATTGGGTGTGTTTTCCAAATGTCCTACTCCATCCATCCGCTGTGGAGTTATTTCATATTTTTGTAGTTCATGCATCGATTTTCTTTTTTAGGTATGATCGCCCATGGCCATGTGGACGTCAAATATGCCCATTATGGTTTGGATTTTTACCCTGGCGATGCCAACCACACGGTCGGTTCATTTGTAAAACTATTGCGCGATCTTGAGAAGCCGCCGGTACACTCTTCCCGGGCTCTTTTCGATGGTTGTGGAACGACACCGCTTTATGAGGCAGTGCTCCAGGGGAAAGAGGTTTGTATGTCTTCATTGCCGGAACCACCCGGAGAACCCATTCTTGCAAAACCCTTGCCTCCAACTCTCCACGTTCAACTCGATAATTGTGCTAAAGACAACAAATGTCGATACGTGTTTTGTTTTTGGTCCTTGCTCGTGGCAAAAGGCATATTCAAAGAGGTGTTTGTGTCTTTCTTGATGGTGGGGCACACGCACGACGATATTGACGCCTCATTTGGCCGTTGGAGCATGAAGTTGCATGAAGAGGATTTTCCCACCATACCACTTCTCATGAAATCATACATGGATTTGGACAATGTGCCGGTGATCCCGCACATGATTGAAGAAATACCAAATTTCAAGGCCTTCATCAAGCCATACATGTTGAAGGGAGTGGACCGTCTGGTGGGACATACCAAAGCACAACAATTTCGCTTCTATATGAGGGACGATGGTGTCCCCGCCATGCAGTTCAAGCTGTTGTGCACATCTCCAAATTGGGGCCCGGAGGATGGTATACTCGTGTGGCATCAAGACGGGGATGGGAAATGTTTGCTCCCGGATGGGGAACCAAAGCCTTGCAAACCCGATCCCATGAGGAATGGGCCGGAAATCATAAAGGGCATATCCGGATTCATTGAATATTGGAAAGAGTTGTGTAAAGAAGACATCACCAGACGTGTTAGGGATACTCATGAGCCGTTGATCGCGTATTGGGATCGCATACGCTCAGCCTTGATGACCGTTGGTGTCGACACCCGTACGACTTTGACACAAGGATTTTGGCCACAAAGTCGTTTGACAGTTGTGGAGTCCGATGCTATGTTCTTTAGCAATGGGGACGTCCGTGAAGAGTTTGCAATGGACGAGCATTACGTTGGCCCTGCGCGCAATCGTCCGGCTCCGTCGTTTCGTGTGGGTGTTGATTGCCACGAAGGTTATATGGTCCTTGTACGAGCAGGAGATGAGGAGCACCCCAAACCAATTTGGTTGGTGAAAGCATTGTCTTCACCCAATTTTGTTACAACTAGCCCCCACTTTCGTCAAATTGAAGTGGAATATTGCCGTCCGAGCACCAAAGACCAGAACGTGCTCCGCACCTATTTAGGTTGGGACACCAAAAAGGGTTTCAAGTGGACAGTTGACTCCGTGTACGCACCGGTTTGGATAAACACGGATACCATCCTTTGTGCTTGGAAGCTGCGCAAGGGTTCCAAATCGGAAACAATGACCATCCCCCAAAAATATATAGATTTTGCCAAAGACAACTTGGTACGTATTGCAGCTGCAGAAAATGATGCCGATAATGGATATGAAGCGGAAGATGGAGATGGGGAAACATAACGTAGGTTGGATGCCATGTGGAAAATAAGGGCACTTTGTTGAATTGGTTTTATTGCGGCTACATTCAAATTTATACATACGTTTGGGATGTGCCAACCAATTCCATAAGACCCTTATATACGGGATGCGCACCTTAAACTTTATAAGGAAATAAAAATATTTGTTTTTGGGATTCGATTGTTATTTTCCACTTATAGTTCATATTTTGATTATGATTTAAAGAATTGCTATTTTTAGTGATGTGCATATTCTTTGCGTGCAAAGTTGCAAACCGTCATGTTCCCGATGTTCCCGATGTTCCCAATGTTCCGCATGCTCACAATATTGGCATCCCAAACTATGGGCATATTTTATTTTGAGACTTTCAAAAGTCTCCAATTAACGAATATAGTGTTCATTCCTAGCCTTGATAGACAAAGGTTCATTATCATGGACAATGTCCCATCTTAAGATTTTGTGTAATACCACAAGCTTTTGAAGATGTTGGACACATCTACTTCTGTTTGCCATCATATAGTCCATTTCTCAATGTTGCAGAATGGGTATTTGGACACATCAAACTACATGACCGACAAAATGATCTCGAAACATTATTAGGTCACATCAATGATGATGTACAAACAATCACTGCAAACGTGATCCAAGGTTGAATAAGAAAGGTCAACTGAAATTTTGGTAGAGCTGGTCATAAGGAGAGATTAGGAGGATCTTATACATGGTGTATTATTCTTTGTGAAATAAAGTTATATAATTCATAAAATTCATTTTGTGAAGTTGTGAATATGGGTACCAAATCATGAAGTTCACAACATGTAGTGAAATTGAGTTTGCACTTCTATGAATTCATCATGACAAATGGAAATTTTGTTGATATGTCATATGGCACCATTGTTTTCAAGGGTGTGCATTACACAATGTCACTTGTCATGCCAATTGCACTTCCACTAACATATGGATCATATCAAGCCATGCATCACATCATACCACTTGTGATTTGTTTGGTATGGCACTATTACACATGCTTCACTACAATTCTAAGGCATTTGAAAATATTTATTATCCACACAATTATGAAGTCCATAGTAATTGGAAAAGCCGGTGAAAATACCATATGATGGCCATTAAAAAACCAAGTCCTTGGGTTCTTAGCACAAAGTCTCTATTACTAGTTCAAGGTTACTTAGAACCAACAAGTTGCCATTGAATCCCTTCAATTTTACAGCAACCTCTTCAGACGTCATCTTGATTCTCACGAGTCATGAGACCTTCAAGAGTGTTTGATGAACTAAGACCGTAAGGATCAAGTTGACTTACAATATGTGCCTCAATTCCTACATTTATTGTTGTTGGAAATCCATCCATCTTTCACGAAGACATGTTTTCATGTCCATAAATGATATGACTTGGGAATGTTATAATTGCTAAGAGCCTTTGCTAACATAATGGTTATGTGACCACCATAGCTATGTAACTCCTTGATATGCCTGCCGGATTGTGTGGGACTGTGTTCGTTGAGCTTAGCCACAACTTCTATTGCCCATTTGCATCAGGCCAATGCTCCTATAGAACCCATCGATGCAGTATAAACTCACATCATGTCCGAGATGACCCTAAACTACCGGGTGATAATAGAGAGGTATCCATTTTCGAGTGGAGTGGTTGGCGGTTCGATTCCCGCTGTGAAATCTTCTCTCTACTTGATGGAAAAAAACTAACTAGGTGGGTAGGAAGCCAAGAGCCCACCCACTGCAAGGTAGGCAGTAAACCCCACCCTGCACCAAGAAGATTCTTGAGCAAGGTAGGACCAACGGGCTCAAATTCACGTCGACTGTCCGACGTTGGTTATTTATTTATTTATTTATGTAAACTCACATCTACCGCCTAGAAATTTCATCAGCCATTTGTTGCCAGTGCGAATGCTCCTCAATTTGCTTCGTTGCCAACTCCCAGCATGAAGGTTTTGACCACTGAATACTAAGCACAACAAGTGCAAGTAAAAAGCTTCCCATTAAATGAATTGGTTGGCACTTGCTGCGTGCAAACATCTCCATTTGTTGTAGTTCATGGGAGGCTTAACCCCAAAGTGACATAGGATATTCCTCGAGGAAGAATCCCCGCATCAGGTGTTCATTTTTAAATTTTTCTTCGGGGAGATTGATGGCTATAGATGTAAATCCAACTGTATAAAGGGAGGGTGTAGTAGGGTACAGATCACCTCAAAAAATTTGAACCGTCCATTCTCTTTTTCAATAATTCTTTTTGCATTGAAAGCACCTATCAGTACCGAACAACTTGCAGGGTTTCTCGGGGTTTTTCTCGCCTCATTCCTCGGTACGGCCAACAACACTTCAAATTTCACGGCGACTTCAACTAAGAAATTCGAGCTCCACATACTAGCTCCCCTCTCCACTTGAAAAAATTGCGAAAACTACGAAACTTTGTTGTACTCGATGTCGTGTACATAGGGTTGTCGGAAAGTACAAACAGAAGAGCATTTCTTACACGAATTCGGGAGAATTTGTGAAGTGAGAATTATGCAAATCCAAGCGGCCATAGTACAGCTCATAGCAAGTGCAACTTCAAGAAATTTTTCGAGCCACTTTGAGCAGCTAGATCTTCGGCCAACGAACTCCAAGTACACGTGAACCATGTAGGAAGCCAACGTCCGGGGAAGAGTCCGCGACATGGTATTGCAGGATAACCTATTAACCTAAAACTTTTGAGCTTCGTAGAAATTACAATCCATCCTCAAATTTGTTGTTTTTGGTGTCGTTGGGTTGATCCTACAGATTTGTATAATCGCTCTTTATTGAATTTTTCTAGAACAATTTGACAAATGCCTTCAAATTCGGATTGAAAATTGTCAAGGATAGTTTCTGTCCTCCATGTCACTTTGGGGTTAAATGAACTACAACAAATGATTTCATAGATCACCTACTTCATTTGTTGGGCAATGCTGAGCTTTGTTTAACCCCTTTGGGATGTTGAGGCCAAGAATGGCCTCGAAGTTCTGTATTCTTCAATTTCGGGTATGAATCGAATGGTTTTTGCAAATATGGTAAAGGCGAAATTTGTTGGCATGGGGTAGGGAAGAATTATCATGATTTAAAAAAAAATTAAGATCCACGGTGTAGAGTGCACATTCATCCGAAGTGAGGTTTCTACGTATTCTGGCCCCATACTTGCTCGGGGAGGTCACTTCCCCTTATATTTTGTAACCACGTGCGTTAACCGGGTATTTGTTTGGGGGCTATTTACCTAGTGAGTACGATTTTAAGAGACCCTTTAAGTAGAAAAAAAGCTACTTGATCTTAATTTCCAACACCCTATAGGTAATTCTAAGTCCAAATGTAGCCTAATTCTTGGCACGCTATAGTACTTATAAAACTTAGGCATTTGCTCAGATGGACATTAAAGGCTTTAGGGTAAGTTTTTGGTGTGGACATATGCAATGTACATGAGCATATTTGAACCAAACTAGAAAGCAACATAAAACAAACGAGCATAGCAATTGAGTAACCATTCAAATCACAAAAAATAAAAATCATAGTAGAACAAAAACTAGTGCCTCAAATGCATTACAACTATGGTGAGTGTTCAAAAGCACTAAAAATTAATTACAAATGTAGTGAGTGTTCAAGAACACTAAAGATACTATCAGACGATCGTTGCCCACCCTTCGTTTACTTCTTTATACAAAAAAGAAAGCTCATCTGAAGTAACATGAGCAAAATATGGTTTGACTTGTATTATTTTTCATTTGTCTACTAGTAGGACTAGGGGTTATACTCATCCTAATATTAAAAAAAATTCTCCCATGATTTTATTCATACTAATTTATATCTACTACTAAAAAAATGAGGGTTTTTCCAATACCCTATTTTACATATAATGACATTTCAAGCATTAATTAAAGGCTATGGTACATCCAAGTCTTATATAATTTTTTCCTCCAATGAATAAAATGAACCCTATAGTTTAACTCACGTGGTTTACTACTTTTCACAAGGTGACCTCCCCGAGCATACTTGTCCTACGGTGACGAGGTACATGTTCAGATACGTGAACCTGAACATGGACAGCCATAGCCGGTCACACTTCCGGCGTGTGAACCTGTACCTCCCGGTGATGCACCGACTGTACAGTCGTCCTCGGATACATTCCCTACATATACTTGGTCCGTATAGAGCACTGAATACATTGGACCACCCCGCCGCACACCCTCCCCGTTTTTTATTTGTGGCTTTATTTACACAACAGACAATGCTCTCCGAACTTCTGCGTCGTCTTTAGCACTGCAGTATCCATCTACACTAATTTTCCGACGCCGAAACAACCTCCAGACCGTATGCTAAATCAGATACGTACTTCACATATTGCAAAAATACGCCTCACGACACAACGTATCTCCAGAACCCAACATCTTAAAGGGGTTAATTTCAACCCAACCACAGCCAATCATTCCTCGGAGGCAACCCAATCCCTCAAACCAAGGCAACATTACGAGCCGCCAATACATCTTCAACTTGTTGCTCCAATGTTTCCTTGGGCTATAGAGTGCATGTTAGATTGTAAATGGGACTCTGCCTCATACCAATATCTACACTAAATATGATATTTAGTGTCACCAATTCTAATTGTCTTGCTCAATACTAATTGTAAACCACGGTGTAGTGTCACCAACACTAAATGTTAACCCACCATTATTTGTCACCCCTTGTAATTTTTTTGGATGATTCTAAATTCACAGTGTTGCAAGCACTGTCAATACCAAGAGATTTTTTATCCAAATTTCAATCATCCATGCCAATGTTTCATCACAAGTTGCTGGCAAGAGAAGGTAGGGTTTTGGCCAATGGATGAACTCATCCATCATCCATGACAATATTTGCTCACTTATTCATAAGAAGTGTCATCCGAAAAGTTACCATAGTGACATAAAATACCATATGACACTAAACATCGTATTTAGTGTAGTTAGTACCATCGACTTGGTTGGTTAATCATCCACTACAACCAAACTTGCTATTTCTAGTTACCATGTAAATGGTCTTTGATGCCAAGTTCCAACATCTAGTGGAGGACTAGCTGGGGTATCTGAGATGACAACCCTTTAGTTGTAGGATCTAGGCTAAACACCATAACAAGGACTCACCAAGTAAAGAGTACAAAAGGACCCTAAGGCAAAGAAATTTGCAATCCCTCCCTTATGCAAGGTTATTGATAGGAGCTAGGACCTTTGCGGAGCACCCGCACCATCCATGAGATGAAGGTGTCGCCTTGTTGTATACTAACCTATCTATTGCAATAAAGGATACCCTTTTGGCTTTATAAGCTATTGTGAGGCCAAATGTATGTGTGTGTGGGATGGGAGAACACCCTGTTAATTAGTGCAGCCTAAAAACACTTTTGGAAAAAGAGAAGGAAAGAAAAGAAAGGCCGGAACCTCCCCCAATATTGTAATGAAATGAAATTGACTTTAAAGTCCAGGAAGCCGAAAAGGCTAATGGGATTGAAAGTACACCAAGATGGTTTCAAATCACCTAATTCTCTAGAGTGGAAGAGTGCAGTATTGAAGCACAATAGAACTAGATATCAGATTGCACAAGCAAATACACTTACACAGAGGCATATGAACAACGCTTGGAGTGAGATGACCACCTCCAACCCTTGCCTTGCCCTTTATTGTATTTTCCTCCTTGGTTCATACAATGAATATGGGATATCTCAACTTTCATTTTTTCACAAACCATATGGGTTTATTCAAACCTCTAACAAACACTATTGTAGTATGATTTTTCTTTTGGCTATAGCTTGTTTTTACTAGTGGCAGGAGGCTAATCACTAGTAAATTTACTCAAAAAGACATCTTAAAGTTAAATGCAGTGTGAATCAGAGGCTATAAACGGTTACCAACAGTTGTCAGCTTGCCGGCAGTTGCTGGAGAAGGCTGGCTATAAGGAGTCTCTCTCTGATGAGAGAGACAAATCATTTTGAATAGAAAATCTGATTATAGCCATGAGAGCTAGGAAGAGTAGCGCAGGCTATAGGCTAGGCGCAAGAGTTTAAGGTAGAGCGTAGCTATGGAATCTTGTGATAGGAGCATAGGCTATAGACGATGCCTTTTATAGAAGGACAGTTGGCTAACCAGGATGTAGCTTGGTAGCTTTGTTGGAAACTTTGATTAATGGATAATCAGATTGTGAGTTTTTGGGTGAATGGAATGTGACGATGTCAAGTGGAAGAGAGGATGTAGGAAATATGGCCAAAGTGATAATTATGAGTGTAAATGAGATTGTGATGATTGATAAGTAAGTGGTTAGGCAATAATCATTAGGAATAGCAGCAAGAATGGTTGTGAGTTGATTAATCGCACAAAGCAGTTGAGTGATTAAGATAGATTGAGGAGTTAGGAATGTCATGAGTAAATAGCCTACATCTGAGAGAGACTAAATTGGATTACTATGCATGACTTTAGCTATAGCCAGGGCTAAGTGAAATTTCAATAAGTTATCAAAATATTAGCCACGATAGACTGTGTAGCGAGTCAATGAGTCGCTGTCAAATCAGAAGATAATTGCGTAGAATTACCACTGAGATGGGGATTGTAGATGTGGAGTAAAGATTATAGTAGAAAGTTAAGTAAAAACGGGCTATCTTCTCACAAACTGATAGGATGAGCGAGTAAGTTTGGCGTAAGCAAAGAAAGAAGTGTATAGCCAAGAGAGAGAGAGATCATATTATTAAGAGAGGCTTAGAAGCACAGTTATGTGAGAGCAACATACGTGAATGTGAGCAGTATAAATAAAAGAGAGAAAGGTGTGAGATTAATTGCCGAGCAAAGTAAGAGCAACTTGACCTTGTCATATGGCTATATGAATTTGTTTATTGCCTACTAAGTTGTAAGAGATAATGCGATTGCATAAACAAATCTACATATTATAAAGTGGCGATTACATGCTTGAGGCACCAAACTTTACCCTCGTATGAAAATGGTGGCTATAGTTTCTGAACCTGTTTTTGCTATAACCGTGAGTAACTTAACTATAACATGTCTTTCTTTGAGAAGCAATCCACAGTTAATGAAGAATTAATCAACCAACCCACACGTGAGACAATAAAAGTTAATTGCATTAGAGAAATGGCATTTACAAGACTATTGCACCCGAAAGGAAGGATACTAGACTATTCACCAAGCTTTTGAGCTTCACGACCGAATTCAGTCAAGACCTTAGAGTGATAGAAAATTCCCAAAGATAGGACGGAATCATCCATGACGGAGTAAGCACAAAAGAACCATTAAGAATTAATGAACCTAATGAGAAAGAGAGTAAGGAATAAGAATTACCATGAATTGTTATTAGATACCTTAATCCAATGTGACATTAACCCTTATAGACACTAGCTCATTCTTCCCTGTAACCTAGTTCCCTCGGTTGTTTTTGTTTGAGTGTTTAAGTGATAGCAAAACCCTAACTACATATAACATATATGTTTTTTCACAAATCATATGGGTTTATTCAAACCTTATTTACTCTTAAACCTCTAACAAACACTATCCTATGACTATGAGCAACCTAATGCTCTACCTTCAATACTCCCACTTTGTGAGTAGATAAAGGAATGCAAATTCATTCGCCTTGATAGTGATAGTTTCCTATCGTTCGCAATTACCATATTCTCAAATGGCATAGTTTCAGAAAACTTCAAATAATCATTCAAAGATGCGCCATTTGCTCTTTCTACATCATATTGGTGCATTATGTGGTTCTTCCACCATTCTCCAAATACCCGCCACAACCTTGTAAGGTACCCTTGCTCCTCTAAAGGTTGTCCCTCTCCATCAATACAAAAACTTGGTTGCATTCGATCAGTACAATTGTCTTGAGGTGGTGGTGTTGAAGAACACATTTTGCTTGGTGGTCCTCCTTGTGGTTTCTGAAATGCAACTAGTTTATCTCCTACTTGCTCCTCACACTCCTCAATCTCAAACGAAGGTGATTTGGAAGATTTGGCCATCCCAATTATCCTGGGAGCTTCATTTCTCCCACTTCGACGCATTTCCAATTCACTCCAACTACTCGTACTATTGTCTATAAAAACAACATCTCCCATGCGGCCAAACACGTCCAAATGTGTTATCTCCAAAGGCGTATTTGGTTGGCTTTTGCCAATGTTCGTATATGCCGTCCTAAGTTGTTTACCCTCAATGGATCCTCCATAAATCAACGAAAATGTGTGACAAAGAACTTTGCCAATGTTCAAGTCATTCACAAAGTTTTGAAGGTGCATACATACACTTCACATTCAAATGCTCAAGCCAACAATGCCCAAGCTCACATGCATGACCTTTCACCAATGATTGTGCCAAATTGGCCACATCTACTCTATGGACCTTGGAAAGTTGTATTTCATACAAATTTCCTTTACGCTGCACATTGGCATATTGTAGGGTGGTCAATGGGCTCATCGCACAGAGGGGCTTTCATGTTAAAGGAGTTTTGTTGTGTTTGTAGGATTCACCTCTCCATCCTGGCCTTTCAAAATACATTCATTTAGGTTGAATTGCATTTTCAACTCATTCGACAATAATTTGCTCACCGATAGCAAATTTTCTTGCAAATTGGGCACATAAACATAAAATTTAGTGGAAATGGAGCCCGCCTCATAACAAGAATGCATTGCTAAGAAGTTGCTTCATGAGAAATTTTGTTGCGGAGCCAGTCATGTCGACCGTGGTTGAAATGTGGGATTTATGAAGACAACAATCAAAGTTAGCGGATTAACCAATAACTCTTACAATCCTAGATATGACCTTGAAGGTTAGCCCGAAGAATCATGAGATAAACATACAAGTGCACATGAGTAGGACCAAGAAGGCCATATATAAAAACTATCAAACAGTGCAAAGAGTTGCAAAGAAGAACTTCATAGGTTGAAATCTAGCTCCCTCGATAGCATAGACCTTGTCTCACTACAAACAATTGATGAGACAAGGGATTGCACTTGAAGCAAGAAAATGGAACCACAAGCTTCACCCCTCTACGTAGCAACAAACCACAACTAAGAGGATTAAAGAGAGATCCAAGCAAGGTAGCCAAGCACGCTAGAACAAGGTTGAATACTCAGGAGTACACAAGGACTAGGAAGAAGCCGAACGGAACACATTGGAGTGAAGGGGGAGGCGTCCACGGAATTAGGCATTCTGCCACGGAATTAGGCACACGGCCACGGAATAAGAAGGAAGATGTGTGGTTATAGGATAAGCAACCCACGGGGATAGGATAGGCAATGGCATTAATGAAAAAAATCTCAAAAATTACAAGGAAGATTATGGATATTAATGCCATCATTTGGAAGAACAAATAATAAAGATAATTTTGGCTATAGAATAAGAAGAAGAATATAGGACTAGTGATTAGTATACAAGTTGAGAATTTTTGCCAACTCATATCATTTTGGTTATGTCACCGCAATTATGTTGTGAGAATTGGGTTAAATGTTATAGATAAGCTAATATCTCGATGGAAGAAGATAGTAACCACATAAATTATAGATTTGGATCTAGAATAAAAGACTATATATAGAATGATGTACTTGGAAGAAAGGCCTCTTTCCATAATAATAAAGTTAACTTAAAATTGAATGTCAAATAACACTTGAGCTTATCTTGTATGTTATCTCCTTCGAGACATCTTTTTCCATACACATGCATTTTTTTTATTCCAATAAGTGTTAGTTATTCTCTCTCAATCATTTGTGAGATGTTGGATAATATGATATTTTAATGATTTATCAATTGAGAGGAAAATAGCCTCTTTTGAACAAATACTCAAAAGAATAGTGTAAAGGTGTGAGGTAAGTAAACACCCCTTAGGTTTCCAAGCCAAGGGGTTGGTTTGCACTTACCTTTAGTTCACAAATAATCTATTTTAAGATTCAAAAATATTGTGAATGAAAATATTCTAGTTAGCCCTTCTAAACATTTAATTAATTCAACACAAGCTTCGTTGTTGTACAATAGATAATTTAAATCATTTCAAGGTAGTTATCATACTAAAATTCAATACAAAGTGGCATACAAACTAATATGACATTATAAAATTTCTAACTATTTGAGGAAAACTAATGAGAGATATTTTTTTGAGCTACCTCACGAAAATGCTCATAACTTCTAGAATTTCTTTTAAGATCGAACAAAACTAATTAAACTATAAAGGTAACTTTAATGTCTATCTAAAAATATAAAAATCATAGAAAATAAACACTATAATAAGCCGAGACAAAACTACAAAGTCAGTAGTACCAAAACATAAGCTGTCTCACGGAAATGCCTATAACTTCTAGAAATAGTTATATATTTCTATAAGACTAATTTTGTTGGAAATGATACTTCAATAACTATCAATACATATAAGATATGTTGGAATTGAACTTCAAAGCAAGATGTAGTAAGCTTTTAAAGTTTGTTATCATTTTTTGCCAAATATCATTAACTAATATGATATTCTATAGAAACTAATTATACTTCACCAATAAAAAATGATTAAAATGAAACTTCAACACAAAGATCAATGACTAAATGAACTATAAGAAATTATTTTATTACAAGATAAAAATAACTTCATTTCCTCTTAAGAAACACTAACACTCAAAGCTATTAAGTAACTAGCAATTGGTCCTTCGATCAAGGGTGGGGTTTATCAAGGTCGGAAGTGGTTGGGGTCCGAGATCGAGAATAAAACTAAAATTAAAAAACAAGATATGTTTCGATGGAACTTCGATTCCCTTTAAATACGGTTGTCTCACGTGACTGGGGTGAGTCATTTTGTTGATTCTTGCTTCAACACGTCCCCCTCGTATTGGATCCTCTTAGTAACCGTCGATTTTTTATCGTCTAAATAGTTTATCAATTTCTAACTTAGTTGTATCAAAAGATATTTGTCAAAATAGATCTTACATCGTCGAGGTGAATCGGCTAAATCAAAGGGTATTTTCGATAATGAACGTCATTCGTTCCACTCGTTTGATCGATTTAGCACGTAGTCATTTTGGATACTTAGAATATCCTAAATATTTCTAACCTTATCAACTACTCATTGATTGATTCTAGCTTAATCAATCCTAAAATAATCATCTAATAATCCGTTGCCGTTTGTTTTCTTAGAATTTTACTTACCAAGCTAAAATCTAAATCTAAATTTTTCCAACCGACCTAATATTTTATTATCTAACTCCTATTTATCACTATCACTAGGTTAATTGATTAAAAAAACCAAAATAATCCTTCACAAATCTTTCATAAAAAATTTGGAGTTGGTCATCCGAACTTATGAAGTAAAAGAAATCAAATGTATCATCTTAAATAATAATATTGCTAAGGAAATCCAAACCCACTTTATTATGTGAGAATAGACATATTTATCAATTTATTATTTTGAGTTTGTCCTTTTAATCCGAGCCTACTCTATTGGGGAGAGGATGGAGGGGTTTCATAATTTGTTATCTTGGGTTTGTTCTTTTAGGTTGAATCTACTCTATTAAAAGGGATGGACAAATTCAAAAAATTATTATCTTGGGTTTGGTCTTTTGGTCCAAGCCCTCTCCGATGTAGAAGGAATATGATTTTAAAAGTTCTTATCAATAGATCCAAGCCATTCTGATTGGAGTAGATTTTTCTTTTTCTTTTTCTTTTTCTTTTGTTTGGTGGTTTAATATGAATTGACCATATTCAAATAGATAAGCACAACAAAAAAAAATTGTTATAGTTTTTTACAAAGCAACCCCAAATAGTAGGCTACTATATGTGAAGAGTTTATTTGACTCTTTAGTCGATTAAGCTTTTCATTGTAAGAATTAAGGATAAAAAAAGTTATAATAGAAACTGTCTTGATTTTAGGTATGAAAATTAGCTTAGATAGATGAGATCCTAAAAAATGGGTATGAAAGAATTATTGGTACATTATTTATAAATAATTAAGCGAAAGTTAACATCTGTCATATAAAGATTAAGATTTTTGATAAGAGAGTGACTTGGTTCAAGGACGATGACATGAGATTTAAAGGCTAATTCTAAAATATCTAAGTTGACAAGATGCCAAAATAATCGAACATATAAAGGCAAGTTCGCTTTAGAAGTTGTGGATTAAATTTAACCTATAAGTTGGTAGAAATTGCCTCGACGATGTAGGATTCCACGCACAAATGTTTTTTGACACTACAAAGTTGAAAATGAATAGTGAAGAATATTACACCGAGTCAATTGGATGTATTCTTTCTAACCCAAATTGTCTTGTAGAAATTTTAAATTCTCTTTAAAAATTATAGGTGTTTTTGTGAGACATCCTTCCGAAAAAAAACTAACTTTAGAACCTTGCAATGATTTCTCATGGGCGTCAATTTTAACAAATCTTATGTTCATAGGTAGGTCTTGAAGTTTTCTTTCTATTCCAAATAGTTTCTTTTCATTTTAAAATTTTGAAATGAAATTATAGGAATTTCTATGAGGCAGCTCCAACATCTTAATCTTTTTCAGTAAAATTTTCTATTACTTATAAATAATCATAGTGCACTTTAGGCCATATTGGGATGCATTGTAGTGATTAGAATACATTAGAAGGATCTAAGTTGTTTATTCAATAACAATTAAGCTTGAATTGAACTTTGAGGTATTTAGTACAACTAACTAGATCCATTTCATTTTCAAAGACATCCGAACCTTAATCTAATTATTTGTGACTAGAAAATACGTACAAATCCACCTTTGGCTTGGAAACCCAAAGGGTACGAACATAGAAGTTAACCTCCTATATCTTTTGTGTGTGATTCATCTCACTTGACGTGGATTAGACAAATTTTGGAACTTTAAAGCTTCATCTAGCTTCAAATTTATTAATATCATTTGGATTCCATTTCATTATAGGTCTTTGTTGTTCGATGAATGAATGGTTCTTTTTTCTACGATATTTTCCGCTCTCCACAATAAACCCCTCAGGAGAGAAAGGGTAAAAATTTATGTTGTGAAGAAATATTTTTTGTAAGATGTATAATCTACCATGACAAGTTCAATAAGGGTCCAGTTGCAATCCCGGTTAAAATAAGTAACCACTCAAATTACTTATGTTGTGTTCACATTGCCTAGTTAAAGAGAATTAGCCAACATATGACGTAGCTAACCTATATGAGAGCTAATCAATCTCACAACCACATTACCTAGTTAATGTTAAGGTTTAAAAGTCATCAAACTAGAAGTTAGCTAATGTTTGGGACCTTGCTTTGTGAAGAAATCTTAACCCATCCATATCCCTAATGCTAACTAAGTTCTACAAATGAGTAGCCCAAGTTTTTTTTCTTGAATGCATGCCTTTCATTTTCTCTATCTCTTCTCCATTCTGCTACGAGGTGGACCACATTATTTCTTACATTGTCCTAAATTAGGACATTTATTTAATGATACAATAATAGTGTCATAATAAAATAGTATTGAAATGTCATTTCAAAGTTCAAATTTAGATAGATACTACTATTTAATTATCAGTCTAATATTTAATTGTTTTAATCATAGTGAAACACAAACAGTATGGGCCACAAAATAATGTATCATAATTAGTTGTCGTATTCAAAACTTGGTCAGTTGAGCAAAACTTTGGTGAATCATCCTTAACTCCTCTCTTAAATTGGTCAACCTTTGGTTAGTGGAAACCGGGATGTGCGATCGGTTAGCTAACGTATGAGTGAATTGATTTTCCTATCTCATATTATTAGCTAATTCTCCTAACTAGGTGGTGCGGCCATGATTTAAATTAGCTAGAATATTAGTTAGCTAATCTTCACTAGCTCGTAAGTTGACTAATTCTCTTAACTAGGTAGTGTGGGTGGACCCTAACATAGTTAGAGTTGCACAACTTACTCCTACATTTGTATTTTAACATGTAAGAAAGTTATGCAATATTTGAGCATTGTACTCAAGTGTCCATTATAGGTCACAAAGATACTATATTCCATAATATTACTCAACCTATGAAACATGCTTTCTTTCTAATCCAAGTGAAATCTACTCTCTCCCTCACCGTCCATTCACGGGGGGTTCACTCCACGTCAAGTTGAACACCACGTGCGGCCAAAGTTTGCTACCCCTATATTACATGGAATAGATAAATTTAAAAAATATGATATTTTTCTACATATACATAACCATTGATAGTATCTTTTGCATATATTTTTGAATTTTTTAGTCATCTTCATTTTTGTAGTAATTATTTTAGTTCAATTCTGCGTCATTCTAGTTAGAAACAATATGTTTTATTAAAAAAACAGATCATCAAATTTGGTTACTATTTTTTACTATGTAATAGATACCATGTATATCTACCCACGAAAAAAAATTGATAAAATTTTGACCCATTTTGGTGATGCAACTTACCAAAAGTAGAATTTTTTTGGCCGCATGTAGTGTTCAACTTGACAATGGAGTGACCCCCCGTGCGTCGGCCAGGGCGAACCAACCTATACATTGGTACCTTACCGGATGTCTAGTGATGTCACATTCGAATGAATCGGCCCTCAACCCCATAGGGGGGCTTTTTCTATTGAAGCCACTTCATCCACGATATCTAGGATGGATGATTTTAAGTGAGTGCCACGAATCCCCAGCCGTTCGCCCTCCCCGGTAAGATACCAATATACGGGTTGGTTCGCCCCAGCCCCCGTGCGTCCATTTCAAGTTTAGGCTCAAATTAAAGTAAAATATACTACATGCACTTTCCTTTCTAGAATCAAGTAATGGAAACCAGTTGAGTTTATTGTCAAGGAAAGATAATAGATTCCCCCTACGTAATAATATTAAGCTATTATGATGCACAAGAAATTTTTAGATTACTTGTCAATAACTACCACAATAAAAGGCACAACGCTTTTGTAAATGAGAAGAGTTCGTGAAGGTGAGGAGAAAGGGCACCCAAAATTGCACCACATGTATTATACATGGAGGGGCAATATTTTTGTCTGTAACTAAAAAACAATTCCTACTACGGAAACAAGCCCACCCCTTCCATGCATGCAAGATTGCGAGGAAGACACGAAAGTCCTCTGAAAAAACAACTTTCTACTCACCTAAGGAAGTCATTGGGTTGATGTCCAAAAGTCTTAGAATTTGCAGTGAACCATCCAAAATCTTCCAAATAAATAAATAAATTGAAACGTCAGGCATTCAGACATGAATTTGAGCCCGTTGGCCCTACCCTTGCTCAAGAATCCTCTTGGTGAAGGATGGGGTTTACTGCCTACCTTGCGGTGGGTGGGCTCTTGGCTACCTACCTACCTACTTTATTCCGTCAAGTAGAGAGAAGATTTCACAACAGGTTTCGAACCACCAACCTCTCCATTCGGAAACGGGTACCTCTCCGCTATTTAAGGTCATCTCAGACCTCAAAATCTTCCATATATGAAGATTTGTAAAAAAAAGAGCTTCCAATGTGGGTATGGCAGTTGGCCTTGACACACAAGAGAGGCAGTCATGGCTAGTTGGGCCCCCACCACTATTCTCCAAGGTGACAACGCAATAATTTCTATTATAGCTTATATATTTCTTCTTTTTGAATAGTTAGACCCCAAAATTAGTACAAGAGGCTCTAAATTATTCTAGAAGGACCCACTTGGGAGCCAATATATAAGACGCATGGAGCCAATAACTTAATTGATGCTTTGACTAATAAGTTAAATGATGATGCCCTAACCGGTGATGTTTTATTCAACGGTGCTAGAGTGTGAGCGGGGAGCAACGAGCATTGAGCGTTGAGCAATGAGCAACTAGTTTTGAGCGCTTAGTGCAATGATTTATATTAAAATTAGACATGTTAAAGTAATAAAGAATATTCTCAAGACTAAATATAGTAATGTCAAAAATTACAAAAGCACAAAAATTACAAAGTTTTATTCAAAATAATAAAATTTTCAATCAATTGTTGTATAAATCAAAATTATTGAAAAACCAACATCTCCCACAACAAGAAGATTTCACCACGAGAGATTTGATAAACAAATGAAATTCATCCATATCATTCATTCATCATCCATATCATTCATTCATCATTCATTCACCATTCATCCAAAAAGAACTTTCTTTGAACATTGCTAAAGATGTCTTGAAAAAATGAATGATTTTTTTTGCTTATTTAAAGAAATCATTTATTAAAAAATATTTGCTTTATTGACTGCAAAAACTTTGTTAACTATCCCAGAGGTTGGTTTAATGTGTTTTGGAACCAAAGAATACCTTGAAGGTTCATTTGGAGATATGTAACAAACAATTTTACAATGTTGTTTGGATGTGGTTAAGTGTTCCTTAGAACTGAGGAGCTCTCTCAAGATTCATTTGTAGCATAGTAACATTTCATCCTACAATATTGTGAGGCTAAATTCAGCCTTTTCTTATATCTTTATTTCATGTTTACAATTTTACAAATGATTTGAGTGGTCCTTGAAGTGCCATAAACAATTTCCACCATAAAGCAATTAGAATTTAAGGTATGTGGCATCTACTCCAATTGAAAATTCTATATCCAACTCTGCACATAAATGGTTTCACTATCTACTACAAGACAAATACAAAAAATCTTATAGATTGCTACCTACAAGAAGTAACTTCACTTCATCAAAACTCAGACTTGGTGCATGTATATATTTGTCGTTCTCTAAGTTTGCCTTGCAAATAAACCTAAAGACATAATATAAATGCTTGCAGTTTACCCAAGATTTTCTACTACCAAGTGCAGCCGTACTCATGGTGATAAAGTCTTCGCAAGTACAAGCAGGAAAATCCGAAATTGTGATTCGATAGACCTTTTGGTTGGGAAAAATACCAGAGATCAAAGTTATCACTCTACCATAGCCAGGGTATGGAATAACGAGTGTAGGAAGGACACATTTTTTCCTATATCGTCTTCATTGAAGAGGTGGAGTGGTGGTTCGCCTACATCTTCAGTTTGCAATTGAAATCCTGCTTCCTGTAGAAAAAGAATCTCTGATTTTGTGAGATGTGTCCCACATGCAATAGGCCAGACATTTGGAAGAGGAGGCCAATCGTGAACCCACTTAACCTTAGAGCCTCCAACACAACGCAATAGGTCATCTACACAAAACCAGAAATCAAAGTTGATAATGGCCTTGGTTCCATATTCTGTCATGCGGCCGTTGTAGGTAGGTGCTACTGTTCCACTCTTGCTTGACTTGTTTATCTTGGCCCCACATCTCTTCTTCATCCCGATTTGAACTCCGTGACAAGTCTTCCCTTCTTTTTTACACCTAGCAATGTGCCATAGTGAAGGGTTGCAGTTTGTTTCAAGTATTTTGGTAGCGTGTCGACATACTGTGCTTGGTTCTCCTTCTTGTGTTGACACTGGCGTTGGCGTTGGTATTGTTGTCGATGCATCTCCTTCTGTGCGTGCTTTGATTGACCGAGTCTGAACTCTAGGTGCAGAAAAATTCACTGTATCGTGGCGATGAGAGTCGCCGTCTGATCCAGGAGGCAAATTCAGTTTGCGCTTTGAGGAGCCAAATATTTCTTCACCTTCCAAGTGGGGAACCCGCGTGGCTAATAGGTGAGCATCTGGTAGTTTGGCGACAACCTCGGCAAATTTTGTTGGATTTCTCGTTCGTCTTGCAGCTCGAAGGCGAAGTTCATCCAAGTGGGGACCAGTGCCAGATGCATACCCTTGGAGGTATGCCCAATAATTAGTCGATTGTTGAATAGCCCGCATCATGTCATCGGTTGTGGCGACGTACAAGCAGGTTCCCCTCTTCCCAGACATTTGCAACCACTTGTTGTGAACTGTCTCTGCCAAATTGCATGAAGGCATCTTGGCTAGCTCTTCTAAATTGAGGTTCTGCAACAATAAGAATGATTTTGAATGATAAAGTAAGGTTTCATTGGTTTCCAAAATCATGTTTCCATAATAAGACTAGTGGATGTTGAACTCAAACTTGTGTAAATATTATAGATGTGAATGAAAACAATTAAACAAAACCACATACGTTAGGGACACTAAAGCAACTTGTCCATGAATAACAGTTGAGCAATAAAGAAGGAAAATTCAAATTCAAGGAGGTATATAACTTACCAATTCTAAAAATCCACCCCACTGCCGGTATCGAAAGTGCCAAAAACTCAGCCAGTCATCTAGTTCTCGCAAAGAATCCTCTGATGCAGCTCTTGAAGAAAGCCACCAACCCTTGATTCCAAGGTATCTCTCTTCTGCTTCTGCCATTGATTTTGCATCCTTGTATTGTTTGCAAAGCCTCTTGTGAGTTTCTTGGAACTCTAGTCGAATGAGCTTCTCTGTATGTCTATTTAGCGAAGTTGTCCAATGAAGTAGACAAGAGCGCTCTCGATCTTGCATTGGTTCTTGCTTGTTGCCACTTCCATACACCACACGAACAGCATGCCAGTTGGCCATTGCATTGTCAGCCATGAAACCCTTGAAGTTTGGAGATGAAATCCCATGGCGCGCCATGACGGAATTGAGGGATCTCCACATTTGTTGTTGTGACTGAGCATCCTCACTCATCATGTCGCAAACACAAATAGTTTGGACTCGACAAAACTCAGGGTCATAGACATGGGCAGCCATTGACGTCCACCCTTTCACCCTCTTAACATGATCGAACATGCACCAAGAGTTCTGCAAGTCTCCACCAGATTGCATTCGCCTCACCAAATCCACCCCGCTTCCCGGTCCTTCCTCAGACATCTTGAAAAGGTAAACTTTATCCTTACCTTGGCCTGGGAACACACTATCTTGAATAAAAGAATATGTACTTTTCATTTTCAATGAGATAATGTTGTCAATGGGTCCCCCATTTGTATTGTGACGGAAACTAGAGATGGTATTTCGAATAGTCGGTGAACTGAGTATCCGGAATTTATCCATGACAGCCTCAAGGGCCTCTCCGCAGAGGGGCTTTCGGTCGTTGTATAGTCCTTCCTCTCCAAACAATTCAGATGCAAGAAATTCCTTGCTAGCAGCAAGCCGAATGGCGGAATTTGTTGCAGTTGGTGTCTTTGATACCTCTTGACTAATCAAAGATGTTGTTCGATGAACAGAATCACGACAAATCCCTTTACCCACTGGATGATCGTGAATACCAACATGGATACAAGCTCTTGGAAGACCTATTGAGTTCAAGACCCTATACATGCGGCAAGGGCATGGAGCTATGCAGGATGGGACTTCTTTACAGATCCGACATACGAGATTAGACTTTACAGAAGATTGTTGTCCCACATCAAAGACAACAGGTGACGATCCCTCCCATTCTGTCTCATTTTTGTTGCCACTTCGCCGTAGTCTAGGGCAAGTTGTGTTCTCGCAAACCAAATGGCCCACACACAATGAGTAGCGGAACTTTAGGCCGAAATCATTTGCAATGTTTGTGGTGTGTGTGTGTGTCCAATTGTGGCTATCGAACTTACGATCCATGCCTTCTAGCTGTCGACCTACAGAAGATGATGAAATTGAGTTGGCTCCACTTCTAGAAGGGGATGCCGAAGAAGGAAGAGGAGGTAACTCAAAAAACACATCTCCATTAAATGATTGAGGAAGATGACGGACTGCCTCACAACGGATTGTATTGAGGTCTATAAATTTCAATTCATTCCGTGCACGTGGACGACTTTGCATATCTCTAAGGCATTCCAAGATGCTCACAAATTTAGATGTTTTTTGATGAACAGAAGGATTCAACGTGCTATGATGGTCCATGTGATGTACACTTAGAGAAGTATCTTCACATTTCTCATGTATAGGAGATAGCTTACGATTCGCATCATTGACAACAACTACATCATCATCGGAAGACTCAGTAAGATCAATATGAATATGACTTGGAGACTCTACCTTCACACGAGTTCCCCAAGGCATCTGAACAGTGGAGGTTGCAGATCCAGGTGTAAGAATTTCTGTCGATATCGACCTAGTAACTCTTGGAGTACCAAAAACATGGTATTTGCCTGGAGGAAGCCTCCAACCGCATCCTGAATCAGTCTCGATCTTTAGCAACATGACTGTAGATACGACTTGAACTCCTTCTGAATCAAAAAATTCCTCCTCCACCCATAAGGACGACAAATCCAAGTTGAATCTTACACTGAGAATCAATGTAGATACCCATGCCATACCATCATCACTGCATGGAAAAGAAATTGGAATGCTAGAGGCGTCACCGCGAACAAATGCCATGTCCATACTTGCATGTGCGTGCAACCTACAAAGTCATGTTCAATATCATTGTATGAGAGGGTTATATGAAAGTTTGTTGTGATAGAAAGGAAATGACTATAAAATAGTGACAACCAAATATTTCCGTTGCGTGATGTTAGCTAGTAGTGATTTAAAATTTGAATTGATATATCTGACATACAAAGATTTCATGTGATTTCAGTGACTATTATAGAATGTTTCGAATTATAAATTCTTGGGAGGGCCTCCTTTAGAAATGAACGTTTACATCCAGGTAAGTAGATATCATTTATAGACGAGAAACCGTATGCCTCCTTTACAAATGACCGTTAATATGTATGTAAATAGATATCATTCATTTCTAAGAAGCCATAAATAATCGGATGATGATACATTCATTACACTCCAGGAGCGTTATATATTGGAGAGATTGCATAGTTGTGACCAAATAGTAGAATTTATTTTCA
The DNA here is from genome assembly GCA_964035585.1 of Polytrichum formosum. Classification (NCBI taxonomy): domain Eukaryota; kingdom Viridiplantae; phylum Streptophyta; class Polytrichopsida; order Polytrichales; family Polytrichaceae; genus Polytrichum; species Polytrichum formosum. Next base: position 21,439,152 of record OZ037940.1, on the reverse strand, counting down.
TGTAGTGTTTCCAGTTGCAGGGATGCCAAAGGGTTTTCATAGGAAGAGACGTAAGGCTGGTCTTCTCTTTTCTAGTAAGAAGCAGTTAGAAAAATTAAGGATGGTTAGACGCTTGCAGAAGGCCAATGGTGATGAGATTAGTAGCATTATTCGGACCTTGTCCTATGAGGGTCATGAAGTTGAAGGTGGACATTTTCAATGTGGGGATATTGCCGAGGTCGATTGTGTGGATGAAATTAAAAAAGACGGAGGCGAATCTAGTCCAGCTACGAATGCCATATCTCCCACAAGCACAGAAGTGGTAAGTTCATGTATTTGTTGCCAAAACTACAACCATTAGATTGGAAGGATTTAAATGTATGTGTACATGTGTTTTTTTTGGAGGTAATTTGACACCAAATCCCATGTCGTGGAGCTTGAGAAGACGATTCCAACGGTATATTGCACGCAAAAAACGGAGAAGTTTTGAATGATTTACGGCCCAAAAACGAAAAGAGCATCTTGGAATCTTGAGAGAAATCTTCAAAATCATAAGATTTTTGGGCGAAATCTTGCCCGATTATTTTAAGAGGACTTTGCCGATTTTTGTAAAATCACCATTGAGTCCAAAAAATTTGAAAAAAATCGAGGTGGTTTGTGAGGCTAGAATGTATGCTTGGGAAAAAAATGGCTTTATAATATTTAAAATGATAGGATATATCTAAAAGATTTTTTTGGCCCAAATCTACCAATTTTTTATTTATTTATTTATTTATTTTTGGAGACCGAAGCCCAACTTCACATGGTATGCTAGGGTTTGCTTTTGCATAGTCTTCTCCTTTTGCATTGTTGCGTTTAGGTACGCATTGTTCATTGTTGCTTCAATAATGAACTTGAGGAGCGTTGTAATGCGGAAGGATGGACAAGAGTGCGGCGATGATGGCGAGGGCGGACAAGAGCGTGGCGATGGTGGGGAGGGCGGACAGGAGCATGGTGATTGTGGGGAGGGTGTCCCCGAATGCATCGAGGGCGCACACGATTTGGAGATTGGAGCCGCCGAAACTAACAATGAGGTTTCATTTTCAATCTTTCAATTTCTTGGTTGCTGGTTTGTGTTTAAGGGTATGGCCTCGTTGACGAGGCCTCAAATGTCAGTTGTTTTTTGTTTCATTGGAATAGCAAAAGTTTAAGGGCACATTTTTTCAAATTTTTTTTGGGATTTCATGTTTACACTCTGAAACTTGGGCTCGTTGACGAGGCGTCAATGTTGGGTCATTTTCTGTCTCATTGGAATACTATAAGTTCAAAATGCATCTTATCTCATTTTCTCTTTGTTGCTGGTTTGTATTGAAGAGCATGGCCTCGTTGACGAGGCCTCAAATTTCAGTTCTTTGGGGTTTCATTGGGATAACAAAAGTTTAAAGGCACATTTTTTGAATTTTTTTTGGGATTTCATGTTTACACTCTGAATCTTGGGCTCGTTGACGAGGCGTCAATGTTGGGTCATTTTCTGTCTCATTGGAATGGTATAAGTTCAAAATGCATCTTATCTCATTTTCTCTTTGTTGCTGGTTTGTGTTGGTTTGTGCTAGTTTTTGCTAGTTTTTGCTGGTTGGTTTTGCTGGTTTTTGCTAGTTTTTGCTGGTTTTTGCTGGTTTTGCTGGTTTATGCTGGTTTATGTTGGTTTTGCTGTTTTATCTTGGTTTTGTTGGTTTTTGTTGGTTTTGTTGGTTTTGTTGGTTTTTGCTGGACAACATGGCCTCGTTGACGAGGCCTCATATTTCAATTATTCTTTGTCTCATTCATATGCTACAAGTTTCACTTTTCGTTTTATTGACTACATTTTGTTTTTAATGTACTGTTCATTATAGACTTCTACCACCATTCAAAGTCAAAGTGAGGATCCCACTTTTGAAGGGAAAACAATAGAAGAGGTCGAGCACGATGTACGAATTGGTCAAAAATTCGACTCCAATGCTATCATCAACAGCATGCTTTTCAATGGTGGAGGGCCTTCATCTCGATTTCATATTTCTTTATGCAGGATGATTGGCCTTTCCTTGGTGCGTCCTCTTCTTCAAAGTCAAGTGAAACGATTGGAGGCAGACTTTGCTCGTGGATATCGACCAGGTGATCGTGTACTTTATGTATCGACAACAAATGACAAGGGAGTTTGCAAGTTGGTGACTCCCGAGATCGTGGAGACATGGGATGAATGCTGGATACAAGAAAATGATCAATTTGAATGTTGGTTGAAGTCTCAGCCTTCTATTTCGCATTTGTCTAACCACATGTTCTTTGTATGGGATGGTAACCATAGATTGGCAGCTTGGTATGCCTACATTCATAAGATGCATCATTATGATCGCAAATGGCATTTCCAAGTTGATTGTATGCTTTTGGTATCAGAAGGTCGCACATGCATGCTATTGGAGGCTATGAACGACATCAATTGGTAAGTTTCAAAATCTGGTCCACATTATTTTTCATTCTTCACCAATTTCTTTATTTTGATTTGTTGTTGTTTTTTATGTTTATCAATTTATTTATCTTGTATTCTATTTTCATTGGTTTTATAGGTCCACTGAGCATTCTCATGTTAAGAGCAACTTGGCTCAGCAATTACATAGGATGAGTACCTATGGCAACTTAAAATTAGAAGAGTTCAAGGATCTTCTAAACGATGAGGATTACAAAAAATGCGAAAATAGAAAACTACCAGGTGCTTGGTATCCATTGACGTCAAAAGTCTTCATACAATTCCTTCACCGGGTAAGTCATTTGCTTGCAAAAAGAATTCATTTCATTGTTGTCATTTGTACAATTCATTTTATATTGATTTACTAATTTTATTATTGTGTGCAGCAAGAGATTGCTACTATTTCAGATGCAGCAGTACAAGCGTATTATGAAAAAACACAACCAAAAGACCGCACTCTAAAGGGAGTTCATGATGTCATGACCCAAGCTGCCACTGCAGCTACCAAAGGTTTCCGAACAGAGTTTGATAAGCAATCAGCTGTTGCAAATCCAAAAAATGGCGTTGGATTTCTAGAAGAGGTATGTAATTCTATTTACTTGCAAATGAATAATTTCCATGTTTATTTTTTGTTTTGGTTTTGGTTTTGGTTTTGGTTTTGTCTTTAGTTTTGACTATAATGTCCACCTTCAAATTTTCAGATTAACTTGCATTACAGCGCCAATGAGAAACCCGAGATGTCATTGGAGAAACTTCAAAGGATATCTACATGTGTGGTCCAACCAAACCACAAGGTTCGTTTCCTTCGGTGGTGGAATTCCAGTGGTACCTCTAGAGAAGGCTTTCGATTTCCACCCCCTGGTTTCAACACATTGACCTTAGAGACATGGCTCTCTAAAGCTGCTTTTTGGGCTGAGGTATATTATCAACAATTTTTTCATCAACATATTTAATACTTACATTTTGTAATGCCCTTCCATTTGTATATTATATGCCTTTAAACTCCAAAAAATGCAATCGAAAATTAGAAAAAAATGAAATTGCCATTGTGGACGACATGTATATGACTGTGGAGAATAATATTGTAATCAGTTTTTATTGTGGTTTTTTTCTACTACTTCTATGTGTATTGTATGGGTGTTTGTTTTATGATATGCTTTGCCTTTTAAAAAATCAATCTAATATATCTCGGGTTCTTTGAAGTTGGAAGAAGCAGCCAAAGCAGAATTCATGAGCATCATCAAGTCTGAGAATATTGAGGTCCATTGGAGTGCCAACGATGAGTTAGACACAATTGGAAATTATGTGGAGACGTGGCGCATTGTGTTATGGGATCATGCTTTTTGGTGGTTGTTCAAAAAAGATTCTTCATATTTGAGGTCTAAAGCTTTCAAAGACCAAGAGGGTACAGATGTTGCAACAAAGAGGCTACTCTACAGGTATATCTTTTTGTTTAATTATATTTATTTATTTACATTTGATTTGCTTTACAAATCCATAGAATAATTGAATCTGCATATTTGTCATTGCAATAATCAAACCTATTCTATATGATTGTAGATATTTCAAACGAGAGTTGATTCCAAAAGGTGGAATTGAAAGGAAATTTATGCCCAAGTTTTTCATGGGTTGGCTTGACACGTCTTTGACGGGATGTATGTTCACCTTCACTCAACAACGGGGGTTTTCTGTCCAAGAACTCCAAGCTTGTCCTTGGTACCTAGAGTGTCCAAAGAGTTTTGCCCCGGCATTTGAAGGACCTGAGAAAGAGGCTGCTAAAGACTATCCTAAAACAACCACACAAGAGGAGTTTTTAGAGGAAGAGGTGGAAATTGAAGAGGTTGCACCAGTGAAGAAGGGGAGGAAGCCAAGGGAGAAAAAAATTATAAAGAAGATGGCGACAGATACTACCACAAAAGATGACACACCCTCTTCGTCCATACCAGCATCTATTATTGCACCTCCTCCTTCACTTGTGTCTCCCACTCCTTTTGAAGTGATTGATACGGCTCGCTCTCATTGTCCTCCAACTCTTCTATTTATTCCTCCAAATGCATTTGCTTCATCAGAGTATATTGCTAGGTCAACAATTCAGCCCAATAGACATGGTATTGAGCCTCAAGTTCTAATTCTACCATCATCAATTTCTACAATGCTTAGTGTCAAAGAGAAGACTGGAAAAAATGCACAAGCATGGGATGAAATGCTTAATTTTGCAAAAAAGGTAAATTTATCATCTATAGTCTTGTTCTAATGCTTTTCTTTCATTTCACATTAAGTTATAAAGTTACATGACATTGCAAGTTATTCTTAAATCTAAAAATGTGCATTTTCTATTGTCAAGGTTGGAGGGGAGCGGGTACGAACTCTTGGAGGCAACGTGAACTCTGGTCCATGTTTTGACTTGATTGTTGCTGATATCCCAGACGGACTACCAATCCCCAATGTCTCGGAATCACCTTCTCATGTTCCTGCTTGGAACTTGTTGAATGAAGAAGAGATGATTGAACCCATCTTTGAGTTTGCTTCAGAGTATGTTCATAATGATGGAGCAATTTTGTTGTTCCACCCAGAAAACGGAAAGGTCAAGGAATTTACACTTGAGCGTGCTGATACATATGGCTTTCGTCTACTGGATTCCTGGATGGGTGTGAATGAGTTGAAGCTTTCTAGTTACAAGAAATCTAAACGTTGGGTAAGTTCTATTGAGTTTTTTCATTTGTGAATTTTGATGCATCCCAAAAAAAATTTGTAAATAAGAACTATAGCAAGTTTTTACTATCTACCAAATTATGTTTTTGGTATATTGATGTTTGAATCCACTCGTACCAACATTTTGCTTGTCAAATACTAATTGACATACTTGTTTATCCTTGACAGTCACAACGCTTTCGGATTTTTCTTTTTGTACGAAGAAAATGGGAGGAAACATTTGTGGTGTCTAAGTTTTCTATCTACGTAAACCAGCAACTTAGCAATGCAGGCATCAACCTTGAAGAAATTGACCTACTCCACAATTTCACCTCTCTACAAACTCAGCTAATGAATGGGGTTCTTCCATGGAGAGGTGCCCGTGAGAAAGATCCATTATTTGTGCAACTATTGATTGAGGCATTTTCAAAACCTGGCGATGTGGTACTAGATTGTTTTGCATCTACAGGTAATTTTCATTAGTTCTCATTACCTAGTCCATTTTTCTTCATACATTGTATGTAATATATTTGCTTGAACTAATTGTGTTGCATTCAATGAATAGGGGCCTCTATCCATGCAACCCGCAACATTGGACGTCATTTGTTGGCATTGGAGAGCGATAGTGAGATTTTCAAAGCCCTTCTTGAACCTTTGAATACTCCTCCGACTTCTATTGCCAACCCCCAAACCAAGCGTCCTCTACTAGTAGAGGACAATGGTTCTGATGATGAGGACATTGTGAGGCCTTCCACAAGGCCACGAAAGAGACGTTGTTGTAAGTAAGTTGGTTGTTGTTTTTATTCATGTCTTTGTTTTATTTTATTGTGTAAGATTTGAAAATTTATTCCAAGTTTCTAATTGTTTATTCAATGTATCTTGTAGAGGGAACTCTCTCCAACATTTTGTGATCTCGCCTTCTCCTAGTCCCAAGAGTTTGCCATGTTATATCGAAACTCAAGCGAAAGTTATGGCAGAGGCTTCATCACCCATTCTTGTTACCAAACGACGTTCATACAATGTTGCTATCAAGAAGTTTTTAGACCTAGAAGCCAATGTGGAGACACTAGGGCTTACGCACAGTGATAGTAGTGAAGCTAGTGATCATTCTTCTAGCATGTGTGGTATTGGATCAAATTGATCTTTTTGTAAACACTCTTATTGTTTGTTGATTTTTTTAATGTTATGTAGTGAGACTACAAGGGCCACTACATTCTTGCATCTCAATTTATTCTTGAGTTATTGTGTATTTTTGTGATCTTTGAGGTGGCGGTAAAGATATTTTTCATTTTAAAGGATATCCACTTTAGAAGACATCTTCATTTTAGAGATTAAATTTTATTATTTTCTAGATTGAATCAATTTTGTTTAATTAACAACATGTCATTTCTTTTACATGGAAACATGTAACTAAAACTCGTAAATGATGTGGTTTTTAAGAGGGGTTGTCTGTTTGTCCACCTAGACTCAACTAATAATGAGAAAATCGTTGACTTTGTGTTAGCATAAAAATAAATTTGATGAATCTCAATATTGCTTAAAAGTAATTATAAATTTTAATTGGAAATGGTGTATTCATTCAAATTGTTTCGTAACACCATGTACAGATCCTTAGTTTCCAAAAAAAACACCTTAAACCTTGGATCTAAAGTACTTGGCAATTGATCCTAAATAATTGATTTTTTTAGTTTCATTCAACAATCATCCAAATTCATTTTCTATATAGTGAACTTTTCGACAAGCAGCTATAAATTTATCATAGGTTTTAATTGCAATGTCTTTCTTTGGAAAGAGACCATCATGTAGCTGCTTGGCAATGTATGCATGATGCTAAAGTATGTGGTCGCTCTTTTTAATTAGACATATTTGAGCGGTATATGTCAAGATTATATCCAATAATGAACATGTGTTACAATTTGATTGGACTATGTGCAAACATTATAAACACCATTCTACGTTCAAAATTTGAGGGCCTTTATACTCATTCAAGAAGAAACGAACACTCTTTTTATCTTTTATAAGTTTTGCATCTCAGGTGCGATTACGAAACTTGAAACAAAAATTTGTGTGATCTGTAATTGGTAGTTGAATAAGACATTTACCGATCCGATGCAATGGCCCAAATTCTATGTGGGGTTGGAAGTACCCACAATAAAGCCACATAAGGTTGGCAACCCATATTCAATCACTTTTCTTATTAGGACACCTATGTTTGAGTGGTTTGTGGTTTTGTGTGACTCCAAGAACATATACCAAAATGACATGTGTTTAGAATAGATTGAATTACATGCTCAAAATATTATAACCATTCTAAGCTCAATAGTCAACGCAATCAGGGGGACGTACACGGCCACTAGCACACAAATCTTCATTTTGATAATGAAGAAGATATTCATATGAGCCCAAAAAATCGTGAGGCAAATGGCTACAAATGCAAATTAGATTTGCTAGCCATCTTGTACTAAGGTCAAAACATCCATAGCAAACCAAGTTCATTTAATTGCTCACTAGGGTACTTGTAATGCCGACATGGATGAGATATGTTGTTGGTCCATATTTTTTCAGGCCAGCGGAATTAAGGTTTATGTGGTGGCAGCTTGTGATCAATCACCCTAATAAGAGTTTTGACAACCGTCTTAGCCAATAATCAGAATTTAGATGCACAGTTATGTGTTAACCTATACAGGCTGACTGTGTTCTAGTAAACTTCACCGCTTCAAAACATGTCGCAATTTCTATATTCATAAAGAAAGAAAAACTAAAATTTGCATTCTTCTTAGAATTCGTTTCTCTTCGCGAAAAGAGAAATAATCCCCCTCTATTCGGTACTCCTCCTAAACAATGCAAACGGTCTTATTCTATTTTATTGGTTCTAAATGCTTCGATCTCAGTCGTGTGTTTCGTATCCGAGAAGAAGTGGGTTAGTCGGAAAAGGTAACCATTCAAGACCCGATTGCCTTACGTCAAATATCCCACCAAAATGTCAGGCCTCTGGTGAGTTAGTGGCAGCTACACTAGTAGTAGTGGTGGTAGTAGTAGTCAGCCGAACTCTGCATGTCCGCCGACTGTCAGGTGTTGGGACGAGAATATAATTGACTAATTGTGCACCATGGCTTCCATCATGGCTCCTCTCGCACGGTCACTTCACAAACAAACATGGTAGCCCACACGAGGTCCCGAAATTCAACGGTGCCACAAGCCGGATAACCGTTGACGGTGGAAACCACGGACTGCACTAACTCCTCCAAATAAGTTAGTGTGGACTTTTGCTAGATTCCTTGAACGCACACTAGTGTTCGACGAAGTGGGGACGATTCGGAGGCATTGTTGTGCTCCTTTCCACATACACGGTTTGAAGGAAACGGTGGTAGCATGGTGAGATTATCACCGACACGTTTTAAGGTTTGAACACCAACATTCTTAGTTTGTACTACGTTAGACATGGAAGTTTTTGTGTGGTTGATGTGTTTTGAGGTACCCAATTGTCAATTTCTTTGGCTTCTAGTCCACCCGTTTGACCCAACAATCATGTAAGGGGGGGGTCAATAGTAACCTATAGGGGCAATGGATGACTTCTCAAATAGATCAAAGGATTCTAGATAGGCACTCAAATCCCCAAGTTAGTTGCCCTTCATGTTGTAGTTGTTGTTCATTTACTCCATGCGCCATTCGTTCGTACCAAGTATGCACCTAGTACATGCCCAATGATGACATTTTTCAATCGGGATTGAGTTGACTATTCTTGTCATAGTTGTGTCCTCACCATACAAGAAAGGAATCAAAATACAACCAACACGAGCGAAGCAATGCAGCCCGAGTGGAAATCAATGTAATTTATTTTTGAGAGCCTTAACCCCTACATGCCTAAGAAGCCATAAAGTGGTTGTGAGCCATTTTCAAAGATGTTTTCCTCAAGGCTAAATCCATTTTCCCTTAGTGTTCCCCCCCCCTTGCATTTGGAACTGTTAGCTTCTAATTCCATCACAACCAAACCGATCGAATCGACATTCAAAAACTATTCATTTATGAACATTCAAGTAGTTGGGACTCTAAATTTATCTTGAACATTTCAAACATCAACATTCTAGGAAATCAAGAAGGTTCATGTCACCATTAGCTTCTTTTATTATCTTCTAGAGTCATAAAACTCATATTATGACCAGATCATATAGAAATTTATTTTTACTTTATTTCACATTTAAATTATTCTATTTTTATGTCAAGGAAAATTCTTGAAGATTGATTTGGTGGGGATCAAATTTTTGCGATGCTTGTTCTAACTGCATGGTTGTAGTCTAAAATTTAGCCTTACAACTTTTTGATGTATGTCAAGTCCAACAATGCCTTAATGCATATTCTATAACAATGTCTTGATCCAAGTTGGAACCCCCATGTATTTAGGAGTTAACATAATTTTGATGAAGTACTATATGAATCGCGTTGCTTTCCACATGAAAACTACGCATTACAAATGACATTTGACCTTTATAAAATCACTCAAGGAGACATATCATTTGGTCAAGTGGTGTTCTTTCGTATATTATACAAATTAAAGCAAATTACATTGACAATCGTCTTGATGTAGAATTTACATTGTCTTGAGCTCATTAGTATTCTTAGGTAAGAGTGTCTCCACTCATGGAGCCACAAACGGACCACTATCATTGGTGTATTAGACCTTCAAAGGTAAACTAGCATGGTATATTTCACCCATAAGCCCCTATTCGTATCTAAAACCGATTAAGTATGTCACATTGAAGGGCTCTTGAGAGATGGGGCCTCTTGATAGGGACTTTGGAGAATGTAGTGTTACTATAAAAGAGCAAAAAATAAATGCTAGTGGTTGTTTGCAACTTGATGAGTGGAGATGCTCTAATTAAAGGCTAGCTACAATTAGGGTTTAAAGAGTGGGCCTTATGTAGTAACTATACTTTTGAACCAGATACCTATACTTGAGTGGTATATGGGAAAACTTGTTGTTATAAAAGGACACTAAAAAGACACATGTTACAACGAGATTGGACTATGTGCTTAGATTAAAATATCATTCTAGGCTCACTAGTTTCCACAACTAGAAGGATCTATACAATCACCCAAGGAGAAAAATAATCTTAGGTTTTGACATCTTATAAATTTCATGGTTCAACTCCCACTTCCAAAACTTGTAATGACAACCCTTGTGATTTTCAATTACCAATTGGATGAGACAAATTCCAATCGGATCCAACTTCCAACAACCAAAAAATGTTCGTGGGCATGTTTTGGGTTTTCTTCTTTTTTGGTTTGAGGCAACATAACATTATTAAGTGCGTCAGTGTGTTCTCACGGCCCCCGGGAATATAAGCCGGGATGCCGTGAGTTAGCTCACATTCAGTCTAAATGTGAGCTAACTGACGGCATCCCGGTTTATATTCCCAAGGGCCACAAGAACACACTGACGCACTTAATAATGTTATGTTCATTTCAATGCCAAAAACCAATATGAAGCCACCAAGGACCCAACTAAGAGAATATGGTGGGCTTTCTTGGGTGCACTTGATGGAACCAAAACGAACTGCAATGATTAAACAACCTACACATGACTACTAAGCCCACATTAGGTGCTCTTGTGTTTCAGTGCATCGTTCTAGTGTTAGGTATGTAGTAGAGAAGTTTGTTTCCTCCCCAGATTTTGTCATAATTCCCAACTGCATCATCATAGATGGCTACCATATTTGCATCCTTACGGACAATGTCCCAAGCAATTCTAGCATATTCAAGCAAACTTTGCCAAATCAAATTTTTTATGACAACCCATCTATTGTTGTTGAAAGTGTCATTTCTGTCCACCCACATGGTCCACAATGTCATACCTCTCAACAACAAACAAATTCTAGGGAATTTGTTAAGTGAGGAAGGAATTTTCCTTCCGGAGATCCCATGTTGTCAATCAAGAGGTCTCCAAGGTCCCTTTTGCCCCAACTTCCTTTCATGGGATTGATGATGCAATGGAGAAATCCTAGGCTCCAAGGGCAACCCCACAATCCTAAAATCTATGTGCGATGGTTTTCAGAATGTCATCCATACACATACGACATTTATCACCAATGTCCGTGATGAATTTAGCTCTCCGCAAGTTAACTACAACTGCTATGCGTCATATTGACCAAACGAAAGCACCTTTCTTTCTACTACAAGTTCTATCCCAAACATTTCCCCATTTCAGTTTGAGTCTAGGAGTAAAACTACCATGCCATTTGGGTTTTTCCTTTTTTCAAAAATGTTTGTGGAGTTAGAAGTGCCCACAATATAACTAAGAGAGTCAACTCCCAAACTCTTTGCAGCAATTGAACTTGAAAATCTTCTGAGTGCCTGGTAAACTAACGTACTTCAAGCCCAAATGTGCAAATCATGGAGTCCGTTTTCTAGTGTTGCAACGAGATGTTCCGAAATGGCAACCTACATAAGTACCATAGAAAATCTAGTTGCAGTGCCACCAGTCATTTGGTTGCCCCTAGACAATTGAGCTTGAGACATTCCTTGACATGTCAGAGATCCTTCCTACTCCGGACCAACTCTTACACATTCTTATCATATGTCGTCTTCTCATCTCATGCATATCTATCTATCTATCTATATTTCTTTATTTATTTTCATTTACAAGAAGCTTTGTACTCAAAAAGAGTACAAAGTGAAATTGGAGATGTGGGCAAAGGATCCGTGGCACCCATGTAAGGGTCCACTCGCACTTCCTGGTTAACACTTTGCTTAGAGTTAACCCTTAAACGTCCAAGGGGGGTGAGAGGGCCTCTCCCATTAGCCTATGTTTACCCCATTTCAGACCTCCATGTAATTCTTTTAGTGGGATCGGCATATATATTTAGATATGGAATTTTGAGATACATATTTTGGGGAATTTTTTTTGCAATTCCGATATGTTTTGACGCTATCTTATGGTCAAATAGTTTAGGGTCAACGAGGCCCTGATAGGGCCTCTCCGACGTTTAAGGGTTAATAACCACTCAAATTAGTTGTATTGTGCCTACACCACCCAATTAAGAGAATCGGCCAACATATGACATAGCTCATCTAAATGAGAGCTGATCAATCTAATGCCCGCAACACCTACTCATAATATTATTTAGCTCCTATCATCTGTTCCATTCCAATAATATCAATACATTGCTTCAACCGAGTTTTTCAACATGCATCTGCCAATGCAATGGTTTATTGTGAGAATAAACTGAGCCTAATTTTGAATAGGATTTGGCTTATTCCTGGCCCCACTTAACATACAGACGCAGTTGAATAATGTCATGTTAGAGTTGAGGTTTAAATAAAATTCATCAAACTAGAAGCTAGCCAACGTTTGGGGCCTTGTTTTCATGAAGAAATATGAACTCATCCATACCTCTAATGCCAACTAACTCTTTTTACTAATGATTAGCCCAACTTTTTTATAATACATGCATCCCGTTTTCCTCATCTCCTCTCCATTCCATTACAAGGTGGACCACACTATTTTGTACATCATCCAAAATTAGCTTATATTCAAAAAATCACAAAATGTTATTATTGTATCATTTTCACTCTTCAAATTAAGATAATTTATATCATTCGGTTATAAATATGATATTCAATTTAAATTTATTAATCATCAAACACAAATGGGGTGGACCACAAAATTCACACCGCCATAACTATTGTCAAATTCAAAACTTGTGCAAGTTGAGTAAAGCTTAGGCCAGTCAACCTTAATCCTTAAATTGGCGCAATCGAATACCAATTATAAACTTGAAATCACAATCTATGTACTTCAAAGCTTCTAATTGCATGAGGCAAATCCCGATTTGGACCAATGATCAAAATTATGTGTGGAGTTGGAAGTGCCCACTATAGGACCACACACCTCAAGTTGATAGGTGACAACATTAGGATCTCCTTATAAAATTGACATGAAGACGACAAAAATATACAAATGATAAAACTTGATTCGAGTATGAAATCAACATCAAACATTTGAAATTAGTTTTAGTGAGATAAAGTTGGGATAATAGACTATAAACTATATGAGGTAGATTTTTAACGTACTTCTACCATGAGCACCGCAAATCCTAGACCTAAAGGGCTGCTCGTTGTCATGTACTCTAGGAAAGTTAGAACTCAGGTCTACAAATCAACCACAAGGTCGAGTTCGTAAACAAATATTGATGTCGAAATTCCATGGCCTCGTCATCAAGATTTCTCCAAGAGATATGTGTATGTTAAACACTTTGAGGGCTCTAGGTTTGAGATTTTGATTTTCTTTGCAAATAAAAATAGAATAAAAGTAACGTCAGGGTTTGCATGACATTGTTCAGATCCATAACAATGTTCTGTGGGATTGACAATCTTCTGCAGAATATTCCTCACATTCAACCCGAATGATGGAATATTCTGTAGAATACTGTCAATCCCACATAACACTGTTATGGATCTGAATAATGTTATGTGGATACACCAACGTGAATGGGAGCCCGTTCCTCTATACTATGATCATGTTTGACCAAACGTCACTGTAAGGGTATTTCCTCCCTCTCAGAAGGTGGGCTCCTTTAGTTTTCATAAAAAAAGAAGCGTTATACCTTACCTCTAGGGGGATCAACGGGGGGTTGTTTGTTGTCTAACTTTCTTTTGTTTAATATTAGGTAATGTATGTGAGGTATCTAATGGCAATTTGGTGTAGATGTTTCATAAGTGTTTTGATTTCGCTTTTGGGTATTTTGAGTTTTCCGAAGTCTTTAATTGGTTGTTCATGAATAGCCCCTCTAACGCTGGTTGTGATGGTGATGAGAGGGTTGACTTGCCATCCGGCTATTTTGAGTGTTTGGATGAGTGGGTTGTATTTCACGGTTTTTTCGCTGTGTGCGGTATTTGGGAATCTGTCGTGGCAATATGTGAATTCAATGAATTGTATGACATTTGGTGGGGTTGGCATTAGGGAGGGGGGTTCTTTGCATATTCAAAAGATGATTATTGTGCTGGCATGATTTGTTTTGGAAAATGATATGCTAGTATTAGTATAGTTACTTACCATGGGGCCACACTATTTTGAACACCTCGCACTTTGAGAATATGCCTAATAACGTAGTCTACAGTATTTACAACACACATAATAATTACATAATCAATTTCCCCACTATGTTAAACGATCTAGTCGTAACCATCAAGAGAAGAAAGGCAACTTTGGATTAATAACCATTCTGCTGTAAACGCAAGGGGGAGGAGGGATTGCTCCAAGGTTGCTCCCAAATTTTATACCATTGCATTGATCATTATATTCGTTAATTTGAGACTTTCTCTTGTCTCAAATTAATATATGGACCACAACAACAGGTCTAATGTTTGGGTCGTCCTACCCAAACCATCTTGATATGAGTTCTTAATTGGGTTCTTGATATGAGCACCCACTTCAAAGTATTTGCATCTTACAACATTCTCCAATATCTGTGTGATTTTATCCATGTTCTTATATTTGTAACTGTCTCAAAATGCCAAAAAAGTCTCAAAATAACGAATATAGTGATTTTGCAAACAAACATAGGGTGGAACATAGTGGGTTTAGGTAGAAATCTTGAAAGTGATATAACGTAGAAGGTGCTTAAACCACTCTCCTTTGGCTAATTTGATCTATTTTTGAAGTCCACATGGATTAATGGTATGCATGATTGGTTTCCAAATTGGCTAGGACATGGTAGAAGAAAAAGAAATATAAATTGCACATTATATGAACATACTACAAATTTCTAAGTTAATTATCTGATCCCTCCCTAGATTCATGTTTATTTATTTATTGCAAGCAATTGCCAACATGTATTGACACTTGATTAAAACCGCCCCCATTTGTTTGTTCAAAAACAACTTGATGTCTCCCAAAACTACCCCACACTAAAACCCAACACTCCACCCAATAAAAAATTTGAGCCCTTATAGTTTTTGCATGTGGAACTCAAATAAAACATATAGGTAACCCACCCCTAGCTACGTCTCGACGCTTGCCCAAATCTAACCCTGCATTTCCCCAAAACCATCCCACTTTTTGCCCAAATACATCATGATGTGATTATGAAGCATTCGAAACAATTTATGTTGTGCTTAGGTTATGGGTTTAGGAGGCATGCATTGAGTGCATTTTTGGGAAGGGAACTAAATTTGCACCCTCTACCTTAAGATGCTCGTAAATAAGAAACTAGTTGACACACTTCAAGAATACATTTAACATGCAGAGTATATCCTCGGGCCCTGAGGGTGCACCTCTCATTAAAACCAAGGATCACATGCGTTCATAACATACTCTTTGAACCCTCTATATACAAGTCAAATAAAATAAAATAAGCAATACATGTACAATTTCAATGATAAAAATACAAGGGACAATATGTGTATATATATATATATAAGAATTAACATAAATATACAAATATAATGTTGAATAACAGTCAACCCTATCATATGTATAGTGCAAAATCCTAGCATTCATCAATAAAGTTGTTGAAGGCTTTTTCACCTCCCAGATGCAACTCATAAGCATCTTGTGATATATGTCATAAAAGGTAATGCAATTATTATTTCTAAGTTTATCATCAAATGAACAGTAATATCATATGTCCAATTATTGTTGGTTCCTTTTTGATACCAACATAAGCCAATATTAAGGAACTTATGCTATTTATTCTAGTGACACTACCATACAAGTACAAATGTTGTATATTTTTGTGTACATGTACATAACTACGAGTCATAGTTTGTGTAGCACATATATATATATATGTAGTTTGGCAAAGTTCAAATTATAATCCCTTTTGTGCACTCATGTATACTTGTACGCGTTAGTATAGTGCACCCCCCGGGTCCTCAGAGAATTCACTCCATGTGTTTTTGAGGAACCACCTATAATAATGGGTTATTTAAGTGGGGGATATTTTGGTAAGTGTTGAAATTTTAAACTACCCTTCAATTATGCAATGAGCTAATTTTCCATGTTTAATATTACCGTAGTTTTACTCATAAGTGTTTTGGTAGGGATTTTTTTTACACATCAAAAGCACAACCCCCTCCCTTCCAATAGTAACATGCAAAGCCAAGAAATGGACATGACATTGAAAGGAAACTGAAATAGACAAGGCAGTCATAAGAGGCTGCAACTCGCATTTTCATCCATCCTTTCAAATTTTGATTGCACATTTCATCCATCTACAAAGCTTTATAAGCTAAACAACTTATCTTATACAATTTATTTTCCTTTACCCTACATGTAGGATGCCGTATATTACAGATAATAAAATATAAACTCCTAGATATTTTAGATACATATATTATTAACAATACCCTTGGAAAAATTCATTCAACCCCTATGATCCTACTAAGTTTTTTTATAATTTTTTTATCTTGAAGAATATAAAATATCTTGTTATTGATCACATGTAGTTACATAATTTTTGCGCAGTGAATTCACCTGGAGTATATCAAGAGTATTCCGAAAGTGTATCCCTTCATAAGGTGCCCCAAATGCCGTGATTGCTCAAATATACATAGAGTGGTCCCTTGAATTACGTAGTGGTTGGCATGAAGTGGGGGCCATGTGAAAGTACTAAATATGAAGAGACCTAACAACATAACATGAGCTGATCCTCTCTTTGCGATGTGTGGTACAACCAAGAGTGTCAAACTTGAGTGTTTCAATACTCCATCATTCGCTTTAAGTAGCACCATGAGACCAACCGTCCACCCTTATATTGTCCGTACCCAACTATCTAATGGGTCAAGTGCCAAGTGACACTCCTTATTATCAACCACCCGAATTTCAAATAGTAATGAAATAATAACAACAATAATAATAATAATAATAATGTAGACCCATGTGTCCAACCAAAAGTGTGTCCAAAATTTGTATCCAAGCGTAAGAGATAAAGTGAACTAAATTTGTCCGTTTATTATCTCTCTCCCTAACATTGAGACAGAATGCCAACAAGCCAGTGCCAAGTATGTATTGGAAACCAAAGAAGAAAACCCCACTTGCAAGGGAGAACTTCCTCTGAACTCCTCAAGCTTCTCACACCACCACGTAAATGAGAGACAAAAACAAGGTTGGGGTGAAACAACCCGTACACTGGTTCCTTGGAGGCAAGGGTTTAGGCATCCAACAAGGACCAAGTGTATGGGTTGGTTCGCCCAAATCCAAAAACAAGACAACCACCGACAACGCACAAATCCACCAACCAGGGACAACCTCCAAGTGACACCACCAAAAAAAACAATGTGATCTCTAGGTTTGAGGAATTTCCCAACTCCAATTAACATCGATCTTATCATGACAATAAAGAATGCCTCTCACACTTCAAGATTGGTCGAACATACTTATGAGCCCTGGGCTAGATCACATATTCATTCAGCTGGGCCCCGCCCCTCCCACGCCTCCTTCACTGCCCAGTCTTCTTGCCCGCGCTTGCGTGGGAATTCTTCCATGTTGGGAACCAATGTGACACTACCCGGTCACTTAAGCCATTAAGCTCCTTTGGCACATAACATTAAGTAGCAATACTAGTGGGGTACCCTTTGAGTACTCACAATATTACCTCAACAAGAAGGCAAAAACTTGCAACGCTAGGGTGAATGAACGGGCAATTAACCAAAAATAGTAGCTCCAAAAAGGTGTCGAAAAGGTTCCAATGCGGGTTTTGGAAGACTTTTCAAGAAAGTACAACTACCTTTTTGACCCCACCAACTTTTTTCTATTTAGATGTGCTTAGATTCTAATTTAGCCTAGATTAGTACCTTTACCACCACTTAGCATTAGTTTTGTCCTAGAAACCAACATAATTAATTCTTTGTAGTGAAAATAACTACCCAAATAGCTTTTAAATAGCCTAAGAAAAACTCAAAGGTAACACCACCTTTGCTCTTGAAAAGCATCAAACTGGTGCCTACCGGTTTGATGCTCTTTTGAGAAGGTCATTCTAGGCTTGTTACTTAATGTTATGCATGTGAAGGAACTCCATCAATTAACTTGGGAATAATGAAAGTGATGTCAACTTGAATATTTGTAATTTTGGTTGGGTATTGTCACATTGGTTCCCAACGAGGAAGAGTTTCCACGTAGGTGCGGGCAGGAAGACCGGGCAGTGAAGGAGGCGTGGGAGGGGCGGGGCCCGGCCGAATGAAGATGTGATCTAGCCCGGGGCCACTTATGAGAGACTTTTCCAAGTACGGACAAATTCAAATATCGCAACACAAACCCACACTTAGTTGTCAAATCCTTGGCGCGGACAAGAGTCACTCAAGACTTTTGTTTTTTGGACATTATCAAATTATCTTCAAGTCCAAACGAACCATAGAATGCAGTTCGAATTTCATCAAGTTTAAATATTGGAACAAATTAAGAGAGTGTATGGATTTTAGATTGCTTACTTGTTTCACAAAAAAATAGTTTCACCAACAAAGAATGGGATTGAGTGCTTACAACACTAAGCATAGATGTGTTCTCCAACATCATCCTCATCACAAAGGAAGTAGAATCCATGTTTTGTAGAACCAACCTCATAACATGTTGCAAGGGGGGGGGGAATATGGGTGTTATCACAAGAAGTATTCCTAAGAGCCAAAATTGATGCTACAACAATTCTACATCTTTGGTTTCTCTTACCAAGTTGCAATGACACAAATGGTGCAAAGGTCTCCATTGAATCCTTGTCCTCTTGTGCATCATGAGTTCCATCTAAGGCCTTGTATTCTTCTCCCTCTTCAAAGGGGTAGAAACCTTAGGGCAATCTATAAATCAAGGACTATCATGGAAGACGTTAAACTACCAAATACGAAGCCATTGAGGAGTGTACATATATAGAAGGCTAGACCTCTCCATCCAAGCAGAGAAGACAAATGCTACATGATCAATGGACTATTTAGCAAGAACCTCTCTACAAATTTACCTAATTATAGTGATATCACAAAATTAGTTAAAGCAAATGAGGAATCCAACCAAAAACTAAAGAAACAACAAAATTATATAAGATTGGAAGCTTTGAATAAAAATGTAACAAAACATGTTTGATTTCTCAAATTTGAAAATTCGGAGCTTGGATCCTTTGGCGAATGAGGATTTACACAAAGCAAAGTACGTAATGTTTTAAATCTCCAAGAGATGATGGTGCCACCATCACCGGCCATGTATATGCCCATTCACGAACATAATTATTTTTTCTTTCTTTCACACAATGATTGATGATCGGGTCACTGTTCTAAATGACGCGTGTGGGTGACTATGGAATAAAATCCTGCAATACATGAATTTGTTTTTGAAGGAAACAAAAATATGAAGTTATGAAGTTATGAAGTTATAAAACTCATATTACGACCAAGCTTTGGGGAAGAAAGGGAAATAAGTGTACAACAAACACCTTTACTATGTGTTCAAATTTTATATGCAAGGTGGATTACGACATCGACAAGGTCATTCACGCTCCAACATATACTTATAACGAGGTCATGAGGCTACTTGAGGTTGTTGGTGTTGTTGAACATGAGTAACGATGCCAGTGTAGGATAATGTACACTATTGTTTCAATATGTCCTTACATGGTCACACTAATGTTTCAATGTTTCTCTAGTACTTTGTTTGCACGCAGCTCATTATAATAAGAAGCAACATTGATTGAAATGTCATCAAGTAATCCATGATATAGGTCCCCTCCATTTATGAGTTTCCAAAATTTTATTTGTATTTAATTGAAGAAATTGAGTGCTAAATGTAGAGTACGAACCCTAAACCCGTGACAATTTGGTATATTTGACATCATGGCTCACATGTTACCACTCACCGCTCATCATGCATGTCTTATCTTCCCTCTCCATGGACACTAAGATCTCCTTATACCCCTTGCACCGAAACCATAAACTGTCAAGATTGACAAGATTTTTTGAGGACCTTGTTGAGCTTGCATACCTCAAGAAACATGTCTCTAATGTTCACTTTATACTGGGGGTTGGATTGAGGGTTGGCCCAAACTCTCAATTTTTTGGCCAATAAGACCGCTTGGTTTCATCAAATCCGGCTCAAGGGCTTTATACTAGGGGCCGGCCTGAACACTCACTCATCCCACGTGGCGTCCCAGGTGGCACAATTTTGGCGCCAAACCTTCAGGCCGGCTTGAAGAAATCGGGACGAGCTTTCCCTCAGCCTGAACTCTCAACATGGGTTGGATTGGGCTCACCCATTGGATAATAAACATCTCTACTATCGGTCCATAAAAGGTTAATTCTCTTCACTACACTTTCTCCTCAAACATCGGGACCTAAAATCAGGCCTCATCACTTTACATGTGACAAGGTTGGACCCACAAAAGGTTGATAATGTTGGGACAGAGATGAGGCTCAATTGCACATGAATGGGGCTGGTGCCCGAGGCGGCCGCAAGCCATGTATAAAGTGGGCCTAAGTAACCATGGTGGTTCCTAGTTAACCTGAGTTTTGTACTCTCTTGCTTCAGTTACTTAACTCTGCTGACATCAATATCAGAAGTGGGAAGACTTTTGATACATATTGTACATGATTCTTCCTAACATCAACTCTAGTGAATATGGGCAATGTGAGTCCTTCTCCTGCGATAAAAAAACAACTACCCCAGGAACCCTTTATGTTCATGCTGACTCGACTAAAGTGAAGCAATGCAATGCTTCACCATTTCGGACTAGTTTCTGTCCTCCTACATCGCTGGTCTACTTTGTTTGGGATTTTGTTCCCTGTTTGCGAGTGTCTTTAATAAGTGGCAATTCCCTTTTGATTAGAGGATTGTTAATTCTCCACAGACTGTTTGGATGTGCAACCACTATCCGGTTGTTTGAATGCTTCTTTTTTTTGAGACAGAAGGCCAACCGGGCCAACGCCAAGATGAATTAAAAAAATAAGAAAACGCGCCCACACCAAGGGGAGGCGGGACCCCTCGGACGCGAAACACCGCCACGTAAGGAGAAACGAAAGAACCGACCCCACCAAGGACAACCCCCCGGACCCACCAAGCCAAGGACCCCCCCCCCCCCCACCCCACCGGCCAAGGACAACCCCCAAGCCACCAAAACAACCCACAAAGGGCCTTGCCCACCTAACTACGTTGCCTTTTCCAGTTCCACTTAATATGCAAATTGTGCCTTCTACAAAGAACGTTCCTATCACCCCAAGTTTTGTCAAAGCCTTGGAGCATGGCCGCCGCGGAGAAGCTGCTAATCTTGATTTGTTCAATCACCCGGTTCCAAGCCACTTTGGCGTAAATGATGAGTTCATCCCAGATCCTATGCTTGACCTTAGATTCATGCCATTGTTCATGGTTGAACACTCTATCATTACGTTCGATCCAAATGGTCCACATCGTAATGCCCCTAAGGAGGTGCCAAATCTTAACCTTTTTGCTGTACTTTTTAGGAATCCTTTCCCAAAAAAGTGCTTGTTTCCAATTGAAGCTATCATAATTGCCAGTTCTAACCCCGCAAAGTTCATGCATAATAAATGTAGCCTATCTCCATGCTCTCCTAGCTTGAATGCAGTCCCAAAATTTATGTTTAACCGACTCACTCGTGTTCGGGAGGCAAAAAACACATTGCTTGGAGATTGAAGCCGGCGCAATGCGAGCCCTCCACTCATTAACAATCCGGAAAAGAGGCCGCATTCCTTTGGTTGTTTGAATGCTTTGAACAACAGACTTTTGGCCATGAGCTGTAATAAAAAGGGAATGGTTTATCCCACTATTCTTGTTGGTCATACCCACTACCTTGTCTAACATTAGAGGGAGTGAATGGCAAATAAAGTGGCATTTTGACATGGTTTCTTTAAACCTCCATTTAAATGTGAACTATCCATGGAAAGACTGGGGTCTTACTCCTCCCCTGGTAAACTACTTGGGCTCCAACTGCAAGGATGTTCTTGATATGAATCCTTGATAACATGTCAGTATTATGAAGAGAACACTGAGTAATGAACCTGTTTCTTGAAATTCTGAATTGAAGTTTGATGTTCTATCTATACTTTGTCGGATGTAGAATGTATGTCGTGCTGGTGTACCAGATAAGGCCCTACCATTTATATACAGAACCATCTGATGTTTCTGTTAGAACTCTATACCATGATTGTGGGTTGAAATTAACAATATCTGTATCTTAGGGCCACTTCACACACAAGACTGAGAGCATGTGACCAGTACACTTCAAGCACCCTCATTGGTAGAAAAGGTGGAGCCGGTCCAAGTTCACTTCACACTACGCTTGAGGGATCAATGGAGTATGTGAATGCACGATGGATGTAAAGTCTACATGGATTCCTACATGGCATCAAATGGATCATGCTTCATGGTCACTTGGACTATTTCCAAAAACCACCTCTTGGAGGTAGGCCTAACACAAAACCGAGAGACCATGGCACTCCGAACGCTCACAACCGTTGATGTATTCTATGTTATCATGTGTGAGGACCCGAATGAATAGAAATTTGTTGAAATAGCATTTGGTTGAGGGCTCAGTCACATATGGCTTCATGAGGATCCGTGACCACAGTACATGATTTTGGAGGTGGTTGGGACGGCCTTTGGACACTTTCTTTTGGGCTCTCACAATTTCATGGTCACGGCTCTTGGCTCGTGTGTGAAGTGGCCCTAAGTTAGAGGAGGTTTGTTGCTGTCTCAATTTTGCATTAACAAAAGTTGGGTCGCACTTAAGATAAAGAAAGGAAAGCTCGTGGACCCGGCCATGGATGCACAGGCAGTGCGATGTGGCTTTAGCCAAACAGTCTAGTCACGTAGAATCTGCACTTTATTGTGGGGATTGAATTAAATGCAAATTTAACGAGGGTGATACACCAAATATTATAATTAGTGTCACTTACTATTTAAACTTACGAAACACTACACTGTTTTTTGCATTTAGTGTTAGCAACAGTAATTACGAACCACAACACTAAATGCCAGTGACGCCCTTAATGTTGCATACACTAAATGTCAACCTATACACTAATTGTGATCTAATGTAAAATTTGGCCATGTTCAGATTTTTACATCTCCACAATTAGTGTTATAATATTTTTATGTTTTGTGTTTTGTTGCCGCATGGTTGCACCACCACCATCTCTACCACCACTACATTACCAAATCCTTGATCGGCCACTATGTTTGCATAGGAAATTATCCATTGAATACAAGAAGTACACACATTTAACGCAGCCAAGGTAGAGAAGGTGGCGGCGCAGGGAACACTATTTGTCAAGTGGTTGGTAGATAGTGTTGCAGGTAAATGAATAGTAACAACATTAAATGTAACACAACACTAAATGCAAAAAAAAATGTACATTTGTTTACTGTATATCTCATATTCTACCAACGAATGTGGAATTGGTAATTTGGACACTATAGAACATTAGAAACTTTACTTGGTTAAAAGTTACATCAATAGTAAAAAGATATAGCACTGTGTAAATCCAAATAGTAAGTGACATTAAACTATCATATTTTAGTGTAGTCGCATGCCCACAAAATCAAGTTAGGTGTTTGAGTATGAGGATATTGTTCTTCACACAATAACAACGCATTGTCGACGCCAACAACAAGTAAGAGGTCATAAGATACCTAATGTTCTCTACACTTATCTAGAGTGTTGTCAAAGAAAAAACTCATGTCATCCATGTGTGGTACAGTACGATTCCATACGGCATTTGATTCTTCTTGCAATAGATGTAAGAGGACATGTTTGAAAGGTCAACACAGTTTGGACGATATGAAAAGTCAATAACGAATCATCTTACTAATTGCCAGTCTTAGTTAACAATGAAAGCTTATAATAAATATGAATATCGAAGTTTGAAATTATAACCGTATATGGAGAAGATGGAAGAGCAAACTATGAATTCATTGGAGCATAACCCTTAAGTAATCAACAAAAGCTTATACATATAAACTCCCCATGCAAAGTATTACAATAAAAATAATAATTTGATGAAAAGTAATTGATGAAAGGAGGGTATTTTTGTGGATGCAAAAAAATCATACAGAAAAAGTAAAGAAGAAGATATGGCTTGAAATTCAAAATTTAATAAAAACCTAAAAGATAAAAACAACTTATATTTTGAAATTTTTAATAAAATAAAAAGAAAGGAAAACATGGCTATTGAACAGATAAATCCAAAGCTCCCTTCCCTGGCCATGGGGTTCTATACGCATTACTTACAATCTTGTTGGGGTTGTGGGATGTGTGAGCACATGAACACATATGAGGACCGCTTCTACAGTGGATTGCTCTTGTGCATGCTCTTTTTCATACTCTTGCAGCTTGTTTGGAAATGTGTCCTACTCCTCCCTATGATATGTTCCGTTCCACAAGTTACATGTTGAGTCTTGGAAACTTTTTCATATAGCAAATCACAAATTTCTATGCAATAAACATAGACAATCTCTTTATAAGCACAAATCCACAAAGCAAGTGCTTATGACTACTTTGTCAAAGTAGAAGCCCTATGAAGGGTTGCTTTCCTCCTTGTTGTGATTAGGAAGTATAACCATATCATTACCATGTTGACAATTCTAATAAAGTCTTGGCCATTGACATTTATGAGCCAGGATTAATCTTCCTTTTCACTTCACTACCTAAGAGCATCACCACCCATGAATGAAGCTATATTGCAAAAGTTTAAACACAAAACAGAGATTCATCCAGGTTCAGTTTGGGTAGGAGGCATGTGCCCCACCCACAAACTCGCTTTTGAGTCCAACTTCAACGAGCACCCTCAAACCCAGTAATATTTTTACTAGGAAGAAAGTCTTGGAGGAGTATAATACTCTTGTCTTATTCTCGATTCATTGGAGTTCAAGTCATCTTGGTGCACTGAAAACTTGCTCCGTTTTGCAGGACAATCACTGCACTGAGGCTGCCCTTGGTGTTCAGTTCATCCAATTTTCATATGGGTGGGGCAATTCCAAACTGAACTGAACTACTCTACATCCGTTTTGCAGCTCAGTCCACTACTGGTGGCAATGCTCTAAGAACACACTTGAGATCTTGGTTGGGATAGAGTATGGTGGCCTCAAAACACTCTTATAGGAGCATTTTGTTTCTTCCGGATGTGTAGAGTGTGTAATAACCCATGGTCTATTTGCAGTGTACTACTACACTGTTTTTTGCATTTAGTGTTAGCAACAGTAATTACGAACCACAACACTAAATGCCAGTGACGCTCTTAATGTTGCATACACTAAATGCCAACCTATACACTAATTGTGAACTAATGTAAAATTTGGCCATGTTCAAATTTTTATATCTCCACAATTAGTGTTATAATATTTTTTATGTTTTGTGTTTTGTTGCCACATGGTTGCACCACCACCATCTCTACCGCCACTACATTACCAAATCCTTGATCGGCCACTATGTTTGCATAGGAAATTATCCATTGAATACAAGAAGTACATACAAACTGAAATTTTTTATTTATAAGAAATTCTGGAAACAAAAAAGACACATTTATCCTGCCCTAACATAGTCGGGCACATCTTGCCCTTGAAAGTATTGGAACACTATTTGTCAAGTGGTTGGTAGATAGTGTTGCAGGTTAATGAATAGTAACAACATTAAATGTAACACAACACTAAATGCAAAAAACAGTGTACTGTTTTACAGTTGCCCGATACTTCTGTTAGTTTTCACTCAGTGCGGTAATTTTGTTTGTTAACCAAGCCTGCTACAATTTGGTACATATTGTAGCCAGTATAGTAACGGACGGCAAGCTTAACCCAACTTATTCTAATGGGTGTTTGACTAAAGAGGGATGATCTGTCATTACGAAGGAGATATAGTTACCCTTAATGCGGTTCAGAAGAATGACTTGGTTGATTTGGTGAAATAGTGATCTAACCCACAGAATTTTATGCCAATATGAACATATGACCAGGAAAAATCAATGTTACAATGTAAACTAGAATTGACCAAACAAGATGATTATGCCATAGCTTGAAAAGAAGGGTTGTATGTTGTTTAATCCTATAAAAACTTGACTAAGGGTGTATGAATGGACTTATAATAACAAGATTATGGGCATGACAAGACCAATCAACTTTCTCTCCCTCCTTCTCTTGCTCCCCCCCCCCCAAACATTGTAGCTATATACATGTTTATGCAAATACAAAATGTGTATCAAAATATGTGTGTGTGTGTGTGTGATCATATGTAACAATTCTCCACAATTTCTATAAGATTTTGCATCTATTCTATAGTGGAACATTGCATACCCATGGAGAGGAAAAAGAGTATGTGAGGATAACAAAATGTGGAAACTATGTAAGTGTTTCAACAAATTTTGATAATTATATAGATTTTTATTCTCAATTATGTGTCATATTATATTATCACTAAGAAAATTATTACATTAGATTAATAGAATTGATTTGGAGTAATCACTTTATACACACTAGGTATCAATGATTACGAGACTATTAAACACTGACCTTTTGAAAGTGTGTGATGTGGTCTCCACAACATTTTATGATTATAAGAGTTTAAAATTATGTTTCATACTAGTTATACATGTGCACCCTTATATACATATCTGATCAAAGTTGCTTGTGCCTAGAAATTAAGATGATCACCAACTACAAATTTGTTGTGGGGTTTAAAAAAATATTTTTGTGAATAGAATATGAACAACAATTTGTTGATATGACCACATGCACTCGTAATACGTTCTAAGGAAACAAACATGAAGAGTATTGGTTTAAAAGAATCTCTCTCTCTCTCTCTCTCTCTCTCTCTGATCAAATTCCTGGAAGTCATGTGTGAGGGCTATGGCTTCAAAGCGACCATGAGAAACTTGGAACATTATACTACTACATTTTTATGATATTTATTGTAGCATACACAGTTTATTAAGTGTTGAATTCTCTATGATCCTAGAGAATGCTATGTCCACACTTCACTAATTGCCAATAGAAGTGCAAGAATTCAAATATCTTTCAAACCCTTTGACATATAATCTAAGAAGTTGGAAATGAGGAATGAAGTTACAAGTGACATGAGAGCATATCACACATTGTACACCAAATACTAACACAATGGGGTGCTAAATCGGGTAACATTATTTTAAAGGGGAGTAATCTCATTATATGTCCCACATGTTCACTCTATATGAGCTTCATAAACCATGGGTCTCGTGATCAAAACTAATAGTTTACAATACACAAGGCTTTGCGTAAAAATAATTGAAGCTAAGATTCTATTTTGGTCAAAGATTGTGAGGTATTGATAGTTGATTCTCTTATAAAGGAGTTGAAAGTTGGGCCGCAATAAACCCAAGCTATGTTGGCATGGAAGAGCTTTCTAGACCCCGCAAGCAGTACAATAGCAGTTGGGCTTGACGTGTGGATCCAACTCCCGGGTTAAACCCAACATTGCCCCGTTGCAAGGCCTTGTATTGATGACAAGTGATCATGCTTTTACAACTTGAGGTTGATCCACATCCAACACATGTGGGAGCTCTAACTGTGTTTATATTTTACATTAAACTATCATATTATAGATATGCTTAATATAATCTATTTATATTCATCAAAAAAATACAAAATAATGCTAATAGTTTATGTATGTATGTATGTACATTTATATATTTATATTATTGATTCCATCAATGCAAACCAAGATAAAATTTCTAAACTCACTTTGAGTCGGGACCTACTTCAATTGGAACATTTTGAGGATTGAAGTAGCCTATGTAAGGTACATAAGACGAAACACTAAGGTACATATACCCAACACCTTCCACCGCACTCAAACATTTAGGGGCTTCAAGTGTATGATATTGATAAACTATGTAGGTTTTGATTGTGTGTTAGTTTTGGACTAGATAATCAAACAAGAGGAGAGTGGATGACGATCCATGAGAGCAATGCATCATTTACCTTTTCAAGGTGGTTATGAGTCATAACTAATCAACTGATGGTGTGAGCCCAAATTGATGTCCACATGTGTTGTTAACACTTGTAAAACATTACAAGTAGTGTTTTGTTGATTTATGATTATTCACAAAAATATAAAAAGAGTGAAGCTTGAAGAAAACTAAGTTTGAAGCATTAGGCTTGTGTGGAGTGGATTTAAGTAGTATGAGGACATACCTTGGTAAAGTGTGGTAGGTAGAAAGCCAAGGTTAGTTAAATGTTTGAATTAGGATCTTTGTTGATCATTTGAGGGAGGAAGGCTTAGGAGATAAGATGAGAGCCTACAAAGTAGGAGGAGATTTCGAAGGCTTATCGTGAGCCTTGAGGGTGCTCACCCCCTCAAACTCACTATATAATCCCTCATTCTTCCCTCACTCACTTTTTTTTTTCTTCGTGCTCCTTGGCACCCCACGTGTTATAAGTGTGGGTGTATGGAAGCAAGATAGGAGCACATGTGTGTGCATAGTTTTGAAATTAGGAGCCAAGGCTAATTAGCCTTGAAGAGGGCTTGACCTCTTGTTAGCATTAGTTTGGGTGTGAATGATTTTAATATAATTTATGGCTTCAAGTTGTAGTACTTGAGTTCATATTTCTTGGATATATGTGTTTGCTAAGTGTCATCATAACTATTCCACTCGGGCTAGGAGGAAATCGAAGGGTGGAGTACTTTTGGTGACACGTTGCCGGAACACGAGTTGGTAAATGAGAGGGTCCTTTGAGTAGTCTAGGTTGTAAGGGACATAACTTCCGAGCAGAAGAAGATACTTTGTTGAAATTTAGAGGGTTAGTAAACAACTTGTTTATATGAACATGGTCAAAATCTGAGGATGTTTGGAGTATTGGAACAGCAGTTATGACATTCTGAACTTTGCCTACATTTTCGAGCTGAAATGGGCATAACTCCTGGACAGAGGCTTAGAAATGCATGAAATTTTGAGAGATGCTTTGTTCTTAGGTTTTCTAGTTGTGGTACAAATTTCAAGTCATTCCGAGTAGATGAAAAGGAGATATATCATTCTGAAGTGTTTTCAAGAGTTGGTAAATGAGAGGGTCCTTTGAGTAGTCTAGGTTGTAAGGAGCATAACTTCCGAGTAGAAGAAGATACTTTGTTGAAATTTAAAGTGTTAGTAAACAACTTGTTTATATGAACATGGTCAAAATCTGAGGATGTTTGGAGTACTGGAGCAGCAGTTATGACATTCTGAACTTTGCCTACATTTTCGAGCTGAAATGGGCATAACTCCTGGACAGAGGCTTGGAAACGCATGAAATTTTGAGGGATGCTTTGTTCCTAGGTTTTCTAGTTGTGGTACAAATTTCAAGTTATTCCGAGTAGATGAGAAGGAGATATATCATTCTGAAGTGTTTTCAAGAGTTGCAGACTAAAAAGGCCATAACGTTTTGGCAGAAAGTGAAAATAGTTTGAAATTTCAGGGGGTCATAAAAATTTAGTTTTTGTGATTGCTCCCAAAATTTGAAGTTCTTTGGAGCCCGTGGGAGGAAATTATGACATTATGAAATCTGGGTAGACTGACACACCAAAATGGTCATAACTGTCGGACAGAAAATGGGATAGGCTCACAAATTGGTGAGATATTTTTTTGCTTTGTCTCCCTAGTTACAGATAAAATTTCAGGACATTCCGAGAAGTAATGGGAAAGTTACACTATTTTGAAATTTGTTCTGGATGTAGCCTTGGGGGTTAAATCATAAGTCATTAACGTTGTGTATATTCCAAAGGCATATTGGAATGATACATTGAGTTACTAAGGAAGAAGTTTGCTAAGTGTCATCAATACTATTCCACTCGGGCTAGGACGAAATCGAAGGGTGGAGTACTTTTAGTGACAGATGGACATAATATGAGAATTATGGATGATCTCACACCTTTATAAAGAGCAAAAGGAAAGAAAAAAACGAACGAGTCTTGATAGCCCATATACCCTTGGATGAGCGATTGGTAATGGGTATGTCTACCTTCAATATCATCAACATTGTACTTCATCCACCTAATTGTCGGATGCTCTCTCACATTTTCTCCCCTCATCCATCCAAACGAAACGGAGAAGGCCGAGGGACACATCCATGTGAATGATTCCTACCAAGATGGACCTTATGCAAGGATGAACTTGGGATCTGAACCGTTGAAGGAGCAGAAGAGTGAGGACAAAGTTTTGGGAACTTCGTTGGGAACTATGTTCCCACTCTCATGCTCCCGGTTCCCAACTTTCTTTTTAATAAATACAATCAAACTTTGATGCTAGGCAACAACACTGGTAAGTGTGCTCATGGTTGACACAAGTTGGTTCACATCAATGGGTGCGCAAAGACCCAAATTCGAACCTAGTTATGGACATTCACATACATGTTTTATTTTATTTTAATATGAACCTTCAACATGCTAAGGGCCACTTCACACACAAGACTGAGAGCCCGTGACCATTACACTTCAAGCACTCTCATTGGTGGAGAAGGCGGAGCCGGTCCAAGTTCGCTTCACACTACGCTTGAGGGACCAACGGAGTATGTGAATGCAAGATGGATGTAAGGTCTACATGGATTCCTACATGGCATCGAATGGATCATGTTTCATGGTCACTTGGACTATCTTCAAAAACCACCTCTTGGAGGTAGGTCTAACACAAAACCGGGAGACCATGGCACTCCGAACATTCACAATTGTTGATTTATTCTATTTTATCATGTGTGAGGACCGGCATGAACAAAAATTCATTGAAACAACATTTGGTTGAGGGCCCGGTCACATATGACTTCACACTACACTTGAGGATCCGTGACCACACTACATGATGTTGGAGGTGTGTTGGGACGGCCTTTGGACACTTTCTTTTGGGCTCTCACAATTTCATGGTCGCAGCTCTTGGCTCGTGTGTGAAGTGGCTCTAAGCACTCAAGTCAATGGCGATTGGGAACAAGTTTGGATGAATTAGGGAAGGCAACCACCGATCTCACCATCGGTTCCAAATCAGCCAGGGCCCCAAGTCCGTCTTTGCGTGGGCCGGCTTCGGTAGGAGCCAGGGACTAAGGGCACATGTTTCATCACTTGGGCGCCAGGTGTGATGATGAGAATGGGCCTCGAATGGTTGATGAGCTGAGGTGGCGCCGATGTGGATGCGAGTATTTTATGATAATTAATGGTGTATTTAATTCGAGGGCTTCCAACAAGACAAGCATGTGTGGGCAGGCAGGCGGAGCATGTCCGAATGTGAAGACAACCACAAGAGGACGACGGGCTGTGGCTGCTGCCTAAATAATTGGCATTCGGGCCCAGCCGGAACACTACAAATCAACTAATATGGTGGGGTCCACCCACATCACTGCCATTATTATTATTATTATTATTATTATTTCCCCACCTGTGTGCTTGGAAAGAAGTTGATTCGTAGTGTTTAGGGTCCACCCACATCACCTAATTAGGTGATCTAAATTGATTATCCAAATCGGTGCGTGTCACTATTCGGAGTTGTGTAGGGAAATAAAGTCTCACTCAAGAGTTCAATCTTTACTAGCCAAATTTCAATAGGTTGTTCGGTCATTATAGAAGATAAATGACTTTGCTTGGTACATTGTTAGATTCTCAATGAATAGTTATAACACTGCGTAACTCTGAACAATACCATGCAATAATTTGGATAATTGATGTAGCTAGCTTATGAGTTAGTGAAGATCGGCTACCCATAATGCTAGATAGTTGAAATCATGGTCACACAACCCACACCACCTGCCTAGGAGAATAAGTTAACAATATGAGTTAGTCGGAATCGACTAACTAATGTGCTAGTGAACCAATCTCATGCCCACACCCACCGGTTACAACTAACCTAAGGTTAATCAACTGAAGAGAGGAGTTAAGGTTGAGCAGACAAAGTTAACACCATTTTAATTAAAATGAGACAATTTGGCCTTTTTGAGACAAAAAATTAAGGTGAACTTTCGAGGCACCTTAAAGGAAATTTAAGGTGAAATCCAAGGGGAACTTTGTTCCCATAAGCCAAGTTCCAATGGGGTACATAGTGGGTACATGATAAAGTACCAAAAGTTCCCTACAAGTGTTCCCCCACCACGTTCACATCCTCCGCAATTTATTCACCTTAATGTACACTATTAAGGTGATTGGCAAAATGAGACTTTGAAAAGTCTCATTTTAATTAAAATGGTGTTAGTTTTCTCAATTTGCCCAAGTTTTGAACATCACACTAATTATGAACATTATGATTTTTGCGGCCCACACCAGTTGTGTTTCATTATGACACAACATAAAACAAAATATTTTTAATTAAATATCATTATTTATTTACATTTGAAAATTGGAAATGATCATATAATACTCTTTTCATCAAAACACTATTTTTATAATTTGAAATGTATGCTAATTAAGGTTGACGTAAGACATAGTGTGGCCCACCTCGTAGTGGAACGAAGAGATGGGAAATGAGATGCGGGCATTCAAGAAAAGCAAAAAACTAGGGGTAATCATTGGTAAAAAGTTACTTAGCATTTGGGGAGTTGCAGACGAGTTAAAATTCCTTCACAAAAACACGCTCCAAAAAGTTAGCTAACTCCCATTTTAATTACTTTTATTCAATCCTAAATGTTAACTAGGTGTTGTAGACGTGACATTAACTAGTTGTTGCATTAAATAGGTTAGCTACCTCATATGTTAGTTAACTAATTTGAAGGCCGCTCACTCTAACGAAAGCGTTAAGAGGAAGTGCGAGTGGACCCCCTTGTGTATAAATAAGCTTCTTCCCAAGCACAAGCTGACCAAGGGCATTAGAGGCTGATCTGTGGCCATTGGATGGAAGCTCTGCAATCCCCAGAAACAAATGGGCTTGGAGGGGGGGGGGCGACTTTAAGCTATGGTTTAATGAGCCCCCCTATTAGCCACGTGGAAGCGCCCCAATGGAGCGGCTAAAGGACCAATGGGGGGGCGGCACTCCCCAACGATGATGGAGTGAGGGGAAAGGGAGGAAGAAAAAGTCTCTTTGTCATGTGGACTGACAAAGTGGAAATTCTTGAAATCTTGGAACAAGGCCTAGCTAGCTAGCTAGCTAGGGGGTCAAGCTTGCTTTTGTGTTTAAGGGGGTTATTTA
Source organism: Polytrichum formosum (assembly GCA_964035585.1). Lineage (NCBI taxonomy): Eukaryota > Viridiplantae > Streptophyta > Polytrichopsida > Polytrichales > Polytrichaceae > Polytrichum > Polytrichum formosum. Next base: position 21,405,923 of record OZ037940.1, on the reverse strand, counting down.
CTAGGGGCATGGGGGCCCATTTATGGGGCCTAGGAGCCACGTTCCCTGCGGTGGGATTGGGTTGGTGTCAGTCCCTAGATCTTTACTCCTTATGCCCTACTCCTAGCCCCCACATAATGGTGGTTGCAAGGGGGTATATATGTATCCCCTCAAAAGATCTCACTCTACATTATACTCTCATTTAGAGGGGTAACTTGTTTAGAATTTTGAACCCAAACCCCCCCCCAAATGCATCCCCATCTAAGGTATGTGGGTGTTTATGTGGTTTGTTTTCCCATCTCCAACTTCTACCTATTAGATTTACATAGCAACACGCGTGTTGCATTGCCATGTCAACGACGAAACATTTGCAAAAACCAGCTTGGAAATTGGACCTCCCTTGATTTAGTTATGGTTATTGGAAGTGTATGTTTGTTTGTTGGTTCCTTAGTTGGTCCTCCCGATTGTGTGTCGCTATTGAGTGTAGAGTAGTCATGGATATTTGAAGTTGTAGTCCACTCTCTTTCGAACATGTGTCTTTATGATGTTTGCTCTTTGATCCTCACTAAACCACATACCAACCAAATATAGGGGTTTGATTAAAAAAAAGGGCTAATTAAGGCACCTCTACCTGAAGACCCTAACCCTTGCTAAAGGTGGGTTGCGACTACGTAGGGTCCGGGTCCACAACACCCCTTATTGAGGATGGGTTTACACTAGGGACATAGACTGAAGAAACTCCAAGATCAAGCGATCTTATTGGTTGTGAGAGATTTTTATGGAATCCAAGGAGTTCATTTTAGGGTTTGGGTCCCAAAGTATGAAATAACGAAGTGGCGCTAACAGAGTTATCCACAAAGTAGTCCCATACCTTTGAGTTAGTTTTGAGAACTAACTCTTAGTCACTCAAGTTTTCTTAATGCTTAAAGTATCATACACACAAAGTGGTGTTGTGCCATTAAAACCCAACTTTCTAGGTTGTCCTACTAGGACGGGTGGGCCAAGCTGGCGTTGCATGGGCTGATCCGGGATTTAGGACAACGGAGTTCCATGCGCATACCCTATGTTTAGATCCTGAGATTATCTCAAAGTTTTTGAGATGACAAGAGGAGGCCCCAAAAAAGTTTCACCCAACTTTCAAAACAAGCTCTGATGCATGACAAGCTAGCAAGATATCAATAGAATTTTCTTTCTCAAAGAAGCACCAAACCCCATGGTTTCGTCCCTCTTCGAGAGAGACCTTACAGATAACTCCAATGTAACATCACTTCTCCACCAAAAGATGAACAGTCTCCACCCCCCAAACAAACACCTCCTCCGAATACATTTGAGAAAACGATCTTGAACCCCGAAAGTAAAGTCCATTAAAGAGGTGTTTTGGAGCCAAAGTTTCTTGGAGCCGGACCCTAACGTAAACCCGGCCAGCTGTACCCCCTCCCCCTTCGGCTGGGCTGTACAACCAACAAAGATTTCAATCTGCTTCTGGCTCTGGCTTTCTGACTCTGGGCCCCTGCTGTGTCTTTTTGCACACCTAATTCCTTGCTTGCGTTCCCCAACTAAGTGCCTGTTCCCTTGGCCAAGGCAACGACAGGGTTCACATGCAGTTTCGAAAGTGCTCAGGGCTCTCTCATGTAGGAGTAGCCCACTCTACACGCAACGTCACGACAAAAGAGAAGGAGCCCGGTCATCTGCTTCGCCGCTCCCATCATCATCATTCTCGTTGCCTCCTATGCGGACGGAAGGGAGGGCGGTGAAAATAGCGAATTTAATATTAGCGGTGGAGGCGAGCGTGAGACACGGAGAATCTTTGGGTTCATCAATGATGAACGAATGGATGATGGATGGATGTGTTTCATCCATCATCGTGAACGGCTTCCGTCCCGGATTGCCATGTGCAATTAGGTTGCCTTTGCGGATCGGTTGCCTCTTCTTTGCCCATGCAAATTACATTGGATCATTGCATAGTCGTCTTTTATAGCAACTACGATAGAAACTTAATGAGTGTAGTTTGTTAGTATGGTAGTATATGCTCGATATGGTGTGTAATGTCGATAAATTAGTGTGGGGCAAGGGAATTGCACATATCAATGTAGCTAATGATTCCTACATTCAGAAACGATGTGGAAAACAAAATGTGATGTTTGAAAGTGGATTCCTCGATGTTTTTAACATAGGTACATGGGTCTTTAAATTGTGCGGTCACTTGTATTTTGTGGTAACTTGTAGCGATTATGGCAAACATTATTAGCGACACTGATAACAAGGAATCCACACTTAAAACATTAGGCATGATTCAGTGGGTGCACATTTATTTACAAACCCACACTATATGACATCAAATGTTCAAGCAAGAATTGATGATGTCTCCTTCATATCTTGCTTGTTCTCCACACATAATGAATATGTATTGTAGGGCTTCCTATATTCTTCTAAAGACACCAAGATCGCCTGCCAACACTCAACCATTTGGTCGAAGTGACTATTCGAAGATCAACTACATTTACCTTTAAGAAAGACATGCATGTTTGTATTTGATGCATTCTCTTGGAGGGGGGGGGCACTAGTGAAAAATGTAGGAACTATGTGCGATAAAATATAGGGTCTCATATATTGATTATGGGTAAAACTTGTAAAATAATTACATATGTTATAGGGTGCTCTAAGTGTGCAAAACATTATTAGATGTAATATAGCATTTAACATAATATCATAAAATTGCCTAAGTGGCACATAGAAAATACCATGGAAAGAAAGGGCTAGATATGAAAAATCGTATGACTTGCACTTTATTTATGGGGAATGGATTGGTGATTTTGTGAAGTTGTGTAAAGCATTTGCTAAGGGGAGGCAACAATCACTATCAAGGGAAATGAAATTGCAATCCTTTGACTACTCTCAAAGTGGGAGTGTTGAAGGTAGAGCATTTGATTGCTCGTAGTCATATGATGGTCATTGTTAGAGGTTCTAGAGTGAACAAGGTTTGAATTCATCCATATGGTTTGTGAGAAGCGGGAGTTGAGATATCCCATATGCATTGTATAAACCAAAGAGCAAAAATGCTATAAAAGGCAAGGCCAGGGGTGAGGGTGACCATCTCACTCCAAGCATTGTTCATATGCCTTTCATGTATATGCATTTGCTTGTGCAATATGATCTCTAGTTTTATTGTGCTTCAATACAAGGAAAATCTCAAAAATATCATTAGCATCCTGCTAATATCTATTCCAATTGATAAAAGGGTGGATTAAACCCAAGGCCTTAACCTGGATCCCATGGGCACTCTAATGTTGAGTTACCTAAGGCCATGATAGTTCTTGGACAGGTGAGTTTCCTAGCACTTTATTTATGGTGCATCCTACCACACGTGATCCATCCAATCATAGTGGGGGTGCCCAGGTGAACTGGATATTTTGAACCAACCATGTGGGACCCTAGGGGCTTGCCCTTGGAGGAAACATGTGCCAACCGGCTTGTTCGCGCCTGTTCAAGGTGTTTACATTCCAAAACAGGCAGTAGTCATTGGGAGTTCTCTAATTCGTGTGATGCCCTTTTTGGGGTTACATCAAAATCTAGATCAACTCGAACATGAACCAACACCATAATTCACGCCAGTGGCGACATCGGAGTTGTCTTTCCAAATGATGGGACTTTTATCTATGACATAAAAATATTTGCCGTAATTGTCAAGAACATAGACATATAAAACCCTGTCACCCATTCTATATCCATCTACAAACTCATTCCCCAACACTTGGGTGTCAATTTTGAGAATGGGATAAACCAATGGCAATGACACCATACGACAAACATGGACAAAGATATGTAAGTTTTCCTTAGACTTCATGTTTTTCCTATTTTCTTTTTCTTGGCACAAATCGAGAAATTTAATTGCAAGGTAACCCAAAAATACAACCAACCCGGGCGAGCCAGCGCAAGTTGCGCAACCCGAGTGGAAATCAAGAAATAATGCTCATCCGCAATCTATCCATCCAAGTGACAACTAAATTACTCTGAGTCACAATAAGGTTTTTGACCCCCCACGTAGAGTCGAATTCGTTAAGGACGTCTTGGTAGGCCATATCCGGGGCCTCTTCCAAATCCTTGAGCGTCCGTTTCCACTCAATCCTACCATAATCCTGCAGGGCATCCCAAATGACTTGACGTGTTTTCTCAATGGACCATTGCAAATTGTTGCACTTGATGTCCATCTACAATGCTACTTTTATCACCATGTATGGTCTCTTGAAAACCTCAACATTATCATCACTTGAGATATCATCCTGCCGAAGAGTCCCTCATTCTTGCAACTAAAATCAAGAACGAATTAAATTAAATTAAATTAAATTAAACATCAAAGGGGGCCTTAAAAAACACTTGAAATGAATATCTTATATATGAGACACTCATTTTTGTTTTTTGTTTTGTTTTAGGAGCACCCCCCTCCTCCCTTGCCCCTTTTCAAATTTTGCAGTAGTTGTGTAGGGCGAGGAGCTACAAACTCAACCCTTTCACCCTGGGGGCTGGACTCTTCATTGGAGACCTACCTAATATGCGTGGGTCATTATGAAATTAAACCCCCTATATGCGGGAACTTTATGGAGAAAACAAATGTATACGTATTAAAGGCATGCTAGAAAATGGATTCATGTATTTATACCAAGCTTTTCAATCGAATATGATTTAGTTTTCTTACTTTGATTCATTATTAAATATCTCTTAGTTTCTTAACTTTGAATGAATATCTAATTTCTTTTAGTCTCTCAACATTCTCTTTGATATAACTTACTCATAAATATTTCTTTTGATTTTAAACCTCTTTTAGTCTAAAAAACAAAACAAAGCATAATAACGCAACATGACACAAAACAAAACAATACAACACAAAACAACACAAACCAACACATCACATCATATCACAAAACAACACAACACAAAACAAAATATGAAGATGAACTAACTATTGACAACTCCACCACATCTGAATTAATTTTTCCATCTACTCAAAATTATATGATGGGATTTTTTTTGTTCTAATTTTTTTTGATACCCTAACCTAGGCTCATATATTACATAAAGTGTGAAATTGTAGTTGTACTATATTCTAACATAATACCATAACTTGAAGTTTAGGATTATAGGCACAATAAGTAAAGGTATCAACCAATAGGATATGTCACAATCCATAGTATATATATATATGTAAGTTACTCAAATGGTTTGGATATCAATTGTCACACATGGTTTCAGTTAATACCCTAACCCATGTATTTTAGAAGTCAATGATGTTAAATATGTCATAATATTGGACTATATGTGTCAATAAAAATTAAATAACATCATTGTCTTTAAAGTCCTATATCCTTCACAAATTCTAAATCTCACAATATTAGAAGTAATTTTGAGATGTCTACATGATGAGACAAATGAAAGAGGACTCTGATGTCGTCAGTAGCATGAATTAAGGGGTTGCTTTATTTTCAAGTTGATCTAAGTATATTTGTTATTTCCAAAACGGACATTATAAAAATGACAAGGTTTGAGCCTTACATTATCATAAAATAACAAATAAGAGAAAATTCTATGAACTTGTGTTCATGACCTATAAATGTAAGCCTAAACCATTGAACCTTGAGTTTTGTTTGTTAGTTATAAGATGTGAAATGCACGTGTGATATATAAATATATATATATATAATTTAGTTATAAAAAAAGTTGTTATCATTATTAGTTTGAGGCGGGTGAAACATATTGAGGGAATCACAAATTTTTGTCCCCAACCAACAAGACTTTGTAACTTTTACCAATTAGGTCACATCAATTAAATTAATAATTAAGAAAAATCAGTTAAAGAAAAACCAATCCAAAGGTAAAGGAGTATATAATAAGAGTGTGTCTTTCATTCGTCCAAACTTTAAAGACTAATTTGTACAATGAAAACTTCTTATTCTAGTTGATTTGACATACAAAATTAGCTTCAAAGACCCAAAGTAATGTATCGTACATAGGCCACTAACCGTGCACATTTGACTTTGATGTTTTATTTTTTGAGGTGGGTAGCAAAATTTTCCAAATTTGGTATTTGAATTAAATTAATGGCTCACTTAATATTAGTGTTGAAAAGTAAAATGGAAATGTTTATTGAAAAATCATGACCTTTTCATAGTTCTTTATACAACTGTATTGGGCATTGGAAATTAACTACCTTAACCACTAACCGTGCACTATCAATGTTCATTCAACTTATTTAAATCTTTAAACATCTTTATTTCCATCTAAACATCTAAAGCTGGTCTCTCTTAAGTTTAAACTCAAGAAACACCAAGACCATGATGAGTGGCGATTTATGCATCAGCTTCAGAATAGAAAAATTGAACATGTCTCTGTTTGTAAGACAAGTATCATCAATGTTTTGTGAAGTCTTCACGGGAATGTTTGTTTCATAATGGATAAAAAGCAACTGAGAAAAGTCCAAACCGTGACTGAAACTTTCTACATCAACGAAGCGCTCATAATCAATGGCTATACGACCTCCTCCACCACCACCGCGCCCTGTCCCTCCAGAGGCTGAGATCTTTCCTCCCTCCCCTAATCTGCAACCCCATCAAGATGCATTTTGTAAGCAAGCACTATCAATCCCCTGAACAAACGCAACATCCTTGGAAGAAGACGATGCAGAGATTAATGCCGGAAAGCTCAAGAATCAACCATTACTCAAGAAGTGCATTGCTCATGGAAGTGGCACCCAATCAAGTTTGATAACATACTGGATAAAGAAGAAGAAGCACAGACACACTTCCGTAAGACCATGAGCCACTAGCGCGGACTACTTCCTTTGGTCGGCATTTACAATGTTCTCGCAACTTCTGCACAGCTTGAGGAGGTAGCAAGAACTACTAGTAAAGTGCACGGTTAGTGGCTGTGAGCGGTAAGTGGCCTATGTACGATAGGGTGATCCATTGAGATGAATTAAGTACGTGCATGAGGTTTCAAAATACAATAGTCTATGAAGACGATGATGAATTATGGATATTTGCATGATAATAACTTGTACAAATTATGAAGAGAAGCGTTTCCTACATGTTAAGATTATTCACTCTTATGATGAGATTAAAAGATGGATTGATGTTTATGCATGAGTAACTCACACAAATGTTGGAGGCAACACAAAGAGATTATTTGTCACATTGTAACGAAATTACTCCACGAGACTTATGGGATAAATCATAAATTTATACATGAGTAACTTACACAAAGTTGGGGGTAGCATAAAAGTGTCTTTTGTTACATGCAAAGACAAGTTCACTCTTTGAGTTATAGGATAAATTGTAGATTCATCCATAAGTAACTTACACAAACGTTGAAGGGAACTTCAAATTTTTTATCATATGCATAGAAAAGTTTACTCTATGATGGTTATGGGGTTTAAAGTGTAAATTTATCCATGAGGGGCTTGGAGGGAACTCAAAGGGATTATGTGTCACATAAAGAAATTACTCCGTGAGGCTTATGGGATAGATCCTAAATCTACACATGAGTAACTTACATAAATGTTGGAGGTAACACAAAAATATTGTTTGTCACATAGAAAGCAAATTACTCAATGAAGGTGATGGGGGTAAATGTTAAATTTGTCCATGAGTAACTTACACAAAAATTGGAGGTAACATAAAGCGTCTTTTATTAGATACGAAGAAAGAATCACTCTTTGAGGATTTGGGATAAATTGTAGATTCATCCATGAGTAACTTACACAAACGTTGGAGGTAACACAAAGGATTCTTTGTCACGTGCAAAGAAAAGTTTACTCTATGACGGTTATTATGGGATAGATCGGGAATTTATGCATGAGTAACTTACGCAAAAGTTGGCGGGACTTAAAAGTGTTTTTTGTCACATTCATTGAAAATTAAGTGATCATAAATACACAAATAGGTAAATACCTTTTCACTTGGGGCTAGACAACCTCAAAAGGACCTTCAAGAGTCAACGAAACCAATTCTCAAATTAAGAAGCACTACAATTCAAAAACCGACTATGGAGTAGAAGTTGGAATGGGCGGAACAACCACTAGAGTCCAAAATTTGATGTTGAAAAGAAACTAAAATCAACATACTTGTAATATCAACACATCGTGTTGCTTTAGATGGTTGAGGGGTCCATTTGCATTGATAATCCCCCTCTTCCTAGTAGTGATTTAAGTATATTTGAACAAACCGATTGTCCGAAAATAATATGGGATGTGCACTTGTGGGGACAAAAACATGAAACGGTAACACAACAACCACAAGTTTAAATGTTTGTATTCCATGTTCGTCAACCACCATATTTGTGTAGTTTTGCGATTTAGTGTATGCCATATTGGCAGTTGGAATTGTCCAAAATTCATGCATAAATCCAAATATACATAAATCATAGGTACACCATTTATGGTATTTATTTTCACTTACTATTCCAAGTTACACAATGCTATTAATTTTTTATTTATTAATGCATGTCTTTACCAAGTACAACACATTAATGTTCTATATTGTCCAAACAACCAATTTGACTTTTTTTGGAAAAAAATTTATGAGGCCTATAGTAAATAGTTATAGAATTGCGTTAATTCCCCCAAAAAAGTGACATTATATACCATAAATAGTATAGAGGACAAAAATTTGGTCCCCCTCCAAATGCAAGTGTGTGCTAATTCTCCGCAAAAAACAAAAGCCAATGGCTCACACGATTGCAGCCTGGAAAGTGAAGTTTGGGGGTGGGGGGGGGACTTGACCGCCTCTCTTTATGGGAACCCGAAGATTGACTTTCATTCAAGTGCAAAAAAAAACTTGATTTCCATAAACGTATTGGTCTATACCTGAGATTGTTTTATTTTACATCGTGGGTTTTTTCTTTTTTCTTTTTTCTTGGGTGGTTTTCCTCAATGATGCCATATTCTTATTATTCAAACCTTGCATGAAGTTCTCATACTTTTTTTAATTTATTTTCATATTTCTAGCATCTCAAGACATAAAACTCAATCAACCTAGTCATGTAACATTCAAAATGGAAGTTAGTGCAAGAACGATCACATTCTAACTTGCATGTTGAACAACAAGCAAATCTACTCTCTCATATGTTGGGCCCCTTCAGGTAAATGGGGATGTGATTCAATTGCTTTTCTTGATTAAAGACCTATATTTGATTGGTTTGTGGTTTGGAGAGGGTCAAAAAACAAACACCATAAAGATACATGTTTAAAAGAGATTGGACTATGTCTTCAAAAATTTATTAATTACTTCACACTCAATAGTGAACACAATTGGGAGGACCTGCGTATTCAGTTTAGAAATCAACTGACACGCACTTTCAATTTCCATAACCAAATCAGGGAAGGTCCGATTCCCAATCAAATTGTTATTGATGATGCTTCATCATAGATTTTCTATTGCAACACAAGTTTCGTTATGTAGACCTAACGGGTAGAAGTTAGAGAACATGGCAAACGAATTGAATAACACCCACATATCTTCCTCCACATGGATGTACTCGGCCATGAAAATGCTTGAAGATATTGACGTAAGCTTCGTTGAAGTCGGCCACCTCTATTTGCTTTGCCGGAATGGTTGGCACATGGAAGTATGCCCTAAGAGTGGAGAGAGATAAGTAGATAGCAATGGAGATGCTCCAACAAAAATGCATTTTCATCCCGAGAGAGGCCCATACTTACAAGGCATACCGTCAAGAACTTGATGATAATTATTTTTGTCCCTTCTTCTCGGTGTGCAATTAAGATCCTAGAGGTGAGGAAACAAGGTACATATATAGTACCGTGGACTTAACTATACGCGGATTCCAAAATGCTTCACTTGAATTGAAAATGTCTCATATGCACGGCAAACATTCCAAAAACCATTGCACATAGGTTTTGGGACTATGGGGTGGCCCAAAGAGCTTGGGATTTTTCCACCGGCATTGTTAACAGTCCAAGGTCGGGACAAAAGGGACCTTGGAAACCACTTGACGAGCAACATGGGATCTTTGAGAAGAAAATCCCCAAAGCTCTCAACAAACTTTCTAGCATTTGGTTTCTACTTAGAAGGATCACAATGTGGGCCAATTGGGTAGAGAGAAATGATCTCACATTCAATAACAATAGATGGGATGCCAACAATTCTAAACAAATGATGTGGGAAAGCCTTCTTGAGTATGCTACATTTGCTTGGGACACTACTCATAAGAGACAGACAAGGGTGACAATTTATGATGATGTACTTAACATCTAAGACAACACCTAGGGAGGGAATGAACTTCTCTACCATAGGGACAACACTAGAACCATGCATTGGAACATTCAAACAACTAATGTGGGCTTAGTCAATCATATTAGGTTTTTACTAGGGACAGGATGTTGTGGTTTCACCGGAAGCACCCAAGAGAGCTTGCAAAAAACTACAAAAATGCTTCACTTGAATTGTGCATGTTGCATTGTTTGGGCTGGGGTGAACCAACCCGTACGTTGGTTCCTTGGTGGCAAGGGTTTAGGGATTTGGGCGAACCAACCCATACACCCGTTCCTTGTTGGATGCCTAAACCCTTGCCTCCAAGGAACCAGTGTATGGGTTGTTTTGCCCCAGCCGGGTTTAGGCATCCAACAAGGTACGAGTGTATGGGTTGGTTCGCCCAAATCCATTGTCTGGTACAAAATTATAACCCCGGCTGACGTGAGTCCCCAAGTTAAGTGGGAATCTTGAAGGGGGGATTGGAGTTTGGGATATATAGTGCATTCCAAAACACGCAGTTATTCCTGTCTGGGGGTTTAAATTTTCAGCCTCACAATTGTAGGGTGGACTTGCACTTTTCTTCAGTCAGGATTATCAAGCCGAAAAATTGTTGGGGGGCCATATTATGTTATTTCTTTTCTTTTTGGGTAGTTGGCGAGGCACGTTATGAGTGGAGTACCAAGCGGAGGGAATAATAAGGCATAAGATACCTAGGGGTTGTTTACATCACGGACCACGAAGTTGTAACATATGAGATGGCTTTTTTTTTTCCATGGTCGCACTTCCATGGTTCGAGTTCTGAAGAATGTAGTTTTTAAAGTCTTTGGGCCAACTCTAGGTCCAAAGAGGATGTAACCGAATGTGGATCAAGAGGAGCGGGGATGCTAGTATGTGAGCTTGTGAGCCTGTGAGCCTTCGATTTTTCCCCGGTTATGGTTTGTAAATCCGTTGGGGGCCTATGACCGCGGAATTACATGTAATGGGTCTATAGTCCACATGAACAACAAAAGAAAATGTTGCTATGCCAATTTCGTACCAAAAAAACAAACTAATATACGTTCAAATGTTGAGATAATAATAATGTAATTGGATATAATGTGTAAGCAAACTCATGTTGAAAATAGGTGTAGCATGTTAGGATGTCTCGCTACAATACACACCAATGTAAAACTTGAATACATCATAACACCATCATAAGGGTGACATTTACGAAGTCCAAAACACAAAGAACAACAAAACTGGGTTGTAGACATAAATCGGGTTGTAAACATAAAGGTTGGATATAAATTGGGTTAGAAGCAAAGTCTGCAAGCATTGCAAGCACTAAAATATGAATAATGCCTTAGAATGATTAAGCGATGAGTTTGAATGCCTTTGAAATGCCTTTGCACCCTTGAGGGTGGGTTGAATGGAATCTCGAAGGGCAATATCAACTCGGGGAGATCACTCCATTGTCAAGTTGAACACCACGTGCGAACAAAGTTTGCTACCCCTATATTACATGCCATAGATAATTTTAAAATTTATGATATTTTTTTTTCATATACATAACCATTGATAGTATCTTTTGTATATTTTTTTGAATTTTTTAGTCATCGTCATTTTTGTAGTAATTTTTTTAGCTCAATTCTGCGTCATTCTAGTTAGAAACGGTATGTTTTATAAAAAAAACAAATCATCAAATTTAGTTACCATTTTTTACTATATAATAGATACCGTATATATCTACTCATGAAAAAAATTTGATAAAATTTTGACCCATTTTGGTGATGCTTTATGTAAAAAGTAGGATTTTTTAGATGTAAAAAGTTCGCACGTGGTTGTTCAACTTTACAAGGGAGTGATCTCCCCGAGAATATCAAAAGTGGGAGGTGTTTTAAGAGGACGATCCAAATACCAACCACATTTTTCAAAATGCATAGGATCCCAAGATTTCATGATCCCTTCTGTGAAAATGCACTCTTCACTTTCTATGTCAAAATAATTAGCAAAAAAAGTGGGAGATTTGGAAATGGCTTTAGCAGGAAATAGGACATATTTGAAGTACCTATAAAACACCCTTCGCATGGCTTGTTTGAAGTTGAGTTGTTTGTCAATGTTATGGTTTTTGTGAACTCCCTTATCTACAGCAAATTCACGAAAAAATGTAGTATCCCACAATGATATGCGCACAGTCTCCACATAATAAAAAATAATGGTCCATACCATCTGGAAGATAGTTGATGGACACATCTAGATCAGCCACAGTAGCATCAAAGAGCTTCTCAGTCTCAATAGCCAACTGCCATATACAAAATAAAGATCAGTACTTTTCAATGATTGAAAAAAAAATGAAAGAAATAAGAAGCAAAGAAAAAAAATGAATGAACCAGGAAAAAAAGAAAAAAGAAAATCACTTGAGCTCACCAAGTAGCTTTATGAAGCCACTTAGGAAACTCTATATCAACACAATATTTGAAAATTTGAGAGTTTTCCAGTGAATTGAGAGTACATAAAGCAAATTATTAATCCAAGAATGAAGTGAAAACCAGTGGAGAGTTGCAAAGTTCAAGAAAAAAAACATTTGATTTCATGCCGTAAATTGCGGAGTGATGTGCTGCCTAAAATTGACCATTTAGGTCAACTCAACCTAAATTTACTAACATATTGTCCTCATTTAGGTCGATTCAACCTAAATCGACTAACATATTGTCCTCATTTAGGTTGACTCAATCTAAATTGACTGACATATTCTCCTCATTTAGGTCAACTCAACCTAAATTGACTAACATATAGTCCTCATTTAGGTCGACTCAACCTAAATTAACTGACATATTGTCCTCATTTAGGTCGACTCAACCTAAATTGACTGACATATTTCCTCATTTAGGTCGACTCAACCTAAATTGACTAACATATTGTCCTCATTTAGGTCGACTCAACCTAAATGAGCTGATTCCCCAGCTCAACATACTTTCATTTTAATGGAAACTACATATTTGAAGTATAATCTAGTATTTATCAACCTAACATAACTTTTAGGTTGACAAATGGACAATATTATTTTGAGAGGATCCCACTCTCTCAAAATTTTGAATATTGTGTTTATCATTGAATTTTGGTTTCGGAAATTTGAGATCCTCTCAAAGAGCAGGTGAACCGTTCCACCTCTCAATCCACTTAATCTTCATAGAAGTGTCCATAGTTGAAGTTGCCAACATCCAAAGTTTTTTTTGAGTCATCTCAGAACTCTAATCGTGAGTTTCATAATGAGACTTCACTTGCTCTAAGAACAGAGGAGTATGTTTAGGATTTGCAATGGGAAGTTGTTTCTTCAATTCCGAATGGGAAGTCAATCTCAACCTATCAATAGCTTTGGAAACCCATTCATCAATTGCACTTAAAGTCCAATGCGCATGATCCGGGTACTTCTTATAAAATTTCCTTTAAGCAGCATCAACAACATCCCCCAACTCTTGCTACACCAAGAAAAAGACATATAAGAATATGAAAAATCACACATAATAAAAAATGAGATGCAATAAAAAATATGATAGTAGAAATCCAAATGAACAACAAGAACGAAGGAAATATACAAGAAGTGGGAAAAATATGCAAAGGAAGTTGATATTTTAGAGAAAATAACCTGGTATAGAAATCCATTAAGAGCCTCAAAAGCCAAAGTGAACGAAGTTCTATGTTTGGATTTTTGTTTGGCATCAGCAGCAGGAAGGTCTTCTTTGGAGACAAGTTTTTCAAAATATGAAAGTGGTTGTGTAGTTTAGATTTTGGTTACAAACAAACCTAGGAAAACATTCAGGGAAGACTTAAAAGGTGACTTGGATATCATCTAGGTGTCACAGATAAGTTTTATTAGGACAAACACAAGGTTAATTTACTTGATTTCAGATTTAAGATAGCAATTGGAGTATGATTGAGGGATGCAAACTTAAAAATCTCTCTATATCGATGCATGCAATTGTGGCAGTCACTCGCCTTACTCTAATCACCTGGGCAATAGTCTGACAGTGAGTTCATTTTAATTGGACCAAGTGCGGTGCACAAGCATAGGCACAACCATCAGCAATAGTCTTGCATCAGTAGCTCATTGAAGTCTTGTTATACCAAAGCCAAGGGCACTTTGGTATAGGCAATAGGCTTTCATTAATTAAATTCTCTTAATATAACTAAGAAAACCTATTTATTAATCCTTACATTTCACAGCCTCTATAATAATTACAAATGCAACAATACAAATAGGCCATCGTCTTTGATAATCCTTCGTGACGGTATCTAGAAAGAACATTCCAAATTATGTGCTTAATTTTTGTATTAATGTATTATTAAGGTAGTACACCACATAATTCATTTGATAGTCTCAATTACTGACCTAAGCTTGCATCTTCTCTTCTCGTTTGTATGCTCTACTCCCCTTGACAACCAACAATCTTTTAGGAATGACTTTTCATCTTACCAAAGCCATTGTCTTTTCAGGTACCACTCGCCTAAGGGCAGTGGCCTTTTATAAGAGCCCACACCAAAGCAACTTCCAACTACAACGACGTCTTTGACAACTCACTGATCCTTCCAATTTTCCCAGGCTATGGCCTTTTCATATTTCAACAATATGATCCTCTCTCTTCTCAATGAAATGACAGACTCAAGTAGTTCATCTACTTAGTGCTCATGATGGCCATAGCCTCCTCATACTTCTAGGTAAGCGGTCATCTCTCAACCCCTCGTGGGTAGAAATGATGTTATGCACAGACTATAGCCTTTTCCTTTTTACTCAAGATCATTCCACTCAAGACAAGTCTTCACAATAATATAATTGGTTGTGATTAGATATGATCCATTCTCATTAGCACTTATCAGATCAATTCTCTCAATTTTAAGGTAATGAATCTATCTTGCAGGTTCACAGTTCATTCTCTCATTATGGCATGGATTAGAGCAAACTCAATCACTCCATTAGAAAATATTCACTTACTCACGGTCACTCTCAAATTCTATCAGGCCATTGTCTTTGTTAAGATCATAACACAAAATCTCATCATACAGCAAGACAATAGCCATAATAGAAAAATACTTGCAAGACACACCACAAAGAATAGTAAAATCAGAGTAAAATATCTGCACTCCAGTACAAACCCCCTGGAGGCTTCTTCTTCAATTATTAACAGGCAATAACTTGAAGCTATATATCACTCAAAAACAATCTCAATCTCCAGACAATAGCCTTCGTATATATCTCTCTCTCTCTCAAGATTCAAGAAGATGGTCTTTCACCCAGCACACCTGAGGTAACTTCCCACACCTACTTATGCTTTTTTTGAAAAACATATTCTCCTCTGCTGGTGCCCTTTACAATCAGGCTATAGTCTCTCAAATTCTGTTTTTTGATATCTCAAGTTCATTGACCATTCATACCTACAGTTTTTAAGTGTTTGTGTTCACAATAAGTCATTTTCACACTTAGATCCTATTTGGATCAAAAAATCTTAACCCAACTATTTTTTCTATATTACATAGCCCCCAACTAATCCTGTTGATGCCCTCATCAACCTATCTTCGTAGTAACTTTGGTGGAGGTTGCTGATGTTGAGCGGCTTCATCTACTGCTCTTTTCAAATCCCGCGACTCCATATTTTTGATTGCCCGTTGTAGATCCTCATCGCGGGCCACCACTTCCGGCGCATTGATTCGTTGCCATCGCATAAATTGCTCAAATGGGCCCGCCCGAGTGTAAGGGAATTCATTAATCAAGCATGTATGGGCTCTTGCTATAAAATGGGTCATGGCCATTACTTCGACCATCCGGATCCAACGAGTGGACCGGTACAATAATTTCAACAAAAGCAAAAATTTGGGGTGACTCTCATGGAAGCGATTGACATCGATGGTCATGTTCCACTGTCCACACCACTCCGCCAACACATTAACAAACACGGCCGCACGGAAACAAACAGGATCACGATGATGAATATGATCTTGAAAGAACTGGCGATAGGTCGCCCTACACTCTACTGGTGTCGACTTTGGCCCTTGGATTAGTGGCCAATTGTACTCGACACTGGACAATGTTGCCGCCGGATCCCACCTGCCTTGCTTGGGGCACGGGCAGAAATGAGGGTGGCTTGCTATACTCGCTGGAGGTTCATCCGGCCATCGTCTGGAAAGTCTCCGATATTGAATATCAGTCGGGATCTCCTTAGTTCGTGAAAGGCCATAGTCTTCTAGTAGCCAAGAGATGGCAGTCTAGGTGGGTATGGGTTCCTCACCTAGTGCATCAAACATATGGGCATATTGCCCTAGGTAACGTAAGGTGAGAGGATTGCTGACCAAAGGTGATTCAATCGTTGGAATAACCGGTAGAAAATTAGGCGGTGGCAGCTCAAATTGAACCTGACTACAAAGGTTCAACAAGGGTTTCCTTTGTGTTGTAACCTCTCTCAAGTACCTCTCAAGTTTATTAGCTGTTCTATCAAATTGAAAAAAATAATGAGATCCTAAAAAACCTAGGCTAAAGGAACTCAAAAGCCGTTGGACATTGGCAGACAACACTTCTGGTAAGAAAGCGGGATGCCTTACTTGAGTGAGCAATTCCTATAAGGTTTCCTTCCAGTGGTGTAGGTTTTCTATAGGCTGCCCATAAAACTGGGAGGATATTTGGACCCCATATTCTTGCCACGACACCTCTCGTCTCTAAGCAGGGATTGGATTTTGACCTCTTGAAACCCATTGTCACTCTAAAGACGCATAGTACAACAAAATTCTAGCCCCTAAATCCCCAATCACTATAAAAGCGGAATAAGGATCAGAAATATTGATATGTTTTTGGGCCAGAATCTCAACAAATAAATTTTCTACTCCCCAATCTAAGTTGTGTCTCCACACCACTTGAAAGCGACTGTGGTCAATCCATTCTGACCTTTTCAACCCTAAAATCAAAAGAAAGAGTTGACATTGTCTTTCATATAATTCAAAAAATTCCTTGGGCATCGGACCCCTAGACTCCCACCCCAAAGTTCCAAGTATAATTCATGAGGCACAGGAGTTACTCGTCCTGGGCTAGTAACAGTCGAAGTCATGGAGGGTTGCCCCCTCGCACTCAGGTTACTTTGTCACCCTTTTGATATCCACACTAGTGAATTTTTAAAAGATCGGGAATGAGACCAAGAGCATGACCTGGAGCACACTTGAGGAGCGGGAGCGGGGATTGGATCGGTAGTGAGTAAGGTACGCTTTTCCATGTGCTCTAATTGCATAAACACTTCAAGTGAGGTTTTGGATCACACATTCAACCCCTACAAGGTTGCCAAATTTTTCATGAATTCTTCAAATGAGGTGATGGATTGGACATTCAACCCCTTTAAGTTTGCTAAATTCTGCATGAACTTTTTGAATATGGTTATATACTGCACATGCAACCCCAAAGGGTTGCCAAATTCTCCAAATATGGTTATAGATCAATTATGTAGGGTTGCCAAATTTTGCATAAACTCTCCAAATATGATTATGGATTGCACATGCAGTCCCGAAGAGTTGCCAAATTTTGAATTCTCCAAGTATGGTTCTAGATCCATTATGCAACACCAAAGGGCTACCAAAATTTTCATGAACTCTCTAACTATGATCCTACATTTCACATACAACCGTAAAAGGTTGCTGGATTTTGCACAAAATCTCGCACTAATTGCTTGTTTCATATTGTAGGAGGAGCTTGTTCCAAATCAAGATGTAGGGATTTTCCCACAAATTTCAACTTGGTTGCATAGGACCAACAAACAAGGCAATCTACTTCATGTAGAGCTGGAATATGAGATTTACATTTGCGAGGCTTATAGTTGGTTTAGCTTCAATTGGAGAGGTACTAATTGAACCAGAGCTGGATTTTGGCAAATGCGGTTGAAGTTATGTTGTGAATATAAACTTCTTGGGCTTCATTGAGGAATTACACACAAGGGCCACCTATCACTCATTCAATTCAATTTGTGATTGAGCACAAATAATATCATTTGACCACTACCTTAAACTTGAACCTTTTTTTTATTGGAGCACAATTGATTTGTTTTAGGTCATCAATGGCGGGTCATAGGTGGCTCATTTATTTAGTCATGCATCTGCATCATGGGTCATAAGTGCCAATGTTCCTAATGCATACTTTGCACGTGCCTTTTACAGCTAGAGGTGACTACAATTCAAGTGGCATTTTTTTTTGCATTTTTGACACTCTTTAGTAAGGTATTTGCATTCAACATATAGGCATAGAGTAGTGTTTAGTTGTATAGAAATAGATATCATCACCCATGTAACAAGTTCCATGTGTGGATTTTATTATAGATTGAATACCAAGTGTATTTATCATTCTACACTTTACATGACAAGGTGAATTGCATACATATCCACCTACAACTTTGATGTGTGCTTGTACATTTTGATTTGGAATATGTGATTTTCATCTTTTCTTAGCTCGATTGCATGAACCCATGTTGTTTTGTTTTGAATGTATGGATGAATGTATTCATGTGGCACATGGAAGATGTTCTGACACATGCTTGTTAGGATCGGGAATGTCTTGGAACTTTGACTTGCATGTCTACGGGGTGAAAGTACACTACGGTCCCCAATTTAATACGTCACAAACACAATTTTGCTAAAATCGTGTTTTTGAACATCAACCACGTCAAATATACAATGAGTTTACATGTTTTTCTTGCATATTCTTGTAATCTTTATTCTAAGGAAGAGATGTATTATGCTAAACCTCTATATAGTGTCATATTCTAAGAGAAACAAGTATTATTGTACAAAAAATTAATATTGTCACAGTATGTGTAGTATTATTTTTTCTCAAAAAATACTTCAAAAATGATTGAGATTACATTCAAATCGCTTGAATTTTGTTGTGAGCATAGTATATAAGAAAAGACAATGAAGTTTGTTAATTTCATGGATTTTGTCACATTTCATTTCTTTAAATGCTTTCCAGCACGTAACTTTTTTCCGTAAGCCATAAGTGCCAAAGAATTGCAATTTAAAAAAAAAATTGAAACCTTAATCATGAGAATACCAAAATTGAGGTGGGCAATTTGTCCGATTTTCAAATTAGTTAATCCTAATGATTGTGGAGCAACTTGTATGAATTTTTATATACAAAAAGTACTAAAAAGTACTTCAAGGAGGGGCCACAAGTGGCTAGGGCGTAGTGTGCTTCTACCCTACGCACCTAAATGGGCATTCACCCTTGGGGACCATGAGGTTACTTACATCCCCGGACTACCCAACGACTTGGTGGTGCTACACATTCTCCCGCATCTTTTGCGGTCTTAAATGACACTCACAAAATCCGCCACATTTCCCAAGAAAGTGTGTGTCACTTCCATATCACACAATAATGTCTCCTTTTGAGAATAGCACTAATAAGTGATGTCATACTATCTACACCTAGTTCAATTCTACGTGGGACCTTTTTATGTCTTACAAAGCCATTGGGTTTTGAAGAATACAAACTACACGTCACCAATGTACAAGGGGTGTACAAGCATATTTGATCCTACTCTCAAAGTGACTAGACATACTATATTCTTGAAGATTTTGTGCATTTCAAAACTTATATGTGTTCCAGGTTACACACCTTATTCATTTATAAAAAAAATACAATAAGGTTGTCTACACAAACAACACCTAGAGGCAAAGCAAGTGATCTGGTGGTGATATGAGACGATCTATCAAATGACCTACTAATTTACTCACCCATCTATCTACCTACATACATGTCCCATCTATTTATCATCATGTGTACATACCATCTACAAAGTTGTTGAATTCCATTACACATTATAGTTATCATATTAACTCATACAATGGTTTTTTGATCAAGAGTTTATCATTTTGTAGATAATATTTTTCATGTTTTGGTAAGTTTTGGGTTCATACTTGGAGGTAATGTGAAAGTTTGAATGAAGAACATCTTACATTGGTTAATTTAGTGTCCAACATGTTTTGACATGCCACGAGTTGTTAAAGTGTGTTTCGTACTTAATAAGCCAAAATAGGTTGCTCTGCATTCAAATCCAAACATTGCCTCCAAGCGTGCACCCTAATTTGTAGAACAACCAATAAGATATCATAGGGGAACACTTCCCAACAAATCATTCCAATGAATTTGGAGGTCGACTCTATTACCCTATAAACTGCCCCGGCACATACAAAGATAAATACAAAATCATGAAAATATATATGTCTTACCTATGCCAATGGACACTCCCAAATGAAACAATTTACAACAAATGGCTACCCCAAAGAGATTTGTTCCCTTGGAATGACCAAAACACCATAAACCATAACATACTACTCCTTACGCAATACTACACCCGAAAACAACACCAACATTTTACTACCATACTAAACACAAACTTCCATCAAGATCAAATAAAAGACACCAGATACATTCCCCCACCACAAACCATACCCTTGTGTCACATTCACATCGACGAATGCAACCCAGAAGATGACATCACATACACACAAAGTACCATCCAAACCCAACACGATACCGCACACATCTAACCCTAGACACCCCACTAATTATCAACCCGGAACGATGCCTACCCCTTAAATATCCGCCACAATTTTGCTACTACATTGATAGGTCATTCAAACCACCTAAAGAAACAAGCAGCGGACATTGGAAACGGGAAACATCGGGATACGGGATTTATAACCCTTTCAAAAACCTAAAAATTGTAGCCTACCATGACTACAAAACATACTACGAGCATAAATGATGGCCATACACCACACCTTACAACTCCTCACCACAACATACCGTGATGAACCGGTCCATATATTCACGGATTGCCTCAATGTACCATACTTTCTAAATACCCAACTCAAACACCCCACCCTACATAATAGCCACCCAGACAAAAAGATCCTAGAAGCTATGATTAAAATGTTAATATCCCGCACACAAATCACCATACTTCACAAAATAAAAGCCCACACAAACATCAGCGGCAATGAACATGCAGACGCACTAGCCAAACAAGGACGTGAACTAGATCATAGAGACGTTGCAACACCATATGAACACGTGCACCCTACACCATACTACTTCCAAAAAGATTGGTGGCACTCCATGCAAGAGACACCAGACAAAGGATCCATTAGGCACCTTGGAAAACACATCCTCAAACACGACAAATGACTCAACTTAACAATTATAGCAAGTCAAACACACCAACTACACAAATGGCTCGAGAACAAGGACATTGATAAAATATTATCAAATGACTTCTGGACAAACCCCGCCGTCACAGACAAACAAAAAACATGCCTCATAAAATTCCGAATTGGATAGTATATGGATCATGCCCGAAGCAACTCTTCTTTGGTAGAGAAGCCTACCCATCGAAAACATGCCCTATTTGCAACTCATCAGAGGCGGATACATGGTTACATGTACTACTCAAATGCAAACAACAACACATCCATGCGCCAATAACAAAAAAAACACAACAAAGCTGTATGGGAATTACGGAAACTCATTCTATCAACTAAAATATCAAGACACTATACACTTATGAATGCGGGAATGCATAATGAATTACCTCAAGAAAACACAGTACCAACATGGCTATTGCCGTGCACATGTGGTGCCCAAAGATATCATTGCTCCGCCGGACTTAAACATGACATACTATGCGTCATTGGCCACCTGTACAATCATCCTCCACCAGAAATCCCTGCACCATAACTCACCATACAATTTATAGAATTTACATATTGTAATGACAGATTTGCTGCAGAAACCCTTGATAGAAAAACCACAAAATATCAATCGCTCATCAACAACATCATAGCAAGGGGGTGGAATGTAGCCCCACTCATGGTATTAGTCGCAGGTGTAAGGGCCACAACACACATCCCATCAATGAATAAACTAGAAGCAATACTTAAACTCCCTATCATGAAAATTAAAAGTACATTTAAACAAATTAACACAATTGCCACACAATATGCACACTCAATACTAGTTCATAAACGCAGACTAGAGAACCGACAACCTATCATAGACCTCCAAGACTTACCATAAACAAATAAATATACTTACAACATGCTCTGCCTTACCCCCTAAAGCAATACCATGATTACTAGATGTCCTCTGGCTAAAGACAGTTACATGTTACCGGTTACCGGTAATGAACATTAGTTATTAAATATAGTGTCTACTCCCTGCAAAGGGTGAAGTAGTTTTACATCTAACGCCATTGCCCTAGGGCGTGGCCTAGGATGTTCTACGAACATACACTCTATTCACTCCGGCCTCCTCTGGAGACCGGAGTTCTTCTTCCCTATAAATTGTGTTAGTTTGTAATTCATATGCATGGGTGCCATGTGCCTATACAATGCAAACCACACTAGACACCAATACACAAGTATCTCAGATTTTAATCTCAAAATAAATAGATTTGCTACATTCTATAAGGGCCACTTTACACTAGAGCTTGAGGGCCCTTGACCTATGATATACACATTATGTGATTGGTCGAGAAGCCGGAGACAGTCTAAGTTCACTTTACACTAGACCTTGAGGGATTGAAGGAATTCAAATGGATGCAAAATCTACATGGCGTCCTACATGGCACCAAGTGGATAATGTTGCATGGTCCATGATAGAGGGTGCTATATCCAACACCCATCCAAAAGCAACACCTATGCATGCTTCCTAATCGCATACCCAAAACACACATTAAACAGTCTAAATGTCTTTGGCGCAAAGCATGGGCGGATTTGGGTGAAAAGGGGGATGGTTTATGAAGAATGTGAGGTTGATTTTGGGCGAACGTGGGGTTGGATTGGGGCAAGCATCAGAACATAGTTAGGGGTAACTTACTTACATGTATTTATTAAGATCTCACATGCAAAAATCACAAGGGCTCAATGTTTATTGGGTGGAAAGTTGGTTTTAGCGTAGGGATGGTTTTGGGCAAAAGGTGGGGTGGTTTTGGGTGAGTGTTGGCACAATTTTGTAAGCCATTTGTTTTGAAAAAACTAGGCGTTTAAGGATGGATTAGGAAACTAGGCATAAGTGATTTAAATTAAAAAATTATATTCAAATGATGTGCAATTTATTTTATCTTTGTGTTCACTATGTCTAGGCCAATTTGTTAAGCCAATAATACACACCACTAATCCAAATGGACTCTACAAATAGGTTACATTGCTTAAAGTGTTGGTTTAAGCACCTTCTACCTTACCAAATATTGCCATATGCTCATCAAAAAGAGGCGGGTCCAACACATGACAAGCAATTAAACTGCCATTGGCTTCTTGAAATATTACATTGCCATGGTGGGATCCTGGACTACCTACTATGTTAAATTATCCATAAAGAATGGTGCGGTCCCTCAACATGGTACACGTTCACTTTACACACTAAGCTTGAAGGCCCATCAACTGCAAGAAATGGGGGTTTTACCTCCCACAGTACGGCTTTGATGATTTTCAAGGGCCCTTAAATTTTGATGGTCACGAGTCTTGCTCCGTGTGTGAAGTGGACCTAGGGTTATCGGCATTTTAGAACTGAGATCGGTCACGGGCCACACGTCATGACCTTCTTCATTTTCAAAAACCGATTACATGCATGTGATGGGGTCCCCGTAGCGGTCAGCCACCCTAGTGATGACCCAAAATTGGAGTGTAAGTTAAGTGCACCATAACACACGACAAAACCTACAGTCGGTCTCTCCCTTCAATGCCTGTCTCTTTCTCTAAGGTAGACGGGTCTTAATCGGTTACATTCTCCAACTAGCCCACTTCTCTTGGAATATGAAACACACGATCAATAAGATATGGTTAGCAAATCCAAATCCAAGTCAATAGCCACGTTCTTTGCAATTTTTGGAGCTCATATGAACATCTTATTCAATACCAAAGTGAAGATTCCCATGCACATTAAATGGTCATATAGTCCCCGCCCCCAAATTATGTTGACTTTTAAACCTAGAATGATCACCATGTTTTGGTCACTTAGTCCAATCTCTTTTAAACACGTGTCTTTTTGATGTCCATTCTTGAAACTCCACTAACCACATACCACTCAAATGCAGATGCCCAATTAAAATGAATAACCGAATTAGGCACATCTACCTCATGTCTCTCTCCTATCTCTCTCTCTCTCTTTCTCTTTCTCTTCTTCGGGTGGCAATGGGCGGCAGTCGGAGGGATCATGACTCGTGAGACAGTAGAAATGAAGGGAACTATAAAATCTTCCAATCAAGGTGCCTGCCAATTGGGCGGTTGGCGAGGGGAGTCCGTCATTTGCTGACCTCGTCAGCGGCTGATGTGGCGGATCCCGTGATCCTGTTTCTGATATATGCGACACCTTATCACAAGTTAGGCATCCCACTTCTTTTGCACCCTTTTCTCACACCTAAGATAATGTAGATGTGTCTAAGGACCGGGTCCCAAGTCCCACTCATGTTAGCAAGTCCCAACATGGAGGCAAAGTCCCAACTTATGAGACTCAAGAAACCATTAGAATATGGTTAATTATCATTGAAGTCGAATCTCGATAATTTAATGCAAAAATATTCACGGGACTTATGTGGAGAGTTGGGTGTAGTTCTTTTTGCTCGAATCAACTCTCAACGCACAAGTCCCTCACCTCACCTTCAAAAAGTGTTGCCATGTGGGCATCCATGTCATACTTGGGACTCAGGACTTGGGACCCCAACTTCCATGTTCTCAACAGCTACGGTCGCACGGATTGACCTCAAGTGACTTGGGACCTCTTGCGAACCGATTTGGGCGAACCAACCCATACACTCGTTCCTTGTTGGATGCCTAACCCCTTGCCTCCAAGGAACCAATGTACGGGTTGTTTCGCCCCAGCCTTGTGAACCGGTCCTGATTCGGTTACTCGTTTTAATTAGACACCTATTTTTGAGTGGTATGTGGTTAATTATGGCTCCAAGGATGGATATCAAAAAAGCATGTTTAAAAGAGTTTGGATTATGTGCTCAATGATAATCATTCTAGTTTCCATAGTCAACATAAATTGGGCCGCGGGGGGGGGGGTCTTCTATTCTTTTTCTTTTCTTTTTCGTTTTGGAGGGGAGGGGAGGGGCGGGTGTCCGTCGAGGGGGTCGCATCAATGTGGCTGGACTTGGTAAGGGGAGGACAAGGGCGAGGGTGACACGCGTGTGGGAGATGTCACGGTAGCATTATAAGGCACACCCCTTTGTAGGCTAATGGGTACCACATGGGGCTACACTAGCCTAGCCTACTTATAAGTTAGTGTACCCCACCCCCCACTCCACTTAGTAAAAATCACTTCACTATCACTATCCATCGCGGCAAGGTGAGGTGAGGTGAGGGTGAGGGTGAGGGGGCCTCTCACTTGATTGAGCAGTCAAGGTCAATCCTGGCGCTCATCTTATCTCCGGCTCACCACTAACCAATCAAAAGCCACCACCTCTCCCCCCTCGCATTCCTCCGGCGCCAATTAACAAACGATGATGTGTGCTAAAGCATGCAAGGCTAGAGGACAACTTGAGAGAGAGAGAGCGAGAACTTTATTAGCTAAGTATGTTTCCATATGGTCATATATACACCCTAAACTCCGTAATATCAACCTCCATAATGTCACTCACTCTCTAATATCCCGAAACGGATGTTTGTAGTTCAAATCTCACTCCTTATTGTCACATTTCTCTCCCTTATATCACGAAATTTTTCATTAATGCAAACCACCCAAGAAGTCAACCCACACCCTTGAATTGCACCATGTGTCAACATGTGGAGTGTCACCTTCTTCTTCTTCTTCTTCTTATGCCACTTGTTGAATGTTGGTGCATGCATATGCCACATCGCCCGGGAAGGCCAAGTGGAGTGGACCACATCACAACATTAAAATATTGCACTTTGTGTTATTCCATAGTGTCACATGCTACACTAATTCTATAGTATCATGCATCCATATCAACACTACAAAACTCCGTAATATCACGTGCACTTTGGTTTCGACGGGTGTGATACTATGGAGTTTAGAGTGTATCTTGCACCCTTAATTTCATCGCTCAGATCTTATTTCCGCCTCTGATGTTTTATAGCTAGTTCAACATATAATTATCCCCTTCTAGAGTTTTCAGATTCTTTAAAAAAAATGGATGTAAAATTTAGTAGTATTAGAAGTAATAGAATGAGTTATAATAATATAAAAAAATTAAAATCTCACAAACTATGGAACATATGTACTAAGATATGTTCGTAAGGTCAATTTTAGTTAGACTACCTAAATGCATAACTTTAATTGAGAAAAAGATGTGTTTTATTTGAAATCTTAGATGTGGTGCTTGCAAATGCAAAAAGAATATTCATCTAAAAAGGATTCAATTTTGGATATATTCGGATTTGTGAAACAAAATAGAAAGTAGACCTCAAGAAGCTCCTTTCATTAGTTGAGTTCACAAACAAGCAAAATCGTTTTCAAGGTGGAATTCATGTTTGGCCAACAACTCCAATTTGTTGGGTTGTTTTATTGCTCGACTCTTAAATTACTTGAGTTTGAATAGATGATATTTGTTGGGTGCCAATTAGCAGATGATATTGGAGGCTAAAGCGGTCAACGCTACTAGGGGACAACTTGGGAGGGAGATAGAGAGGTACATTTAGTAATACCATGGCAGGTTCAACATTTTGGACATCAAATTGTGTTGTTTTTTGGGCCGCATCAACTTTGTCGTGTGTTTCAGTCAATAGTTATGTGACATGTGGCACTTTCACTCCATAAATTGATTAATGTCAAAGTTGTCATGGTACTATGGTAGAGAGAGGGAATTCACCTAGTACCCAATAAAAAATCCGTGTCGGACAACCCTACCCCCTCTCCTACACATTTTTATGGTTCCAATTAACAAATGATAATGGGGGGGGGGGGCTAAAGAAGCTACTGCTAGACGACAACTGAGAGAGAGAAAGAGCGAAAGAGAGAGAGAGAGTACGTTCCACTAGCCTCGTCACGTTTATGCCACTCCGTTTGTACGGTGGAGGGGGCCGGGCCGGATATTTTAGCGTGTGACCTTGGAAGTACCGCGGCGAGAGAGAGAGAGACTTCCCTACCCTCCGGATTGGGGTCGATTGTGTGGACGGAGGTGAAACATCCCCTATGAATGTAGGTATGTAGCCACGTAAGTTTCGCGAACGCGGCTATGACATTTTCGCCTTTGGAGGGCCCGGATACATCCCGAGGGGAACAAACTTGTGTGCGGGATATTATATCATTATGCACTTTGGGATTTAAACAAACCAAACAACATGCTTTGTGGACCCACATTAATCGGCATATTCAATATAACTACAACCCTATGTACTATTCACTAAGTGTTGATGAATCCATAAGATATAAGATTATATATATAGATGGTGTGTGTGTGTGTGTGTGTGTGTGTGTGTGTGTGTGTGATACTATTTCAGAGGTAGGGTGGGGATAGGGTGGGGATAGGGTGATAATATGAACTGATTAAGTCTTTGGAAATTTATGACTTGTGTTTCGGGATACAAATTTAACATCACTTTACGACATGTAGAACGACAACAATCTGTCAATGTGGTTATGCACTTTATAGTGATCAAGAATTGTGGTTCCTTACCATTTCTTCTCTTCCACTGGATGGTTTTATAACCTACTACTATAGTAGATTTCCAATACGTATTTATAAATATAAAACCCTTCTTGTGAAAGAGAACTCGTGGTAAAGAACCGCAATGTAGTGACTATTTGTGTAATTTGCAATTTGGTCACATTCGGTGGGTTTGAAACTCGAAATTCTACTAGTTTTCCAACCGTGGTTATCTTGGTGGTTGCCACAAAGCTAAGGTGTTGCCTTAGTCATTGTCTTTGTGTAGGTGACCTAAAAAATTCGTATTGGTTCTTGCAAAAAGGCCAACCCATTGTGGCTTTATTGGCACTTGACAAAATTTAGTTACCTAGTGCATGATATGGGCCGGCAAACTTTGGTCTCAAACCATCTTACAAATATCTCTCTAAAATCATGTGTATCTAGCAAAGGGCGCCACTTCATGGTAAAAGAGGAGAGTAGTTTTTCACCAAAACAAATCCAAGCGATTTGGGGCAATTAGAGCCTAGGAATCCAACATGTCTCATGAAACAACACACACCAACTTATCGTAGGATTGAAAAACACTCTTCTATGAAATTCAAGCCAAATGAGAACTACACTAAATATGATATTTAGTGTCACTTTCTATTTGGAATTACGTGATGCTATATCTATTTACTATATGTCTCATACTTTATCAACAAATGGCTACACTGTATTCTTCGCTTGCGTTTCTACCTTAGGTGAAAATATGTCATGCATGATTGTTCCAAGGCCAAAACACTCGACTAGCATGAGATAGACTACTAATGTCAATGTTCAAATTGAGTGGATCCATCATGTCAACATATGTATGCCTAAGGTACATGGGCCTTAAATGGTTACTCTTTTTCCTCCAAATAGTCCGCTTCTCTTAGGATATGACACACACAACTAGCAAGAGATGGAAAGCGAATCCAAATCAAGGTTGTAGCCACTCTCCTCATAATTTTCAGAACTCATATGAACATCCTATTTATTCTCAAGGTGAAGATTCTTGTGCTCATTAAGTGGTCATATAGGCACTCCTAATTATGTTGATTATTGAATCTAGAACGCTTCTCATATTTTGAGCATGTTTTCCAATCTCCTTTGAACATGTTCTTGCAGCCACACCTAACTACATAACTCTCACATATAGGTGTCCGATTAAGACAAGTAACCGAACTGACCGCATCTACCTCAGTTTCTCATCTCCTATGATGTTGGGTCGACGAATGTTGATAGGAAATTGTTACTTTAGTCTTAACACCAATCTTGTTAAGATTCTTTATCTTTGAGCAAGAATGGGCCTTAAGACCTAGTTTAGTGGACAAATCCTAACCACCATCAAATGAGAAACATGTGTGTACAAATGTAGACATACACACGCACACACACATGCACTTACCATTCCTTGGGAAAGGTATAAGAAAGAGCCAAGGTTGGGAAACCGATCTCTTTAGATCTTTAGAGCTAAGGGTTAGAAAGTCGACCATTGTGATTAGTGAACGAGGCGAAACTCACGTCTTTGCAAGGCATTCGGTTTTCAATCTTGGGTTTCAAGTTTGTAACCCACCCCCAAACCACACCGTTGAATGGAACGTCGCATGAAACGACGATCCAAGATGAGTTGAAGAAGCGTTTTGGAAGCTTTATTGAAAACAAAACAAAAGCCCGACCTAAAGATATGATGATGTTTGACCTCCCACACAAGAGCGAAGTTCCAAACCAACAACGTGGCCCACGGTAGAATTATTAAGCATGGCAAAGCTTGTTGGTGTTAAGCTTAACCCTCCCAATCCCAATCGCAATCCCGTTCCCGTTCCCGAAACCTTGGGAACGGGCGACTAGTGTGGGCCACTTTAGATCCCACTTCATTTCCATCGGTCGAGGGCCGGGTCTAACATGGAAAATGCAGATATTGGAGAATGAAACAAGTTTAGGGGACCCACCCATGCACCTTTAAAGGCGGGTTGAAGTTGGAGTGGCACGCCCGTTGTCCTATTTGAGGGCTGGCTTGCATTCTAAGAGGGAATGTATCGGTGGGTGTGCATGGCATATATAGTCACAAGATAACACATGCGGTGGTGTTTGTTGTGGTGATGAGCATCGGGATTGAACTTTAGTGGCTTTTTCTCCACACTCGATGCGAAGTCGTCGTCGTCCGGTGCCCTTGGCTTCGTTTTCGACCAATTGGCATGTGGGCGTGTCTTTGGTTCCGGGTACCCCAAAAACATGGGGAAGGACGAGGTGGGATGGGTGCACCTAAAGCCAACCTACCCTACTTATAACCCCTCCTACTACACACACTCACACACACACATTTACATATATAACATATCTATCCATCTATCCATCTATCTATCCACCTATCTACCAAGTTGGCCATTGAATTTATCTCTTGGGGTGTGTTTGGTAGGCTAGCACGCATGGCCCATCGCTTTTCGCCCCACGGGAGTATATTGTTTTGCGTATTTTATATGTATCCCACTTCTTCACATTATATCTTATGTGTCCTCCACCACACCGTCTCCTCCCGGGAGACAAGTGAACCAACAAAAACTCAAACATTCTTTTCCCCTTCGCACCACCAAAATATCTCCTCAAAAGACAACAAGAATAACCGCCCTTCCCAAATCGACAACATTTCACCGGTCCAACCTATCCCACACCTCACCCCATCGTCACCGGTGGTGGGCCAACGCACACCGGCCGCAAGGTGCCGAGGACACACTCCACTATCTTAGAGTCGACCGAGAGATAGATAAACCTTTTTCCCGCTCCCAAACATGATGTCATGTGAATTTTAGTCGCCTTATAGAGAACGATGTGGTCATATTTCCCGAGCATGCGGCAACGGTGTAATTGCCGAGTCAAGATTTGGAATTTAACTTTGGGCGAGCCAATCATTTCGTTTGAATATGCGGAGTAATTGCTTCCAACCAACAACAAAAAAAAACATGTCAAGTTCGTTCGCCCAACCATGGCTTAACACTTGTTGTCTATGCTCTTTGAGGAGTAGAACAATGGAAACTAACGAGTTAAGGTATGCAGGTGTTATTCGGTTACTTTTCGGACACCTATACACCCTAAATCTCCCTCCTTGTTGTCACATTTCCCCTCTCATATATCATGGGTTCTGGCATTACAATAATTCACCAAAGAATTCAAACCACACACTTGCACGCATCGTGTTGTAATTATTTTCATTATTTTTGTTATTGCAATGTTGACTTATGTTATTCCATAATGTCACATGCTACAATATTTATTTTATCATGCATCCATGTTATCTGTAGACCTCCTTAATATCATGTGCACTTTGGTTGCCACAAGCATGATATCAGGGGGGTTGGAATGCGTTTTGATTGGTATATGTGGTTAAGTGAGGATCAAAGAACAAACACAATAAAACACACGGGCTTAAAAGAGATTGGACTACATCTCCAAGGTTATATTAACTACTCCATGTTCAAATCGAATACAATTGCGAGGACCTATGTATTTAGTCAAGGAACCAACAAACGTGCACTTTTGAGAATCATTTCTAAATATTGGGAGGCCTGATTTTCAATTTGATTTTCTTTTATGTCTCATTGTAGATTTGCCAATGCAACACAAGTTCTATTGTGAACATCTAACCAGTAGAAGATGGGGAACATGAAAAATGAATTGAATAATACCCACTTACCATAAACTACAATCACCTATCAATTATAATAAGTGCACTAAACATTTTGATTTAGCATGGCATTAGATTTGGTGTGTCATGTTATTGAGAGTGGGTTTCTTGACTTGACATGTAGCATCAAGTGTTATATGACACTCTCTATAGCTGCACTCACTTATTGGAAGACAATTAGTGTTGGATCAAGGATGAATAGTGTGAGCCACACTTAATAAAAGATGCTTAGAATAGTTGTTTGTGTGAAACAACAAACATGGACAAGTGATTTGGAAATCACCGATATTTCAAGATCTTAAACCTCTCAAAGCCGACTTCAACTTATATGTGTAATTGCAATTGATTTTCTCAATTTGTGCCAAAAAAAAACTTATATGTGTAATTAGGTTGCCCCACTCTAATTTATAGGCATTCCACACTAATGTTAGTATCTTCTATCACAGTAACAAAACACTACAAGTGTTTTATATTAGTTATGTGGTTGCTATAAGGTTGAATAAACAAAGGTATAAATTCTCGTGATCTGATTTCAACCGAAGGTAATTTGCATGGGTAAAGGGACAACCTATTTGCAAAGCCAATCTATTTGCAAAGGCAACCTAATTGCATATACCATTGTAGTTATTTGAGAAAGTTGATTGGTTACGGCATAAGAAAATAGGAAAATACTCTATGGTAATCATCTTAAACGGTTGATTCTTCTTTTTCTGAGATGTAAAAAGTGGTATTATTTTTGGCCATCTCAATTAGTTGACTTGCAACTAGTACACTCTATACTTGCTTTAGTGTGGGATTCCACTATTCATTAGTGGCCTATGACAACAAACATTAAACTATTTATTGTGGGTGACATGCCTAGAAGGGTTAGTGGCATTCCACTACAAAACAAGGAGCAATAAAAAAAATAAAAAAATTCTAATTTGATGTTTCAAAGTAAAAGGTAGAAACTTATTAGAAAATGTGGCCCATGAGAAACATGCATCACATCAAATCATATTCATAGTGTAGTTGTTGGTTCTCCCAGTACATTTGTGTGAACAAACCCTACCATGTACCAAGGGGACTCTTGGACATGATAAGGTCAATGGGCTCATATTCATGTCAGTATATACTGATGTTTAATTTTCTTTTCTTGTGTGAAAAGCACTTCAAACCTTAGTCAGTAAGAGCTGAACTCTTCCAAGAGGCACAAAAAGGGCCTAAATTTTCACTTCTTCTTATAGGCATCTCTCAACGATTAATTAAGGATGTCTTCAATAATCCCATCGGAAGCAACAAAACTTTACTAGATAAAAATAACACCACTCTTACCATACTGATTGTAAACTGACCCACTTGTGAACGTGGTTTCAAAGTTGTTCCGAAATGTGGTGATTTTAAGATGCCTAGCTTTACGTCCATAAACATGTCCTAAAAGACCCAATAGAATCGGTTGATAGGGTAATCCACAAATGCAATACCATGTGTCAAGTTACACTAAAGGGTCATCGGTACAATGCATAAAGCTTGTGAAGTCCGTAGGCCACTTGGCACAAGCTTGGAGGTTTAAACGAAGCATTATCGTGCGAGCATATTTTGAGTACCAAGTCCAATATCTTTAAACACGTGTCTTTTTGGTATCCATTATTGGAGCAACACCAAACCACATACCACTCAAATATAGGTAACCAAATTAGACACATCTACATTAGATGTTTAACTCTTAAAGGGTGTGGTCCTTGACCCTTAAAGGATCCAGGCACTCAATGTACGACCAAATAAATAATTTATACAAGCTCTCGTTGTGTTAAAATCATACTTTGAAATATTTATGGGTATGAAGATATTTTTGACATAATCTTATGTTAATAAGAAAATAAAAAATGTGTTCACATGTGATGCTTATAATGAAAATACTAAGTATGCATTTGCATCCAAGGGCCTCCATGTTGTGTATTTGAACCCAAATCTTCACTGGCATTAATGTATTATTTCAATTTAATAAAAATGCAATAGGAGAATAAGGTGGTTATCACTTTTGACACAATCAACTAAAATTATAGTGTGTAGTTCAAATACACATATTTGTGCATGGAGAGGCCCGGATTGGGCTTCTTAGACTTATGGGTTAAGGGTCTTCAGTGTCCAAGAGACCCATTATGGGTTTCAAGATGTCATACAAAGGTGTTTAAAGTTAATTACTTCTATTTTTAGCTAAAAGTAAAAAGTGACCCACCTAAAATTAACATCCATATCAATGGCATAGAGAGAGAGAGAGTTCAATTCTCAAAAATGTTGGTTTGTATAAATTGGAAGTACATTTGAGCACACAACACATATATCTTATCACTTTGTTGCATATGATTGTATCTTGACTTCTTTTTTTGTAGTACGCTAGCTTGGACCCATGCTGTCCTAACCTAATGCACCCATGCACATGGATTGATATCCAAGATAAACTCAACCCCATACACTCATACATCCATGCAACCATATGCCCATGCCTCCCATGCCCTTGTGTAGCCACCATATGCATGTATGTCCATGCTCATGCCCAACTCATAAGCCCCCGTGGGCCACCACCATGCCCCCATGAAGTGCTTTTAGAAAGAAAATTGAATTTTCTTTTCTTTTTAATTAAGTTGTCCTAATTTGTCCTATCACCCATGACATATCACTACTCCATGCCTGCCATCTTCCCCTAATTTCCCCCACCATATCCACCTTTTGCACTTGTAGTCCCCTCCCCCCACCTTTCCACATTTGTTCCCTCTTTCTTTTGTCACATGTTTGTTTTGGGGAGAAATCTTTGGCATGTGGTCCTTTTTCTTTGATATTTCTTTTTCTTTTTGTTTATGCTTTTTCTTTTTATAAACGCCTCACTAGCCCCACCACCACTGTCACATCTTCCATTGTATATAGATGTTTTGTCCAATAAGATTTCTATATCGTAGACAAAGTGTATTTTGAATTGAAATTACTTGTTGGGGGCTCATATAAACTATTGCATATGCTTTAAAACATGCACAACATGTTTTAGGGTTCAACCATTGCATGTTTGGAACTTTTCCGGAATTATTTTTTTGAGTTAAAAAAAACTTTTACTGGTATTTTTTGGGTTCATTTAAAAATTTATATACAATATTTTGCAACAAAAAAGATTTGTCAAAAGTTGCCAAAATTAACCATGTAGTACAGTATACACAATATTATTTAAATATGTGATCTACCAATTTGAAATTTGGTTCATCTATCATTCCCAACCATTCATGAATACCACATTCAAGTTATGCTTAATTTAGACTTCTATGATTTCTTTTAGAGATATAATGTATAATATGTTATATTGAGCTACATCCAATGATAAGAGTGTGATTGACAATTTTCATGAATGAAAAATGAAATTTCGTGGAACGAATGTTATAGTTAATTTTATTTTTTTTGTACAATTTTTGTAGATGTAACTTAATTGGCATCTACTTCAACAACATTAAATTTTGTCGTGTACATAAATGAGTCTATTATTTAGACCTAACTTTGTATGAAAATTCTTGGTTTTCACCACACTGTTTTTTGCATTGATTTCATATGAGTGAACAACTTGCAATATTTTGACTTTCATAAGTAAAAGCATGGGAATGGCATCAACATGTGCACTACCGTACCCGGCCGTCAGGGTCGGCAAAAAAATAATAATAATAAAAAATAAAAAATATAGAAGTTGAAAAAAATCGGAAATTATTGGAGAAGAGAGTTGAAAAGAAAAGTTATTCATTGAAGAGCATGCCAAATATTACAAAATTGAGCCAACTTCATGTAGTAAAATCCTAAAATATTGCATACCGTAGCATCATAACTAGTTCGTGCAAATTTTTTTTTAAAAAAAACCGGACATTATGAGCCCGAATTTTCTGTTGTTTGCAGAGCAAATTGAATTAACCCCTGAAGAGCTTGTGGCCAAAATCATGGCAAACCTAGAGGTTGTAGTGGCGTTTTAGGATCCAGAAGTAACACATACAAAGGACCACTAATTGAGATTAGGGCATTCAATTAGGTTAAACACACCAAGGCCGCCACAAAAGGGTGAAAAAAAATAAGAAATCTTTCATTGTTGTGAACTAGCCTTGTATTAAAGCACCGAATCTTTTACAAATATTTTTGAAATTGTTGAATTTTTTATTAATTTATTTTTACCATGCCGGACCCACTTTCTCCACTTTAATTAATTATTCGGCATGAGATGTTGACCCTGACAGCCGGGTACGGTATACTGATTCTAAGTCATTAGGAAATGATCAGGGTCCCCATAACATTATTCAGATACATAACATTGTTATGTGGGACTGACAATATTTTGTGGAATATTCCTCACATTCAGCCTGAATGATGGAATATTCCACAAAATATTGTCAGTCCCACATAACAATGTTATGGATCTGAATAATGTTATGCCCTCTATCCATATTACTTGAAATCAATGGTGTTGTTGCAGTGTAATAGACCACAAATTAGGAACCTTCTAATGAAATTGGGTGTTCAAAAAGATTTGGCCCATAGTAAATTCAAGTTTGTGGGGGCATTTTGTTGTGTGATTATGGTATTTGTATGGATGGTGTTGTAGATAGACACTTTCATTGATACTTGTTGTGGTTAGTGTGGTTGATGATACTTCCCATCAACATTTAGGGACTCTTTTGTTGTCAATTTAGGCATCTCTTGTGATCTCGTAGGGAAACGTGAATTCCAAGTACGTCGACTTCTCGTAGTTCTATTGGATGGGTCCTTGTTTGGTCGGTGTTTGTTTTGTACGCCTTTGCATGGAGTCTTATGTCTCTCTTACCTCTTATGGTTTGGGGGTCCACCTCATATTAGAGATGTATTATAAACTATGATTTGGAGGCTTGGTTTGGAGTTCACAATCGAGACAAGCTTAGAAAGGCCGATTCCCCTAATGCTGCATTCATGTGATTGAAACAAGTAATTTTATTTGTCGAGGCGGAACAAATTCATTTGGAAAACAATCATAACATAAACATAACATCAATAACCATATCATTTTCTTCATATAATGAGTCTCATATAAATTGAAATATGTCCAATTTAAATTTGCTCGGAGAAATTAATGTTCGGATCTTGCATCTAATTTGTTGGACGTGTTGTAGAGCTTCAAAAACGACAAGAAAATTAGTTAGTAACTCATGGAGGGGGGGGGGGTAAGTCTTGTATACTATCCAATACACATTTCACATGTATGATGTTATTCTAACAATTATTCAAGTGAGCATTTTACTATAGTTATTCAAATGTGGTGCGATTCCGTAACTACATTCTTGTGATGTTTATATCTTTCTCAAATTTCTTACTTAAGTGAAGTAAATGTGATATACATGTTGTAGCACTTCTCAAGATCTTTCCAACGAGCCATCATCCATATAGTACATATTGAAATTAGACATAGTTATCAATAACCACCCAACAATAAGTGTTCAATGAAGGTTGTTGTTTGAACTAGGCATGTCCACCAAGTTAGCAAAGGCTCTATCTATCTATCTACTTGCTTCAATAAGCTTTAAAAAGAGTTGAAACGTGTTTGAAGGTGGATTTATTTTGCTAACTCAAATTGCGATATCTATATCCTTTCATGACATTATTCAGTGGTCACTACATGTTGGGTGGGGCCGGGAATAAGTCAGATAATATTCGAAACTATGCCATGCTTATTCTCTCTTACTAGCAGATTCAACTTGATAAACTCGGGTGAAGCACTCTCACTGATATTATTAGAATGAAACGGCTGATAGCAACTGAATAATGTTATGTTTAATTAAGCCACTATATAAGATACACTTATACATAGCAATGAGCATACAACACATTTGAGTTTTTTTAAAGTGAATTTCTTTGTAACACTAAATGGTAAGATCATCAACACCGATTGAAATTTAAGGTGTAGTATAAGCCGCAATACCTTTACTTGACCTTGACGACTCTCCTCTTCGACTAGGAAGGCTGAACTACGGTATGCGGGTGTTATTCGGTTACTTTTCTTTATCGGAATCCTATATTCAAATGGTGTGTGGTTAGGTATGGATCTAAGAACAAACACCATAATGACACGTGTTTAATAGAAATTGGATTGCATACTATTGACTACTCTACATTCAATATTGAACACGATTGAGAATCAAGAAATACGTACTTCAGATAACCATAGCTAAATTAGGGGAAATTCGATTTTTGTTGGTGTTGCATCTTAAATTAGAATTAAACCATAAAGTAAAGTCACCAAAATTGGGGAGGAAAACCTCAATTTTGTAGGAATCTCCCATTTTTGTCACTTCCAACACTTGTGTAAATGACCTTAAAAACAACAACGGAGCAAACAACACCATTTTAATTAAAATGAGACTTTTCAAAGTCTCATTTTGCCAATCACCTTAATAGCGTACATTAAGGTGAATAATTGCGGAGGATGTGAACGTGGTGGGGGAACACTTGTAGGGAACTTTTGGAACTTTATCATGTACCCACTATGTACCCCATTGGAACTTGGCTTATGGGAACAAAGTTCCCCTTGGATTTCACCCTAAATTTCCTTTAAGGTGCCTCGAAAGTTCACCTTAATTTTTTGTCTCAAAAAGGCCAAATTGTCTCATTTTAATTAAAATGGTGTTAAACTTCTTTTGCTTCTAATCCGAGGCTAAAACATTTTGAGAAAAATTTTGAGTTGTTTTTATGGAGTTTGATGCTATTCAGGGAGTTACACAAGTGGTGAGAGGAGCAAGGAGTGCTTAGATAAGCATGTCCATGTAGGTGACAAAGAAATGAATTTTTTTTTAGTTATATAAAGATGAAACATGTCGACACCTAAAACTAGAAGAAGCCCTCCAAGACTTTCCAGTTAAACTCGCTCAAGGGACGTTAAGGGTATTCTAACCCCAATTGATCCCCTTGCTTCACAGTTAACTCTATTTACTAACATAAACCTCAAGGAACAAAACTGATCAGTAGGAGATGGAGAACAAGAAAAATGAACCACTTTACACCATATACCATCATAACATTCTTCAAATCCATAACAGTGTTCCGTGGGACTGACATTATTCTATGGGATATTCCCCACATTCAATCAATCTCAATGTGGGGAATATTCTGCAAAATATTGTCAGTCCCACATAACACTGTTATGAATCCGAATAACGTTATGCACATACTCAACACACACATGCACTTCAAATCCCCATAACTAAATAAGAGGAGGTCCGATTCTCAATCCGATTTTTGCTGATGTTTCATCGTGTATCTGCTAACGCCGCAACATAAAGCTTCAAAGAGATGGAGATAAAGCTGATCAATAGAAGAAGATGGAGAAAGAACAAGGAAAACGAGCCACTGGACACCGCATCCCTTAGCTGTCGTTCGGTTGCACACTGTTAGCGTGGTGGCATAACATTCGGCAAATGGACACTTAACTTACTGCCTCCCTCTCTCTTTCTCTCTCCCTCTGTGTATGATTCTGTGGGACAGTCCACTGGATTCACTGCTCATCTGCTGGCTGCAGGCAGCAGGCTACTTAGCTAGGGTTGGCGAAAGAAAAGTGTGTCTGAAATCGTAGCACATAATCTAGACATGTAAGATGCTTTAATTCAATCATAGTGGATTTCAACTGTGGTAAAGGGGCGCAGCCTCCATTTTCAGGTCTCAGCTCACACCGCGCGAGCGAGCTAAAGAGAGAGAAGTACCTCTCATTTATTCAAACTAAAAGTTGGGTTATTGTTTCACCCGAATTAGCTTTAAAGGCCTTGTATTAATCTAGTCCAAGTTATTTGATGTGGGCTAGTCACAAGTCTATAGGGGGTTGAGTTTTGATATTGGATGGATGAGAGGTATGCTCGTACACGCCACTCTGGCCGTTGGATCAGTGAGATGAAGATAGATAGAAACATCAATTTCACAAGGAAGCAAGGATGGATGAAGAGTCCAAAGGGCCAAGCATATGAAGGTACCTCTCACTCATCCAACTTTATTTTTATTTTTATTTTAAAAAAAAATCATGAAATAGAGTCCAGTTTGGAGATTACTTTTTCTAGTTGATTGGACGTCGTAATCAGCTTCAAAGACTCCGAATTTGTCTAGTCCAAGTCATATTGAGATGAATCAATGACAAACATATAGGGGGCCAAGTGTTTATGTTGGATGGATGAGATGTGCCTTTGTATGGGACAATTCCTTCTCGGCATCCAGGGGCTATTGACACCTTTTGGTTGGAGACTTTACATAATAGTGTAGTCCTGACGTTGGTTAGGAATTTATCTATCTTCTATCTATCTATCTATATTGGGGGGGGCGTAATGAGGGAGGTCCAAGGGTATAATGAATTAAAGAATGCACTATGCTAGCAATTTCATATGAGGATGAATGCTAGTGAGAGAAATTTGTGGTAGAGTTTGTATGCTCATGGATCTCCAATCAAAGTACCAACTCAACTCAACG
The DNA here is from genome assembly GCA_964035585.1 of Polytrichum formosum. Lineage (NCBI taxonomy): Eukaryota > Viridiplantae > Streptophyta > Polytrichopsida > Polytrichales > Polytrichaceae > Polytrichum > Polytrichum formosum. The sequence continues at coordinate 21,365,898 of OZ037940.1, read as the reverse complement.
ATTTGTAAAGTGGTTGTATAGAGGGGCCCATTCCAAAGTGTAATTGCACTTAGTATGACATTCTCGTGTGCTTACTTGGATGTCAAACAGTGTGCACAACACATTCAAACAAGCAAATATTTTGTTGGAAACTTTGCCTATGGGAGGAACTTGTGGGAGAATACAGAAGTGGACCCAAAGTGATTGCAACAATAAAACTCCCCACCTCCTTCACATGGCAAAATCCAATTCCATGATTGAAAGTGAGCGTTTGTTATGAGATTGTGCAAATATGGCTAGAATGGCCTAATCACTTTAGATATACACAAGATCGGATTTTGTCCAATTTGTGTGTGGTTAGAGTCCAATTATAACCCCAATCTAGCTAGCCACATAAGTCAAATGACCACATAAGGCACACATAACTTACCAAATCAAGGTAGAGAATCCTAAAACAATCACCCCACCCAAAACCAACATCCTAAAATCTTGCGCAAATAAATACACGAAATATCATGAGAATATCCATCATTCCCAAAACATCAGGCTCTTGTGATGATGATTTTTTAGAATAATCTACCATTGAAAACTTGAGCATTTATAAGTTTTGCACATAAAATTCAAATAAAACATACTTTTGCGTGTTGAAATCCTCTTTCCATTGCTCTTGAGAATCGTTAACAAAAAAACCAAAACTTAAGAAATAATAATAATACTAATTACATTCATTGCTTAAGTGGTACACTAAATAGTCCTAGTATTGTGGGCCACAGTAATTTCTCAAAGCCCATGCTATCATAATGACAATTAATTTGGGCTGTAATAATTTTCAACCCATGCTAAATTTCTAGTAGAATATTAGCATGGGCCACAGTAACCATTTTTTTAGAAAATTAATGTTGGTGAAGACCCAAGGTCTTGGACCCACATTAATTCCACCTTGATTAGAAATTTAGTGTGGCCCAAGCTAATTATTTCCACACTACTTTTCCACCCACTCTAATAGAACTATACAGTGTTGTTTTAGCATCAATTTACCTCACCCGCTGAAAGCAAAACCTCGGGTTCCCTCTTCAATAAAGAGTTGCATAACCACAACAGGAAAGCATGAGTACCAACCTAAACATCTCGAGCATCTCAAGATGGATGACGGATGGCTGGGTGGCAGTTGAATTGAATTCAATACAATACTACTTCTGCTTGTAAACTGTAAGTGGGGCTGGCTGTGCTACGGTTAGTAGGCTGAGAATCAGGCCTGAGCATGATCTCTTGTTTTGCGATTCGTGAATTTTGAATGTGGTGAAGCAAGGAAACAGAGGCTTCCTCGTGTTGGACCTTGCACCCTCCCTGTGCAAATAAAAGTACTGCAAGTAAGGTAAGTACACAGCAGCAGCAGTAGCAGCAGCAGGAGGGGAATGTCAATTACAGGATATTCTCGTAAACCACTTACCTAACTTACTGTACAAATAGAATCCATAAGCTGCAACTGGGAACTCCAACCTTTATTTCTTCCACCAGGGAATTAAGCACTAGGTTAGTAGTAGCAGCACACAATGGCCACGCCCAGAATTTCATCAAGTACCATTAACTTTTGGACCTGGTTAAAATGAATCTCAAAACACCTTTGCACTAAATTTAGACGGAAAAACTTCTACAGTAGGTGGACACGAACGAGTACCTACTTGTGAGGATCAACTCTTCAAGAAAATTGTTGGAGAAAGAGTCAATGCAGCAATGGTAGTGTTCAATCAACAAAGCATCGTATGAAGTGACCAACAGGTCACATATTTACAACATATACAGTGACCTATTTTCATGATTAGAAATTTTATAAACATCTATAGTCGTCAATGTAGTAAATATCTAATTGATTGTGGCATTAAAATTGGCGTGCCATGTTAATTGTAGTGGCCTTCTCTAGTTGCCACCTAGTGAATACAAGACAATTAATGTGGGTTGATGATGAATGATGTTGTTAGTGTGTGGTTAAAATTGGCATGCCATGATGAACAATGTGTGTGTCGTATCAAATATTTATAGTGTAGTTGTCAATGTGTGTGTGTGTGTGTATACTGTATATATATAAAGATGAATTGTTCTTGACAAGTGAAATGCTTTATTTCATTGCCAAAAACACAAACAAAGCCACCGGGACCCAAGAAAGACAGGCGGGCTCTTGGGTGCACATTGTGGAACTACAAAACCTAAAGAAGGGTAAAACATTACCTAAGAATGTCTAACCAAACTTATGTATGAGGTGCATGAACATTCCAAGAATTTTTTGGAGTTGGAATGAGAGCAAACAAGGTTGTTGGTGCCCCCCCCCCCCAACGCATCAAAGTTGTCCATTACATCATCATCATAAGATGGGCTCTCTCCACCAATTTCACCATTTTTTCACATGCAATTCTGGATTAATCAAGAACTCCTTTGTGAAGAGCAAAGTGTTTGTTGGACTTTCTTCTCATCCCACTTATTGTTATTGAAAGTGAGATTATTCCTCTCCACCCCAATAGTCTAAAGGGTGATACCTCTAAGGTGGCACCAAACTCTAGCATGGGATCTTTTTCCAAAGCTCTCATGGTGCCAATCAAGAGGACACCAAGAGCCTATGAATACAAGGAGCTTTTACGTGGTTAATAATTCCCACACTTTTCTAGCAATTCTACAATCCCAAATACAATAAGCCATGGAGTTCAACACTCCACGTGTATGTTTCTAATGTAAAATGATAACTATTCCTCTCAAATTGCTACAACATAAAAATGCGGTTATTGCCAACTTTCTTAGAGGATATCTGACTTGGATTAAGGGACCATTCCATTGTGTATATAATTTACTGTGGCATTTACATTGATGTGCCATGTTTATTAGAGTGGCTTCCATGAGTTGTCATGTAGCAGCAAGTGTCCCATGCCACCATCTCTCTTTGCTACCCCATGATTTCAAGGTCATTTACACAGGTTGATGATGAATAGTGCGAGCCGCACTAAATCAGGTGTATAGTCTAAATCAGCTGATTCATCAGAGCATTGCTTCTCTTACTACCTACACTCATGAAGAGACATACAGACATGCATATAAGATCATTCAGATCTTCTAGTAATTGTTGATGAACATTTGAAGACAGAATATTGAATGCCCTAAACCACCTCCAAAATGGATACAGATTCCATATATTCCTGTTGGCAAGTAGAATTTTTTTAAAGGAAGAGTTGCGTGCTTCGCAAAGCAGTTCCAATGTTGGTGAATCTGGATCCAAAAGCATTCTTATGCAAGTGCTTTCATGAGTTTTGTGGTTTAGTGCATATTTGAGAGATCTGCGAGTGAAACAGGATAACAAGAAAGTGAAGATCCAAATGCTTAACAAAATGCATCCAATATATACTACAGACCGGAAATTGCAATCTCTACAGAATTCCTTGGAGGCTCAACTCGGGTCCTCTTCTCTTCTATTTGTAAAGACACACTTGGTCTCAGCAACCTATGATGATAAGCAAGAAGCTTATTTTCCCTTGTGAAGTGAAATAAATTCTACACTCCAACTCTCTTTGCAATTTTAGTGCAAAATCTTGACATTTGCTTAGCACTCTTGTTAAACATCACCTTTGACAGATATCTTACAAAATCCCCACTGATGGAAACCAAGTACCCTTGATACTGTTGGATTTTTTCAAGTAAACAGAGCTTCATAGAATTCAAGCCATTTGACCGAGTGGAATGTGGTTTAATGCTTTCCATATGCAGCAACACCAGCAACCACAACTCGTATGAATGGGCTGAAATGTGTGGGTCATACTTTCACCCAGAAGCAGATGATACAATCCAAAATTTTGAAACATACTGGAATATTCACAGATTAGTTTGTATTTTTGAACACAACATTTAGGACATTAGACACAAAATCCTTATCAAAGATAGTGCAGACCTTACCTCATTAATCACCAGGAGAGAACTTCCAGGCCAAAGCATGGGAGAGATTTTGTAGGAGGCAATTACATTCAAATCAATGAAGTTAATGAACCGCAACTATTAGGATGATAAATGGCACCAAGCTGTATGGTGTTCTGGGGCTAGTGTTATTTACCACACCCATCAGTGTTTCTATCCTCATTTCGCCACAAGGATTGTTGTTGTGTTAAGAGAAGTTTCTGTGAGGATCACAAAGAATGAGAGATTTCTGGTTATGAGAGTTATCCATAAAATCCTTAAAAAAGGGACGAAACGTGGGGTTTGATCCTTCTTTGAGAAAGCTTTCTATTAAGAGCTCATTAGCTCATGGTGTTTCAGAGCCTATTTTGAAAGTTGGGTGCAATTTTTGGGACCTCCTCTTCTAACCTCTCAAACTTTGAGAGAATTTTAGGATCTAAAAAAGGGTATGCGCATGGGACCCATTGTCCTAAATCCCAGATCGGCCTATCCAAGGCTAGCTTGGCCCACCCATCCTAGCAGGACAAGCTAGAAAGCCAATTTTTAATAGCCCGACCACTCCTTTTGGATGAAAAATTAAGCATTAAGAAAACTTGGGTGACTTTGTGTTAGTTCTCATAAACTCAAGGCTTGGGACTAAACCCATGGTTTCATCCACTTTACTTAGCGAATAACTCTATTGTTTCAAGTAAAACGATAACTATCATGTGAAACACTACTTAGCTTATTAGGATGAGTCACTTGTTAAGTTTGGATTTGCAATTTGCTTGTCTTCATCCACTTTGACTTTCAAATTCCTTGTTATGGGGTCATTGACTTATCAAACCCCTCTGATTAAATAGGTATACTTATTAGGACCAATATATAGGTGAATGCATGGTATCAACACACAATATCAATAATGGTATCAATGAACCTACCTAACTAATATCAAAATTGTAATACCAGTTCGATAATGATACTTGGTGGGTATCTAAAGATGAGAGTTTCTTTACATACCCGAGTCGTTATTACTTCAGTCAATACTATTCTAATACCATATTGATGGTACGATAATCTTACCTAAGTATGAAGATTCTTGGATGGTATATAGACCGGAATGGTGTCAAAACAAAAATATCCTCAAATATCCATTACCTACAAGACGAAGGAATATACTCATCACAATATACAACTAAATAGGACCCTATCTTTTATCACATCACATTTTCTAGTGGAACGTTGGTTACCCCCAAGATCCTAGAGCAAAAATGAATTGCTTTAGAGACAGTGAATGCCTCACAAAAGTGAGCAACCACAAAAAGATGATACTAACCTTAGGTTGGTGTGAATAAACAACTCTTCATCCTTGATCATAACCACAAACTGAAATGGAACTCAAATGACGGGTTTATGGAAGGTGGCAACCATGTCTCTATCGGCAGCAAACAAAACAATCTTCTACCACACTCTTAATCTTGAAGTTCTAGGATGACGATTCTTACTATGGTAGTCAATCAATGACCATCTGTGCACTACTGGAGAATGTGGGATTATTAAGTGCAGATCCATTAACTGGAGTGTGAATTTAAGGTGTAGTTTCAACCTCATCAACCCTAAATGAACCAAAAACATGTTGAAATGGCCTTTGAAAAGTCACATAGGACAGAATGTTTCATGTTGCTCAATGTGACCCAAACATAGACATCTTATTTTGTTAGGAATGCATGCAGCCACTAAAGACATAAGGTAGGCATGTGTATTTCCAATATAGCAATAATTTGGACACCCATATTTGAATGCTATATGGTTAGGTGTGGATCTAAGTATGGACACTAAAAACACGTGCTTAAAAAAGATTAGACTACATGCTCAAAATATGCTAACTATTCTAGGCTTAATAATCAACATAATTGGAATGATCTATATGAGCACTTAATGAGCACAAGAATCTTCATCTTGATAATGAATAAGATATTCATATGAGCTCCAAAAAATTATGAGACAAATGGCTACGGGCACAATCTGGATTTGCTAATCAGCTTGCACTAATTGTATGTATCATATCTTACTAGAAGTGGGTGCAAAGAGAAAAGTATCCAAATTGGGCATATCTACATTATCACAAAGTCAGTTTCCTGGACCACTTAATAATTAAATTTGGATAGAAGTTTTCATACACTGCTTTTCCCAGTTTCTCATCATACCCTGTGCACTGCAACTTTTATGGACGTTCCTAGAAATTGAACCTGGTGAAATCTTCAATCTTGACTGAGATGTTCCTCAATCTTGACTGAGATGTTCCTCAATCTTGACTGAGATGTTCCTCAATCTTGACTGAGATGTTCCTTAGAGGCAATAGATTCCTATTCGAGAGTGCCACATGTGTCTAGGGGCACTTTACACTGGAGCTTGAGGGCCCATGCCCATTAATATCTAAAATCCCTCATTGGTGGAAATTTCCAAGACCATCTCACCTCACTGTCCACTAGAGCTTGAAGCTCTAAGGAACCAAGGAAGCTTAAATAGATGAGAAACCTATATGGAGTCCTAGCACATGATACACACAGAGATGGGTCTAACTCAAAACCAGGAGACTATGACATTTCAGATCCTCACAACCCTTGATTATATTATAACTTACTGCGTAGAACGACCCACATAAATAGGATGGCAATGAATTAGCATTCGGTTGAGAGCCTGATCGCGCATATCTTTACACTACAAATGAAGGCCATTAACCACACAATATTCAATTTCAAACATCCATGGGTACAGCCTTCAGATGAGTTTCAAGGGCCTCACATTGTCATGGTCACAGCCCTTCACCATAGCATAAATTGGCCCTTAATGTGTAGTTGAAGGCAGTTAAGTGAGGAGCACAAGTAGGAAAGTATTCTTTTCTGCTTCTTTTTTGTTGTGCTCCATTCTCCAATACATAAGATAGACGTGTCTAATTCCAACACAACAATAATCTGAAAACCTATATTTGAGTGATATGTGGTTAGGTGTGGATCTAAGAATGGACACCAAAAAGACTTGTGTCTAAAGAGATTGGACTACATGCTCAAAATATGCTAACCATTCTAGGCTCAATAGTCAACATGATTAAGACCTATATGATCAGTTAGTGGGCATGAGAATCTTCGCTTTGATAATGAATAAGATTATCATATGAGCTCCAAAGATTATGCGACAAATGGCTACGGCTACGATTTGGATATTCTGATCATCTCACAGTAATTGCGTGTTTCATATCCTACGAGAAGTGGGTGCAGAGAGTCAAGTATCCAAATAACACACATCTACCTTAAAAAGCTATGGAAATTCTGTTAGAAATCTGGTGTTGTAATCTTTAGAAGCCAAGAAGAACAAGCAAAGATTTACTCTGAAGCTAAATATTCAGTCTGAATCTACAGCCTATATACAATTTACTTGAGAGATGTTCTGAACTAGCTACCAAAAAATAACCAGGGCAGTCGAATACTTACAGGCTTCTAGGGTTTGGCCGAGGTTTCAAACCCTTAAAAATAAAACCATGAGCACTTTGGAGTCTGTAGCAACTTGTCCACACCTTATCTTTGTTTAAAACTGCAGGAAATAAAAGTCAGGGATATGCTTAAGAAGGACAGTCAAGTTTGAGAAACATTGGTCATACATGTGCTGGGAAAATTCAATCTGAATATTGTTGCATTAAATAATGCTAAAAACTATGGATGAAAATAAGGTCAGGAATGGCACATGGAACCTCAACCCACATACTATAAGCATCTTCACTTCAAAATTCCACAACAGAAACATCAATTCACTACTTCGATATTGATGTTGGCAACTCTATTCTTAGGAGAGGAACAAAATTACTAACCTCCTGCTTCAGGCAAATCACATAATCTCACCCAAGATAGCGTGAAATTCAACTTCCCTTTGTGCAGGGAAGTGTGTGGATTCACAACCTAAGCCAAGGATGCAACATGTACCAGATAATTCTGCATAAATTATGAACTACTACACACAAATGTGGAGAAATCATTTCTATTGCTATCAACACAAATGCACACACACACACATACAGATAGATAGACAGATACGAGTTTCAAGTCATTTGCAACATATTGAGGTATGTGGCCCTATTGCATGCACTTCAACTCCACAGAGAATATTGGCTGTTGGGTCAAATCAGGAAATGTCTCATCCAGTTAGACGTTACAATGAATTACACAGGTTGTCATTTCAAGTTTCAGAATCAGAGTTGAAGTGCAAAAGTTATAAGAGGTTCAGATTTTCTTTCTCTTTAGTGGTCACATCAGCCCACGGATTGTGTTTACAATTGACCCTAGAATCATGTCTATATTTTGAGCACATTGTCCAATCTCATCATAGCCATGTGTTTTTGGTGTACATACTTAACTTCAAACCTTGCCCCCGGAGAGCGACCACATAAGCCCCACTTCCTTACTTTAGAGAGTGTCCAGAAGAAATGGAATTCATGCTTCACATACAAAAACACAGCAGAATTCCTAAAGACAATTTTGAGTGTTGGGTTGGATCGAGAATTGTCTCATCTGGTTAGACATTACAATAAATCACGCAGATTGTCAATTCAAGTTTCAGAATCAGAATTGAGATGCAAAAACTACAAGTGGGTATAGTTTAATTTTCTTTCGCTTTAATGATCTCATCAGCCCATGGATTGTGTTCACAATTGAACCTAGTATCGTGTCTGTATCTTTGAGCACATAGTCCAATCTCATCATAGCCATGTGTTTTTGGTGTGCACACTTGAACTACAAGCCTTGCCACCCACCACTTAAATATAGGTCACCGATTAAACAGAGTGACCACATGAGCCCCACATACCTTAGAGAATGTCCAGAAGAAATGAAATTCATGCTTCACGTCCCAAAACCCACCATAATTCCTACAGCATACACTTGAACGCCTCCATCAGTGAAAGCCCAGAAGGTTTAGGGTTTAGGGGTTAAGGGTAACCACAAGTACCGGAATTGGCAGCTTCCGCAATGATTTGATGCTTTGAAGAAGGTGAGATATTTAGATGGGTTTGCAGTAGAAAAATTGCAGTCTCTGCGATCCACCAAACGCGTGTTCCATTTCACAGGAGGTTAGCTGCAGACTTGAAGAAGACAATGAGACGAGGGAAAAGGCCCAAGAAGAGATTAAGTTTCTTCCTACACACAAGGTTAGCGTAGGAGTGAGGCTACCTCATCACTGGAGTGAGGAAATAATTATTTATTTATTTGCACGAAGGCATTCAATTATCCTAAAGCTTATTTGAAAACTTCCAAGAATTTAGTTCATCACAAATTCAAAACTTCATTGCTAATAAGGCAATGTCCACGCAAGTGAATGTCATCTCCATTTTATGATTAAAAATTTAAGTATTTGCTTTCAAAATGCTCACACGAAGCATGTCACCTTATATAGAAACTCCAGCTGTATGGATGTGACATTTGACTTTGTGTTAACAATTTTTCTTCATGATTGTTCCATAAATGAAGATTGCAAATGTCACTTTATAGCTGATCTCGGAAATGCAAGAAATCTTAGGGATATAAAGGCTAAAGAAAGATAAACATAACACGGATTCTCATTCAATTTGTTGTTCCTAAGTAAATTGAAGATTCAAATTTCCAAGATTTCGTCCTCATGGCTCCAAGATCTTGAATGTTTTCATGTTTTGTATTTCAAAATTATTTATTGTTGAATAAGGGTCACTGCTGATGTAACGGTGCTTTCATTGGCGGTCCAACTACTTATTTAGAGGTGCTTGGTGGGTCCCCTCACTACAAGAAAACATGGGTCAAAATGGCACGTTGTCATTTCAGTCATTTTGGTCAACTTGGATTGTCACTTATATGAGTGTTTTCTTGTAGTGCATTTCAATAACACTACACTATTTGCGATTTTTATTGTCACTGGCTCAATGGTGTCACTTATTCTATGTTGACGCCTATGCATAGGGTTTAGTACTTGTCAACATGTTTTCATTTAGTATCACAACAAAAATTGAGATAAATTTGGACTAAAAATAAGTTTAGAAGGGCTCAGTTGTATTGGTGGAACGAGTGCAATTTTGGGGTTGTAGACAATTTAGTGTAATCTTTCGCAAATAGTGTATGAGATACAAATACAATAACAATGTAATAATATTCTCACATTCTTGGATGACAAGTGATATGCCATTTATATGATTCATTGAAGTTACTTGTCATATCCCTTAAAGAAGGACGAAACTGTGGCTTTGATCCTCCTTTGAGAAAACTTTATATTAAGAGCCTATTGGCTTGTTGTGCATCAAAGCCTATTTTGAGAGCTAAGTGAAACTTTTGGGACCTCCTCTTGACATTCCAAAAATTCTAAGAGAACTTTATGATCTAAAATAGGGCATGCATATGGGACCCTTTGTCCTAAATCCCATGTCAACCTATGCAAGGCTAGCTTGGCCCACCCATCCTAGTAGGACAAGCTAGAAATCCAAATTTTAATAGCTTGACACCACTCTTTGAGTGTAGTAATTTGAGCATTAAGAGAACTTGGGTGACTTTATGCATAAGCTTTCTAACTCACATTTTAGCCAAGTCAACAAGGGTTTGATGCCAAGACTTTACAAATAACTCTATTGAAGTGTGAATTCACAAGTTCGTGGCCCTATGTTCATTTGAGCCTCCACTCACTTGCTTTTGACACAGTGTGCTACATGTCCCATACATGATAGGTACCTAGTATGTATCTCAAAAACAAGTTTTGTGCATGGAGAGGCCCAAACAAGACCTCTTAAGGTTGAGGTATCTATAACCAATAAAATAAGAGAGTTTTCATTTATTTAAGAAGAGGAATAGCGGAGAAACATTTTCCTTGTGAAGAGAAACATATTCTAAAGAGAATGCAATTTTTTCTCATGAATATGAAAATTGCTACAAATTTTGAAGCAATAAAGTTTACTAGAACACACATTTGATGTATAGATCTCATCCATGTCAACTTTACATGTACCCTAGTGAGCAATTAAATGGACTTGGTCAACTATGGATGCCTCAACCTCAAATGCTTAGGGGTTAAGAAATCTCAATACAAACACACTAACTACACTAAATATTGTATGTAGTGTCACTTACTATTTGGAATTACACTATGCTATATCTATTTACTGTATATCTCATATTTTACCAACAAATGTCAAATTGATTGTCTGGACATTATGGAACATTAACAACTTTACTTCATAAAAAATTAATCAACAGTAAAAAGATATAGCACTGTATAATTCCAGATAGTAAGGGACACTGAATATCATATTTAGTGTAGTTTCTGAAAAGAAGAGTTCATATTTACTTTTTATATTGATTGCATTTAGTGTCTCATAAATGTCGATTTATCTTTCAACCTCATCTGGGACCTCTATTTTAATGTGGAAATGAACTCCTGCAGAAAAATTAAATGAACCAAACTCTGATGGCATTTCAGAAACTAGGTAATACCCTATTTGGACTCCTTGAATCCTCGAGCAGATCCTCTCACAAGTCACAAGATTTAAACCGGAACTGGGAACTTGATGTGAAATAAATTGAAGAGAAGGTCAAATCATATAACATAAACCATAAGACCAAATTACCAAGTCAAAAAGTAAATAGCTTCTACCACATGACTGATGGAACGCAAATTGCATTTACAGAGTTTTTGCTCAACTTTATTTGAGGACTTCTATCAAACCAATGATATTGTTACCTGCTTCACGACAGTGCTCTTGACCAAATGGCCACTAGATATAAGTTCCATGGCCCTATCATGGCATGCCAACTCCACAGACAATTTCGGCTCTCGGATCGGATCGAACTGGAATTCTCTCATCCAGTTAGTAATTGCAAATCACACAAATTGTTATTGCAAGTTTTAGGATCGTAATTCAGATGCAAAAGCTATAGTAGTTCAAAGTGAAGATTCTCGTTCTCTTTAAGTGATCACATAAGCCCTCCCAATTGTGTTAACCAATGAACCTAGAATGGCGTCTAAATTTTGACCACACAGTCCAATCTCGATGTAACATGTGTCATTTATGTCTCTGTTTTAACTCAATCTTTGCCATGTGCCGCTCAAATATAGGTGTCCGATTAAGAGTAGTAACCACATTAGGCCCACATACCTTATCACCAGCACTGGTTTTAAGAACCAATCAAAACCTCCATGAGAAGCTCCAAAATCTCCAAAATTGCCATAGATAATCCCAAGACAACAATTACAGCCAAGTTCCACCTCCATCATGCTTGACTTGTATAAAGAACTAATTCCTTCTATGGGCTGCACATTGTTTTGTTGGAAACTGAATAACTGAGATTGATGATGAAACAAATGTGCAATATTGCAACATTACTTCACTAAGTAGACACCAGAATAATGTTAACCTGCATCAAATGCCCTCAACCAGTATGCTATTTCAAAGTATAAAATTGAAATCGAATTTCATGTAGTATAAAGATATACCTTACGTGACCAGGCTCTCAACTGAATGCTATTTCATTTCCATCCTATTCATGTAGGCCATTCTACACAATAACTTATAATATATCAAGGGCTATGAGATTTTGTCATGGTCTCCCAATTGTGTGTTAGACCCACCTCTTTGAGGTGGGCTTGACGTAAACTCTGGTAGACCATTGAACATTATCAATTGCATACATGTACGACTCCATGTAGGTTTCTTATGCACTCAAACTTCCTTGGTCCATTAGGCCCTCAAGCTCTAGTGTAAAATGCATTTCAATGTTGCCACTAAATGCACCAAGCCATTGTGCCCCTACAGCAGCCACTCCATGTCAAATAAAAGGAATTCACAAGAATTTCAAAACTTCTGCATGCTATCATTACATCAAAATAACAAGGAGCATGATACCAACAACAAGAAATGCAAGTGCATCCAAAAGAGTAGGTTGCTCAACAAGTTCTGAAAAACATCTTCAACTACGAAAGGACAGTAAGGAAACAAACCATCACACAACTTGGTGATCACAGTCGGTGCCCTGATTCTACTGGAACCACTCGCTTCTCACACTGTTCTACAAGAAATATACACAGAAAGGTTGGGAGCCTGGGGTGACAACTCCCCCAATTAGATCAGCTATTTCTAAATTACTTGTAATGCTTCTAATGAATTGATGATTTGTTACAACATAAAAGAGGGGTAACATGCTTGGAAAGAAAAGGAGTTTGATGCCATTTGTGACTAAATTAGAAAAGGTTTATAATTTCAGATATTGTTTTCAGAACGGATTACAAACAATATTTTGAAAGCAGGGTTCAGCATCCAGACACCCTAGATATTTCTTTTCACTTCTAAGAAATTTTTTTACATTGCTTAGGATTTTTAGTCTTGAAGATGCTTATGATACGAAAGTTTCTAAACAATAATGCTTATGCTTAGAAAGTGTCTTAGCAGCTCCAAACCAAATTCTAAAGGCACTGACCGCTGCCAGTGGTACAGATAGTTGCCACCGGGGTTGGGAGTTGAGGAACCTTTGGCGTTGAGTATTGAGATACTATTGGTCTTTGTTCCACACTTCTACACTAGGAGCACCTCTCACAGGTTACCTCACACCAAAAAACTCAAACAGGAACTCCTGTTCAACTTGCAACTTTTGAATAACCAAGGGCCCTATAAATCTGGCAAGTCAACTCCACAAGCAGGCAAGAATTACGTATTTATAATCTTACTGGTGCCAACAGCAAGAAATCCAGGCTTGAGGTAGATTGAGATTGCAAGAAACTTACTGTCGAATGCAATCATCAGTCTGTGAGCTGTTTACCTTCAATACCTTCTTCAAAGCCAAGGCTGCATCCTGCATATTCAAAAGAGTTGATGGTAAGGAAAAACTCATCATGTTGTGATGTAGAATGAAGTATTATAGAAGCAGAGGGGGAATATGACCTTGACAACAAAATCATTAAGTGTAATATTTTTAGCAGGAACATCCTCCTTTTTGCCAGCTTCCAAACTTGCATTCAAATGCCTTCGAAGCCTGCAAAGCCAAGGTCCAGATAGATTGAATACCAGGCTTTCACTAATGCTATTGATGCATTGCATTAGGTAGGTGGCCCTATTGAGGACACTTCCAAAGTCCACATTCATGTTTTACCCTTAGACCAAAATTGGAAATTGTGTCATCCAGTAAACAACTGCAAATCACGCAGATTGTCATTTCAAGTTCCACAATCAGAGGTGAGATACAAAAGTTATAGGAGGTCAAAGTAAAAATTTCTCTTTCTCCTTAAGTGATCGCATAGGCCCTCCCAATTATGTTCACTATTAACCTAGAACGGTGTCTATACAATGAGTCCAATCTCATTGTAACACATCTCTTTGGTGTCCGTTCTCAACTACAAGTCATGCCACATACCACTCAAATATAGGTGTCCAATCAAGAAGAGTGACCGCATAAAGACCACATATCTGACTACCAGTCACAGAATCAACAGAACCTGCAAGAAGGTCTTCATAATTTGATGAATTGAGTTCACTAGGAATGAAGGTGCAACCACAACCTCTAGAACCGTTTAACCATTTAATCCGTGCTCATCTCTTATAAGAATTGAAGCATGAATGAATGATACATAGACAAGCTCTCCAAATGACAACTCCATGCTATATAGATCCAGATGCTCAGGTCAGGTCCCATATCTCCCTACTTAAACCCTCAACCCTAGAAGCACTTCAAAAATCGCATCGAAATGGCTATACAGAGAGAAATACACTTAGATCTTTATGTGCTTACACAGATCGTTTCACTTGTTGGGAAGGTGCAATTGCCTGAATCAGACACTCTCGCTGCATCTCTATTTCCAGAATGCAGAAAAAAAAACCCAACCCTACATCGAATTAAACACAGGCAGGCGCCTGCAACTCAGATTCTGCGGATAGTCTACGGAAGCAGCTACATCTCAAAATGTAATTGACCCGCGTCTAATGTCGAGTTAGTGTTGATACATACCATATTCAGCGTTCGATATCTTCCCAGTGCTAACACATCAACATTTAGCTAATGATTCACTCAACACTCATTCAACTCATAATTCAACCTCTTAGGTCTTGCAACAGTAACAGATAGAAACAAAAGATGAAAATTGCAATCCTATGTTTGGTAGGCAATTATTCAATATGTAGTTTGACATGATTAAACCAATGTGACAACAATGTTGGTGATATGTGAATTTAGAGGTTCGTGATGCTACGCCACATTGCTCGTACTTGAAAACCCTAGCAATTACTGCAGTTCGATCCGTCATTGCTGATGACTCCAATCTCAACCTGAGAAAGCGTTTGAGAGAAATGTTCCTACCTCGTAATTAGAGATGATGGTCGAAGCTCATCTTCATACTGCGGATAACTCAACAACCAATACCTGTGACGGACAACCCGAGTCCATGGCACGCGAGAAGGAGAGAGAGTGTACACTCAGTCTTGGTGAGCATTTGTATTTGGGAGCTCTACAGCCGTCGGATCTCTTCATCGACGGTGGTAAGAACTGAAATGTGAGCGGTTACAGGAGCGTAATGTTCGGAGTCATATATCCCATATCGTCTGTCTGGGCACAGAAGAGCTGGTATATAGTGTAGAAGGGCCACCCTACTGTTGTCTCTTCGGAGACATCTGATAAAATTGGAACGATACAGAGAAGATTAGCATGGCCCCTGCGCCAAGGATGACACGCACAAATCGAGAAATGGTCCAAATTTTTTTTCCTTTTGTTTTTCTTTTCCCCCTCAACCCAGTTGCCATACATTCTGCAGACACAATTCCTGTTTAAACTTGCACAAAAAATGCACACATGTATGTTGCAGTTCCTTACCATGGCGATGCATCGGACCCATGGCACCATCCTGGCTCTGAAGCAGGTTTTCCTACAACAAGTTTCTCAATTATTATGAAACCCTATTGAGGTCTGCGGTGCAATTATTGAAATCACGGTTTCTTCGTGCTATCGCTACTTTCATCAAAGTAAGAAAGCAGATTAGAGATGCAGATATAGTAGGTAGAAGGCGATGGAAGGCAAAGTGCAACATACTTAAGCTCAAACAATGGCAAATGCAGGACAAGCAGACAGAGCTCGCACATATTCTTGTAGCATAGGGTTTGGGAGCTCCACAGCCGTCGGATCATCTTCATCGACGGTGGTAAGAACTGAACTGTCAGCGGTTACAGGAGCGTAATGCTCGGAGGCATATATCCCATATCGTCTGCCTGCACATAAAAGAGCTGGTATATATAGCAGAAGGGCAACGGGTCTATTGTCTCTTCGGAGACATCTGATAAAATTGGAACGATACAGAGAAGATTAGCATGGCCCCTGCGCAAGGATGACACGCACAAATCGAGAAATGGTCCAAATTTTTTTTCCCTTCTGTTTTGGACAACCTTTATTGAGATCCATCATATATAAGTCCTAGGCAATCGTCGTGTGTTAATGAAAGAACAATGCAAATCTAGCATTTTGGAAGATTTGCAATTTTTCCAATGATGCAAGTTAATTGCCCATGACTCATATGCTTGTAATGAAAGGTTATAAAATCCCAAAGTGGATGTATTATATGAATCTTTAAATAATCGTATAAGTCCTCTCATTTGTGTTTTTTAAATTCCTTGAGTTTTTAAAGTCTCTTTCTTGACTTTAGAGACTATAGAAAGGAGTTTAGAAGGTATTATCTTTAAACAATCATTAGATAATGAAGATTTATGAGATATAAGGACTTCATGAGTGAGATGAGCATGCGGCAATG
This sequence comes from Polytrichum formosum, assembly GCA_964035585.1. NCBI lineage: Eukaryota > Viridiplantae > Streptophyta > Polytrichopsida > Polytrichales > Polytrichaceae > Polytrichum > Polytrichum formosum. Next base: position 21,349,227 of record OZ037940.1, on the reverse strand, counting down.
GCCCAAAACAATTTGAGAGAGTCATTCCACACTTACCATAGGAATTACTATGTCAATAACTCATAGGTATTGTGTCGACCTGCAAATGAAGTGATAAAATCTTGTTGTAAATGGCATGTCATTTGAGTTGTTACTTGGACCATACATATCCATGTTGTAAAGTGGCATGTATGTTTGTTGGTTAGCCATAGGATTTATATCACGAAGTCTTGTTTGGGAGGGGACAAGATGGGTGTTGATGTTGTAGAGTATGTGTCCCAAAGCCATATTTGGATTGTGGTTATATTTTGTCTCGAGTCATCATGCACGGTTATTTTATTTTATTTATTTATTTATTTATTTAGGGAGGGGGTTGGTAAGGAGGGGAAATGTATTTGTATTGTGGGCCATCATGTAATGATATCTTTCTTTGGGTGCACCCATGTATTTTAGGTGTCGATTTGGAATCTGTACAACGATCATGCGTGTATTTGTGGTTTGTGGGTATTTGTTGTATGTTGAATATTGGTTTTTAATTTAGGCTATGTTGCTAGTTTGCTAAAATTCATATATGAAAAGGAAAGTGTGTTCAAAGACGAAGTTAACTAGGTTCACTAATGCATGTCAGTGATTTCATTTGTGTTGAGTGTGTGTGGAGTGTGTCAAAATACATGTGTATGATGTTTATGAGAGTGGTGGTTGGAGCCCATGTCATGCGCAAACACCTTGTGCCAAGATTATATCAAGCTAAGATATGACAATGTTTGGTAGTTGACAACATACACGTAACAAAGTTCACCATTTTACTCAAATACTCCATGTGTCATTAAGTACAGTACATATCAAATAAAACCATGATGGCAACACATTTGGCACTTCCATGCAAAATGAACATAAAACACATTTCAACTATACAAAAATATGAGATATACTAGTATAAGTTTTCTCATCAACATGTGGCATGTGATGTAGCATAAAGTTGCACATGTAATCTTTCTAGATTGGCCATTGTGTTCCTTAAACAAGAACATGTCCAGAGAGAAAGTTTCATGCAGTTTGAGTGATGACTTGTCCAATTGTCACACCAAAGGTAATTGGTGTCTTCTACTACATATAGACATAGTCCTCAAATAAGAAACACAACATATATGAGGCATGTACCCTCCACCTCAAACCGCAATTTACCACATTCCCTCTGTATGTGGTGCAATATATATAAATATTATCCAAACACCATTGACACTACCCGCTTAGAAATAATATTTTGTTACTTACATACATGTATGCATGTATCTGGATCGTAGTTAGTATCTTGGTTGATAGGCATCCGCAATACCAAATGTCTTTAAAATGATATGTAGTAAGGAAAGATGAAATTATTGATGTTGGTACACCAAACTGATGGTCTATTGCAATTCACACCAGTTTTAAAATCCCCATCTCTATGATGTTCCATTTTCAAGCTATGTTTTTTAATCTTCCTTTTAACGGTTTGCACCATGGGCTTTGGCAACCCATTCACCTCATGATTATATCAAAATATCATATTGTGATTAATCAACTATAACTTACACGAAGTTTGAACTAACCAAGGTACTCCCAAACATGATTTCTTAAAACTTATATTGAAACTTTGAAACAATCAAGTACTTGATATAAAAAAAAGTTGCAAACTTGTTGAACTTGTTAAACAAAGTCATTGATTCAATTTAATTTTTTAAATCAATTATTCCAAACATATATTTATTGTGTTGTCATGTCACAAGTATCAATTTCATAAATTCAAGTTCCATCTAGCCAAATCTCATTATTGATATGGTTACAATTGATATATTCACAAATTAAATATCGCCCACACTATATTACTCATTATGCATCTGACTAGTACATATCTTACTTAGAATTGCATCCTTCTCCACAAATAATAAAAATGCAAATGAAATATATATGTATAATTTGTGCGCTCCAAAATGCCCAACTTTTTATGTACATATTTGATTAGTTGCATCTTCTTATGTGATTGTGTTATCACATTTTTGTACTCTCAAGTAATATTTGCAAGGGGTTGGTTTTTTCTCACACAAACCGCTTTGCAAGTTATAGGATGTGATCTCTATCATTGACTCATTATTCAACTATTTCATTATATTGCACCTTCAAAGGCATCTTTGGCACCATCATATTCGTCATCACCATTCTCATTTAATATGGTCACATTGACTACCACGGTAATGTCTCCAGCTATCGCTAAAAAATAAAGTACGTAGAGCGATGTTACCATAGTAATAACTTATTTTTCTTCTTCTACATGTCATCTAGATCTTGTGGAGTCATCTTGATTTGAAATTAAATTGTGACTCAAGCTACCAACATAAATGTGGTGCATAACTTTATAATCTTATTTTTGCAACATCAATGTCCATCATTATCAATTTTTCATGTTGATTTGTCTACTGTTGTTAACCATTTCAGCGTTTGCAATGAAACATGTGAGAAACCAATTTCAATATTTGCAAGTCTATTAGAGTTTTGTGACATTGTGTCCAATTATGAAATACTAAATATATTATAAACATAATATATACTTGCGTAACTATATCCAAAGTGAGATTGATTTTATAGAAATTAATGTTTTTTCCTTTGGGATCATCAAGATTTATTCAGCCAATCAAGAAGTAGAAAAACATGATAATTTTTTGTCAAATATTATGTTATTCTATACTTGGATAACAAGCAATATTCTTTTGTAAAAAATAAATTATTTTTTAAATTTTTATAAAAATATTAATTAAAAACCTATTATCTCCCATCACCTCCAAAAAAGTCCCATCCAAAATTGTATGCCCTCCTTATAAGAACGTTGAATGTACAATTTTCATTATGTGAGTTACACAAGAGTCATCACAACACATGTTGAAGCTCTTCAAGATAATTCCAAATTTTAAAATAGGTTTTGAAAAAGAAAGCAATCACATTGGCTTTGTGATGAAGAAGATAGGCTTTTCCTTTTAAAAAATGACATAGCTAAATGCATCAACCTCAACATAATTATGAATATTTTCAATGAATTTCAAATCGAAGATGCAAATTAAAAAATCATTGTATTTGATACTTTTTTAATAATAATATTCGCCTTCTAAACTAGATTGTGAATATAATGTGCTTCAACATTACTCTATATAATATAAGGATTGAGAAGTACATTGAATTTATCCCTCAACCTAAAATCTTGAATATAAATTATAAACCATATGGTGAAGATTTTTAGCACCCACACTTTAAGGTTGTGCATAAAGTTATGATAGTAATTTGTAAGGTTGTACAAGCAACACCACACATTGCTCCCTTTCTTTCCAACTTTTAAACCCTAGAGAATGTACTAGCTATCGTAGGTGATTTCAAGCGTACCGAACTCTTTCTCCGAGACCAAATGACCAAACAATTATTTGATTTTTCATACAAACGTTTTTAATGCATGTTGACCTATAAATATTAAAAACACAATAATAATGATAAGAGATTCTTTGAAGCGGATCATTTTAACGATGAATTATTGGAAAACATCATATTGCTTACTCTAGACTACATCAAAAGCTGCTATGATTTAAATAACATAATAAAATGTAAAAAAATCATACCTTCTTTCAAAATATTTTCAAATACATGCACAAATCATATTAATAAAAATTTCATCATAATTATAAAAATAACAAGTTCGTCAACTTTATCCAACCAACACATTTCTTATTTTTCTCTTATCTAATTATAAAATAAAAACCAAAAATAAAGTGTCCAAAATGGAAAATTTTAACATAAAATCTTAAATATTTCAAACCAAAAAATGACATAGTCAACTACTTAACACCTAAAATTAGAAACCAAAAAATTAATTTTAAAAATCCGAAACATCATACCTAACATTTACTTGGAAAGGGGATGTCTTTCAACGCACATCCACTTGAAAGCTATCAAAGCTACGGAACCTATTAAAAGTGTATCTTTTATTGATTTAGTTCCACATATTTTCACATGGGGATACATGTGTAGGATCATGATTATTATTGGCATTTGTTTGGTGAGAATTTTCAATTGCCGTTAATCGTCGCCTATGTTGCGTCTGTTTTATATTTCACTAGCCATATATTGTTTATTCTCACATGATGATCATATTTCTTTCCATTCACCGTGAGTGACTTCTACCAAATGTCCATCTATTTCCACATAATATTTTCTTTTCATACCTTTCACTATCTTCTTTTACCCATAACTTCCAATTTTCACGTCCAAATCCTTCCTCATCTTCATGGATTTCCATGTTTTCCTCACTTTTGTCTCTTCTGACACCTATCCCTTCCATTTTGCACAATCTACCCTCCATCCTAGCATGCAATGCTTCTAAGCATACTACTAAATCTTTATGGGTTTTTTTTAATATACTTCCAAAGCATGCCCTTTATATTCATAGTATTATTGTCTCTCTATATATTTCTATGATGGTGTCCTATCAATCCGACCTACATTTTCTAGGTGGATGCCACCCCTATACCTACATTTGCGTTGCTTAAGTATATTGTTGAGATCCGCTTGTCCTATTACCAAGGAAAATAGTTTTTGAAGAAATTTGATGGTTTAAATACGATATGTAATGGCATGCATAAAGGTGGAGGGCAATGAAAGTTGTTGCACAGACTCAGACGTCCTCGATAATGTTTGAAGAACCTTGGATGAGAAGGAGGGGGAAAACATTCCTACTAGATAAAAGCAAGTCACCTAGAAGGGGGAATAAGTCAATGGGGTGGGTAAGAGAAAAGAACATACATCTAGTAGCAATATGCAAATAATAAAGAACCCTAGTGGTGAAGAAAATAGAGAAGAGGGGTGTAGTCCAACTTTTTGAGTTTTATTGTGATTAAGCTAATTAGAGAGGAAAAGCTAGAACTTTGTGAGATCATAACTCTATATTACTGATTAGTAAGAGCAAACAAGAGATGAGATAGGAAAGTGATGCCAGTAACTAGGAAAGATCAAGTTCAGACTATAGTCAATAGGTGTGGACCATAGTCAAGTACGTATCTGGCTATGGACAATTGCGAAGGGTTGAAAACGATTATTCTTGGGAAGGGCTATAGTCTGAGGGAGGCTGATGGTCAGAGTGTGAGAGTAATTCAAGATATAGGACTCAAGAGAGAAAGAGTTAGAGAGCCAACCCTCCCGGGAAGAGAGTGGTAATTTTCTTTGTGAACTTAAGTATGAGAATGTGAAATTCTCACTTTTATGTGGAAGTAAAGACTTTTTTTTTGTGAAATCATTGTGTAAGTTGATTTGTGTGTGAGTATGTGAAAACCATTGTATGGACCCTTGAGAGAGATTTGTTATGTGAAAATGAGAATTTCTGGTGCAATTGTCTTCTTAATTCAGAGGGGTGGTACCCTATGCCGTGTGGATTAAATTCATATTTATTGTTTGTGGTTGTGACCATTCTTTCTATGTAAGTCGAATCGTAATTACTTCTCAGAAAGTAAATATATTGGACTTGTCAAGAGTTTGAGCATCACCATAGTCTCAATGAAGAAAGAGTTGAGGTGTGAAGCCTCTTTGATGTAAACTGAGTTGTTGTGCAGTTCATTTGTGACAATTGGCCGAAGTCCTTATGGAAAACAATTGTATGAGCTCTCCAGGAAAGAGTAAATGAAGTAAATAAATATTCTAAGTGGCATCCTAAACTAAGCAAATTCCAAGGTATGCAACCCCCAGTCTTGAGCATTCAAACTTCATGGGCATTAAAGAGGAATGAAACTTAGGTTGTTGGGTTCTCTAAGTGCTTTCAAAATTGGTATGGTCTTGTCGTGAGTGATTGGAACATTGATTATTTCTTCTAGAAAGAGAGAAAGCAGTGGAATTAACCCCAACCCCTTGATCCATTCACTACTAGGTCCAGGAGTGAACCTTGATTTAGTTAGTTTTTTTTGGAGAGTAGTAGAATCAAGTGTTAGCCTATCTAATATAATTGATGTGAAGACTTGGACAAGAAACATAGTACTATGAGAGACGGTGTTGTAATATCTACACCTTAAACAAAAATTTGTTTGGTAGTGTTGATTCTTACTACTTAAAATTAATTTATCTTCATAACCATCTTCTTTAGTTGTAAGATTATAATTAGTTCTATAAGGCATTTGATTGATGGAAGATCTAGAGTTAATAGAAAAATGATAGATTAGTATTGAGTAGTTTGAAGTCCCAAAGCCATTAAATATAGCTGACTTCAGAGGCTCACCACAGCTTGTCACAATGTCTTTTTTTTAAAATGATATTAATATATGGATCTTAAAATATTTGTTCAAATCTAAGTTTTTTTTGTAAAAATCTAAAATTTTGTTTAAAAGCTATAAATGGTTTTATGAAACATCTTTCCCTTTACAACAAATGATTTTAGAAACTCACCATGGTTTTTCATGTGTATCAATTTTTACAAATCTTAAGTCCATAGGTAGGTCTTAAAGTTGTCTTTTTATTTCAAATTATTTTATTTCAATTTGAAATTTAAAGATAAAATTATAAAAATTTAATATATCTTAGATTTTTTTTAATAAAGTCTTCTACTACTTATAAATAATCATAGTGGACTTTAGGCCATATTGGGATGCATTTTAGTGTCTTAAATACATTAGAAGGGTCTAAATTTTTTATTTCACAATAACAAAGTTAAATTATTTGTAACTAAAAAATATGTACAAATCCACTTTTGGCTTAGAAGCCAAAATGGTACAAACTTTACCTCACATTTTGGTGCATATGCCAGGAGTCTATGAATAAAAGAGTACTGAAAAAATAGATCTAGTTTAAAGAGGAGTTGCGAGAGAAATTTTAGTTTATACAAAATTCATCTATAAAGTCATTGTACCTATTTAGAATTGCTAGTGCAACACACGTAATCTCATCTTAGGAACATTTGAAGATAATAGGACCTGAAATACTAAGTTTAGCTTTGCACTTGTTAGTATTGAACACTATATTAATCGGAGACTTTGGGAAGTCTCAAAATAAATTTGACCCATAGTTTCGGATGCGAATATTGTGAACGTAGGGAACATCGGGAACATAGGGTACAATGACAACATAATGTTCGGGAAATTCATATGCAATGAATATGTATGTTTCTAAATATAGTAGTTATATAATGATAATCAAACATGATATTTCAATAACAGAATTTCAAAAATATTTTGTCTTGTCAGTTTTGTATCAAACAAATTTATTGAATCCATAAATAACCATTTGTTTTTATCACTATAGACTCTTGGATGCGCATCCCAAACATAAAGGTCTTATTGAATTGGACGGCACATCCCAAACCTACCAAAACTTAAAATAATTTGACATTGTTCATGAGAATTCCCAAATTAGCATCTTGAATATATAATTTGGATTCCACATCCGTAACAAAACATATAAAAAACATTTGATAGCGCATGGGAAGTTGGTTTCCACATCCGTAAACTAATACAATCATGCAATATAATTGTAATCTATAAAATTTCTATAAACTGTGTCTAATATGGTATCATACCCCAATGTCATATATTTCATGAAAAGGCGAATACATATTTCAAACAACTTTGGTCCTGACTTGCGTCACTATCATTCCCCATCTTCATCTTCAGCTTCATTTCCATTTTGGACATTGTTTTCTGCGGCAACAATACGTGCCAAGTTGTCTTTAGCAAATTCTATATGTTTTTGCGGGATGCTCATTGTCTCCGATTTGGAACCTTTGCGTGGCTTCCAAGCACAAAGTATGGTATCCATGTTTATCCAAACTGGTTTGTACGCCGAGTCCATTGTCCACTTGAAACCCTTTTTGGTGTCCCAACCTAAATATGTGCGAAGCACATTTTGATCTTTGGTGCTTGGACGGCAATATTCCACCTCAATTTGACGAAAATTGGGGCTAGTTGGGACAAAATTCGGTGACGACAATGCTTTCACCAACCAAATCGGTTTAGGGTGCTCCTCATCTCCTGCTCGTACGGGGACCATGTAACCTTCGTAGCAATCAACAGCCACACGAAATGATGAAGCCGGACGATTACGAGCAGGGCCAACGTAATGGTCGTCCGCAGCGAACTTTTCACGGACGTCTCCATTGCTGAAGAACATGGCCTCAGACTCCACGATTGTCACTCGGCTTTCTGGCCAAAATCCTTGTGTCAAATATGGACGTGTATCGACATCAGATGCCAGCAGTGCCGAGCGAATGCGATCCCAATACGCAATCATTGGTTCGTGGGCAACGACGCTAGGATGTGAGCATGCGAGCGTGAGCCTAAGAGCGGTGAGCAGGGATTGTGTGAGCCCACAACCTCAAAATTTTCAAACTGATGTAATTTCTAAAAAAATTTGGTTAACAAATCAAAGATCGACATTTTTTAATTTAAAAATATTATATTATATTTAAAATATTTATTACCACATGACCCATGACCGTGGATTCTAGATTAAATAAACCTCGCAAGGTGATACTATTGCATGTTTTAAAATTTATATCATGTTCAGGGAGGCCATCCCAAAGTGGGTTGACCAAATCATAGCACAAATAATTTAAAGGCAATTTTAAGGATAAGAACGTGGATGAACGTGTCTATCTTCAAATCCAATTTGCATAAGTAACAAAAGATGTAATAGAAGTGTTTGCAGTTTATGTACATGCCACGCTTTCCAATGGATGTGTCGTTCATGCTTCCATAATGGAGACAAGAACAAGATGAAAAATTATAAAGTGTGATGTTATAAACTTTCTCGTTAGAAGTAGTCTTGGACGAAAGCATGATAATAACACCAAGTCCAGGGTAAGGAAGGAGGTTCACTCTGGTAATAATTCCAATTACATTCCTTGCACTCTCCCACTGATTGCAGTGATTTTTGGTGGATGCCTTATAACTTCGACGAACTTGTATGCCATTTCAAAGAGAAGGGATTCTTTTGGCATGTGTTGGTCAATGATGAGTCCACAAAATATGTTGAAATACCCTAGATAAGGAGAGAAGTCGTCGAGGAAAAATAGGCACACTGGATTGTAGGCAGAATCCAATTTCTTCAAGCTCAATGACTTCAGTACGGGTAAGGTTGATACCAGAAAGAGCATGCCAAACTTTAAGGATTTGAAATTGTGTGAGTCATTCAAACCACTCACGGTTTGAATTAAGGCTCACTGTCTATAAAAACAAGATAGTTAGTTAGTAGGAATAGTCAATATATAGGTTGCTATTAGATTTTGAGACATCCGCCTGTAGATGTGAGTTGTCTAAGAGACTGGTATTAGGTCTGGACCAACCCGGGTTCGAATCCGGGTGGTTACATTGACTGATGCTATCCCAAATTGAGCTAGTGTTAAAGCAAAAATAATTTATAGGTGGATACCGAGAAGAAGTTAGTACGCGCGTGTGCGTAGAACCTTCTCAATCATATTATCTTTTAGAAACATTTTATTATCTACCCTCGGAAATTAACCAAACCGCTTGCGGTTGGATTAAGATTCGTAGTCTAAGTAGAAAAAAAATTATTGGTTAGAAATTAGATTTAGGTCAATTAGTTAGTATGAAGACTCTTTTGCATTAGGCTCGCCTTAGTTTCTGCATTAGGCTTCTGTATAAGGCTCTGTATTAATGTTCTGCATCAGTCATTTGCATTAGTATTTTACATTAATTTCTTACATTAATTTTTTGCATTAGACCCTATATTAGTCTTCTGCATTATGTTCTGCAGTAATCCTCAGTATTAGGCTTTGTGCTAGTATTCTGCATTAAAATCTATATTATGTTCTGTATTAATCCTCTGCATTAAACTCTGCATTATGTTCTGTATTAATTCTTTGCATTAAGCTCTGCATTGGTGTTATGCAGAAAACTCTGCATCATGTTCTGTATTAATCCTTTGCATTAGGCTTTGTGTTAGTGTTCTGCATTAAACTCTACATAAGACTTTACATTGGTGTCCTACATGAACATTTTGCATTCTAAGAATTAGAAGGTCATTGCTTAGAAGACACTAGAGCAATATACCCATCCGGTCAATCTTGTGGGATTGTTATTCGCTCAGAGTAGCAATTGTCACCACAGGTGAACCAAATGAAAGGAAATTGTATGATATTAAATATTATATAATATTTGCTATAGAATGAAATATTGTAATATCATTTGAAAATAGAAGTTATGCAGCGTGAAGAGATATTAACAAAATATAATGGTTATAATCAACACAATATACAACCTTTCATTTGCAAATAGTGGGCCAAACGAGGAATGTGACATAATTTGTATAGTATGGAAGTTATTAATTTATGCAAGATTTACAATTGACACTAACAATTATTATAAGTAGCATTATTTCAATACATAGTATTACAAATGACAATATTACAACTGACACCATTACAAATGGTAATATTACAAATGGCACTACTAGAACGGATACTATTAGAATTGACAACTAACAATATTATAACTGGTTTTATTAAAACTAACACTATTACATATGGTAATATTAAAACTGATATTATTACAACTTGTATTTTTATAACTTGTACTATTACAATTGGCAATATTAGAACTAACACTAATAATTTATGATGCACACTAACCTAATATGTGCATGTATACCTGCAAATAACTTAAGAATATTAAATAAACTAAGTGTAGCCGTTAAAATGTAGCCGTTAATGACAACACTTTTACAACTATTAGTCATGTAATGAGGTGGGCTAGTGATGAAGACCATCATGTAATATAAAAGATCACAAACGAAAATGAAATAGTATAGAGAAATGCATGTTATTGAGAGTGGACAATGTAATGGAAAGGAAAGCTGAATGTGTTTAGATGCAAGAGAACGTCATTTGTCCATTGTTTGCAGTGGTCACTCCAGTAGAGGGTAGAAAAATAAATAGGAGGAGAAGTAGCTATTGTATTTCAAGTCAGAGACAATTGTCAAAAGCTAGAATTAATAAACGTGTTCCTCGAATGATAAGAGTGGATCCATCATGCATAACAAAAAATTTGACGTACAAATATATTATAGTATATGAAGCCATAAAGGAAGGTATCTTCGAACATAAAACCACTACATACGAAGCTCAATCATATAATGTCTCCGGATGTAATGAGCAGAATGAAGAGGAGGAAGATGATGAAAAAAACATTGACAAAGAAAAAATGACACAATATGAAGAGGAGGAACAACCATATGAGCCGGAGGCAGAGCTATGAAGTACGAACGAAATGGTAAGAGAATAACCTTGAAATGAAATAAATTTGAAGGTATATGATGTACATCGTATTGTGCACACCAAAAATACGATTCCAACGATATATAGCACGGAAAAAATGATTATATTTTGTGTGTTTTAGAGCCAAAAAACAATTGTAACATCTTAGAATCTAACCCGAAATCTTCAAAATTTGAAGATTTGTTGGAGAAATCAAACCTTATTAATTTTAGTAGAATTTGGCGATTTATGTAAAATCGAAATTAACTCCAAAAATTCCGAAATTAATTGGAATGGTTATAAATGATATAATAAATAGACACAATTTGTTTCGGAATTAAATATAAAAATTTGAAAAATTTATAACGATTAAATTGAACTTCATTTTTCCCTCTCTCTTCCAAAAGGGTAGCTGTTAACGGCCACCCTTTTTTAATGTAGTTTGTTTGACATATGTGGTTTCTTCCACACATAAACACTCACTTTCACAAAAAAATTGTCTTCCAAAAAGGTCGCCGTTAACCATATTAATTTTAGTAGAGTTTGGCGATTTATGTAAAATCGAAATAAAGTCCAAAATTTTTTTAACTAATTTTAATGACTATATATGATAGAATAAATAGACACAATTTTTTTTGGAATTAAATATGAAAAAATAAAAAAATTATAACAAAAAATGTGAACTTCATTTTTTTCTCTGTCTTCCAAAAGGGTAGCCGTTAACGGCCACCCTTTTTTCATGTTAGTTAATTTGACATATGTGGTTTCTTCCACATAAAAACACTCACTTTTATACAAAAATTTGTCTTCCAGAAAGGTCGTTGTTAACCATATTAATTTCAATAGAGTTTGACAATTTATGTAAAATAAAAATTAAGTCCAAAAATTCTGAAAATAATTGGAGTGACTACAAACTATATAATAAATAGACACAATTTTTTTCAGAATTAACTATGAAATTTTTAAAAATTTTAACGATTAAGGTGAATTTCATTTTTTTTTCTCTCTTCCAAAAAGGTAGCCGTTAACGGCCACCATTTTTTCATGTTAGTTTGTTTGACATATGTGGTTTCTTCCACATAAAAAAACTCACTTTCATACAAAAATTTGTCTTCAAAAAATGTCGTTGTTAACCATATTAATTTCAATAGAGTTTGGTAATTTATGTAAAATCAAAATTAGGTTCAAAAATTCTGAAACAAATTGGAGTGACTATAAACTATATAATAAATAGACACAATTTTTTTCAGAATTAACTGTGAAAATTTTAAAATTTATAAAGATTAAGGTGAACTTCATTTTTTTTCTCTCTCTTCCAAAAGGGTAGCCATTAACGGCCACCCTTTTTTCATGTTAGTTTGTTTCATATATGTGGTTTCTTCCACATAAAAACACTCACTTTCACAAAAAAATTGTCTTCCAAAAAGGTCGCCGTTAACCATATGAATTTTAGTAGAGTTTGGCGATTTATGTAAAATTGAAATTAAGTCCAATTTTTTTGAAAATAATTCTAGTAACTACAGATGTTATAATGAATAGACACAAATTTTTTCGGAATTAAATATGAAAATTAAAAAACATTATAACGATCAAGGTGTCGTTCATTTTCTTTTCTCTCCCTCTTTCAAAAGGGTAGCCGTTAACGGCCACCCTTTGTATGATACCTTCCATCACAAATATGAACCATTTTTTCTCTTTCAAAAGGGTGGCCGTTAACGGCCGCCCTTTATATAATACCTTCCATCACAAATATGAACCATTTTTTCCTTTCCAAAAGGGTGGCCGTTAACGGCTACCCTTTCTATGATACCTTCCATCACATATATGAACCATTTTTTTCAAATTCTTTTCATAACTGGCTTATTGCACATATTAATGCTGACTTTGACCAAAAAAAATTGTCTTCTAAAAGGGTGGCCGTTAACGGCCACCATTTTTTCATTTCATTTTGTTTTACATATGTGGGTTCTTTCACACATAAATACTCATTTCTACAAGATAATTTGTCTTTTACAAGGGTCGCCGTTAACGGCCACCTTTTTTCATTTCATTTTGTTTTACATATGTGGGTTCTTTCACACATAAATACTCACTTCTACAAGATAATTTGCCTTTTAAAAGGGTCGCCGTTAACGGCCACCCTTTTTTCATGTCACCTTTGTTTTACATATGTGATTTCATCCACATATAAACACTCACTTCTACAAAATAATTTATCTTCTAAAAGGGTGGCCTTTAACGGCCACCATTTTTTCATGTCACCTTTGTTTTACATATGTGATTTCATCCACATATAAACACTCACTTCTACAAAATAATTTATCTTCTGAAAGGGTGGTTGTTAACAGCCATGATTTTTTCATTTCACTTTGTTTTACAGATGTGGTTTCTTCCACACATAAACACTCACTTCTACAAAATAATTTGTCTTTGAAAAGGGTCGCCGTTAACGGCCACCCTTTTTTCATATCATCTTTGTTTTACATATGTAGTTTCTTCCACACATAGACATTCACTTCTACAAAATAATTTGTCGTTTACAAGGGTGTCTGGTAACGCCCACATTTTTTTCACGTCACTCTATTTTACATATGTGATTTCTTCCACATATAAACACTCACTTTTACAAAGAAATTTGTGTTTCATAAGGGTGGTTGTTAACCATTTTAATTTCAGTAGAATTTGGCGATTTATGTTAAATTGAAATTATGTCCAAAAATTTCAAAAAATAGAAGTTACTATAAAGGATATAATGTATAGACACAATTTTTTTTGGAAATAAATATGAAAATTTTAAAATTTTATAGCGATCAAGGTGCACTTCAGTTTTTTTTCTCTCTTCGAAAATGATAGTTGTTAATGGCCACCCTTTTTTAGTGCCAATTTTTGTGTTTTGATTTAGGGTGCCCATTGACGACCTCCCTTTCTAAAGTTTCAGTCTCCATTTAACAACATGACTTTTTAAAAATAAAATCACACAAATGAATCAATTTTTTTTCTTTCAAGAGAATGGTTGTTAATGGCCACTGTTTTTTCTATTTTAATTTGTTTTACATATGTAGTTTTATTCTACATATAAATACTCACTGTCATAAAAAAAATTTCTTTGCATACGGGTGGCCGTAAATGGCCACTTTTTTTTCATTTCACTTTGTTTTGCATATGTGGTTTATTCCACATGTATACAGTCACTTATTCAATTTTTCTTCTTCTTAAGGGTGGCCATTAACAGCTACCCTTTTTCATTTCACTTTGTTTTGCATATGTGGTTTCTTCCACATTTACACACTCATTTTCATAAAAAAATTCCTTCAATAAGAGTGGCCGTTAACGGAATTTTTTCTATTTCTATTTCTTTTTAAATGTATAATTTCTATTACATGTAAACATTGTTATTCATCATTTTTGTTGTCCTTATTTTTATTTCAATTTGCTTTGGATATGTACTATTTTTCACATCCGAACACTTACATTCATCATTTTTTCTCCTTCTATAAGGGTGGCCGTTGTTTTTAGATTTCATTCTGCTTTGTATATATGATTTCTTACACATGTATACACTTCAATTTTGTTTCCTTCCATAAGGGTGGCCGTTGTTTTTAGATTTCATTCTGCTTTGTATATATGATTTCTTACACATGTATACACTTCAATTTTGTTTCCTTCCATAAGGGTGGTTCTTAACGGCCACCCTATTTTGCATTTCATTTTACTTTGCATATATGATTTCTTTCATATGTAAGCACTCATATTAATTTGTTTTCCTCTTTTCATATGGATAGTGACATTTTGTGACAGCGACGTGACGGCTGACCAAAAAACGTCACGTCCGCGGGGGGGTAAATCCGGCAGTTACCCCAGGGGTAAACTGACGCGGTCAACCCCCTGGTCGACTGCAAAAAAAAATAAAAAAATTCCAAAAAAAATTATGGACCGTCAGATCTTCTTGGCAAGAAGATCTGATGGTCCAGAATTTTTTTTGGAATTTTTTAATTTTTTTTTGCAGTCGACTGCTAGGTCGACTGCTATTTGCAGTCGTTTGCTAAGTCGACTGCAAAAAATTACTTTTGCAGTCGACCAAGACCAGTCGACTGCTATTAGCAGTCAACTAGCTGGTCGACTGCTAAAAGCAGTCGATTTTAAGAAAAACCTAAAAAAAATCAAAAAATTCTAAAAAAAATCATGGACCGCTAGATCTTCAATCCAAGAAGATCTAACGGTTCAGATTTTTTAATAGATTTTTAAATTTTTTAAATTTTTGTTTTCTGAAGTCGACTGCTCGTAACAGTCGACTAGAGCAGTCGTCCAGAAAAGTTACAAAAAAGTTACAAAAAATTGGTACAATAACTTGTTTTTGCCACGTCAGTGCGCATCACGCCCCGACGTGACGTGACGTGACGCAAAAAGGCCGCGTCACGTCCATTTGCACATCCCTGGTACACATTATATCCAATTACATTATTATTATCTCAACATTTGAACGTATATTAGTTCATTTTTTGGTACAAATTGGCATAACAAAATTTTCTTTTGTTGTTCATTTTGACTATAGACCCTTACATATAACTCCACGGTCATAGGTCCCCAACGTATTTACAAACCATAATCGGGAAGAAAATTTGTAGGCTCACAGGCTCACAGGCTCACAGGCTCACAGGCTCACGCTCGCAAGCTCACATGCTAGCATCCCCGGGTTCGTGGGTATCCCGCACGCGTCTTGTGATGTCTTCCTCACACAATTCTTTCCAATACTCAATGAATCCGGATATACCTTTGATGATTTCCGGTCCATTCCTCATAGGGTTAGGTGTGCAAGGCTTTGGCTCCCCATCGGGTAGCATACATTTGCCATCTTCGTCTTGGCGCCATACGAGTATCCCTTCCTCTGGACCCCAATTCGGTGAAGTGCACAAAGCCTTGAACTGCATGGCCGGCAGACCGTCATCACGCATATAGAATCGGAATTGTTGAGCCTTGGTATGGCCTACCAAGCGGTCACCTCCTTTAAGAATGAATGGTTTGATAAACGTTTTGAAATCGGGCACTTCTTCAATCAAATGCGGAATGACTGGCACATTATCCAAATCCATGTACGATTTCATGAGAAGAGGAATTGTCGGAAAATCCTCCTCGTGCAACTTCATACTCCAACGTCCAAATGAAGCATCAATGTCATCGTGCGTATGGCCAACCATCAAAAAAGATACAAAAACTTCCTTGAATATGCCTTTGGCTACGAGCAAAGACCAAAAACAAAACACGTATCGACATTTGTTGTCCTTGGCACAATTGTCAAGTTGCACGTGTAGAGTTGGAGGCAAAGGTTTGGCAAAAACGGGTTGTTCAGGCGGTTCTTGCAATGAAGATAGATAAACTTCCTTCCCCACTAGCATTGCCTCGTAAATCGGTGTTGTTCCACATCCCACGAAAAGAGCACGAGAGGATGATGTTGGTGGCCTCTCAAGATCCCGTAGAAGTTTTGCAAAAGACCCTACTGTATGGTTGGCATCGCCAGGGTGGAAGTCCAAGCCATAATGTGCATACTTGACGTCCACATGGCCATGTGCGATCATACCTGAGTTTAGATAAACACGTTCAAACATACAAATGAGACGTACATTCCGAAATCATCCATGCGAAACAAATTGAATTTTCCCACAAACAATTGATAAAAATGTACACACATTTGCGGACGTGCATCCGTAACCCGTACAAATGTGTATGTGGGTGCGTAAAAAACAATGTGAAAGACTAAGGAACCTGTGACAACTATTGGGAGCTTAAAATATCCATTTGTAGCCTTTATTTTCCGCGCATAACATGGGCACGCAGTCTTCGTATGGTCCATTTTGTCATGAATGATCGTCAAAACCTCGTTCGGCCTCATTATCGATAGTGCGCGGTTCTTATAGTAGTCTTGACGGTGTGCCTCCTGGTTGTTGACATGCTCAATGTATTTCCGTTGATGTCTATTGTACGACTCAGTCCCTATTGGATGTGCGTCTCGAAGGCCTTTGTATTTCTCACAAGCAGTACACCTAGCAAACTTGTCCCCAGGTCTCTTCGTAATGTATTCCGCGAATTGTTGATTCTTGATCACACTCAATTTTGACAACGAAATTGGCCCACATCCCGCTTTTTCGCCAACTTCATTAACGTCCATTAGTATGTTCTTCCATTTCGTCCCTGTTGGCAAAACCATCTGAACAACCTTTTCCTCCGACGCTAGAGTCCTGGTCTTGTCTGGCATCGCATCCGCTAATGGCATAATGATGGTTGATAGTGTTGCAGCCGCTTGGAGTGTTGCCTCCCTAGGCTTCTTCGTGCCAAAATTGCCATGGAACCGAGAACGCCGTCCTTGGGACGAGTAGTTCCGGAACCTAAAAAAATCTGCCTTTGAAACTGCATGAATAATATACCACGCCGTGCAACACACTTCTATATTTTCTAAGGTCACCACCTTACGACCTTCGGCATCAAAGTGCGTGTTGCGATGAACCTCAAGTTTCTTTGCGGATCGCATTCCAAAGTCCGCAAGCCACATCTCTTGCCTCAAAGATTTTATTTTGTCACGTGGAAATAGTTGGCAACACTTCTTCGCACAACAATCTTTTGTTGCTACGGACCTAATAGATGCTTCTTCCAATGTTTGATCTCGACGACGTTGCGTGGGTTCCCGAGGCACACGAAAAGAATCATATTTCCGTACACCTTTTCTAGGACGCATTGTGGCCAACAAAGCTGCTTGTAGTTCCCCATAACGGCGGGAATGATTCCACAAGCTGACACCATCATGAAGAACACTTCGCAACGGCCATCGACGAAGAGAGACTCTCTAACCTGGAGGCACTTCCAATGGGTGGAAAGAATTTAAAATGCACACCCCAACATCTTCCTCCCCAAGGGGATATGCATCAATACAATCCTTAGGATCCGAGTTCCTACAAACACCATCGGCCACGGGAACGCCATAGCCATTGACTAGGACAACATCAAGATCAACCCACTGTTCTCGTGAATAACCCTCACATGGTGGAAGGAAATCATCCTCTGCGCTATTAACAAACCCAACAGCAACGTTCGAAGGAGAACTTCCAGTTACTATATCGTCGACTGCATTGGCAACAACACTTGTGGCTCCATGTTCCACGACAGATTTAAAATCGCTAGCCGAGGTTGATGGATCCGAAGACAACTCGAACGCACTATCACCGACGTCGGAATCCATGACCACTACAAGAAAACCAAATTAGGAGTATGTCAAAATATCCAATTAAGCATAGGTCCAAGTGTATGTCATGGATAACGTAAACACATATTATCAAGAAAAACACAATACGGGCAATAGTGGCTTTCATGGCGTGGAAACAAAAACACAATGGTATACGAACGCGCGTCCGTATAACTCCATGTGGCAACATTGTCATTGCAGACATAGACATCGGGTTTGCGGCCGTGCGTCCGTAAACCTATGCCTGTCCAGGGAGGTCACTTCCAGGCGTGAATGCTCTGGTAACCTATAGACCATAGGTTTACGGATGCGCGTCCGTAAACCTCTCCCTGTCCAGAATGGACAGTGCCAGGCGTAAAGGCTTTGGTTACATATAGACCATAGGTTTAGGTTTGCGCGTCAGTACAACTCTTCTTGTCCAGAGAGGTCACTGCGAACCGTAAAGGCCTTGGTAACCTATAGACCATAGGTTTACGGACGAGCGTCCGTAAACCTATGGTTTATAGGTTACCAAGGCCTTTACGGTTCGCAGTGACCTCTCTGGACAGGAAGATGGTCTATAGGTTACCAAGGCCTTTACGGTTCGCAGTGACCTCTCTGGACAGGAAGATGGGCTATAGGTTACCAAGGCCTTTACGGTTCGCAATGACCTCTCTGGACAGGCAGAGGTTTACGGACGCGCGTCCGTAAACCTTTTCCTGTCCAGAGAGGTCACTGCGAACCGTAAAGGCCTTGGTAACCTATAGCCCATAGGTTTACGGACGCGCGTCCGTAAACATCTGTATGTGGAAACTCAGTGTTGACCAAGAAGCCTACAGGTTCAGGGCATCAAGACATGTAGGTGCCACCTACATGTATACCCAGTGCTCATGACAACACGAATTTGGACAGGTTAATATACCTATTAGTTTTTCCACAATGTCAAAATATTCTACAATGGTGCATAGGGTGAGGTAGGTTTACGGACGTGCGTCCGTAAACCTCTCTGACGGAAACCTCATTACTAGGTCAATCACAATGTTTAGGGCAAATATAGAGGTTCAATGCGCCAAGAGGGTTAAGGTTTACGGACGCGCGTCCGTAACCCTCCGGTATTTGCGGCGGTATAACCGGACCATTGCATCGGGGTCCGTACCTGGACGAGAAAAACATACAAGGGTCCAGGGAGCGCAACCCACATCTGAGATGCAAAAAGAGTCCCTTGGTGGGGGGATGTCCCCTTAAGTAGTGATCGTTCTTCCTTGGATCCGTTTTTCGACATAGGATACTAGCCGCCAACCAAACCCTAGAAATAAAAACCTAAGATTACTATATTCCATGAGCCATGCTCACAATAGAACATGTATTCATGGCGGAGAGCATCTATAGAGCATGAGTCCACATAATGACAAAGCAAAAGGCATCTATTGGCCAATAATATATGAGCATTATACATTTTTGAGGGGTGGTTTAGAATATTGGAATGCCTAGTATTAAGAATTCATTGTAGAATGAGTAGACAAAAATTATAGAATCATGGGACAATATTTTAGATATAAGATTGTGATGGATTTTGGAGTAATTGATAGCAAAAAAAAGAAATATTAGTGTTACTTCAGTATTGAGTAATGACAATACCAATGGGATGTTTATTATTTTTATCTTAATCAAATAGATTTATTGTTTATTAGTTAGTTTGAGTTGTTAGTAGATAAACATTATTAATAGGTGAGATCTTAAAATCAATCTCGTGTTTGTAAACACGGTGATTAGTTGGAAAGCCAATTGGAGAGGTATAATGAGACCAAGACCTTACAAAGCAAATATGGAACATGAGAGGATAATAGAAGTTATGCAAATGATGACATTTGATTGGTTGGCCTTATCAACTTCACATTTGATTATCTACCTCGAACCTCTTCCTCATCTTTGGTCATTCCTTCAAGCTCTCCCTCTCCTTGGTTTTTCCTCTCTAAGGTGATGTCCCAATTTCTTCTTAGTGTGGTGTATTGAGACTTTAATTGTTAGTTTAGAAACTTTGTAATGGTGGTTGCCTTGATGTAAATATTTAAAAAAACTAAGATTCGTCCAATTTGGAGTTGGTGTATGGATGCTATATTTGTTTGAATGAAGAGTTGTCAGTTGCCGTCCAAATTGAAAGCATCATCTTTCCGACATCATATCTCATAGAGTATTCAAACAAGTTATCCAAAAATTTGAGCGATTGAAAATGATGTTTTAAGTTCTTCGGAATGGTAAGACACACTCAATTTGAACTTGTATATAGAAATTATGCTCATTTGAATGAAATGATATCAATTTTTTTGCAAATTGAGAGCGTTGAATTCTCAAGGACATATTTTTTTAATTTCTTATATATATTTAAAAAAAATAGAAATTAAAAAAGTTATTGTTAACTTTCTAGAAGGCCAAAGATTATTTAATTTGGAGTCTTTATGTAGAAATTATGTTTATTTAAATGAAAGGTGTCAATTTCCTTGCAAATTGAGAGCGCTGACTTCTCAAGGACATATTTCTTTGACTCCTTATGCAGTTTACTTAAGATTTTTAAAAATTGAAGCTCTTATTATTACCTCTTGAGAAGGCCAAAGGTCATTCAATTTGGAGCTTGTATGTAGGAGTTATGATCATTTGACTGAAAGGGTGTCAACTACCATCCAAATTGAGGGTGCCTACTTCAAAAAGGCATATATATTTTTAATTTTTAGGCAATTTTTGTTAAGATTTGGTGTGAGTATAATATTTATTGTTATCTCTTTACAAACTTATTAAAATATTTGATTTTCAATATAAGTTGTAGTCGTGACATGTGTTTTAGTAAATTACCGAGGACTTCGGGTTTTCACCC
The DNA here is from genome assembly GCA_964035585.1 of Polytrichum formosum. Taxonomy (NCBI): domain Eukaryota; kingdom Viridiplantae; phylum Streptophyta; class Polytrichopsida; order Polytrichales; family Polytrichaceae; genus Polytrichum; species Polytrichum formosum. The sequence continues at coordinate 21,327,906 of OZ037940.1, read as the reverse complement.
GTGAAGGGAAAAAATCTAGTTAAAATAGGATTAGTGAGAATGGAAACTAATTAGTGGTAGAAACTAGCTAAGTTATGAAAAAAATTCTATCTAGGAAAGAACCTAGCTTAGCGGGAATAAATGCTAGATACTAAAAATAACTAGATAAGAGTTTAAATTAATAAAAGTGAGCTAAACAAATATTAGTTTATTAGTTAGTGTGGGTCACGCAAGACAAATGAAGGTGTTCGGCGCATGAAGGCGAATTTGGCATGAAGATTTTTGAAAAAAATAGCAAAGGGGTTACTTGTTTCTTGCTAGCTAGGTGGCAAAAAATTAAAACAAATTTGAAGGACTTCTTTTAGAGCCATCTTGACGAGATGATGACAACCTTAACTGGAAAAATTCATGAGTCCAAATTTTGGGAGTAGTTCGGAAGAATGGGACCGGTGGCGAAGGGGTCCAACCATTTTCTAAGAGGCTTTAAAAATTCCCTCCTCCAGATTGCAAATTTTCTCTTCTTTTCGATTGTTGGGTGAAGCCCTACCTCTATGTGGTTAGGATAGTTCTCTCTTCTACAACATTTGGGCGAAGCCCTACCTCTAAGTAATTAGGAAAAAACCTCTCTTGTTCTTTCATTTGCCTAGTAGTAAGGCTTCAAGAAGCCCTCTCCGTCCTTTCTCCTAGATAGAATGTGTGTTTGTTAATAAAAAAATTATTTATTTCCTTCTTAAAGATAGGTTAGAGTGGATGTTCAAAAGTTGAGGCATTGTAGACCTTAGCCGTTGATGGCATCAATGTTTAGTTTATTATTTAAAATAAGAAATTATCATTTTTTATAGATATTTTTTATAGTTATTCATAGTTATTTTTCATTTCAATTTAATTGAGGTGACAAGTAGTTATGAATTTCCAAAGTTAGAATAAAAAATTGGATATTTATTTAGACAACAGCTACTAGATCAGACTTGCTGACCTGATACAAACTTCAATATTAAAAACTATATTTTTCTCCAAGTAGAGCTTTTATCTGGCTTTCTAAGGCTATTTAGAACATATCATTTGACTTAGTATTAAATTAGATATGGATTTTCGAAAGTAGGATACATAGTGTGAGCCCTTCTAGTTGATTGTTGCAGTACACAGAGATTGCTGTATCCATCTCGGCTTATCTTACTAATGTAATTTTTTTTAATAGATCTTTTTGATAGTTTTCTAATGGTGTATGGCGAGCCAAATTCGAGCAATAACGAATTAACTATGAGTTTTTTAAGTTAGAGGTTATATAGGTGGAGATAGATGAATTGGTTGAATAAACACCACATTTCCAACCTTGTAATTTTTGTAATTCTTATCCAATTGAAGTGAATTTTAGGTCTCTAGAAAATTAATGATGTGTACTAAATGAATTAATTATGGTCAGGCTAAAATTATAGTACATTAAAATGATGTTCTAATCATTGACTAACCTAAACTCCACAATCAAGTTAGCTACAAGGAAGGAGAAAAAATCAACGTCCGGAAAGTGGAGCAAGGCAAGGAGATAGCGGTTCGGCCTATATTAAGTCCAATCAAACGAGGAACACTAAGGTAAGCTTAGTTTCCATTTAGGATTGGAAGAAGCACGGCCAAGGTATGCATTTCTAAACCCATTCACCTATGTCGTGATGTGAAGTGGTTTAACTATTTGACCGCCAAGGGGGTATCCAACTCCGTTGTTCTCGGGGCCCCTTGGTATGTTTTGTGATAGTAGCTTTGATTATTAGGAAAATTATGTATGTGGTAAAGTCAGATTAATCACCAACACAACCACTCTGAATATTGTTGGTAGAAATGTGGGGTTAATGATCCACGAATCCACTATTGTGTTGTTCCCCATGGATTGGGAGTTATGGTCCCAATCCTTGAAGATTATGCAGCAGGTTGAACTTACATATTGTCCGTGACCTTGGTTCCATTAAGTTGTATTTTGTGATTTATCCAATATAAACATAGTTAACGATAAGAAACATAAAAACATACTGTGAACCCTTGTTGGTAAGAAGTCCGAATCGAAAATTTAACTCGGTAGGATGACACCAGTTTTTGGGACGTTGAAATCCGAAAGGTTTGAGTTATCATTCGACCTTCAAGGGCCCTGCACGAGGCCCTAGAAGGTGTCGAGCTAAATTGTGCACCAACCAAATAAGGGGTGATGCCTAATGCATGAATGTAGTAAGGAAGGATGTGTGAACAAAATTAAGTAAATTTTATATTGATATTATGTGTGTTGTTCTTTCATATAAACACTTATTGTGTATCATTGTCAAAACATATATTTGTAGTCGTATATTGTACATCTCCAATTAATCTCATCGATAATTACAAGCCCTAAGATATAACTCTACGCCTTCGTTAAAATCATACATATGAAATAAAAGTAAATTATGTCCAAAATTGAAGTAAACTATGCACAAATTTAGAAAATAATAATAATAATTACCTTGAAAATAAATCTTTACCATCCAAAACTTTTCTTTAATTTTGTAAGTTCAATAGTTATAGCAGCTTCCATGTGGAGTCAAACACATTTCTTGGTTCCAACAAAGTTATCGCATGCTTTGATTTATAGATAAAGACTCCACATTTGAGAAGTAATTTGGATTGGAGATATATTTCAAAGTTAAACAAGTTAAATGATTTTCATGAATTAATGCACATCTTTGTCTGATATGGATCATACCAAATGATTGAAGTTAACAAACTCTTATTCAAATCTTTAAAAAGACATTGTCGCAACCCTTGCTAGCTCTCCATTGCTAACTCGGTCCATTTTTCCATTCTAGCAAGAGTTACGAGCGCTAACCCTTCGCATACCGCCATGCAAAAGGTTAGCTTCCCAATACCGCGGACCCAACACTTCATAGGAGGGGGACCAAACCTCCTACTTGGTTTTCGGGACTCACCGCTTAATCGGTAACCAACTCTTAGATGTGGACTTCCATCCATGGAAGTCCAATCTTATGTTGCACATCGTGTTGCCGAAGCAACACTACAACAACCCGAGCCAAACTAAGCAACTATGCCCTCACTTTGGGCCAATGCCCATGGTGGCCTTGCCGTTTGGCCCCGGGTGGGTGAGGCCACACCACCTCACCCATATAAGCCTCTAGGACTCTAGGCAGGACCCCTACCCCACCGTCAAGTATCCTTTTGTCTCTCCCCCAACTCTTGGGGCCAGGTAGACATTTTCCCTTAGCTGCTAACTGCCTAGTAGCTTCAGAACCCCATAACTTTCTCATACGTTCTTTGATTCTAACAATTGACCACTCCATCGTCATCTACGTTTCACGTACATCACGATGGACTACTCATTTGCCCATTCGGGCAAGTACAAAGGAAGTTATGCCCGTTTAAAGGTTCGCAGTCCCGGGAGCCACTCCCAGGTCACTGCTGTTCCAGGGCGCTGTCCCAGGACAACGCCCCACTCAACTTGCCATATCTTCTAGCTAACACCTCCAAATGAGGTGTTCTAAAGCATTCTAGAATCAGCACGCCATAAGCTACGCATAGCTTATGGCCTCACCCTCATGCCTCCTAGTCTCCGTGGGTAGGAGGCGTTCCCAACGCCCGGGCCCTCACCCACACTAGGATCACTTGGGCCCTCTCACCAATGGCGCCACAAGTCCCGGGTGTCACTCCGGGGTCCTCCTTGTGCCCATGGTGTTTCGGGCAATCCTTATGGAGAGGTCCGCGACAGACATAGAACAAACCTACCAAAATCACATTCAAGATATTTTTTGATTCATTATTCTCAATTTTTCTAGAGCTTCTTTGATATGATAATCATATCAATATCAAAGCTATCATAAATATCCATATTTGTAATCTCAGAGCAAGTTTTATTCACATAACACTCCAATTTAACCTTAACATAAGGAAGTGGTGTAATATTGACATTGGATACAACATCGTTTAATTTCAACCTTTTCGTTAGAAGTTATTTCAAACATTTATCGTCATCATCAATCAACATAAAATCACCTTACGATGAAGGAGCAATGTTGACAATTAAATTTTGTGTAACCTTATGTGAACATGATGGTGATATTGATGGTGGAGGCATTTGTAATGATATGTGACATCCATATGCACCGCATATACAAACATTGGCCCCATCAAGATAAAACAATCGGCAACCATCAACTCCACCATTGTGTTGTTTTAACAAACACCACTATCCAGAGGTGTAATTGCACAGTGAAAGTTTTTATGACAAGTGCAACAATCATAAAGCAATGGGTTTTCATCTGAAGGGTCGAACAACAAACAACCATCTCCGTTGCAACATGTGAGGCGCTTGCACTCTAGGAATTTCACATGATCCATAGAGGATCTCTAAAATATAGCACACCAGTAGAATCACCACATATGCATCATCAAAAACAAATAAATATTAGAAATTCAGAAGGCCCCTTCTTTTAAAACCTCAAGATATTAAGATATGCCCTTGCATATGCCTTTCATGTAACCCAAATCTTGTCAATCTCTATGGCCATGGGCTAGATTTCAATTCCTAAAAGACCGAGGACCCATGGATTTTAAATGACACATTCAATGGTTTAAAAAAATGATAGAAAAACGACACTTAAAAATGAAAGAGAATTACTGAGAAAAATGAGACAGAAACGACATTGTGGCCCCAAAAATCCTAATCCATACTCTCATGATACCCTAAGATACCCCCATGATACCATGAAATACCCCCATGATACCATGAAATACCCCCATGATACCCTTGAATACCCGGGGTACCATATGACGTATATGGTCCCAAAAATCACATACCTCAACCATATCCTAACTCAAATCAACAATTTTTTTATCCCAACAGTTAGACCAATAAGTTGCCTATACATAATTTTAAAATATACACATGATTAGCTACCTCCAATCAAATTAAAAATCATTGGCAATGTTTTATTTATAATAATAAAAAGTTAAAGTTTTATTAATAAGCCCAAAAATTTGGATAGTTTGGCATATGCTATATGTATTAAAAAAACTCATATAATTAGTTTTTTAATGCAATTATATGCTTAAAGGAATATTCATTTCCTATATATAAATACATTTTGGATTCGTTGTCATAAGGGCTACAATAGTTCCCTACACTAAAACAAATTATATCACTCAAGATTGGACTAAAATGCATTATAAGTGAATATAATCAGGGCCAGGGATGTGCAAATGGACGTGACGCGGTCTTTTTGCGTCACGTCGCATCACGTCGGGGCGTGACGCGCACTGACGTGGTAAAAAAAGTTACTGTACCAATTTTTTGTAACTTTTTTTTAACTTTTTGGGACGACTGCTCTAGTCGACTGCTACGAGCAGTCGACTTCAAAAAACAAAAATTTAAAAAATTTAAAAAAAAATTAAAAATCTGAACCGTTAGATCTTCTGGGATTGAAGATCTAATGGTCCATGAATTTTTTAGAATTTTTTGATTTTTTTTTTGGTTTTCCTTGAAGTCGACTGCTTTTAGCAGTCGACTGGTCTTGGTCGACTGCAAAAGTAATTTTTTGCAGTCGACTTAGCAAACGACTGCAAATAGCAGTCGACCTAGCAGTCGACTACAAAAACAAAAAAAATTAAAAAATTCGACCAAAAATTCTGGACCGTCAGATCTTCTTGGCAAGAAGATCTGACGGTCCAGAATTTTTTTAATTTTTTTGCAGTCGACTGCTAAGTCGACTGCAAATAGCAGTCGAATTAGCAATCGACTACCAAAAAAAATTAAAAAATTCCAAAAAAATTCTGTACCGTCAGATCTTCTTGCCAAGAAGATCTGACGGTACAGAATTTTTTGGAATTTTTTAATTTTTTTTGGTAGTCGATTGCTAATTCGACTGCTATTTGCAGTCGACCAGGGGGTTGACCGCGTCAGTTTACCCCTGGGGTAACTGCCGGATTTACCCCCCCGCGGACGTGACGTTTTTTGGTCAACCGTCACTTCGCTATCACAAAATGTGACGTGACGTGCAATCCCTGATCATGGCCATATAATACGGGAGTTGCGTACCCAGGCCTCCCGTTTGTAAACACCTAGTCTAACCCAATATGTAAATCCTAACAAGAATGGACAAAATAGTCATTAAGGACTATTACCATGTGATAACAATGGATGAATACGTGAATTGGATGAATCTAACACATTTGTTATCAAGTTATTTCTCTAAACTTGAGCGGGCCCTTTTGTACATCATATTTCTTAATAGCCTTTTTGAAAGTACACACTAGAGAAAAATAATACCCCTCCATTATGTATACTATGTATGTTAATGCCTCCCCCTTCTTACACTCACATTAGTTCGTATGAGGAGTCCACCCCTGGTGTCAATGGCTTAGTCGATTACAAAGGAAATAAAATTTTCCCAAAAATCAAATTTTTGGACTGTTTAATCTTGTTGGTTGCAAAATCTAAGGTCAAAATTTTTTAAATCATTAATTTTTTTTTACTATTTTTTGTAGATTGTTCCTACTAATAGCATTGACTAAAATAGTCGACCATAAAAATAAAATAAAATATACTAGAATTATTGATACAATATCATTGGGCGTCACGTCCCGATGTGATGCACCATGATGTCCAGGGGTCGCGTCACGTCCATTTACACAATTTTTGGTGGTTAGGGAATTGGATAGGGTGATTGGTCTCGGTCTCTATTTGGTGGAGTGTGGCAACTTGTTGGATGGACTATTTAAGGGAGGGTACTAGTTGAATCCCTATATATTTATAGGCTTTGTTTTTTGAGAGTGCGGGGAATGTGTGTCCCTTATAGATGAGGGCACAATGTTCCAATTTGATTTTAAACATGCATGCTTGTAGTTTGGTTTTGTAAGGCGCACCAATGAGGGCACATTTGGGGATGCTAAGCTCCATGCATGCCAAAGTCATTGAAGTATTTGAAGTATTCAATAAATTTTCATATGTTGTTGACTTAATTAGTAGTGTTTAAAGACACTCATGTGAAATCCTACATCATCGAGACAAATTCTACTAATTTAAAAATTAGATTCAATCGACAACTTGTAAAGTTAACTTACCTCCACATGTTCGATAGTTTTGACATTTTATCTCATTGGATCCCTAGAGTTAGCCTTTGAATCATTTGTCATCATTTTTTAATCAAGTCATTATCTTATCCATCTTTTCATCCTCTTATAACGTATGTTGACTTTAGCTTAGCCCTCCCTAAATAACGTACGATTTTTTTTCTTCATTTTCATTGTTTAGGCTCGCCTTTATCCAAGCTAATTTTTACATCTAAAATCATTAACTACTATTATAATTTCTTCTTTATCCTTAATATTTACAATAAAAAGCTTGGTCGACCAAAAAGTTAAATAAACCCTTCATAGATCTTAAACTATCAGTTGCTAGCTTTGAGGCAATATGTGTCGCATATTAGTAGCAAATCTTGTAGTAAAATGAATACTTAGATTTATCTACGGAACATGAATCATGTACAACAAGTTTGATGTTACTCATGTTAAGTTACAATAGATACATATTTGTAATTTTGCAGAAGAAACATATCGAGGCGACTGTTGGTCTTCTCAAGAGGCATGCAAATGATAATGATGCAAATATGAGAAAAATCATGTTAGAGAGCATTTAAAATGAAAAAATTGGACTCAATGAGGATGGTTTCTTGATGAAGTCAGATGTTGTTGATGGACATTCATTGATCATAGTACAAAATCCAATATATGTGGGTAAGAAACTTCAAATCCCTTTGTTGTATCTTCGAAGGACAATATTTTGGGGATATTTTTGGCTCACAAAAATCATTTTGTAATTGGTCTTTGAGTTGTTTACTAGATATGAGCATGGTTTGTTGAATTAAGAAATAAATGTGAAGGATAAACAAAATTATCTTGTTGTACAACATATTTCATTTTTCTTAAATTAGAGCATATTTGGAAAAATTACATGTCCGATTAGTTATAAATGGGGTCTTCAAATCGGAATATGTGTTAGGTATAATTATTCAAATAGAATTGGTATGAATATTCTTTGGTATTTTCTATTGATGTGGAACAATGTATGAAAACATAATGCTTGCATCAATTGTTATGCATATGTTTTATTATGGGACATAGTACATCATCCATAAAAAAACATGGTCATACCATTGAGAGCAATTGGATGAGTAGAGTGATTGGCACCGATTGCCACATAGCTTGTCATGTTGTTTTTTATTATATTATAATGATGAAAAATAACTATCCCCATTTGTCATGTATGTTAAGTAACATTGGTTCGGATTGTTGTGAGGATTTATTTTCCCTCCTTGGACAACAAATGAAGAACAAACATACATTTTCTATTGGAGAAGCTATAGAGAGATGTTCTCACATTGGTAGAACCTAAGCAGATGAAATAATTTGATGATGGAACATCACTACTCAATCCCCTAAGTGATTGTTTTTTTTCCATATTAATACATGTTTGGTGCAATTAGGTTTAGGGTTTAACCATTCATATAACAAACTAACAAATCACCACATGTTTAGCACCTTGAAAGGGTTGTTAGCAAAGAATTTCAGGAATGAACTTTGAATACTTAGAAATTCAGGAACCTAAGGTAAGTGCGCCAATGACCGAACGCAACCCACAGACCACACACCCACCGCACACTCACCGCACAAATTTCATTCATGAGAACTCCCGAGGGAACTTCGGTACCATCACTATTAGATGTTTTATTATAGGTACCGCACGGTGTGCGGTGAAGGGCTCAATAAGCTTTTGAGATCCACCTGTGTATGTCTGGATTCAATTTGTGATAGCTTTCACAAATAATAATATTTTTTATTTTTATTTTTGTAGGAGAATCCCCACTTCACAATCAACAATCCTTCAAAATTTGAAACGATTTAAGCTTGTAAATTATTATTTACAAGGATTTGAAGATTGACCGTGCGGCACTTATTGGCACACTTACCTTAGTAGAAATGGAAAATAATATCAAATCTCTTTGGGATCATTTTTGCATGGTAGCCTCTGAATTTTTTTATACATCCTATTCATTATTTGCAAAAAAAATTGCCAAAGTAGTAGGTAGGCTCATTGGACCTCCAAGAACGAAGCTTTCCGGGGGCAACACGATTAAAGACACCTACATTAATTGTGTTTTTGTGTTCATTCTTATCCCAAAGGTACTTCTAGGCATCTTCTAGTGAACACCCGGGGAAGTCACTTAGTGTATTCTTTGGGGACACATGAGCGTACAAAGTTTGCTACCCCTATATTATATGCCATAGATAACTTTAAAATTTATGATATTTTTTCTACATATACATAACCATTGATAATATCTTTTGTGTATTTTTTTGAAATTTTTAGTCATCTTCATTTTTTGTAGTAATTGTTTTTGTTCAATTTTGCGTCATTCTAGTTAGAAACGGTATGTTTTATAGAAAAAGAAGATCATCAAATTTGGTTATCATTTTTTACTATGTAATAGATACCATGTATATCTACTCATGAAAAAAAAGTTGATAAAATTTTGACCCATTTTGGTGATGCAACTTAGAAAAAGTAGATTTTTTTTGTATGCACGTGGTTTCAACTTTACAATGGAGTGACTTCCCCGAGAGTGAACAAGTGGCCATTTGCAAGGAAAAAACAAGGTGAGGCTGCAAAGTGCCCTCCATGCTAGACTATCAAGAATCACAAGAACGGCATAGGAAACCATCATGCCAAACCTTCCTACTTCCTTAATGATGACTCACACTTATCATTTTTTTGCCTTTAGTTCCTCACTGTTGGATGGAATTTTCTTTTTCTCCAAGTCACTAGATCAAATTTGAGCCGATAAGATGGAGTTAGAGACGCAAATTCCAACTTTGAAAAAAACTATGATGGACTTCCACTTTCCATTTCCTGGACATTTTCCTGGGTGGTTCCTAGTGGACCCACCCAAGGATACTTCCACCTAATGGAAGCATTTAACACATTTAATTGAGAAGCTTAGTAGAAATACATGAGTCCATTTTCGAGCATGCTGTTAATTTGTATACATTTGTTTTCCTCCAAAAACTTCTCATATATAGGGGGTGTAATTTCTTAGTGACCTGCCCACGTCATTTAGGTTTCCAATGTAAACTCCACCCCCCGAGTGTCACATTCTTCTTTTACACAAGAATAATACAAACATGAATGCATATGAGACACCAATATTGAAAACTTTCAACTTTGTACATTTCAAAAGCTTTACACTTCAAGCACAAATATTGTGATTGCTATGAGCTCGAACCACCCGACCATGGGAGAGACAAAAGACGGCCACTCTCCTCCCCCGAGCTCTTTCTTATACCAAAGGCACTCGTAGTCTTATCTATCTTTATCCATAAGTATCGAAGAGATACTTTAAGAAGCCTCAAGTCTTATTAGATTTAGACTAAAGTTTTCTTATCTATATACATATTGTAGATCATTTCACCGTATGATATTTTCTTATCTTTTGGCTCAATCACAATCCTCTAGTTGGAACTATCTAATTCCAACTTGATGTATTCATCCATTCTTCTAGTTGGAACTGTTTAATTCTAACTAGATCTAGTCATTGAGAGTTGTCTAACTCCAATGAATAACATCCATCCACTGTAGCGAACATGTATCACCTTGTCATAGATTGTAGTAAGCACCCAATAACTACCTCACACCCTAACCTAATTCAATACTTTGAACATCACGCACATTCCTGACAATCTCGGGGAGATCACTCCATTGTAGAGTTGAACAACCACGTGCGATCATTTTAGATGTAAAAAATGTAAAAAATGTAAAAATCATCACCAAAATGGGTCACAATTTTATCAATTTTTTTTCATGAGTAGATATAAATGGTACATGTTACATAGTAAAAAATGGTGACTAAATTTGATGATTTGTTTTTTTAATAAAACATACCGTTTCTAACTAGAATGACGCAGAATTGAACTAAAAAAATTGCTAAAATTAATGAATATGACTAAAATTTTCAAAAAAATATACAAAAGATACCATCAATGGTTGTATATATGTAGAAAAAATATCGTAAAATTTAAAATTATTTATGACATGTAATATAGGGGTAGCAAACTTTGTTCGCACGTGGTGTTCAACTCTACAATGGAGTGATCTCCCCGAGCTGACAATACAATTCCATTGCCTTAGAATAAGGTGATTTGAATTGAAGGATGAGTAACTTAGAACAATTGTTGGTAGTGCAATGAATAAGCAACTTGAAGGTGTGGCCTCAAACATTGAACTACACCACTTGTGGTATGTAGTGTCACATGCATAATAGTGGCGCTTACCCTATTTAGAAGTGTGTGCTAGGTTACACTAATGATTAACAACTTCACCATAAGTGTCACCTCATGATACTTGACATTCAAGTGTGCTTGCTAATATCTTGCCATGATTATGTTCAATAGTGTTATGAGGCGCATGCCTATGTTACACAATGGTCTACAAGTTGACTAAAGTGTACACAAATGACACTTGCCAATAGTATGCTCAAGAATATCTTCCTCTTACATACTAAAATGTCAACACATGACACTTGCCATTTGTACTTTAAAATATCTTCCCCTTGCATACTAAAACGCAAAATTGTCATCTAAAGTATCCCAATGTGCTACTCTAAATGTCATAATATAGATGTTTTTTCACTTATGTTGATGAATGGAATCATATTGACAATTAGCGGAGGTGAAACTTTGAGACCTCTAGGCATATAGTTTAGGCCCTTTGCAAATAGTGTACGTGGCACTAAATACCATAAACAGTGTAAGTCGCACCCCCTGCCTGCTGCATGTATGTTTCATTCCAGTGCCTGGGAAGTTTTTGGGCATAGTCGGTCAAGATCCTAGTGATTCTAAATCCAACCGGTTACATGTTGACATCTTCCGGTTTTGGTTTATTCATTTGGGGTATATTCTTTAGATTCCTCTAAAATGATGGGTAATTCTCCTTAAGTCTCGAACTTCAACCGGTTATTTCTCAAACTCAACCGGTTCATCTGCAACTAACTGACAGTTCTCCCCGGACAGTGTTTCATTCCACCACGGAATTACTACCAAGTCACTAGCCTGCCTCAAGCACTCTCTCACCTCTTTTAATGCTACTTATGGCTTGTTTTCAAACGAGCTCATAAACGGTGTGTGGTTGATACAATTATGAAGAAGTGGATGTGTTGCAAAAGTCAAATTTCTATAACATGATCCGCCATTCAAACGTGTGTCATTGCTCAAATTACATGTCAATCGGTTCTTACAAGAATGAATGGGGGGGGTGTGTGTGTATACATATACATATACATCAATCAATGACCAAGTGCTTGATCAAGTTATGTGACTTTTTTTTGTGGTCGTTCTTCTTCATTGGACAACTATATTTGAGTTGCTAGATGGCAAGGTCTGGTTAAGAAATGGACGTTGTAAAGAAATGTGTTGTTATGAGATTGGACTATGTGCTCAAAATTTATTCTATAAAGCTTCAGTCGTAATCCAACTAATCACTTTAGGAGAAAGTGATTTCCATTTGATTTTCTATAACTTTTGCATCCCAATTCCAATTCTGAAGCTTGAAATGACACTTTGTGAAATTCACAGTTGTTAGCATGATGAAACAATTCATGATTGAATTCAACGATCGAGACTTAAATTTGTATGCAAAGTGAGAAGAGCGCACATACGATTATCATGACATGATCATCAAATCCAAGTTGAGTTTGTGATCGATTCCTTCGTGAATTTTGGAGCTCATACAAATATCTAGTTCACCACCAAAGTGATTTTTCTTCTTCTTAAGGGATCATATTAATCCTCCCCCCCCCCAAATCACGTTGACCAATGAGCCTAGGATGATTAACAAGTATTGAGGCGACAATCCACTCTCTTGAAAAACACAAGTTTTATTTTGTACATGTTCTTTAGATCCACACGTAAGCCACACACCACTCCAAATATAAGTGTCCGCTTAAAATAATCAACCATATTAGGGCCATCTACCTTAATCATTTAAAGGTGATGTTAACTCAATCGAGCCTCGTGAACACACTTGACCCCAATTTATCATCGGGAATTAAACCCGCTCGCTCCACACAGGTAAAACGTAAGTAAGTTTAAAGTCATTAATCGGCGTTTCTTGAGAAGCACAAAGCGCAGCGCTCATGAAGAGGGGCTTATGGCCGGCCAACATGGCCACTAAGTTGCAACTTTAATGCACCAGGGACTTTGAACCCGGGCCAAGGAGATCCTCGCCGGCAGCAGCTGAGACTTGAAGGCGGAACTCCATGGACCATAACTCATGGTTAATATTAGGGGTAGTTCCAGGACCTGGCATACATGTTTCACTTTAAGTCGATTAGTTGCAGTTAATTCACCCAAAAACTGTGTTTATTTGAACTCCAAAGTCCTATGTCTGTGGCACCCCAAATGGCCCAATTTCTTACGCATCAACCCAATTGCATGAGGGCTGGGGCAAAACAACCCGTACACTGGTTCTTTGGAGGCAAGGGTTTAGGCATCCAACAAGGAACGAGCGTATGGGTTGGTTCGCCCAAATCATCGCCTAAGCATGGCTTGGAATTCATGGCATCTTTGTAAGCTCATCCATTGCAAAGGTGACAACATGGTAAATTTTGGTATAACATGTCAAAGAGTGTTTTTTTAACAAATTTATTCCAAAAATAGAGTTAGAAACCCCGAATTAGTATGGTGAAGTCAAACTAAAATGAATGGGCCCTCAATCCTGTTGTTGTTGTTGTTGTTGTTGTTGGAGCCCCTTCATCCATGATGGATGAGTTTACGTGGATGTCATGAATCCCAAGTCACGTGAGCATGGCATCTTTGTAAAATCATCCATCATGGAGGAAATGGCTCTAGTAAAACCAAGTTCCCTACAAGGCTTATGGGCGACTCGTTCAAACTTGGCTTTATCATACTAGTTCGACGTCTTTGAAGCTATTTCCATAGTCAAATCACCTGAAAGTAGCCATTTAGAAGCTAGAATATAAATTACTGCATTTTTACCTTGGCGATGGGCGAGTTTATGTAGACACCATGAACCCCTAGCCCCTGAGCATGTGCAAACTTATGGCAGTGTTGTAGAGGCTCTCTACCTAAGGATGTGATGTTATTCATATTGTTCTCTTACACTATATACTGAGTCTATGTTCTCCAACTTATACCAATTAGATGTTTGCAACAAAACTTGTGTTGCATCAGCAAATCTACAACGTAGTGTCAATAAAATTTGGATTGAAAATTGGACGTCCACTAATTTAGTTGTGGTTATTGGAAGTGCATGTTTGCTGATGATTCCTTAACTGATTATATAGGTCCTCCCGATTTTGTTAACTACTAAGTGTGGAGTAGTTAATAAAATTTGAAGATGTAGTCCAATCTCTTTCAAAAACATGGATATTAATGGTGTTTGTTTGTTGATCCTCACCTAACCACACACTGGTCAAATATAGGTGTCCGATTAAGAAAAGTAACCGAAAAACACCCGCATACCTTATTCCAACAAACAAGTTTATATAAAATTATGTCCCATGTCATTCGTAAATTTGAGCGAGACCCTCTTGAATCACATGTGGAAAACTACATCACACTGGGCGCAGACATGGTCAAGTACACAACTCCATTACTTTGCATAGGCTTAGGGGAAACTGATTCAAAACTATACACTAACTTTAAATTTTGTGAAGGAAAAAATCATAAACATTTTAATAACACATCAATCTACTAAGCCAAACAATTTATGTTCACAGATGTTTTTTCTCATAAAAGTCTACATATTTTAGAAGATGGTGCAAGTAGTGTGCAAGTAGGTATATTGAACATGTAATTGTCTAAAATTTGTTTAAAATATGATAAAATGATAAAATTGATGTTTTTCTACAAATTATTGCAATGATGCCCTCTCAAGTTTATAACGATTTCAAGGAATATGAAAAAATCCAACTTGAAAATATTTAAAGTCATGAAATCCACGTCCCAAACTAGATTTAGCCATTACCTTTTGAGTAGTACTTTTAATGATAAGGTTTGAAGATCTCATCTTGATATTTTATATTTGAGTACCTAACACAATAATAATGGGCACCATGAAAAAAAAATCCAATTTAAACAACATTTTGCTACTACTTTTAGGCGTTTGGCCAAAACAATTATGGTTTTGGCATACCGGAGCACTTTCCCGTGTACTTGACCGTGCTTGCTCCCCACTAGTAAAGATAAAAATACAACATCCTCTACAATGTTATACATTTTTGGTAAACACAACCCAAAACAACACAACACACAAGTTGTCACTTATTGGAAACAAGAACATTGAAGCAAATACATAACATTCTAAGTGTGGCTTAACATTACACTCTACAACCATGAGAAACTCCATAACATTATTCAGTCATTATCAGCTATTCCATTCTAATAATATCATTACACTACTTCACCTGAGTTTTTTCAGCCTGAATCTGCTAGTGCAATGCTCTACTATGAGAATAAACATAGTATAATTCCATATAGAATATTGTTTATTCTAGGCCCCACCCAACATACAAACACAACTGAATATTCTTATGTCTTGGTTCCAAAAACCCTTCATCATATACTTTGCTTTTGGACTAGTTCCACCTACCGAAGAGTAGGCATTACACCATCCTCCCCTTTTAATTCCTTACAAAATTGATATGAGGATGGCTAACAAACCATCGTCACATCGTAAATTATTGATTTTATTTTTCTTGTATTTCTTTTACTTTTGGATTCAAGATGGAACCCAGTCTTGAAGTTCAATTCCTCAAACTAGGAGGCATCTTTTTTTGAGTTGCAACTAGAGAAATTTCTCAAGAAAATGATGACACATGAGTGCCACTTTGAAGTTTCATAATATGGGCTCCAACCCTAGTGTAGACTCCTTGGATCTAATTTTCACCTCCTGATCGGAAATGACTGCTTGATTTGTCACTAGCCTAATAGTGTCACTAACCTTATTATGAGGCCTATGCCTAGCATACAATTGGCATTAGTATGCGCAATAATACCATGTACTCATAGGTTGCACTCATGATCAACAAGTTGACCTTTTTGCAAACAAATGACACTTGGCATTCGCATGCTTAATACTATCTTCCTCTTGTAAAATAGAACCCAATTTAACATCCCAAGTACTCGGCGCGATAAAGTAAACATATGCAAACGTGACATTTCTAGGTCATTATATTTTTAATGTAACCTTCCGTGAATAGGTCACATGACTCTAAATATTGTAAACAATGTGGTGCAAGAGAGTTACATGGTTTATGGTATTTAGTGTCACTTGTGTAATAGTGTCACTTACCCTATTATGAGGACATGTGTAGGTGACATTGGTGATCGACAACTTCGTCATTAGTATAACCTCATTACATTTCACGTTAATGTGTTTACTAATATCTTGGCATTAGTATGTTGAATAATATTATGAGGTCTATGCTTAGGTTGGGCCTAGGTTACATAATGGTTGACAACTTCACACGGGGGGGTCACTCCATTGTCAAGTTGAACACCACGTGCGGCCAAAAAAAATCTACTTTTGGTAAGTTGCATCACCAAAATGGGTCAAAATTTTATCAATTTTTTTTCATGGGTAGATATACACGGTATCTATTACATAGTAAAAAATGGTAACCAAATTTGATGATATGTTTTTTTAATAAAACATACCGTTTCTAACTAGAATGACGCAGAATTGAACTAAAATAATTGCTAAAAACAATGAAGATGACTAAAAATTTCAAAAAACTATACAAAAGATATTATCAATGATTATGTATATGTAGAAAAAATATCATAATTTTTAAATTTATCTATTCCATGTAATATAGGGGTAGCAAACTTTGGCCGCACGTGGTGTTCAACTTTACATGGAGTGAACCCCCCGTGCAACTTCATCACAAGTGTAAACACATGACACTTGGCATTAATGGATTCAACAATATCATCCTCCTGCATATTAAACTATAAACATATGACACGTGACATTTGTTACACCTGATAATATCTTCCTCTTGCATACTAAAATACAAAACTATCATCTCAAGTACTACAACACGGTACGCTAAATATCATATTGTAAAAAAAATCATTCACTTCATAAATTACATATATTGACAAATGGTGTCATGTTGACAATTAGTGGATGTGACATTCCAGGCCTCAAGGCAACGGCATTGATTATCCCAATCAGTGCGTATTACTATTCGGGGTTACGCATTGCTATAACTACTTAATGATAATTAAATTATTTACCAAGCAAAGTCATTTATGTTCTATAATGTCCACACAACCCATTGAACTTTTGCTAGAAAAAATTGAACTCTTGAATAAGACATTATTGCATTGCGTAACTCTAGACAGTAAATCACACTTAAGGGTCTAAATCACCCTAAACCCTAAACCCTAAAACCCCGGTATGATCAGTGTAGTTTAGACCCTTCGCAAATTAGTGTACGTGACACTAAATACCAGAAATGGTGTATGTAGTGGTAAGACAAACACGATCCTTTGGTGTAACTTATTTGAATTTGTACTAAAAGGGGCTCGACCCATTTGGAATTCTGGGCTCAAAAGCCATGGATTTTCATGGGCTGCCCAGATATCTAGGAAATTTTAAAGTAAAAAGTGGTCCCTTAAAAGTTAATGGGAAGGTCTAAGATTACCAACCTAACTTTTATTAGCTACAAATGTCATAAAGAGGGATGGAGAGACTTAGGCAAATTATGGAGGCATTGGGCTACTAGGCAACAAAGGCCATAAATTCTGAGGAGCACCATGTTGAAAGTGGACATTGAAGGCAACCCCCAAAAAATATGAGTTTGTTGGGCTGGCCATTTATTACTGCCATAGAACGGTCACCTATTCTAGTTCGGCCTAGTCCAGTGCAACTGGACTGAGATCTCTGGTCGTCATTCTCCGTCCGATGGACGAGAAAGACAGCCAACGTTCGTCCATTCTGGTCGTCAGTGCAAGCTGGACTGAATGACTGACACTCTGTAGTAGACTACATCGTCCTATTACCGTGGGCACCAGTAATTTTCTAGAGCCCAAGTTGATTATCATGATGAGAATTAATGCGGGCCACATTAACTTTTCTTCTTCTAGATAATTAATGTGGGTGATTATTTTATTTGGTGTTACTTATATCCTATACCTAATATTCAATGTGTTGGGTGGAGGTCTTCGTGAAGATTTAAGGAAAGACCCAAGATCCTGGACCCATGCCAATTTGACCTTGACTAGAAAATTAGCGTGACCCATGCTAATTCAATGAATGGGGAGAAACCGATCGCTACTTACAGATGAACCGGTTGAGTTTGAGAAAATAACCAATTGAAGTTCAAGATTGCGAGAAAATTACCGATCTTTTTAGAGGAATCCATGGGCACCTCAAATTAATAAGAAAAACCAAAAGATCACAACATGTAACCGGCTGGACTTGGAAACACACTAGGGTTTCGACTGATTATGCCCAGAATCTCCCCGGACATTGTGCTAACTATTTTCCACGCCAAGTTTCCACCCACACTAATAGGGCCATTTAGTGTAGTGGGCAGTGTTCAAGATTGAAGTCTTCAATGCCCTTCAAACACGATTTGGCCCTTCAAAATATACCTCTCTCAAAACAACCCTTCAAAACGCAACCCCAAATTGAAAATGAAGAAGTCCTCAATATAATTTGCTTGTCACAAGAACCAACAAGCGTAGGGCATTGTCACTACAAGAAGTGGAGTTAGATGGTTGATTCTTAATTCTTCACATTGTACTGGAAACATGTACCATATAATTCATGCACAAGTTTAATATGAGTTTTGTATTCCATTTCTATATTCTTGGATTGACGTCTTAAATTTGAACCGGCTCTTCAACTGAAGGGCTGAAATCTGAGAGCCCTTCAAAATGAAACTCATATGAGGGCTTCAATCTTGAACACTGGTAGTGGGGGCTCTTGGGCCAACAGACGAGAGAGGATTCAGTCTCTGTGTCCGCTTTGGTCAGTCCTGATGAGTCAGCCAGAGGGCGCTGCAGACGGCCACGTGGACGCTTGTGGTTGGTGGGAGCGGGGAGTACCCAGTACCCTAATCCAAGCACTCATGTCCCAGTATGGTCCCAGTATGAGCCTGGCTCGGTCCAAACAGAAAAATTTGGAAGTCGGAGGCCCATGGGATGTGGAGGTGCAATCATTCCTCGTACAGCTCAATTTTTTCCCGGGCAGACACCGTTTTTTTAAAAAAAAACGTTACTGCTCACTATCTCAGATCTCGCTGACGTGTCGTGTCTTTGGTGAACATGAGCACAACGAACATAGACCATAACCCAATCGGTCATCTAAGTGGAGGGCACTTCCAACAAACTTTTTTGTGTCTTTATCTAGGCAAAGGACCTTGCATCCATAAATCATAATTTATTTCCATGAACAGAACGATTACTTCCTATAATGATCGAGAGTCGATGGATGTCTTGCTGCTATTGCATCTCGTCATCTACTCTCTTCTCACTTTTTATGTAGTTTGACAATAGTCTCACCATCTCAGATCTCTTTGGCGTATCGTGTCTTTAGTGAACACAAGCACAACAAACATAGACCGTAACCCAGTCAGTCATCCAAGTGGAGGGCACTTCCAACGATCCGTTTTGTGTCTTTATCCAAGCAAAGGACCTTGCATCCATAATTTATAATTTATTTCCATGAACAGAACGATTACTTCCCACAATGATCGAGAGTCAATGGATGTCTTGTTGCTATTGCATCTCGTCATCCATTCTCCTCTCGCTCTTTATGTAGTTTGAGTCTCACCATCTCAAATCTCGCTAACGCGTCGTGTCTTTAGTGAACATGAGCACAATGAACATAGACCATACCCCAGTCGGTCATCCAAGTGGAGGGCACTTCCAACGATCTGTTTTGTGTCTTCATCCAGGCAAAGGACATTGTATCCATGATTTATAATTTATTTCCATGAACAGAACGATTATGTCCCATAACAATCGAGAGTCGATGGATGCCTTGTTGCTATTGCATCTCGTCATCCACTCTCCTCTCGCTCGTTCTATAGTTTGATAGTAGCAACTGGTCCTCTTGATAGGGTGAGCACTACGCTCGATATCGTACACGTGTCATCTTGCTATGGGTTGTAGCAAATGTCAAGCCTCTTCATGTACACTATCTAGTTCATAGAATTCGAGTCCATGACTTTTGGGGTTCGGATTGTCAAATGTCGGCTTCAAATATAGTAACTTTGTGATTTTATGTGGCAACCTCTGCATGCAAAGAGCTTGAGTCAACTAGTATATTGTGGGCCTATTGTGGGCACTTCCAACTCCACAAACATTTTATGGTTGTTGGATTGGCTCAGGGATTGAATCATCCCATTAACAATTGTGAATTACACACCTATCATGTAGACTGTTGTTTCAAGTTTCATGGCTAAGAAACAATAATATACCAATAGGTTATTTCATTCTATTAATCATACTTAGATTCGGACAGAGATATTTAGATCTATTCGATTTGTTTTTCTTGTTCTCCGTCTTCTATTGATCAAATTTACATTTGCAAAGTGGTGTTACATTAGTAAATCTACGATGAACATCAATAAAAAATAAGATTGAAAATCGGAAGTGCTTGTTTGTTGATTCTTTAAGTGAACACAAAGATCCTCCAAATTATATTCAATGTTGAGTGTGGAATAGTTTTAAAAAACTTGAAGGTGTAATCCAATCTCTTTTAAACATGTGTCTTTTCATGATCTTTGTTCTTTGATCCTCACCTAACAACACACCAATGAAATAGAGGTGTCCACATAACACACATAACTCCCACATACCTTAAGAGGTATGGGATTCGAGAATGAAGGTGTGTGATGTTAGTTGAAGAGTGTCAGGTTGAACACCACGTGCGAACCAAAAAAATCTACTTTTTCTAAGTTGCATCACCAAAATGGGTCAAATTTTATCAATTTTTTTTTCACGAGCAGATATACACGGTATCTATTACATAGTAAAAAATGGTAACCAAATTTGATGATATTTTTTTAAAATAAAACATACCGTTTCTAACTAGAATGACGCAAAATTGAACTAAAACAATTACTACAGAAGATGAAGATGACTAAAAATTTCAAAAAATATATACAAAAGATATTATTCATGGTTATGTATATGTAGGAAAAATATCATAATTTTTAAAATTACCTATGTCATATAATATAGGGGCAGCAAACTTTGTTCGCACGTGTGAGGGACAATCGTATGGAGTGCACCCCCCTGGGAACATACCTTTAGTCAAGCTTTTGTGTACACTAAATAGGATATTTAATGTTTGATACACTAAATACAAATGCATACACTAAATATCAATAACCCTATGAAAGTAAGTAACATTAAATGTAAACTCAAACACTAAACATCAACTATGGTAATGTGTAGAAGTTACATGTTTGAATTTAGTGTTGGTAAGGATATAAAAAAAAGGATATAATGAGGGAGGTGACAGTAGGGAACGTAGCAACACATTTATGTCTAACACTAATTATCAAGAAATTGGAAATTAGTGTTGATCAGGGTAGGATGGTAACAACACTAAATATAACCAAACACTAAATACCCTATTTAGTGTAGTGAAATTGTAAGCCCTTGGTCTCGTGTCTCTTGGATGTTGCTACTATGAACACGATCATCTCTTGATATAAATCCCAAGGTGTCGGGTGTTACTGCAGCTGCAATGGCTGTTTGCCAGGATTCCCTAGATCCCCAAAATTTGAAATGTGCATTAAAACTCTCCTAAAGTTACCGTATTCGTTTGGTGAAGTGGTCCCATGAAATCAGTGACCTTCATAATTCACATCTGCTTGGTTCAAAATCTGAAGACAGAACTACACTAAATATGATATTGAGTGTCACCGATTCTAATTTGTCTTGCTCAATATCAATTGTAAACTGTGGTATAGTGTCACCGACACTACATGTTAAACCCAACATTACTTGTCATTCCTTGTAAATTTTTTTGGGGGGATTATAGATTTACAGTGTTGCAATTTACACTGTCACTTACCAAGTGATTTTCATCCAAATTTCTATCATCCATGACAATATTTCATCACAAGTTGCTGACAAGAGAGGGTATGGTTTTGGCCAATGGATGAACTCATCCATCCATCATCCATGACAGAATTTGTAAAGTTATTCATAAGAAGTGTCATACGAAAAGTTACCATGGTGACATTGAATACCATATGACACTAAATATCATATTTAGTGTAGGAGGTGTGTGATTTTCTATTTGAATGATTGGAAATGTGTTGTGCAACTATCAAGTTGAAGTCTTGAACTGATCGCCGCCTCATCCAAGGGCATAAGGGTTATGGATCTTGTCACGGTATTTCATTTTCTTAGATTTAATATCATCCATAATTTCAAGATTATGTCGGATAACTAGCTCGATGAGGTGGATGACTCGTCTCTTTCCGTGACTCGTCTCTTTCCGTGGCTCGTCACTCACTCTCCTCTTTGATGGTTATATAGTTCATAAAGGTCCAAACATGTTTCACATAGTAACACACATTCTTCATGCACTATGAATTGCAGGTTGCAAGGTTAGAATTTGTGAAACTATTTATTTATTTAAAGTTCGTATCTATACAATTGGTGCCTTGAAACAATCAATGAACGATTCCATGTAAGCAATGTTTAGTTCTAAATTGAATAGAATCCTTGTAAATTGATAATACATAGTTTTGGGTTAAAACTTCTAAGGTGTCATGAGCACATATATTCCTACTGATGCCAACTTCAACCTTCGCACAATAATGAGTGTAAAAGGTGCAGTATTAGATTAGCCCAAACCCATATATGGGAAGAGAAACATGGGTGCACCATTACAAAACCAAATTTAGCCATTACCTTTTGAGCATCACTTTTAATGCTAAGTTTTGAAGATCTCATCTTGATATTCTATATTTGAGTATCTAACACAACAATAGAGGTCGCCATGACAACACTTTGCTACTACTTTTAGGCATTTGACCAAAAACTTATGGTTTTAGTATATCAGAGCACTCTTTTTTGTATACTTGACTGTGCTTGCTCCCTATATCACCAATTCATATTTCTTATACATGGGTGCCACGTGCCGCTGGTATGACCCGGGCCAAACTAATGTGGATGGGTCTCAAGTGGCCCGTTTTCTTAATCACACCCATATCTTAGATTGGTATGTGGTTCGGTGAGAGGATCAAAGAGCAAACATCATAAAGACACTTGTTTAAAAGAGATTGAACTACCTCTTCAAATATCAATAACTACTCTACACTCAATAATGAACATAACTGAGAAGACCTATGTACCCAGTTAAGAAATCAACAAACATGCACTTCTGATAACCACCAAAACTAAACCAGGGGAGATATGATGCTCAATTTGGTTATCACATACGTTTCATTGTACATTTGCAAAGATCAATAAGTACTCAACACGAGTTTTGTTGTGTAAATCTAATGGTATGAAAAAAGTGCCAAATGACACCCATATACCTTGAGTTAGAGCCTAGCTAAGTCAAGTGAAAGTGCCTAGCTAAGAAGTTATATATCTATCTATCTTCCTGCTCGTCTGCCACGAAGTTTTCGCCGAATTAAGTGACTTGCTCATCATGTCTCGCAGGTGAAACCTGGTAATTTGGAGGGTCCCCCGCATTCATCAACACGACTATAGATTCATACCTACCTACATCCCACTCACCGTTCTCCGCAAACTGAAACTGCCATCAATCCTTTCCACCTTCTCCCTCCCCGGCCGGACAGGCTCCACCTCGTAAAGCTTCCGCTTCGACTTTTAATCCGCTGCTCACAATTCAAACTGCTATGATTCAATGCCACATTGACTCCGCCTTTGCGGCGATGACGGAACAGTCCGATCTATTTCCAGTCTTATTAAGTTTTAAGCTTTGAGAGAAGAGGCTGTATGTAGTAGAGACCTGCTCAGCTTCTTCATCTACCTCAGTGTTGTTCATGTAGACTTGTTGATGTGTTGACATACTCGTTGTTGTTGTTGTTGTTGTTGTTTGTTAGCTGGTGGAGGGGAGCTGTCTGTCTAGTAAGTACTTCAATTGTACTCAAAACGGTGTTGGGTCGTTTGTTCCTGGCGCACGGCAGTGGCAGCGAGTGAGCGCTTTCCTTCACAGTTATGGGTGTTGTGGAGCTCTAGATATAGATAGACTTTGTTGTTGTTGTTGTTGTTGTCGTCGTCGGCGTCTCTGATCAGCTCCCTTTTGTGTTTCCAAGCTCCTATTTCCACATTAGTGATTCTGGGGAGTAATGTCGAAGCCTCATGTATACGAATGGTCGTCATATCCACCTCCCCCTTGCATTTCGCAGTGACCGTGATGCAAGGTTGATTGCAAAAAAAGATTCGCTAGCGGCTTGAATTTGAGGATTGTTATAAAGGCACGGGAGCCGTGAGGAGAACGTTGAAAAGGATCACCAGACGTTCAGGAGGTAGTCCTTGCCGTTGTGGTAACGTGTGCCCTCGTTTCAAGCGAAGAATCTCTACCGTTATTCAAAGTTCGCATTCTTCACTTTACCACTCCCGGACAGTTTTTCAAACGATTTAGCTGAGGTAGTCTTGGAGGCTTTAGATTTCGTGAAATGAGGTCATCCCTGCACTGAGAGTCAGATATGGAGTACCTGCGAGTGGTCCTCAAGTCACTTTAAATCTCTTCGAAGCTCCTTTGGAGAAGGATGATGGTGGATGGTGTTGCAATTCGTGCAAAAAGCTGCTGCTGTGCTGCTAAAATCGTCAGGTACACAACGTCGTGATGTCCCCTGTTTCTACACAGATTCTATGTTTCCCTTTTATCGCTCCTGATTTCTATGAAGGGTTGGATTCTTGGAAGTTCGAGTACTACGAACGCAGTGCGGCCTGAATGCAATGTCCAGGAACCTCATTTGGAGAACCAAAATTACACTCGCACTGAGTTTCTATGCAATCACGCATTTGAACATCTCTTACGCTTTGCGGCATTGTCACGGCATGCAGGTCAAAGGCGTGTCCATTTCAAAATACAACATTGTTAAAATTCTGAGGTTGGATTAAAGCACTGCAAGTCAGCTATGACGCACCTTCAAAGTGAAGAAGGGAACAGGCAGACCACTATTCGCCATCATCGATCCCAGGTATATCCAATTTCCTTTATAATTATGACCTTTGTTTAGATAATTGCGTTAATGGCACGTCTACAGCCTCCTCCTCGCCTTTTCTTGACAGTTTGAACTGGCTGGAGTTTCAGCACTGATGGAGAAATTCACCAGAATTTGATGAAACCGTAGGGCTTACTACACGAAGGGCCAGTTCGAGGCTCAATGGTCGTTTACTCTAGGGGGTGGTCGTGGTCGTGGTCGTGGTTACCTTTGTTTTTTTTCCATAGAAAAGCCATAATAAATGCTTCCCTCAACCACGAACACCCTCTACCCCCATCAACTCTCCACTATTCCGCATGGTTAACCACCCTGAAGGTGGTTGTTCATTCATCTCACTAGATAGCTTCATGGTCATGGTCAAGCTCCATGGAGAAAATTGAGAAGGCAACCTCTCACACACCATAATCCAAGGCCAACAAGGATAATAATCAAGGAAAATTCTTTTAAGTCGAATATCTAAACCAATGATAGATTGCGATGATTTAGAAGACCGCCCGACCTCACCATCGACCATAAGCACAACCACAAGGATTCGCACTTCTGGAGCTCAGTAGACGGCAGCAATAGGCACTTGAAAAAGGCAAGTGTGAACGCAAGAAACCGTAGTTATGGTTGATTATTGTGGTTAAGGACAACCACCTTCGTAGTGTGAATGACCCTTAAGTGAGTAACTTGTGCATCGGCATTACTCACATGGCGGTGTTCCGGGTGGCAGTCGATGCAGGACATGAGAGTTGATGAAGATGCACATGCAAAAGTCTGGCAGGCAATGGAAGACAAAGAAACGGATGCGGACGCAAAGAGCACCACGAAAGAAAAAAATTGGGCGCGGAATGAGTGCTTCTCGCCAATTCCGTCAACCAGCTTCTCCCACATCTTACCGAAACCATCAGGTCATGGAGGTCAGTTCGTTCTCTCCGCATACGCTCTGCAGTCATCATCCTTATTTTATTCACCGACATTTCCAGAATTCGACATACTAAACACGATCCCTAAACTGATTGTTTCTTACTTTCTTTCATTCGGCAGCAGGCAAGGCAGGTCAGATCGTGAGCTCTCCCCTGATGTTCTACAGCGAAGATGCCATCCACGAGGTCTGTAGAGGCTCCAATCGGTGTCGACCGCGCGGTCCATTTTCAGGTCTCTTCTCAAGTTTTCTCACATGCTTGATGCCAAAAGACAGCATAGAAAATAAGGCGTGGGCCAAGAGCAGGTCAAGTGCACTCCTGGAGCTCAGTAAACGGCAGCAATCCGCACTTGCAGACAAGCAGGATGCTATCGATCTCCTCGAATGGAAACTTGAGCAATTACAGGTAAGTATGTAAAAAAATACTCATACCTGTAAAGGATGGCTGAACTTACCAAAGGCCTTAAACCGGATTCCATGGGAACTCCGGGGTTATTCCGCTTAATGTCAGAATAGTGTGAGGATGAGTGACCTTCTTACCACTTGATTTTCGGTTCATCTTATCACCTATGTTCCAACTGAACTGGATGTTATTAACCAACTATATGTGGAAACCTAGGGCCTCTTCCTTGGGGGAGATAGGTGAAGGCCGTCTTGTCCACCCGTTCAAGTGTTCACCTTTGAAATGACGCAATAGCCTTCGGGGACAATCTTATTCTCGTGCTGCTCGTCCCAGGAAGACGAATACACTTAGAACGACTCGAAGATGAAGCAACAAGATAATTCATGCTGGAAGCAACATCGGAGTCATGTCTTTCTTTTCTCTTCTTAAAAGTATGTACCAAGGATTCATATCTCTTACTGCAATAATCTGTTGTACGTGCTCTTTCTGTCTTGTTTAATCGGTGCTTTTGTCGGGAATGTGCGATCAGGCCACAAACACCAAGAAGGCTGCATCATCACAACAGCCTAAAGCTCCCGAGGTAAAGTCTTCTACTCTACCTGCCAACGCTCTCTGCGACACATCCTCGGAGACTTCCCGCTCCGGGTCATCTTTGTCTAGTCATGGCTCCAGCGAAAGCAGTGGAGACTCACTGTCGACTTGTAGTGCCACTCATGACCTGACTCTGGCGGACCTCTGCCGGGATGCGAAGGAGAGCTTCTCGGAGGATTCTTGGAAAGCTGCTGAGACAGCTAGGCCCTCCAAGAGCCAGGAGATGATGACCATGGGAGAGAAAGTCCTCTTGTTTGAGATGGCTGTGATTCGCGCACGAGGGGCCGTTCGATACTTCTGCAAGGTTTTCATGAAGCAGATGGAAAGCTCAGGCTATTCTCTCTGGAGAACACTCGCAGCCATCGACCCGAGTGCCAAATTTTCCAAGAAGGAACATACAGCTTACGCATTGGAGGCCAACATCAATAAGGTAATGTTGATTTCCAGGAACTCAAGAAACACCTGTCCACTTCCTCAAATTTCTGTTTCAGAAAGAAGTCGTTGCAGTTCCTCTTCCTCATGATCATTGTGCGCAATTGCCAGCAATTTCAAGAACATTTTTCAGGTTTCCTAAAAGTGGTGGTATCTCGCTTCAAGGAGATTAAGCATCCTAAGGTTTGCGGTATAGAGAATGTTTACAATTGCAAATAATGCAATGAAAGGTTTTGAGCATCCGGTCAATTTACTGCAACTCAAGAAACACCTGCCTACTTCCTCAATTTTCTTCTTAATAGAAAATTGTTGCAGTTCCTCTTCCTAAGTGTGCGCAGTAATTTCAAGAACCCTTACAGGTTTCTTAAGAGTGGTTGTAGCTGGATCCAATGAGATTCCGCATCTAAGGTTTGCGGTATAGGGGATGTTTGCGATTGCAATAGATGTAATGAATGGAGTTTTGAGCATCCGATTGACTCTAGAAACTTAAAAAACACCTGTCCATTCCCTAAAATATCTGTTTTAAGAATATTGTTGCAGTTTCTCTTCCTCATTGTGCGCAGTAATCTCTACAACATTCAGGTGTCCTAAAGAGTGGTGATAGCTAATTGTGTCAAAAGTGGCGTACTTTCCAACCATGGTATTAGATATTTGAATATAAGTTCACAGGGCACCCAGACTAAGGCTTCATGATCAAAATACTAAGGCTTGTGATCATCAATGTCATATATGAGTATATCTCATTTCCTACTTGGCACAAGATCGGTGTATAAATAATCATTATACCAACGAATGTGAAAATTATGATGCCTAGACTTAGTGAGGCTCGTAGAAATTGTATATAGGGCCGTACATTGGGCCCCTGGGTCCTTCAAAGGCTAAACATGTTAGCTAGAGAGGTTGTTTGCAATTGCAAAGAATGTAATGAAAGGTTCTGAGCATCCGATTGATTTTGGTGCAGGCCTTGTACCACTGCTTTGAGAATGACAGTTTCGACGACACGGGATTAACCCTAATCATCGACCCGGGGAAGAGATGTGCAGCCCGGTTCGAAGAATTTCAGCGTCTCAAGCTTGTAGACTCGGTGGATGCGGCTAACTCTGCTCACACCGACTTTGAGCCCAAATTTCTGGCTTTCTGCGAGCAGAAGATGCGAGAGATGTGGTTCCTGTTCCCATGGAACATAGTGTTCAAAGACTCGGATGAGCGGAAACACTTCACGGGCGCTTTTCTCGATGCTGCCAAGTGCATTTGGCTGCTCCATCGCCTGGCCTCCTCGTTATACCCCGCAGCCACGATTCTGCGGATGGGAAAAGGCATGGAGATCAACCCCCAGTACGTCGAGACTCTGGCCGGGTGCGACACTATTTGTGCAAAGTGCAAGAAAAATAAGGTGCAGTTCATGACCATGCCTGGCTTCCAGGTGCACCAGAAAGTGATCAAATGCCAAGTTTACCAGCATTTGCAGTGCGATCAGTACTGAAACCGTCACCAAAACATCAAAACACAGACAACATCAACAAGACTGTTGGGGAACATCCTCCTTGCGGAAGCATCAAAACCCCTAATCTTGCTGCATCACAGCAATCTGCTCACCTGGTTTAATGTTGCAGCAGACAGGGTCGATCTCAGATAATCAAACCTCGACATACCTGGAGCTCCTATTCATTCAAGATTTCTGACGAATTCTTACCCCATTCCATTTTCTCGGAAGTATTATCATATTCTGGAGGAAAGACTCTTAACTATACCCGGCAGCGTGCAGGTCCATTGCAAACCTCGACCGCTAGTAGATTTGAGCATCTAGAGTTTGAGGGTGGATTATAACCGGCTCTTAATTTGCAGGAGTTTAAAGAGATGCCCCGAATTTTGTATAGTGTGTGAAACCGTTAGCGGCCTGAGTAATGTATTTAGTTTCCACTACGGCCGAATCGCAGCAGCATGAAGCATCCCAACTCCAGGATCTCATGAGGTACAAGTAAGCTCCTATTGTTTTTCTTCCTTTCCAGATGATTCGGATAGTAGCCGAGAGGTTGATCTCACAGCTTGATTGGATGCAGATAGATACGAATTAAGTCGATGATCACTTGGTTGATCTGCCCATTGAAGAGCGTAGGAGATGTTGATTAATGTGGGGCAAACGTAAGCAAGAGAATTTGCACTAGTTCACTTCAAAACATACAAGTACAACTTGGAAATGCATGATGAATTTTCCTGTGTCTGTTAGGACTGAATAGTATCTGTATGTCAGCTCCTACCATTTTTCCTTTCCGGGGGATTGGAATAGTAGACGAGAGGGTGATCTCACAGTTTGATTGGATGCAGATTGATACGAATTAAGCCGATACTCACTTGCTTGATCTGCCTATCGAAGAGTGTAGGGGATGTTGATTAGTATGGGACAAACGTAAGAATTTGCACCAGTTCACTTAATCAAACATACAGGTACAACTTGGAAATTTATGATGAATCTTCCTGTGTCTGTCAGGACTGAATAGTACCTGTATGTCAGCTTTTCTTTTCTTTTCTTTTCTTCCTTTCCAGATGACCCCAGATGATTCGAATAGTAGAATAGTAGCCGAGAAGCTAGTTCACAGTATGATTGGATGCAGATAGATACGGATTAAGCCCGAAAGAAGCCGATGATCGCTTGGTTGATCTGCCCATTGAAGAGTGTAGGAGATGTTGATTAATGTGGGGCGAAGGTGAGCAAGAGAATTTGCACTAGTTCATTTCATGAAATGTGCGATGAACCTTGCTGTGTCCACCAGGACTGAGTATCGGCAGCGCTTGTACAACACAAATTCGGAAGTCTATCGCCGGTACACAATCCCAATCTGGAATTCTAACCAACACCTTGTGCTTATACAATACAGTTTTGGAAGTCTTTTGCCGATACACAATCCCAATCTGGAATTCTAACCAACACCTTCAACCCTTCGATGTTTGTACCATGAGAGAATACGGACGAAACAGTGGGTTTAATCCTTCATTAAGAGCTTGCTAGCTTTGTTGTTTGTCGAAGCCTATTTTGAAAGTTGGGTGAAACTTTTTGGATCTTTTCTTGTCATCTCAAAAGCTTGGAGAGATCTAAAATAGGGTATGCCTATGGGACCCTAAACCTTAGATGGGCTTGTGCAAGGTTAGCTTACCATCTTGGTAGGTCAGCTTCTTGCTGTTTTTTAATAGCCTGCTCTTTGAGTATGGTCATTTAAACATTATTAAAAAAATTGGTGACTTTTATGCACAAGTTCTTAAATACATGTTTTAACCAACTCAATAGAAGTTTGATGCCAAGACTTCACAAATATCTCTAATACTGCAATATTTATTTGTTGGGATCCCTGGAAGAATGATTCATTAGCTCAAATGCCTTGCCTGAATTAGTCATGTATATCCAAGCTTCTTACAGAAGGTGTTTGGTATTTATGAAATGAAACTTAGGCAGTATTTGTGAATAATATGATGATGGTAAAACCCTTACCTTTGGCCCACTAAACGGTCTCTACATGATAGAGATGATAAAGCACAATCAGTTGATGCCATCATGGAATTTTGGAGCACGATCTCAGATAAAGCAAGTTGTTGGTTTTTAATTTGTCGATTCTAAGCAATTCTATTGATGAATCATGAGAACATAGTGTGATGATTAAAGAGTAGGATTTGAGAAGAAACATATGGTCGTCATGATTTAGAACATTTGTGGTTCCAACCTATTGTAGTACAATATATGAGAACTCCATATTCATAAAAACGTCACATTCAACTGTTGCATTTTTTTTAATCTAAGGCCAATTCAATTTCTAGTCTTGTAGAATGTACTTGAACTTTGAAAAAAGTTGTAGTTGGTAAAAAATTGTGTAGTTGAAAAAAGTTACCTCCAAAGACCAATTCAAGCTGGCTTTCCTTGCATTCGAGAAATGACATATATGACATTTTATGGGACATGTGGCGTTTTCACAAATATCATGTTTGAGAGACTTTGGATATGTGCGCCCTTAGGATATTTAGTTTCTATGTGTGCACAATAAGATTCACTGATTAATATTAATACTTGTGTCCTAAGATAGGTGTGGAAGAGGAAATAGATCAACATTTGATATTGAGTGTATATTGACATCAATTCTTATTGTAAAGAATTGCAATGGATGTGGTAGGTTGGGTTTGAAAGGCATATAAATGTGACCTACACTTGAAAGGGTTTGACCAACCTTTGACCAAGCCCAACATAATCATGATCATTGGACTTGTTCTAGAAATATGGTGTGATGTTCTTCTTTTTGTTCCTAAAAAATGCAAAGTTACATCATGCATGTCTAACATTTGATTCAATGTGTGAGGTATGGCATTGTCATAATTGTATATGCAATTGGTGTGATTCAAGGTAACCTTGCTTTATCTTGTTTCTTTTTTCATCAAATTTTATTGTTGAACAATGTAAGGATGTTCTTGTTAAATTTTTATAATGATTAAAGGACTCCATAGAAACACGTTGCTAGAAAATCAGAAGTTTTAGTAGGATTCAAGTAAATCCTTGAAAGACCAATTCTTTACAAAATTAAGATCACTCAAATTCCTAAACCTTCACATAATAGCCCCCCCCCCCCAAATAAAAAGTGCCCGGTTTACGTACGTGTGTACCAAATAGTAGGCTAATTGAACCTCCCGGACTCCACATGTCGGTTCAAGTTCTCTTAGAAGTGGTGCTTCCTCCATGTGGTTTACATATTTAAGTTAGATGAACCAATGACCAGTAGCTTGAGATTTTTTCCTTTCTTCTAGTGGCCGCATCAAACCCTTCAAATAATAATAATATTACCAATAATCTTCTCAATGGTGGGACCTTGTCTCATAGTTATGATATGGCATCTGAATGACATTGATAGATCTCAATTATTAGAAATTTAGTTTCATTGTAGGAATCCAATGTTTCATGAATTTGGTTAAAGAACAAAACCAACCAAGAAATTCTGTAGAGCATGAGTGCATATGAGAACTGAGGGGTTGATCACACAAGACATTTTTGACACCATCCGTCAGTATCTCCGGCTGTAATAGTATGAAAAGTTGTGGGCCAGCATCTATTTCTCAACATAATTTCACAGTTGAAATTGGATGGAAACATTGTTGTGATTAGGGCATGAGTGCATGAAGGTAAGTTAAGTGGAACTGTGACAAGTTTCCGAGGCCGTGAGTTGGAGCAATAAGTTAAGAGTTATTCTTAATCCACGTGGATGAGTTTATCAGCAAAATAAAGGCACTTCAGTGTATTAAATATATAATAGCTTGTGCAGCCTGAATTGTGGATCCTCCTTTAGAATAAGAATAACAAGGGGTCACATCAACTCATAACAGTGTTCTATGGGATTGACAATATTTTGTGGAATATTCCATCATTCATACTGAATGTGAGGAATATTTTGTAAAATATTTTCAGTCCCACAGAACACTGTTATAAATATGAATAATGTTATGCTCGGATGAAAATGGAAATATTGTATAATCTTGAAATTTTATGTGTAGTTCGTTTGACCCCTGAATTACAGCCACATATCTTGATCATGTCCAATGAGACAGAGTGAGACCCAACTGAAATAAATTGTTAACAAATTTGAAAGGGGCACGTTTTTGCCACATCACTAAATACAATATTTAGTGTCACCGATTCTAATTGTCTTGCTCAATACTAATTGTAATCTGCGGTGTAGTTTAACCAGCACTAAATGTTAACCCAGCATTACTTGTCATTCCTTCTAAATTTTTTTGGGATTATAGATTTATAGTGTTTCAATTACTGTCACTTATCAAGTGATTTTTCATCCAAATTTCAATCATCCATGATAATATTTCATCACAAGTTGCTGACAAGAGAAGGTAGGGTTTAGGCCATCATCCATCATTCATGACAATATTTGTTCACTTATTCATTAGAAGTGTCATCCGAAAAGTTACATAGTGACATAATGAAAGTCCAATAGGTTGTTTAGACATTATAGAACAAAAATGACTTTGCCTGGTAAAATATTACATTCTCATCTAATAGTTAAATAGCATTGCATAACTCCGAATTATAACATGCATTAATTGGGATAATCAATACATGTTGCTTGATGATGATGAGGGTGTAGGACCATGCGTCAAGTGCACTACTTGTCACCTAGTGATGAAAACCTTTCAATTGCTTGTAAGTATGTAATGGTTCTAGAGTTGTGAGGGTCTAAGGAATCTAGTATGGGTGTCAACAACGTACAATACCACAAAAGATAAATGAAATGCAGATGGCCGAACATTTCAACCATGGGTCAGTGTGCAAAGTATGGACTTGCTTCATAATAGACATCATTCAAGTCATTGCAATTGAGAGATGGAAATGGCAATTA
Source organism: Polytrichum formosum (assembly GCA_964035585.1). Classification (NCBI taxonomy): domain Eukaryota; kingdom Viridiplantae; phylum Streptophyta; class Polytrichopsida; order Polytrichales; family Polytrichaceae; genus Polytrichum; species Polytrichum formosum. Next base: position 21,293,934 of record OZ037940.1, on the reverse strand, counting down.
AAATCACCCGACACTTTATCCTCAAGTTGTTTTACTTTTTTTTGTTCCAAATATTATGACTTGCACAGTAGGTTGCACCAAGGACTTGCACTACCATGGGTATATATTACTCCAAGAACGGCACCCAACTAACATGTTTTGGAAAGAAAAAGAAAAAATCCAAGTCCCAAGATTCCCATTGAGACATACAGTGAGTGGATGATCGAAGGCAATACACCATAAATAGGCCACCATAAAGAATCAAACCTGCAGCCTCTTACAGTACTTACTTTTAGAAAATCCATTATCTAGTTTGCAGTTGAGAGATGAAAAGGCCAATAAAAACCACTCAACACTTGATCCTCACTTCTTTTTTCTTCTTTTTTAAAAACTTTTTTACATACAACCTGCACATTAGGCCGCACCAAGGACTAACACTACCCTAGGATATTACTCCAAAGACGGCACCGGGTAACATGTTCTTATTTATTTTTTAATATGCAAGAGCTAGGGCTCTTGCCCGAAACAAGTGAGTTGATGATCAAATGCAATAAGCCATCACAAGAATCGAGCACTCAATCTCATGGGTCTAAACCATAAGGTCCAACTACTTGCCTCTCAATTAGGTAATTCAAGGACATCCCGGTCCACATCCTCGAATTTATTATGTGTCAAAATTGTTGATGTTCTTGGAACTCTTCATAATATAACTTAGAGTGGATTTACATGGAGGTCTAAGACCACATAAACTCTAAAAACGAGCAATTTTATGGTCAAAGGCAAAATTATGGGTCCAAGGTATAAGAAAAAGATGGCTTCCAATGTGGCACCCTAATATTGCCAAATCTAGTGACCAAAATTAAGATCCATGAAGGGTTGTTTTGGACTAGAAGTTTCTTGGACCTGGATCCTAATGTAAGTCCACCCTAACCTTTGTTGCTTGGGGGCTGATCCAATTTACTCTAATGAACAAGGAGAATCGGCTTCTAGTCACAGATGAACCGGTTGAGTTTGACAATAACCGGTTGAAGTTCAAGACTTCAAGAAAATAACTGATCATTTCAAAGGAACTCATAGAATATACCCCAATGTAATAAAGAAAATCAAAAGATGTCAACATGTAACCGGATGAACTTGGAAACACTAGGATCTCAACTGATTGTGCCCAAAAATCTCCCAGGACACTAATTTACTTGTGGATTTTATTCGGGCAAGAGAAACACCGTAGCTCTCTAGTAGCTTGGGCACCTTTCTGCCTAATAATTAATCAAAGTGTGAAAGTAAGTTAGGCAACCCTCTAAAATAATACTCTAAAATTGGACAGATTCAAAAATTAATTTAAAATAAGTTAGACATTCATTTCCGTTTGCTTGTCTCATTCCCGTTTTCATGGTAGTGTGTCAGCATGACTTGTGGAGCAAATTCATGCTTGTATTGTTTCTAGACCATGAGTGAGATCGATGTTGCGTGATGACACTGTTGAAGTTATTTGATGCTACTTTGTTGGATTCTAGTGAATGTCACTTGGCACTCTTAGGCACTCTTTGAATGTTATTTCTTTTTGTGTTTGAACACTCAACGAAATTAATTTCCCAGAAATTTAAGCACCTTTGAAATCAATTATTTTTCTGCCCAAGCTGCTCGAGAGCTACGGTAGTTGGATTCGGCTCAAAGTCGGTGCGGGGTCGGTGCATTTTGTTCCGGTGTTGGTAGTTGGGGAGCAATCATGGTGGCTGGAGTATGGTGGCTTCCCTTGTTTCCCTCCCCGTTTCCTTGACAAAGTCCCTTTTGTTTGTTCAACTCCTTTGCGAATGTTTTGGTGAGATTCGCTCCACGTTCACATACACTAACCTCATCCCGTGAGGAGAGCATAACATTATTCAGATCCATAACAATGTTCTGTGGGACTGACAATATTATGTAGAATATTCTATCATTTAGGCTGAATGTGAAGAATATTTCATAGAATATTGTCAGTTCCATAGAACACTGTTATGGATCTGAATAATGTTATGAGCATGTTCTCTTTTTTCTTAGAATACTATAGTCGGATGTATGTTGATTTCATAATGAAAAGTGTAGGATGGATGCGGGATTTTGATCCAACTTCATCTAGAAAATCAAGTGGACGAAAGAGAGGGAGTGGAAAGAGAACAAGCTTCGTAGGCTGAATGCAAATCACTTTTAACCCTATCTAATGCAAGAAGAATCCCTACTAAGTACACTAAGTATGTTCTTTAGTGTCATGTGGTATTTTAATATGTCCGTGTGGTAACTTTTCGGATGACACTTCTTAAGAGTAGGTGAACAAATATGGTCATGGATGATGGATGAGTTCATCCGTCGGCAAAAACCCTACCTTCACTTGGCGGCTACTCTTCTATTGGTTCCACCTCCATCCTAAGGACTCCTTGTGTGCTTAAGGGTTTGCTCCATGTGACGCAACTAAGCTTAGTATGATATAGTTTTGGTGTGATTGGAGATGCAAATTGCAAGTAGTGCATAGAAGCAAAATAGATGGATCTAAGTCGGTAAAGCTTCTTTGATTGATTGATTGATTCACTCGAGTCGTGATTGTCCAAGCTCACATCTCCCGGCACTGTAGCATCGGCCTTATTGTGGCACTTGTGATTTGATCATCTTGTCATTTGCTTTGGAAAATGCAAAAAGTTGATGTTGGATGTGCATTTTGTTCTATTTTGCTACTTGGTCATTATATCTCATTGCTTCAAATCTTGAGGTATCTCCAATTACATTGACTTCATCAAAAAGCTACACAATATATGATATTTAGTGTTTGATACACTAAATACAAACGCATACACTAAATATCAATAACCCTATGAAAGTAAGTAACATTAAATGTAAACTCAAACACTAAATATCAAATATTGTAATGTGTGGAAGTTACATGTTTGAATTTAGTGTTAATAAGGATATGAAAAAAAAGGATATAATAAGGGAGGTGGCAATAGGGAAGGTAGCGGCACATTTATGTCTAACACTAATTATCAAAGAATTGAAAACTAGTGTTGAGCATGGTAGGGTGGTAACAACACTAAATATCATATTTTGTGTAGTTGTTGTGTGTGCTTATACTTCTACTGCTCATGTTACTCATTTCAACGATCGATGTGAAAATTTCTCACGAGTCTCGTCTACGGAAGCATCAGTGGCGTGATGATGTGTCAATCTTTAAGTTAGTTGGAGAGACGAGAAGATAGTGATTCCAAAGCCGTGCTTCCTATCCATGTTATACTCTGGTTTTGGCATTTGAATTTTCATTGAGCCTCTCCTATTTTCTTGCCCGCTTCCAACATAAGTCGATCCCGGGTGGCAACTCAAACAAATAATTACAATGGGCTCGTCTAAAAATTTCACAAACGCATAATAATCTAGATTATGTTTCAAATTATCCGGATTCACGAGTTTTAGAAGAGAAGCGGGAGAGAAGCCACTGAGAGAAGTCGGGAAGAGAGTTAGGGTTAGGGCTTACAAGCCAAAATAGTCTATATTATCTTCAATTTTTTGGTAGATTGTATAAATTATAATTAGGTATGATGCAGACCAGATTATGGACGAGCGCCCCTGTCCAAGAGAAAGTCCACATCTTTTCAAATTATTCATGTATTATAATACATAGACATGTTCAAATCAAAAAAATATTATGTATTATGGACAGTCTCAATGTGCACTACATCACGCCATTCTAAGTTCTCGGGGAGGTCACCCTGCAAAAAGTAGTAAACCACGTGAGTTAAACTATATGGTTCATTTTATTCATTGGAGGAAAAATTTATATAAGACTTGGATCTACCATAGCCTTCAATTAATGCTTGAAACGTCGTTATATGTAAAATAGGGTATTTGAAAAACCCTCATTTTTTTCCAATAGTAGATATAAATTAGTATGAATAAAATCATGGGAGAATTTTTTTTAATATTAGGATGAGTATAATCCCTAGTCCTTCTAGTAGACATATGAAAAATAATACATTTTCAATACAATATAGTGATGAAATCATCACTAAAAGCATATCACGGGCACATGAGGGAAAAATTTGCCCATGGGCTGGAATTATTGGTCCATTTTCAAATCAATTTAGGATTTCGGTTTCGAGCCTAGGAGTGGTGGCGCCACTTGCTCCCATTTTTCACTTTCTCACTATGCATGTTTTGAACACTCACTATAGTTGTAATGCATTTTGAAGCACTAGTTTTTTGTTATGCTGTGATTTTATTTTATTTTTGTGATTTGAATGGTTACTCAATTGCTATGCCCGTTTGTTTTATGTTGCATTCTAGGTTGGTTCAAATATGCTCATGTACATTGCATATGTCCATGCCAAACACTTACCCTAAAACCTTTAATGTCCATCTGAGCAAATGCCTAAGTTTTATAAGTACTATAGCGTGCCAAGAATTAGGCTACATTTGGACTTAGAATTACTATAGGGTGCTGGAAATTAAGACCAAGTAGCTTTTCCTACTAAAAGGGTCTCTTAAAATCATAATTACTAGGTAAATAGCCCCCAAACAAATACCCGGTTAATGCATGTGGTTACAAAATATAAGTGGAAGTGACCTCCCCGAGGTGTCATTTTGGGTGGCAACTTCTAGTTGTATATAGAAGAAATCCAAGGCTACATGTATGATTTGATAAGGGTAACAATGGCCCTAGATGTAAAATAGTAAGCGAATGAGTGGCCCCAAATTTATATTTGATGTCTAGATGTGGCCACGTGACACACTACAACTGGGGGGGGGGGGGAAGTGAACAACCCATCGAAATTGGATACCAAAAAAAGAAAGTACTAGCCCCTTAAACCTCTAGAGCCTTCCAAGTTTAACTAGTTTGCAATTCTATGAAAGGATGAACATGCTTATATCATACATTTCAAGCACTTAGAAATATCCTAACCCACCATCCCTCTAAATATCAACGTCCATCCAAAGTGAACCGATTTGCATAGATGTAAGATGATCAATGTTGAAACATCATACACTTAAAGTACCTAATGCATTTCTACATGCGAGAAGATTGGACCAACCCACTTAAATAGGAGAATACACCCAAATTGAACATCATTGCTTAAAAGGCCACTCATACAATCTCAATACAAGTACAAATAAGTAGGGAGGGAGGTTGGCCCTTTGCATCAAAAGGTCCAATCGTGGTTACTTAATTTGATGCTAGTAGTAGGTATCAAAATCTCCCACTATTCAAACTCAACTCCAATTTCGTATTATTGGAATTCCACTTCTCCCATCCATGAATCAAAGACCTCATCATAAGGGAAATTAATAAGGTGGAACTGCCTTTGGGAATACATATCCACTACAAGCCCCAAATGAGAATCTCTGCAAGCTACCTTCAAGCACCACTCTAAAATTTGAGATTTGGTTCCCAAAAATCCCCGGGGAAGTCACTGTCGAAAATTTAGATAACTATGAGAGAACAAATATAGGGTGACATTTATTCATGGTTGATAAAAATTATATATATTTTTGATATACCATAGCCTTGAAGAAATGTGTGGTAACACATTATATATAATATAGGGTCACTTGTAATACCCAAAATTATGTTTATAGTATTTCTAAAATGGCATTATAGCAATTGGTAGGGGATTTTTATTATTTTTAGGTTGAGTTTAGGGTAAGAAAATTTTAAGAACTAGATGAAAAATGATCACAAATCCATCTACAAAATGGATGAACTTGTTGGATGAGGGTTATTAAGTGTACTTTTGAAGAACATTTCATTGACGTTTGTATAATTCTTTGGTTGTTCCTCCCACGCAAGACAAGAATTCTATCATCGTGCATTGACCCCTACGCGTTTAAAGAGCTCCGTGGGGCCATATTTGGTGAATCTATGATGGATTGATGAATTTGTTCTAAGCGAGAGGCTGTGACATCTTTTGTGATGATCGTTTCTCAATTTTCACGTAGGACTCATAAGTAGGCATTTCAAATTGTCTTCACACTTTGCATGATAACATGTGCAATGTTAGTGCAACTGTGTTAGTGAACATATTATGGACACTTTAGTGATGCTGGTTTGTTTTGGAATTTGTGGACTTCTTTCAATGTTTGGATGAAACAATTAAGTACACCATTATCAATGGGCTTAGACATGTAACCAATTATGTAAATAACATGCTTCTTGTATACACAGCTTAATTTTTGTTGCGTGATGAATTCCATTTCTAATGCTATAGCACAATGCTATTGTCCACGAAGGAAAATTCAAATAAATATAAATAATGAAGGGTCTGAAATATTATGGAGATTTTAATTTATAATTACACATAGGGTGGTAAGAAATTGAAGAAAGTAGAATTATTAAAAAGTATAGGGTCCACTAAAATGTAGTAAATGAGCTACATAGCCCCCCAAAAAATATGTGTTGTACGCTCATGTGTCCCCAAAGAATACACTAAGTGACTTCCCCGAGCAAAAATCTTAAGCTCCACTACAATCAAAATGTGGCGCCATTAATGAGCAAATAGGCTACAAGGTACAAGATGAGAGAGAGAGAGAGAGAGAGAGAGAGAGTTGGGGCATTTCTTGACTAGATCTATGCTTACATTCAAGCATAGTCTCTTCTTAAAACATCCTCTTGTGTAGAGGCCAAACCATTCTTTTACATATCTATGTACCTATCAAAACCCGGGAGGGTGGGTGGGACCATCCCTCTTGGCCAGACTTTTGCATACCTATCTCTAAACCTTTACTACTATCTCCTCTTGATATGTATCATCAATAGCTAAACCTTTGATTGTCCAAACTACCAAGGTTGTAACCCTTGTGTCCTTAACCAAAGTATGGCATTCAATATTCAATATTTACAAGTCAAAACTCAAAGGTACATGTATTGCATATTCGCACTATACTTCGAGGTTCAATCACAAATAAAGAATGCTTAGTATCTCACATTATACCTAAGCATTATACACATGACATTTTTGCACAAAGATGAAATACAAAAACCTAAGAGTGCCGTCCAAGTTGTGAAAGGTCTGCCTCACATGTGCCCATGCCACCAACCAAATCCAAAGAGAGGGTTAGTAACGTACATGAGGTGAATAACAGCAGAACCCAATTGTTATCTATGTCACACAAACAATCACGGCATAATCATATATTTTGTATCAATGCATACCCAATACTACCATTGAGTATTACACCTGTTCCTTAGCCATTTTTGACACTTGAGTGTCCTAAACTTGAGGTAGCTTACATGCACTTCCCACAAGCCCACACACTTTACACTAATCCTCAAAGTTACTTAGGGTAGATTGCCATTGCGGCTTAACCTTGGAAAGGAGGCTCTCATGTCTCCTTCCTCTTAATATAGGATTAGGTAAACATCCTTGTCCGTAGATGCATACTACCGGATCAATGATGGATATTTTCTAGATAAACCTTTTCAAACCCTAAAGTAAATAAATCATTGGGGTTATGTGCTAAAGGCTGTGCTAGTCATTTATGGCAAAGCAAAAACATAGTAGAGAGAGAGAGAGAGAGCTGACTAATCTTGTCTGGATTAAACTCTTGTCAAAATAGGATATGTCATCACTATTGTAGAGTTATGTTAAGTAGAGTTACTGACAACATACATCCCTGTCAAGGCAGGGTCTCGATAATCAAGTGGTACGTTATTATACATTTCTTAATGTATTAGTCCTTTGTTAAGTAGAAATTGGTGTAATTCCCGTCTGTAATCACTAGGTAACCAGTTTGTCTCATAAGAGTAATTCATTACACCTTGCAGACATGATATTTCTCCATATCAGATTCTTGTGCAATATACTTATTATAGCCAACTATCTGTAGAAATATGTTAAGAACTATATTAGTTCTTATCAAGTCATATATGCCTTGACCCCTTTCCTATTGCCTGTTTGCTTGGAAACACACTGATAAGACCAGTTCATAAATGGTAATTCGACAAAACATAGGTTATGGGTTTCCCCCAGTTTATTTAAACTCAAGGACATATCTGTGTAACCAGTGCTCAGATGGTTACTGGGACTGTTTGGGGTATGAATATCAGCTTAATTTGAAAGGCCTTCTGTGTAATTAGCTCGTATGTGGTCATCGAACCAGCATAAAGAATGAGTTTCCACTGATACAGTATCCCATCTATTCGACCGGCTCTCAATCTGGTTCTCGAAAAATACATCGGGTAAGAGTATATTCGAAGTTTTTCCAGCACATCTTTATGATCAGCTCCCAAATGGTCTTGATAAAAGATGTGAGCATCTTTGAATTTTCCTTTCCCACAAGTACTTCTGTATAGCTAGCTCTCATGTGGTCACTGAGAATGCTCAAAGAAGGACTGCTTCTGTTCTTTGGTATTTCAGTAGTTACGTTTAGACAGAGTAAATAGTTCTGTATACCTGGCTCTCATATGGTTATTGAGACTACGCAGAGAACTATATAAGTAATAGCAGGGAAGTATTTCGAAATCTCTCTGCAGCTTATTAGTATTCACAGTATGTTCATAGTTCCCGACTGTCTCATGTATGTAAGAACAAGTGCGGGTATTCAATCAGTATGTAGAGTGATTAAAATGTTATCATCAAGAAAGATAATACTCATAGCCAATATTCTGGATTTCAAAGAGAAATTTCTTGGAAAATTGCAATGAGTGGACAATTCTTCGGAAGGTGCGCAGCACTTGTAGAAGAGGTCCTCACCTGTGCCCATGCTCCCCAAGCAAACCATAAAGTAAGTTAGTAGAGCGTACATCAGGTGTTAGCAGACCTCTTTTCTTGTTATCGATGTCAACAAGGCTTTACTACTTCCTTAGAAATAGGTAATATTCATCATCGTCTATATATATATATATATATATATATATATATATATATATATATATATATATAGTTGCATATTTTGGAAAAGAAATATAACCATGCAACTTGAACAAGAATTGGGTGAATTCAAGTGTGTAGCCTGATTTTCACATGGAATCTTATTCTTCTTCAAGTGTAGTCTGTGCAAATCTCAGATCTACACCTTGAAGTCGTCACTGGATGAGTTTAACTTGCTCATCTTGATGCTACTGTGAGTTCTTGAATCTCTGTCGTCAAAATTTAACTGCACTGATAGGAAGCAGACATCTGACTCCTAGAAAAATTCAGCAAATACTTCGTTGAGTCATGCAGACTCCATCTCTGCTGCTACAGACTGTGTTAGGAGCCTCGACTATTCTCAAGCCTCGACTAATCTCAAGTCTCTCACAGCCTATCGCCGCTATTTGCCGAGGCCTATCCAGAAACTAATTCTTACTTGCCGGAGGTGACTCTGAGTACAGACTCACCGTATCCGTCGATTTTTATACAGATTTATTTTCTTTTCCGGGCAGCCCGTATGAGATTTTTTGGAGCCCAGATTTCAAGAATTCAAGATAGATAGATAGATAGATAGAGAGAGAGAGAGAGAGAGAGAGAGAGAGAATGGCAACACCACTCACCCCACTCAACTAAACCCTTGGCGACGTGAGCCCTTGGATGGGAGGATGGGCTCCATCCATGGCTCACAATGGAGCTCACTTGGCTACTCCCAATAATGGAGTTTAGAATATGGCCTTAATTTTTGGCAACTCCACTCCACCCATGTGAAGTTAGTTGGCGCCACCTCTTACCCACAAAGAATGGAGGTAGCACCTTACAAGGCAATTTTTATATTATATATATATATATATATTTAAACATGTGTATGTAAATCAATTCACATCACCGTAGCAAAGTGGCTACTACACTTAATATGATATTTAGTGCCATATGGTATTTTATGTCACTATGGTAACTCTTTGGATGACACTTCTTATGAATTTGTTAACAAATATTGTCATGGATGATGGATGAGTTCATGCATTGGCCAAAACCCTACCTTCTCTTGTCAACAACTTGTGATGAAATATTGTCATGGATGATTTAAATTTGGATGAAAAATCACTTTGTAAGTGACAGTAATCGCAACACTGTAAATCTACCATCCCGGATTTTTTTTACAAGGAATGACAAATAAAATTGGGTTAGCATTTAGTGTTGGTGACACTATACCATGGTTTGCAACTAGTATTGAGCAAGACAATTAAAATTGGTGACACTAAATATCATGTTTAGTGTAGTAGCCGGAAAAAAAGGTTGGTTGGGAGAGAATCTTGCCTTTGAAGGTTTACAATAATTTCAAAAATTGAAAATAAATTGTGATTTTTGGTTAAACATTGCAATAGCAGTTTCCACACCTATGAAAAATCACTCCAATGTCACACATATAATACACGTGTGAAATTACTTGAATCAACAAAAATAGGTTTTTTTACTCTATGTGACCATTTAATGAGCATGAGAATCACTTTGATAATGAATAAGATATAATATTCATATGTGCTCCAAAAATTATGAGGAAGGTGGCTAAGGCCTCAATTTGGATTTGCTAAACCATCTTGTACCAGCCCCGTGTTTCATATCATAGGACAAGTGGGTTGGTCAAGAAACATACCCATGTAAGACCCATCTATCTTAACCGGGAAAGAAGCAAAGCAAGTTAAATAAGTAAATGACCAACGTCAAGCAATCTGACGTGAATTTGAGCCCGTTGGCCCTATCCTACTCAGAAATCCTCTTGATCATGGTGAAGTTTATTGCCTACCTTGCGGTGGGTGGGCTCTTGGCTTCCTACCTACCTAGCTTGTTTTTTCCATCAAGTAGAGAGAAGATTTCACAATGGGAATCGAACCGCCAACCACTCCATTCGGAAATGGGTACCTCTCCACTATCACCCAGTAGTTTAGAGTCATCTCGGACCTAATGCAAGTTAAAGGAGAGCCTCCTATGATGAACTTGAAATTCAGCTCACCAGCTCAAACCAAGGAAATCATTTTGTTCTTGAAACCACCAGACCTTTGCAGCAATACTAACGAATCAAACCATCAATCCCAAACCCTAAATCTCACAACCCTTGTCCGCCTTTCTTGCACTCATGAGAATTCATAAGGTAGAGGGGTGTTTACATGGTTACTTTTGTCCGACTAGCCTACTTCTCATAGGATATGAAACACGTGATTAGTACGAGATGGTTAGTGAATCCAAATCGAGGTTGTAGCCGCTTTCCTTATCATTTTTTGAGTTCATATGAACATCTCATTCATTATCAAAGTGACAATTTGCATGCTCATAAAATGGTCATATAAGTTCCCTGGATTATGTTGACTATTGAGCCTAGAATGGTTAACACGCTTTGAGCACAAAGTCCAATCTCTTTACACACATGTCGTTGTGGTCTTTGGTCTTGGAGCTACACCTGACCACACACCAACCAAATATAGGTGTCCGATTAAGATAGATAGTTGAATTAGGCACGTCTACCTTATCCAGCTCACCATTGGAGATGCACAACTTAGTTGTTGACTTAGATATATGATTTCTTGGCATCAAACCTGATAAGGCATGCATGTGTTATTCTGTTACTTTTCTTGATTGGATAGCAATATTTGAATGGTGTGGTTAGGTGTTCATCTAAGAACAAATGCTATAAAGACATATCTTTGTAAGAGATTGGACTATGTCTTCAATTTCAATAACTACTCTATACTCACTAGTCAACACAATTGGGGGGGGGGGAGGGGAGGGGAGGGAACTTATGTATTTGATAGAGGAATCAACACACATGCAATTCAATAACCATAACCAAATAAACGGAGGTTCAATTTCCAATGCAATTTTGTTAATATATCACCATATATTTGTTGTTCATATTATAAGGTGTTACAAGCAAATCCCTTGCACTATCATATAAGCAATTGAAAGTTTAAGAAATATGCCAAAGTATCCAGACTACATCAAGTATGTGAATGAGTGTGATCAATATCCATGTGTGCCACTTGGCACCAATTGGGAGGGCGTAAATAGGAGGTGCCATGATTGAATATAAAAGTGCACCAAAATGAAATTATATAATATAAATTATGTGTCACAAATCCTAATTGTCTTGCTCAATACTAATTGTGAACTGCGGTACAGTGTCACCAACACTAAATGTTAACCCAACATCATATGTCATTTCCTTGTAAATTTTTTGGGGGCTTATAGATTTACAGTGTTGCAAATACTGTCACTTACCAAGTGATTTTTTCATCCAATTTTCAATCATCCATGACAATATCTCATCACAAGTTGCTGACAAGAGAAGGTAGGGTTGTGGCCAATGGATGAACTCATCCATCCAATCATCCATGACAATGTTCGTTCACTTATTCATAAGAAGTGTCATCCAAAAAGTTACCATAGTGACATTAAATATCATATGACACTAAATGCCATAATAAGTTTCGTTAGTATGCATGCCGAAGAATATGATATAACTCAGTTTGTAAAAACGGTGTTGGCGGTAAAAAGTTATAGCAACATGTAACTCTGAATGGTAACTCACACTAATTAGACAAAGCAGTTTACAGCCGGGGTTAATTCGCAAGGATTTTATTGTGGTGGCGGGGCCCACCCGGCAGGGGCCAATAGCGTCTCGCGGTGAGCCGCTTATTTCATAGCGTGACCTGGTAAACATGTGAAGTGTAATTACCCTGGCCCCACAAAAAACTACAAATAGACAGATGAGAGTGTCCATCCATACGTGGATGAGAATATACATTATTCATCCACATGCTTCCGGTTCTTTGTGCTCTGTGTTGATGCTCAACACGGCATGGCGATGGCGGATCTCTCCAGTCGGAAGCTTCATTAGTATAGCGAGGAATCATAAGCAGTCCCCTCAACCTTACCGTAGCAACTTCAAATCAAATAACTGTGATGTGATTCTTAAGCTCCAGAAAAAGACGCGCCAAGAGGAGCAGCAGGAGCAGCAGGTTTCGAAGAATTAGGGTTAGGAGGCGACATGTTTCCACCGTGGGTGCCGGTGCGAGCTGCGCAGTTCTTTTTCCTCATCATCCTCCTCCAGACGCCTCTTTTCAGGTCCGTGGTTCATTGCTTTGAAGAAAATTTTCAACCCTGTTATGGCAATAAAAAAAATGGTCTGGATTGCTTTCTTTCCAGCTCTGGTTACCTGGTGAAAGTTTTGGTGGAGCAGGGCAGTCAATGTTGTGGTGGTTATTAGCTAGCCCGTGATAAGGAGGATGATGGTGAAACGATCGAGAAGTTAAGATGTTAATCAATCGGTCGTGATTATAGCTTCGTCATTAGCGATTTTATTTATTTATTTATTTAAATGTTTTTGAGTGAACTGGTTATTGCGGTTTTTCGATTAGGTTATTTCGATTTCTGTATAATACACATTCTACGTAATTGAGAACCTCGATTGTTGCATTTAAGGACCTTTGGTGTTTTAGGATAAAAATTTATCCAGTTTTAAAACTGAGCGAATGTTGCCCTATACTCCGTTAATTCTAGCCTGTCGGTTCATTATGACGTCGTCAGCAGCGATTGTTGTATTTAAATGCCCGTGGGGTTTGAGAAAATGAGTGTATCTAGTTCCAGAAGCAGAATGACATAAGTTCTGCACGAATGAATGCTTATCGTCTAGGATTACAATGTAAGACAATCAAAAAGTAAAATATTTGTAGCAGTCTCATCTTCACAAGGAGGTCAATAAATTCACTACTATAAATCTGTATACGAGCTGAGGCTAGAAACGGTGGTTTTCGCTCTATTAGCTGTTTGCTCCGAAATTTCAAAAGGAAAGAATCAGTTGGTACAGTTTCCAGCGTTCATGGCTCTATGTCCCCTAATTGCCGACGAGGACTTTTCTTGACCGTGACTTCCCTTGGATCTTGCTAAAGAAATTAATTTGTTTGCCATTTTGTTTTCCCAGATGTAGCTAATGGAATTGTCTATCGACTAAAAATGCTCTATCATGATTATCCTCTATACTGCATGAAGTGCTCACATCTTAAGAGATATTTTGACAATTTGAACAAATGAAGATCATACTATGCTTGCAACATTCCATCAATCTGTAGTTCCAAGTGTATCAAGTTTCTCATTAAAACAATGAGAGTTGTATTTACGATGTATTTTCAGAATTTTCATTTTCAGATTCATTATAGGAGGATCAACAGTATTTTCATATTTAAAATCCCATGGATGCGATCCGTTGATGGTGCCTCAGAGCTTCTCATTTGTAATAATTCTCAAGAAACCGTTGGAAATGCAACTTTGTAGCACATTTTAGAAAATGCTTCACCCTCAGGTCCCCCTAGGCATCTAGGGGAGATACCTGTAGAGGTAGTCCCATCCAGTTCGGTGTTGCCTCACACCAGGTGGACAAGGGTTCAAATCTGTTTTACTGGTGTTGTCTTGGCTAGAGTGAAGGTAGGATTTTGCACCACCTTAAATTTGCTAGGATTTACTTGATTATGCCTGATGTCAATCTGAAATCTGAATTTTGAGGCTTTTGTCGATCAGCTTTCCATGTCGAAGTGGAATTTGCACAAATCCGTTGGAGATAACAGCAGTGCAACTTGTGGCTAGCCAATTGGTGCCTGATGTTGCTGTGAAGGCAATTCTTTTTCCAGGAGCATGTTTGAACCAAGCCCTTAACGGACGTCAGCCTCTAGAAATTTGGCAGACACTCTTACAAGATTACAACATGACAGACATGGGAACCCCTGATCCAAATCTACTGCCACGTCTTGAGGTAATAAACAGTCTATGCTATAGTCTCTGTCCTTGGTGAATCAGGTCACAAGTCCATGGAAGTTGTATACCTCAAGGTGTGTTTACACACAACCACCATTTCACTGGTTGAGGTTGTAGTTTACTTTCTTTGGTTCTGTTTTGGAGGAAAGAAAGGTGCATTGATGACAACCATCACATCCACAACTACTCTACCTTGCCTAATTATGAGTCAAGGTGTAGTTGGGAGTAGTTGCAGTGGTTGTAGTTTACTATCTTGGGTTCTATTTTTTTGTAGTTCCTATGTGGCACCAAGAGAGAACTTCAGGGCCAAAGCACAGGAGAGTATTTGTAGGAGGAAATTACTCTTAGACAAACGTTCCACCAGAATCCATAAGGTGTTTGTCTCCACTCCACATATTGCATAAATAGGGGGGACAATTATTGAGGTCAAATCCACTCTTCAACTACAAAAATTGTTGTGTGTAAACAAAAGTATTTGTAGTTGTGGTTTGTATGTGGGCCCAAACTACAACGACAACCACAACCACTTGAGTAGTTGTGTGTAAATGCACCTTCAATTACATTCACGATAATAAGGTATGTGGCCCTATTGTGGGCACTTCCAACTAATGCACTTTTGGCCATTGGATCGGATCAGACATTGTTTCATCCGGTAAGCAATTGCGAACCATGCAGATTGTTGTCTTAAGTTTCAAAATCAGAGGTGAGATGCAAAAGTTGTAGGAGGCCAAAGTGAAGATTCTCTCTTTAAATGAACACATAGACTTTCTCAATTGTGTATATCAATAGAACCTAGAATGGTTAATTAGTGTGAGCACATAGTCCAGGCTCATTGTAATACATGCCTTTTTGGTGTCCATTCTCAACTACAAACCTTGCCATATACCACTCAAATATAGGTGTTCAGTTAAGAAGATTGACCACACAAGGCCCACATACCTCACATGGAACTGGAGGAAAGCATGCCACATGTGTACAGGACTGGCGAGTACAGTACCTTGGGCTGAAATGTATGCCTCAGTGAAGAAAAGTTTTGTTCACATGGCCAGTTTGTTAGAACTCCTCAAACGTATGAGAGAGCTCTAAATGTTTGACTTGGAAAATGACCTGGTTGTGTAGCTTGTAATAACTGGGACTCTGTCATTGCAGGTATTGGCGGGAAGTTACTTCGCGGTGGCAGGTGCTTTTATAAGTCTTGTTAAACCAGGAAGAATGAGCATGTTTGGAACTCTCCTAATCTCATGGGGCCTTGTGAAGGAAACTCTTTTGGCTACAGACCCTAGCAAAGCAGGTAGGGAAGGTATTCATGCCTCGCCAATGCTGTTTGTAGCATTGATCTTGTCTGTGTTGTCAATCAAGTTTGATTTAGCAAAGGTGAACCGTCTTACAAGACCCATAGCAAAGCCAGTGAAAAGCTCTGCAAAGACCAAGTTGAATTAGTAGTAGCTCCCATGAAGGATCTACGATGAGAAGCATGTATTTTTTTCCTTTGTGTGTCTATTACTTGTTCAGGAGATGTGTCTCAGCTTGCAATTCATTTGTCAGAAATGGTTGCAATCATTGTAACATTGCCCTTATAGATCCCAGGTGTGTGCATTCTTGTCATATTACTTATTGCACTGTTTAGTTTTGATGATTAAGTACTACAATGAATGAGATATCGTATTGGCACCCGAGACATCCTTGGCTGTTGCTTCAGATACATGGAGGCGAATTAAGCCCAGCAGAAAACCCCATATTGTAGACGCAACTTCTAAATGTGTTTCTGTCTGCTTTGTGTGTGCAACCTGTTTTCAAATGAGTACCTTGTGAAAAAGGACCACTTCCATCTGCAGGAGTGCGTAGCTCTTTCTAGACTGAACATACCTGTTGATTCTCTGGATTTTATAGTTGAGATAAGGTCAACCAAAGGAATAATTCAGCAGTGGACATCTTTGAGTTTATCATTTGTGTTCAAAGAATTTGCAGAAATTCCAAATCAATCTGCATACATAAGCTTATAGTGTATTGATTGGAAGGTGGACCACCTGTTGCTGCCAGTTGTGGATGTAACTTCAAACTGTTTCAGCAACAGTGTGTAACGTACATGCATTTTTAGAAGTTACTTGCAAAAAACTTGGGAGTGGCTTATTTTATAAGTCTACAAACATAAGTTCAAAATCATCCCAAGTAGTGCTCCAAGTAGAGAATCATAAGACCTCTCAACTTGGATAGAACATATTTTTCTTGGGCTATTTGGAACCACTTCAACCTGTCAGTTCAAAGAGTTGAGAAATTTTCTAGATCTCTGCTTTCTCCTTGGAACAGTCATAATATTGGAAATTACTAGAGCTTAGTTGAACCCAATGTCCATGAGAACAATAAAAGACCTAAGCAAGCATTTTATATATATATATATATAGATAGATAGACAGAGACAGAGACACAGAGAGAGAGAGGGCGGCAGCAGCAGCAGCAGCACTCCATGTGCTGGCGAAGTTGGTAAACACCACTGGATGACAAAAAATTGTACCTCCTTCCACATGGAAACGTATAATTTTCGGCAGACATTAAGTACCCCCTACGAACTATGGGGGGGTCAGAATCGGGCTGGGGCAGGCCTCCACCGAAATTTCTGAACCCGACCGAAAACTGCTGCCTGCCCCGCCCAACTTCGAAAAAAACATTGCCCTTGCATTCTTGAAGGCCGCTGGACTACAAATCCCATATTGAGTGCACTTCACCTTCAAGGTCCAAAATCCAATATATATGTTCACTTCCATTGAGTGAATAAGCAATTGACTGGGATTTCATTATCAAAGTGAAACCGTCAATCAAGCATGTAATTAACTTGGAAGTAAAAAATATTACAAAACTCTCACTAGCATTGAGGTTATAATTTTTGTGACTTACAATTTGAAATTGTCTTTGTCATTCTAAAATGACGGTCAAATTTAGTGCGATGATTTAGTATGTATATTTTATAATATTTTAGGTAATGTTGTCTACTTTCATAAGTATTCATATGCAATAATTAATTAATTATTAGAATTAATTCACTGGATTAAGTGTGATTGAATATAATTAAGTCTAATTAATCTTCATTAATCCTAATTATTCCCAAATAAATCAGAAAGTATGCTTACCTATTTAAGTAAACCTAATTAATTATAAAATGTACTTACTGTAATTAAATAATTTCTCGAATTAATTCCAGCGAATTAATTATAATAAATAATTTGTTAAATAAATATTAAATAATTGATTAAGTTATATTAAGTTATATTTAGAAGATAATTGTATTTTCTGAATTAAATATTAATTTTACTGAATTAATTATAATAAAGTCACTGAATTATAATTAATTCATTAAATTTAGTAAATAATTTCAGTGAATTCATTAATTGCATTTCATTAATTTCATTTTATTTATTATAATTAATTAACTGGAATTAATTAGAGAAATTATTTAATTACAATAAGTGCATTTTATAATTAATTAGGTTTACTCAAATAGGTAAGTAGATGACTACTTGTGAAAGTAGATGGCATTACCTAAAATATTATAAAATATACATACTAAATCAGTGAACTAAATTTAACCGTCATTTTAGAATGACAAAGACAATTTCAAATTGTAAGTCACAAAAATTATAACCTCAATGCTAGTGAGAGTTTTGTAATATTTTTGACTTCCAAGTTAATTACATGCTTGATTGACGGTTTCACTTTGATAATGAAATCCCAGTCAATTGCTTATTTATTCAATGGAAGTGAACATATACAGTCACAAACAAAATTGAGTACAACTTTGACTCACTTCCATTTGAAAAATCATACCATAAGCATGAGTGGGCAAGATCCAAGTGCATTCAAATGAAAGTTGTAGTACATGATGTACTACATAGTGCCAAAAAGTTTGAAGTGGATTTTAATTAGGGTGTGAAAGATATAAAATGTCAAAATTGGCTCTTCAAATACTCAGTATTGTTTGAAATTGTCTAGAAAGCCTTCAAAACATACAAGACTTCGAACGAAGCCAAACTTCTGGCATGCTGCCTCTATGGTAGTGTCAAACATCATGTTAAACATGCACGTGTCCTTTATCAATGGAAATCGGCATTTGTACGCTTCCAATAAAATTCAAATTGTCAAAAAATAGATAAATTACAATAGAATGGCATTTGACAATCCTTCATGGAATTGATGGCATGGGGTTGTAGTGGACATCATAAAAGACCTCCAAGTACTAATATGGGCCATTGTTGTGTCTATTTCAACTTGTATTTGAATTTTTTTTCAATATTAAAAAAACCCTTTATAATCTAAGTTTTTTTTCATGTAATATTATGATATTTTCTTTTCAAAATTTATTTATGTCCCAATATCGATTGATGTAAGCTTTCTATCCACCACATTTGTTTCACTTGTCTGCACCTATGTAAATGGATTTTGATAAAATAACTACAGTCGTATTTTATTCCTTTTGCAAAGTTTATACTAAAATGCTTTTTAATATTTAATATTTGATAAAATTGAGGTTAATAATAGCTATAAGATTGGAACATAACAGAACCTCAATTTTAAAAAGCATTTTAGTATAAACTTTGCAAAAGGAATAAAATACGACTGTAGTTATTTTATCAAAATCCCTGTACATAAGCGCAGACAAGTGAAACAAATGTGGTGGATAGAAAGCTTACATCAATTGATATTGGGACATAAATAAATTTTGAAAAGAAAATATCATAATATTACATGAAAAAAAACTTAGATTATAAAGGGTTTTTTTAATATTGAAAAAAAATTCAAATACAAGTTGAAATAGACACAACAATGGCCCATATTAGTACTTGGAGGTCTTTTATGATGTCCACTACAACCCCATGCCATCAATTCCATGAAGGATTGTCAAATGCCATTCTATTGTAATTTATCTATTTTTTGACAATTTGAATTTTATTGGAAGCGTACAAATGCCGATTTCCATTGATAAAGGACACGTGCATGTTTAACATGATGTTTGACACTACCATAGAGGCAGCATGCCAGAAGTTTGGCTTCGTTCGAAGTCTTGTATGTTTTGAAGGCTTTCTAGACAATTTCAAACAATACTGAGTATTTGAAGAGCCAATTTTGACATTTTATATCTTTCACACCCTAATTAAATCCACTTCAAACTTTTTGGCACTATGTAGTACATCATGTACTACAACTTTCATTTGAATGCACTTGGATCTTGCCCACTCATGCTTATGGTATGATTTTTCAAATGGAAGTGAGTCAAAGTTGTACTCAGTTTTGTTTGTGACTGTATATTGGATTTTGGACCTTGAAGGTGAAGTGCTCTCAATATGGGATTTGTAGTCAAGCGGCCTTCAAGAATGCAAGGGCAATGTTTTTTTCGAAGTTGGGCGGGGCGGGCAACAGTTTTTGGTCGGGTTCAGAAATTTCAGTGGAG
Source organism: Polytrichum formosum (assembly GCA_964035585.1). NCBI lineage: Eukaryota > Viridiplantae > Streptophyta > Polytrichopsida > Polytrichales > Polytrichaceae > Polytrichum > Polytrichum formosum. Next base: position 21,273,846 of record OZ037940.1, on the reverse strand, counting down.
GCCTGCCCCAGCCCTATTCTGATGCCCCGCATAGTTCGTAGGGGGGTACTTAATGTCCGCCATAATTTTCTTGGAGGAGAATTGGTGGTTGGCACAATTATTGGGGGAAGTTGAAGCTCGAGGAGGGGGACTTGATTGCCTCTCTATTTTGGACTCGAAAATTGACTCTCATTTGAGTAGAACATATTTGATTTACATAAACTTGTTGGTGTGGATCTAAGATTATTGTATTACTATACACCAAATTATGTCATGGTGCTTATTCTTATTATTCAAACCTTGCTTGAACTTGTTTTCATAATTTTTGGATTTAGTTTTATTTGTCTCAAATCTCAAGATATAAAGTTCAATGAAATCCACTCAATATGCAACGTACATAATAGGTCATGCAATGATGGTCACATTTGAACTTACATGTTTTTCAACAAGGCAAAAATACTCTGCATATGTAGGCCCCATTACTCCACTTAGAAGTGCTCGACCGACAAAATGCTTGGAGACAATGGTCAACGTTAAACTATCATTGACATTAGTGGAGTCTATATTTTGCTTCACTAGAACGGTTGGCACATGGAAGTATGCCTCTTACAAGGAGAGGAAAGGTGGCCCGTGAGATGGGAGGGCGAGAGGAGATTATTGCTTATGAGCGTACCTCTTAGTCATCCAACATAAAAGCCCTAAAATAGTATGCATCTTGAGGGTTACTTCTTTTTTAAATTAATTTTCTTAGCATTAAAGACCCTAAGTTAAGTCTACTACAAGTTGTTTGAGATGAATCAGCCACAAACTTGTAGGGGCAAGTTTTTATGTTGGATGGATGACAGGAACGCTCATATGTGATAATTCCCTCTCGCCTCCAATACCTTGGTGTTACAACTAAGGAACACAAGTTATGTGCCTTGGTTAATTCGTATGGTGTGAGTTGAAAAAGATAGCTCGATATTGATTCACCACTATCATAGGTTACTATGATTGATACTAATATCTATCTTCTTAAGGCTAGTGCACTCCGTCACTCTAGGAAATTAGCCTTTTTGACACCATCTTGATGTACAATAGGGTTCAAAAATATTTCGAATTTTGGATGTACTCCCAGTTTTGTGCTTCAAAACTAGTTGCATTCAATTGCATGTAGCTACCTCATTCTATATTCTTTTTTCACCAAATCAATTGCAACTTGTGAAGCCATTAGTGGTCTTTAGTCACCACCTCTTAATCATGAGCACATGTCAAAAATTTAAAGATTTGGTTGTAATTAGAAAATTGTGTTGTCAAGAGCTCAAACATGCAACTTCCCTTTTGGAGCTCATGGTGCCACCTCGTTGTTTTGATGGCATGTAGTCATTGCAAGGTTTAGTCTACATAGTTCAAGATTACAACATGGAGTGTTATTGCAATGGAGATTGGCTTGCACATATGAGATATGGTAGCTTGAAGTTGTTTTGGAGGTAGTTTGGCCAGCAACATTGGAGTTGCCTTTGTTGTTATGTTGGTGATTGAATCTATTGATTTTTAGATTGTGCATTGGGTCATCGAGAGGTACCATGCTGTATAAAATCTTGAGTGATGAAGAAAGGGGTTGCATTGTGGGAATGCGTGAGAGTGGAATGAAGAGTTCAAACATTGCATCTGTATTGAATGTTCCACAATCAACTGTTTCTACTATCTTGACAAATTGGAAGGTCCGAGGGAGTGTAGAATCTTTGAAACCCCGATGTGGTAGGCATCGGAAGTTGAGTGATCGCGATGCTAGAGTGTTGGCATGTTATGTTAGAGATGATAGAAGACAACCATTGTTGGAATTATCAAGCCTATTGAATGTGACACAACAATTTACATGATCACCCTCAACAATTGAAACTTATGGAAGATGGTGCTCCAGTCCACCATAGCTCACTTACGTTGCAATGGAGACAAGCTCATGGTATGGCAAAACTAATTTGGCCTGCAAACTCTCCAGATTTGAATCCCATAGAAAATTTATGGAAGATTGTCAAAGATTTGTTACGACATCGTCCTAGACCCAAAAACAAGGAGGAAATGGCACAAACCATTCAATCAACATGGGATACAATATCTTTGGAGCAACTCCAAACTTTGATTAGAACTATGCTTGATAGAATGCAAGCAGTTATTTCAGCAAGAGTTGGTAGCACTAGATGGTAGATACTATATGATGATAAGTTTTTTTAAATGTATTATTTTCTACTTTTGTAATGCAAATTTTTCATATTGTCAAAATAGACTCTATTATCTTTCCAACACAATTTACGGTTTGTGAATTGATGAATTTTTGAGCCTGCAAGAGGTTTTCAAAGTTTGTAGTTTTCATTCTCATTCAACTCCAGGCCAAAAATTCGAAATATTTTTGGACCCTATTGTACTCCAAGTCTCATAAGCCTTTTGGCTTCCTGGACTTTAAAAAACAGTTTCATTTCATAGGCGGTCAAGTTTTTATGTTGGATGGATGAGTGGTATGCTCATATGCAATTAGTCCCTCTCACCGGATGGGAGGGATGGTAGAATTTCACTTGTGTTTAATAGACTATATGTGTGTGATCTTCTTTCTCTATGACAGTTTCTCTCTCCAAATATTTATGGAATATTGTTAAGCAGAGATGAATCCATAAAATATCTGACCCGTATCTGTCCGCATAGCAACACTTGAGCAACGCCGTCATCAGAAGCCAATATTTATCTGTTTGGAGCTTATATCGGGGGTAAACCTTAGCCTCCGAGGAAACCCCTCCTCAAGCTCCACAAACTTCAACATTCCCTACCACAAGGTCAGCTAGGGATCAATGTGAAGCAAGTTGCACACAAAATGCAACGATCTGATCAGAGTGGCTGCATCATGTGTATAAGGTATGCGGGTGTTATTCAGTTGCTTTTTTTAATCGAACACTTATATTAGATTGGTGTGTGGTTAGGTGAAGATCAAAGAGCAAACACCATAAAAGACGCATGTTTATAAGAGGCATGTTTACAAGAGATCGGTCTACGTCTTCAAATTAGGTTAACTACTCCAAACTCAATAGTCAACACAATTGGCAGGACCTATGAACATGCACTTTTGATAACCATAACTAAATCTAGTTATCAGATTTTTGCTGGTGCTTCATCGTAGAATTGCTAATGCATGATAAGTCTCGTTGTGTGAATCTGATCGCTGGAAATTGGAGAACACGAAAAATTGAACTAAATAACACCGCATACCTTAAAGTTAATGCAAAAGTCTAAATCTGAAGTGAGCAAAAAGAGCATATTCTTGAGGAGAATTGATGTACACCACGGGAAAGCATCCAAGTGAAGAACATCTTGAATTCTTCACTCGGGAAAGATTCTGACAACACTTGAGCAATGCAGTCATCAGAAGCCAACATGTATTTGTTTAACGTTTAAAGATCAGGGAGTAAACCCTAGCCTCAAAAAAAACCCCACCTCAAGCTCCAGAAACTTCAACATAAGGTGAGCTGACAATCAATGTAAGCAAATCGCACACAAACTCGACACAAAAATCTGCTCAGAATGGAAGGTGATGTCAACTCATTACATGTGCAAGCCATGTGTATAAGGTTAATGCAAAACTGCGATCTGAATTGAGCAAAAAGAGCACATTCTTAATGAGAATTGCTGTACAGTTCCGACGCATCCAAGTGACGACCATCTTAAGTTCGTGATGCAGGAATAATTCTGATAATGCTTACAAACTCAGGATGACAACGTACCTTAACATAACAATGACAGCATGGAGGGCGTTACTGTTGAAACCTTATGCACACACGTGAAGTAAGCTGTTAGTTTACTTAAGATTAAACTCACCTTTTATCTTTAGGTTACCTCTAGAATTAGGTTAAACTTTGCCGGTATTAATACCTGCACTTCTTCTCTCGAAGATGAACTGTTTGTTCCAAGCAATGAGTTCTGCTTAGGTTTCTACATGGTATCAGAATGGGAACAAAGATAGATCCGTAGTCTCTAGCCACTCCTCATCTTTTCTCGAGATCTTTATGTCAACCATAGAAAACCTAGAAGGAGATACAACAAGTACCAACAAGCTCGCATCACTCGACAGCACACCACCATGGTTGGAGACAATTGTGAGCCCAAAAGGGTGCCCACATGTGTTCTTAACCCTTTGAAACCATTAGGAGTTGGACTTTAATGTTTTATGTTGTTTCTCAAAAATATAAAAAGAGTGAAACCCTAGTTTTAGAATGGCAATATCACTATATTCGTTAATTTTGGATTTTTTTCAGCATTTTGAGACAATTACAAATATAAGAACATGGATAAAATCCCACAAATATTGGAGAATGTTGTAAGATGCAAATACTTTGAAGCGGGTGTTCATATCAAGAACCCAATTAAGAACTCATATCAAGATAGTTTAGGTAGGACGACCCAAACATTAGACCATGTTGTTGTGGTCCATATATTAATTTGAGACAAGAGAAAGTCTCAAAATAACGAATATAGTGATCAATGTAGTAGAGGCTTGGTGTGGAGTTATGTTTTAGGCCTTAGGCTTATTTTGTGTGGTTAATTAGAAGCGTAGTGGCATTAGAGAATGCTTTGGTTAGGTGAGTAGAGTTTGAAGAAGCAAAGGGAAGGGCCTTGGGTTTAAGTGTTTGAATTGGGTTCTATCTTGTTGGTTTAAGGGGTGAGGGTTTAGTGGATAGGATAAGGTCCTACTGAGTAGGAGAAAGTTTAAGGGGTTGTGGTTGGATGCCCTCTCCTTCCCTTCTCTCCTATCCTCTTTCTCTCCCTCTTCTTTCCTATATCTCCTTCTCTCCTCTCCCTCTCCTTGGCTTCTCCCCTTTTCCCTAATTTAGTCGAACCTGGTTGCAGCTGCCAGGCTGCTGGTCGCAGCTACTGAGGTTGCTGGGTGAGACTGCTGGACTGCTAGTCGCAGCTACTGAGGTTGCTGGGTGAGACTGCTGGACTGCTGGTCGCAGCTACTGAGGCTGCTGGGTGAGACTGCTGGACTGCTAGTCGTAGCTACTAAGGTTGCTGGGTGAGACTGCTGGACTACTGGTCGCAGCTACTGAGGCTGCTGGACTGCTGGTCGCAGCTACTGAGGTTGCTGGGTGAGACTGCTAGACTGCTAGTCGCAGCTACTGAGGTTGCTGGGTGAGACTGCTGGACTGCTGGTCGCAGCTACTGAGGTTGCGGGGTGAGACTGCTGGTCGCAGCTACTGAGGTTGCTGGGGCTATAAGGTGAATTTGGAGGGCGGTTCAAGGCGTAAGGCTAGGCCTTAGAGATTTGAGTAGAGGACATAAGGGGAACCAAGGTGATATAAAGGGGAAAGCCCATGGTGTCACATTAGGCTCGGTGATGCTTAGTTAATTAGGTTGTTACTTAGTATTAATTTAGACAATTAGTTCATTAGCAAGCTAGGAAGACACGAGGCATTGAATGGTAGGATTAGCAGTTGGAAGTGGATGTGAGTAATGTGGGGGTTGCAATAGAGTGTGTTATGATTGAGATAATGGAGAATAGCATTTTTTAACGCTTGTATCCTCGCCATGGAATAAATTGGGTGTAAGAGTTGATGGAAAATGTAATGGATTCTCACGATGTTAAGACGAGGGGAATCAAGACTAAAAGCTCAAGAGGAATATCGGCAAGGGCATGTGTGGCAAGGGCCATGACTTGGGAGCTTGAGTCGGCTAAGGACGCGACTGTGCACGATGCTAGTGGCATCGAGGCATCGTTGTCTCAAGCAACGTGTGAAGCTAAGCAAACTCCCAAATAAGTGTAAATCATTAAAGGGGTGGAAGTAGTGAGTTAGTCGCTCTCACACGGAGAGTGGGACAAGCTCTAAAGGGTGAATAGGAGGAAGGGTGCATGTAAACTCTTAGAAGGAATTAATAAAGATTAGCACGACTAGTGCATTGGTGGAGAGTTGAGATTAAGTTTCAAGCTTCCACATGTGTTGACATAAGACATGTGATTCTCAAACCCACACCTGGACTAGGACGCTTAACACTACTAGAAAAACAGAGTCCAAATTAACAAAATATTAACAATTTTTTGTTAATTTGGACACTGTAACGTCCATTTTTACAAATTTTTGTTAATTGTACCCAAATTAATAAAAATTTGTCATTCTTTTTTGTTGATTTGGATAGTGCAATTACCATATCGGGAATCTTTTTGAATCTTTTGATAAAATTTTGAATTATTAAAAATATTTATAAACCTTTAAAAATCTTCAATATACAATGTAGATTTAAGAATAAGTACACAATTCGGTGCTTATTAAAGTCAGCAGACTTCAGAAGCGATTCAGACCTAGTCAAAAACATTTTTTGGAAAAACTTCTAACTAGAAAAAGTTGACAAATTTGATTTGTCAACTTTTTTTAGTTAGAAGTTTTTCCAAATTTTTTTTTTACTAGGTCTGAATCGCCTCTGAAGTCTGCTGACTTTTAAAAAAGTCAGCAGACTTCAGAGGCGATTCAGACCTAGTAAAAAAAAAATTTGGAAAAACTTCTAACTAAAAAAAGTTGACAAATCAAATTTGTCAACTTTTTATACTTAGAAGTTTTTCCAAAAAAATGTTTTACTAGGTCTGAATCGCCTCTGAAGTCTGCTGATTTTTTTTAAAAAAAGGAAGAAACCCGGAAAGCTAGTTAAGTAGATTCTAAATCCGATATATGTCACTTGTGAGTGGTTGGTGCGTTGGCAAGAGCGTTGGCCTCTAACCACGAGGTCTCCGGTTCGAACCCGGGAGGCCTCACTTTCCATGTGGCCGTTGTGACGTGGCACATGGGTGTCCACCCACGTGGCAGTTGGATTGTTGGACACGTGGCGCCGCCCTAGAGAATGAAATGAAACACTGTTTTGTTAAACGTTGACAGTTTTTTGTTAAAAAATTAACAGTTTTGTGTTAAAAAATACCCAAATTAACACGTCCTAATCAACAAAAAAAATCAACACTTTTGTGTTGAGTTTTGTTAAATTAGTCACTGTTTTTTTCTACTAGTGTAAGGGTGGTGGGTTTGGCCTCACAACAATATAGTTCCGGAGAGCTACCACCTCGACGGAGGAGCAAACTTCGGAGTATGGGCGTACTGTATGAAGAACCTGCTTCAGAAGGACGGACGCTTTCACTACTGCCTCACACCTCCGAGCAAGCCTATGAGTGAAGAGGAGACGATGGCACGACAACAAGTCATGAGCATCATCAACAACAATGCGAAGAACAACGCCCTCAAACTTCTTCGTCGCTACAACGATCCACGTGAATGTTGGACCGGATTGAAGGCGAGATACGAATCCGACAGCGGCCCTCGCCGAGTGATGCTCATAGACAAGTTTTTTGCCTTGAGAAAAACATAATCTATCTCTATGGACATCCATCTTACTGAAGTTCGAGAGATCGCAAATCTCTTAGAAGAAGTTGACGTCAACATCCCTGAAGACATCATTGTTTGCTACACCTTGAAGAACCTACCCAAAGAGTACGAGATCTTCAAGAGGATGTAGATCGCTGCTCAAACCGTACTGACCTATGAACAGCTGGAAGCCAAACTCATCTCAGAAGAGACATCAATACGAATGGAGATCCAACAGAAGGAAGACGGTGAAGCACTTCTTCACCGCGATAGACCAAGGAGACTTCAGCCTGGATCAAGATACGGACACCTTCCAACAGTTCCTAACTCCAAACACTACTCCACCAACAGATACATGGATTCGGGAGGATCCTCCACACTAAGATACTCGAACCAAGTGGCTGCCTCGACACACTTCAGGGTAACACAGAAAGGCAACACACCGACCACCTACCAACCCCGTTACAAATCCAAAGGACCCGACAAACAGAGAAATGATCTCTACAATTGTTGCGGGCTTGATGGACATTTTGAACGAGAATGCGATCTGAGATCAATACTGGATCGCATGAAGGACTATGAACACATACTCTTTGAACGCTGCAACCGAACTCTCAACGGACAGGTACACAACCTGGAAGAACCATATGAGGTACTCAATCAAGAACATGACTCTGACAACTTTGAACTAGCAGATCAAGTTATAGATGCTTGTTTAGTAGAACTCAATATGTTAGAAACACCCCAATAGACGAGCTCATGGTACCTTGACTCCGGAGCTACACATCATGTGTCTGGGGATCCATCAGCCTTTACATCAATCTACCCAGCTAGTGGGGCTCGCGTCCATTCTGCAGGAGGTCATAATCATGACGTAGCTGGAGTCGGAAATGTCGACATCCAAGTTTTGTCTGGAGCAATAAAATCCATCTCATTTGTTCTTTACACGCCAGGTATCACAAAAAATCTACTGAGTGTAGGGTCCTTGTCCAACCAGAACAAAACCCTTGTTTTCAAGTCTAAAGGATGCTTCATGATTGACAACACTACCCTCAAAGTAGAAGCATTTGCTCCAAGAGAAAACATGAGAGGTCTGTATAAGCTAGAAGGCGATCCGACAACTTTAGGTCCAGAAGTGAATTCACTTCATCTTCGCTCATAGGCTACTCTTTGGCATAAAGACTTGGACACTTTCCTACCCGCGGCATGCAACACATGATCAACTCCGGGGCAGTCAATGGTATGCCCAAAATTCAATTCTTGAAACAGACATGTAGTGGCTGTCAACTTGGGAAACATACCAGAACCAAGATGCCCAAAGAAGCTACATATCACGCCTCAAAAATCTTAGAACTAGTTTATTCCGACGTGTGCGGACCGTTCAAAGTTAATTCCACAGGTGGAGCAAGATACTTTGTCACATTTGTAGACGATTTCTCAAGAAAGTTATGCATCTATTTTATCTCTAACAAGAGCCAAGTTCTAGCTAAATTTCAACACTTTGTACACCTCATGGAAAGCTCCACTGGACACACCATCCAGACTTTTCGCACAGATAACGGAGGAGAATACACGTCTCAGGCCTTCCATGATTTTTGTTCCTCAAAAGGAATAACCAAAGAGCTCACCCCGCCACACACACCGCAATGCAACGGCGTGGCTGAACGCCGAAATCGATTGCTACTGGACATCACCCGGTGCCTCTTGTTGGATAAGGCTCTTCCAAGCCATCTCTAGGGTGAAGTGGTCAAAGCTCCCAGCATCATACACAATCTCCGATCAACTAAACGACATCCTGACAAAACACCGAACAAACTTTTCTCAAATAAGAAACCTTCTGTGACCCACCTATGAGTTTTTGGTTCCCCAGCCTTTGCACACATTCCAAAACCCTCTAGAACCTTGTTCCGAGAGATGTGTTCTACTTAGCTTTGACGAGGACGCCAAAGCATATAGATGCTACCGACCATCCAACAGGAAGGTCTTCATTTCCCGTGGCATCCACATCGAAGAAGACAACTCATCACCCACAACAAAAGAACCTGACAAAAACCCTATCCGAGGAAACTTTACTACCGACAACACTCCTGCGCCGACGAGAAACGAAGAATCACTGATTTTCTTGACCCTGCAGAAGCCACCACTTCCCACCCAGGAGCAGGCCTGCCAAGGACAACATGGCCAACAATCCCCGCTTGCCCAGACGAGGTCGCTCTCACCCTCCCTACCTCTACTCAATCCTATCTCCACGCCGACTTCCTCCGCCGAAATGGCTCCTCCACCATCCTCCCTAACGATTCTTGCCCCCAACCACCCTTGCAGGTCAGAACAGATACGCCGCTTCCTGCGGCATCTCCAAAACTTCGCTGCTCACATTCACCTTGAGCAGCATGACCCCCTCCTCCGAAGACCAGACCGACCTCATTACATTCCAGGAAGCCAGTACCAATCCTCAATGGCAAGCTGCCATGCAAGCCAAAATCGATTCCATCCACAAGAATCACACCTGGACTCTTGTACCGTTTCCTATTAACAAGAAGGCCATCACCTCTCGATGGGTTTACAAGATAAAACTTGGCATCAACGGTGGGACAGCTCGCTACAAGGCTCGTCTAGTTGCCCGAGGTTACGAGCAAAAGTTTGGCATAGACTTTATGGACATTTTTGCCCCTGTTGTGCGCTGGGAAACCATCCGAATCCTAATGGCCGTTGCCATGCATCTAAACTGGCTAATCCATCCTCGAGCCTGGTATGCTCGTCTCCACATTGCCCTTCTGGCTTGGAGCCTCACACAATCTCACTCTGATCCTAATCTCTATTTCGCTCACACCGGTACTAACACAATTGCTCTTATAGTCTATGTTGATGACATTTTTGTGACAGGTGTGAGCCCAATATGGTGCCCACATGAGGTGTTAACCTCAAAAGTTCAATCGACGGTTGCTTTTACCTTTTCTTCAATTAATCAAAATTCCAAAAGAAGTGAAGCTTTTGTGTTGGGCTTAAAAGGGAGGGTTGACTTCATGGCGGGGAGCCGGTATCTGGGAGCCGGTAGTTGGAAACTGGTATCTGGGAGCCGGTAGTTGGGAACCGGTATCTGGGAGCCGGTAGTTGGGAACCGGTATCTGGGAGCCGGTAGTTGGGAACCGGTATCTGGGAGCCGGTAGTTGGGAACCGGTATCTGGGAGCTAACTCTGGTGGCAGAGGAAAAGAAAGGACGAAGGGCGGAAAGGAGACGAAAGGGGGGCCCAGGGCGGTTCAACATTAGGCTGTGAACATTAGTTTGAGATCTGGTTAGGCCTTGAGGCACATTGGTTTGAGATCAAGTTAGGCCTTGAGGCACATTAGTTTGAGATCAAGTTAGGCCTTGAGGCACATTAGTTTGAGATCAAGTTAGGCCTTGAGGCACATTGGTTTGAGATCAAGTTAGGCCTTGAGGCACATTGGTTTGAGATCAAGTTAGGCCTTGAGGCACATTGGTTTGAGATCAAGTTAGGCCTTGAGGCACATTAGTTTGAGATCAAGTTAGGCCTTGAGGCACATTGGTTTGAGATCTGGTTAGGCCTCGAGGCACATTGGTTTGAGATCTGGTTAGGCCTTGAGGCACATTAGTTTGAGATCAAGTTAGGCTTTGAGGCACATTAGGCTGAGATCGAGGTTAGGCCTTGAGGCACATTGGTTTGAGATCAAGTTAGGCCTTGAGGCACATTGGTTTGAGATCAAGTTAGGCCTTGAGGCACATTAGTTTGAGATCAAGTTAGGCCTTGAGGCACATTAGTTTGAGATCAAGTTAGGCCTTGACGCACATTGGTTTGAGATCTGGTTAGGCCTCGAGGCACATTGGTTTGAGATCTGGTTAGGCCTTGAGGCACATTAGTTTGAGATCAAGTTAGGCTTTGAGGCACATTAGGCTGAGATCGAGGTTAGGCCTTGAGGCACATTGGTTTGAGATCAAGTTAGGCCTTGAGGCACATTGGTTTGAGATCAAGTTAGGCCTTGAGGCACATTGGTTTGAGATCTGGTTAGGCCTTGAGGCACATTGGTTTGAGATCAAGTTAGGCCTTGAGGCACATTGGTTTGAGATCTGGTTAGGCCTTGAGGCACATTAGTTTGAGATCTGGTTAGGCCTTGAGGCACATTAGTTTGAGATCAAGTTAGGCTTTGAGGCACATTAGGCTGAGATCGAGGTTAGGCTTTGAGGCATATTAGTCTGAGATCAGGTGGGCTTTAATCAGGTTGAGGCCTTGGGGCAGACTGGATGGAGATTGGGTTTCGGCCTTGAGGTAATGTGAAGGGAATTCAGAACTACGGAGGATTTATGCTTCGTCCTGGGCAGCTGCAAGGGAATTCAGAGCTAAGAAGGACTGAGGCCTCGGCCTGGGTCAGCTGCGAAGGGGGTCAGGGCTGGGAATGTAAACCAGAAGTGTGAAGTGGATTCGACCTCTTGAGAATCAAAGGGGGAGCCATTTGGGAAATAGGAGGTTTTAAGTTGAGTTGATAATGGCAGGGTCCCAATACCTTGCAATGTAGTAAGGTGGGTAGTGGCATTTTGAAGGATACAGTAGGTAGGGCTTAATGTACTTTCAGAATGTGGAAAGTGCCCTCGGGTTTAGGAACCACATTAGTGATTCCGATGACACATGCAATATGTAAGAGGTTAGAAGAGGAAAAGAATGGACTGTGGTTGTGAGTAAAATGGGTGCATGTGTATTTTTTCAATACTAATGCCTTATGAGGTTGAATAAAGAGAGTGTGCTTGCATTTAAGTCATTGGGTTATGAGTATGGAGGTTCCCACGCTAAGTTTCTACAAGGACATGTGAGCCATGGATTCCCATCCGGACCACAGACGCTAAGGGTGGGGATTTATGGCTGACAACAGGCAAGAATCCACACCTCATCATTCAACTCAAAGACCACCTACACCGGACCTTCAAAACTAACGACCTCGGCCCCATCCAGCGGTACCTAGGCGTCCAGTTTGATCGAGACCCCTCTGGCTTACGCATGCACCAGACTGGGTACGCGCTTAGCATCCTACACCAGTTCAACATGGAGCACTGTGCCCCATCTCACACTCCTCTTCCCGAAGGCATGATCTTACCTAAAGATACTGCCACCCCTCATGTTGATGCTACTGTGTATAGAATGTTAGTCGGCAAGCTTCTCTTCTTCACCAAAACTAGACCAGATTTCACCCATGATGTCAGTGTGGTTAGTAGATTCATGCAAAATCCTCAGGAGACACACTTGCAAGCTGCAAAGCATATTTTGCGTTACGTACGCCGGTATCCAGACTTAGGCTTGTTCTTTGAACCAGGGGAGGAAAACCGTATGCATGGATATATCGACGCAGACTACGGCCAAAACGTAGATAATAGGATTTTAGTAGGAGCATACATCTTCTTCCTCGGAAGAACCCCTATCTCCTGGAACTCCAAGAAACAATCTAGCACTTTTAAATCCTCTTGTGAATCCGAGTACAGAGCCCTAGCTCAATGCTCGTGTGAAGCTATCTGGATTAGAAGGTTGTCGCAAGAACTCAAAATTTTGGACAACAAACCAACCACCCTCTACTGTGACAACCAAAGTAGCATCAGACTCAGCTACAACCCTGTTTTCCATGAAAAATCAAAACACTTTGAAATAGATTACCACTTCACCCGTCAAAAAGTAGGAAATAACATTATCAAAGTAGAATACCATTCCTTTCAAGAACAACAGGTAGATCTTCTTACAAAATCACTCGGGAGGACTAAGTTTGAGGAATGCAGAAGAAAACTCCACCTCTGCAACACTTATCCTCTCAATCATTAGGGTCCTATGAAATGACGAGGAAAGTAAGCTACCATCGAATCCTCAGAAAACAAAGTAACTGTTTCATCAAATCCTTCCTCCTCTTCCTGTCGCGTACCTCTCCATAAGGAGTGCCCGAAACACCATGGGCACAAGAGGGACCCTAGAGTGGCACCCGGGATTTGTGGCGCCATTGGTGAGAGGGCCCAAGTGATCCTAGTGTGGGTGAGGGCCCCGGGCATTGGGAACGCCTCCCACCCACGGAGACTAGGAGTCATGAGGGCAATACCATAAGCTATGCGTAGCTTATAGTGTGCCAATTCTAGAATGCTTAAGAACACCTCAATCGGAGGTGTGAACTAGGAGATATGGCAATTTGAGTGGGGCGTTGTCCCGAGACAGTGCCCTAGGACAAGAGTGGCCTGGGAGTGGCTTCCGGGATTGCCGAGGTTTGAACAGGCATAACATCCTCAATACTTACCCCCAAATGGGGCAAGTGAGTAGTCCATCGGTATCTATGTTTCACGTAGATGACGATAGAGTGGTTGTTTGTTAGCATCAGAGATCATACAAAGAAGTTATGGTGTTCTGAAGCTGCTGGGGGCTTCCAGCCCTAGCGGCTAAGAGAAAATGTCTACTTGACCCCAAGTCTTGGAAGAGAGACAAAAGGTTTCTTGACGGTGGGGTAAGGGCCTTGCCTAGAGTCCTAGAGGCTTGTATGGGTGAGGCGGTGTGGCCGCCAAACCCACCCGAGGCCGAACGGCACGGCCTCCACGGGCATTGGCCCAATGTGGGGGTATAGTTGCCTAGTATGGTTCGGGTTGTTGTAGTGTTGCTCCGGCAACATGATGATTAACTAAAGATTGGACTTCCATGGGTGGAAGTCCACATCTTAGCAATGGTTACCGATTAAGGGGTGAGTCCCGAATGCAAAATAGGAAGGTCGGTCCCCCTCCTATGAACCTAAAGGTCCGCGGCATGGAGAGCTAACCACTCGCATGGCGGAATGCGAAGGATTAGCGCTCGTGACCCTTGCTAGAGTTGGAAAAATAACCAAGATAGTTAAGGGGAGCTAGCAAGGGTTGCGACACTTCTCGAACTCTGTCACTTTGATAATAGTCTAAAGAATACTCAGGATCCGGATACTCTATCCCTTTGGCACACACTGCCTCTTTTCTATAACCGCACAATTGACTCCTCGGGGAGATCACTCCATTGTCAAGTTAAACACCACGTGCGAACAAAGTTTGCTACCCCTATGTTACATGTCATAGATAATTTTAAATTTTATGATATTTTTTCTACCTATACATAACCATTGATGGTATTTTTGTATATTTTTTTGAAATTTTTAGTCATCTTCATATATATATGATATCTATGTATGTATATATATATATATATATATGTAAATTATCTCATATTTCTAACTAGATAATTGCAAAGAATTTCTAAAAGTTCAAAGAGTGTCCAAATGTTAGATTGAACAATTGATGCAATCGTAAAGGACATATTTACAAGAACATCAAAAAATAATCCCTCTTCTACCATAAATAACCCAATTGATGTTTAGGTAAAGTGTGCATCAGAGTGGCAATTGTTGGTGTGAGTGAACATTCTAGATATATATATATACATAGATATATATTGTAGTAATTTTTTTAGTTCAATTATGTGTCATTCTAGTTAGAAACAATATGTTTTATAGAAGAAAAAAAATCATCAAATTTAGTTACCATTTTTTACTATGTAATAGGTACCATGTATATCTACTCATGAAAAAAAAATTGATAAAATTTTGACCCATTTTGGTGATACTTTATGTACATTTTTTACATTTTTTACATGTAAAATGAGCGCACGTGGTTGTTCAACTTTACAATGGAGTGATCTCCCCGTGATTGACTCCTAGATCCTTCTCTCCACTTGCCAAGATTTTCCCCACTACTTGCAAAAGAATTCAATTGCATGTTCTTCCCATCTTCTCTGACCTCTAGTCCTCCAGCCTTCGACCGAATCTTGAAATCCGCTAGGCGCTTTGCAAAGAGTAATTTAAATGACTCCAACTCACTCTCAACTCGATCTCACAGCGGAGGCCGATGTTCGCGATGCTTCGCAAGATACCGGATGAAACCCGAAGTGTCCACTCGAACCATGTCCAAAGTTGCCCATTCTAGTGTTGTACCTGCACCATCTCTCCAAGCACGATTCACTCGCCGAAGTCTCCACAAAAGTGAAATATTCACTCCCCAATGAAAGCGAGGCCAGATTTGGGAAAACACTAACTCATCACTCAGAAGGGGCAACAACGTCGCTCCCTCGTCGATTCTGCTTCCCACAAATTTACTCAGAGCTTGCTCAGTTCTTTCAAAGACTCGGCTGTCGAGGCCACCTTCAACCCTCAGCAAACTTAGACGGTGTAACCCGCTGCTGAACCGGTTTACATGAAAGTTACTCCCACCAAAATTAGTCCTTCTTTAGATTCCAATTTCCGCTGAAGGTGTTCGCGCTCATATAACCTTATAACACTTTAATGCTCCTATGAATCCTCAAGGATTAATTGATCCAATTTCTCAAGTTTATGTTTCCCTGAAATGTTAAGGTTAGGTGATCCTAAACCTTTAAATAGATTTATTAGCATAATACTTTTCCTTGTGGTGTTAAGACCTTTTATAAATCTTTAGAGTTAAAGTGTCCAAGTTATCAAGTTTATGTTCCCCTAAACCTTAATGTCAAGGTTAAGTGTTTAAGGAAACACATTACTTTTGCATACAATATCTTTCATGGTTTACAACCTTCGAGCCTTCATTATCTTCTAAGAACAATTCCAAGAATGTTACCACAAAGAGTTTCTAGTTCAAAGCATATACTTTGACGATATAGAAATCTTTGAGAATTATCTTATATCCGTTCGGTAGCCTATTGAGTAAGTTAATGGATTTTAACATTCCAAAGTTTCCTTGAGAACCTTCGAGTATTAGAATTCTAGTGGTTCTAATTGCATATGATAAAAATCAATCTTTACTCAAGATATTCGATCGTTATTACCCTCATTTATGAGGTACTGAACTCATTACCTAAGGATCCCCAAGTATGCCCCTTAGTTGCTTCGGAATTCTCTTAGGCCAATTCCCTTGGATTTAGTCTTAAAACTACGTGATTACTTAGTATCTATACATGCCCGGTATGATAAGACCGGTAGCCGGCAAGCCCCTAGCTTGCCTTCCCTCACCCATGATTTCCTTAAGTTCACTGTAATGATTACTCCTTACGCGGCCGGCTTGAGGTCGGAAAGTTACTTGAGTGTACCGCCGAGGTAGGATTTACCTCCCCTCTGTAATCTCCTTTAACCGGGTCCTCGAACTCCTCTTTTCACCTTGTTAGATTTGAACCTTTGGCGCTTGGTAAATTCCCTTGTGATGAAGTCTTTAGTTGCGGGTGGTAAGCCGAGTCAAGAGTCCTCCTTCTACTTTGCCTTGGCGTACTTAAGTTTCTTAATTTCCCCGAGTTAGGATAAGTTAATACCTCGGCTACTTGTCTTATATTAATATGCCCCCCGAGTTAGGGCCTTGCACATACCTCGGCTACTCGCATTTACTTTAGATTGCTCTCCGAGTTAGAGCACGAGTAACCTCGGCTAATCGCACAACTAATTCCAAAGCCCCCCGAGTCGGGGCACGAAAACCTCGGCTAACTATATTTAGCTTGAGAGAGAGAGAGCTTAGAGGTTGACACTCATGTAGAGTTTATGCGTTCGAATGAAGTGTATTATGTGCCTTTAGTTGGCTTGTTTATATAGTGTTCACAATCTATCTTAATTAGGACGTGGCGGTTAGGCCTAACTTCCCCTAATGCCACATGTTCATTTTCGGCTATTTTAAGCCCTGTATCCGGTTACAGTCTAAATTTAGCCTGACGGATCTATTTACAGCAGTTACAATGAATGAATGTGAAATGTACCCTTAAGGTTCATGTGTTGGATTTCTTGGTTAATCCTAGATGTGTAACCCGATGCGGTTACCATCCATAAGCCTCATCCATCCGGAATATAACTTCTTCATTCATAGGGAATTGTTTTATGGTCATCTAAGGACTTTCATCCTATTAGGCATGTCTTTCATCTACCCTTGTTTACTAAAATGCTAACTAATCCTAGTTTAGTTAGTTGCTCGTTCCCGGTTAGGTCGACAATGTTCCCGTACGTTCTCTTCGTTCCCGGGCGCTCCCATGCGTTCTCAGTTCCCGAACCGCCCATATAACCGGAGCCGCTCCTCGTCCGGTCTTCAAGGCCTTCTTTCGTCCTGGTCTGCCACCTGTCCTTCCTCCCTGGTACCCAGCCGTCTTGCTGTTGATGTCCGCCTTCCTGGCCTTCCTTCGCCGCTTCTCTCCCGCCACCTGACCTCGCTTCTCCTTCCCGGGTATCTGATCGTCTCCCTCGTTCAACGCTCCGCTCCACCTCTCTCTCTCTCGACTGCTGCTCTTCGGTGTTCGTCCCTCGCAATCCTCGACCTCTGCTCTTCCCTTCTCCTGTCTTTTTGCTTGGAGCTGGGAGGGTGTACATCGGCACTCAATTGCTTCTATCAATAACAAGATGCCTCGCTTAAGTATCACCAGAAGAGTCCATATCAATAATGACAACAATCTTATCAACGTTATCTCCTTCAGCTTCAGATCCATTGTCATTCCTACCTCTAGAAAACAAAAGGACTTAGTGTGCAAGAGGGGGTGTTGAAACCTTATGCACACACGTGAAGTTAGCTGTTAGTTACTTAAGATTAAACCCACCTTTTATCTTTAGGTTACCTCTGGAATTAGGTTAAACTCTGCCGGTATTAATACATGCACTTCTTCTCTCGAAGATGAATTGTTTGTTCCAAGCAGTGAGTTCTGCTTAGGTTTCTATAGTAATAGCTAGATCTAATTTTCAACCGTTGGACAAACGGCGTTCATAAAAACTACGTGTGCTTGCAATTGTAAGAAACATCTTGCGAGATATAAAAATTGTAGGAACAAGGCCACTGCAACCCCCTAAACCCCAAGGATGTTGCGAGACTGAACGAAAAACTCGTTTTGATGTGCCAATCAACAATGGGGGTTCAGAAAGTGTGAAGTTTGTGGTTAGGGTTGTGGGTCCAGCGGGTTTAGGGTCAGGCATGCAGGATTAGGGTTGTCTGGCATCACCCAAAAGATATAGAGCATTGTTCAATTTTCAAATCAAATTTCTAGTGATTTGGAATTCGGAAAGTAGCATCGGCTAAAGGGGTGTTATGTTGACGTGAAAACTTATAGATTATGTGATAGATATTGCCTCGGTCTGAGGGCATTATCGAGCGTAAAGGTGAGGATCATATGTCAATCGGATGCGTGTCGGGATCTACGGTTGATATGCTGTTATGTTCTGCTGTCTTCCCACCTTCCTGCTCGCTTACAGTTTCTTGCCTTTTCGTCGAAGCAACTTCTCAACTTCTCAGAGCAACTTTTGAACTCTCGCCAACAGGTTGTGCATGCCTCGCGATCCTGAAATTCAATCTCATCCGACCTGCAACTGTGACCTGGGGATTTTCCTCGCCCACAACTCTGCTCCGACTTGAAAATTGAGAATTGGAGATTTTCCTCCCCCCGAACGCACTTCAATCCTATCACTCCGTGATTGCAACACCGGATGACACCTGCTGTCGAGCTACGGTTCTACGACGGCTCTAGTGACTGAAAAAAATCACTTGCCAAGTCCTCCCCCCAAACACATTGTTCATTGTCACTCCGCAATTGCGATCACGGCCCTTACACAACGACTGCTAGAACGCGACCTATACTTGCGACCCACTTTCTTTTCGTGGTTAGAACACTTTTTTTTTCCCTCTCCATATAGGTAGATGTGCAAAGCGCTTAGAATAATAGCAAAATGAATGTTAAACAAAAGGGTTTATGAATCTTTTTAATGTTGAATAAAAGGGTTTTTGAGCTATGTTGGATAATGGTTGTACGGATACATGTTATTGGAGCTCACTGTGTGTAGACGTATCGTTGTTGGAGTGAAGGCCGCAGCCGGTTGCATTTTCAAATTGTATTGCTGCTAGTAGCATTAGCTTCTAATTTTATAAGTTTTTTATTACATTAGTTCTGGTTGCATTAGCAGTTGATTACATTAGTTATGAGTACATAAACTGTTGGTTATTTTAATTATGGTTGCATTAGCTTTTGGTTGCATTAGTTTCTGGTTACATTAGCTTTTGGTTACATTGCTGGTTGTTAAGGATTTTGCGACGTTTGAGGCTAAGCGGCATGAGATAGAGATAGATATACAGATAGAGATAAAGACAATGTTAGTAATAAATTTAGTGATTAAATTAGTGATTAAATTAGAAATTAAATTAAAGATTAAGTTAAAGACTAAAGCTAGAGTTTTGAAGCTCTAGCTTTAGTTCGATTGGAGTATTGGCTTAGAGGGTGTCAAAAGGTCACCCATCCGATTATTATTCTTCGGAAGGGTGGTCTAACCCTCAACCCTCCTACTACTTGGCCAATCCAACCAAGGTTGGCTGGTATGGAATTTCATGGAAGTTAGGTACCTTGAGCAACCCCCCCCCCTCACGGTAGCGATGGATGAATTTTAGATGAAGCTAGGATGTTTTAAGTTGGATGAAAAGCGGTTTCATGAAGGATAAAATTATAAACTTAGGATGAATTTAGGTGGTTCACATAGACAAAGGTGATGTCCAGATGAATATAATGTAATTGAACAATTATAGGATATAAAAGGTCATTACTTGGAGGTACTAGAATAGTCCACCCATCCGGCCAATCTTGTGGGTTGTTACTTCGATTGGAGTAGAAATTGTTACTGGTCACATACATCTTGTGCGACCTTCAACCTGAAAAATGTATTTTTCTTTTATTAATGTGAATGTAATATTTTTATGTTCAAAAACTCTCTTTCATTGCACATGGCTTTCACATGCTATGAATTATTCTCAAAATGATTGTTTTATATTTTCAAGCTTAAATGCTAGAATGTCGAATTTTACATGTTGAATACTTGGAATGCTGGATGGCTCCTATATGTTGAATGGATCTCATTTCACATGTTGAGTGCCTAGAGTGCAGAAATGGAATGTTGGATGGCTCCCACATACTGAATGGATTCCATTTTAATATTATTAGAATCATATGAATGTCTGGAATTCACATGCTCAAATGGAATGTTGAATTTAATCCAATGCTATAATTCTGAATTGTATTTGCCCTCCTAATTGTATTTGTTGTCATGTTGGAATGCTAAAATATTAGAAGGCTGGAATGCTAGAAGATATGCTAGAATTCTCCTTTTATCATTGTTATTTTTTTTCTTCATCTCCTTACTAACATTAAATTCAAACATGTAACTTCCACATATTACCATAGTTGATATTTAGTGTTTGAGTTTACATTTAATGTTACTTACTTTCATAGGGTTATTGATATTTAGTGTATGCATTCGTATTTAGTGTATCAAATACTAAATATCCTTTTTAGTGTAGGTCGCATTGTTGTTTTGGTGGTTTGTGCTTTGTCCTTGGTGGTGGTTTGGGGGTTGTCTTTGGCTAATGGATTAGGGGGTAGTCTTTTGTTGCTTGGTTCTCTTTATATGGCAATGTAATGCATTTGAGGGACCTTGCTTCTTCTCGAAGTGGGTGTGTTTTTTTGGTTCTTTATTTATTTGGCAATGGTTTATTGGTCTTTTGTCTCAACTAACTAAATAAATAAAAGAAAAGATGGAGAGTGTGATACACAGTAACCAAAGTATGGGCCAGGGATTTGTGCCACTCAAGTAAGTTGAAGGTGAAAATGTTGGGAATCCCTTGTATCTCAGAAGTTTTCTTCTCTTAGCAATTATGACCCTACTTTGGGAATCATGGTTTTTAATCTTTTTGTTTCAAAGATCTTTTCTTATTACAACATCAATAACATGTAAGAACATGAACGAAGTGATCGTTGCGTGGTGAACCTCCGGAACAACAAGATCACATCCAAACACCCTCTTGCAAACAAATGATCAAGTGAACACAACTTAGACAATGCTAAGCAACACAGAAGCAACAATGAGGAGAAACTACAAACGAACACATGACATGCTCAAATGGACCGCAACCCTAAATCATCAGCCGAGGGATCAACAAGGAGCCAAAGCACCGGTAGTAGAACCCCTTATCACGGGCACGAGGAGCAGATTAGATCTCGCCCAGGAGGCAAAGCGCCCCACGCACAACAACCGAACCCACGTGCTCACAAGATGACATCGGTAACAATGATCGGGGAGATTTTTGGGCATCTTCAGTTGAGATCCTAGTGTTTGCAAGTCCAACCGGTTACATGTTGACATCCTTCGGTTCTCCTTTATTAAATTGGGGTATATTCTATAAATTCCTCTAAAATGATCAGTAATTTTCTTGCAGTTTTGAACTTCGACTATTTGTTTTTCAAACTCAACCGGTTCATCTGTAACTAAGGGCGGCTTTATACGCGGCCTGAGCACCGGCCCGATTCATGTCCTTTAAGCCCTCAATCTGGCCCCACTTTATGAACTTTTTTCAGGCCCAATCTTGTCCCATGTAAAGTGATGAGGCCCGATTCTAGGGCCCGATGATCTTGAGGGTTAAGTTTCATGGAGCTTACCATGGTCAATGCCCGGTGTTCTCGACAATTAAGTTTCACGACACTTACCATGGGGGATGACCTCCATAGGGTTGTGGTTAGTGAATCGAAATTGGGTCCCACTAGACTAAATTGGGGCCTTTGAATCTATTCTAGCGTCAAAATGCTCCTATAAATTTATCTACCATGTTCAATGGATTAAGCAATGGGTGCGGTTTAGGAGGTACATCAAATTCTTGATTAACGGCTTAAATGTTTCATTTTTGTCGTAAGTGTATGATTAGCACCTTAATTGTTGTGTTATTAGCCTAATGCTATCATATTCTGCTAATTATTGTGTTATTGGACTAACCCATTGCCTAATGCATGCCAAATTCTTGATTAACGACTTAAAATTTTCATTTTTATCTTATGTGTATGATTAGCACCTTAATTGTTGTGTTATTAGCCTAATGCTAACATACTTATACTAATTGTTGCCTTATTAGACTAACCCATATCCTAAGCCATACCATGTGCTTGATTAAATGCTTAAATGTTTCATTTTTTATCTTAAGTGTGTGATTAGCACCCTAATTGTTGTGTTATTAGCCTAATGCTATCATATTTATGCTAATTGATTCGTTATTAGACTAACCCATAGCCTAAGCCATACTATATGCTTGATTAAATGCTTGAATGTTTCATTTTTATCTTAAGTGTGTGATCAACGCCCTAATTGTTGCCTTGTTAATCTAATGCAATCATATTTATGCTAATTGTTGTGTTATTAGAGGAGTGGAGAGGAGAGGAAAAGAATTCACCCCCTAAAGATTGATGGACGAGATGAGCTCAATCCAACGGCTGAGCCCAATCCGGCCCCAGATGAGAGTTCAGGCCGAGGACAAGCTCGTCCCGATTTCGTCACTAGGACCCGATGGTTTGGCGCCAAAATTGTGCCACCTAGGACGCCACATGGGATGAGTGCGTGTTCGGATCGGCCCCTGGTATAAAGCCCTTGGGCCCGACTTGATGAAATCGAGCGATCCTATTGGCCCAAATTTTGAGAGTTCGGGCCGGCCCTCAATCCGGCCCCAAGTAGAAAGTGGCCCTAATAACTGTCGGTTCTCCTCGATCATAGATCGGAAATATCGCGAGCACTAGCATTGACCCAACCTTACATGCACAAAGCCCTTACCAGAAGCACAAAAAGAGAATGGAAACATCTTGAACTACTCATGATTCAGACTAGCTGAAGGCCCGGTATCATCACAACAACACGTTAGCTAAACTCCCAATGGCAACCCACACTAATGGGACAATTTGGTGCATCGGTCGGTCGGTTCTCCCGGTTCATTGGAGGGCCAGCTTCCTTGGTCCCATCAATGCCACCACTGCATAACTTTCAGGCTCTTATGGGTGTGTCAGGAGAGCTGATGGCGTGGGCAGCTCCACATGAACCTCGGGGGGTTGGAAGTCACATGCACAACTCGGGCCTTTCCTTTACATACAAGGATTCCTGCATGGAAAAGGAAAGCACGCCCGCCAGCTGAGTACAGAGGGCCACGTCACACATGAGCCAAGAGCCATGACCATGTAATTGTGAGAGCCCAAAAGAAAGTGTCCAAAGGCTGTCCCAACACACCTCCCAAATCATGTAGGGCGGTCATGGATCCTCAAGTGTAGTGCGAAGCCACATGTGACCGGGCCCTCAACCAAATGCTATTTCGATGAACTTCTATTCATGCGGGCCGTCGCACATGATAGGATAGAATAAACCAACGGTCGTGAGCATTCGGAGTGCCATGGTCTCCCGGTTTTGTGTCAGGCCTATCTCCAAGAGGTGGTTTTTGAAAATAGTCCAAGTGACCACGATACGTGATCCATTTGATGCCATGTAGGAATCCATGTAGATTTTATATCCCTCTTGCATTCACATACTCCATTGGTCCCTCAACCGTAGTGTGAAGTGAACTTGGACCAGCACCGCCTTTTCCACCAATGAGAGTGCTTGAAGTGTAACGGTCACGGGCTCTCATTCTCGTGTGTGAAGTGGCCCTAAACACAGCTGCACATGTATCCACTACATATAAATCATGAATTAAATACCCCTTTATTAATCCAACTTCACTTTCCAATGAGAAAATCGTTGAACATTGTTTCATCCACAACATGTAACTCAACGATTGCATCAAAGAAACAAAGACAAAAGCACAATAACTCAACCACAATATGGAGAGCAAAACTCAATGAAGCCCATGAGCACTCCAAGCACCTCCAGTTTGTAAACACCTAGAACCTAAAATGGACAAGGTTGTCATTGAGGACTATTACCATATGACAACAATGCATGGAAATGCGATTTGGATAAAATTAACACATTTATTTTCACAAAAAATCTCCAAAGCTTAGGGGGCCCTTTTGTACATCTACCTTTATTTCATATTTTCTTAATACCTTTTTCGATGACACACTAGAGAAAATCAATACCTCTCCTTTATGTATATTATCATGCTAATGCCTCAAATATACCCCTTCTTACACTCACATTAGTTCGTACTTACTATGAAGAGTCCACCCCTTAGGCAAGAAATGTTGGCTCGGTTTTCATTTATACACTGATATGTTCACCAACACGGGCTATCAAGGATGTCTAACAAAAACCTTCTTGAAAAAATGTTAATGTAACATATACATATGTTATTTGGTTCGTTTTTCATGTTCTCCAACTTTTATCGATTAGATTTACACAACAAAACTTGTGTTGCATTAGCAAATCTATGATGAAATATCTGCAAAAACCAGATTATCAGACATCCTTCAATTTAGTTATGGTTATTAAGAATGTATGTTTATTGATTTCTTAACTAAATACATAGATCCTCCCAATTACGTTCATTATTAACTGTAGAACATTTGAAACATAGTCTAATCTATTTAATGTGTCTTTATGATGTTTGCTCTTTGATCCTCACCAAACCACATACTAATCAACTATAGGGGCCACTTAAGAAAACGAGCCACTAAAGACCCATCTACTTAGGTCTTTTGAGATGGGCAATGGGTCACTGCATAAGATAGGTGAGCAGATAAAATTAAAGCTAGAATAGTTCCAAGATGGGTTGGCTTTAAAATGTTGGTATAATAAGGGCCCAGAAAAGTTGTTGGCAAAGAATGTTATCTGTGGTGGGAAAGGAGCAAAAGTAGTTAACCCCTAAAGACCACAAAGGCCCATCATATCGACCTCTAGATGCTCACAAATGTGCAGTTCAATTCAGGTAGAAAGTGTTAATTTTGACCCCTCTTAAAACCGTCCCCTATGCACGCCTCTTAATCCCGTAACCAAATCATATTTCAAATCATATGAATGTCTCCAATGCAAATTGTTGTCATTTTGAGCTTGAGTGACCCTAACAAATAATGAGTGTTATACTTATCCACACTTTCCCAATTGGACCAATACATGTATGTTTATGAAGACTGAGTCAAGTTCAAATATATTACCCTTGTTAAAATGTACTTACTTAGTTGATGAAGGTTGTAATATATTGTATGTCCCTAGTTTAACTTCCTCTTTGCAGTAGATTGTAGTGAACATAGTTCAAGCTCATATACATTGCAACAAGGAGGTCATTGACACTTGGTAAGGGTGTAGTTAGGTTTTTGTTATTACTTAAACTAATCCAAGGAAAACAACCTAGGATACAAGGTCCCAAGAAAGACTGAGCTAGTGTCTATAAGAGTTACTGTCGCATTGGATTAAGGTTTCGAATAACTATCTATGTGTTTTACACCTTCATTTCTTCTTCAATAAGCTTCATTCACACTCTTATGGTTCATTGGTGTTTTTCTCAATCATGTGTGATTCTGTCCTATGTGCGTGAACTCTTATCACTCTAATTTTATCCTTAATGTCAGTCATGAAGCTCAAAAGTTTGGCAAGTAGTTAATGGTTCATAGTCAAGATAACGTCCGGGCCAATGGAATGTTTGTTGCTCACATAGTCGGTTTCGCAATGCTATAGTTGTTGCAACCCTTGTTAGCTCCCCTTACCTTATCTTGACCATTTCGCAACTCTAGCAAGTATCACGAGCGCTAACCCTTCGCATTCCACCCATACAAATGGATAACTTCCAATACCTTGGACCTCTTAGCTCATAGGTGGGTGACCAACCCTCCTACACATGCATTCGGGACTCTCCCTTTAGTATGTGGCCAATGGTTAGATGTGGACTTCCATTCATGGAAATCCAATCTTGAGTCGATCATCGCATTGCCGGAGCAACACTACAACAATCTAAAGCATACTTGGCAACCATGTCCCCACATTGGGCCAACGCCCGTGGAGGCCGTGCCGTTCCGCCTTGGGTGGGGTCAGTCTGCAACACCGCCTCTTAGTCTCCGTGGGTGGGAGGCATTCTCAACGCCCGGGCCCTCATTCACACTAGGATCACTTGGGCCCTCTCACCTATGGTGCCACAAGTCCTAGGTGTCACTCCGGGGTCCCTTTTGTGCCCATGGTGTTGCGGGCACTCCTCATGGAGAGGTGCGCGACAATAGTATTCCATCCACTATTTGGTACTTGTACAATTTATATATATATAAATATTATGCCAAAAATTAACCTCTCTACACAATTACAAATAAATATAACACTACAACAAAATCGACAAAAAACGATTTTGTTTATGACTGTTATTTGAGTCGTTGAGGACTACAATGACTATTAATTTTTGTGTTATTACGGACGACTTGTAACGGACAGACAGTCGTTGGGGACGTGACGTGGGAACCTGGATGATATAGTCATATAGGGTAGTCGTAAACATGTTGAGCAGACGTGGCAAACCGTGATGACGCAGATTTCACGTGGCATTACGTGGCATCCACGCCACGACCTAACATCCAGGTCATCATCTGACGTGGCATCCACGCCACGACCTCACATCCAGGTCATCATTTGAGTTGGCTCTCACGCCATGTCAACAAACACGTGGCTTCCGAGTCAATTGGCCATGTCATCGTTACATGTGGGCAACTAATATAATGCCACGTGTCCATAAATATAGTTCTTGTGTAGTCATTTGCCGGTTGCCATGTGTATCCTAAACGACTATTATGTTACTATTGAAGAACTACATGCTAGTGACATGTGCACGGGTTTTAGGCCATCTATCAGCACATTGAGGCTTTGTTTACTCTTTCATTAGTGGGACATTTGAGTGCATGTGCCGACGTGTCAGGGGTACACGTGTCATTTGTAATGACTCAATTCTCCACGTGGATGCATAAATGACTAGAATTCGACAGTGGCAACAAATTTTTTACTTCCCGTGCGGCCATAATTGTGCCATGACGGATCTGTGTCATGCCATTTTGACTGTGAGGTGACTCTGAATGGTTAACAATGACTACACGCAAAAGGTGTGCAATCATTGATGTACATTTAGCATCCATCCCAACTTGACAGTGACTACAAAATCTGCTACGAACTTGACCTCAACGACTACAAAATTGCTACTCAACGCATGCCAATGACAATGAGAAATTGCGTTAATCATACCTTTCAAGCATACAACTATCATTCAAGCATTAAAGAGGGAGACTCAATGGGTGAGTGGGGATCATATTTGTACAAGAATACATATCTCAAATTTATTGTTCAGTTCCCAACAAAATGCGTGGGCGTGTTCATGAGTGGGTTCAGAGTTTACGACACGGAAGCCCTCTATGTCCTCCCTGATAGATTCGTGGGAGGAAAATCATGCTGCTCTCAAGTTCCTTTCGTTCCACAGTGTGTAGTCTCCCACCACATCTTGCACTAACCATTGGTCTCCGTCCTCATATGGATATGCAAGTTTCACGTCACCTAGGTAAGCAGTGGTCATGTCCACTTTGTAACAAAACTCTGGAATGACCTTAAAATGAAACTTATCCACACCCCCCACACCGCTGATTTTACCAATGGCCACCTTCCGTCTCTTGTTTTTCGGGCTCATCATATGTATGGATTGCCCAACATTGAACTGCACCCATACACCATCCACAAAACAATCAATGGCATACCTCATACAATGTAAATATCTAATCAGCAATGTGTCAGCAATCAGTCCTTCATGTGGAACTCAATTGTTTTCGTAGCCCTGCAATGTGACATCCATAATGGACTCAAAAACCCACACCAAACAATGCATACGACATTTATACGGTTCTAAAAATGTTCAGGGATGGATTGTTGAATGACTCCTGAATGACTGCTGAAATACTGCTGAAATACTGCTGAATGACTACTGAATGACTTCTATAAATGTTCACAGATGGATTGCATGAACCGGGCGTGCAGGCAATGTTGTATTGCCAGACGCGCTATCCCCTGTTTTCGCACCCCTTCCCCGCAATTCCATCCCGGTAACCACCTACACATGCAAATAAAATTCAAATTCAATTAGTCATGGACCAACTAAGAGGAGGGGGGACAATGTTCATTGTGAACTTGAAGTTCACAACTCCCCTCACCTCCTGGAACCTCCACAATTGTCTTTGCCATGTTCTTCGAACATTGATTCAGTTCACACACCCCTGCTTGCATTCTGGATAGATTGAAAGTGGACCAAAAACTTCCAACGTCTTGGTGCACATAGAGGCCTTCAAGAGCTGGCCATAAGTTTTGCTTTAAATAATCTTTGTCCTCAAATAAATCCTTCATATTTGCAACAAAGAAAGGGGGGGAGTGATCACATTCGATTGAGGGTTGAAGTCCACCCTAGGCCCATGGTGGTCTATGATAACAGTGTTGGTAGCATCCAAACATGGCCATTTCTTCCAAACCTTGGTCAAGGGTTTCTCCCACAATAAAACCTCATCACTCTTTTGAATTAACTCGCAATCCTTTGCTAACCACGTGAAAATTGGTATATGGCCTTCCAAATGTGAGAACACTGGTAGGATCTCCCGTAGAACCTCTTCCATATACTCACTACTCTTTGTACCCCAAAATGCTATTTTGAACATTTTAAAACACCGGCCCAAGAACTCCATCATCCATGGCCTGAACACGAACCTACGTGTGTAAGTTCTTTTGGTCACACGGATGTTGCAGTTTGGATTGGTTGAGTCAATAGGCTGGTGTCCAGAAGTGTACCATGCACATTGAAGATCAACAATTTGGTTGGATTGTAGGGTTCCGCTATTGAATTCATACGGAAACTTAGCGGCAGGCTCACCTGACCACCATGCGCACTGTTTGAACCACCAATGTCACCTATCTTGCTTGGTGACATGGTCTTGGGGTTTTTGCTCACAGATTCCGGAGAAACTCCCTTCCCCTCTGACGCAACAAGGGATGCAACCTCAGCCAACACACCTACGTCTCCGCCCTCTACATGGCATCCTAAGGATCTCATAATCACACTCTAAATCAGCTACGCATCGCTTGCAGATGCGCATATAAATGTGGATGAAATAAGCAAATATCTTCCAAACCAATCCAGATTCAGAAAGTAACAAATCCCACACAAACTGGTTGCATACTTTGGTATCGGTATGCATCAGTCACAATTTCGCAAATCATATGAAGCAAACAATAATAAGATATAAATTGCAAAAAATTCTTTGAAACCCTAGCCTCCAGTCATTAACACAAGTTATTTCCCTGCACCCATTCCTCGTCTAATATGCAACTTACAATTATTGGAAAGTAACCAACAGATCCAAAGCGTGCCTGTGGCCATTTCCCTTACAACCATAGATGTATATTCCCTTGTATAGCAATATTAACCATGTACCATATCATGTTAGTACTCACCGAAATATTTCTCAGTGCATCAGGTTTGCATTCATTGGAGATTCTAGTGCCAGGTGAGATTTATACATTAAGTATCCCTTAATTCATCCTCCATCGCCTCAAATGCTGCAACTGGAGACTCTGGTTTAGGGCTGATAAGACATGGACAACACAATTTTATGAGGGTCATGAAAGAATAACATCACAAAATCAAACCCTAAATCAAAGTTTTTCAACCCCACATGAACCCACCTAAACCTGTAACCTCGTTTTAGGGTTTATACACATATATGAAACCAAAGAAAGTAGGAATGGCCACTCATAACCAAGGCTGCCAAGGGCATCAAGAATCGAACAAACTACTTTTGTCCTCTCTACAGATACACCAAGTACCTGGAATGACACACACACTTGTTGACCCTCATACCGACCTTTTGTCATGCAGCTACACCAAGTACCTTGAATGACTGTGACTAAAAATATTGTTTGGACATCATTGTGTATCAACAATTCAGATGTACTTCTCATAGTAGTAAACCCCCCCAACCATCCTCAGAACCAGCCCTTAACCCATCAAGCTCCCTGACTGGCTTGGTTAACCACCCTTGTTCAATAATCGTTAACACTGAATATAATGTTAACCATAAGAAAACCATAAGAAACTTTCAGTTCCTCTCAGATATCTAATATCTCAACTCTCTTTCTGGATTATTGTGGCAATAACCATCAGACTCACTTCTGACTAGCAACACAGACTCACTTCCTAGAGCAGCTTAGCATCACTCACAAACGCCATTGCCCTGTTTTCCTAAGAACTTACATGAATGTGGCATCACACCCTAAATCAGATAAATAACTAAGCATAACTCACAACAGCACATAACATCAAGATTAAGGGTTGTAAGATGCACAACCTGAACCCTAAACCCCATATTCATTCACAATACATGACACATTCAGAGTACATAGCAGATTCACATAAAGGGAGATGGGTAGTATGTGTGATGTGTACTACAACCGACGAGCGCAGGGTTCCGCTATCGACCACGTGATGTGCACTATCGGGGAGATCACTCCCTTGTAAAGTTGAACAACCACGTGCGAACTTTTTACATCTAAAAAATCCTACTTTTTACATAAAGCATCACCAAAATGGGTCAAAATTTTATGTTATTTTTTTCATGAGTAGATATACATGGTATCTATTATATAGTAAAAAATAATAACTAAATTTTATGATTTGTTTTTTTATAAAACATACCGTTTCTAACTAGAATGACGCAGAATTGAGCTAAACAAATTACTACAAAAAATGAAGATGACTAAAAATTTCAAAAAAATATACAAAAGATACTATCAATGGTTATGTATATGCAAAAAAAAAATCATAAATTTTAAAATTATCTATGGCATGTAATATAGGGGTAGCAAACTTTGTTCGCACGTGGTGTTCAACTTGAAAATGGAGTGATCTCCCCGAGTGTGCGCTCCCGACTCCTGCTTGAGACCCACAGTGCGTTTCCAAAACCCCAAGCAAAAGAATGAGGGGTCAAAATCGACTACACATTGGGACCCCTAGGGAGCCACAAAGAAGTGGACTCCATCTGAACCGTCCATATGCATGGCTGCGATTTCGCCACGTGCCCCATGCGACTTAGTCTACATCCTCTACAGAGCTCCAAAAACCCCAAAATATACCAAACCCCGACTTTGCGGAATCGGCTGGCCGCGGAGCATCTGGTGGCCCCAGGGTGGAGCATCGCCGGAGTTGGTGGCGCCCACAAGTGGCTGACAATTTCTCGCCACATTTCGGCAGATTCGGCTCCAACCTGACAACAAATTACTGTGGTAAGAAACACTTACAGACTCGCTGCCGCTTGTTCCATGGGCTTCATGAGCTCCTTGATTTTCGCAACGCGCTTGTCGCGTTCCAGCTCGTAGGGGCACTACAATCCAGGTCCCCATTGTCCTCTTCCATATCCTGAAGCTTAAGTGGACAGATTCGCACTCACTACCTCTATACTCTCTACACATACGTCAAAAATGCTAGTCACCCATTGTACCTCCCAAGTGATACTACACAATGTTCTCTCGATTGCATTTGAGTCTTGGAGCCCTTTCCCTTCAGCCCAGACGTGTAATACGCCATGGCCATGGACGGCATGGTATTTAGGGGCGGGGACCTAATGGATACAATTCCAGGCACTAGGGTTTGAATATGTAGATTGTTCAAATTTGAAGAACGACTAATTAATGACTAGATAGCGACTTTCGTGCGACTGGCGAGTAAACATTGTTTGACTAGTGAATGACTACTAAATTACTTTCCAATGACTAGTTTATGACTAGCGAATGACTAGTTTATGACTAGCGAATGACTAGTTTATGACTAGCGAATGACTAGTTTATGACTAGCGAATGACTAGTTTCATTCGAACCCCCGATCACAATAGCAATTGTGAGCCACATACAACGTCCGGGCCAGTGGGGTAGATAGCCTCGGCGCCGAGGGCTCTCAGTCCATCTCTTTGGACGCTATCCGCGCACTGACTGCACGCTGCCATATTCGAAAGCTATGGATAACCACTAGAAGAAAAACGGTCCTTTACAACTTGTCCATAGTGACTTAAATGGTCCAGAACGACTCAATTCTTGCGGAAATAAGTCATTCTAGACCATTTAAGTCACTATGGACAAGTTGTAAAGGAGGGGTTCTTCTTCTAGTGAACTTTCTGTTTTGCCAGTGGAATACTTGCCCAGAAATGTCCACTTAGTTGTGGAGTTGCTTATAGCTGTGTGTGCGTCCACTTCATCTTTCTCAGGCATTATTATACCCTTTTGTAAATTTGTGTTTTGATTATCTTATGTGCATTGTGTAGTGGTATCGTTCAATTGTTCCGTGTTGAACATTATTTACAGGCTTGCAACAAGGTGCTTGTAGTTTTGTGGGTTTTCTCAGTTTCAAACTGACAAACATTTGTGTGGGTTGTTACCCTATATTCAGGATTGGTGATTAGATTATGTGTGAAAATTGAGAAAGAAGGGGATAGCTTTAGCTTTTTCATCATTTCAAAGAGCTTGCAGCGCTGGACCCACCTCGCTCAGAGTACTATCAACATGAGGTGTAACAAAATAACAAGTGAGGAAGAATGCATTCTGGCCTATTTGTGCTCTTGGTTACACCTTGGACCTCTTTGAGTCAGACTTGGTAGCTCTCTTTTTGTCTTCTCCTAGTCCGATGTTCGCTTTGATGTCACGGACGACAACTCTCCATTATAAGTGACGTCACTAATAACATACACCCTGTCATCATGTGCTATAAAAAAACCAATTTCGCATGAGAAGAGGACGTTCTATTTGATGTCACTGAAAACAAGGCTCCGTTATCGGTGACGCCACTGAAAACATACGCACACGCACACAATTTTCTTAAAGTGACCGACGTGGCAGCTGATGTGGAAGCGCCACGCCACTTTTTCTCTCAGCCACGTCAAAATTCGCGCTGGTCCACGTCACTTCCTCGGGCAGTCCGAAGGGAAAAAAAGGCCTCTTCTGCCTTGAAAAAAGCTGAGTTGGCACCGTTGACCCCTCCACGTGTCCCATTTTGGGGACTTCAAAACACGCTAATTACACGTGACGTCATGTGAAATTGGTCGTGTTCTCCGTGACGTTCAAGGCAATTCTAACATGTTCCACACGTCACGAAAAAAAAACAGATTTTGGATCATATCCTCGGCGACGTACTACCTGTTCAAAAGCACGTGACAGCGTGTTTTGCTGAACATCACAAAAATCATTGTTTTCTTATAGTGAAATGTCCCACGTGGGTTGTACTCAACAATACTATGACTGAACTACAACTCCACTATGACTTACACGTCCACGTCATTGATTACGTGGCATGAAAAATGAAATGCATTGTTCGTGCCCAGTGCCCGCCATTAAACTTATGATTTCAGACCTCCATCACATGTGCACCTTGCCAATGAATATCTTCCATATACGTCAATACATGTACTAAGCTTATGTTATCGATGACACAGCATGCCACCTCATCGTGTCAAACATGTTTAGTGACCAATATGTTGTGTTTGCAATCAGTATATTGTGTCTCACATGTGTACTCATCCTTTGTTGTGGGCATAGTCGTACTTACAATCTGTTGGAGAGTCATAGTTAAGTATGGGTTGGTCAAGGGCAACACATAAATGACTGCACATTTGCTACGTCAGAGTTGTTTTGGCACGTCACACCGCCATGGATGAATTGGGTGATGAATAACTAACCATAAATCAATATTCGGGGTTCTCGCTTGCACATTTCATCCATGAGTCGTTTCTGTAACTGAAAAATGACTAAACGCTTATACACGTCATCCCAAATTCAGCAGGCATGTAACTCAGTCATTTATTGAGTTCTTTAGGACACGCAGTCATTGATACCATGGTTGGAATGGACAAGGTTTGTTGTAGTAGTAGGGTGCTAAAAAATACGTCAAAATAGCTTTTTATCTACAAATAGGGAGGGAAATTTTATTAAGAGGTGCATAAATATCTCCCCATTAAATACCCCATTATTGCACGTGATTACGAAATGTAAGGGGGTGTGATCGCCCCTAGTCCTTTCTTCCACTTATTGACTCTTCATCTCAAACTTCCTAACTAACTTCCTTGTATTATCAAAGGCTATCACCTTTCTTGAAATCTACTACTCTTCATCTTTTGGTAACCAACTCCCTCATTCATTTCCCAAAGGGCCACGCTTACTCTTAACTGCATAATTTAATTACTTCAAGAATCCAAATCTCTTGGTTCTCTCAAGTCTATTGCCTTCTTGGCCCTGTGCCTATCTACCCGATCTCATTTGTTGAGTCTCGGTGATCTCTACAACTATTACTTTCTAAGAGACTATGCCTGATTTCTACAAATGAAAATAGCATGCTTCTTCCTTGGCTAACCTTCTTCTTATTGAGTCTGGAGGAAGGAGAAGGTGCTTACGGGCAATAACCAACTTATCACAGCAATAGCCTTCTAATCCTACTATGGATGAGAGAATAACTGCCAAACGTTAGATGAAAGCCATCAAAATTTGAAAATGGTTCCATAATAGAAGCGTTGACGAGGCATTCACACCACAAGCATGTCATAACACTTGACGTTACATTGATAAGGTATGTGGGCCTTATGCGTTCACTATTCTTATTTGGACACCTACATTTGAGTGATATATGGCAAGGTTAGTAGTTAGGAATGAATACCCAAAAAGACACATGCCACATTCAGATTGGACAATGTGCGCTCAAATATCTAGACACCGATCTAGGTTCATAAGTAACATGCTTGAGAGGGCATGCGTGAAAAGTGAATCTCCACCTTGACCTCTAATAACTTTTGCATCTCACCTCCGTTCCTAGGCATAAATGAAATGACAATCTACATTTTTCACAATTTCCTAGAGCACGTTCACACATTATCCCGTACTGCCATTTTTAGAAGGAATTTGAACAAAAGAGATTCCCACACATTCTCATGATCATGCTCTCTCCTCTAAACCCTTCCACCCTCTTAGAGGGATGAATTTCAACTCTTCTAAAGAGGATCAACTATCAAGACCTCATAATCATTGACCAAATAGATTCTTTGCTTCATCTATTTCTATGTAAAACCTTGTGTAATATTGTAAGTAACTAGTGATGATCATGGGACCCACAATTCATAAAGCTCATATAGAGTGAGCATGTGGGACATAGAGCAGGGCCACTCCCCTCTAAAGTAATGTTACCCAATTTAGCAACCCTTTGTGTTATAGCATGCCCACACTAGGACCGGCGATTGGCCCACACCAATGGGAGGGTTTCCATCATGATACGAGTTTTCATCTTGTGTGCAGTGAAGTGAACATGCGAAGCTATAGTACATTACATTCCGAGAAGTTATTGTGAGTATGATGACAAATCCTTTTTGACAACAATAAATTTTGGAAACAGATGAACTTTTCCCTATGAAGAGAGACTCCTCATGCTTCCAAGGAGCAACAATTGACCCTAGTGTAGATATGCTATCAAGTGTAACAATGTTTGGTGTACAATGTGTGATCATACTCGTACCGGAGGAGACAACTCCTTGTGCTTCGATCAATGGCCACGATAGGACCACATACCTTCAAGGTCGTGTGTGCATGGAGTGGTAAAACGTAGACCTCTCAAATAGTCAAGACAAAAGCTCCTCCAATCGTTTCGTAGACAAGAAAATGGCAGGATGTCTCATCAGTCTGTCAGCATCCTCCATCGACCCCTCAAGGCTCACACTCCAGACATGCCTGAGTAAGTAAGTAAAGTACTCCGTTCCTCCAAAGGCTCGGGACAGCACACGCAAAACATGCACACATGGCAGAATGAGCTTCCACGACAATCGTTTCGTAGACAAGAAAATGGCAGGATGTCTCATCAGTCTGTCAGCATCCTCCATCGACCCCTCAAGGCTCACACTCCAGACATGCCTGAGTAAGTAAGTAAAGAACTCCATTCCTCCAAAGGCTCGGGACAGCACACGCAAAACATGCACACATGGCAGAATGAGCTTCCACGACAATGTGATGTTATTAGGCAAGAAAACAAGATCACAAGGCTGAGAAAGCCAAAGCAAAAGTGTCGATGCTGAGGGGCACACGGATTATTTAGAGACGCTTTTTAGTCGACGGGCTACCCGTGTCACTAGGGCCCCACAAGCACGAGCCCAAGGGCATATGCAATCTAGGCCATTGGGATTCTCTGATGATCTGACAAAGCAGACGGATGGTTTTTCTCTGATCACCATGCACAGAGAATGAGAAGGATT
Source organism: Polytrichum formosum (assembly GCA_964035585.1). Taxonomy (NCBI): domain Eukaryota; kingdom Viridiplantae; phylum Streptophyta; class Polytrichopsida; order Polytrichales; family Polytrichaceae; genus Polytrichum; species Polytrichum formosum. Next base: position 21,237,479 of record OZ037940.1, on the reverse strand, counting down.
CCAACTATCTTCCTTGGTGAATGGACCGTGTAGATTTTTCCGGGCAACATTTGGACTCGGTTGTGGGCAAGGCGATGTTTGACGTACATGTCGGAGGGACGGGTCCATGGGGGAGCCAGACCCCTCCCTTGTTATGGTGGCTTCATGGGTACTTAAGGGCTAGTTAACACCATGGAACATGAAGTCGGACCATGGAAGATGGTGGTTTTCATGGTTTGACTTGATAAGCCGACTTCCATGGTCCAATTTTTTGAAAAATCAATTTACAAAGTCTTTGGACCCCTCACTAGAGGTTGCACTTAGGGAGGTTATGGAGGGATTCCCGGCAACTTTCACGGATGCTATGAACGAATCTTTAGCCAAAGACATCACAAAGAAGGAGCTTTCCAATGCGGCTATCTCTATGGCAAAAGGGAAGGCTTCAAGGCATGACGGGGTACCGATAGAATTATTCCAAAAACTTTGGCCAACCATAGGACAAGACTTTCACCTAATGATCACTAGGGGCATTGAGAGCGGGACATTACATGAAGGAGTGACCAAAGGGCTTATTAGCCTTATAACAAAAGAAGGCGACACTAAGAACCTTAATTATTGGAGGCCAATTACCCTGCTTACTGTAATTTATAAGATCTTCGCCAAAACACTTCAACTTAGGTTACAACCCATGCTAAGAAACGTCATTAGCACCTTATCTTTTTCTTATAGACAAGGGGTTAGACAAGGTTGTCCACTAGCACCTTATCTTTTTCTTATAGTAGGGGAGGTACTCACGCACGTGATCAAGAAAGCAGTTACTAAAGGAAGGCTGAAAGGAGTTTCCCTCCCAGGGGGAAGAGGCAACAAATCATATCCCAGTACGTGGATGACTTGTCTTTTATGGTTAGGGTAGACAAAAGATACATGGATGAGTTAGTATGTCTGCTCAAATTCTTTAGTGAAGCATTTGGGATGGAGATTAATTGGAAAAAATCGTGTACTTATTGGTTTTATAAGTACACACACAAACTGGAGTGGATTTTAGGGTACAACTGGCAATGGGTAGAGGAAGGAGATTTGTCAAAACTTCTTGGTACCCCTTTTGGTCTCAACCTCAACGTACCCAACATAGATCAATTTCTCTACCACAAAATTTCTAAGAAACTTGATTATTGGAGCACCATGAAGCTTTCATTAGTAGGGAGACTGGTCATTTGTAACCAAGTCTTGTTATCCACCCTTTAGTTCTTTATTGCAGTTTGGGTGGCTCCAACAAGATTTTAAGGAAAATTAGGAGTGCAATCCGCAATTACCTTTGGTTAGGTAAAAAACAACTTACCCACACACGAGTTAGCTGGAGAGAGTGTTGCTTGAAGAAGTACGGTGGGCTAGGACTAGTGGATCCGGAAGCGGCCAAAACTAGTTTACTATGTAAGTGGATAGTCAAGGCAATGGAATCAGGCGAGTCTAACTTGCAACCTATGCTAAGATATAGACTGGCTCAGTTCAACCCGCAGAGAGGAAAGAGTTGCGGGGTCAGCCTTGATTGGTTCACTAGCAAACAACACATTGGGTTTGCGGATTCCAAGGTGTGGGGTCACATTAGTAAGGCGTGGAAAGTTATGATGAAAGATTTATACCAACTTCCCCCCCGCACGAGGATGGAATTACTGCACTCAAACATTTGGTGGTCGGACGGAGTGGAGCTCATTAACAATGGATTCACTTACGCCAAAGGGTTGGAACTTTACCGCAAAGGTATTCACTATGTGGACAACGTATGGGATAGTGAACAACATAATTTTCTCACCTGAAATAGGGCAAAAGAAACTTTAACCTCACAACAACAGATGTCGGGGACTGGACCATGCTTACAGATAAAATCTCTGGAAAATGGCGAAACCTACTAGAAGATAATTCGGTCACTACTTACCAAGGGGAATGGGTTGGTGTAGTAAAAAAAAATTCCCTGTTTTCTTAGTTAATTCTGAAATTCAGTGTAAAAGGAGTAAAGATGAACCAGAACCTTGATTTCAGAACAATGTGAATAGGCTATAGTCTAGGGAAAAACCAGAAGGTAGGTTGAGTAGAATTATAGCCTGATAGGAAGAAGTAAGGGCAGGAGATAAGAGGCGAGGCAGTTAGAGGAAAGGGGGCTTATTCTTTTTTTCTTTTTTCTTTTTGGTGAACACTAGAGTTTTGGCTGAGATAGATTTTTCTAGAAAACATTATTAATATACTTTTGTGCACGACATCATCTATGTGTGATTCATAGTTGATGGTCAATTGTTTGAAGTGCATTGGTTGAAGTGAATTGAACCGTCATATTAATTTGAAAGGGAATTGTTGGGATTAAAGTCTATGATGTAATTCCAGTGTATCTCGGGAGGGATTTCCTTGTTGATTGTCTGAAATATGGTATGATTATTAGCGTTGCTGTGAGAATTGATTGATTCTTGTAATAAGTTAGGGCCATAGACTGTTGTGGAAGTGGTATGTATTTTGAATTGCGGTCTGTTGCTATTTTAAGTTATATAATTAACTAGCCGACGCAATTTGATACGCATCTCTAGGATGAAATTGTATTTCTTCATGGTAATATATCAAGACAATCTATAATCTGTTAAGAATGATTGTACCAGAATTTTAGAGAGGATTGAGGGGCGGTTTACACCATAGACCATGAACTCGTCCCACGGAAGATGCCTTATTCCGCGGTACAAGTTCATGGTCTACATTTCATGGTCCGAGTTCTTAAAAATTTGATTTACAAAGCCATTGGGCCCCTCACTAGGTGTAAACCGAATGTGGACCAAGAAGAATGACCATGCACCAAAAAGTGAAGGTGCTGATTTTTTTAATACATGCCCAAAAAGGGCAATTTTGAAAAAAATTCAAGTTTGTCCATTCTCTTGGGCTTCACTTGTCTTCACTTCTTGTTAAATGTGTTGAAGATGTGGCTTGCAAATCTTCTCACAACAATTTTTACAAAAAAATGAGCGATTTAATTTGTACATGTTCAATGTAATTTACATGTGACATGTACCTTGCGTTGTCACTACACTAAATAGGATATTTAGTGTTTGATTATATTTAATGTTGTTACCACCCTACCTTGCTCAACACTAAAGTTCAATTATTTGATAATTAGTGTTAGAAGATTTCCCATTGCGGTTCTTTTGACCACCCTGATCTGCAGTCACTAAACATCTACAGATTTTTCTTTTTTGTTTTGCAACTGTAATTTTAAATTTTTTGGGGCGTGTAATATACCGTTGGAAAGGTATTTTCAAGACCTTTCCAATGGTATATTACAAGCCCCAAAATTCCAAATATTGCAGTTGGTAGAGCAGAAAAACAAATCTGCACTCAAATTCTTGAGTTCTAGATGTCCCACGTTGTTTGGTGAAACACGTGGGAGCCGGTATAAGGGGAAAAACAAGGTAGTGCTGGTATGTCTCATGGGCCATGCTATGATTAAGGCACATAGAGGGTAGATTTGTTAAAGAATTATTAAAATGGTGATTCTCTGCCATGGGCCCTTGCCTTTTCTTACCAGACCACCTCTCTTGCCTCTCTCAACGAAAAACCCGTTGGACCATGTCAGTGCATTTATTACGCTTTAAAAATTATATTTTGGGGACCTCGACCTCCGTGGTCCCTCTGCCATTTTTTCTCTAGTGTAAACCGAAGTTGTCCCGGGACGAGTTCAGCAGCCAATCAGCGCTCTTACATCGCCGTGGGACAACTTCATGGTCCATAGTGTAAACCGCCCCTGAGTAATCAGAGTGTGGATAATTTTGTAACGCACTGAGAGCGGTGTCGAGAGTGATTTCATTTTTCTATTACTGAAACAACGAGCACCGATTCTTAATGTAAATTGAAATAATGCCAATGGCCATGGCCTGTGAGAGAGAGAAAAAGGTCTAATCGCCTGGACCTGGATTTTAATAAAAGTTGTTGGAGGTTATATCAGAGTGTTAGGACTGGGAGATTTACTATTTTATGAATATGGTGATCCTTTCACTAGAATGTATAAATTTCACAGAGGGAATGAAATCTGAGGGGTAGTCAGCAAGTACGAACTGGGATATATTTGTAATGATGAAATTGTAGACCATCGACTTGTTTGGCTAAAATTCAATCAGCTCATAATCTACATCTTAAGTGTGTAATTTAGGCACGTCAACAGTTTCAATTGTGTATTGAATTATATTTGCATTGCTTGAACCTGAAGTCAATACAATCATGCTTCCTCGTACAGATAAATGTCAAATGGCGTGGTTATGATTCTAGGGCAAAGAGTCTTGAATTGCCATTGTGTTGGAATGTTGTATTGGTCAAATATCATGGCTATGGTCTTTGTTGTGTAAATGGAGAAACTATTACCACGGGGGGGTCACTCCATTGTCAAGTTGAACACCACGTGCGGCCAAAAAAAATCTATTTTTGGTAAGTTGCATCACCAAAATGGGTCAAAATTTTATCAATTTTTTTTCATGGGTAGATATACACGGTATCTATTACATAGTACAAAATGGTAACCAAATTTCATGATATGTTTTTTTTAATAAAACATACCGTTTCTAACTAGAATGATGCAGAATTGAACTAAAATAATTGCTACAAAAAATGAAGATGACTAAAAAGTTCAAAAAACTATACAAAAGATGTTATCAATGATTATGTATATGTAGAAAAAATATCATAATTTTTAAATTTATCTATTCCATGTAATATAGGGGTAGCAAACTTTGGCCGCACGTGGTGTTCAACTTTACATGGAGTGAACCCCCCGTGACTATTACCCTCTAACCCTTGGCAGAAAGTGAATTGTCAATGAGTTACTTATGCAAGACCATTGACTATGGTTGTGTCTATGCTTGTGCACCGCACTTGGTCCAATTAAAATGAACTCACTGCCAGACCATTGCCTGGGAAATTAAAGTGAGGTGAGAGACAGTCACAATTGCATGTATTGACTTGGAGAGATTTTTTAAAGTTTTTATCCCTTACCCATAAACCAATTGTCAGTCCTAAACCAAGATAAAATGAAATAACCTTGTGTTTTCTCTAATAAACCTTATCTGAGACACCTAGATGATATACAAGTCACCTTTTAAGCCTTCCCTGAGTGTTTCCCTGGGTTTGTTTGTAGCCAAAAACTAAACTACATTTGGCTTTACATTGATGGTGGGGAGGATCCCGCCTTGGTCTTGCAATGTGGGTTTGATTATGCTCCACCGTGTATGCAATTATACCACCTCTCCATGCCCCTGCCGGTGCAATACTTCACGGTAGGAACACACTTGCGATGCCTTAGGGAATGGGAAAAACCAAAGGAGGAGATGGTTTGTTTCTTTCACAAAGTGAAAATTATCCAAACTAATAGAGGCCTGAAAAAATATGGGGAAAATGAGCAAATCACTTTCTTCTATGGGAAACTGGCCACCCTCGGTTGGGACCTGGACCGGTGGCGATGGATTGGCGGAGGACGTTTCCTAGACTAAAGATGGTAGAGAGTCTATCATTAATAGGAACCTGCGTTCCACTCGTGCGGCGGAAAAATGGCAGGGCTACCTCCCGGGTAACTATAGATTCTACTAGTCGTAGGTATGGGGTCCACTCCGTTCCGGAAAAGAGGCCGCGTTCATGTGGCACAAAGTTGTTGCTGTCAATGAGTGGAGGGCATGCATCGCACCGGCTTCAATTTCCAAGCAATGTTAGGGAAGCTTTTGCCTCCCTAACACGAGCGAGTCGGTCAAGCACAAATTTTGGGACTGCATTCAAGCGAGGAGGGCGTGGAGATGGGCCATGTTTATTATGTACGAACTTTGCGGGGTTAGAACCGGTAATTATGACAACTTCAATTGGAAACAAGCATTGTTTGGGGAAAGGATTCCAAGAAAATACGGCAAAAAGATTAAAATTTGGCACCTCCTTAGGGGTATTACGCTTTGGACCATTTGGATCGAACGCAATGACAAAGTTTTCAATCATGAACAATGGCACGAATCTAAAGTCAAGCATCGGATTTGGGATGAACTCATTGTTTATGCCAAAGCGGCATGGAATCGGGTGATTAAACAAATCAAGATTAGCAACTTTCTCCGCGGCGGCCATGCTCCAAGGTTTTGACAAAACTTGGGGCGCTAGGAATGTTCTTTATAGGAGACACAATTTACATATTGAATGGAATTGGAAAAGACAACGTAGGTAAGGTAGAGGCAGCTAATTCCGTTACCCCATCCTAAACCAACACCTATACCCGCCTCCTAACCACCAACATCTACCTACCTTGAACCGTCACTCATGCTAATTCTATGGCCGGGCCCGCAAAGTGACGGTTTTGGCAACAAGCTGGCACGCCACCCCATGCAGTAGGTGCTGGGGTTGGGCATTATTATTAACGGCCTTTACACTAGGTTGAGTTGCTAATCTTGGATTCTAAAAATGAGTATGAATCCGACACTATTCATTCTATCACTAGGCTTGATTCATGATTAGACATGGGTTGGTTTAAGGCCTTGCATGGTGGGGTTTAATGAGAGCATCAAGCTCGGTTCCCGGTATAAGATGGGCCTAGTATAGATTTGGTAAAGGTTGAGAATATATAATAAATGAGCTGGTCCTCGGGTTCCTCACTCACTTTACTTGCCCGGCCTAGCTAATGGAATTAAGAAGCTAGTAGTTTTGACTTTGACAATTCATAAGATATTATACTTCCACTAAATTTTTTTTTTTTGCTTTGAGGCTATTTTGGGTCGAAATGCTAATATGATCTTCTTTTTTTTTACCGTGACATGGCCACGTGTATCCGCAATGGCTTAAAGTGTTGGTTTAAGCACCCTCTACCTTAGGTAGTCAAACCCTTTGTCGGGTGTGGTCTTGGTGGTTTGGGGTTGTCCTTGGCCGGTGGGGTGGGGGTGGTCCTTGACTCGGTGGGTCCAATGGGTTCCCATTGCATGGGGTTGGTTGTTGTTGCTCTTTATGTGGTGGTGTTTCACGTCTGAGGGTCCCCGCCTCCCCTCAGAGTGGGCGCATTTTCTTATTTTGTAATTCATTTTGGCGTTGGCCGTGTTGACCTTCTGTCCAATAATAAAAATAAATAAAATTTAAAAAAAATTCCTCCAATCGTTTCGTAGACAAGATTCATTAAAAGAAAACTAGGCTAGCTGGAGACAAGAAAATGGCAGGATGCCTCATCAGTCTGTCAGCATCCTCCATCAACCCCTCAAGGCTCACACTCCAGACATGCCTGAGTAAGTAAGTAAAGTACTACGTTCCTCGAAAGGCTCGGGACAGCACATGCAAAACATGCACCCATGGCAGAATGAGCTTCCACAACAACGTGATGTTATTAGGCAAGAAAACAAGACCACAAGGCCGAGAAAGCCAAAGCAAAAGTGTCGATGCTGAGAAGCACACGGATTATTTAGAGACGCTTTTTAGTCGACGACAGCGTCCGAAAAGTTTTTGAAGTTATTAAGGTTAATTGCCTACCTCTTTAAAAGGGCATAGGCTATTTCCCTCATGGCATAGGTTGCATCCTACAATATCAAATTTTTGTAAGTTGAAAACCTTTTGAGTTTTTAAGTTACCTGCCAATTGCCTTCAAAACTAATTTTTAGTAGGTTAAAATCCTTCATATCTTTTAATGTTGTAGGCTTTAAATTCAAAATTTGAGTACTAAGTGGTATCCTTGGCAGGAATTGAACCTGGCTAAGCCCTTCACCACGTTTGAAGGCCAAGGATTAACCAACTCTTTTTTAAAGAGTTGATTATAAGTTATGAAAGGTTGCTAAAATTCAAATGAGTTTAAGGGTGAAAGTCCTCACCATCTTCTGATTCAACCTCTACTCTTCCTGCAAGATATTTCTCAGGATTAGTAAACAAAAATCGAAACTTTCTTGAATCCTTCCACAAAGATATAGCTTCCTGCAAAATAAACTCAAAATTTTTGGTTGGTCCTTCAATCGCCACCCGCATCACACTATCCAAGTGTGTTGTTGTCATTTGATTCCTATTCTTCTGCTTGATATTATTCTGCACAGAGAAAGCTCTCTCACAAGTAGCAGTACTAACACATTGGCATCTTGCAATGTCGGCAAGCGTTAGTAGGTTAGGAAATTTCAATTTCAAAGAAGGACTCCAACTTATAGATGTCCACAAATCCTCGAAGGTACGATCACTCCATTCACAACTACCTTGCACTTTGAAAGCAAAGAATTCTTGCTTACAAGCTGCAGCATTACCAATGGAGGATATGTTGTGCCCCCAATACGCTTTTCTTCTCCATACTGTTTCAGAAGCAAATCCAACTGCACAACTCCATAAGAACTCAAGCCAACTTGCCTTTGAGGCAAATTAGTAGGGCTCAAAATCTTAAAACAATCAATAAGATCATTCTCAACAAATATATTTTCTAATGCATCACAAACTGCTTGAGCATACAACCTTTGAAAAGACAGAGCAACTTCTAAATCAGCCCCACTAGGATCCCGAATCATGGCTTGGGCTGTGGTATTTGTAAAGATCGGCGGAGAGGGAGTCAGGGCTATTATTGATATCCGCCTATGTGCCACCCAAGAGCCCCGAGTATTAGCCTAAAGATATGTACTTAGGCCAACTAATTTCCCAATTTGAAGAAGGATGAATGGCTAAAATCCTCTCTTTTAAAAAATTTGTAGGCAAAATTTCCTACATGTTTTTTATCACATAGGTTGATATCCTATGTTTTTAAATTGTCCATAGGCTCTTTGTCCTACACTTTCAAAATTTTATAGGCTAAGTCACAAATTTTGTAGGCTGCATTTGTATTAGCCTTAGGCTCTTGCCGGACCCTGGTCGACAAGCTACCCGTGTCACTAGGGCCCCACGAGCACAAGCCCAAGGGCATATGCAATCTAGGCCATTGGAGGCGTCCTTGGTGAATGGACCGTGTAGATTTTTCCGGGCAACAGTTGGACTCGGTTGTGGGCAATGCGATGTTTGATGTACATGTCGGAGGGACGGGTCCATGGGGGAGCCGGACCCCTCCCTCGTTATGGCGGCTTCATGGATACTTAAGGGCTAGTTAACACTATGGAACATGAAGTCGAACCATGGAAGATGGTCTTTTTCCATGGTTTGACTTGATAGTCCGACTTCCATGGTCCAATTTTTTGAAAAATCAATTTACAAAGCCTTTGGACCCCTCACTAGGTGTGAATTGAATGTGGACCAAGAGGAATGACTATGCACCAAAAAGTGAATGTGTTAATTTCTTTAATGTATGCCCAAAAAGGGTATTTTTGGAAGGAATTTTTTTTCAAGTTTGACCATTCTCTTGTCTACTCTTGTTTTCATCTTCTCTTCCCCCAAAAAGAATTCATTAAAAGTTTATTATAACAACATTTCTCTACCATGGACCCCCACCTTTTTCTACCATAGCACCCTTTTTGCCTCTCCCACCGCAAAACCCGTTGGACCATGCCAGTGAATAATCTAGGCCTTAAAATATGTCTATTGAGGACCTCGAACTTCATGATCGCTTTGACATTTATTCCTTAGTGTAGACCAAAGTGGTTCCAAAACGAGTTCAATAGCCAATCACAGATTTTACAGGGCCTTGGGACGACCTCCTGGTCCATGGTGTAAACAGCCCACAGCTTGGTTTAGGGGCTCAAGCACACAATAAGTTCCCATGGAAGGGAGCTGGGTCTTAAAATAAAGTGTTCGGGGAGGCTTTTGGGCAACAAAAACTTAGCATTGTGGGGATGTTCTTATTCACTTAAGATCGTAGCTGTGTTTTGGAGTCCAACCAGTTACATGTGGGCATATCTCAGGTTTTCTTTATTAAAATGAGATGTATTCTATAGATCCTTCTAAAATGATGGGTAGTTTTCCTAAAGTCTTGAACTTCAACAAGTTCATCTGCAGCTAGCAGCTGGTTCTCCTTGTTCATTGCCGTAATAATTATTACAAAAATACTACAAACATGTGATTAGCATGAGACGCTTAGCAAATCTACGTCAAGGGTGTAACAATTTTCCTCATCATTTTTCGAGCTCGCATGATTATCTTATTCATTGTCAAAAGTGAGGATTCTTGTGCCTAGTAAATGGTCGTATAGGTCCTCCCAATCATGTTGGCTATTGAGCCTAGAGTGGGTATTACAATTTGAAAACACGGTACATTTTCTTTTGAACACGTGTCATTTTGATGTCCATTCTTGAGGCCACAATAAACCACATACCACTCAAATATAGGCATCCTAATTATTCCTACATTATTGGAATTAGGCATGTCTATCTTAAGTTAAGCTAAGTTAAGTTAAGCCACCAAGCCTAATTTTGGGCTTATAAGGCGGATAGGAGGGATTTATGAGGGATTTAACAATCACTTGACAACATAATTAAAATATCAACTTAAGTAGATTTTACTTTTATGTTGCTCGAACATAAAAGTAAAACATAACACTTATACATAAAGCTATGTGAAAATATTTGAAGACATAAGAGCTTGAGCTTCAAGTTGTAGGATTTTTCAACTTCCAACAACTTTTCAAATTCTTATTGTTTTGCTAAGATCCCCAAGCTCTTGAATGTTACTCTCAATTGTGTCTTTGTCTATGAAGACATCATAATCTATGTCAATATCCTCATCATCTAAGATATTATCCTCAATGACCTCAATCATTCCTACACATCCTCACCTTGTGGAATATGTTGCACATAGTTATTATATTTTCTCATATTCCTACAAGATTTTATGTCTTCAACATAAGACCGAGGCCACCGGTGAGGGAATATTGAGTGCAAAACCATCTTTTGCCAAACACAACCTCTCATTAGTCGTTGTTCGCTGCGATGCATTAAAAAAGTGGAGATTAGAGAGTAGTCTACATGTATCAGAGCATAACAACCACCCAAGATTATTCCACAAAAATGATAAAATCTCAAACCTAGTTGTTCCTTTTCTTGAAGAGTGTGAGAGTATTGTGATGGAAAGCCCACACTAGTAGAATGCCACACCATGGAGTCAATGCTACCCAAAATACTATCAATACAATGGGGTGGCTCGTAGGATCACCCCACCATGGAATTCCCCACGTATACATTAAGGAACTTTGCTAACAATGTTTTGTGTGCTCTACAAAGAAAGGTTTAGGTCCAATAAGCAAAAAATTATCATTATAATGATGTTATTTATGTGCCTACCAATAATCTAGATGAAAGATTGAAAGACCTCATTTGCAAGCATAAGATAAATATCATTCTTATGCCTTATATTTGATTTGAATACATTACCAATTACAATATGTAACCGATTTAAGTATATTGTGGTTTCATTTATATGTATTTTAATCTTATATATTTGTATTTTTTGAATATCATATCCACTTGAAACTTAATCATGTGTATATCATTACTACCACCCATGTTTTCACAAGAATTATAGTGAACCGGTGTAACCATGGTGGCTATTTATATTATGAAAAGAAAAAAATAGATGCAACTTCAATAATACCACCAAACACACACAAACATGACAACACAACTAAGCAAGATGCACTGGCTGGGACTTCCACATAAAAATTATACATCCAACAAATATTGATAGAGATGCAGAGGTAAAATTGCTAACCTCATTTATACTCATTTCTTTTCACATTTTTGTATGACCTTACTTATGTGTTTTAATATATTGTTAATTTTAATCCTAAATATTGCATATTTTGATGTTGTGTTTGTTTTGGGATTGATTGCTCAACCATCTTCACAAAGGACACTCTGGACATGTACCCGGTTCAATAGAGGATGTGTTTTTCCTACCTCTACATCCTTTTGGCCGTTCATTATCATCAAGAGAACTTGCATAACATGAATAAAGGTAAACTTAGGAGTTGTGGCAGCTGAAAGTAGGGCACCAATTTTATAGCAACAAATCGAGCCTCATGAAAGGGTTTTGTATAAGCTTTACTTACCCCAAAGAAGGTTTCTAATTTGGCTAATTCTATGCAAAAAGGTGGGCCGATGAGGAATGATTGGGCCAATATACACAACCAACTAGATAGTTGGAAGGAGCACGAATTGTTTATTTATATTCAAGGTTACGATCCTGACAATGAAGACTAAAAAAATGTCCTTTTTGTGTTGTCATGTAGAGCACTTGGATGCGGAAGCTTGCCATCCAAATTACACCGAACTGGACCTGGGTAGTTGACAACACATTCAAGACCAACCAATATGGTCTACCACTGTATGTTGTAATGTGTCCTAACAACCGCGTTTACGGTATGCCAATTTTTCTTATGCTTTGTTCAAAAGATTACCAAAAAGGTCATGAGACAATAATGTTGAGGCTCACTTTGCAAGTGGTGTTTGAGAGAATGGGGCTTGTGAGACCCAATGCAATAGTGATTGACAAAGAGTATAACAAATATTAACGGTTTTGCAACAATTATCAAGGATGACCAATGGTGTTGGGCAAACAACGTATTAGGTGGTGAGAAATTTGTATGCAAATTAATGTTGTGTTGGTTTCATGTTAAAAAAAAAATGGATGGAACATTTTGTGTCCCATGTCACTCAACAAGGTAAAAATAAATAAACTTGATCGTGATATGTGTGGCCTTCTAGAATGTCTCACAGAAGTCCAATTCAATTCAAAATGTAATGAATTCAAAATCACAAGAGCGGCTGAGAGGTTAGTTTTGAGCAATATTGCGACTGGGTGTGCGGGATATTGCAAGTGGCATGGCATGGTGGCCATGATTCAACTGTCTATGTGAGCATGGACTTGTCAATACAACAAATCTTTTGGAGAGGTTATGGCATTTGATTAACAAATACATTGCTTGATAAAAAATGAAGCGGCGTTAGGATCAAGTCATTTGGGTGCTTAGAAGTATGATTGTTTGACATTTTTATTTTTAGATACATATATATATGTGTGTGTGTGTGTGTGCGCACACAATATTAATTTGTGGTTCATTGTTACATTTAATGTGCATAGAAGGTAGAGCATTAGATTGCTCGTAGTCAATAGAAATGTAATGGAAGAGGCATGAGAAATAATAAGATTAGAATAAGGCCACAACGCTAGTCCGAAAAGGAATAATGGTTATCCCATATTGTTTGTATGAACCAAGGAAAAGAAAAGAGCAATAAAATGCAAAGCAAGGAGAGCATGAGACCATCGCACTCCAAGCATATGCCTTTGTATATGTGTATATGCTTGTGCAATCTCATCTCTAGTCCTATTGTGAGGCCAAACCCCCCACCCTTAAGCGTCCGTAGTCCGAGTAGTGGGTTTGGGCTCACATTCCTCCGCGGTATTGGATTTGGACTTGGATGAGTCCATAGTGCAAGGTTCACCCTTCAAGTGGTCTTGGATTTAATTGGTGTCTCCATACCGTACATAAGCCTTTAAGTATTAAGAAATACTTATGTGACTTATGTCAATCTCTCCCTCGCACCTTTGGTCTTTGCTTCCTTTGTCTTGCCATCGCGAGAGTGCTCCACATTCTCCATTAATTTGTGCACGTGGTTTATTTTTAAAGAGAGGATGCAAGTGTTAAAAAACACTATTCTCTATAGTCAATCTCAAATACATTTACTTGTGAAAGCCACACATAACACTAACTAGCATAATGTAACTAACTACTTGTCTATGAGCTAATTAAGTAGGCTATCTACTAAGCTCCTTCATGAACCCATCTCTTTACTTTCTAATTACATAAACCTAGCTCCTTCATAAACCCAACTCCTTCATGAACCCAACTCCTTAGCTTCTAACTAAATAAACCCAGCTCCTTCGTAAACCCAGCTTCTTAGCTTCTAACTAAACAAACCCAGCTCCTTTATAAACCCAGCTCCTTCATAAACCCAGCTCCTTCATAAACCCAGCTCCTTCATAAACCCAGCTCCTTCATAAACCCAGCTTCTTAGCTTCTAACTAAACAAACCCAGCTCCTTCATAAACCCAGGTCCTTCATAAACCCAGCTCTTTACTTTCTAACTAAACAAACCCAGCTCCTTCATAAACCCAGCTCCTTCATGAACCCACAACTTTGTAGTTGTAATCCCCAACTACCTCACTAATTATTCAAGCCCTTAACTAATCTTCCTACCTAATTTTCCTAATTCTACTAACAACCCCTTTCTAATCACACAATTCTTCTCTAATCCTAAAATCCTAAAATCCTAGAGAGGAGAGGGGGAGAGAGAATTTCCTAACTTCACTAAGACTAACTAATCCACACAAGTATATTTTTGCACTCATCACAACATCAAGTGCTCAACTCTTAAACATGGAACTTGCAACCACGTGTATTCAAAACATGAACTTTAAGTACCACAAATTGGAATCATGAATTAACTTTAAAATCCTCCACGTCAACACTAATTCTACCAAGAGGTCAAGCCCTCTTCAAGGCTAACAAGCCTTGGCTCTCAAACTAAAAACTAAGCACACACATGTGCTCCAATATGGCTTCCCACACCCACACTTATAACTCGTGGGGTGCCTTGGAGCACAAAGGAAAGAGAGGATGAGTGAGGGAAGAATGAGGGATTATATAGTAAGCTTGAGGGGGTGAGCACCCTCAAGGCTCACGATAAGCCTTTGAGATTTCCTCCTACTTAGTAGGCGCCAATCCTATCTTCTAAGCCTTCCTCCCTCAAATGATCAACAAGGATCCTAATTCGAACATTTAACTAGCCTTGGCTTTCTACCTACCACACTTTACCAAACTTGGGATGCTTCAACCCAAACTTAGCCTCCTTCGCTTTCCGCCGCCATAACTTTCTCCCCTTACTTTTCCAAATCGTTGCTCACCACTTAATTCAAACCACGATGCTTAACTCGTGATTTGATTGGTGCTTTGAGAATTTGCTTATCCTCCACCTTGCATTCTTCCTTGGACCTTCCCCATTAAGTGGCCATGATGAGGTGGTCCACTTGTGCGCTCCATGTGATCCTCCATTCATCCCAATTCGAATGCACTTGCCTCTTGAGTCACTTTGGTTGTCTCCATCCATTTGTACTAGCCTACTCACTAACTACTCAATCCAAGTTCTCCTTACCTATCCTCATTCACTCAAATCCTTCCGAAGGTAAAAACACAATAACAACTCACATCCTAGCCTCTTACAACATGGTACTTCTAAGACTAACATTTCACTCTTTTTATATTTTTGTGAAGTAACATGCTACTTCAAAGTGCATCAACTAACGTTTCAAGGGTCTAAGACTAAATGTGGGCACCCTTTTGGGCTCACACCTATTGACTTCCAATAGGTATGGGCCCACACATGCAAGTAAAGTGCCTAGAGATTTGATTGTTTTGAGGTTGCGGAATGGCTTTTGAGGGGTTGGCACTTTAAAGCTTCGAAGTGTTGGAGGTGTCCAAGGGCTAATTTGGTTGTTGTAAGTGTTTCTTTATCTTTTGTTTTTGCTTGAATCACTATATTCGTTAATTAGAGACTTTGGAAAGTCTCAAAATAAATGCAAATGGTTTAATATCTAGTTCAATTTCTTATTGTGATGACATGAATTTGTGCCAAATTGGTTAGTGTCACCCATGCAGATCACTTTATTAAGTCACATTGAATATATTTTTGTGTTTTTTTTCTTGTTCTTTATTTGAAAAACTACGTCCTCAAATAGTCTCAAAATCATGAAAAAGTCTCCGATTACCGAATATGGTGATTTGAATGTATGTTTGATTCAAAAACATATGATTTGAATATCTTGAGTTTTGAGAGGCTTATTTGAAAGGTTTGGAGGTGTTTAGACTTCAAAAGCATTTGATTTGAGTATTTTGAGTGTTTAAGGGCTTATTTGAGAACTTTGAAGGTGTTTAGACTCTAAGAATACATGGTTTGAAAGCTTGAGTGTTGAGAAGTTTATTTGAGAGGTTTGGAGGTGTTTAGATTTCAGAAAAATGTAACTTGAGTGTTTTGAGTATTTAAGGACTTATGTGAGAGCATTGAAGGTGTTTAGATTCTACGAGCATATGATTTGAGAGGCTTGAATGTTAAAAAAAATATTTGAGAGATTTGGAACTGTGTACACTTCAAAAATATCTGACTTTATTATCTTGAGCGGTTTAAAGCTTATTTGTGAGACTTGAGTGTTGTAAGACTTGTTTGAAACCATTCAAGGTGTTTTGAGCTCAAAGAAATGTTGTTTGAGTATCTTGAGGTGTAGAAGATCTGACTTGAGGTATTTGAGAGTGTAAGGTACATTTGAAGTGAAGAAGATCTTGTTTGAATGATTTAAGAATCTTAAGACTTCTCTTGAGGTGTAGAACATCTGACTTGAGGTATTTAAGAGTGCAAGGCCCCCTCCTGCTCCACGCCTCCTCGAGCGTAATAGAGCCCAACATCCTCATTGGACATCGGTTTCGTGTGTAAACCACATTGGCCACCGGTTCTGCCTAAAATGATTTATGGAGGTTTTGGCAAGAAGCATACTCCTTGCCATCTCCACGATAGTACGATTCACACGTTTCACCACTCTGTTTTGTTGAGGCCTATACGGGGTGGACGTTTGCTCCTCAATCCCACGGTCCTTTAAAAACCATTTGAATACCTTGGAAATGAACTCTCCGCCGTTGTCCGACCAGAATGCCTTGATTTTGTGCTCCCATTGCATCTCTACAAGGGCTTTGAACTCTTTGAACCTCTCAATGAACTCTCTTTTGGACTTTAATACATACAATCTCACATTCTTTAAGAAATTGTCAATATCTTGTATTGCTTATGGATATGGTTCTTATGGGGCCACGTATGTTGGAATGCACAATCTTCAAAGGCTTGGTTACTCGCCTACCCCTTCGTTTGTAAATACAGCCCTATGTTGTATGTCTTCAATGCACACTTCGCAAAGCAATGAGAATGTGGAGAACCATGACGACTATGCATTTGTAATGCATAATTAAGTACAGTCTAAGAACTTCTACAAGTGAATCATGAATTTGGGAGCCACCAAGCACATAACTTTACGAAGGCTGCATTCAACATGTATGAGGTAATCGTTCCACACAATGTGCATTTGAATGATGATAATATTGTTAAAACCATCGGAATGGGATCCATCGTCGTAGAAGCAATCGTGAGAGGTAAAATCAATCGAATTTGTATAAAAGATATGCTCTACATATCCAAGTTGCAAGCTAAATTATCCATGTGAGCAAACTTATATAAAATGATTTGAAAATGCAAATCAACCTTAACGAATGTTTTGTGAAATCTTACGACGGTGAAGCCAAATAATTACATCACGTGAAGGCAACTTGTACGAAATAAATTTTATGAAGGTATACGAAGCAGATGCGGTCAACTTGGTAAAATCTCCAATATGAGATAGTGCGCTCAAGTTTTAGCACTACCGCCTCGGTCATTTGAACGTGAAGGGTGTTCATAGGCTCCAAAATATGATGAGTGACATGAACCTTGGCAAATTTTCATGCCCCACATCCTCGTTGCTTTGCAAAGCATGCATTGAAGGCAAACAACATAGGGTTGTGTTTCCAAACAAGGGGGTAGGCGAGTAACCACACCTTTGGAGATTTTGCATTCCGACATGTGTGGCCCCATCACGGGCGGGGGGGGGGTGTTACTCCATTGTCAAGTTGAACATCACGTGTGAGATAATTTTGCTACCCTATATTATATGCCATAGATAATTTTAAAAATTATGATTTTTTTCTACATATATATAACCATTGGTAATATCTTTTATATAATTTTTTTTAGTCATCTTCATTTTTATAGTAATTGTTTTAATTCAATTCTGCGTTATTTTAGTTAGAAACGGCATGTTTTATTAAATAAAAATAGATCATCAAATTTGGTTGCCATTTTTTATTATGTAATAGATACTGTGTATATCTACACATAAAATAAAATTTATAAAATTTTGAATCATTTTGGTGATGTTTTTAAGAAAAAATAGATTTTTTTTGTCTTGTACGTGGTGTTTCTACTTGACAATGGAGTGACCCCTCCCCGGTGGGCCTCATAGGACCATATCCATGGTGATGCAAGATATTTTGTAACCTTTATTGATAATTTTTCGAAGAAGATGTGATTGTATACATTGAAATCCCAAAGGAAATTTTTTGAGAGGTTCAAGGAGTTCAAGGCCCTTGTAGAGATACAATGGGAGCACAAAATCAAGGCGTTTTAATCAGACAATGACGGAGAGTTCATTTCCAAGGCATTCAAGCGGTTTTTGGAGGACTGTGGCATTAAGAAGTAAATGTCTACCCCATATAGGCCTCAACAAAACGGAGTGATGAAGCATGAAAATCGCACTATCGTGGAGATGGCAAAGAACATGCTTTATGTTCAAAACCTCCACAAATCATTTTAGGCATAAACAATGGTCAATGTAGTTTACACATGAAAATGATGTCCAATGAGAGCGTTGGACTCTATTACACCCAAGGAAACATGGAGCGGGAGGGGACCTTGTATTGTACACATGCGTATATTTGGATGCATTGCCTATATAATGGTGCCGGATGAAAAAATGGGTAAATTCGATACAAAGGGCACCAAATATTTGTTTTTTGGTTATTATGAAGGAACTAAATCCTACATGTTGATGTGCTGGCAAATTAAAAAGATCATAAAAAATAGAGACGTGGTACTCATGGATGATAGCACGAGCATTGGAAACGATTTGGATATACATCTAAGTGAAAGAAATGAAGGCCCTATGGTGGTCGTTGTGGACAAATTTTCCAAATTATCTTCGTATGATGACGGTGAGGAGCGCAATGAACAAGTGGAGAATCATTTGGTTGCAAATGAAGAAGCAATAAAAAAACCATTGGAAAATGATGGCTGAAGAAAGCGGTGCCCACTTAGAGAATGGTAGAAGAATCACATTCTATCCCAACATAGCGAAGAACGGGCCAATGTGGCATTTTTAGACGATCGTTTGAATTTGTGCAAAACGTTGAAATTTGAAGATGCAAGCAAATGAGAGGTTGCAATACAAGAGGAATACAACTCGCTCAAGACCAATGCTACGTAACGTAAGATGTCGACCAGATTCTTCCCCACCCTTAGTTGCGTCCTAGGGTGAATGCATGGTTGAGTGGACCACTTTTCTTGTCACAACCATTTTTCAGGATACCTCTTTGTATTGTAAGTTGAATTAAAAAAAATCTACATAATAAATCCTTTTGAAATTTTGGGCATAGCTTGTTAACTTAAGTGTCTTTACAAATAAAATTTTGTCTTTAAATTTTTTCCTATAAATAAAGAATATGAGACTTTTAAAGTATCAGTATGGACTATGGTCACCAGTAAATATTTTTATGATAGTAGCTTTTCCAATAAGTATATGATTACTATGTGTTGTAGTATAGATAGAATAGTTTGGAGCTAAAGCATTTTTTTAATAATATTTCTATTAAAATGATAGTTATGGACTTTTGAAGAGGCTGAATGTGGTTATATTTTTGGAAGTCCATAATAGGATCAAAATAGAGGTTTGCAGAGGCAAGTTTTTTTTATGAGTGTTAAGATCTATAAGCTTTAGGTGGGCTTCTATTTAGAAATACTTAATTGTCTTTAGAATTATTTATATATTTGAAGCAAATTTTGATCAGTTTTTCAAAATATTATAACTAAATATAAAATGAAGATATTACAATTTTTTCTTTTGATTTGAGTTTTATATACTTCAAAGAATTTGCGTAAAATAAATTTAAAAATAATCAATCAATTGCATATACAAAAGATGGATATGGACTTCTATGGAGGTACATGGTCCGCTATTGGTCCACTCAACCATGCATCCACCCCCTAGTCCGGTGGGGAATCCTCTTTCCGCATTTGTTAATTTATGAGTCACACATGGATTTGCATATCATTCAAGTGGGAAGTGGGTGTGCATAACACCATTCATTTATTAATGATATCTCAGCGTTCATACACACTTGGGGTACATGCATTGCTTGCAACAACAATGCCAACCAGCACGCTACTACTTCTACATGGTGACGCTCAGCACATCCAATTCACTATTGTGACCCTTCTAATTTAATTAATTTCCTAAGTGTCAGCCATAAACCTCCACCCTTTTGCGTCTTAGTCCAGGGGGGAAGTCCATGGCTCACATGTCTTTGTCGATTCTTGGTTTTCGGAACCCCACACACATGATCCCAATGGTTTAAATATAAAGCACATTCTTTTTATTAACCCCCACAGGACATTAATATTAAAAAAATATTGATGCCCCTAAGATGTTCATTACAACACAACCACAACAACATTCACTTCCCATTCCAATCTCCTACCTAATTTATATGCTAGTCAACTAATTACTCTAACTATTTGCACCCTAAACACCCCCTTTACACCTTAGAGGTACATCAAAACTTACTCTATAGTGCCCTTCATTAATCCTATGCTTTGCCTTGCCACCTTGCTGGGCCTATGCCGTGCAGCTTCACAGTCAGCCCTTCAAATCAGGTTTGAGCCTCTGATCTTCAAATCCAAACCAGGGGCCTGCCCCAGAGTGCGCTCCTCGCCTCCGAACCCAGCTACCCTGCATTCAGGCTTGAGCCTCTGATCTCGAATTCAAACCAGGGCCCTGCCCAGAGTGCGCTCCTCGCCTCCGAACCCAGCTACCCTGCATTCAGGCTTGAGCCTCTGATCTCGAATTCAAACCAGGGCCTTGCCCAGAGTGCGCTCCTCGCCTCCGAACTCAGCTTCCCGAGTCACACACATCCCAGGGTGAAGCCCCTTCCCGAGATGAACGAGGGGACTCCCCCCTCACAAATCCTAGATTTCAGCAGCTTATCCATCTGAAGAACCCGTCCCTATCCTTAAACCAACCCACACTAAGCCTAAAACGAACAATAACAAGGTACAAGGCCACAATCCTCACAAAAGCACAACCTAACTTCTAACATGGCTAACTCAAATTCAACTTAACCATTAACTAATGCCCCCACTAATCTCTCAAGCCTTAATTTCAACACCGCATCCATTACAATCTTCAACCTTAACTCTAACCCCAACACATAGGCTTCATTCTTTTTATGTTCTTTTGCGTAGTTGAATAAATGTCAATGTCAAGGTTTAATGAACTTTTGAGATTAAACACACATGTGGGAACCATATTGGGCTCACACTAAGCCCCTCCTGCCCTTGATGCTCACCCAGCTCTGCAACCACCACTGCCAGCCATGCCTTCACCTTTTACTTGAATTCCCCCTAGTCTGACCCCCTGTAGACTTTTTCTTTTTTCCTTGTCCTTTGTTGACCCAGACACCCCCTCCTGGCAACATCGAAGCACAGTCGTGAAATGACTGACTTCTTGAGACCGTGGTGAGAATTGACAGTCCTCGCAAAACCATCGAAGTAGCTGTAGGAGTGTGATGAGAATCACAAGAACGCACTGTTGATTAGGCCACCCAATACAGATCTGAATGAACCTCGATTCAGCAGAGATTTCTCCTAACCCATCAACTGTCTTGTCTGTTTGTTTGAAAATTAGTACAGCGACTCAATCTTGAAGTCAATCAAGTTTTTTTCATTTGTGAACCTTCAAGTTCAGAAGAAGAAAAAGAAACAGGATTCAAGCGCAGCGGTGTCATGCGAGAAATGGTTTAATATGTAAATATAGTGTAGAATGGTTTGAGAGTAGGGTTTAAAGAAAACAAAAATAAAACAAAATAATAATAATAATAAGAGTATAGACAAAAGGGAAGGGGGAGATCAGAGGAATGAAGGGGGAAGAGAAAGATCCGTGGTTATAACCACGTAACTTGGAGTCTCTGCGTCTTCTCACATGCTCAGGGGGTAGGTGACGCCAACTGGTAGTTACCTGTCTAGTTTTCACCAGCAGTACCAAGCCACGTGGCCGTTTGCCCGCTCATACGAGTTCAAAGGGTTTCGAACCCGGACCAGTGCTATGGCGCTTGAAGCACTTTACCAGTTGGGCTTCCGCGGCTTGGCGTTTATTAGAGCATGCTAAAGGGATTTATATCCCATCCATTGTTTATACATTGTTTTTTTAATTTTGTTTGAGTGGATTTTGATTGGAAGAAAGAATCACACTTTTAAGGAAGCTTCAAGATGACGTTTTTTTGCTAGAAAGTATTTATGTTATTAGAGGAAGGACCATTTCAGAGCTTCACCAATTTGATATAGTTATTTTGATTTTATTTGAACATGTCGAATTGGAGAGTTCTTTCCGAGAGTCAAGATGAAGAACTTCATCCAGAGCTTGAGCTGGATTTTTCTCTATCT
The DNA here is from genome assembly GCA_964035585.1 of Polytrichum formosum. Taxonomy (NCBI): domain Eukaryota; kingdom Viridiplantae; phylum Streptophyta; class Polytrichopsida; order Polytrichales; family Polytrichaceae; genus Polytrichum; species Polytrichum formosum. The sequence continues at coordinate 21,215,235 of OZ037940.1, read as the reverse complement.
CAACTGCCGATTCATACTCTTTTGCCATCTAGTATTGCACCATTGCACGAGCATCCACAAGAAGAAGTGGGGCCTTCTCGGCCGTCAAAGCAACCTCGTGTGGAGCAGCGGTGGCACGGAAACCTTCAACAAGATGCTCGTGCATTGGTGATTTTGTTGCAGGTTGGATGTGTTGAACCTGGCACTCGAGATGTGATGTTTGGAGGAATTTTTGAAGGCTTAAATAATGATCAATACTCTTGCTGTCTTAGGCCTATCAAAGGAAGTCGAGGCCATCAACATTGGCTTGAAGGTCCAATTAATTCATTGTCTAAGGCTGATCGTGCGGACTACATTGCAGTTATTCTTCGACGCATTCTCAAGTTCTTGTAGTTGGAGTAGAATTCATTTTGGAATTATTTTCAACCTCTTTTTAGACATTTCTTTGATGTTATGAGTTTAGTTTTAATGTTTTCAAACTTCATCTTGTGTGTTTGAAGTTTGGTAAATAAAAGGTAGACATAGTTTATCATTTAGGTTGACTTTTGATGCCTTATGACTAAGATAAGGGAATGACAAGGATTGAATGGTAGATAAGGATTAAAGGATAGATAAGGATGAAGTAAGCCTATAGGGGTTAGCCAATGACTAGTTGGAGCCCATGTGACATAGGTTTGGGCTAGTGTTGACTTTGATGAGGAGGCTAAGGGGTCGGCCCCTCTCTCCTCAAGGAGGTGTGAAGTGTAGTTTTTGTAGGGTGTGTGTGTGTGTGGAGAGGGAGATCTCAGTGTGTACTTGAAATTTTTCTATGAAAATTTGAAAGTTGATACATCTTGTTGGTGTGGTTCCGAAATGCTTTAGCACGCTTCATTCGGACTTTGTATGTGATTTCTATGAGTGTTAGAGTGAAACTATGTTTGTTGTAAAGAAATTTAGAAGACCATGACTTCAAAAGCTTGTAGAAATTTATGTATAGTGTTTTTGTTTATGAAATTTGAGCGAGTGATGTGTTATTGTATCAGCTCTTTATGGAGCTTTAAAATTCTTGATTTAGAATTTTGAAGAGAGAGTTATGGCTTTCAAGGCAAGAGGGTGTTAAGCTGCCAACTAGATTCAACAATGAAAGTGTGTACCAACTTCAACAGAGCATAGAAAACGTTTGGTAAAAATTCTGAACATGAATTTTGGAGAGAATATGTGTGATGTTGTTAGCTTTCCAGAAAGCTATCACTTGGCATTAGCAAAGCTTATATGAAACCAGAACGTCCTATGAAGTAAAGGGAGGTGCAGCTAACAATGAATTTGGGAGTATGACCTTTGACAAGCTATGAAACTTGGACAATATTTTACTAACCTTTAATATCTATTTTATTTTGTTAAGCACTTTGATAGCTTTCCAAAATGCTAAAGCACTCTTGATTTGGAGTACTTATGTTATTTTGGTGGTTCTTCAAAGTTTGGCTACAATTTTAGAGAGAGATCCGGGATTTTGAAGATATGTGTAAAACTTATATGGGTTTGTATATATGATGTATTCAAAGATGAATACTTCTTACATTATCTTAGTCTCCCATGTCTTATGCCAAAACTAATTGCAGCCATAAATCCAATATTTTCCCAAAGCAAAGACTTCTCTACCCGACAGCGGTCTGTCTGTTCCTAGAAGACCGACGTAAACAATACTGAAGCCACACTTTTGGCTTAGCTGATGGGACTCAATGGAGGTCTAACCACCCCCAACTGCAATGCAATGCAGGTGGACCTCTGCTCCGCTACCCGAGAATCAATGCATGCGGCAACGATGTCACCTACTTTCACCCTGCACCACACGAACGCCGATATTTTCGCTTGGCATATTTGCGGAGCCGTTTTTTTCCAAAGCTCCCTCCTTCAAACTCTCGCCATTCTCCTCATCTCATACCCCATGCCTCTTGATGAGGTTGATGGATTGAAAAATGGACAGGGCCAATTCTTCCATCAAATCTCCAAAATCCTGTCTGTCTGAGGAATGTCTGTTCCGCTAGCCACCAAACAAACGCGACTGTAACCTGTAACGATGCTCTGATATCTGTGTAAGCTGTGCGCGAGCCTCAATGTGTCTGTGTGCGAGTATCAATATGTCTGTGTGCACATGAGTGGATTGTCGGAGGAGAGTGTGCTACCTGGCATAGGAGTCGATACTGGCATCGACACCTTTCAACGCACTAACCCTCCATCCTAGCAATCACGATCATGAGATTCCACGACTCGGCGTTAGCCTCTGAGCTCGAGATCCTTCCGATCAACTACCCTGGATCCTTGGGCTTGTCCCTAGCGCTTGGATCACACGTTTCTTCGTTTTGCTCTGCGGTAGTCCACTCCCTAGTTTGATGTCCCTTCCTCGCCAAATCATCAACCGGACACCTCATAAAGTAGTCGGTTGTCAGCACCTTCCAGCACGCTCTGCGAGTCATGTCTTAGAACAACCCATTCAAAAAGCGCCTCCAGCTTGAGAGTGAAGACATCACTTGAAGTCCTCAATATAATCTGCCTGAAGGGTTGAATTTTGAGAGCCCTACAACGTAAAAATCGAATGAAGCATTCCCCATTGATCACTGCCTGCGGTGACGCAACCAGCCTCGAATCCTCCGACCTCGAAACGAAGTCACCGCTCCTACTTCACCTCCAACAAGGCTCCTTCACGACCTGCATGGCAATCCTCCTCAGCGCACCTGCAAGACTGCTGGTCTTGATTTTTCCGCACGCTTGATTCGGAAGTTGATCTCCCCCTCTCCCATGATCCCATCGCACTGAGGCCGGGCTTCCTCATCCTTCCCAGAGCCTCTGTCCTCTTGTGAGCCCAATTCTGTGTTCACACTTCTTGTTAACCCCAAAATCACATTAGGAACTTTGAATGTCATGTGGATAAGTTAGTTTAAAAGGTAGGAGAGATGTTAGTGGCATCAAATTGCTTTTGTTGCTATTTGAGTTAGGCGTTTATTTTACGAAAAGAAAAGAAATCAACAAAACATTTAAATTGTTTTAATGAGAGGGGGTGGCTTGAGCTTGGACCAAGCTATTACGTGGGATGTGGGGGTGTTTGCTTTAGGCTTAAGGGGTGGCTCATTAAGGGTGGTGGCCCGGTGACCGCGGAGGGCTAAGGCCCTGGATCCTCGGATCTGGGCTCCCAGGTTCGGCTGGGGGTTGCTGTTCGGCGAGGGAAGAGCCCTGGGACACTCTCTCCTCACCTCACGAATGGGCAGCACGAAGAATGGGCTTAGGGGCGAAGCCCTGGCAGAAGGTTGAGTTCTTTTTTTTCCCTTCGCATTTGCAACCACGGTTTCAGAAGTAGGAGAATTTTGGCTCAGGCATGATAAGATCAGGTGCAAGCTGGCATGAGGACGAGGAATGAAAATGGAGGTCCCTGGCCTCACAAATCTGTGAGCCACACTTGCAGAAGTGGGAAATTGCATTCTGTAGAATGGACTGGAGAGTGAAGAACTAAAATGTGGCAATGGGCAGACTGGCTGGTACAAAGTAGCGGCATCGACAATCCGAAATCAGTATGAAAATTGATTGTAAAGGTCAAAAGGACTTGAGGGAGATTGAAGTCGCGGCTGGAGCACTTCCGCAGCATTGCGTAGTGGGAAGAAGCTGGGAGTGGAAGGAATAGGCATGTGATTTCTACAGATGAGGGAGGAGGATTAAACTGCTGCAGCTGCGCCCAACTCCTCTGTGGATATCTGAAATACTCAGTTCAAATGCCGCTACCACTCAACGCAGAGTCAACCCAACAATGCAGCTGGACGGAGGGGTGCCACAATTGAGCAAGGTTGGGTCTGCAGCTGCAGGCTGGGAGGAGGCCGAGCTGGCACAGAGGGAAGCCTAGCTGGCACAGAGGAGGCTGAGCTAGCAGCTTGAAGGAAAGCTTGATCAACTGACTAACTGGGTGCCAGCAAGGGGAGAGGAAGGTAGAGGCTGGAGAAAGGCCTCGGAAGCAACCTCGGCAGCAGACCTGCAGAGGGAATGAGGGGTAGTTGGTTGGAACAGAATCAGTAGGACAGAGGATGGTTTCATGAGTAGGCTAGGATATCCTTGGGAATGGATGAGTTGGTGACCACAACTGCTTTAAGGGTGTGTGATTGAATTAATTAGTGATTAGTGGCGAGAAGAATGCCCAGCTGACTGTTTAACTCGGCGTGGCCTCTCAATCAGTCCTAGGGTAGCTCAATTGTGATAGGGTTAGGGGTTAAGCGTGGAGTGTGTGGACTGAGTAGTGAAAGTGTGGAGAACACCAGTGAGGGAGTAAAACATTTCTGACTGCTTGTAATCTTAGCCCCTTTTGTTCCTTCTTTAAGTAAAATTGTGTGTGTGGTTTTCATACTGTGGAGCAAGGGATGGGGAGTTCCAATGGCTAAGCAAGGTCTGTCAATCACATGTGAGCCATAGGCCTTCACCTAGACTACGACGCATAAGGGTGGGGGTTTATGGCTGACACCTCTCCTCCTTCCTCACAACCCCCCGTCTCCGAACCCCCTGTGAGAGAGAGAGCCAGAGAGAGATTGAGAGAGAGAGAGACCCCAGCTCTCGGCCCTCCTCCACCACTGAACTCCGAGATTATCCACTTAAGCCCCTCCCCTCCTAAAATAAACAATTTCCTTGGCTTCTAGCCTTTTAGACTTGAGCACAACTACCCCTTCTAACCAAAAACTAACTCACTTATCTTTATTTTATTTGGTTTTCTCCTTTAATAATTCCTAGACTTGGAACACTTAATTCAACTCAATCTAAACTTTGAAACTTCTACCTTTTTTGTCGTTCTCCCTAATTCAATCAAATGCAAATTCTAAATTTTTGGGCATTCCTAAAGCTAAATTCACTTTGTGGGCACATAATTGGACTCACATAACTGGCGACCATCAGGGGATGGATCTAGAGTCTCTTGCTTTGCAGGCAAGATGTCACACTCAAGCCCTATACTCCTTGCACCAACTGCCAGATGTGTGAGTTGGGAAGCTCTCCCCATTCAATGTCTCCAATTGCAAAGAGTTGTTTGGAAATGCCTCCCGAATGAGGTATGGGCCCAACCACACTGCATCAAACTTACCCGGAAACTCAAGTTTCCGAGCATCTTGGAGCAACACCATCATACATGGCCTTAGAGTCCTTTTCTTGTGCCGTTTGTCGAAGATGATCTTCCGTCGTCGTTGAATGGCTTCGATGTGCTGAGCTCCCATTCGTCTCTTCTCATCAAGCTCTTCAAGAGTTGTCAACCTATTTCTCAATGACTGGCTATCCGTGAGTCGAGAATCAACTGCAACGCGCAATGACGCAACCTCGAACTCAATGGGGAGAGTGGCCTCCAATCCGTACACCAATGAAAATGGGGTTGCTTAAGTTGTCACCTTGAAAGTTGTTCTATAAGCCCACAATGCCGCTGTTAACTTGACATTCCAATCTCTTTTGGAATCATGAATTGTCTTGCGAAGGATACTCACCAATGTCCCGTTAACACGCTCTGTCTGACCTTTAGTCTGCGGATGATAAGGAGTAGTTTTCCTATGATCTATCTGAAACTTATCCGTCATCTCTTGAATTAAAGAATTCAGGAAATGAGTTCCCCTATCACTAACCAGAATCTTGGGGCACCCAAACCTTGAGATGATGTTCTCATACATGAATGTGGCTGCATGGGCAGTCGTGTCCGTCTTGACAGCTTTGGCCTCCGCCCACTTGGTCAAGTACTCGGTGGCAACCACAATGTAGGCCATGCCTTTTGAGGAATGGGGGTGAACCTCGCCAACATAATCGATTTCCCATTTCTCAAAAGGAACTAAAGATAATGACACATGGAGTGACATCTCCATACGAAGGTCATTCCTCGCATACCTCTGACAAACGTCATATCACTTAACATAACTGTGAGCATCCTTAAATAGGGTAGGCCAAAAGTAACCAGCTCTCAATATCTTTTGACCTGTAAGTTGTCCGGAGAAATGTCCTCCACATGCACTGTCGTGGCATGCGGCTAGGATGGCGGGCACTTTGACCTCTGATACACACCTTTTCAACAATCCATCGGCCCCCCTCCTAAACAACCTATGGCCTATCACTGCAAAGTGTCTGCTATTGACTCTAACCTTCCTCCTATCCTCTCTTGTCCACTCTCCTGACAATTGCTGAGTGGTCAAAAACTCGACGATGCCTGCATACCACTCGGGTTGGACAGTAACCACAAAGAGGTTGTCATCTATTAACCTATCATCCACTGGACTAGCACCCATCTCCTCCGACAATCTAGATAAGTGGTCAGCTTGTAGATGCATGCGACCGGGCTTGTACTCGACCGTGTAATCGAACTCCTCTAACAACAAGACCCACCTCGACAACCTTCCACTCAACTCTGCCTTGTTGACTAAATACTTGATGGCCATGTGGTCGACAAAAAACACAACCGGATTGCATATGAGGTAATGCCGGAATTTCTTGACTGAAAACACCATAGCTAGACATTCTCTTTCTGTGGTGGAGTAAATCCTCTCCGCCGGTGTCAATTGCCTGCTCGCGTAAGAAATGGGTTGATCTTTACCCTTCTTCCTTGTAGACTGACACAATGCACTGCCAACTGCTACATTGCTAGCATTACAAAACACATGGAAAGGCTTATCCCAATCGGGTGGCCTCAACACCGGATAGGTGCTCAACTTAGACCTCAACTCCTCAAATGCCCTTTGGCAAGTCTCTGTCCATTCAAACCTGCAATTCTTCCTAAGCAACTGAGTGATAGGAACCGCTATCTTAGCAAAATCCGGGATCAAGTCCCAGTACCATCCTACATGCCCTAGCAACTTAGCTATCCCTCTAGCGTTGGTTGAAGTGGCCAACCCATCTATCACTGCAATCTTATCAGGATCCGGCTCCCTTCCCTTCTCACTGACCACATACCCAAGTAAAACTCCCCTCTGAACACCCAAGAAGGTCTTGTCCGGATTCAAGGCCAACTGTATTTTCCTACACCTAATCAAAGTCTCTCTCACACATCGTAAATGTTCACTAGCGCTAGACTGAGTATTAAAATCATCCACGAAGATGGTCATGGATTTGAACAACAAGTCGGTGAAGATGTACATGACCAACCTCTGGAATGTAGCAGGAGCATTACACAAACCAAATGGCATGACCACCCACACAAAGGTGCCCCAGGGAGTGGTGAATGCCGTCTTGTGAATATCTTGTAGCGCTATGGAAATCTGGTTGTGTCCCGCATAGCCATCCATGAATGTGTATCTAGCATGTCCACCCACCTCCTCTAAAAATAGTGTGATGAATGGTAATGGGAAGTGGTCATTCAACTTCCTATAGTCTACACACACCCTCAACTTCCCATTCTTCTTCTTCTTCACCAACACCATAGGAGAAACCTAATCTGTAATTTCTACTGGCTTTATAAATCTAGCCTTCAAAAACTTCTCTAACTCTGCCCTTACCAACAACTGTAGCTGTGGGTTCATTCTTCTCTCTTTCTGTCTAATCGGTTTAGCACCTGGAATCAAAGGAATCCGGTGCTCAACCATCTCGCAAGGTATTCCTCTAAGCTCATCATATGACCACGCAAATGTATCACTGAACTCATCCACCAACTCGCTATACTCCGTGATCTCTCGCTCTTCCAACTTAGACCCCATCTTCATCTGCCTAACCTTCCCATCCTTAATTTGCACATCCACATACTTCCAATCCGCCTCCGTGACATGAGATTGTTCCTCTGTGTTTCTATACCAATCCGGAGGGACCTTAGGATAATCCTTAACACCTTGACCCACAACAATTCTTGTCGATGTGATCTTGAAGTGCAAAGGTTCCTCCAACTTTGCAGCTTTAAGCATGGCCTCCTTATCCTGAGTCCCATCCACATGCACCAAATTGATGCCACATTCATCTAGCCCTTCTACCCACGGAGTCAATCCTCCATGTAACCACTCCTCCTCCGTGAGCACCTCACATGGCTCTAACAATGAACATTCCTCCTCCCTTGCACTATCCATATTCTCTCTCAACAATTCATAGTGAGAGGTTACCATGACGTCATAAACCGACTCTGGATAATCTTTCAACCATTGTGCATACTCTCCATTATCACTCCAATGATAGAAACTAGGACCTAGACTACCTGACCCTGAATCTATTGTAGCCCTTTGACTACCTGAATGCACAACTCCCACTAGTGTTTCGCCATTTTTCTCCTCCCCCTTGTCTTTTTCTTCCTCATCTGAAGATGAAGTAATTTCTTCCCTCACCCAACCTCCTAATGACCCTATAGAGACCTTGACTCTATTGTCCTTAGGACCATAAGTAATGGAGGGCTTAACTCCTCCCCAGTCTACTATGGCGTTAGCCATCCTCAACCACGGCCTACCCAACAGAATGGAGAAAGTATCCTTGTTCGAATGCATCTTGATAACATGAAAGGTCACGATGTACTCCTCCCCTCCAGTGCTAATCCGACAATCCTTGATCATCCCAAGAGGCATGGCAGGGCTCTGGTTGGCCATGTTGATAACAAATGGTGATGGACCTGTCAAATTTAAGCCTAGCCTCTTCATGGTGTGCTCGGGCAAGATGTTTAGTCCACTTCCACCATCAACGAGCACATTGGGCACCACCTTGTCCACCACAACAACCTCTATTTCCACCGCCTTGACATTCCGACCTCCTCCTTGCAACTGAACTCTAGCAGCTACTCTAGTCTTCACCTTCCTAGTCCTCCTGGTCACTGGCATTCCTTCCTTAAGGGTCTTACGAGCCATGGGTGATATTTCCAACAATTGGCCGAATGTGATATCGGCCTTGAGTGAACTAAGGTTAGCCCACAAATCATAGCCTTCCGGCTTCTCTACCCTTGCCCTTCTCACTCCCTCAAATTCATCCAAAGGAATGCCAGGTCCTTCCCACTCTCCCATTTCACTACCCTCTAAATCATGAATGATATTTGGCCCCTCTCCATCCTGAAGAATTTCGTTCTCCCTCTCTAATGCCTTAGTGGCTCTCCTAGCTGTCCTAGCTACCCTCTCTAAATCTGAAAGATTGGGAGCCTCATCTGAGGAGTATTCCTCTTGCCCTTCCACTGCTCTTTCGGCTTGGAGATTACTTCGCATGGCTCTCGTAGTGACCGCTAGTGCTGGAGCTTCGTGTATAGCTCCCTCTTCCACACCTCTCAACTCATAGGTGATCACATTAGTGTTCGGAGGCCATTGGTTCTGTTCATCTTCAGATGGCACTTGGAGAGGAAAAGATTCATCCGAATGGGCGTCAGTGGTACCATCCATAAACCTGACATCCTGAGAGTTCGACTGACCCGGGTCATTAGGTGGAATCTGCCCCCTATTGTCGTGCTGATGTGGACCCACTGGCCTATTCTGAATGGGAATGTAGCCGCTTGTAGTCTGCAACCCCGCCGGCGGATGGAACGTCTGCCTAGCGTTTCCGTGGTCATAATAAAGATTCGGCGGCCTAAGCTCATTAGAAGGTCCACCCTGTGGCCTAGCACCTCTCATATTGTTTCTCGCCTGTTGGTATGGGTTGGCCACCGGTTGAGGCATCCTAATGACCTTGTCAGGTTGACGACACTCGTCCGAAGGATGATTTCCTCCACAATTACTACACCCATAGCTCTGACCTTCCGACCAACATTGATCCTGTGCGTGCCACCTTCCACAAAAAGGATGGAACTCCTTTCTCTCCACATTCTGACCGACTTGTCCTCTAGGAGGAGGTCCCCTATAATTACCCTGACCATACTGATTCTGCCCTTGACCTCTTTGGTTTTGTGGAGGCGGGCCACCGTTCATTCTTTGATCACGGTTCTGCCCAATTCTACAAAACTGCCTAGTGTATCCAGGTTGGCCGCACTGGACACACCACAGTCCTGAAGCATGTCTACCCGACTCGACTGGAGGAGGAAGACCAGGATGTTGGCTCTTAATCATCAATGACATCTGATCTGTAAGGCTCTGCATTTGCTTAATCATAGCCTCCTGAAATCCTAACTGACTAGTACCCAGTCTTCTCTCTACCTCTTCGAGGTGAGGATCCACTCTAGAAGCTGGCAATGCTAAGAGTGGTGCGGGTTCTCTCATTGCTAGGGGCCTTGGGCCTGCGTCAATGAGAGCATACGGAACCTGACTTCCCTGCCTACCTGGCTCTCCCTCCACTACTCTCGGACAAATGGAGATGAATTGAGGAATTAATTCATCCTCCTTTCTCCACAATCTCTCATAATCTCTATTTATGTGCTTCATCCTCTAGCCGCCGCCTTAGCATCCGCTAATGTCTGAGGATTCCTCTCCAATACACCTCTAATGATACCCGCCTTAAAAAATCCTTGAATGAAGAATTGTTTTAGTGTGTCATCGTTGAGCATTGTACCCACAAAGCGTATACACACCAAATCAAACCTCCTAATATACGCCAAAATTTCCTCTTCTCTCCCTTGCTTCAACAATGCTAACGCCCACAAAGCAGTGCTCTGACCAACCTCAGGCCTAAACTCATTCAAAAACTCCCTCTGCATCTGCTCCCATCCTCTAAAATGACCCTCTGCATGATCTCTATACCACTCATAGGCTTCGCCCTCTAGAGTGGTAGGAAACCACACCAACCAATATCCTGGATTGGTGACAAGGGAACTAACCAACCTCTCAATGTATCTCTCCATGTGCCTAGAGGGATCCTCATCTTTGGTTCCATAAAACTTAGGGAGGTGGGATGGCATATCCACTGCCACTAAGTTCTGTGGAACCAAAATTGGTAGACCTCTCGGCCTAACCAATGGATCAATGGGTGGCATGGGAGGTGGACCTCCTCCCTCTCCCTCCTGAGCCATAGTGACTGGTGTCTCCACTCCTATTCCCCTATCAGTTTCTATAGGAATTTCTTCCCTAACTGTATCAGTCTCCGTCGATGTCTCGCCACTTAACTTGGAGGGAGTTGCCTCCTTCTCAAGTCGAGTATCCTCCTCTAATGTTCCTACTAATGGACTAACAATAGGTTCCACATTCAAACAACTCTCTATTCTAACTTCTACCTCTTCCACAACTTCGCTAATCCTTGTCAACCTCTTCCTACGTGTAACTTTATCCAATCCTAACTCCAATTCTGGCTTGTGAGCTCGAGTCTTACCTCGCATTCCCTGAAAAATCGATCAACCATCACTTGACCAAACATACCCCTTGCTACCTTCACTCTTTTAATGTTTTCACTTTTCTGGATGTGTATTTGAAATTGAGGAGATGAAGAAAGAGAACCTGCAGGCCAACTTAGGTGAAAAATTCCAAACAGGGGATAGGCATGCTCATGTCAAGTCTCAGTAAAGCCGGAGAATCACCTCCGAACTTTTTCCTCGAATTGACACTCACCACAATACCGAGAGTGAGGGGCTGACCTTTACCATGCACCACATTGAAGACTGAGGCATCACCCTCTCGTCTCCAACATGATGAGATGACTAGGGAATTACCCTCTACAACGGATAACAACAAAAATAATTACTAAAATCCTTCCTTAATTGATTAATGAATTCACTTTGAAGAATGACATACCTCAAGCAATTCGTTCTCCCCCTGCAAGTTAGCACTCACACTCAACCGTGACTCAAATTGATTTCAACCCTAATAATCCTCAACTAACAATCTCTAACTCTAGCAACATTGAATTCACCACACCCTAACTTGGAAACTCAGCCCAAGGTGAGTGTCAAAGTTGACTCTTCCTAAAATTAATTATCCCTCTAAGATTTCGTGAACTAATGATCGCACTATTAATGTTATGTCCTTATGCCATCCCAAGAAGGTTTAGGACATCACCTCAAGCCGCGCTCTTTCCTCAAAATAAAATGCATAAGTGACAATGCAATTCATTCCAAGGAAAAGAAATGGAATTCCACTAACCTAACCAATGACAAAAATCAAAACCAAAATGAGATACTTACCGCGCACCAAGTGTTTCTTCCTCTCCCTCAAGTTCGTGCCTCCAAGTCTTAATCTCCTAATCCCACTTCGCTCCCGGCAAACGCACCATTTATGTCGACCAGATTCCTCCCCACCCTTAGTTGCGTCCTAGTCCGGTGGAGAATCCTCTTTCCGCATTTGCTAATTTATGAGTCACACATGGATTTGCATATCATTCAAGTGGGAAGTGGGTGTGCATAACACCATTCATTTATTAATGATATCTCAGCGTTCATACATACTTGGGGTACATGCATTGCTTGCAACAACAATGCCAACTAGCACGCTACTACTTCTACATGGTGACGCTTAGCACATCCAATTCACTATTGTGACCTTCCTAATTTAATTAATTTCCTAAGCCCCTCTTGCCCTTGATGCTCACCCAGCTCTGCAACCACTGCTGCCAACCATGCCCTCACCTTTCACCTGAACTCCCCCCAGTCTGACCCCCTGTAGCCTTTTTATTTCTTCCTTGTCTTTTGTTGACCCAGACACCCCCTCCTGGCAACACCGAAGCACAGTCGTGAAAGGACTGACTTCTCGAGACCGTGGTGAGAATTGACAGTCCTCGCAAAACCATCGAAGTAGCTGTAGGAGTGTGATGAGAATCACAAGAATGCACTGTTGATTAGACCACCTTCCAATACAGATATGAATGAACCTCGATTCAGCAGAGATTTCTCCTAACCCATCAACTGTCTTGTCTGTCTGTTTGAAAATTAGTACAGCGACTCAATCTTGAAGTCAATCAAGTTTTTTTCATTTGTGAACCTTCAAGTTCAGAAGAAGAAAAAGAAACATGATTCAAACTACTGCGCAGTGGCATGTTTGTTCCTAGAAGACCGACGTAGACAATATTGAAGCCACACTTTCGGCTTAGCTGATGGGACTCAATGGAGGTCTAACCACCCCCAACTGCAATGCAATGCATGTGGACCTCTGCTCCGCTACCCGAGAATCAATGCATGCGGCAACGATGTCACCCACTTTCACCCTGCACCACACGAACGCCGATATTTTCGCTTGGCATATTTGCAGAGCCGTTTTTTTCCAAAGCTCCCTCCTTCAAACTCTCGCCATTCTCCTCATCTCATACCCCATGCCTCTTGATGAGGTTGATGGATTGAAAAATGGACAGGGCCACTTCTTCCATCAAATCTCCAAAACCTTGTCTGTCTGAGGAATGTCTGTTCCGCTAGCCACCAAACAAGCGCGACTGTAACCTATAACGATGCTCTGATATCTGTGTAAGCTGTGCGCGAGCCTCAATGTGTCTGTGTGCAAGTATCAATATGTCTGTGTGCACATGAATGGATTGTCGGAGGAGAGTGTGTTACCTGGCATAGGAGTCGATACTGGCATCGACACCTTTCAACGCACTAACCCTCCATCCTAGCAATCACGATCATGAGATTCCACGACTCGGCGTTAGCCTCTGAGCTCGAGATCCTTCCGATCAACTACCCTGGATCCTTGGGCTTGTCCCTAGCGCTTGGATCACACGTTTCTTCGTTTTGCTCTGCGGTAGTCCACTCCCTTAGTTTGATGTCCCTTCCTCGCCGAATCATCAACCGGACACCTCGTAAAGTAGTCGGTTGTCAGCACCTTCCAGCACGCTCTGCGAGTCATGTCTTAGAACAACCCATTCAAAAAGCGCCTCCAGCTTGAGAGTGAAGACATCACTTGAAGTCCTCAATATAATCTGCCTGAAGGGTTGAATTTTGAGAGCCCTACAACGTAAAAATCGAATGAGGCATTCCCCATTGATCACTGCATGCGGTGACGCAACCAACCTCGAATCCTCCGACCTCGAAACGAAGTCACCGCTCCTACTTCACCTCCAACAAGGCTCCTTCACGACCTGCATGGCAATCCTCCTCAGCGCACCTACAAGACTATTGGTCTTGATTTTTCCGCACACTTGATTTGGAAGTTGATCTCCCCCTCTCCCATCGCACTGAGGCCGGGCTTCCTCATCCTTCCCAAAGCCTCTGTCCTCTCCTCCTTCCTCACCGCCCCCCGTCTCCGAACCCCCTGTGTGAGAGAGAGCCAGAGAGAGAGAGAGAGAGATAGAGACCCCAGCTCTCGGCCCTCCTCCACCACTGAACTCCGAGATTATCCACTTAAGCCCCTCCCTTCCTAAAACAAACAATTTCCTTGGCTTCTAGCCTTTTAGACTTGAGCACAACTACCCCTTCTAACCAAAAACTAACTCACTTATCTTTATTTTATTTGGTTTTCTCCTTTAATAATTCCTAGACTTGGAACACTTAATTCAACTCAATCTAAACTTTGAAACTTCTACATTTTTTGTCGTTCTCCCTAATTCAATCAAATGCAAATTCTAAATTTTTGGGCATTCCTAAAGCTAAATTCACTTTGTGGGCACATAATTGGGCTCACATAAGAATTGACCAATCTTCCAAATGATCGTAAGAGTGTAGGATACAAATGGATGTTCCACACCAAGAGGGATGGATCGAATGAAATCGTTAGGCATAAGGTGCAGTTAGTAGCAAAGGGATATTCTCAAATGGCCGGAGTGGATTTCAACAAGATTTTTGTTCTCGTGGCTAAATTCATCACCATTAGATGTATTCTTGCAATAGAAGCGGCTATTCATTGGAAAATCCACCAAATGGACTTAAATACAATATTTTTGAATGGAATGTTGGAAGTGAGGATCTACATAGATAAACTGGAGGGGTTTTTACAAGAGGGAAAAAACCATCTTGTGTGCAAATTCAAGAAAATTTTGTACAAGCTCAAGCAATCGCCAAGGCCATGGTACAACTGTATCGACTCATTCTTTATCAACAAGGATTTTTGTAGGAGCTAAGCGGATCATTCATTGTACATCAAACAAATGGGTGAGTATTTGTTGGTGCCAATCCTCTATGTGGATAATTTGAACATATAGGCAAACAATGTAACCAAATTAAAGTGGTTCAAATCGGAGTTCGAGAAGGAATTTGAGATGAGAGATTTCGGAGAGTTATATTATTGCCTAGGTGTGGAATTTGAGAAAAATAGAGAATCTCGTATCATTACCACGAACCAATGGAGCTACATCAAGGAGGTACTCAAACGTTTCAACATGGAAAAATGCAAACCAGTTGGAACTCCGTTTGATGTGAATTCGAAGTTGTTGAAATTTTTGGATGAGGAATTTGAGAATGTGCAAAGGAAAATGAAAGTTGTTCCATACAAGGCTGGGGGTAGGATCTCTCATGTATGCAATGGTGGATACAAGGGCCGATCTTGTATTTGCGGTGAGCCAATTCATGTCAAAGGCTGGTCCACCGCATTGGATGGCCGTGAAATGTATCATAAGGTATTTGAGGGCACTTTGGACTTCAAATTATGCCTCAGAGGCAAAGATATTGCCTTGAAAGGATTTTGCGATGCGGATTGGGTGAAAGATGTAAATGACCGGCGATCCACTAAGTGGTATGTGTTTCTTGTTGGCATTGAAGTTATTTCGTGAAAATGCAAGAAACAACCAACCAATGTATTGTTTACAACGGAGGCGCAATACATGGCCACTAGCCATTGCAAGAAAGAAGCGGTTTGGTTTAGGCAACTTTTGGCGGGTGTGGGATATGTGCAAGAAGGACCGACATCCATCATGTGCGACAATCGAGAATGCATAGCACTTGCAAAGAATCCCACACAACATTCTCGCACCAAACATATCGATGTACAACATCACTTCATTAGAGAGAATCTAGAAAACCAAGATATATGTTTGAAATATTGTCCAACAAAGAATATCATAGCGGATGTACTGACCAAACCACTTGCAAAGGATAGGCATCAAGCATTAACAAAGGCAATGGGTTTAAAAGCCTTTGACTACTCACAAAGTGGTAGTGTAGAAGGTAGAACATTAGATTGCTTGTAGTCAATAGAAATGTCATGGAAGAGATATGAGAAACAATAAGGTTAGAATAAGGCTATAACGCTAGTCCGAAGAGGGATAAGAATTATCCCATATTGTTTGTATGAACCAAGGAAAAAATAAATAAAAGGCAAAGCAAAGAGAACATGAGACCATCTCACTCTAAGCATTATTCATATGCTTTTGTATATGTGTATATGATTATGCAATCTCATATCTAGTCCTATTGACTTCCAATAATGTGTAGGGCAATACAAGTTGAGTGTTAGGGTTAAAGGCGGTTCACTAATATAGTACTTCATGTATGTGAATGCACCAAATGATTGACAAAAATAATTAACAAGGGGTAGAAATAGAGAGTATACATGCAAAAAGTTAACGTCATGGTAGAGAGGATAAAGTTTGATCCACCAGGTAATTTCCATATTATTGATGATGTTAATATGAAATTCTTAATTCGTAGCCAAACAATACACGAGCGTTGGTATGCATTGAATTTGGGCATTGAGTGTTATAAGTGTGAGGATAGAGTGTGTATTTACAAGCATCTCCTTGCTATGAGGAAGTTGGTGGAGGAGGAATTCACATACTTGAAGTGCATGTTGCCTGCCCTTGAAGATGGATTTGTAAATAACCTTGATGATGCAGGAGAAGATGATGTAGCTACTCCTCCATAGAGCCATGAACCTATTCTTCAATCTTCATCCATGGGTGATATTCGTTTATGAGACGATAATCATGGTATAGTACATGTGCATGCATCAAAGGTTGATGATCTTTCTGAAACCCAAGATCAATTGGCAAAATTAATTGAGATATATGTTGAGTTAAATTTTTTCACAACAAAAAAACTGAAAACTATAGGTGATGAATATATAGAGATGCAATTAGGGGGTTGAATGCCATAAAAAAACAGGTCCAATCTCCCTTCAAACCTCAATTAGTTCTTGGACGTATCTCTTTACCTTGCACTGGTAGTAAAATCACTCCAGTTCAAGCCAACGTGTCGAGGACAAGGTTTGGGCATGGTAGACCATGGAATCCAAAAAAACAAAGATGTAGCTGGTTCAAGTGGGGACACAAGTATCTCACAAGCATCAGGTATTCATACTACACTATGATTTATCAAAAATTTATATGAAGCAAATTTAGATTGCTATTTAATGACACAAGTTAATTTTTTCAACTCTATGGTATGTAGGACCACCACTAATTAGGAGCATGTATTGGCACAACTTGAAGCAACAACGAACGCTTGGCAACGAGAATCGATGGCTTGGAAGTGGAAGTGGATGCAACTTCCTAAATTGTATAAGCAAAAATGTCACGTTTGTGAAGATCACAACATGTCGTGCGAGGGGGAGCAAACCAAAGAATGTCATAATTGTGGGAATACAATTATACAGGGTGAGCCTCAAACCGGTTCAATTGGGATGAATGGTTCTTTTGTTGTGTCAGCCATAAACCCCCACCCCTTTGCGTCTGTAGTCCAGGTGGAGATCCATGGCTCACATATCCTTGCTAATCCCTTAGCTTCGGAAACCCGGGGTCAATGCAGAACACTAGTTCAGGGCCCAAACAGGGGGTCAACGGAGAGTAGAATGCATGGTTTAATATGGGACACTGGTTCAGGGTCAAAAACAGTGGATTAATGCAGAATAGAATGCCGAGTGTGATGTAGGACACTAGTTCAGGGCCTAAAACAGGGGATTAATGCAGAATGGAGTGCATAATGTAATGAAGGACACTAGTTTAGGGCCTAAAACAGGGGATTAATGCAGAATGGAGTGCAGAATGTAATGAAGGACACTAGTTCAGGGCCTAAAATAGGGGATTAATGCAGAATGGAATGCAAAGACTGATGTAGGACACTAGTTCAGGGCCTAAGACATGGATTAATGCAGAATGGAATGCAAAGATTGATGTAGGACACTAGTTCAGGGCCTAAAACAGGGGATTAATGCAGAATGGAATGCAAAGACTGATGTAGGACACTAGTTCAGGGCCTAAAACAGGGGATTAATGCAGAATGGAATGCAAAAACTGATGTAGGACACTAGTTCAGGGCCTAAAACAGGGGATTAATGCAGAATGGAATGCAAAGACTAATGCATGGACTAAGACTGAAACTAATGGAAGAAGAGGTGAAGTAATAACTCATACAACTACTAACTCATGATATCAAAGCTAATGTGACTTAAGCAATAACATAACTCTTCACTAGGGTTCAAAAACACTTTTGTTCAACACTCATAGGATTCGTAAACCCCCTTGTCCTACAGTCATCTTCCTATTCTTCTACAACTTCTTTGCTCTAACTACATAGAAAAGAGGGAGAAAAAAAGAAATAACAAGTAACAAGTGAAGAGATCCTAGTGCAAGATCCTAGTGCAAGAAGTCCTAGTGGAAGAGGTCCCAATGAGAGAAGTCCTAGTGTGTGAGAGAGAATGAGAGAGAGAAAATGAGCCTCCGGGCTCTCCTCTATGGGACTACCCCCTCCAACCCCAAAGCATTTTCCACCGTAGATCAAGTCATACCTACATCTAATGGTTGGCATCCACGGCCGTCACCATCCTAACCCTTGATTTAAACTCCTAGATCCAACGGTTGGCATCCACGGCCGTCACAACCCTAGCCGCCCTTCTCCAACCCCTAGATCCAACGGTCTTCATTTGCCAACCGTTAGATCCAATGGCCTTCATCCGTTCCAACTTCATCCGTTTGGCGTCCACTTCCATTCGTCATCGTCCATTTGTCTCCGTTCGTTGTCGTTCTCCTTCCGACGATGTCTAACGTTGTCCTTCATTCGTCTGACGCTGTTCTGCATTCATTCAACCATGTTCTGCATTCATTCGACGATGTTCTGCATTCGTTCGACCATGCCCTGCAGTCGTTTGACCATGTCCTGCAATGTTCTACGATGTCCTTTCTCCACGTTTCTTCATACTACACTTGACCTAAGTCTAATTTCAAAACCAATAACTCCCCTCCTTCTTAGAGTGCGAACCTTAACCCAACTGCGGCCGGTTTGATTAATTTACGCGGGTTAATAGAATGTTTCTAAAAGATAATATAATTGAGAGGATTCTACGCACACGCGCGTAGTAACTTCTTCTCGGTATCCACCTACGGATTATTCCTGCTTTACCACTAGCTCAACTTTGGGATAGCACCGGTCAATGTAACCACCCGGATTCGAACCCGGGTTGGTCCAGACCTAATACCAGTCTCTTAGACCACTCGCATCCACAGGCGGATGTCCCAAGTTTTAGTACTCATCTATATATTGACTATTTCTACTAGCTAACTTCCTCGTTCTTGCAGGTAGTGAGCCTAAACTCAAACAGTGAGCAGTTTGAGTGGCTCACACTAACCAACCCACAAATTCCTCTAACTCCAATCCCCATACAACACCCGCTCATCACTTCAACTAAATCTTAAACGTAATCACAAAAGCTTCACTCTTTTTATAATTTTGAGTAATTGAAGAAATGCCAAAATCAAGTCTTAAGGAACTTTTGAGGTTAACACCACATGTGGGCACCATATTGGGCTCACATGTTGGGAAGATGGTTGAGCTTTACAACAAAAACACGAATATATGGCAATTGGGAAAACTAGTCAATTATAATTTCTCGAAAGATGGAAAAGATGCAAAACCTTACACCATTTAGATTCAACACAATGATGAATCCATCTCCGGGATTACCTTACATGATGAATATATTAGATTTGCTTGACATTGTAGCATCTCCGGGATTACCTTACATGATGATTATATTAGATTTGCTTGATATTGTAGCAACAATGTAACCAAATTACTCAATGTTAATGAATAGTATCATGTACTTGAATCCATTTAACATATGCATTATACAAATTGTGAGGGGCAACCTTGAAAGCCCCTAATTGCACTTGCTCGCACCTAATGTAAACAACCCTTATTTTGTTACTTTGTTAATTAGGATGCCTATATTTGAGTGATATGTGGTTTATTGTGGCCTCAAGAATGGACTTCAAAATGACACGTGTTCAAAAAAAAATGTACCGTGTTTTCAAATTGTAATACCCACTCTAGGCTCAATAGCCAACATGACTGGGAGGACCTATACAACCATTTACTAGGCACAAGAATCCTCACTTTTGACAATGAATAAGATAATCATGTGAGCTTGGAAAATGATGAGGAAAATTGCTACGCCCTTGATGTAGATTTGCTAAGCGTCTCATGCTAATCACATGTTTGTAGTATTTTTGTAATAATTATTATGGCAATGAACAAGGAGAACCGGCTGCTAGCTGCAGATGAACTGGTTGAAGTTCAAGACTTTAGGAAAACTACCCATCATTTTAGAAGGATCTAAGGTAAGTGTGCCAATGACCGAACGCAACCCAAGGACCGCACACTCACCGCACAACCACCGCACACCCACCGCACAAATTTCATTCATGAGTACTCCTGAGGGAACTTCGGTACCATCACTATTAGGTGTTTTATTATAGGTACCGCACGGTGTGCGGTGAAGGGCTCAATAAGCTTTTGAGATCCACCTGTGTATGTCTGGATTCAATTTGTGATAGCTTTCACAAATCATAATATCTTTTATTTTTATTTTTTGTAGGAGAATCCCCACTTCACAATTAACAATCCTTCAAAATTTGAAACGATTTAAGCTTGTAAATTATTATTTACAAGGATTTGAAGATTGACCGTGCGGTCATTGGCACACTTACCTTATAGAATACATCTCATTTTAATAAAGAAAACCTGAGATATGCCCACATGTAACTGGCTGGACTCCGAAACACAGCTACGATCTTAAGTGAATAAGAACATCCCCACAATGCTAAGTTTTTGTTGCCCAAAAGCCTCCCCGAACACTTTATTTTAAGACCCAGCTCCCTTCCATGGGAACTTACTGTGTGCTTGAGCCCCTAAACCAAGCTGTGGGCTGTTTACACCATGGACCAGGAGGTCGTCCCAAGGCCCTGTAAAATCTGTGATTGGCTATTGAACTCGTTTTGGAACCACTTTGGTCTACACTAAGAAATAAATGTCAAAGCGATCATGAAATTCGAGGTCCTCAAAAGACATATTTTAAGGCCTAGATTATCCACTGGCATGGTCCAACAGGTTTTGCGGTGGGAGAGGCAAAAAGGGTGCTATGGTAGAAAAAGGCAAAACACAATATTCAAAATTTTGAGAGAGTGGGCTCCTCTCAAAATAATATTGTCCATTTGTCAACCTAAAAGTCATGTTAGGTTGATAAATACTAGATTATACTTCAGATGTGTAGTTTCCATTAAAATGAGAGTATGTTGAGCTAGGGAGTCGACTCATTTAGGTTGAGTCGACCTAAATGAGGAAATATATTAGTTAATTTAGGTTGAGTCGACCTAAATGAGGACAATATGTTAGTCAATTTACGTTGAGTCGACCTAAATGAGGACAATATGTTAATCAATTTAGGTTGAGTCGACCTAAATGGTCAATTTTAGGTAGCATATCACTCCACAATTTACGGCAGGAAATCAAATGTTATTTTTTTTCTTGAACTCTACAACTCTCCACTAGTTTTCACTTCATTCTTGGATTGATAGTTTGCTTTATGTACTCTCAATTCACTAGAAAACTCTCAAATTTTTGAATATTGTGTTGCAAGGGCCCATGGTAGAGAAATGTTGTTATAATAAAAAAAATTATGAATTTTTTTCTAGGGAAAGAGAAATTGAAGACAAGAGTAGACAAGAGAATGGTCAAACTTGTATTTCTTTTTTCTTTTTTTTCTTTTCAAAACTATCTTTTTTAGGGCATATATTAAAGAATCAGCAATTCACTTTTTGGTGCATAGTCATTCCTCTTGATCCACATTCAGTTCACACCTAGTGAGGGGTCCAAAGGCTTTGTAAATTAAATTGTCAAGAAATTGGACAATTAAATTGGGCCACAAGTCAGACCATAAGTCCAACTATTGCCCGGAAAAATCTACATTGTCCATTCACCAAGGGCACCCCATTGCACAAATTGCAGCTGCCCTTGAGCTCATTGGGCGCCCTAGTGACATGGGCTAGCTACCAACCAAATTCATCACCGGGGAAGAAAAACGCTTGGAAGTAGAAATGAACAGGGATTACACGTCACGTCGCGTCACGTCGCGTCACGTCCTGTGACAGCGACGTGACGGCAGACCTGAAAACGTCACGTCCGCGGGGGGGTAAATCCGGCAGTTACCCCAGGGGTAAACTGACGCGGTCAACCCCCTGGTCAACCCCCTGGTCGACTGCTAAGTCGACTGCAGATAGCAGTCGACCTAGCAGTCGACCTAGCAGTCGACTGCAAAAAAAAAAATTTAAATTCCAAAAAAAATTCTGGACCGTCAGATCTTCTTGGCAAGAAGATCTGACGGTCCAGAATTTTTTTTGGAATTTTTTAATTTTTTCTGGCAGTCGATTGCTAATTCGACTACTATTTGCAGTCGACTTAGCAGTCGACTGCAAAAAATTTAAAAAAAATTAAAAAAAATTCTGGACCGTCAGATCTTCTTTTCAAGAAGATCTGACGGTCCAGAAATTTTTTTGGAATTTTTTAATTTAATGTTTTTTTGCAGTCGACTGCTAGGTCGACTGCTATTTGCAGTCGTTTGCTAAGTCGACTTAGCAGTCGACTGCAAAAAAATTACTTTTGCAGTCGACCAAGACCAGTCGACTGCTATTAGCAGTCGACTTCAAGGAAAACCTTAAAAAAAAAAATCAAAAAATTCTAAAAAAAATCATGGACCGTTAGATCTTCAATCCAAGAAGATCTAACGGTTCAGATGTTTTAATAGATTTTTTAAATTTTTGTTTTCTGAAGTCGACTGCTCGTAGCAGTCGACTAGAGCAGTCGTCCAAAAAAGTAAAAAAAAAGTTACAAAAAATTGGTACAGTAAATTTTTTTTACCACGTCAGTGCGCGTCACGCCCTGACGTGACGTGACGTGACGGCGTCACGTCATTTGTGACGCGACGTGACGCAAAAAGGCCGCGTCACGTCCATTTGCACATCCCTGGAAATGAATGGAGAGTTTTAAGTAGGGAAGGCATTAGCTACTGCAATTGTCAATGGATGCAGAGCTTTTATGTGACGTGGTCGATTGACGCACAAAATAAGGGGGAACGTTAAACCATCCCCCCGCCCCCAACGAACTTTTCGGGGGAGGTAGATTCGGGCAGGGGCAGCCGCCCAAAGAGAAATCCAATTTTTTTGGACCCGACCGAAAACCTTTGCCCGCCCGTCTGACTTCAAAAAAACCTTTGCCCGCCCGTCCGACTTCGAAAAAACCATTGCCCTTGCATTCTTGAAGGCCACTTCTCCACAAATCCCATATTGAGTGCACTTCACCTTCAAGGTCCAAAATCCAATATATGTGTTCACTTCCATTGAGTAATAAGCAATTGACAGGGATTTCATTATCACAGTGAAACCATCAATAAAGCATGTAATTAACTTGGAAGTCAAAAATATTACAAAACCCTCACTAGCATTGAGGTTATAATTTTTGTGACTTACCATTGAAAGGTCTTTGTCATTCTTAAAATGGAACTAAATTTTATTGTTTCATTTTTAGTATGTTAAATATTATAGTTGAGTTAATACCTTCTACTTTCACAAAGCATTCATACGCATTTAAACTAATTAAGTGTGATTGAATGTAATTAAGTCTAATTAAACCTAATTAAGCCCAATTAATTCAAAATGTATGCTTACCAAATTAATCAAGCCTAATTAATCATAAAATGTACTGACTAGAATTAATCATGATTTATTGAAATTAATTCCATTAGGTATATTTTTGATATACTAAAAATAAAATAGTAAAATTTAGTTCCATTTTAGAATGACAAAGACCCTTTCAATGGTAAGTCACAAAACTTATAACCTCAGTGCTAGTGAGGGTTTTGTAATATTTTTGACATCCAAGTTAATTACATGCTTTATTGATGGTTTCACTTTGATAATGAAATCCCAGTCAATTGCTTATTTATCCAATGGAAGTGAACATATATATTGGATTTTGGACCTTCAAGGTGAAGTGCACTCAATATGGGATTTGTGGATAAGTGGCCTTCAAGAATGCAAGGACAATGGTTTTTTGGAAGTCGGACGGGCGGGCAGAAGTTTTTGGTCGGGTCCAGAAAATCTGGATTTCTCTCTGGGGGGCTGCCCCTGCCCGAATCTACCTGCCCCGAAAAGTTTGCGGGGGGTTGTTTAACGCCCCCCTTATCCCCCCAGAATGGTGAGCCAAGTTGCTTACCATGGTGCACGTACAGTTGTCAGCATCGCGTCGCGTCGACTCGACTGATGAGCGACGTAGCCATCGACGTTGATGAAGCTGCTCCAAGTGCAATCAAACGCCAAGAGAATAAAGAGTAAGCTTATTCTCCTCTTAGCCCAGGCTAAGCTTGGAGGTTGGGAGGGGTTCCTGGTCCCTATTAAGGTAAATCGGGACGTCCTCTGTGTGATTATCCAAATTGAGAGGAGCAGTGCACTCCCCAGTGGTGCAGGCACCATCACCTGGAGTCCCAAGTGCTCAAGCTGCGGGGTTGGAAGGTGAGGAGCTATGGCGAGGGGTTTGGTGTTTATGGTGTTGTGGGCGAGTTGGATGGTAATGGTGAGTTCGGGGAGGGTGATCAGGCCGATGGAAGAGGTAGTGTGCAAGTCGACCAAGGAGACTGAGAAGCGGGAGTTTGTAACTCCCCCGATCCGGTTCCGTCCCGGGGACGTGGCCAACGTGTTCTACTTCGTCGAGGCACCGGTGGGGAGGTTTGCAACACGCGATTTCCTAGCGGAGATGGTGCTGGAGGACAAGAAGACACCGGTTCCGCTGTTCGAGACGTACCTCCACCACTGGCTCATGTACGAGTACGCCATCCCCAAGACGGACAGGGAAAAACACAAGGCTAACCTGATGGAGGAGCTCCGCCGCAACCCCAGGGACGCCGTCAAGTCGAAGGTGCAGCATACCAAGAAGACGCTCAAGGAGTACCCGGGAGCTCCCGACACTTGGTTCCTCATCCAGCAGTTCGGAGTAGGGGCCGAGACGCGTCACACCAACACCAAGATGCCCATCCCCTATGGGTTCGAGGGAGGTGATCGGTTCGGGGAGCATTACGATTCCGTGTGGATTCTGAATGTGCACGCCATTGACACTCGCGGTGCCGTAGATAGGTGGGCGTGCACTGAGTGCAGGTGGGTATACAGCTCAATGCGCTCGCTCTGCAGTGTCGTGTTGCTTTCTTCTTGTTAATGTTAGAAAGCTTCTTAGCCTCATGAATGGCTATGTGGTGATTGAGAGAGGGCCAAGTTTACTTTAGCATTTGCCATTTTGGGGAGGTTACAATGTCATCGATGAGAAGTGTAACATTAGAAGTGAGGAAGTGAGCTAACCGTCTCTTCTTGATTAGTCCCCGCCTCGTAAGGACTTGCACACAATGTGGAAGCTGAGGCTTAAACACGGTTGTACGTTATTGGCCATCCCCCCTGTCATGCACCCAGCTTAGAACCCAGGTGTCAATGATCGGTACAGCATTTTCCTCCCCAGAAAGTGAAGAAATAAGTTTGTTGTGAACCGGGGGTAATCCAATGCACTCTCTAGTCTTGTTGCTCTCTTGTGAATATCAGAACCTTCTTTGTCATGAGAGGTAGACGACGTCCATGTCTAAGTCTCCAAAATGACTAGATTTTGCGAAGAGGGCGAAGTTTATGCTTGCATTTGCAGTCAGGAAGAACCCCATGCCGGCGATGAGAAGCATAACATTCTCATAGATCTAGAAGTGAGGAAGTGAGCTAACTGTGTCTTCTTGTTTCACAATCACTTTTATCTCGCAAGGACTTGCACACAATCTGGCAGAAAAAGCGTAAACAGATCTATGCGTTGTTGGCCATAGCCCCTACCACGCACTCAGATCAGAACCTGTCTTGTCACGAGAGGTAGATGGAGGTCAAATTTCTCATTTATCATAATTAAATGAAGCAGAGAGAGCTACTTTGTCTGCGGTTAATATCTGGTCAGAAAGCTTTAGTGGGTGTTATTGATAGATATATACTTACATACAGCATTGTCTGCCTCCTCATGAAGTGAGGACACAAGCTTACTGCTGTGACGACCTCCCTGTTTTGTGGTTTACTGCGGTTCTGCAAGGACTTCTCACATTTTGGCAGCTGAGCTGCTATCCGTTAATGCTTTCATGGCCGTCCAGACTAATGTGACTCCTGTACAGCATTTTCCGTCACATAGAAGTAAAGAAACAAGGATGATGTGAACCCGTTTCGTGGTTCTGCAAATAGTTACACACATTCTGAGAGCTTAAGCGGAAGTCTGTTAACGATATCGTGGCCATGCTATCCGTGAGTCTAATGCCTACAGCTATCCGTGAGGAGTTATAACAGGCTGTGACATGGGATATGAAGATGTGGTAGGAAATGATGTAAGAAGTTATTCAGTTCCTCTGCTGTGCGCTTGCTACGGCTTTCGTATACCGTAGGAAATAATGCTAGGTACTGACCTCTGCAATGAATTACCTATGCAGGTGCTCTATGTTCAACTACACCACCGCGGAACCTCTTCCAGAAACTTACCATGGCGGTCTTACCTGCTGCCACCATGCAGCCCGCTGCCATGTAAAGGAGGAGTTTCTGCAAAATGAGGAGGCTCTCACAAGATCTCTTCGAATGAGGGTGAGATGACCGAAAACTCTTAATCTAAACCACAATCCAAACTTCAATTCACTCTATTTCGATTGACTAATCTCCCGCAGATTAGATAGTCATGTATGTCCTAAATTAGAAGTTACTAATCTGCCATACTTAACCGAAATATTTAATGCGATGTAAACAGTACACCTGGTCATGGACGGAGTGGGACAACTGTGTGGAGCCTCTCACCAACGTCCGCCTCGATGTGACCCAAATCGGAGACGGCGAGAAGCTCGAGTACGAAGTGGGCGCATGCGAATCGAACGACCCCAACGACGAAGCATGCGTCGACACAAAAATTTCCTATCAGAGGTCACCGGTGTCAGGACCACTAATTTCCGCAGTGGGGCATTTCCATGCTACCAGCATCGGTGCCACTATCTGGGGTGAAGATGGAACCCTTCTGTGCCACTCTCTGCCAATTTACGGTACCGGCCACGTCGTGGGTAACGAAGCCGGCTACGTGGTGGGCATCAGCGCGTGTTGGCCACCGGAAGGAGGTGAGCCATACCAGATCACCAAGGGCGAGATGCTCAAGTTCGAGACGAAATACTCCAAGGTCAATGGTCCTCACACCGGCCTCATGGGGCTCATCAACTTGAAGATCGCCACCGGAAGAGAAGACGATTCTTTGTAGGAATCTGTTCGATTTGATTCTTCGATTTTGATACCCTGATTAATCTGCAACACGAGTGCGTCCGTTGACAAGTCTTGAATTCTCCTCGAACAGATTGTGTGAAATATACTCGTGCCTCCTGTGAGATCAAGATGAAATATTTGAGAAATGACCGTCGGCAGTCCTCCCCCTGTCTGTACAGGGAGTAAGCTGTAGTATTTTATGTCATATGTAATATACATTGGTTCAACTTCCGCTTTCGACATTAGACATTGTTATTGTAGTATGCTGGATTTCTACCTATGTCAATTCGCTGTGGTAGAACTCTTTTCAAGAGCTAAAATTTCCATTTCCATTCGACTGGACATTGTTGATATATCTGGATTTCTACCTACGTTAATTCACTTGACATGCATACTCAATTGACAATCTATTTAAGGAGTTCTTGATTAAAATTTAGTAAATTTTTGCAAATTTTATGTTCACGCTCTCATCTTTATCACATACATCATCTCCTGCGCAGCAACGTCTGTGGCTCTTGCAAACACTTGCGACACCTACACCTCATTGCGCCTACTCTCTTCAACACTTGTAATACACAATCTGAAATATACACTTGTACAGCATCTTATTGATATCTGTCACAATTGTATAGAGTTCATGAGCTGCTGATTCCATATAAACACTTGATATTTAAAGAGATGTTGTTAGAACATATTAAGTTTGTTTTAGGTTTGAAAACTTATATAACATTCCACAAGTGCACAATCTGTTCATATGAATCAAACAAGCAACTACTCTTATGTCAAATCGTTACTCAATGTCAATTACATCTACAATACTATTTGTCAGTATCGACGGTTTATATAGTCCAGATATTTCAATTTTCTGATAGTGCATACTTGTCCAAGTGGTCGATTTTCAGCTTCAGCACTGGTGATGTGAAAGCTGGTGCAAAAGGAAGGCTCAGTTCTTGAATGGGAGGACATTGAAATTAGATTAAAGCATAAGCTGAGCCTCTGGAAGTGCCTCGAAAATATTAGCAGCTTTAGTTGTTGCATAGACACGGAACGAAGTTCACATATGAAGAAGATTGAAGTCAGATATATTTTATGAAGCAAAGAAAACCGAGCATGGGGATAGTTGGAGCATAGTCTCAAGATAAAAAGCAGTCTATTGTCTGAATTGACGACATTGGCATCCTCAAATGAACTCACATCTGACTCACATTTGACTGACTGTTGATTTTGAAGAGCATGCGATATAATGTGGAAAAGAGGTAAAAATATTTATTGACAATTGGTAGGAGCATGATCTAGGCAGGAAAAAGAGATATTTGTCACAGTAGGCTGGTACTGGTGGTTGAGTATGATAATCTTCACTGGAGTGAATTTTTCCACCAATTGCTGCCTGATATCAAGTGAAGTGTGACATGCTTGTGATGTGGAATGCGCCCAAGCTGTCCAGTATACATGCAGTGAGAATTAGGCATCACTGTTCCCAAAGTTGGTCTCTCAAGCCTGCAGCATGGAAGCAAAAGTATAAGACTACATTCAAGAAGCGTTCATGAAATTACTAGAACCTTGATTTTGTATGTACAAAAACATCAGTTCCCACCCAAGTCCCAACAATATCACCACTTTGAAGTGAGTCGACCAATCTTGGCCTTTATCAACCCTGTTTAATCACGTCAATAACACTCCAAAATTCAACTCAACCCCAACTGTTGAGATTCTACACTACATTTCTTTTCCTGTAAAAAAGAGGAAATTTCGTGTAAGGCTTCTTATTTAACAATGCTATTGAATGATGGCTTCTATCAAAGGTGGCTCCAGAAACCAGTAGGTGGTTTTCATACCTTCATGACTACTTGAGTGACGCTGTTGAATGAGCTCTAGGTGTAAAGTGCTTCTTCTGAGACCAAATTGTTGACAGCTTAATCTGCTTGGAAGAAACGTGCAACTGCTGAATAGAGTTGTTGTTCATCAAAGGGCTTAGCAACGTAGCCATCCATGCCACAACGCAGACACTCATCCGATGTAGCTTGTATGACATCTGCAGTCATGGCCAAAATTGGGATATGTGTGCGACGGCCATGATTTGAATTGTTCCCTGATACTCTGTGATCCGAAGCTTCTTCTGCCTGTCTAATCAATTTAGTTGCCTGGAACCTGTAATGGAACAATACAGTTAGCATGCGCTCATAACAGGTTAAAAAAATTTCAATGTCACTGGCTCCCTTATGGCTGCTGGATATAAGCACTTATATGGGTCGATTATCTAATCAATAATCAAAACTCTTGGGTCACTCAAAACAAACCCAGGATTGGGAATATACCCTTTTCTGACCTTCATACACAACCAACAAAATTTTAGTTCTCTCTAGAAAGGTATTGTACTCGGGATTCTGGGGCTCCTTTCATCAGAGCTTAAGACATTCCAATGAAACGGTGGATAAAGATGTAAGTATAATCAGTTGAGTGGAGATGCCATACCCATCCATTTCTGGCATCTGCACATCCATGAAGCAGGCATCAAAGTTGTGAGGATGTTTAAGCTTTTGAATAGCTTCTTTCCCACTTGAAACACACTCAACTTGGGCACCGTACTTATTCAGAGCCCCAGCTGCAACTTTTCGATTTACTATATTGTCATCAACCACCAAGAATCTTTTCCCACTTAAAAGATTTCGAAGTGATATGACTCCCCCTCGCAATTCATGTCCCCGTTCCCTTCCATTTCCGACACCAAGAACTTGCTTGAGACAAGCCTCCACCATGCTAGCTCGAAGAGGTTTAATAATTACAGTGTCCACAAAGCCGTTATTTCTTGCCATCAAGAGCTCTGTCTGATTTATAGATACCGCCACCAATACCATTTTCTTCACAGCATGAAGTGGCTGCAGGAAGCCAACAGGAAGTCTGCTTGTTGGTGAGCGGTACATGTTCATTCTTCCCCTTGTACTAGAGTAGCTTGGGTGGCACATTTCCATAGTAAATTCAGCAAGCTGACGTCGAAAATCAATACCAGTTCCTGGACCCCAAGCATCCTTATCCACGAAGATCATGTGTATATCTCCATCACGGCTGCTGTACAGAAGTTTCACAGAAGTGTTAAGAGCCCACAAGGCAAAGAATTGAGAATTTGACACATTCTAGAGAAGCTTGTAAGTAGTAAACAAAGAGCATGTGTCTATGTTAAAGTGTCATTTGGTTGAAACAAATACATCTCTTCTCGTGGCCAGTACAGGAAATATGTCAAATGAATATGTCACATGATGTTTTAAGAAGCTCTGCGAGCTGAAGAGCATAGCTTAAGTAATTTAGTGCGTCAATTATGAAAGAGGTATCAAGCAAGACAGGATCTATATAAAGACGTCTTTTCCCATTATGAAGAATTCTTCTGTAGTGTATCTTTCTGTAGGCTATTTTATTCACAACGAGATAGTGGACCAAGGCTTTCACATGCATATGCCAACACGATTATAGAGTCTTCCAGTCCAGCGTAAAGTCAGAAGTACACAAGGCCTAAGGAACAGTGAAGTTCCTGGCTTCTTACCTCCGTGATCCCTGACCAGCCACTGTAGTCAGAATCTCAGCAGCAGCAGCTACTGTGTGGGCAACCTCAACCTGTTCTCAATAAAACATATATATATATATATTAGTCCCAAAAGAGGGCCTGTAATTCACTTGAAACCAAATTTAAAAACACATTCAGATTTAGTGAGCAGTGACGTTAGAGAGGAAAGTGGCCAGAATACAGGAATTGATATAAACCCTAGGTCTACTGATGTGCATTAATTAAATGACCTTGCATTTAGTAATTATTTC
This sequence comes from Polytrichum formosum, assembly GCA_964035585.1. Taxonomy (NCBI): domain Eukaryota; kingdom Viridiplantae; phylum Streptophyta; class Polytrichopsida; order Polytrichales; family Polytrichaceae; genus Polytrichum; species Polytrichum formosum. Next base: position 21,184,188 of record OZ037940.1, on the reverse strand, counting down.
GGTGGACAACTTTTTCAAGTCCGCTCTGCAATGGTTGGCACTTCATTCTTCTCGACAGAAGCCTGAACCCCATTCCCCTCAATACCTAAAGGCATCTCCTCGAATAAGACTACAAAGTAAGCAAATGATTGGGACTATCAGCTTATCATCTTTTATTAGCTTTAAGAATGTATTGATTACCTCAATCCCAAGCCTCCTCAAATGGTGGCGAGTAACTTCACAACGGACTTGTCTGCCATCTACTACTAGTGCTCGCAGTCCTTGGAAGATAGTGCTCAGAGGTGGGGTCTGAAGCAAAAAGTTTCCTGCCCTAAGAACTCTCTCTGGTACAGTAGCAGGTACTCGTTGGAACTCTGCAGTGAAGGTAAATGTAGATCCCACATTTGGCTTACTCACAAAGTCCATCTCTCCAGACATCAATTCAACCAGGCAACGACTTATACTGAGTCCAATTCCTGTGCCTCCGTATGTTCTTGATGTTGAGCTATCAGCCTGCACAAGGGTCAGAGGGGATGTACTTTCCATTAATGCCCAATCCATAAACTAATGTGCAGAATCACACTATTAGAGAACATGGTCCTAATACACACTTCCTATTTGACAAGGGTGGTCATTAGCACAAGACCTGATTGACAAACGTCAAGTGCCATCTATGATGGTCGTAGATGGGACACGACTCTTGTCAAATGGGAAATGCGTTCTGGAACATGTATTCTAGTAGTGTCAGTCCATGAGGTCAATTACAAACTGCCAACTCGAGCTCAAAGTGGACATTTGTGAATAAGTTATATGAGCATTTTCAATGTTATTTATATCAAAATAGATCTAAAGATCTGGCAATCTCATTATAATTTTAGAAAGCATCAATATTTTGAAAGATGATCGAATTGCCTTCCAGATTCTAAAGTGCAATTTAGTTCACCAGTTCATGACAACATTTTTTTTAGAGGGGATATCTAGCAAAGTCATCCATCGAGGATGAAATAACTCATCAATTATGTCATTGCACTCCAATCATCCAGGAAAGAGATGTTCTTTACTCATGGAAGAGGGAGGGGCATTGTTTCCTTGGCAAACCACCATCCAGGACATCCCAAAAGAAAAGCGTTTAGATTAAGGACAATATAAGTCTGACGATAAAACCTGCTGAGTGGGTATCATAGATGACCTGAGTGTGCTAGATTTCTTGTCACACTCGATAGCACTGACAGGTTGACTGTTATTATATTAGTGCGGCATAACTAAAAGAATGCATCTGCTTAAATTCTGTCCATGGGCATGTAGTTTTCCGTATTTTGTATTCCGTAATGTAGTATTAGGGAGCCTCGAGTCTTTCTTTCAATTGGACTGGCAAGTTGACATTAGACTCTATCTCACGCAGGCTACTGCACTCTGCCGCTCTAGGGAATTAACTGGTTTGAAACCATAGTGATGTGCTGTCAGGCCCATTAGCCTTTTGGCTTCACAGACTTTAAAATAGATTTCTTTTCATTCCCAATAAAGTCATAAAAAGGAGTCCAGAATAGTAGTCTTACATGCCAAGTACTCGACATTCAGTTTTAGCAATCCAGAGAAATATTTACTTACAGAGTTGAGGCATTGACTTTACCTGCATGAAAGGGGTGAAGACACGCTCTTGCACATGCAGTGGTATACCAACTCCAGTGTCCTCCACACTGACCACCAAGTTCACAACATCTGAGTAGTCCCAGCTATTATGCTCCGTAGATGGCTGGTAAGAATACTCCTGGGCAAGCAATCTCTCAAACATTTCCCAGCTGTTCCGATAATCAGCAGTTTCTTTGCCACTCAAAGTGTTGTACTGATCAATGGGCGGCTCAGGACTTTCAACCTCCCCATCCTGATGATCATTGGCATCACCTCCATCTTCGTCCATAACCATGTTGATCTCTTCGTTTAGATGAACGCAAACAAATATATGACCAGATTTGGTGAACTGATGAACATGGAACAAATTCAAGCCTATCAGTAAAAGAACATCCACAGACAGGAAAGATCACAGATACTCATCAAGAAATTCGGGACAAAATAACCAAATAAAGACTAAATTTTCAGGCACAAAGGCCAGACAACGTCAAACTCATATAACAAACAACTCCAAATACTGGCCTTTTTGCTTCATACCTTATAGATATATAGACTCTTCTTATTAATTACATATACAACACTGTTTCTGCACCACTGTGTGATGAAGCAAGTTTTGAAGTTGGTGTTTTACCTTGATGGAGTTCCCAACAAGGTTGATAATGATCTGCCGAAATCGTCCAGGGTCACCAATGAGGATGCTAGGGACCTTCTCAGAAACATACACGGCCAACTGCTCATGCCAAAGCAAATACGTTTAGTACAGAAGTTTAGGTAAGCTCAAAATAATTACAATATCAAGTATCTAGCAACATGCTTTTTTCTCTATCTAGTGGGCACACTACTCTGGATGGATTTGCATGTAGACAGAAACCAATGTATGAAGGTATAGAACCTTACCTCGATGCTTGAATCTCTGGATTTGCCACCAAAAAGGGATAGTACCTCATCAAGTATTGCACATAAATCAAACGGAACGACCTCAAGTTCAAGGCGGCCTGATTCAATCTTGGCCTGGTCAAGGACCTCATTAATGAGGGTGATGAGTGCTTTTCCACTAGCTTGAGCTGTTCGAGCATAGTCTTGTTGTGTTGGATCCAATGGAGTATCCATTAACATTTGCAGCATTCCTGCATAGGAAAAGATTAACATGTATGAGTTTCAAAACACAGATGTGTGTGGATAAAAATGTATAAGCAATTTACCATGGTCTCTGAGTACATACCCAAGACACCATTCATGGGAGTCCGAATTTCGTGTGAGACAGTTGCTAGAAACTGCAGTCATTACAAAGCACATGGCTGTTAGCTCGTGAAAATCAGCTACTTGGACCTAGATGCTGATAAGAGATCTGCGCTAGTAGCATCCCTACGCTCTTCAACTGCACTCATGTAGAATCCTCTTGAGCGACAGACATCTCGGGAGTAGAGTACCTGAGACTTTGCAATAACAGCATCATCTGCACGCGTTTTAAGGTCCTTAAATAAGCGGCAGTTTTCTTCTACCTTGTCAATTCGGTTTCGTGAAGCATGTAGCATGTGACCAACCAGGAATGCTATTACAAATATACCCACTGAAGTAGATATGGCAGTCCAGGGAGGCAGTGCGTCCTCTTTGAATCTGCATTGGGCAACATAAGACTTCCCATTCAACATTTCTGTACAACTTTGCACAACAGTGACTGAGCTTGTCAAAGTCAGGTCTCCTATTTCACTTGGATTAAGGTTCTGCAAGCAAGTTAGTTAGAAATTTGATTGCCCTGCTATCTGTCTTGCATATATCTCCAAGTATGAAAGTTCATATCTAAGTAGGAAGTCTTGAACTGTTCCACTCAAAGATGATCAGTCGCATTTACAACAGAGCAAGGATCTGTCTCTCTTATATTAGCATTGAGCTCCTGCGTCATCTACAAATCCAATGAGGATGTGCGTTTCACTACTGCATCTCTGTAATTTTAGGACCTAATTGAAACCCAAAAAGCTATATCTATTCCCAGGCGACGATTTAGTGGATGCCCAAGGTACAGCAACTGATGCTGAGAAAATCTGCCAAATAGGCCCTGGAATCAAAATGCACCTATGAAACGGCAAGTTGGAAGAAATTTTGAACCTGCATCGCATCTCATGCTTCCGTAGGGGATCACCAAAGTCCAACTCGCTCACATATGTGTTCAATGCTTTTTCAACATGTGTATGACCATACATGACGAGTGGCATTGACTCATTGGTGATGTCATAGACATTGACTGCAATAATCTGACTGCCAGCCATTTGCGCTAGCAAGTTCTCCACAAGAGTCTCCACATCAAATGCTCCCCCTAAGTACCTGCACAAGAGGTATTCCCCCAGAAGGTTTACAAAGTTTGCCATGTGCATGAAAAGCGAGCAAGGAATAAAATACTGCCTCACTGAGAATACTTATGTGGGACAACATGCCTACACATCTATATGCCAAAACATGAGGAAACAGTTGATGTGTACCCGGCAGTAGCTTTGACACGATCTTCAGGAGTTGCATCATCATGTAGGTCTGTGCAGTATACGGCAAATGTGAAAACAACGCCAAGGTGCTTTGATTCGAGTAACCTGAAAGGATTGGTTAGAGCACCTTTCCCTGATTCTCGCGCTCTCAAAATATTCTCGCGATCCTCCTGGAGAGTGAAGCCAGGTTCAACGAAACGATTGAACGATCTTGAATAAGCATATGAAATATAGTGTACCAAGTATAACATGAGAATTTCTCCCTAGTGTGCGTCAGCGTCCGGCAAGAGCCTAAGGCTAATACAAATGCAGCCTACAAAATTTGTGACTTAGCCTATAAAATTTTGAAAGTGTAGGACAAAGAGCCTATGGACAATTTAAAAACATAGGATATCAACCTATGTGATAAAAAACATGTAGGAAATTTTGCCTACAAATTTTTTAAAAGAGAGGATTTTAGCCATTCATCCTTCTTCAAATTGGGAAATTAGTTGGCCTAAGTACATATCTTTAGGCTAATACTCGGGGCTCTTGGGTGGCACATAGGCGGATATCAATAATAGCCCTGACTCCCTCCCCGCCGATCTTTACAAATACCACAGCCCAAGCCCCATCACCGCACAATTCATCACATCTCCTCTCTCATCAGTTGCGATGTTGCACCACCGAGAAGCAACACTCAGCCTCTCTCTCTCTCTCTCTCTTGAATCTTTGTGGAAGGATTCAAGAAAGTTTCGATTCTTGTTTACTAATCCTGAGAAATATCTTGCAGGAAGAGTAGAGGTTGAATCAGAAGATGGTGAGGACTTTCACCCTTAAACTCATTTGAATTTTAGCAACCTTTCATAACTTATAATCAACTCTTTAAAAAAGAGTTGGTTAATCCTTGGCCTTCAAACGTGGTGAAGGGCTTAGCTAGGTTCAATTCCTGCCAAGGATACCACTTAGTACTCAAATTTTGAATTTAAAGCCTACAACATTAAAAGATATGAAGGATTTTAACCTACTAAAAATTAGTTTTGAAGACAATTGGCGGGTAACTTAAAAACTCAAAAGGTTTTCAACTTACAAAAATTTGATATTGTAGGATGCAACCTATGCCATGAGGGAAATAGCCTATGCCCTTTTAAAGAGGTAGGCAATTAACCTTAATAACTTCAAAAACTTTTCGGACGCTGGTGTGCGTCTATAGAAGCACCCTAAGAACACTATAAAACCGCCCTATTTAGAGGAATCTGCGCCCCAACATAACTTAGATCCAGATCAGCAGCAGAGACACTTTTGAGGGGCCCAATCCTGGAAGGGTTGACTGGCCCACCTATAAAATCCTAAAGTAAGCTCTCTACAGTAATTGGAGTCTTGAGTCTAAATTTGATATCAGGTTTGCTCGCAAAGGAGCCTAACTTATTAGCACAACCTTATATCACAAAGGGTTGACTTTATAATCACATGCTCATTGCGCCCTAAAATATACACCTCGAACGACCTTGAAAATACAGAAGTGATAAGGGAGGAGATTCTCTTCTTTTTTTGAGACAGAAAGCCAACGCCAAATGAATTGAGAACAGAGAAGGGAGTAGATTCTTCAGCCAGTATCAGAACTGAAAGTTGAGAGCCTACACGCGTACGTCAGTACTTGAAAATTGGTTTGAACTCTACTGCAGGTCGATTTGGAAGATTTTTAGCCCCACTATTCCAAGGTGGGGAGTCAAGCCCAGGAAATGGTTCCGCGGACTTAGTTGCTTCCCCGGAAGTTCTGAGCACACATTATTGTATTACCAAGTGTAGGTTTCAGATCTGAGAAAAAAAAAGTCCGGAGTATCAGAAAGCACACACCTGCCCAGACATCATGTCAAGAGAGGTCAAATAAGAGACGGTGTCTTGTGACATTGTGGTGGGGGCATATTCATCAAAATCATGTTGCCGTTCTTTCGAAAACATTTCTTTGATTGTCCAGCCATGAGTTCTCTCGAACATCTCTCGATTCGAGTGAAGGACCCTTTCAGCGTAAGCAACTCCGCTCATCAAAGGCCTCTCAAATGCGGTTCTGTTGGCATATGTAGCAAATGTTTCCTGAAGCAAGTAAAAGTCATGTATTAGATTCATATGTAATCCATTGCTAGCTCGATATAAAAACAAAAGAAAACAAAAAAAAATTGCAAAATCGATACATGTTCAGGCAGGATTCGAGAGAACAGGAGCCGAAAGAGAAAATGCGAATCAACCTGATTGATAGCTGATGGCTGCTTGCCAAGATGGAAAGTGGTGAGAAGAGCAGTGAGCGCCCTGACATGATTCATGCTAGCCACAAACTGGTTCTGCAATCACAAATACATCCCAAATACATTTTAGAAGACAACGAGAATCTCGATCAATGTCAATTGTGAGGCTAAGTCACGGAAGTGTACGATCTGTGCCCTGACAGTTTCACATGCTGGAAGAATGTGTACCGCTGGATCACTAACACTTAACGGAACCAAACGAAGTCTCCACCTCTTGAGAATATTCTATCTGCAAGCTCAGTCTAACTTCTAAGTACTAGTGCAAAGCCAGCAGACCGAAAGGTCTGAGATGTACTGCATGTCCAGAATTTGTACTGCATTTTAGTAGGATAAAAATGGTGATTTCTATCCTGCATGCCTTTGTTAGAATAACGAAGAATAATCAGATTTTTTTACAGTCCCGAGCCTCTTTCCAGATCTTGGCGGCCTGGCGGCCACATGCCATTTGTTTTGGCCAGTCTTTCTAAAGTTATGCAGAAAAAAGTATGATATGTGCGACAGGGATGTCAGTCACTTACACAGGTCTTTCTTGTTCTTCCACGACCCACCTTACCTCTAATAAGGTATATTTATCCTGACAGTCACAGGAGCTCGGTTCGTCTGAAAGTGAGCACTTACCTCGAGCATCCGAGCTGGTGCCTCGCACAAATTTGCAAGATTCTCTCTCCGCCGTTCGAGCATGTCGAATCTCATGGCAAGGTAAACGGAAACGGACACAGCGCCCATGAAGACCACCCAGAAGACAAACGCTTTGGTGTGCCAATTATGACCATACCTGGGGGCTCCTTCCGAATCCTTATTATATACAGGCTTGGCGTAATTAGAGTTTCCTGAGTCTTTCCACCACTTCACCCCAAGCCTCCCAGGTCCTGTGGTCCTGTGCATAGATTTGGACATAAAGACTCCACTCCCGCCCTTCAATGGCACTTTCGACCGCGAGCTCCCGTTGGAGATGCAGGGGCTGGAGTCTGATCCCCTCCTGGCTCCACTTCTGTTGGACATTTGATCCGCGTTCTGGCAGTAGTAGCTCGAGCTTTTCCTTCGTCTCATCAGTATATTTCATGGTAACTCTAAGTGAGAGCCCTCCTGAAGGCCTCCCATTGACTATTGCGACCTTCAAACTCACGTCCCACTCGTCACGTATAAGCCGCTCCTCTTCAAACCTGCCTCGATAATTCCGCCATTACAGCGCAGCAGAATCGCACCTCTGTGAGTGTAACTGTAACTACACGGAACAAATAGAAGCTGCTGGATGATTGAGCGCTTTGTTGAAACTTACATTAGGGTTTTTTTCGCCCTTGCGTCAATAGCAAATTTCCCCCTCCTCAGCAAATATAAACCAAGGCCTCCGGATACACTGAAGATCTTTCGTGAATATCACACTGTGCAGCTCCTCGCATAACTCAGATCTATGGAGAGTCTATTGAAAGACCAGTTTGTCTCGTAACGTTCACTTCTGGTACGTTCAATTCCCAATACCTTGCCAGCTTTATCTCTTGGCTCTCTTGAGACGCAAAGGTCCGTGACAAACAATGATATCAACCGAAAACTTTCGTTATTCCATCTGGATGAGGCGTGCAACTGCTCTGTTGCACGGTGCATTCAATATGCTGAAATGTTTGATCTTTGGCTCTACGTATGATCAGCAGTTAAATTTTGTGAGTTCCGTTAGTTTACTGCGAACCAGTACGGTGCGGCAACAGACGATTGTTGGACAATTTATACGCTCTACCTATGTAGGCATTCTCGTGGTCTATGTAAACCGATATCTCAGAGAAGACTAGAAGCAGAATGCCAATTCCTGAAGCAACAATTACTTTACAATGACTGTCTATATACCTCAGCTATATGGTGAGAAGGTGGCGATTCCTGATCTGGCGACGGCCTCCCTTCAACCTTCTCAGTTCTCACTGACAGACACCAGGAAATACTGTACTTCAGGAAATCCTCTCTTATGCATCCTGCACTGAAGGAATTGCTTAAACGTACAAGGCCTCCAAGCTCACGAAGGAGCACAAATTTAAGGACTCTCCGATGGCAAATGTGAAGCGAGATAGCACATTCCTTCCGCTGCTAGAATTGCCACGAAGACGGCTTGTTGTAGGTTATGATTATGCAAGCAGTGTCGGCTATTGGAAAGCAGAAGTACACAAATGCGTGGTGAGTAGAAATTGCTGACTCAACAATGGCTTCCCGCAACATGAGAAAGCCTGGAATAAGAGAGGTCCAACTGAACAAATAGGTGGCTACTATCATAGCATTCAGATTCTCCTTCCAAGCTACACTCCTTGCCACATTTTCCTGAACGAGAAATTGCTCAATAACACATCCTGACACGGCCCTCACGTGCCACGTCCAGGTCAGGAGGAGGAGCTGTATGTGCGCCACGTCTGTCTACGAACGCTCACGCTGGAGAAATACACCAAAAAGTTTACTTCCATACATAGAAACTCGAAACCTGAAGCTATTTCACTCCACTTGCTCGACTATAGAAGAGCAATGGCAATTTGCTCAACACCGCAGTCGAGGATGGAAAGCCTGAAAGAGGTGACGTGAGCCGTACCACAAGGGCTCTACGGAAGGCATTAACATGACACGGAGTAGCTAACATACAGAAGAACCTTCTCGGAGTTCTTTCCCGGGCGTGTACCCCGCCACATTTGCTTTTAGTTCCACTCCGGCAGCTCAGAAGACATTTGAGCGACCTGAACACCCCCCTGACCGAGAAGGACGTACACAAACAAAACCTGCAAACAGACTCTTCTTCCAACCTCCCCCGCCTCTACATTGGCTCCTCAGTCCTGGCGGCAATTGGAGCCGTCCTCACAGCACCGCCACCGCCGGCAATGACACAAGGCGCCACATCTTGACAAACTCTAACTTCACGTAAAGAACGAACGCTTCTACACAGCAATCACACGACTCTCTCTCTCTCTCTCTCTCTCTCTCTCTCTCTCTCTCTACCGCCACATTGCCTCCCAAGCTATCCAGCCACTCCTCGTCGGCACTGTCGATGATGATCGGAGCCCGGTTGCTTGCGGTGGGAGAAAGCGGTGCGGCGGGCATCTACCTCGGAAGGGCATGAGGCAACAACGGAGATGAAAGAAGCTGACCAGCAGACGAGACGACACAGCAGGTCTGGTGCGAAAGGGAGAGGACCTGGTGGTAGCTGCAGCCAGGCAGGGTCGAGGAGAGAGAGAGGTGGGACTACTGGGAGGCCGAGAGGCTGTACGATCCGATTTACTGCGCGGTGGAGGGCCCGGCGCCCGTTGGCCTGTGTCAGCGCCCTTCTGCGCCTGCAGCAGCAGCCTCCCAGCTCCCATTGTCCTCCATAGCTACCACTCCAACTCCTGTGTGTCTACTGCCACTCTGCTCCTCTCTCTCTCTCTCGCTCGCTCTCCATCGCGGCTCCCTGCTCTTGAGTGCTCGCTCACTCCATCGCCACAGCCAGCAGCATATGCATGACCAACACCCTGATCTCCACCAACCCTAGATCCAGCTCCAAAACAATCTACACCTCGCATATACGCTAATTTACGACGACGTAAGAAATAGTGTGGTCCACCTCATAGCAGAACAGAAGAACGGAAATGATATGGGGAAATGAAAGGCGGGCGTTCAACAAACTTGGACTATTGATTTGTAAAAAGTTAGTTAGTTTTAGAATTTCTTCGCAAAAAGCAAGGTCCTTAAAGTTAGCCAACTTCTAGTTTCATAACCTTTTATTTAAACCTTACTTTTAACAAAGTGGTGCGACCTATAGATTGATTAGTTCTCATATAGGTTAGCTACCTCATATGTTAGTTAATTTTCTTAACCAGACAGTGCGGGCACAATATAACAAATTTGAATGGCTACTTATTCTAATTGGAGCCTTGAGCCTTAACAATGCAACTAGACCCTAAGTGAGGGAGAGGAGGGAGACTGTCAATGAAGCACAACATGCATCTTTGCCCATTCCTAGATTCTAGACTGTAAAATCTACTCTCTTGATGGCCGTGAGGCGGCTTGAGGGAAAATCACCACTGCCCAGCAGCAAAACGTATGATGAACACTATAATCTCCACATACTCTAGATCCAGCTCTTATGAATCTACGCTCCGCATAGATTGCAAGGACGTTGTCAGGCTTTGGTTTGCTTATAGAGTGCAGTCCTTAATGAGGGGAGACGGAGGAAGTCAGTTAATTAAGCATGATCCGGATCTTTACATTTCCTAGATTGTAGGCCACATTTATCTCTAGATGTGAAGGCATAAGGCACCATGAAGGACGGTCGCCACGGCCAGCAGCTACACACCTAATCTTTCAATGCGCTAGATCTAGTTCCATATGATCTACATGTCGCATAGATGCAAGGATGTCTTCAGATGGGTGAGTCTGGAAAAGAGGCAATCATATAACCCTTATTATCCCTGAGGTTTTATGTCATTTCAAGATCAGTCATAGAGTGAGATTTGCAAGCTTGCTTTATGAAACATTCATGAAGAAAAACCGTTGACACAAAGTCGAAGAACACATCCATAAGGTTGGATCTTTTATATAATGTCATGAACTGCATATTAGAATTTTAAAATAAGCAACATTAAAAGACTTCATAAAATGAAGATGACGTTAATTAGCATGAACAAATTGTACATACGTTTATTTTGTGAAGACATTGTTTTTTAGTGTATAAAAAAATATGATCATGTGTATAGAGTGTGAACAACATTTCTTGATAAAATTGTAAATTTGTCATTCAATCCATCAATATGAAATTGGAAAAATATTATTCAGATAATACTCAAAAGTTTAGTAGCATGAGCCACCGATATCTATCCAATTCATAAATTTTCTTTTATTTTGAGACAAAAGGCCACCGTTTCATAGACTTTAGGAACTGCAATCTACTCTCTGGTGGATGTGGGGTCGTAAGGCAGGATGGGGGACCGACACTCAAATCTATAGATTCTGGCGAATTGATTACAGTAGATGTACAGAGAGGGTAGATGTCAGGTGGATAGTAAAGCATGCCCACCAGCCCTTATTATTCCGTTTCGTAGATTTCGGAGCTTGAAATCTACTCCGTGGGGATACCGGGGGGGGGGGGAGGCAGCATGAGGGACCGACACTCGGATCTATAATTTGAAAGAGCTTCAACCATAGGATCTACAAATTGGGTAGATGTCAAAGGGTCGTCAAGCATGCCCATCATCCCTTATTAACGAGGGGCCCGGGGCAAGAAGAGTAGGGGGCAAGGTAACTTACATCTTACATCTCCGCCATGGGGCCCATTATGATGGTCATCTACCAACTCTCATTAATGATTGTCCATGCTTTGACCTTGCTTTCGCCAATGTTGTTCTTGCATGAGTCACCAACCAACATAAGGTATGTGAGTGTTATTCGGTTATTTTCTTAATCAAAGACCTATATTTGATTGATGTGTAGTTAGGTGAGGATCAAAGAACAAAACACCATGAAAGACACATGGCCTTCGAGTAATCATACGACATCTGCAAAAAAAAATTGAACCAAGGTACGTGGGTGTTGAGTAGTCATTTCTAATATTCGGCTATTTAGAATTGGTTAGAATGTAGTCTCATGACAACCCTTAAAGGCCATAATTTGGACCGGTTGCTTTAACAACACATGGCCAACCGCTTAAGCTACATGTTTGGCCTATTAAGTGGTTGCAACAAGCGCACAACCACTTCGGCAATTGCTCACTAAGTCAATGGCGACTTCTAACTTTAACGTTGCTTACCACAACAACCTACACCTAGTTTGTAGATTTTACCACTGATCAAAGCTTCAGAAGGTCACTGATCTCACTAAGTGACACCTCCCATGCATTTGCATTCGCCTGCAAGCACAACCACATTCTACACGCCAAAAATTTGGCTCGGTTGCCTTTAGTATAATTCGGCTACGCTAAGAAATTCATTCAGCGGTAGCTCAAATTTGGATTAAAGTTGGTGATTGACACCCAAGAGCAAGGCTACACATCTAATTCCACAAACTTGCAACAACCTATTTCTTTAGCTGATTTTACAGCTACGTGCTTTATATATATATATATATATATATGCAAAGAAAATTAACCGTGAAATCATCTTAAAGCAACCTCTGAATTTGCATTTGGCAAGGGTGGATTATTCATAACCCTATAAGGAAGAATCAATTCAGGTGGGGATGGTTGCAATTTACAATTCTGAAGAGGTTTTAGACTTTTGTTTGAATTGGAGCTCGTGCAAGAGATCTCGAATGCAGAGCCCGAAGATGAGAGAGGTTAGTTGTATCAAAATGTGCAACATCTACAGGAGCTTGAGTTGGAGTATTCAGACTCCAAATCTATGGATGGGGGAGTGGTCGGCACAACCCCAACAGGCTCAAAGAAAGAATTATAATCCCAATGTAGGTGGTGAATCTAATGTGCAATGCACATAGGTTCCACAAATGTTGCCGCATCCGACTCCCAAGCGCATACAATCTTAAACCCATGTTTCTACCACACAAGGTTAGTCTCCCAACCAAATCTTTTGCATTCTAGATTAAACACATGCGCTTCTTCAATCATGCATTCTATCTCTTGAACATGGAATCAAGCAATTGCACCTCTTTAATCCACCTATGAGTTACAAAAACAAAGCTAATTAGGTGTTGAAATCAAGGATCTTTGCAGCACATTGTCTGATGGCCTTGTTGTGTGGTTGGATAATTCGGTGTCGAATGTGACTACTGTAGTGGTCAATTGTGGGTTTGCGGGTGAGATAGATTGATGGTAAGCTTTGTGGGTGTAGTAGATTGATGGTTAGGTATAGTTGATTGCCGAATTAGTTGATTGATAGTTGGATGGCCATTGCGCGTCATGGCCATCCAAAATTTGTTGCAAACCAAGCAAGGCTTGGTTTGAGGCATGCATGTCTCTATGATCGTGTTATAGCATTCACACAAATGATGCCTAGGTGAATGTGTAGACCGCCACAATACTTGGGAAGACTCACAATGTCCTAGCCTAACCCTAGAGAAGTAGTTTGAGTTCATGATCTAGGAAGAGTAGAGAATGGACCCTCATCCCATGTCAATTAATTTGGTGTTGATCTTGGCATTGGGACCTCAAGAGTAGCACATGTGCCTACCCCCAGAGCACCAAGATCATATAAACATCAACGACAACAATGTGCACCCACTCCGAGGTGGACAATGGCTCAACTTGATCCCACATTGGATGCAGTTGATGCGAGTACAAAGATCATGACCAAAGCTTGTGATTTTGACATCCCTTGTTCTACCTTGCAAAACCACCTATTTGGAACTAAAATGTCAAGGAAGAGGGGAAAATGCAATGTGTTGACGCCATCTGAAGAATAAGAGTTTGTTATATACATCAAGAAAATGGCGACATAAGGTTATCCTCTCACACTCTTACAACTCTGCCTAAATGTTGCAAAGATAACCCAAGAACGAGCAATTCCAGGTCCGGGGGTGTGCCTAGGTGGAGTTGGGTCAATTGGTTCTAGATCCAACATCCGGGTCTCTCTTTGCAGTAGGCCCAAGGATTGGAGACTTTTTGGGTGAGGGTTATGCCTTGAGAATGTTACAGGATTTTATGACAACATGGAATTGGTTTATAGCTCGCACAAATACAAGTCTCATCGCATTTAGAATGCAGATGAAAGCAGGGCTCAAACCGGCAAGAATGGAGGTGCAATGGTTTTGCCATCAAAGGGTGCAAGACATGTCCACATTCAAGTTCCATACGAGAAAGAACACATGTCATTTCTAAGTTGCATCAATGCCAACGGTGCAAGTATCCCTAACTTTTATATTTTCAAGGGAAAGCAATTTCAACGGAACTACATCAAGGGGTGTGAATTGGGAGCATGGATGGCCATGCCATCTAGTGCTTGGATGGCGGCATTTTTGTTTGATAAGTAGTTGGACCACTTCGTTGTATGTATGCAAAACATGGGTGGCAACATTTCAATGAACAATCACCATCTTTTGATCATGGATGGACATGCAAGCCATGTGACCATGGATGTTGTGAAAGCCATTGGATCTTATTACACTCTTGAGTCAAACATTGCACGCCTTGCAACCTCTCCATGTTTCTTGTTTCAAGAACTTCAAAACAACATTGGGTGCATGTAAAGACTCATGGACATTGAATTGTCGGGGGGTTGGTGCTCACATGGAAGACCTATCATTCACAACGAGGAAAGTTGCAAATATCAACAATGCACATGAAGACAATGTGCCATGTCATTATTTCATCGAGGATGGAGATTCAATTTCACACATCATGAATCCTATCCTTGTTGAAGAGGAGCTCGATAGTGCCATCACTCTTTCTTTGACATTGCCTAGGCATGTTCCTTCAACAACCACAAGGGAGACCACCGCCAATCCAACCATCAATTATTCGTGACCATGGCTTATGGCAAGCAATGAGTACATGGACACGATGGCAAAGATGGCAAGAAAGAAAGCTCACGCTAGAAATGAGAGGGCTCGGAAGACGGAAGAATTGGAGGCATCCAAGAAGCAGCGCCAAGTGGAGAAGGCACAAGAAGAGGCGAACAAGAAGGCAAGGGCAGATCAAAAAGTCGCCACAAGAAAATTTGACGAGACTTGGTCGGCTAAAAATATTGTGGTGATTGGAGATGCACCACACAAGAAAATCAAAGAGAATCATCCTATTGTTGGTTATATGGGAAGATATTACAGCTACATGTCACCATTGTACAAGCACAACATGACCATTGCAATTGAAAAAAAATGCGGAAATTGGGATTGTCAATTGAATGGTACAACTTTATGGACATTCCTTGGGACCTTCAGCCTGATGCATGCCTTGCTCTAGTGGATAGCATGGCATGCATTATTATACCAACTTTAAGAACCTTAAATTTGGTTCATGTAATTGTCAATCAAGTGGCCGATATGAGAGCCATGGGGTTCATTATGATGGTCATCTACCAACTCTCATCCATGATTATCCACGCTTTGACCTTGCTTTGCCATGGTAATCTCTCATGAGTTGTCAACAACATGTTAAAAAGTATCGAACTACATTTTCAAATTTTATTAACTACTCCACATTGGGTCCACATTCAACAATTAACATAATTAGAAAGACCTATGTATTAATTCAAGGAATCAACAAACATGCATTATTGATTCACATAACTAAATTAAGGAGGCATGATTTTCAATCCAATTTATGTTGATGTTTCAACATAGTTTTGCTAATGCAACACAAGTTTGAAGATGTAAACATGATCAATAAGTTTGAAAAATGTTAATAGAAGGTGGAGAACAAGTAGAACTAACCAAATAACACCCATATGCCTTAGATGAAGTAAGTTGAATTGTTGCAAATTGTGATAAATCAGAGGTGCTTACACTACATATATGATTTAGTGTGGCATTCAAATTGTTGAGGCATGCTAGTTAGGTGGTCTTTGTGACTTGTCATGTGGCATCAATTATCATATGACACGCTCTCCAGTTGCCACCAAGTCATTGCAAGATAATAAACGTGAATCAATGATGAATATTGTGGGCCACACTGAATCATATGTTTAATACAGATGGCTCCACACTTTAAGATACTAGGGGATTGGGTAAGCAATCCAAGTGTTGAACTTCCTAAGGTACGTGAGCTTAAGATGGACATTTTTCATAGACGGTTAAAACCAATATACAACGGTCTTAGACTTGCATTCTTAAATGGAGTGCTTTGTTTACAAAGTGACCACTTTATAATCGGTGTACATTTTGGGCTTGCATGTTTTGCATAGCTTATACATGAACTCCCAGCGATGAAATATTTGGGTCTATTTTTTCTAGTTTGGTTACACAATATTTCTTTTGCTATTGAGCATTTTGTTGTTTTGAGACAAAAGGCCGACAAGCCAGCGCCAAAGCACAAGAGGCAGTTAACTACCTGGCAAGTTTATGTCAAGTAGAGGAGATTTCACAGCCGGGAATCGAACCACCAACCTTTTCCTTAAGATTTGGGTATCTCTCCACCACCATCCAGTAGTTTAGGGTTGTCTCGAACCATATTGAGCATTTGATAACCACGTGAACAACGTTTTTTTGTTTTTGTTTTTTTATTTTCTTAAACACTGAGTTCTTTGCTCAAATACAAGTGCACCTCTCATTCATTCAAATCAGAAAGTCGCCTCTACATGTATGGATGTAATTCATCTCAAGTAGATTCTAGTAATTGTTCGCGTAATTTAGTGTCACCAACTCGAGGGGAGGTAACTAGCGTTCCACTGGAAAATGTGGTGCAATAGAAGATAGAATATCATTAGAAATGTCAATTAAATTTATATAATTGTTTTAAAAAGTAGGGTATCAAAAAATTATCATGAGAATATGCTCCTTTGGTAAGATGAATTCATAGAAGCACAAACTCAATTTCATGGTTTTACAAAACCAATTTAGCAATGGGTTCTACGAAATTCATTAGAATTATGAACCAAATTCAATATATAGACAACCAATTTAACTTGAACTCTCAAACAATTTCACTACATGTTGTGAACAATCTCATGATTTAGTACCCATATTCATAACTTCATAAACTCAATTTCATGAACTATATAACTTTATTTCACAAAGAATGATACATCATCTATAAGATCCTCCTAATCTCTCCCCATGACTACCAAAATTTCAATTGACCTCTCTTATCCAACCTTGGATCACGTTTGCAGTGATTATTTGTACATCATCATTAATGTTCAATGATTTTGGAGATCATTCCATTGGACATGGTTGTTGATGTGTCCAAATATCCGTTCTGCAACATTGAGAAATGGAATATATGACGGCAAATAGAAGTAGATGTGTCCAACATCTTCAAAAGCTTGTTGTATTTCGCAAGATTTGTGAAATGAGACATAGTCCATGAGGACGAACCTTTGTCTATCAAGGATATGAATGACCTTGGTCTGAAAGAACTTGTGTGTATTGTAGGCACCAAGTGTGATATGTGTGCAATGACTCCACCATGACTCCTTCATGACCAATTGCAACCACCAAAGATACAATATTAGGTACATTTCAAAATGTTCATCAAATATGATAAATGTACCATGAGTACGTGCATTACTTCATAGTCCCCCTCCCCTCTTGAAAATGTCCCATCACACATGACCCTTTACATTATATGGGAGTTAACTCCTTCGTGCACCTGCTCAATATTGTCATTCATCCTATATTGAAGCCTATGTATAGTTTACACCAATTGCCAAGATTGTTTCAATCATTTGAACAAAGAAGATTATAAGATGACAAATCTACATAATGACTATTCATGGGAACCACTAAAATGTAGCAATTATGAGATATAATATTATAAATTTATATTTGATGAAGACATTTAAGTGATTAAATTTTTGTTATGATATAGGAAATAAATATGGAGAAGTCTCTCACATGTGATTATCAACTCCTCAACCTCACTTCTCATTTCTCACTCTTGCCCTAAATGTCAAAATGTCATAAAACTCCTTTCAAAACTTTATTATATTGACAAATTATATCATGTTGATAATTAGTGAACGTGACATGTGTAAGGTTGTAGATAATATAGTGTAACATGTTTTGTGATACTAAATACCATAGATAGTGTAAACTACTTTGAAATCTTTAAAGGTAACGCATGTGTGAAAGTAGAACAATTTATGAACAATACATAAATTTCTCACCATTAACAATGGACGACTAAGAGATGCGCTTGTAAACAATAACTCCCTGCCACATGTTTAAGAGCCTAGTGACATCAAATTAATTGAAACACATGTATCTCTTATAGCACCGCCCATTGTTTGCATTCATCTAGCTAGGTCCTGCATTGTAACCTCAACCAGCCAGGGTTTTGTTGTATTTATGTAAACTCATGCACTAGGAAGCTGCAAACGCAACAGATGGTTCCATAGACTGTAATAGATATATTTAGACAACTCAACTCCAAACATGACATCAAAACCCCAAACAAATATAGTGGAATCCAATTAGAATAAAATTGACCCTCAACCTTACATGTGACTTGTTTTCATCGCAAAGTTTTCCAAGTCCACAATGAACGAGTTTATACAAACGCCACAATACACAAGCTTTCTCAACAATCAAGCATCATAAAGACCTGATTCTTTTTTCACGTTCTTCAAATCATGTCCATTATCTAAGAGAATCCACACATTTGCGATTAGAATGCATTACGACCTGCGTAATACCCACCATACAATGTTGTATGCCGTAAAATGCATGTTACACATGATCTTTATGCAAGGGAATGGCCTATGGAGTCGTGCATTATGAAAGTTAAGGGCACGTGACCTCAGGCTCTTGCCTTTAAATTCCACAAAGCAACTCCCATTATAGCATCCACCTATATTCAATACCAATGTCAACATACATATTGACTGTATTATAAATGCACTTGTAGGCAGCCGATGTTGCAACTCGCCCGCATGGATGAAGGCACTATAATAAATGCTGATGTAAGCATTAGAAGCGAAAATAACCCGATTATATAAGGGCACCTTTTTGGACGCTTGCCAATTGTCTTTCAGAATCGGATGCTACTGTATCATACATACGGCAGACTCGAGGTAGTATCATCTTCCTTGCCCTTAAAATATGAGCCTCTGGTTGGCCACCCAAAATAGTGAGCATTGGGACAAATTTGATGTCCCGGAGTGACTCTGCAGTCTTGGAACCCTGATCAAAAACCAGCTAAATTTAAAGGATTTGGACGTTGTCCATATAGTATACAACAACACCTTGCCTTCAATACAGCGTCCAGAAAAGAATTTTGGACATAATTGGTCAAAATCCAAGTGTTTCCAAGCACTGCTCGGGGAGAACCGGCGGTTAGTTACAGATCACTGGTTGAGTTTGAGAAATAACCGGTTGAAGTTCGAGACTTTAGCAGAATTACCCATCATTTTTAGAGGAATCTATACAAGAATATACCTCAAATGAATGAAGCAAAACCGGAAGATGTCGACATGTAACCGGCTGGATTTAGAATCACTAGGATCTTGACCGATTATGCCCAAAAACTTCCTGGGCACTGTTTCCAACTCCAACTAGTTACATGTTGTAATTTTTCGGTTTTCCTTTATTTCTTGGAAGCACATTCCATAGACTCTTCTAACATGATTGGTAATTTTTTGAAGTCTCTTTTCTTTTCTTTTTTCTTTTTTTTTGAGACAGAAGATCGACAGGCCAGCGCCAAAGCACAAGAGGCAGTTAACCACCTGGCAAGTTTATGTCAAGTAGAGAGGAGATTTCACAGCCAGGAATCGAACCGCCAACCTCTTCCTTAAGATTTGGGTATCTCTCCACCATCATCTAGTAGTTTAGGGTCGTCTCGGACCTTGAAGTCTTGAACTTCAATTAGTTATTTTTCAAACTCAATTGGTTCATTTGAAACTAGCAGTCGGTTCCTCCTGTTCATTGCTTCAATATTCAAGCCTTACGCTCACTATTAGGATTGTGGGGCCTAGATGGACATGCTTCCCCTTTGACATGGGCAGTCATTAAGATATGACCTCAATTACATGTGTTGGGTCTAATCTACAATTGTCATAGATTGGACTTGACACTTGTAAATGGGGCATGTCTTAAAAACCACCCATGTCAAATGGGAAGTGTGTCCTAGCATTACTAGGATTGTGGGGTTTAGAACAAACTTCTCATTCGACACGGGCGGTCATTAATACCATGCCCACACTAAGACCAATGACTAGCCACACCAATGGGAGAGTTTCCATCTTGATGGGAGTTCTTCTCTTGTATGCATTGGTGAAACTATAGTACATTAAATCCAGTGAAGGTTATTGTGAGTGGGATGAAAAATCCATATTGGTAGTAGTAAATTTTAGAAAGAGATGCACTTTCCCTATCAAGAGGGACAATTCCTCCTACTGCCCGTGACCAACAACTGGGCCTAGTGTGGGTGTGGTATAAGGTAGATGGGTCTTAAGTGGCTCATTTTCTTTATCATACCCTTATATTTGATTGGTACCATAGTTTCCTAGCAGCTTGGGCAAAAATATATCTAAATAGGAGGTTGCCTAAATTTTTAGGAAATTATTGGCATGGTTTGCCTAATTTTTCTTTAAAATAGATTAATGCCCAAATCACAAAGCTTAGCTCGCATGTGTTGTAATTTAGTCACTTAGCTTTTAGGTATCAATAGGTTGGAATATACATTGCAAAGTCTTTTGTGAGTCTTTTGCCTCGCCATTCTAACACTCCTAACCCACAATCTTTCACAAATGCAACATATCTCTCACACATAACAAACCATGTCATATAAGAGTTTGGGTAATAATGGGAGCTTTGGAGGTGAAGGTAAGGGTTTAGGGTAAATTCACCTTAGATGAAATTAGCAATAACCATTTAAAAACTGTATGAAAACTTGGTCAAATGCCTAACTTATATTGATGTTATTTTGAAGCTACATGATTTTGATATATTATTTTCCGGGTTGCCTAACCGTTTTGGTCACTTTAATTAATTATTAGGCAAAGCCCCGCCCAATTTGCTATGAAACTACGGTATGTGCTTTGGTGAGGATCAAAGAGCAAACATCATAAAGACACATGTATGTTTAAAAGAGATTGGACTGCATCTTCAAATATTAATAACCACTCCACACTTAGTAGTGAACACGATTGGGAGGACCTAGGTATCCAATTTAGAAATCAACAAACATGCAATTCTAATAACCATGACTAAATTAGGGGAGGTATGAATTTCAATGTAGTTTTTGCATATGTTTCATTGTAAAAGTGTTAATGCAACACCAGTTTTGATGTTAATTCTAATTGGTAGAAGTTGGAGAACATGAAAACAAACCAAATGCACTCACAAACCTCAAGACACAACCCCATTTACAAGTGTCGAGTTCAATCTATGATTGTCATACATTGAACTTGTCACTTGTAAACATGGTCATGTCTTAATGACCACCCATGTCAAATGGGAAGTGTATCCTAGGCCCATGTTTCCTAGTATTTTTAATTTTATTTTTGGTCACAAATTGAAAGCGAATTCAATTGCAAAGAAAGAGTGCAACCACCTCGAGCAAAACAAAGCAAACAACGGGACTTCATAAATAACGCCCATCCAGGGCCTATCTTTCCAAGTAACCACTAAATTGCTAAAGGAGTAACAATAAGACCTTTGACTAGTGTTGCATTTTTTATTCTAGAGGTCGGAGGCGGCATTATAAAATATTTTTTATGTTTTTAATTGAAAATCATCGAAGACATCAATCCGTGAGGTCCTTTATGGCAAATCATTGTCAAAAACATTCCCCTCTTCTAGGATTAGTTCTTCGAGCTCTTGTCCGCCCAAGTATTGATCCAAGAATGAAGACATTGTGAATGCAAACCACCATTCACGACTTGTCCGATGTGCCATGTGGTGCGTTATATATTCCAATATTTGTCAATTTGTGTGGCAATGCTCAAGGCTCAAACACTGCCATTGAGTTTGAATGTACTAATGCTATATGGTAATATGGAACAATTGTCGAAGTTGAGCATGTCTATATTTGCCCTACCGGCATGGACTGGCTGTAGTCGTGAACTTATAATAATAAAACATAAAAAATGTCTCAAAATTTGCCGAGTATTTTAAAATGTGTATTTTAAAATAAATTAAAAAGAAATGCACCCCTACCTTTGACACACCAAATATTGTCAAAATCTTTAAGAACATCCTCATAAGCAACATCCGGTGCTTTTTCCAAATCTATGAGAGTTCGTTGCCACCCAAATCTACCATAGTCAAGTAAGGAATCCCACACAATTTGGTGTGTTTTCTCCACTAGCCATTGAAAAGCACTAAAAACTAGATCATTCCGTTGATGCCAAATAATCCATGGAAGACCATTCTTCAAGAAGAACCGACTACGATTGAAAGGTTTTAGTGATTTGCTAAGAGGTTGATAAAAAAGGCACTACATCATTGAAAATTATTTCCGAGGGCCAAGGTTACCTCTTTTAGCAAAGAATTGCCAAATGATGTTAGCCGCATAGCACTACACTTGTTGAGTCAAAGGACAACTGAAGAATCTATGCTCCACCGGCTCCACAACTTGGGAGTCACAATGACGGCAACACTTATCAATCTCTACTAAGATTTGTTCACATCATTCATTCACTGCCATTGCCTTATGAATGACTGACCAAAGGAAGGCCGCCTCCTTATGTGCTTTGTGTTTATGCCAAATGATCTTCCAATTTGGAGAGGTGGAGGGAGGAATTGTTCCACCATTTGTCAGAGATTGGCCATATGCTAGGAGGGAATAAGTTTAGGCGGCCACCACCTCGCCAGGTCAAAGAAAAACTCATCCGATTTTGTCAAAGAATAAATTGAAATGGGTCCAAGCGCTACTACGTGAAAGTCTATCCACCCTAACATCCAACCCAAGAATGTTGTGGGGAGTTCCACATCCCTAGCATATGGATTAACTTCACTAAGGGTAAAGTATTGTAACCCAACAAATGGATTTAGGAAAGTGCCCATAAACGCAACACTAAATTGGATTGGCCCGAAACTAAATTCTTCAAGTAACATGCACTAACCCATTCCAACAACTCATCCTCGTGGTTTCTATAAAAATCAACCCATTTTTGTGAAGTGAGATGCGCTCCTTGTTGGCTAACGATCCTACCACGGAACAAACCATAGTATTCCAATAGTTTGACTCAAAAATCGTTATAAACATCTACAAGGGAGAATTTGGCATGCGCTTCCTCCCATTCTAAAAAATCATTCCTCCCCGGATCCCAAATATTTCGGAAGTATCTCAAACCTTCACTATAAAGTACGAAGCCCCTATCCATGGTAATGTCGAAGTACAAACAACCATGAAGAGGAAGGGCCCCATGAGGGGTCGATCACACCGGCCAGTTTTGACACCATCCGTCGGCATCCCCGGCTGTAATAGTGTGAAAAGTGGTGGGCCAACATCTATTTCTGAACATAATCCCCAACAATTTCACGGCTGGAACCGGATGGAAAGTTTGGTGTGATCGGGGCATGAGCCATGATAAGAAGGTTGGAGTTGCTTAATGCAGTACCTCAACAAGATTTGCAAATTCAATTGGGCAGGGAGAAGTGCTTGAATGACCCATTTACTCATGAGTGTTTGCATTGCGTCCTCTAGGGAAGTAAGGCTATGACCTCCGGCTTTCTTTAGCATCACACAATTGTCCCAACACACCCGTGCTCTTGCAGTGTTTTCAGACCTTGACCAAAGGTAATTACGTAGCAGAGCCTTAATTTCCCTAAAGACTTCTTCGAACTAACTCAAACAACAATGAAATACCAAAGGGATGACATCAACACCTAATTCACAATGAGTGTTATGCCAACAAGCTTGGACAAATCTTTGTTTTGGCAACCCATTTCGATTGATATTTCTCCACCCAACATGGTTGAGTGCCACGGCTGCATCAGTATGCCACACTTTTGTGCCAGTTAATCTCCAGGCCAGAAGCAAGCCCGAAATTTCAAAGAATCCCCGTGCTAGCCTCTTCCACTCTCACAGTAGACGAAGTATCATCTGCATATTGGCTAATTATCTGTTGGATATGGCATTGAGAAAGGGAAATGCCTTGAATAAGGCCAGTCCTTACCGCATTTTCGACCGCGACATTCAATGCTTCCGCGCAACTATAATAAAGAGGTAAGGAGCTACACTATTGTGTCTAATTAGTGTGGGTGGGAAATGCACGTGGGTTGGAAATTAGTGTGGCCCACACTAAATTTCAAGTGTTTGGGTCACTTTGGATGAAAAATGTAATGTCATCCATCCGTGTGTGTTAGGGTTCTCCGCAAACAACCTCCGTTAGGTCAATGTGGGGAAAGTCTTCAAACACAATTGGATGGAATTATGAAGTTTCATCCAATTGTGGAAACGACAAAACCCACACAAACTTTTCACCTTTGAAATTAGTGTGGGCCACTCTAAATTATAATTTGAAATTAGCGTGTTTTATTAGGAATTAGTATGGCCCACACTAATTAGACACAATAGTGTAGTGGGCAACCTTGACAGACTCCACTGCATCATCTACGTTTCCCGGTAGAGTAGTAGTAAGTTATTTGGGTGTGTTTTGGGCTATGGGAGAGAGGCCTCAGTTCTAAGAGAGAGTAATTGCTGCAGGCTAATAAGTGCCGTGTCAGTCGCCCTAATTTAATTTGTTGCGGGTGCTAAAGTGAGAGTGGGGCCAGCGTCGTAGTTGATCAACTGCTCAGACCTTTTGGAGCCTCATTTGTTGATGAGTGTTGAAATGTTCCGGTCTATGTTTTGGCCCATTTTAATTGTACGCTTGAATTAGAAAGGTTTTTGACACTTTAGGACGTTATAGCCTTACTAGATAGCGCCCCTTCAAGTTGGCCCACTGTTGTGAGAGAAAAATCATCACTGCGGCCGGGCTGCAATGACTTCTAAGTTAAACCAGCTCTAAACCAAACTCGTTATTTTCAACTATATTTGATGTTTTGAAATTCTCGGGTTTGCTGAAGAATGGACTCAGCTCTAGGCACCATCATGTGCAGTGGGTTTCCTGTATAATTAGAATCGAGAAATCGCCCCTTTCCACAAAACTCCTCTCAAACACCGCGCATGCGTTTGATGCACATTAATGGAGATGCACCAACCCGCGATAAAATAAGAACGTAATTCGCACTTTGCAACAGCCGCAAAGGCGCCCCCCCAATCCACTCTGACTTGATGGTTTTGTGTTTGAAACAAGAAACAAGAAAACAAAACATGCTAACTTAAGTATCGTATTGTCTTAAGTATCTATTCATGGCTAAAACATGTCCCGACACATGCTTCCATACATGCACCATGCGGTGAGCAATCCTAAACCCTTGGGCATCCAAAGAGGTTCAATTCGCGCCTCTCCATGCACAAAAACGTGTGGTTGGGTTACGTGTTCTTGTTTTGTGTCAAAAGCTCAATTATACAAATTAACTCGTTCTTTAAGTGTGCTTTAAGATTCGGTTGAAAATCTTTGTGTTATTGAAATGTTGGGTTTCAATACGTAGTTTGGGTATCTTGGATGCAAATACATTCCTTGTATTTTGATCATTGATGTCACATGTGAGAATATTAATATTTGAACATTTGTGCAAGACTATGTACTAAATAAAGCTACACACCCTGGAATATGTATTATTCATAATTTTAAGACTTGGTGAGGCTCATAGAAAATGTGCATACGTATTGCACATTGAGGCCCTTGGTCCATTAAGGGTTACCCCAAAACGTACAAGAATCCCAAAAAATTTAGGCCTCTCTATGCACAAAAACGTGTACTTGAGCTATATATTTGCACTTTAGCTAGTTGTGGTGATAGGGACCCTATCTAAAATTAACTCAATTTTCTTTTCTTGTTTTACATTTTGGAACACAAACAAAGTTTGTCAGGGCATGAACAAATATAGTTACAACCGGGATACATGAACCCTGGTGAAGAGTTGTGCATAAGAAGAGGCCGGACTGGAGACTCGACCAAGGGAAGAAAACTAACGAACAATAGCCAAAGAACCAAGTGGCTAGTCAAACTGTACAAACACCCTCCAAGTAGCCCGCATACATGTTCCAAGGCGTTGTGTAACATACAAACCACCTAGCACCCAACACCCCATTGACAACCATTTGGAGGGTTGGACTCGTAATCACTCACCTAAAACGGATAAGCATGGAGTCCCTTCTCGTCACACACCATCAAAAGGTGGTTGATTCATTTGCCATATTTTTGTTGTCCATCATGTTGCAAAGGTTGCCATGTAACACCCAAGTTTTGTCATATTCCGCAAGATGTTGATCTTCACCTGCTTCATTCTTCTTGATATTTATATTAAGGGTTTTCTAACATGCAACTCTCTCATTGTCCAACAAGTGTAGCCAATGTGTGAGCTCCGGTTTGCAATCGGCCAAAATTCTTGATTAAACACCTTGTCATTCCTACACATCCAAATTACCCAGGTGAAGCAATATCACAAAGGAGGTGCCGAATTCCTATGAGTTTATCAAAGATTGGTGATTTCTCTATAAAAAAAAAGCATTTATCAAGAGTTAAGTGCTTCTAACGTCCTTTTCTTCAAGGGGCAAATCCGGGGTGGGAGCTCATTCTATAGACAAAATTGATTGACTGCTGCCAAACAATTTGTGCAAGCGGTCAATGCCAAAGCCTATGAATTTCATCCTTGTCGAACGAGTGGTTGCAACATAAGGCAAGTGAGTGTTATTAGTAACACTCTCATGCCGATTTGTAAACTTCAATTGTAAAATGTCACACATGCCAAATGAAGACAATTTTCGTGCCCGAACATTCTTTATGCCACACCTTAGGTCAATAAAATGACACTCTATTTAGTAGGGGACACCATTCACTTCAGCCAATCTAATCGAGGGCATTTTGTATGATAGAAAGTCACAGCCTTGTTTTAACATTGTAGTTGTATTCTTAGAGCCATCCACCCAAGTCCACAATTGTTGGATTGAAGGCCCACAAATCCTTCACTTGACCAAAGAAGAGGGAGATTGAATACTCGACTATTTCTCTTTCCACATGAATGAGTTTGTTGATGTCGTGAACCCCGACTGTTGCAATTTTTTCCATAGAGACAGTGTCTATGCTCTTCGTGAAAGAACGATGAGTCGGTGTGTATGCTAACTCAATAAGAACGTCATTTAATCCTCTTGTAGAGATCGTGCACATAGGTTGTACATACTTGGAAGAAGTTATTCCAAAAAATATGGCAAGCAACACTTCAACAGTTCAAGAAAAAAACATCTTGACTCCAAAAATGACAAGTTCAATTTCCGTGCTCCTCATTTGAATTTACCCATCAACATACACCAACAAATTCAAGATGGGATCAATGGAAGTAAACAAACCATCGACATTGTTCATTCAAGCCTCCTAGTCTGTAGCTTAGAGGCCGGACATGATGTATTACAAATGTTGCACATGTTACCCCCTAAGCGTCTAACATAACCATATTGGGCCTCCAAGCAAAAAGTAATGTGTTTGAGCTACATACTTTCGGTTTTAGCTAATCATGTCAAAAGTGACAATATCTAAAATCAACTCATTCTTCAAGTGCACTCTTTGAATGAGTTAAATACTTAAATGTATTGAATATTTAAGTTCAAATATGCAGCCTAGGTGCCTTGGATGTATTTATGTCGTATTTTGATCATCAATGTCTAGTACGAGTAAAAGTTTAATTTCTCCTTCACATAACACAATTTATTTAATAATGTTTCAAACAAACAAATAAAAAAAATGATTTCTTAACTTGGTTAAGCCCATGTAAATTATGTATATGCCCATATATGGAGACCCCACATCCTTTGAGGGTTAAAGATATCACACCCATTTAACCTAGCCAAGAAGAAATCAATGTAGACGGGGAGCTGCATGGAGGCGGGGGCACTTGGGAAGGATTGGAGCTCCATCACACATGTCTACGTAATCTGTTGTGATTGGAATCCCTTGCATAACATTATTGAGATCCATAACAGTGTTTTGTGGGACTGACAATATTCCATAGAATATACCCAAATATTTCCCACATTCAGACTGGATGTGGGAAATATTTGGAAATATTCTATGGAATACTATCAGTCCCACAAAACATTGTTATGGATCTCAATAATGTTATGTCAACCGCCAACAAGAATAGCTTAAATTTTGCAAAGTTATCAATTGGTACATATGCTCAACGCTTAAAGTGACAATTTTAGCACCATATATCTTGGTATTCATTTAAGCCTAATTTTACCTTAATATTTACAAATTTATACATGTTGAAGATATTATCATGCGCCAAGGCAAAATTGACCCAGTTGGTGAGCGCCTTGAAAGATAGATACTTCGTTACCCAACACCTACTAGGGGGGGTAAAAACACCTCATCTTGATCTAAGTTCACTGCATCATGTATGGTATTTAGTGTCATGCACACTATTTGGCGAACAACATGAACTAGATGCCTACAGGTCTCAAAGTGTCATGTCTGCTAATTGTCAACAAGATATTCTTCATCAAAGTAGGTAACATTTTTGAAGTGCAAAAATATATACATCATGACATTTAGCATGGCACATTGCGATACTCAAGATGATAGTTTTGCATTTTAGTATGCAAGGGGAAGATATTCTTGAGCATACTAATAAACAAGTGTCATTTGTGTGCACTTTTAGTCAACTTGTATACCATTGTGTAAGATAGGTATACACCTCATAACACCATTGAACATACCAATGCCAATATAGCAGTAAGTGTACTTGAACACCAAGTGTTATGAGGTGACACGAACGATAGCGTTGTCAATCATCAGTGTAACCTAGTATATGCCTCAGAATTGGGGAAAAAGACACTATCACACATGTGACACTAAATACCATAAACTATGTAGTCTAATAAAAAATGTGTCTAAAAATAGAGAACGTGTATTCTATACTATATAGCAATCAATACTTTCACCTTACCCGTTGGAAGTGCCACGAAACATCACCCACTTGGAGGCTTGGCAACACCTGTGTGAGCAATCTACCGAACAAGATCCATAATCTACAGATTTTATTTCATTGAAGGTGATTTGACACGTAATTTAGCATCAAAAAAAGTCGTGATTACAACATTCGAGAAGTTCAGTTTGAGTGTGTGTACTGAACTCTACTTATTGGGTGATCCACCTTGTACCTCGGATAGAAGTATAGAAGTTCAGTCTAGTTAATTACAATATATGGGCAGAGAAGTTCAGTTTCATTAATCATAGCATGGCATGGGCATGGGCATAGACGTTCAGTAGAGTATGTAATCATAACATTACTTATTGGGCATTATCATAACATGACTCTTAGCTAATGAGTTGTGTCCATGGATCCTATAGTATGTTCGAATGTCTTCGGATATACTTCGGATGTCTTCGGATGTCGGAATTTGTGTGCTTTAGACTAAATATGAAGTCAGGGCAGCTAAATACAGCTCATCAATTGAGTAATGTTATGATTAGGTACATAATATATTGATCTGTATTGGAGAGGACCAAAGTCCAGGGAGATTTTTGGCATAATCAGTTGAGATCCTAGTGTTTCCAAGTCCAACCGGTTACATGATGACATTTTTCGGTTTTTCCTTATTGATTTGGGGTGTATTCTATGAATTCCTCGAAGGTGATTAGAATTTTTTTCTAAAGTCTTGAACTTCAACCGGTTATTTCTCAAACTCGACCGGTTCAATTGTAACTAGCGGCCGGTTCTCCCCGTTCATTGGAGACGATGTCATGGCACATGGCCCATCTGAAAGCTTGGAATTCTCGAGATAGACGTGCCTTAGATGGATACTTTTCTCTCTCTCACTACACCCACTTCTTGTAGGATATGGAACATGCAATTAGTGTGAGATGATCAGTGAATCCAAACTTCCAAATCTTGCCCATAGCCACTTGCCTCACCATTTTCGGAGCTCATATGAATATCTTATTCATTGTCAAAGTGGGGATATTCTTACTCGTAAAGTGGTCATATAAGTCCCCCCCCCAATCATGTTGAATACTGAACCTAGAATGGTTAGCATATTCTAAGCACGTACTCCAATCTCCTTTAAATATGTGTTTTTTGGTGTTTGTTCTTAGATCACACCTAACCACATATCGCTCACTTATAGGTGTCCATTATTGTTGCTATGTTTGATTTATGCACATCTACCATAGAAGAGATTAAAAAAATTGGTGCTTTTTTTTACTTGGTTACAAACATATATTCCCAAAATGAATGAGATATGTTAAACGCCAATTTAATCAATATTGACTATGTATGTATGTATATAATGTGCTTTTGTGACACTTGGCAAGCCAATTATGAGATTTCATATTTGCACTCTCCTAGTATTCAACAAAACAAGACATTCACACTATATCCCACATCCATATAGCATGACTCAAAGTTTAAATGAAATGACAAGAATCCCATTGGGGGACTTGTTTAGATACTAGAGCCTGATTGATTCTCCGCAATGAATGTGCACACATAGTTGACGGGAAGCTTCAGCCAAGCCCCTTAGAATCATACAACACAAATCAAAATGCAAGCCAAATACATGGATATTTGACATTCAAATATGAGAATTTGGAGGGATTAAAGGGCCAGTTGTTTGTGGTGTCTACTCATCCATTGGGAAGGTGAAAACGAAATGAGTCCTTTTATAACTTGGCCACTTTTGTATTGAGATGTTTTAGTTCTAGAATTGGTTTTAGAATCTCCAAATTACTCTAGTTTGCTCTTTGAAAATGTATTGACCCTCGATTTATTGGGGCATGTTAATACTAGACCCCCCTTCATCCACATAATCATGACATAGCTCAAGCCAAAGTGAAGGTTCATTTATTGCAAAGTTTGGAACACTAGATGGAATTGATAAATACTAGTGGAGTACTTATTACTTCAATTCATAACAAATCTCAATGACAAATTAAAATTGAAATTGGTTTATGTCCTTTTTGAGTCCTTAGAATTGTCTTAAGCATCATTAGCCTGAACGGTCGCGACCTTTCATAAACCACAAACCGCCGTGACTCTTCATGAACCTGCAAAGTTAGGTTGTTGCCCTATGTCAAGGGTGGGCTTCATTATGAGGACCACCAATCAAAAACCAATAGGCCATAATTGGAAGTGGAAATATTTCCACAACTTTATCAAGCATTTGGTGGATTGTTTAGTACCCCGAGGATTTGTAGATTAGTTGGCGAGGACAACATCATGCTCTTTATTGGAAGGTTAGGGTATGAAACCATGAGAGGTCCCCTAGACATTTAGTGTATGTAATAAAATGATTATTCTCCTACTCTTATTGAGAAAAATGAGAGCCTCAGTAGCTACCTATCTTCCTTTGGAGTTTGTTGGAGCGAGGATTTTGTGAATGGTTGAATTTTGGATTCCAACTTTTGCTTGTGTGAGGACAAGGGTGAAGAGGGATTGGATGGCCATAGCATGGAGTCGAGATTTGCGAACTGTGGGATTATGTCATAAAGGGCCCGAGTTGTTGGTTGATTTCATGTTGAGTGTGTTTGTAGATTCTTCCTCTTTAGCATGCAGCCCATGCCATTAATGATTGGACCTTCCATCTTTTTGTTGCAATGGCATGAAGAGACGTGGTGTTTTTGCCCATTTTTTTTGTGATGGCCATGTATGGGTACATGTCATGGCAATATGTCCACTCTATGTAATGGAGGGTGGTGAGTATTTTTTAAGGGTGTGTGTGTGGATATTAACATATGTCTAGTTAGTCTTTGTACAAGGATACATGGGCATTGGTAGTGTCTAGGACTACATGGATATGTTGAGAGAGAATTCTATACGGGGACATGTGTTTGGATGGGGTTGGATCGAAAAAATACATGTCGTGGATATTCTCATAATACTACAAGAATATGTAGGGATTATATATATTTCAAAAACCTACATGCGACAAAATATAAGGTGCCTTATAATTATTGAAGATAGAAAAAGTCATTATTTTTGTGTTATAGAACCATGAACAAAGAATTGGAAATATATTAGAAATATCATAGGGCTTTGAAATAGAAGTTATATTTGTTCAGTAAATAATACATGGCCATGATTATGAGGGGGAAGGATTTCTAGATAATTGTTTAGGGGATGTCTACTAATTGGGATGCATTTATAGTTGTTGATGGGTTAAGAGATTGTTGACACTCCCATTAATGTGGTGAATGAGTGAAGACACTTATTGATGCAAACAATGACGATTACACAACAAGACTGATACCAAAAGGGTGCACTCCTAATAGTGTGTAGTAATTTAAGAAGAGATTGGCATTGCAATATTATGCACTAGACATCCCTTGGTGCCAAGAGGTGGGTCAAATTGATTAAGGCCACTGCCGAGGATCACATTTCTTACTACCACTTCCTTGAGGCCAAAGGATTGATTTTTTCTCAATTTGTGCCCAAAAATTTAAAAATAGAAAGGCCAAAGGATTGAGTAGCCAATCTGACCTTACCACCATACCAAGACTTTTTGTTCGATCTTCGGATTCCCCTATCCGAGGAGAGAACAACTAATCAAAAGACTCTAAGGCTACCCAATGTTAATTAAAGCCAAGAATTTACTAACCTAAAGTATAGCTACTAATATTAGAATGTTCTCTAACAAAGATCAAAGGCCCGAGGCTGAAGTTTCCCCCAACGGTGCACTCAATGTAGAGATTCAAATAAATGTGAGTGGGGACTATTAATAATACCCCCTATTTAGATATATCATGATCATTTTTAGGGTAATGTTTTTTTGCATTACTTGCAATTCTTTCATTTGACACAAAAAATTTGACCAATTAGAATGCAAGTGGACTTCAAAACTTGTATGAAAGTTAAAACTTACATGTTTCATTTTCTCAAAAACTATAGACAAAAAATGACAACCTCATGACAACACATAATAACCATATAAAATGTGCACAAGGTTGAACATGCAAGTATTTGTTTTCATATTTATTCCCATCAATTTTACGTGTAAGTAGGGGGTTGAAAAGTGCCCACTTACGTCATTTTGGTTCTCTACCAAATTGAGTGCACCCCTCAGGGAGTTTTCCCTTGGCAAGCATCTCCTCTCAAGCAGCTACTCATCGATCAACCAATTGAAAGAGGAAAAAAATGAATTAAATGACAACCATGAGGAAGAGTACCCCCCCCCCTCCATGCAGAAATTCACTGAAATTGAACTTCATTATAAAAAATTTGTAACATGTGTAGGGATAGGGGGGCTAGACTTATGATGGAATATGAATAAGGGTTGAGGCTAATTTCCAATGTGTTTTCAATTTGACATTGTGTAAAGATCATCATAACAAAGTAAGGTGGGATTTAATTTCTTGTTTCTAATACTAGGTTTTATGCATAGCACCAAAGTAAAAACCAACCTCTATTTTGAAATTATTTGTATAGTGCTTAAACCATCTAGATGTTAGAAAATTACGTAATTATCCCTCCCCCCCCTTGACATATTACTTCGGTCATGGGCTACACTTGAAATCTACAAGGAGTACCCTACACAACTTGATGCCATAGCCACAAGAGCCTAGGGTGGGAGATTGAGCCTTTTGAAGTGAAATTGGGTTTGAGAGTATATTAGGCTTATGGTTAAAAGCCTATAAAGTATGTCTTTATTTGGGTTAGTTTCCTCCATACTTATTTGCACGCGATACTCCATTCTCGGGAGGATGTTGTTTTAAGGTCTTTGTGTACAAATAAGATGCAAACCTTAGATAAAAATAACCTACACATATAATTATAGACAGGGTGAAATTTCATGTTATAAATATACACAACAAATATATGTTCAGGAGAGAAATTTGGATGTACCTATATTATGAGAATTAGTGTGGACCACATTTTTTTTCCTAGAAGATTAATGTGGGTGATTAATTGTTTTATTTTGGACTACTTTTGTCGAACAACTAATATTCATGGTGCTGGTTGGAGGTGTTCATGAAGACTTAAGGAAAGACCCAAGCTCTTGGACCCACGTTATTTCCACCTTGACTAGAAAACTAGTGCGATCCATGTTAATTATTTTCACATCGATTTCCCAACACTAATAAACTATTCATTGCAGTCAACATAGCAACGTAAAACAACAATCATTCAACAACTTTCCTTGGTAGTTCGCCACATGGCACTCTTAGATTGCTTAAGAGTCAAGACCATCTCAAAGCACACGTGAAAGTTTTTTTTTTTTTTTTTTTTTTTTTTTTTGAGACAGAAGGCCGACAGGCCAACGCCAAAGCACATGAGGCAGTTGACCACCTGGCAAGTTTCCGTCAGGTAGAGAGGAGATTTCACAGCCGGGATTCGAACCGCCAACCTCTTCCTTGAGATTTGGGTATCCCTCCACCATCACCCGGTAGTTTAGGGTCATCTCGGACCACACACGTGAAAGTTTCAGTTCGGCATCTTAAAGAAGAAGAAGAACCCGGAAGCGCCTTAACTTAACAAGGCTTTGGGTATGGTGTGTCTTGGAAGGCACTGAGACACCCTCGGCTCATCAATGCGGGCTTTTGTATTTTGTATTGCACGGAATTCATGAGCATTGATGTGGCCGGGCCAGGACACACACCCCTTGAGCGGGCCGTGCTAGAAAATTATACTACTGGCCACTCTTGCATAGTTGCTGAAAAGTGGATACCTAATAAGTTATACCCAACATCCGGATATATAAAAGACAAGTGGATTCCTAGTGCCCAATCGAGCAATCAATTTCCTTCTAAATCAGTAGATTGCATGCTAACATGGGCGCACCTTGGTATCCATGTACGCAATTAGGGCATGATGAATTGTCCCCAACAATTTATCTTAATTGCCGACTCACATTCGTTAGCATGCGGCACATGATGTTCTTATAGGCTATGTAGCTATGTAGCTCCACCTATGCTAGGTAGTTTGTGTCACAAGAGGCTTATGTACACCCTAAACTCCGTAAAATCAACCTCCATAATGTCACATGCTCTCTGATATCCCGAAACCCTAGGGAACGGATGTTCATAGTTCAAATCTCACTCCTTATTGTCACATTTCTCTCCCTTGTATCACGAAATTTGTCATTAATGCAAACCACCACAGAAGTCAACCCACACCCTTGCATTGCGCCATGTGTCAACATGTGGAGTGTCTTCTTCTTCTTCTTCTGCCACTTGTTGAATGTTGGTGCATGCGTCCGCCACATCGCCTAGGAAGGCCAAGTGGAGTGGACCACACTAGCGTAGGTGACAGGAGAACGAATTCAAATTGCCCTCACATCTCCTTTGTGTTATTCCATAATGTCACATGCTACACTAATTCTTTAGTATCACGCATCCATGTTAACACTACAAAACTCCGTAAGACCACGTGCACTTTGGTTGCCACATGTGTGATACTACGGAGTTTAGAGTGTAGAGCTTTAAACTCTCGTATGTATTAGGGGTTGCTTTACACATGGACCAAAGGCCGTGCCCATGAAAATGCAAGGAGTCTTGAAATTCATCCAAATGTTGTTTTGTGGGAAACAGAAGTCATGTTTTGCAATTGATGGGCTCTCAAGCTTAGTGTAAAGTGAAAGTGGACCATGCCCGGGTACATAACTCCTGTATTATATGGCCCTGATTATAATCACTTATAATGCATTTTAGTCCAATCTCAAGTGATATAATTTGTTTTCATGCATGAAATTCTTGTAGCCCTTCTAAGAAGGAATCCAAAAATGTAATTATATATAGGAAATGAATATTCCTTGAAGCATAAAACTGCATTATAAACCTAATTATATGAGTTTCTTTAATACATGTACCATAGGTCAAACTACCCAAATTTTTGGGCTTTTTAATAAAAATTTAAGATTTTTTATTATAAATAAAACATTGCCAATGACTTTTAATTTTAATTGGAAGCAACTACTTGTGAGGATCTTTTTAAATTATGCACAGGCATAGGTTAAAAAATAGGTGTTCCAATTCTTTATATACATTGTGGAGTTTTTAATTGACTCATTAATATGCAGCCCAACTTTTTCTACATCTCATTTTATTTAATTTGGTCTTCACCCAACATTTTGGTCCTTTTAATTTTGTATAATTTGATATAATCTTTACAAAAGCCGTTTTTAATCCGATGCCCCCTGCGTATAATATGGGAGTTGCATACCTGGGGGACCATGTTGAGGGACTGCAACATATATTCCGGTTCGGGTCTCCACCATATATTTGGCAATATAATATTTCTAGAAGCCAATGGAAATTTAATGGATTGCCACAATCCTTAAGTTGCGTTAGACTTGCCTCTTTTTGATGGGCCTAATGCAATGTCCAATAGACCATGAACATTATCTGCTTGTTACCACGTAGGACAACATGTAGATTATTCATCCACTCAAATTTCTTTAACCAACCTCATTATACGTATATCATAAATGAGTCTTCATTGCAAACCTAAATGACGTGTGTGGGTTGATATGAAATTAAACCCCTTATATACAAGAAGTTTATAGAAAAAAATAAACATATATGTACTAATGGCATGCTAGAAAATGGAGTCATGTATTTTTACTGAGTTTTCAATTGAATATGATAAATGCCTCCACTACATATACAAAATGTAAATCATGAATTGAATCGTTCTTTATTACATATAAATTCCACTTTCACATTCCAATGAGAAAGTCAGTGAACATTTTCTATCCATAGCATGTAACTCAACGATTGCATCGAACAAACAAAGACAAGAGCACAATAAATTCACCCGTAAAGTATCAGACCGGGATCAAAACTGGATCAACAATGTTGGGTTTTCTATTCCCGGTCTAGGCTATGTGTTTCCTTAAAAAAAAACATCATAGAAACTCATTGGCCGCTCAAAAACGTAGGTTTTTTTTCCTCGGTTTTGGGGTGGACCACCTCCCGTTTTGAAGCCTATGGTCTGAGATGACCCTAAACTACCGGGTGATAGTGGAGAGGTACCCATTTTTGAATGAAGTGGTTGGCGGTTCGATTCCCGCTGTGAAATCTTCTCTTCACTTGATGGAAAAAATAACTAGGTAGGTAGGAAGCCAAGACCCCACCCACCACAAGGTAGGCAATAAACCCCACCCTGCACCAAGATGATTCTTGAGCAAGGTAGGGCCAATGGGTTCAGTTTTTGGATGCTAGCCCAAAGTTTAGCTGCGGGTACAGTCTGCTAGAGGTAGAATCATTCTTGAATTTTTGAATGTCTTCTTTTAGCTTGAATGCGATGCTTTTACCTTGAATGTGTACTTCCAAACTTCCAAAATCAATAACATGTGTTTGTTCAAAATCGTACACATGTGCAAAAACCATGCTAAATTTTTCCCAATGCATGTTTGTTTTAGTTCAAGTTCATTTACACTTGCGGAAGCCATGCTGGATTTTTGCTTAAAGGTATGACCAATCATGATATTAATCAAGGATAGAGGTCATTATTAACAAATGGTTGATTTAGGGTGGTAGAATGGCATAGCCATGGTCGACATCACCGAACTATGAGAGCTTGATAGTCATTGAGCTTGCTCACAATCATGGTCATCATTTTAGGTTGGATGACGATGAGGCATTGCTAGAGTCATTGGCGAGAGAGGATGAGGAATGCAAAGTTACAGATGGTATAGGAGACCCTCCTTTAGGACAACTACTTATTCCAACTCAACTCTCCCCTCATGAGAACACACCCCAAGATGTCCGCCCTTGAAGAGATCGCAAAAGGAAAGGGGTACAAGCCTATTTTTGAATCGGAGATGTTGGCCAAGATGTCTCATACTTGTTATGTGCATTTTGCATAGCATTCTCGTGCAAGGAAGAATGTCACCTAGCTTGTGCCAAATCTAGTGTGGCAGAAGTGTATAGTGAGTTTCTCATTGAGTTTGCTATATCACATATCAAGAGGAGATTGTAAAGGAGAGATTGAGAGATGTATTGAACTCAACCAAGCAAGGTACCGCCTTAACGTGATGAGATACTTCAAAGATTAAGGACTACATATTGGCATGCCACTATAAATGTTCTTAAGCATAGGCAATCCATTTTTCATAGTTCCGCATCCAATGCATGAGAGAACACCCCCACCTATTCAAGTAGGTGACAATGTCTCTAGTCTCCATGCCACACCATAGGTTGCTAGCACCACATCCATACAAAAATAGGTAGAAAGGCCTATGACAAAGGGTGAGATGTTAGGAGCATAGTCAAAGAGCATAGTTAGCATGACGAGGATGTGGGAGGCTAGTAGTGAGTCTAGGGACTCCTTGTTGGCGGCTAGGGTTAAGATTGGTGAACAAAAAGAACCTCATTTGAAGATATCCAACCTTGAGAAACGCGAGATCTAGGTGTCATTAGCGAAGAGAGCTTGAAGGATCAAGTAAAGGTCTTGATGGGTTTGTAGTTAGCTTCATATATTTAGTGAGGTTTGAAACTTGAAAACTGCCCCCACATTTTAATGTGGATATATATCCAAATTTTTGGTTGAAGTACATCATTCTCTCTATGGACATGTGGTTGCACTTGTGTAATGTATTTGTGAACGTGACATGTAACATCATCTTGTATTCATGAAGATGCTTACATTTAATCCATCATAGGGACTCCTTCATAAGGCTCAAGTATTTCGTTATATGTACTCACATGTAGTTTGAATGTGCTATGTCAAAGTAATGTATGTCTTTATTCCCAAACTTGCTTACATGTACAAAATCAAAATGTGAACATGCTAGTAATCTTTTAATCTAGTTAATCTACCTGTAATGATAGTCGAGAATTGACAAATTATGGTGTCACTATTCATGGTTGATGTTGGCAATGTTTGTACCTTGGGGGGTCTAGGGGCAGGGTTGCTAGCGTGCAAGCCTATGAGTGTGAGCTTGTGAGCATGTGAGCCTATGAGCGGAAAAAAATTAAAAAATAATTCAGTGAAGGACCTATGACCGTGGTTGAAGGTTTTTTTTTTAAAAAAATTAACGAAATGTTAGATCCTATTAGTTAGTTTACTTTTTCCAAAATTGAAGGTATTTACAAATCTTTTCTTAAATTTTGTAAGGCAACATCCAATTCAACTTGATGATAATTTGTATTTCACAAAAAAAATTGTAAAAGAAAAGAAATCATGCACAAAATGTAGCCATAAAACACACAAATCCACTCATATTGAAATTGAGCACACGATAGTTACATTGACTCACAAAATATGTCAATCTCGTGAGCCTAAGTTGCAGTCAACTTGATTGCGGAATCCTCATTGGTAGACGAATCAGAAGGCTCTCTACCCTCTAATGCACTAGCATCTATATAATCTAGTACATTCAAAGCATAAGTATCACTACGCTTTCTTCATTTAGAGCACAATGGGGAGGGTTTATGCAAATGGTAAGCACACTTATAGTTTATATTTTTTCTACATACAAAAGACAATGGAACTTTTTTTTTTAAATTGTATTTTTTTTGAAGGAGGGGGATTGAGAATACCAAAAGTGGGGGTACTGCAAGTTGCCTCCAAAACAACCGCCAGGTCTGACGGTAGTTTTTGTATTGCTTTGCAGTACCCCCGTTTTTGGTTCAGTGAATGTAAAAGCAAAATTTGAAAAGGGAAAGTGTTTTTTTTTGTTGTATTTTTTTAACTGTCTTTAGATTTCACATGAAAAACCTTTAATTGTTATCTCCATTTTTCTATTTCTTGTTTTTGTTTTTCTCACTTTTTGTTTTAGTAAATTTTTAAAAGTTTATTGGACCATTGATTTATTGTTTATTTGCCTCTTGAGGGATAATTTTTTTATCATTGATATATATATATATACATATATATATGTTTCTCCGATACAGTGGCCACTCCTCTAAGTTATAGTATATTAGCTAATGATATTGCATAGTCCATACAACAAAAATTCTCTAAATCCTCAGTAGTAGGATTAGCGGTCATAGGCACTAACATTTACTAAAAATAACAATTATTTAAAACTAATTTTTCTTTCTTTAAAAAAAAAAAAAAAAACCATTTTAAGGCTCCACGCTCACAAGCTTTACGCTCGCAACTCACAAGCTCGCACGCTAGCGTCGTTGTTTTTATCCTATAACCTCTACACCTCCATCTATTTTGCACATTCATTATGAACGATTTTAAAACCTATCATTTGCTATCAACCTCCAACTTAATCTTAAAAGATGACCACAACTTTCCTAGCCTTAAACTCGTAAAGTAAGTATTCTCCCTACAAGGTAATGTCCTTGGCAGCCTATAGCTTTCATAAAGTAACCATATGTCTCATCATCTTTGCATGTAGACTCATTACTTGTTCTGACAAGGTGTAGTAGGCTTACTAGGCTATATACTTCTCTTTGTACCTACCCAAGGTAATGCCTTCTCTCACTCGGCTATCTCTCAACCTAAGTCTTGGCTATGGCCTTTCAGCCTCTCCAATCTCATCTATGCCCATCTCATGCCTTTCTAAGTCTTCTCACTTCCACTCAGGTTGTTTGCCTTTTATTCCCATATAGAATGTAACCATCTCTCGACCTTGTACCGGAAATGTAATTGATCAACCTTGATGAGACATTGCCCTCTCTCTCTTGTTAAGGTAGAATTTAGCACTGTGTTTTAAGAACACAAATGTCCATGGTAAACCAACCCGTCAAAAACTGACTAGTTGGTCACAAATTGTCGTAAGGGCAAAAAAATGCCAAGTTACTAGTTGACGTCAAATTTGTCCCTAATGCAACTAGTTGGTTTATATTGTTTTATTGTTGAACAGTCTATTCAGTAGTAATAATTATTTGGTGTTAGTAACTTAGTTGGTCAGAAAATGACTTGTAGGTCCAAAGTTATTAAAATGCCATTTCGAGTCTTTTACTAGTTGACCGTTTTTTATGACAATGTGCCAGCTGGTCATGAATTGGACAAAGGGCAAAAACGCGTCAGGATAGCTAGTTGCAGCGTTTTGACAGGGTGGCAACCTACCAAGTTGACCCACCTAGTAGGTAGTTGTTTTGAAGTACATAAGGATTGTTCTAGAGCCTTTTGGCTCTCTTAGTACACATATGCGAAGATAGCTTAGACTCTTAGAGAAGGTGTGTGGGCTTGTAAGTTTTAGATATGGACGTGTAGCGTCTTGAAAAACGTGTGGCAGTCCGGACAGACAACAGTCCTAGAAAAACAAGCAGTAAAGTGTTGAAAGAGGGTTTTAAAGAGTAGATTCATTGTTGGCATTCTCTTATTACTGCTCTTCTTGTAAGCTCATATAGTCCTTAGTGTTGACAGGACGAAGGTGTTGAATGTGTCATTGGAAATGTGCATCGGACAACTTGTGATGTAGTACCAAGGAATGCATTAGAAAGTAGGAATGGTGGATATGCACGGACGTGACGCTCAGGGGAGGATGTCCAGAGCAAGTAGTTAGAATGACCTGAAAAATGTATCATAGGTTGGAAGAAGGTTAGAGAGGCCAAATCCGGACTCGGTTTGCGAAAACCACCTCCGGAAGTTGGCCGATCTGACCAAAGACATTAGCTGGTTAGAAATATGTAAGTGGTTAGAATGACCCAAAATCGGAAATATGAAAGTAGTCAGAATGATCCGAAAACTCTACCATAGGTTGGTAGAAGGTTAAAGATGCTAGATCCAAGCTTATATTGTGGAAATGATATCTCGAAGTTGGCCAATCAAGCCAAAAACATGAGCTGGTAGGTAGTGTCCATGGTATATTTTCGAGCCTTAAATAGAGGTTTTAGGGGATTATACGTCAAAGAGCTTTCTAGGGATGAGGGACTAGCTTGGGAGATGTTTCTGCAAGGCTTGGACGTGACTGATGGCGAACTAGTTAATGGAGCAAGGAAGGAGTGCGAAAACCCATTAACATCTCTTACTGACTCTTCATCTTAAGCTTCCCAAATAACTTCCTTTGGTTCTCAAGGTTCTTGCCCTTCTCCAAACAATTGCTCTCCACTCTTTCGCACAAGCTTAGAAGTGAGACGTTATACATGTCCATTGCCAG
Source organism: Polytrichum formosum (assembly GCA_964035585.1). Taxonomy (NCBI): domain Eukaryota; kingdom Viridiplantae; phylum Streptophyta; class Polytrichopsida; order Polytrichales; family Polytrichaceae; genus Polytrichum; species Polytrichum formosum. The sequence goes on along the minus strand of OZ037940.1, from coordinate 21,142,228 downwards.
AAACTCTATCTTCCTTTCTTTATCTTTCTTGCCACTCATGATCTTACAATCAATCTACCTCTCATGCTATCATCAAGTTTTCCCTAATGAACTTCAAAACTAAGCTTTCTTAGCCTTTACTTCTCACATCCTCTTCAACATGTCTATGTTTTCCATGACATTAATTTCCCGATAGCTTTTAAAACCATGAATTCAATTAGAATAGGTCTCGACTGATATCACTTTTTCAACTCTCCCACTCAATCTTTCTCTCCCTTTCTCATATTATCGCCTCATATTAGCTTAGTTGCACTCAAGTTCGGTTTTAGCAGCCTCTAATCACTTTGCTCATAGCCTTAGACGTTCACTCACATACTTGTATCATCTTCTTCCACACATTTCATAACTTTACTTACTTTGAAACACATAGATCTCAATCAATATTTCATACACACAAACGATTGTAGAAAAGATGTATTCATTCATTATCCTCTCAAAGTTCCATAAAACAATTTAAGAGTTAGACTTTCTTAGCTCAATCAACCTACATCTATCCTCAAGACTCACTTAGGATCAATCCTATCAACTATACCACCAACCTCAATCGTTGAGATTTGGGGTTCAAATAACCTATTACCTTGTCATGTTGATACTACATATGAAAATAGCATGTCTCTTCCGTGGCCAACCTTCTCCTTATTGAGTTGGAAGTAAGGAGAAGGTGGTTACAGGCAATAACCGACTTGAAGTGGCCATAGCCTTCTAATCCCAATATGGATGAGGATCGAACTACCAATCGTTAGATGAAAAATTTGAGGATTGCCCGCTTCAGCTAGGTTGTGCCTAGAAAATGTGGCTTATAGCTGGCGAACATGTGGTGTCATGAGCGTTAAACTCGGAGACTTTATGTCTAAACTCTTAAACATAGGATAAAGGAGTAATGTTGCATTGGGATCCGGTTTAAGACCGGGTCATTTTCCGGATGAATTTAATAACTTAGCCACAATATGGAGAGCAAAACTCGGGTTTGTAAACACCTAAACCCAAATGCAAACTTAGAATGGACATGGTAGTTTGTTACATATGAAATAATGGACGGCATAGATTGGATTAAACTATAACATCAATTGTCATTTTTTTTTCTCTAAATCTTAGGGTCCCCTTTTGCACATCTACATTTCCTTCAAACTTCTTAATAGCCTTTTTAAATGTACAAAATAGAGTAAAACAATACCTCTCCTTATGTATACTATGTACACTAATGATTCAAATAATATTGCTTCTTACACCCATATTAGTTTGTATGTGGTATGAAGAGTCCCCTCCCCCCCCAGCGGGTAAGGGAGTCCAAAATGAACCTACCCCCGAGGATTAAATTAGGTAGGTCCATAAGTGTTTACTGTAAATTATTTACACTTGGCTAATTTGGGGTTCCAAAGGATGATTGTAGAGTCAAATATGTTTAAAGTAAAACTCTTTCAGATATAATATATATTGAAAATTTTCACATTCAACTTACATGAATGACATGATTTTTGGGCTCCTTGATATAGATGTGTGTGATCAAGACATGAAACATCTGTGATGAATAGTTGTTGGCTCTCGCTTGCCTAAACATGACCTCAATTGGCCTACTATAATAACCCTACCTATGTAAAATAAGTCCACCGAACATATGATTTAGTGTGACCGACATTATTCGACACACATTAATTGTCTGCAAACACTGAGTGGCAACTAGAGAGAGTGCCATGAAACACTTGGTGCTACATGACAAGTCACGAAGACCACCCTATCTAACACCCCATGCTAGATCGCATCTTCATTCAGTCGGGCCCCGCCCCTCCCACGCCTCCTTCACTGCCCGGTCCTCCTGACCACACCTGCGAGGGAACTCTTCCTCGTTGGGGACCAATGTGACAATACCCGGTCAAAATTACAAATATTCAAGTTGACATCACTTTCATTATTCCCAAGTTAACTTATGGAGTTCCTTCACATGCCAAAGGAGCTTAATGGCTTATGTGATTGGGTATTGTCACGTTGGTTCCCAACAGGGAAGAGTTCCCACGCAGGTGCGGGTAGGAAGACCGGGCAGTGAATAAGGCGTGGGAAGGGCGGGACCCATCCGTATGAAGATGTGATCTAGCCTGGGGTCTGTCTAACATGGCACACCAATTTTAATGTCACACTAAATCATAGAATGAATATGTTTTTTTTGAGACAGAAGGCCGATAAGCCAGCGCCAAAGCACAGGAGGCAGTTGACCACCTGACAAGTTTTCCGTCAGGTAGAGAGGAGATTTCATAGCCGGGATTCGAACTGCCAACCTCTTCCTTGAGATTTGGGTATCCCTCCACCATCATCCGGTAGTTTAGGGTCATCTCGGACCAATCATAGAATGAATATGGCTTTGTCTCAATTGGCGTACATAGAAACTTAGAATCGTATAGGTATGTAGATACATATATCGGGGACCCACGCAGGTGGCTAGGTTAAATAGTGTAGCTGGCTACGAGATCCATACACTACCGACCTGACAGGCTCGGCTGTCCTTTGTCCCAACACTATGTGGGAGGCTTGAATAATGGAGCCGTGCCATTCACTACCTTATAAAGTTACCCTCGAGAGTCCCCATCGGAACTCCACCCTCGCCCGCCCCTCCTCACGAGTTGGTGCGTGTATTTATTCACTTGGATTATTAAAGTACGATGCATGCCGAACCGGACACCTATCTTGTATGATGGGAACAAGCAAGGCGTGAGTTAAATGCCGGCCTCCGCATTCACGAGTCGAGTGCTATGGGTGAACGGACTCTCTCGTCCATGTCCATCCTAAGGTACAACAACATTTATTTCTAAACTTGTTATCGCTCTCTCTCCTCTTTGAAAGGGTACTTGGACGGTGTTTGTGACATCGAGCTTACACTTGGAATTCATAGTTAGGTAAGACTTGACATGTTTTCATAACTTGGATTTTTTTTGGTTCATTCAATTCTATGTGTGCACTCACAAGTCGGTTCTTATAGGTGAACGGATCCTCAGTCATGTCCATCCTAAGGTTCTCTCTCTCTCTCTCTCTCTCTCTCTCTCTCCTGTACATGTACATGTACCTGTAATGTGTTGTGATGTCGAGCTCATAGTTGGAATTCATACTTAGGTAGAACTTGACATGCTTTTAGAATTTAGATTTTGAGGTCCATTCGAGTCTATGGGCAAATCTATTGATATGCACTTTTGATTAGATCTTAATTTCATGGTAGATATGTGAATCCTCGTTGGTTATTTGAATGTTTAAATTTTTTTGAATAGTGTTGTTTAATATGTTGATCTTCATGTTAAATCTATATGTTCAATTAGTGAATAATCAATCAAAATGTAATCAAAGCATTTTGTCTTAATATTATGAGTTTCATATTTGCATGTACATATCTATTGAAAGATCTAATCATACAACTCAAGCATGGACTAGCCATTGGTGCAAATTTACTTAAACATGAGTTTTGGCCTTTTATAAGTGTTGAAATCCATACTCCCATCTTTGCTAATTTACTCCAATTATGATGATGCCAGCTGGACATATGATGGAAATGAGCAACATGTGAATTAGCCCCTGCATTCACGAGCCAATTGCTACGGGTGAGCGGACTCATTGAAGTCCATGTTAAGGTACAATTGGTTTTTCATCCCTTTTTTCCCATGTTTTTGTTTGTTTTGTTTGTTTTTTTGTTTTTTTTCCCATCTTATTTTGAAAGCACATGTAACGTGTTTCAAACATTGAGGATACATCTAGCTATTTGTAGTTAGTTTTTTGCTATGATTGAAATAACCAAAACCCAGGGTACAGACTCTCAAGGAAGGCTTTACTAGTGTCTATTACATGCATTTGTCACATTATAGTTCATTAATCAGACAATAAGGATGCTATATTCACTCCAAAACATCACTTATCCATCTTTTACTCTCCTTTCTCACAAGGTTTCCTCTCATTGTTTCTCATTCAGTGGGGTATGTGTGTCTGTCACAGTAAGTAACCATCTCGTCATGAAATTGTATAACAATAGTCTTTCGAGAACAATAGTCTTTGAGTATCACAATTGTCTTTGGTAACCATTGGCCAATGCATTTTCAAATCACAACAACTCCTTCATTAATTGGTCAATGTTAATTTCAATACAAGACAAATTGTTCATTCATTAATTCCAAGATTTAATCATTACTCACAACTTATGCAACTAACAACCATTCTCAAAGTCAAGCTATAGTCTTAGTTGCCCTGCACAACCTGCATCAACAACAACCAGGGTAACACACAACAATAGTTTGATCTGGTTAGCTTGCATCTTATACTCCAAGATCAAGTCTCTAGACTATATAATCATATAAAACTCCATTTAAGTCTAGGATAACTTATGCCTAAATCTCCTTGATACTCCAAAGTTTATCCTAATTCAAATACACGTAATCAACTTAATCTCTCATTTCTCCCATTAATCAACTGATCAGAATCTCTTCTCATCACATCAGTTAATCGAGAATCTCTCATTAAACTAACTTGACACACTTAACTTCTATCAGCCTAACGTGTTTGCTTCAACAATAGTCTTGCTCAGCTGAACAATATGCTCTTTCTTCTTCCTCACTGCCTCTCACAAGTCTTAACAATAGTCAATTGTTCCACTCATAGACTGACTCTGGACCCTTCGGCTTCCTCACACTGTCTGACACAGGCTAACAATAGTCCATAGTTTTACTCACAGGCTGACACTTGGCCAATCACCTTCATCTTATGTTGCCTATCACAGGTCTCAACTATAGCCAATAGTTAAACTCTCGGCCTTCTAACTCCCTCTCTCAGGGTTTGTTGCCTCTCACAAGACTTACCCCTCAACAGATTCTCTTGTTCTCTCGGCACTACCAGATTATAGTTTCACTATGGTCTCTCTCTCTCTCTCTCACTCAACAATCACTCCATCACTCTGCGCCAATAGCTTAACTTACTTCCCTCCAAAGTAATTATATTCTCACTTCTTGCTCGCTCTTTATCACCTGCTTCGGCCAAAGATTTCACATATGTTCCTAATCCCATTAGACTCTCTGCCCATAGTTCGACTCAATGTCTCTTCGAAGTTATTCTTTTCTGATTTCTATCTCTCGAATTGACAAGACTCTTCACTCCGACAATAGTTTTCTTATACAACAATTTTCACACTCTTGATTCTCAATGTCAATTTGTTCAACTATATTCAGGAATTCAATCTCAATTGGCTACGGCCTCGACACGGACAATAGTTTATCGCATCACTCTCATCAACTCTGCTTCATGCTCTGACTCACTCGATCCTTCTTAATTCCACATTCTCACTCGCTCACAATGCACAACCTTGCTCGCAATCTCTCTCACTCACTGAAATGCGGCTTCAACACTGATCAATAGTTCCACAATTCACATAACTCTTCAACAATAGAAAATAATTCGGCTCACTTCGGCCATTCAATATATTCAAACTCCAGAATAACAATATGCTTCAACATAAACTTGTGTCCCGCAATCACTGCGGTGATCACTAAGTTTTACTCAGAAGATTGTTTAACAATGAACCTCACACGACTATGTGATGAGGGAGACAAACCCATAAGTTCAACTATGCGCTCAAAAATAATCTAAGGAATGTCTGCCTACCTTCCCCTCGCCAACCCTCTTAGCTCGGCGGGGAAGACGATAGTTCCAGTAACCAACTAGGGCCACCTATGGCCGTGCCTATGGTTATAACTAACTTCCTAGCCTATGGTTCAACTATTTTCATTCATTTGGATGCTATTTCATCCATCTTTCACTATCCGCTCATAGTTTAACCAATTGACCAAAAATTTGGCTCACACTATCTATAAGAGTTACCTCTATACATGTCAAATCGTCTTGGCTCACAAGTGTTATGAGCATTGATACTCCTTGAAGGCGGAAAACAACCAAAGTTGTGCATTAAAATGCTAAGAAATTTCCCATACCATCTTCATTATTTTACTCCAATTGTGATGCATGCCAATTGGACCTATGATGGAAACAAGCAAGATGTGAGTTAACATTGGCCTCGGATACACGAGTTGATTGCTATGGGTGAACAAACTCTCTTTCATGTCCACGCTAAGGTACACCGGATTTTTTATTTTAATTATTTTAATTTTTTGGGGTCATTCTTTATCTCTTTTGAGACTCACATGAGGGGACTTTTATAAAGGCAATAATGTACAAATTAAACTTAGTCTATGCATATGGTGAGATGTAAATTTTCGTACATGGGAAGGCTTAATATGCCTAGGATAATATGTAATAATATGGTAGGGCTTAAGGACCTTAATTCCAATCATTCATAAACGATTGGAATTGGGATGGGAAATTTTGAACACAATAAGATGTTCATTAAACATTTATCCATGGTGTATGTACAAGGACGAAGGCCATTAGTTTAGTACTAGAGGGGAAAGATGTTTCACATCTGTTGTGAAGGCGAACTACCTTGTGACCCTAACAATTTTGTAATTCTATGTAGAATTATGGCAAAGGTCTTTTTTGGGACCAAAAATAACTCTTGCATACTCCTGCTACCTTTGTAACACAAATGATCTAAGGTAGAGGGTGCTTAAACCAACACTTTAAGCTATTGTACATACATATGGGTATGTGGTTGATATAAAAAATATATATTCATATTAGCCTTTGGGCTAAACATAGGTATCAAGAAAGAAAAAATATTTTTAGTCTCAATTGAATATTTGATGAATATTCAAAGTCAAAACTACTAGCTTCCTTAAACCAATCCATAGGCCCCCGTGTATGGCAACCTTGCATATGATGAGGACCCCACCTTCATTGCCTAGAACCAAAACAACATAGTTGGGTACTAGACCCAAAGTACATCAAAGCCCAAGTAGTAATGGTATGCAAAGCCACACGGCTACCTCCATGATCCCACCCGGTTCGCTTGCAAAACCATCACCTTGCATCCTAGGAACCGACCCCCTTGCATCCCGGGGAATGACCCTTTTGTGCTTTGTGAGCCTACCTCCTTGGCGTTGTGAATAGAATGGCTAGAATAGGCATTGACAAGCCACCCTAATCCCACCTTGAACCAACCCAAGATAGAGTGGAGCCCGTTACCTACCCTACGTGGAAGTAGTGGAGGCCACTATGAGGTGGCACCACTAATGGCACCTAAAACCGTCACTCCGTGGGCCCATACACTCCTACACCGCCGGGTAACGGTTCAAGGTTGTAGAGTGTTGGCAATTGGGAGGCGTTTATAGGTGTTGGTTTTGGATGGGGTGTTGGATTTAGCACCCTCTACCTTAGGTTTTTTCATATCTCCACCTATATACCCTCACTTCACAATGTAAGTATTTTACTAAGTTTCAAACCCCCCAAAAATGTATATAGGAATATTTTGAACGGTGTATCATGGAGGGCTTGGGCTCATGTAAAGTCTCCGTTGCCACTAATCCTTAACTATGATGAAGTACTATACAGAGTAGCATGTGTTTTGGGACATGACATAAGAAATCATAATACAATGAAGTATTACGCTTTAGCATAAGTTTCAAGAGAGCAACAAGAGAGTTTGGGTTCAAAAATGCTCAATTTGTATTGGGACATTGTGAGGTTTTCTCACAAATTAATAACATGTCATGATATCACCAATGTTGTGTTTCCAATTAGCCTACTTCTTCTAGGACATGGAGTACGAGATGATTAGCAAATCCAAATCAAGGTTGCATCCACTTTCCTTGTAATTTTTGGAGCTGATATGAATATCTTATTTATAATCACAATGGATATTTTTGTACTCATTATATGGTCATATAAATCCCCCCAAATTATATTGACTATTGAGCTTAGAATGGTTATCACATTCTGAACACATAGATCAATCTCTTTTGAACACATGTCTTTTTAGTACATGTTCTTAGAGCCACGCCTAATCACATACAACTCAAATATAGGTGTCCAATTAGGATAAGCAACCGAATGAGACACATCCACCTTAGACGTCACGAGCTTCATCAACATCCAAGTTAACACATGGGGTATGATCACATCCCATGCAAAATTGAGTTTGAAGTCGGGATGTTGGATGCTAAGAAGCGTAGGCTAGTAAGAGATGAGGTCGGGACTACTTGTTTTAAGGTGGAGGAACTTGGAATTTAAGGCGAATGATAGGGTAGTACGTGAGGCCATTGTAAGTTAAGTAAGTGAAGGTGTCCAATTAAATATAGGCAACCGGAATGGGCATGTCTACGTTAGACGCCACGAGCTTCATCAACATCCAAGCTAACACGTGGGGTGTGATCTTATTATCCCATGCAATATCGAACCCAAAGTCGGGGTTTTGGATGCTAGTAAGAGATGGGGTCGGGACTAACTTATTTTAAGGTGGAGGAACTTAGAATGTAAGCTGAACGATACGGTAGTACGTGAGACCCTTCGTAACTTAAGTAAGTGAAGGTGTCCAATTAAATATAGGCAACCGGAACGGGTATGTCTACGGTAGACGCCACGAGCTTCATCGACATCCAAGCCAACACGTGGGGTGTGATCTCATCCCATGCACAATCGAACCCGGAGTCGGGGTTTTCGGATGCTAGCAAGAGATGCGGTCGGGGGGTTAGCTTATTTTAAGGTGGAGGAATTTAGAATTTAAGTCGAACGATACGGTCGTACGTAAGTTGAGTTAAAGTAAGTAAAAAAAAAAGGGCGCTCTCGAGTACTTCACTTTACTTACCGCCCTGCCACTTGCACTCACTCGGCCTGCATGATGCCTTGGCTTGCAGAGTCCACATGGAAACCTGACCGCAATTGATGCGCCCGACCCTCCCCCCGCCTTTCTTTTATTCAACTGTGAATGGCCCCTCCCCGCATGGGCTCCGTCGGACTCCCCCTCCTCCACTGACCCCTCCCTCCGGGCCCCCTCTCCGGCTCAGGCTCATCAGGCTCACTCTGCCACCGGCATCTCCTCCTGACCCACTTTCCTCCCCTCCCCAACCTTTATCATGCCTCATAACTTATTATTAACCCACTGCACCCCCGGCCTCCTCCTACGATGCAAGTGAGGGAGTCACTAATACGGTCCCTTTTCCAGAGGCTTCTTAATTGCGGTGAGGAGAGGGAATTATCACACACGAGAGGAGAGAGCTTACCTCCTTTCGTTCGTCCACCGAAACGAAGCTTAAGCTAAGCAAAGCAATCCCTGTCAATATGTTTATATGCAGCATGGAGGTTGCTTTGTTACAAGCTAATTTCACATCGGAATTACGAAATTAGCACACACAAGAGGAGAGCGCACCTCCTTTCGTTCGTCCACCGAAGCGAGGCGAGGCGAAGCTAAGCTAAGCAAGCCGAGCAATATGTTTATATGCATAATGGAGGTTGCTTTGTTACAAGCTAATTTGACATCGGAATTAAGAAATTATCACACACGAGAGGAGAGTGTACCTCCTTTTGTTTGTCCATCGAAGCGAAGCTAAGCAAAGCAAGCCCTGCAATATGTTTATATGCAGCATGGAGGTTGCTTTGTTACAAACTAATTTGACATCGGAACATGACAGGAGAGCGTCCCTCCTTTCGTTCGTCCAACGAAGCGAAGCTAAGCAAAGCAAGCCCTGCAGTATGTTTCTATGCATTGAGGAGGTTGCTTTTGTTACAAGCTAACTTGACATCGGAATTAAGAAATTATCACACGCGAGAGGAGAGCATACCTCCTTTCATTCGTCCAACGAAGCGAAGCTAAGCAAGCCCCGCAATATGTTTATATGCATCATGGAGGTTGCTTTGTTATAAGCTAATTTGACATTAGAATTAAGAAATTATCACACACAAAAGGAGAGCGTACCTCCTTTCGTTCGTCCAACGAAGCGAAGCTAAGCAAAGCAAGCCCTAAAATATGTTTATATGCAGCAAGGAGGTTGCTTTGTTACAAGCTAATTTGACATCGGAGTTAACTTCCAAAAACTTTGAATTAGTGTAGTCCGAATGTCGACATATTTGAGATGGATCAGCCACATACCTTTAGGGGGGGGGGTCAAGTTTCTAACATGGATGGATGAGAGGTATGACTTTAGAGTCTCCAAATCAGTCTAGTTCAATGCATTTGAGTTGATAGGGCCACAAACCTATAGGGGATCAAGTTTTTAGCATGGATGGGTGAGAGGTACGCTCATATGTAACAATTCCCTCTCAACCTTGGATGCCACCCAAATGCTTCCATTTCCATTGCTCTTAGTGTTTGTTCGAGTTTGAAAATAGTTGCATATGTCAAGGCCTGTAGTTATAACAACAAACACCCAAAAGACACATGTTATATTAAGGTTGGACTATGTGCTCAATATAAAGACACCATTGGGATTTAATACTTACCACAATTGGGAGGGCCTTGGTGATCACTCAAGAATAAGATAGTTTTCAACACGATCTCCGGTGACTTTTACATCTCAACTCTAGATTTGAAATGCGACGTGACAATATGCAAGACTCGCAATTGCTAAACAAACTTAGCCAAGTCCTAGACCATTGATCAAAATTGTTTGTGGAGTTGGAAATGCCCACAATATGATCATCACATAAAGTAGACACGTGTTATTTGGATATATTTCTCTTTGTACCCACTTCTCATAAGATACAAAACACGCAAATAGTAGTGCGAGATAATTAGCAAATCCAAATTGTGCATGTAGCCCTTTGTTGCATAGTTTTATAAGCTCCTATGAATATCTTATTCATTAACAAAGTCAAGATTCGTGTGCTCATGAAGTGATCACATAGGTCTCCCAATCATATCACTATATTCGTTAATTTGAGACTTTCTCTTGTCTCAAATTAATATATGGAGCACAACAACATGGTCTAATGTTTGGGTCGTCCTACCTAAACCATCTTGATATGAGTTCTTAATTGAGTTCTTGATATGAACACCCGCTTCAAAGTATTTGCATCTTACAACATTCTCCAATATTTGTGTGATTTTATCCATGTTCTTATATTTGTAATTGTCTCAAAATGCCGAAAAAGTCCAAAATTAATGAATATAGTAAATTCATGTTGACTACTGGCCCTAAATCAAATTTTGTGCAATTTAAACACATAATCTACTCTCTTATAAACACATGTTTTTTTTTATGTATGTTCTTAGCACCAGACCCCTAACCGTATACCACTCAAACATAAGTATCCAAGTTATTGTTGTGTTGGAATTAAGCATGTCTATCTTACCTCAATCAATCTAAAAACGTGTAATAGGATTACAATTTTCTTAAACCATTTTAAAAGTGGGGGAGGTTGCTTTTCAAACAAATCAATAGGAGGCCAAATGACTATCGGACCTAAAGCAATTAGTGCATTTTGAACATATAAACTAATCTCTTATAAACACATGTCTTTTTTAATGTCTGTTCTTAGAACCAGACCCCTAACCGTATACCACTCAAACATAAATGTCCAAATTATTGTTGTGTTGGAATTAAGCATGTCTATCTTACCTCAATCAATCTAAAAGCAAGTAATAGGATTATAATTTTCTCAAAACCACTTTGAGAGTGGGGGAGGTTGCTTTTCAAACAAATCAATAGGAGGTCAAAGGTGTTGAATGTTACGAGAGGGGAGGTACGACCTAATGTGCCATCAATGGGGTATGGTCAAGTTCCCTTACACGATTCAAGATGACTTAACCTATAGTATGTATCTCCTTCCCTCTTGTAGGGTTGTGCTTGTCCTTGCGTTGAGTCCATGCTCGAGAGTCAGTACTACTTGAATGACAAGGCATTCATGGGGGAGCAGGCCTTACACCACTTTCTTATTCACCCCCCCCCCCACCCGGTGCAAAAGCGGGACCATGGAGAGAGTAGCGCAAGTAGATTGTAATTAAGAACGGCTAGGGATTTGCGTTCGTGAGGCGAAAACGCAATGAACTATTTCATAGTATGAAAGCAACTACTTTTTTTTGTATCATTTGATTCTGGAAATGGCATCAGAGATTTTGAATTAGTCTAGCGGACTCCAACTGGCATGAATCGGCCCTCAACCTTGTAGGGGATTTGTTTTCACTAGAGCCCCTTCATCCACGATGGATGAGTTAACATAGATGTCATGAATCCCAAGGCATTATTAAGAACCTCCTTCTCCGTGTGTTTCCTTTTGAAAACAAACATGCATTTGTTCATGCTCTTCTACATGTGATGAACATGCACACATCCATGCTTCAATCAATGCATGCTAATAATGTATGTATAGCCAACACCAACACTAACTTAAGATAGATGGGTATGGATTGGTTACTTTTTCCCACTAGCCCACTTCTCCACTAGGATATGGAATATGCGATTAGTAGGAGATAGTTAGCAAACTCCAAATCAAGGCCGCAACCGCTTTCCTCATAAGTTCCAAAGCTCGTATGGATATCTTAATCATTATCAAAGTGAAGATTTGCGTGCTCGTTAAATTGTCATATAGGTCTCCCAAATTATCTTGAGCTTAGAATGTTTATCATATTTTGAGCACGCAACCTAACCTCTTTCAAAAACATGTCATTTTGGTATCTGTTCTTGGAGCCACACCAAGCCACATACCACTCAAATATAGGTGCTTGATCAAGAGGAGTAACCAAATTAGGCATGTCTACCTTAAAACCAACATTAGGGTCCGGGTCCAAGAAACTAGGGGTCCAAAACGCCTTGAATGAGTTACTTTTGGACTCATGATTGGAGCCAAGCTTGATGATTCGTTTCATGAACTAGGAGGAGTATTTTCTTGAGTGAGGACTGGTGAGGTTTGGAGGGAAAGTGATGCCACATGAGCGTCGCTTCATTATTTCACACCTTAGGCCTAGACCCTAGTATAAACTCCTTGGGTCCAAATATTTTCTCTCGACCAATGAGATTACTTGATTTTGAAATTTCTTTGATGTTGGACCCTAGTGTAAACCCACCCTAAATGTACCACAATCATACATTTGGGGGTTTCAACAATATGAAAATTATACATACTGTATGTAGAGAGCCGGTCCGGCACTAAATAATTTTAAACATAGATGCCAAATATTATTGGAATTTATGAACACCTTGTGTCAATTTCATTTGAATTACTTTACACAATTGTTGAAATATGATAAAACTCCCACTCTCCACAAGATTATGTAGTGTTGGTAGTTCATTGTTAGGTATTGGGTAAAGAAGGGGTTCACCTTATATTCAAGGTCATTCTAACTCATCGCAAAGAATATGGGTTAATAAGAAACTGCAAGACTATGTACTAAGAACTTGGTCTATGCCCTCAACAAATTTTCAGACCTCAATTCCACATAGAAGTAGAACATCCTTGGAATTGTGCCCAACTAAGAGAAGTTGAGAACTCGAACAAACTACCACTTTCAAAAAGAATTTGAAGATTTGAAGATTTTTTTGCAAAAGATATGAACAAATTTCAGCAAGAGGTGTAAGAGGTTCGAAAAGAAAATGTGTTATAAAGAAATTTTTGGCGTTGGGTTGTGCAAACAAAAACATTCTTTTGGGAGTTTTGTCCAACTAAGAAAACTTAGACAATCACACATAGTACTACCTTCAACAAGGATTTTGTGATTTGAAGTTGTTATGCAAAAGATTTGAACAAATTTCAGCAAGCTTTTCCAAAGAGATGTGGGAGAATTTGTGTTATAAACATATTTTTGGTCAATTCTAAAGTAGGCAGTTACCATCAAGCTTTCATGCATGTGGTCCACTTTCTTGGTGAAGTTGATCTACTAAATATAACGAACATGATATTCTCCTGCATGTCATTCAATAACCTTTGAGATTATATTGGTTATGTGAGCATCAATAAAAATGTAGTCACGAATTTGGACATAAAGAAATGAGGCAATCAATGTGTCTCATGTGGAAAGTGCTATGAATCCAACATCAGTGTTTCAAAAGTGATTATTTAGCAAAGGACTGCACTAACATATGAATTAGTGACATGGTCTTCGTGAAAACGTCACATGGCACACAAAAATATCACAAATGTCGTTTTCTCGAATACAAGGAAGGCAAAATTGAATTGGTCTTCGAAGGCAACTTTTATCAACTACATCCAGATGTATTTACAAAATGCTAGTAGCATTTGCAAGTGATAACGAGGGAAGAAGTCTTTTTTATATCATGAATGTCATGTCCTTCATTGTTACTTCAAACACTCTTGACAACAATCAAAACATAACAATCATAATATAAAAGGACTTCTTCTTACTCTATGAACTCGTGCCATAGGTTCCCATGCAAAATTAGTCTCAAAATACAGATTTGTCCAAAGTTGAAGTGCACTCTACAAGACTAGAAAATTAAATCAGCCTTGAGAAAGAAAAGAAAAAAAACGTCACATGTGAATGTGCCATTTTCATGAAAACTATGTTATGTGCCATTTAAATTGGTGTGCCATTTTTATTAGATTGATGTTTGTGAAACTAAGATTTAAGTATATTTGGATTTATGCATGATTTTGGGACAATTACAAGTTCCAACCACTAATATGACATACAATACATCGCAAAATTACACAAATATGATGGTTGGCAAACATGGAATACAAAACATTCGAAGTTGCAGTTGTTGTGCTGTTGTCTTTAAGAGCATTGCCACCAGTAGTGGACTAAACTGCAAAATGGATGTAGAGTAGTTTAGTTCAGTTTGGAATTGCCCCACCCATCTAAAAATTGGATGAACTGAACACCAAGGGCAGCCTCAGTGCAATGATTGTCTTGCAATACGGAGCAAGTTTTCAGTGCACCAAGCTGACCTGAACTCCAATGAATCGAGAATAAGACAAAAGTATTATACTCCTCCAAGACTTACTTCCTAATTAAAAATTACTGGGTTTGAGGGGTGCTTGTTGAAGTCAGACTCAAAAGCGAGTTTGTGGGTGGGGCATATGCCTCCTACCCAAAATGAACCTGGATGAATCTCTGTTTTGTGTTTAAACTTTTGCAGTTCAGCTTCATTCATGGGTGGTGATGCTCTAAGTGGTTTGTCCAAACATACTTAAATGTCAAATTTGACTTGCCATGTAGCACCAAGTGTCATGTGACACCCTCTCTAGTTGCCAACCACTTATTGCAAGACGATTAATGTGGGTCAATGATGAATAGCGTGGGCCACACAAAATAAGTTGTTTAGTGCACTTTGTTTGTGTATCATGCAACATTGTAAATTTTAGCAATTTCACATCCTGAAAGTGCAGATTGTAGTAGACCGTAGTATACATTTAGCTATATAGATAGATAAACAATTCATTTCCTAGACTTCAATCACAAATAGGGTATAACTTACTTTGATTATGAAATGCTTTTGGAGGTTCCACAAGGTTGACAAGCCCAAGACTTACTATCAAGTGAGGCTCTCATTAATGTAAAAACACGGGTTGGTTGAGAGTTCTGGGTTCATCACAAACTTCTGCATGAGAGGGTATTATCGCATACAAGTGTAACTCTCATTCATCCAAAACAAAAGATGAATGCAATCCGGAGGGTTCCCCCCCCCCACAAAAAAATAAAAATAAAAATCTACAGTCCATAGTAGGTTTCAAAGACCCCAAATATTCTAGTAAAAGTAGGTGAGTTGAATTGGCCACAAACCTATAAAGGGTCAAGTCTTCAGGCTGGTTGGTTGAGAGTTACTCTCAGCCAAGCTTCCAAAGGCATAACAAATTACTAAGGGGATGTTTACACCATGGACCATGAAGTTGTCCCAAGGCCCTGTAAAATCTGTGATTGGTTGTTGAACTCGTTCCAAGACCACTTCAATTTACACCAAGGAAAAAATGTCAAAGTGATCATGAAGTTTGAGGTCCCTAAGAGACATATTTTAAGGCCTACATTATCCATTGACATGGTCCAACGGGTTTTGCGGTGGGAGAGGCAAAAGAGGTGCTCTGGTAGAAAAAGGCAGGGGCCCATGGCAGAGAAATGTTGTTATAATAAAATTTTAATGAATTTTTTTGGGGAAGATGAAGACAAGAGAAGACAAGAGAATGGTCAAACTTGATTGAATTTTTTTTTCAAAATTTCCTTTTTTGGGCATATATTTAATTAAAAAAATCAACACATTCACTTTTTGGTGCATGATCAATCCTCTTGGTCCACATTCAGTTTACACCTAGTGAGGGGCCAAAGCCTTTCTAAGTTGTTTTTTTTAGAAACCGGACCATGGAAGTTGGACCATGAAGTTGGTCTTCCATGGTCAATGGTCTAAATTCATGGTCCATGGTGTAAACCGGCCCTAAGCTCAACTAGTTGATGGTCTCTTTCCGAAGAAAGACATTGCGATTTTAAAACTCTAGTAATTTATAGTTGCTTGTCAAAAACTCTATAATACGTCGTCTGAGTGCTTCCCATAAATAGGGAGTCCCGGAATTGAAGGAGGGTTATGCTTGCCCAATACCTAGTCCCATGGAACGTAGCCAAGGAGCTGAGTAATGTTATGGGTGAAACTGTCTTGGCAAAATCAATTATGAACTAGGGCACATACCTAGAACACTTATGTCCATTCGAAATTTCAAGGCAATACATGTGATTGGGACACCATTTGACCCTCCAACGTCTAGGTGTGAGGGGCCAAGAGAGAGTTGTTGCATTACAAGCGTACCTCTCATCCAACCATGTTAACTTTTTACCTCTTATAGGTTTGTAGTTGACTCATCTCATATGTGTTGGACTAGACTAATTTGATGTCTTTGAGTGTTGAATCAAATTTGATAACTAACCATCATGCTACATACTAATTCATGGTTTCATAGTTTGATGAATGAGAGGTACACTCTTATACAATTATCCCTCTTGTTGTGAGAGGGAATGGTTGCATACAAATGTATCTCCCATGTGCCTCTCATTCATCTAACATAATTGCATGTAACAATATGTAGTCCAGAGGTAGACGATTGGACACCACAATTAGCATCAAATACCTTGAAGTAGTCTAGTGGGACACAACTGAGATGAATTAACCACACACAAGTAAGGGTTAGATTTGTAACATGAACGGATGAGAGGTACGGTCATGTGTAAAACCCTCCTTAGCCTTTTAGTTTAGGGTACCTACATCTTATAGAATAGTATGTGGAATCATATACTACCTCATGTGCAACCATTAAGGTAGACATGTCTAATCCAAACACCTACTTTTGGGTTCAAATGGTTTGATAAACTTTTTAAAACAAACACTTTTGATATTATTCTAATGATCAATATGACGACCCACAATGTTAGTTTAAGATAACCAGAAAGCCGATGCTCAAAACCTACTCGACAGTAACCACTTTGTGCACACCTACATAACCGATTGAAAAAAAATGCATATATGCTCTTTGAAAATCCACCACAAACTGAAATTTTGTCACCTTCATCTAATGCTTATGACGTTGCATTGGCACAAAATTTACTACCGGACTGGATTTTTCCCGGAATTTATTGCACATCAGAGTGGGCTAAGCCTCATTGCAGGCTTGTCTACCTTGAAAGGTACATAACTCTCCCAAGGATTCGGTTCTCCCAAATGGGCCACACCATAAAACAAATGACATTATAATTTAGTGTTCTTTTGTGGGCCGAATGTGCGCCTGTGGTATCTGATTGGATTTGTTGGTTGTCACTATATAACACACACACACATATATGTTGCAAGTTGTGTGATGATAAATACGATATTTTTCCAATGCCACCAAATAAGGCAAGTGGATCTTATGTGGTAATTGGACACCTATAATTGAGTGGTATATGTTAAGGCTTGTAATCAAGAATAGACACTAAAAAGACATGTCACAATGAGATTGGGATTATGTGCTCAAGATATAGACATCAGTTAAAGCTCAAGAGTGAACCAAATTGGGAGGACCTGCGCAATCGCTTCAAAAGAGTAGGATTTTGCACTTTGACTTCTTAGGATACTTGCATCTAAACTCCGAGTCTGAATTTAAGATGACGATCTTTGTGATTTGCAATTGCTGATTGGGTGAGGCCATATATGATCCAAGTTCTCAAGTGTTTGTGGACTTGGAAGTGCCCACAAGAGGGCCACATGCCTTATGACCTAAGGTAGCAGCACCCGATTCCATCAACAACCCTGATTTTGGCACCTACTTTTTCTCCCAATATGGGAAACTACGTACTTCAACGAGAACACTAATTGTGTTATTTTAAGGGCTAGATACGCAGCTCATTGGTTGAAGGAGACAAAATATCAACAAACAACCATTGTCCATTTGGGGGGGGGAATGAGGGGGGGGGGAGAAGACTAAGTGACTAAATGAGGTTTGTGACTTTGAACATTTCTATAGAAAAAAGACATGCTTTGATTCTTATGATCTCAATGTCGATGTGCTCATATTGTAATTGCTAATCCAAATAAAACATTGGATATTTTGTTTGATTAGGTAAGAGACGTATTGTTCAAAGTGTCCATGACATGCACCTCTACATTAAGATATGCTTCTTTGGTGCAACCTTCTCTCGCATGCCCTACATTAAGGTATGCGGGTGTTATTCGGTAACTTTCCTTAATCAAACATCTATATTGATTGGTGTGTGGTTAGATGAGGGTCAAAGAACAAACACCATTAAAAACAAATGTCAAAAAAAGTGGACTAAGTCTTCAAATTTTATTACTTACTCTACACTCAATAGTGAACACAATTGGGAGGACGTCAACATACATTAAAAAATCAACATCATGCACTTCCAATAATCGTAATTAAATAAGAGGAGGTCCAAGTTTCCTGCTCTGTTTTTGTTGATGCTTCGTTGTAGGTTTGTTAATGCAACACAAGTTTCATTGTGTAAATCTAATTGCTGTAACTTATGAACTTACGATGAGAGGGCAGGGTTTGCTCGTAGATGCCCGCATGTGATGTTTTGGATTGAAGAGCAGAAACTGAGATCAAGTCCAAAGTCCACTGGCACCTTGTCAATTTCAGCATAGAATAATAATAATAATAATAATAATAATTATTATTATTATTATTATTTCCTTGAATCATGGCACCATGTGTCACGTAGTTGATTTTGGCACCACGTGGCACTGTGCACCTGCTAGCCAAGTCTCCCATCCATTAAGATTTGGGCAAACCAACCCATACACTCATTCCTTGTTGGATGCCTAAACCCTTGCCTCCAAGGAACCAATGTACGGGTTGTTTTGCCCCAACTATCCATTAAGGACCCTTGTCTTTCTGGCCAGAATATGCTGGGACTAACAACCTTCCCACTGTGCGATCACCTTTTAGAAAGGCAACAACACAATGAGACTAAGTAATGTTATGGACTTTGTATGGTACAATGGGCGTTCAATGCTCTTAGGACATGCCATGGACGGATGTCTAGTTCAACATTTACATGTGGGTTCAAGCCTAAGAAACTCGGGATCCAAAACACCCCTCAATGGACTTTACTTTGGGGCTCAAGTTTGAACTCAAGCTTGAACTATGATTTCTCTAATTGTGGGTATTGATCTTTTTGAGTCAAAACTGACAAGATTTGGCATGAAAGTGGTGCCACATTAGCGCCACTTCATTTTTTCACATTTTGGACTAAAACCTTACTACAAACTCTTTGGGTCCAAATTTTTGCTCTTGACCGATAATATTGTTTGATTTAAGGGTTTCTTTGGTCTTGGACCCTAATCTAACATGCCCTTCAGATGCCCAAAGACAATTTTCACATGAGATTCAAGAGGGTCTTGAGTGGTGTGAATACAACACGTGACATATTTCCTTTAGACAATGATCATTTTTTTCTCGAGCCTAACAACACCCTACGATAATAGGTACCAAGTTCATTGCTCAAGGGCTACATATTAGTCCCAACAATAAATTTGGATTAAATACCTCTCATTTTCTTACTCAACATGAAAACACTACCATTCATCCTTAGAATCTACATTGTTTTCATTTACAATAACAAATTAGCATTGTCGCCAAAAAATAATGCTATGAGGAATTTCTATGCTATTGCTGGCTCAGAAGTACCTATATGAAACAAGAAGAAACTATATACGCCAATCTTACCACTAGAAACAACACCTTCACCAAGGTATGCAGGTGTTATTCGGTTACTTTTCTTAACTGGACATCCATATTTGCTTGGTGTATGGTTCAATTTGGATCAAAGAACAAACACCATACAAACACGTGTTTAAATGAGATTGGACTACATATTCAAATTTTACTAACTACTCCACACTCAACAATAAACACCATAGGGAGAACCTATGTATTCAATTATGGGATCAACAAACATGCACTTCCGTTAACCATAACTAATAAACAGAGGTCCCAATTTTTGTTGATGCTTCATCATAGATCATACAACACAAGTTTTGTTATGCGTTTCTAATCAGTAGAAGTTGGAGAACATGAAAAATGAACCGAATAACACCCACATACCTTAAGACACATAATGCTTTTCAGAATATCACAGTAAAGTTAGGTCCAGAACAGACATTCGCCTGATGTGCATCACGGTCGAAATTGGGCTCCAATGCTCTAGGTTTAGGAAAAATTGTAACATCAAAATTTTAGGAAAAGCAAAGGGAGATCACTCAGCTATATCTAATTTGCACATGGGACAGCTCATCTCTTGTTGTGCTTATTCAACATTAGATGCTATTTGGCACACATTTGGTCCTCCAGACTCATTAAAAGTTGCTGAATGAACTTGACAAAACATTCTTTCCTTCTTGTTGGCTTGGTCCCCTATCGGAACTTGATTCATTAGGAGTACACTGATTATTCCATTTAGTGATGTGGGCTGATTGTGCGTGAGGAGAATTAGTGAAAGTGATACTAGATTTCTTTACATGAAATTAATGCTGTTAGAAGATCTAGGGTTTCGGGAGCCCAAAGTGTCAAAGGGCCAAAAATTCTCAATGCAAGCTCTCTTCAATTTTTGAGTGTCAGAAGATGTCTCAAGAGTGAGTGGCACCGACTGAAAAGAAGAAGAAGCCTCTTCGAGCTCACCAAAACAAATCATGCACTCTACAAACACATTAGAACACACACTAATTTTCTTGAAATGTATGGTAAATGAGCATACATTCATAAATTTAGTATCACTCATTAGAATTTGCAACCCTCAATCATTTTGAGATTTAGCAAAATAGTGCACGTTTCATGAATTAGTACCACACACACCAACGCCATAAATATTTTAGCAGAAAGTAAAGTTACAAGGATCCAGATCGTCGCAAAAGTGGAGTATTCACCAGCTACATGGTTCAAGTGCAAAAGGAGAAGCCCTCTTGAAGAAGGTTGCTATCTTATAAGGTAGACAACCTTTATTCGATTGCTTTTCTTATTTGGACACCCATATTTGAGTAGTACAGTATGTGGTTTGGTGTGACTTGAACAGATGCCAAAAGAGCATGTGTTAAAAAGAGATTGGATTGGGTGCTCAAAATATGATGACCTTCTAGACTCAATAGACAACATAATTGGGGGAAACTATGTGACCGTTTTATGAGCCCAAGAATGTTCACTTTGATATGGGTAAGATACTCATGGGTGAGCCTCAGAAATTATAAGGAAATTGACTATGGCCTCAATTTGCATTTGCTAATCTTCATACTAATGGCATATCTCATATCCTAAGAAAAGTGGGCTAGCCAAAAAACATAACCATTTAAGACCCATCTACCTTCCTTGCTACAAACAACTGTTTGTAGCGTTTGTAGCATATCAGTTCAAGTTCACTTACAATTGCCGCTTTCTGCCCATGGTTCACATGGTGAAATGAACCGATGGAAACAGGGCATTAAATTTTACTTTGCTTCTAAGTGGCCCCATTTTCAAAAACCCCACCTCATATCGGGACCCCCTATGGCAAGAATGGTAGAAATGCAGAATGTGTATCATATTATTGCAAAGATACTGCCATCAGCTCAAGAGGAAATCCGTTACTTCAAGATTACTTAAAGTCCCACACAAGTCAAATAAGTGATCCTGATCACTGCTCATTGAAGAGCATTCCCATTTAGGGCCAAAAGGTGCAGATATAGGCCATCTGAGGGAAGGTGAAAAAAAGGATGGCAACGCTCCAGCCTCACTTAACATTGCTTATTTCAATCAAGACTTCGAGAGTCACTCAAACTTCCATATCTAGTCTCCAAGTTCCCTGTGTCACTCCAAATTTCCTTGGAAAGAAAGAATTACCTATAGTAGGCATATTAACTTCTCATTTTTTGTCCCTTCTGTCCTTGCATATCCTTTTCGATCCTTGGCAGGTAGGCAGCACCAGAAGATTTGAGTGGAGAATGGAGAGATTCTGGTGCTATTCTCCACCTGCACCTTCCAGCTCTCAATGGAAACAGGCCCTTAAAAAGAAAGGTCAGGTCTATGGCTGACCTGCCACAAAAATCGAATATAGGCAGTACAATGATACATGAACATGTTAAAAGCAAAAAGTGACACGTTATCTGCATAACAACATTAAAAGGCACACCAGTAACAAAGAATCACCATTTCCAAACAGACCGTGAAATGACTCAGTTTTTCCATGTATATCCAAAGGATCACAACATGTGATATGGTAGGACAACAAACTTCATTAAAATCCTCCTCTCTGCATATTTACAGACAAGGGCATCCATAGATGCCACCATGTAGCAGGAACCATGGTTCCAACTCTGCCCATATCTCCTAATATTACCAACACTTTGGAAGTTTACCACCTATGAGAAAACGAAGAAGAACCCTTTGGCAGAGAGTGGCAAGTCAAAGACAGAGAGCAAGAGCATGCCATTTTGATTGTCTGTGTTGTACAAGGCCCACCAAAAATCTAAATTATGCATAGATAAAACATCATCATCACATCCTCCAACTCCTGTGAAACTTTTAAGATGCGGCCGTTATCAGAGAGGTTATCAACCCCACTTCCAACATCTTGCTTGCTCAACTCCATGAATGAGAAGGTCACTTTGAGGAAAACCAACAGTTCCATGATAAATTGCCCCCCTCTTTTGTGTACGTACCTAACTATACATCACCAGCTACGAGTCAGTCAGATCTTATCGACCTTATCAGCTTTTACCACAGGGTTCGCCTTGGCAATCGCGTCCCGTCCCGCAGACTTATAATCGTAAGTGCAACTATGCTTGTCTGAGTATCGGTGCATAGAACAAAAGGTGTTACCACAGCGGCACTTGAAACCTGTAAGCCCAACGCGCTTCCTGCATAGAAAGCAGCGGTGAGATTGTGGTCGGCATGGATCCTGACCCGAAGCCGAAGCAGTTCCAGGACCAGTTCCAGATCCAGAAGCTCCCCCTCCTTCTGAGGATGTGCCCCCTTCTGATTGTGCACTCGGCAAATGCACTGCCAAATACGAACTGTCACTCTGCGTTCTCTCAGGCATGCCTCTTTGTCCCGTAAGGAGTTCAGGCAAGGCAGCGGCCTTTTCGGTAGCAGACTTAGCAGAGGAGGCTTTTGCCTGCTTCAAAACAAACTCCCTGTAGCACTTGGAGCACATCCCCAATGTGACGGTGCTTCCAAAAAACCCACAGTTGTTGGTGCACAAAACAGGTCCTTCTGAGGGCTGGCAATTCGTCTCCTCCGGATCTTGTTTCC
This sequence comes from Polytrichum formosum, assembly GCA_964035585.1. NCBI lineage: Eukaryota > Viridiplantae > Streptophyta > Polytrichopsida > Polytrichales > Polytrichaceae > Polytrichum > Polytrichum formosum. The sequence goes on along the minus strand of OZ037940.1, from coordinate 21,118,630 downwards.
AACTATCCTGAGCCATTTTGTTGAGCTTGAATTGAAGCAACTGATTCTACAAGCAGGTTGAGTGCTTTGATGTGCGCGTTGTTTTTGAGCTTGTGTTGCAGGCTACTGTTTCTGTGTCCATCCAAGTTCACTTCAGGCTAAGGTAGATATGTCTTATTCAAACACCTACTTTTGGGGGTAAAATGGTTTGATGTTCTCCTATAATGTTCTCCTATTCTAAGGATCAATATGACAGCTCATTGGTTGGAATAGCCACAAAGTCAATGCTCAACACCCACTCAACACAAACCGATATGTGCCCACCTGTATAACAACTTGCGAGGATTGCATATCTGCTCTTCAAAAATTCATCATAAATTGAAAATTTGTCACCTTGATCTCATTCTCATGACATAGGATTCGTGCAAGATTTGCTAATCGACTGAATTTTGTTTTTTCCAGAATTTATTGCACATTGTAAGCGACCAAAACTCCTGGAAGCAACTGTAGTAGCCCTTGTCTACCTTAACTCAATGTCTGACAGAGCTAAATTGGCTACAGTAGTTTATTCACAGGGTTTATGAACTATAGTACCTTACGGTTCCAATAATGAAGGTAATATCAACATATACGCACCTTCTCCTGCAACTGATACTGTTGGGGTCTTTTCCTACGTAGACTTGTCTTCAGCATAGCCTTCTGAGGATGTCCACATAGAGTCATGCCATCAAGCAGATGCCATTGAGCCAAAATATCTAATCAACTGCACACGTATCTTCACACTTCTAGTCAAGATTTCAGAAGTAAATATTGAAGAGCCAAATCAGCACACTGCAAAGAAAGAGAGGGTATTTGTAACTGTCTCCAGAAATTGGTACTCGTTGTTCAAACTGATGGTGCAAGCAGGTATCCAATGCTCGGCCACTAAATCTCTCATTTCATGCCACTTCTGTAGAATGAGTTACTGAATGTCTTCACCCTTCAATATACAGAAAGGAAGGTCCATGATAAATTGCGAATGCAAGCCAAACCAAAATCTTCCCTCTACGTAGTTTCAAACAACCACATACTGGACCCACACCTACTGCTCAACTTGAAAATATTAATTATACCGATGCAGTTTGCTGCAGATTTTTGAATTAATGCTAGGACCCGAGGAGCCACAGCAGGATAGAAGAATACTGTTATTAGGGTATGAGAACGTGCAGCATGATAAATGAATAAAAATCTGTACACAAAAAACCCTAATTCGCTTAAAACTTCCTGCTTTCAATGCCAGATTGCGTGACTTTCTCTACAGTACTTCACATTGATGTATGAGGGTGTTCATTTACTATACTGCCAGCTCAAATTGTGACACAACGACCTTGAACATTGTAAATAACGTGAAACTGTCATAGACACTCATTGACGGAAGCAACTGCAACCATTTCCAAACCGCATGATCATGTACTAAAGCCCTATTCACTGCAAATGAATAGCCCAACTGCACAGAGAATCTTTTGCATGCTCAGCTGTAGAAAACCAGGTCAAGTTACTGGCACAGAACCTACCGATACCCAACCTTAAGCACCTCTAATTATCCACTTCACACAAGAATTTACTAGACAGCACTTACATATGGATCATATGCACAGCATAGTCATCCTCCATACTGCCTCTAATTCTTCCAGAAGACGCTTCTTATGAAATTCATCAATTATACAAGACAACTCTCACATGGACACAGAGTAAGACCTACAATCCATAATCAGATTGTGGTGACAGTATGATTGAAAATGATCAGAGAAACACAGGAATCAGATTGACCTCCCACAGATTGGTGAATTCTGCACCACATTTGTAGGATCGTCATAAAAGACACAAAGGAGACAAACCTTGGAGGCAATACCACCTCTTCAGGCAAAACATTAAAAATGACCTAGAAATAGGGATTAGCTTAGTAGAGACATGTGCAAAAAAAATCAAAGGAGCATGTGCTACCTGAAAGAAACTTCCTCCCAATTATACAGAGCTCATGTCAGCAAGGCACTAGCTCTGCAATACAATTCATCGAACCCTAATCTACTTTTTCTCAACATCCGAATTACCTTTCATTCATTCCACCCGTCCATCAATCCTAATTCCCAGCAGGATGCACAAAGATTTTTAAAAACTTTTAATTTATTATTCCCTGTTTTAGTATTTCCAAGAATGCAAACCAAGTTCTTAATTTGAGCAAGCAAGCTTTGGAAATGGCTTAACCTCTCCACCCCTCTCCACCCCTCTCCTCCCGCGCACACACCATTCACAAACATCTCAACCTCTCACACCGAATTCGCACATAAAACTTTCATGCCCCTCCCATTTCACCGGCCCCACACACTCCCGATCCCAACTCTGACTCTGAACCTCAATTCGCCAATCCCCTCACTTTCTCATCCACATCACCAAAACCAACTCTCTCCTCATGCTCATCCTCATCCTCAAACGCCCCACCACCACCACTCTCCCGGATTCAGATCACAAATTAACGCCAAGAACTGCTCCTTTGAACCTACCCCAGACGAAAACGAAGAGCGGATCGAGCGCCCACAAACCTCGAACCGGACATCAGAGCCCTAATCACACAAAAACAACAAAAAAAGGAGACAAAACCAAACCACAACCCAGAAGGTTGCACCCGGAAGTACCTCCGATTCCTGCCACCAATTCTTCTCCAGCGCGTCTTGTCGACTCCACGACCTCCAATGCCACCCCCTCCCCCCTCTCCCCTCCTCTCTCTAATTATACAATTCCTCCTCCAAGCACACCAAACCCCAACCCCACGCCACGAGGAAGTGGTGCACTTGATTGCTAGGGTTTGGCAGGCCGTCCAGGCCCTCCTCCAGCTCTCAAGCTCCGAGGCTGGATGGGGTGCTGGTGGTGATGATATCCGGGGCCTCGTCGGAGACTGAAGCATGCTCACGCATGGCGATGGCGACGATGGATTAATAAGTTACGTTGGAATTTGTTGGTGAGGGTGGCGGTGCGTGGCGTGGGCTGGGCCTCCTCCCTCCGAGGCGCATGGTGAGCGGGGCGATCACATGGCGATGGTGGGGATGGCCATGGCGCGGGGGCACCAGTGCGAGCGCGAGGGGCTGGGGTTGGGGTTCCGGGACGGGACGGGACGGGACGGGAGCGTTGGCGGTGGAGTGGTGCACCTTTTGGCCCCAAAGGTTGGCAGCTGCCTGGTCTATCGGGGGCCGCCCCTCCATCACCCTTTCCCGGTTTGCTAACGGAAACCGCTGCGGTAAAGGGCCCGTCACACACGAGACTGCGGGCCCGTGACCATAGCGCTTCAAGCAATCTTGTTCACGGAAAAGGCGGAGCCGGTCCAAGTTCAAGTTCACTTCACACCACACTTGAGGGACCGAGGGGGTAAGTGAAATCAAGATGGATGTAAAGCCTACATGGAGTCGTACGTGGCATCAAATGGATCATGTTTCATGGTCACTTGGACTATTTTCAAAGACCACCTCTTGGAGGTAGGCCTAACACAAATCCGGGAAACTCCGAAATCTCACGACCATTGATTTATTATATTTTATCATGTGTACCATTGCCACTTCACGCACTCTCGTTTGGTGGAAAAGACGGAGCCACTCCAAGTTCGTTCACTTCACACCACACTTGAGGGACCGAGGGAGCAAGTGAAATCAAGATGGATGTGAAGCCTACACGGAGTTGTACGTGGCATCAAATGGATCATGTTTCATGGTCACTTGGACTATTTTCAAAAACCACCTCTTGGAGGTAGGCGTAACACAAATCCGGGAAACTCCGAAATCTCATGTCCGTTGATTTATTGTATGTTATCACGTGTACCATTGCCACTTCACGCACTCTCGTTTGGTGGAAAAGACAGAGCCGGCCCAAGTTCGTTCACTTCACACCACACTTGAGGGACCGAGGGAGTAAGTGAAATCAAGATGGATGTAAAGTCTACATGGAGTCGTACGTGGCATCAAATGGATCATGTTTCATGGTCACTTGGACTATTTTCAAAAACCACCTCTTGGAGGTAGGCCTAACACAAATCCGGGAGACCAGGGAAATCCGAAATCTCACGACCGTTGATTTATTATATTTTATCATGTGTACCATTGCCACTTCACGCACTCTCGTTTGGTGGAAAAGACAGAGCCGGTCCAAGTTCGTTCACTTCACACCACGCTTGAGGGACCGACGGAGTAAGTGAAATCCAGATGGATGTAAAGTCTGCACGGAGTTGTACGTGGCATCAAATGGATCATGTTTCATGGTCACTTGGACTATTTTCAAAAATCACCTCTTGGCAGTAGGCCTAACACAAATCCGGGAGACCATGGAAACTCCGAAATCTCACGACTGTTGATTTATTATGATTATCATGTGTGAGGATCCCATGTCAATATAAACTCATTGACATAGCATTTGGTTGAGGGCCCAATCACGTATGACTTCACACTACATGTGAGGGCATGTGACCACACTACGTGATTTCAGAAGTGTCTAGAGATGGCTCACTCTACTTCTCCACATGCCGTCAAGTAAGTTTGCATGATGATATGTGGGTTTTGCATGTTAAGCTCCAATTCTCAAGTATATAGGCATTGTCAATGTCCACTACAATAATTTGTAGTATGCGGGGTTTACACATGGTGTTTAAGCTCCAGATCTTGAGAAATTGTAGCTCTCACCGATTTCGCAGTCAAAATTCTCCACATGATGTTTGTTTACATCTATAGAGTTTCGCGTAACTAAGCTTCATAACTCAAGTATAACAATAATTTCAATCTCCACCACAGTAATTTGTAGTCTTCAAGGTTCGACAGGATAATTACTTAAGCTCCAAATCTCAAGACATCTACAACTTTCACTGAAATCACAATGTCCAATTCTCCACATGCCGGTTTGCATCTACATGGTTTCACATCATATATATATATATATCGCTCCGAATTTCAAGTATAATAACTTAGTAAGTCACAATCAAATCCCCCACACGTCATTTGCTTAGTGCATATGTCAGGTTTCACATATCAAGCTCCAAATCTCGAGGAGTATAACAAGTAATTTTCAATCTTAAGTTCAGTAGCAAATCCAAATCGAGGCTGTGTTTGTTTTCCGTATAATTTTCGGAGTTCCTGTGAATATCTTATGCCATGTTTATTCTACTAAATTGCCACTTGGAGTGCAGGAAATCGTGAAGGTTGTTGATGTGCAGAAAGGCATTTTCCACAGTTGCACAGGTCCTATATGGCTTCAGGGACACATGGAGACTCCACTCCCACTCTTGATGGTAGGTGACCCGTGATTCCAAGTGGTAATGAATTCCACGCTAAATTTGAAGTAAATGGTATAGTTCTGCCACAAAAGGTGAGTCAGTAATAGTGCTACAACGTTGGTCCAAGACGACCCTAAACTACCGGATGATGGTGGAGGGATACCCAAATCTCAAGGAAGAGGTTGGCAGTTCGAATCCCGGCTGTGAAATCTCCTCTCTACCTGGCGGAAAACTTGCCAGGTGGTCAACTGCCTCCTGTGTTTTGGCGCTGGCCTATCGGCCTTCTGTCTCAAAAAAATAATTTTTAAATTTTAAATTTTTTTAAATAGTGCTACAACGTCTAATGAACAATGTGATTTTTTTACCATCAGCACTTTGTTATAATCTTTAAAGTGTACTCATCTGTATGGTACTCGTGAAAAAGTGTGTCCGTAGTAGAAAGTTGTAAAATTGTGGAACTCTAAATGGTAATCCCACACTAATTGGAATAAAATGTGTGTTGTAGTGTTTCCAAATGTGTATGATAATTTTTTTGGATGTTTTTTTATATTTTTGACATGTAGGCTAAACGGTTGGGGCGAAACGACCCGTACACTGGTTCCTTGGAGGCAGGGTTGTAGTCATCCGACAAGGAATCAATTTATGGGTTGGTTCATCCTCCCCCAAGCTAAACGTCACAAATGCCCTTCCCTTATTTATGTAGAGAATCACTCATTATGAAATCGCTTGGTGCATCTCTAATGAATAGTACTTGGAAATCGGTGGCACATAAGGTAGCTTAATTACCATGCTACTTGCCTGTTGCACTATAATATGCGACATGTGTGTTATGTATTGTCTAATTCTCACTTGCATGCATGAGAGGGCGTGGTTGTTTTTGCAGATGGAACCGTCTTCCGGTCTTAGACAAAAAGCACCATCCCTCCATGTATAATAGACTAGTCATGGCCCACACCGAACACCGGCTCGGTGACTATATCATTCAACAAAAAAAAATGTATGTGTATACAAATAAAACGTGAAATTATCTCAATATTTACTCCCAAAGCATCAATTTTAAATAATTCATAAGAAATTCAAGTTTGGTATGTGTATCACAAAGGTACTTATGTATGCAAATATAATCTTGAAACAAATTAACTGAATGAATTTTTTTAATTTCATTAACAAGTGTTGTTCACACTTTATACACAAGATCATATTCTTTGATGCATTTAAATATGTCATGAGCCTTCATAAGATGAACATATCTACAATACTTCCAGACAAACTAATTTCATCTCCATTTTATGAAGTTTTTCTTAAATCTTTGGTTTGAAAGTGCTTGTATGAAGCTTATGACGTTATGTAAAAGCTTGAACTATCCGGATGTGTTCATGGATTTTTTGTCGACAATTTTGATCCATGAATGTTTCATAAAACAACTTTACTTTAACCTCAAACAACTTTTGCATCTTAATTCCCATGATTCTAAATCTTGAAATGACAATCTTCGAAATATACAATTGGTAAATAGATGAACAATTCATGAGCCGATCTAACATCCGCAATTGTATGTGGAGTTGGGAAGCGCCCACAATAGGCTTGCAAACATGTGGGGTGTTTGCCCCCCTTTGTTGGTTTGGTAACGGAAGAAGATTGGTGGGGTAAGATGGGATCTAGGTTCAACAATGAACACAACTCAAAGGAAGACCTTTTGTGATCAATTAGAGAAAAAGAGAACCTCTGCTTTAACCTCAAACAACATTTCCATCTTAATTCCGATAAGTTTAAAACTTCAAATGACAATCTCCAAAACTTGCAATCGTTAAGTAGATGAAACAATTCACAAGCCAATCTAACGGCCACAAATGTATGTGGAGTTGGGGAACGCCCACAATAGGCTTGCAAACATGTGGGCTACTACCATCCTTCATTGATTTGGTAACAGAAGAAGAGTGGTAAGATAGGTTGCGGTCTAGATTCAACAATGAACACACCTCATGGGAAGACCTTTCAAGGTTAATTAAAGGAAAAAAAAACAACAACAACAACAACTTTACTTTAACTTCTTACAATTTTTGCATCTCAATTATGACGATTATGAAACTTGAAACAACAATCTCCAAAAATTCACAATTGCTAACTAGGTGAAACAATTCCCAAATGCCCATCTAACGGCCACAACTGCACGTGGAGTTGGGAAGCGCCACAACAGGCCCCCCAAACACGTGGACTACTACCGCCTTGTGTTGGTTTGGTAACGGCCGAAGAGTGGTGGGGCGGGGCGGGGCTACTTATTGGAGGGGTGGGGTGGAATTTGGGGATGGGGAGGTGGCGTGCCGTGTGTGTTGTGAGATGTTGAGTGTCCCTTGGGCTCCAAAGGGCATTGGCACCGCCTTCGATAAGGGAAAAGGACGCGAAGTCGAGTGTCCCGAAGATTTCTTTCCTTCTTTCTTTTTTGGGTCTTATTGAGGTACTCATTTGAAGGACAAGTTTAAGCCCCTAAATGCCTACGAGGAGACCTACAATGTAAAAGCGTTTTCTAAGGTGTGCTACAAGTATTCGAGGGTGTTTTGAGAACTATCACATTATAGAAGTAAATTGTGAAGTATCGTCAAAGAACACATCCCATGCAATTAAAAATAAAAAAACAAATTGGTTGTCCTATATCGAATTTAGAAGTACATCAGTTTGAAAAATTCATCCTCATCACAAATCCCATTATTCGGAGAAGAATTTAATATTATAATTATGTATATAAAATGTGGACTGATCTTGATGTGATTAAACCATCAAAATGTTTTTTTGAGATGAGAGCACCTCATATTGTATAGAGGATAAACCATGGATGCAAATTCATGATCAACCTCTTGGAGGTGATATATAATTTCAATAGTTGGTTTAGTCAAAGTATGATTTTTGGGTAACATGTTTGTTAATAAAAAAATATCAATTATTCAATCACTTAAATATTTGAATGACATTTAGGCCACGGACAAGAAAGTCTTCATAGGGTTTTTAACAGGTTCATATGGGAGACATGACGATTTGTATGAACTCCAACAAGTATTAGAACATACAAAATTGAGTATATGGTATTGAATCCATATATAGCACATCTTATTAGAAAAGGAAGTGAAAAGAAAGTCATATGTGACAAAGGGTGATTAGATATATGTGGTAAGTGTTTGAGTTTAGGTCATATGTATGAGCTCAAATCATTTGACACATATGTGTGCTCTAATGGAACAATGCATGAATAAATAAGACAATAAATATAGACAAGGTCACTTCCAACACTTTTAGCTAATATTGTTATGTAGGAATTTTGATCCCTACCATATGACATCTTGAGGTCCATAATGGGCTTCTCAAACCTTTTAAAGGTTACTATTCACTTCTGCTTGGTGAGCTTTGAATTGACATGTGGACACCTAGTATGAGCCTAGTTGCCCGTAGCAAGTGGGGAATCGACTCCCAAGCAAGTTAAGTACACAAACACCTACATGCTCAAGAAAATGGTAGGCCATTATGTTAACATTTACAATAAAAGAGAAACCTTCTTCAAGAGGATTTCTCCTTTGCACTAGTGTACAATCTCACCTCGATAATCTGACACTTTGATTATATGACACATTTCCCATTGACCAAACTTTCTAGTGTTGATTTATTCTCATTTTATGACTATGACACTCGTAATACAACATTTTTTAGGCCCATTTTTATATATAATAGAGGTAATTAGTGTGCATAAGTGATGGGACCCACACCAAGGATATGCCTTGGGATCGGGGAGTTGTTCCAAGTATAAAGTAATTGGAAGAAGAACATGAATCATGATCATCTGTGAATTAGCTTAACTTAACTCAAGTTTTTTTGTTTTTAATTTTGTTTCCACAACATATGGTTGCACTTTTGAATATTTGGGATTGAGTGGAGGTTGAAGCATAACTGAAGAAGATTCAAGTAAGCTTAAGTAGTCATTACAAATTTCTCCCCAAGTTTTGATTGAAGGTTGGGTGGAGGTTGGGTGGAGGTGGCTTACTTACACTAATTGGGAGGTGAGAATCGGCGAAGGTGTTTGAAGGGTATAGGTTTTATTAATTAGGGAATTCATTCATGTGTATTGGAAGAGTCCAACGGTAGGTGTTGGAATTTTGGTAACATCATTGGTGGGGACAATTTCAGGTTAGAGCTTTGGTGGTAAGATGGTGTTTGGTATTTGAAGAAAATTGAGGATTTTTGGGTATAGGGACTCCTCTCCTCTCCATATTAGGTCTAGATTCGGAGTTAGGCTAGGGGAGTGATAGTTGTTGATAATTTAGATGATTGGGTAATAATCTCTCAAATCTTGCAATTGATCGATGAATTGCAATTGCACAGATCAATCTCACAACCTAGGGTTAATTTTGAATGGTGTGATGGGAGGGATGTGTTGAAGGCATGGTTGAGTTGGTAGCTTTGCCATTGGGTATAGAAGTCCATTTGGAGTTAGATTTGAATGAAGAGCCAATGGAGGAGAGTGGTGTGGATGATGAGCCTACACCAATAGTCAAGCTTTCCCAAGCCTGTGAGTATGGCCAATTACTATCAAATTTTGCAGTGCAACATTCTTCGGAGTTTCAATTGCAAACGGGATGAACATTCAACCTTTTATGGATAAATTGAACAAGTCGTTAATTTTTAACATCAACAAACATCATTGGAAAACAATAGATTCTTACTTTCGTAGTGTATGTTGTGGTGAAAACATCATCATGGGACTATGCATTTAAAACCTTATATTGTTTGATGTTATGAGCATATTTGTTCAATATAAATTTTTCTTTCATACTTGTGATCTTCGTTGTGTATCCAAAATGACATACATTCGTCAAAATGGCCATTGTCTTGAAAAACCTCGATAATATGACACTTGGATGATATGACATTTTTTTGTGCGACCAAACGTGTCATAGTAAAGGGGGAGAACAATAATCACAAGTTTGCACTTGAGCTATGTGATGAAAACTACTTTACTTTGGTCATGACACGGACCCCTTAGTTTTATTCTTTTGTTAAATGTTTTTGACATCATGAGAGAGGGGAGTACCTGGTGCTAATGATTCAAGTTTTGATATGAGTCCCCAACAAGGGAACCCCTTAAACAACTTTTTATATGTATTTGATAAAGAAAACTATGTATAGGTGTCACATTATTGGAAAAATGAATACATTTACCTAGTCCAACAAAAATATCTAAATGTTAGGTCTCTCTCTCTACCTTGTGTATTCATTGGCATGATCCCTTGCCCTTCAAGAGCTTCATATACATTGTGTTATTAGAGGCCTAGCAAGTGCCAAGATAATGACTACTTAGGTGTTCCAAGGGAAACCTTAGGCATGCATGAAGTGACAATAATCAACAAAATAAAAGACACATAATTATTGCTAACAAAATAAATATTCCAATGACAAACATTGATTGTCCATTGCGTCCTTCAAATCAATTTCAATGACCATGATTTTGCAATGAATGCACTCATAACCTAATAGGTCTCCAACCAATTCTTCTAACCTTGTCTCTTAGCTTTCATAGATCCCTCATTTCCCCCTTGCACTCACCGATTGTTATTGTTTAATTTCTAAAATTCATGGACTCTCCAAACTAATGATCTCAAATAAAACAAGGCCCAAACATTAAGGTGAGTGCACTTCTTATTGTCACAGACAATATTAGTCCACAATTTCAACATAAATAGAAGATTGAAACCTTAAAAAATTTAAAACACACACACACACACATTGACAACCCAAAAAACAACATGAAAGTTGAACATGCTATTTTAAAAGTCAAGATAAAACATCATATGTATTTAAAGAAATTAAGATTTATTGATGACCTATATTGATTTTCTTATTGATATTAACATTTCTATTAAGTCACTCTCCATATTAAGCACACCCACTTCTCCCAAAATTGTTGCAGATGAAATGTGTTTAAAATGATCTTAATTGTTAAACATTGATGTTAAATGTTGTTGATATGTTATTGTTTTTTGGCACAAATTGAATGTTGTTGATATGTTAAGATCTTGAAATGAACTACCCTTACATCAAAAGGGCGAGGGGGGGGGAGGTCCTTTATGTTAAAATATCTCCACCCACTTCAGGCATGTTGTGCACACCGAGATCATATGTTGCCCAATCTTCAAGACCTGCAGCCTTAAGCCAAGAGCTTTATGGCTTCATGTAATAGAGTTATTCATAAAGTAAAGTAGATGAAACCATGAGTTTATGAGAATTAACACAAAGTTGTCCAAGTTTTTTTAATGCTTAAATTACCATACACAAAGAGTGTTATCGGGCTGTTAAAAACCGGGTTCATGTTCTCACCATGGTGATTTAATTTTTCTAGCAGCCAATGACCATGGCTCCCTAATTGAATTGTTTGCCACGGCCCCTAATTTTGTGTTAGACCCATCTCTTTTTGATGGGTCTAACATGATATCCAATAAATCATGAAACAATACCCATTTGTTGCCATGTAAGACACCATGTAGATTTTTTTTCTATTTGAATTTCTTTGGCCCCTCATGCCTTCAATGTCTAGACTATTGTAAACCAAGCTTGGACCGTCTCCAACTTCTCAACCAATCACACAATTTGTATATCACCAGTCAAGGCCCCTCGAGCTCTAGTATTGTAAAGTGACCCTTAAAACAAACCATGTCCGAGAAAATGACAGTTCAACAACATTACTAAGCAGCTACATGATGGTCTCTTTCCAAAAAAAGAGGATACGATTGAAAGAAACTTTGAAAATTTACATTTGTGTGGCGAAAAGTTCACAGTACACAAGCTGAGTGCTCCCCATATACAAGGAATCCCGGAAGCAAAGGAGAATTATGCTCATGAGATATGTGGTCCCAAGGAACACAACGAAGGAGATGTGTACATATTGTTAAGTTGCTTGCTATCAATCCGGATTATAATCTGAACGAATGTGGATATCTCATACATACTAGATAGAGCTTCCCCGGGGGCATCTATAATCTCAATAAAAGGAACATAAAAAGAGCATCATTCCCAATTTTAGCTCATTGAAGATGAAGCTTGACCTATTCAGAGTCACTTTGGTCTAGAATATTCGTGATGACAACGAATCTTGTTGTGGATCAAAACTAATAAGTTAGAACTCTAGGGCCCTCCTTGGTAAGCACAAGACCAATAGCCATCAACGTGTCCCCGATTCCTTCCCAAAAAGCTAAGGTAGACGGGTCTTAAATGGTTACTTTTACGACTCGCCCACTTCTCCTAGGATATGAAACACACGATTAGCACGAGATGGTTAGCAAATCTAAATGGAGGTTGAAGCCACTTTCCTCATCATTTATGGAGTTCACGTGATACCTTATTCATTATGAAAGTGAAAATTCTCCTGCTCATTAAGTGGTCATATAGCACTCCCCCCCTCCCACACATTATCTTAACTATTGAGCCTAGAATAGTTATCATATTTTGAGCACGTGCTCCGGTCTCTTTTAAACTCATGTATTTTTGGTATCCGTTCTTGGAGCCACCACTAACCACATACCACTCAGATATAGGTGGCCGATTAAGAGGAGGAACCAAATTAGTCACATCTACCTTATTCCCATATAAATGCAATATGGTTGACCCAAAATATTCTAGTGACTCGTCATGCATGACCTATGCGACATTTCGTTTGTGCAAGCCCCCAACGGTGAACACAGTGTAAGGTAGATGTGCCTAATTCAAATATTTTCTCTTTGCACCCACTTCTAATAAGATATGAAACACGTGGTTAGTGTGTGATGACTAGCAAATCCAAATTGTGCCCGTAACTATTTACCTCATAATTTATTAGAACTCATGCAAATATCTTATTCATTATCAGAGTGAAGATTCTTGTGCTCATTAAGTGGTCGTTATGGGTCCCACCAATTATGTTGACTCTCGGGGAGATCACTCCATTGTAGAGTTGAACACCACGTGCGAACAAAGTTTGCTACCCCTATATTACATGTCATAAATAATTTTAAATTTTACGATATTTTTTCTACATATACACAACCATTGATGGTATCTTTTGTATATTTTTTTGAAATTTTTAGTCATATTCATTAATTGTAGCAATTTTTTTAGTTCAATTCTGCGTCATTCTAGTTAGAAACGGTATGTTTTATTAAAAAAACAAATCATCAAATTTAGTCACCATTTTTTACTATGTAACATGTACCATTTATATCTACTCATGAAAAAAAATTGATAAAATTGTGACCCAATTTGGTGATGATTTTTACATTTTTTACATTTTTTACATCTAAAATGATCGCACGTGGTTGTTCAACTCTACAATGGAGTGATCTCCCCGAGTGTTGACTATTGAGTCTAGAATGGTTAGCATATTGGAACACATAGTCCAATCCCTAAAAAAATAAAAAATTGAAACATGTCTTTTCGGTGTCCATTCTTAAATCCACACCTAACCACGTACCATTCTTAAGATAGGTGTCCAAATTACTTTTACGTTGGAACTAGGCACATCTACTTTAGGTGTTAGAATTTGGATATTAGGTGCACTAAATAGGCCTATTAATGTGAGCCACAATAATTCTTTAGAATCCATATTATTTCTCATAAAAGAATCAATTTGTGCCATGTTAATTTTCAACCCACACAAAATCTCTAGTTTAATAATACAATGGGCCCCATTCATTGTTTCTCTAGGAGATGCATGTGTGTGACTCTTTATTCATGTAAGGTGTTGGTTGGAAGCCTTTAAGGGACTTAGGGAACATTCGGGGTCTTGGACCCACATTATTTCCATCTTGACTAAACAATGAGAGTGGCCCACATTAAATATTTCCACATTGAATTTCCACCCAATTGTAATAGAACTCTTTGATGTAATACATATCCTCTTTTATATTATTTGTACATATAGTTCTACCTCATTAATACGACACTTAATAATACAACAACCTCGATATAATGACACAAATTTTATAAACCAAACTTTCTAGTTAAAATCTACCTTTGTAATTTGACTGTGAGGTTGTTAATACGACACTCTTGGACCCCCAAAATGTCATATTAAAGAGGTAATAAATGCATATATGATAGATCCCACATATGTATAACTACATAGTTAATATTAATTTAATGTATCTTTCACATATGAAATGTGAATAAAAGAAATTTCAATGTAAAATGATGTTAAAACATGGGAACTAAGGGAACTAGGTTCTCTATCTCAAAATATAATCAAGAGACTCATTAGCTTTTGTCTCTTTCATAGTAGTTTTCATCTAAACCCTAAACCAAGGTGTACAGTTTGTTTTTGAGCATTCTGAACTCAATATTTATTAGATTGCTTCAATATGCATGTTGTTGGAAAGCTCTTGATATTTCGCCTCTTTTAGTGGCAGTTTTGTCCGATTCCGAGTTGTATTGGCAAATTTATGAGCATTTGAAGGCATGTTAGGCATTTGCAGATGATTTCTAGATGACAATCTACTTTTGTAGATTATGAGGTTAGTTTTGATATGATCTTCCTCACCTACACAATGTCCAAGAGCTATTGAAATTGCGCTCCTTTTGGTGGTAGTTTTGCTCAATTATGAGTTGTATTGGCATAGTTATGACCGTTGGAAGGTTGGTTGAGTTTTAGAAGTTGATCCAAGGCAACGATCTACTTTTCCACATTTGAAGATTATCAAATAATGGAAGGTGAAGACATCATTGAAGTTGAATATTGCATGTCATAGTTAGTTGATATGGCCTTGGGAAAGAGAATAGAGCCACCTAGTTTTGAACTTAATGCAAAGCCCTTGGACTCTTTACATGTTGATGAGAGACCTCCACCTATTGTGAAACTGATAGGTGCTCAACATCATGCTCAAATGTCAACTACATTTCTTTTGAGGACAACCCATTAGATGTGACTTTTGCAGACGCACTGAAATTGCATGCCATATTGGAGAAGCTCAATAAAATATATGTTGTTGATTTGAAGTGTCAACATTAGCTCACTATTGATTCCTTCTTCAAGTCCACATAGATTTCATGAGAGAAATTTGCATATTTGTGAAGACATTTGAAAGAATAATTATTTTATACATGTGACAAAATATCTAATGTGTGTTTTCATGAAGTACCTCATTATTATGACAAAGAGGTCCAAATTTTAATATTATTTAATATGTGACACCTCGATAATACGACGGTCTTCTCATTTCCCAAACGTGTCATATTAAAGAGGTAGGACTGTATATGAATTAGTCCAACATAAATATAATAATATTGCCATTAGACAGTGTCATTTTTTACACTATCAAGTTAAAATATAAATTTAAAGTTTACATCTTTATATGCACCATAAGACCCATAATGGGAGGACGTTAAGTTCCCCCTACGAACTTTTCGGACTGTCAGATCTGGGCAGGGGCAGCCGCCTGTCCAGAAAATCCAGATTTTATGGACCCGACCGAAAACTGCTGCTCGCCCGCCCGACTTCGAAAAAACCATTGCCTTGCATTCTTGAAGGCCACTTATCCACAAATTCCATATTGAGTGCACTTCACCTTCAAGGTCCAAAATCCAATATATATGTTCACTTCCATCAAGTAAATAAGCAATTGACTGGGATTTCATTTTCAAAGTGAACCCGCCAATAAAGCATGTAATTAACTTGGAAGTCAAAAATATTACAAAACCCTCATTAGCAATGAGGTTATAATTTTTGTGACTTACCATTGAAAGGGTCTTTGTCATTTTAAAATGGAACTAAAATTAGAAATTTTAAATGTTAAATATTATAATATTACACTATTTTACATTATTTTAATATTATGTAATATTTTAGTTAATACCTTCTATTTTCACAAAGTTGTCATATGCATTTAAACTAAATAAGTGTGATTGAGTGTAATTAAGTCTAATTAGTTCTAATTGAGCCCAATTAAATCAAAAAGCATGCTTACCAAATCAATTAAGCCTAATTAATTATAAAATGTACCTACTGGGATTAATCACGATTTACTAATTTTTAATTAAGCATGCTTTCTGAATTAATTGGGTTTAATTAGGATTAATCAAGACTAATTATACTTAATTACATTTGATTACACCTAATTAGTCTAAATGCATATGAAAACTTTGTGAAAGTAGAAGATATTTAACTAAAATATTATGATATGTAACATATAAAAATAAATCACTAATTTTAGTTCCATTTTAAAATGATAAAGACCCTTTCAATGGTATATCAAAAAATCAGTAAATCATGATTAATCCCAGTAGGTACATTTTATAATTAATTAGGCTTAATTAGTTTGGTAAGCATGCTTTTTGGTTTAATTGGGCTCAATTAGAACTAATTAGAGGGTGGATGCATGGTTGAGTGGACCAATACCGGACCATATCCATTTCTTGAAGTCCATATCCATTTTTTGTATATGCAATTGATTATTTTTAAATTTATTTTACACACATTCTTTGAAGCATATAAGACTCAAATCAAAAGAAAAAATTGTAATACCTTCATTTTATATTTAGTTATAATATTTTGAAAAATTGATCAAAATTTTCTTTAAATATATAAATAATTCTAAAGACAATTAAGTATTTCTAAATAGAAGCCCACCTAAAGCTTATAGATCTTAACACTCATAAAAAAACTTGCCTCCACAAACCTCTATTATGGACCTATTATGGACTTCCAAAAATATGACCACATTCAACCTCTTCAAAAGTCCATAACTATCATTTTAATAGCAATATTATTAAAAAATGCTTTAGCTCCAAACTATTCTACCTATACTACAACACATAGTGAGTTACTACCATAATAATGTAATCATATACTTATTGAAAAAGCTACATTCATAAAAATATTTACTGGTGACCATAGTCCATACTTTTACTTTAAAAGTCCCATATTCTTTATTTATAGAACAAAATTTAAAGACAAAATTTTATTTGTAAAGACACTTAAGTTAACAAGCTATGCCCAAAGTTTCAAAAGGATTTATCAGGTAGATTTTTTTTAATTCAACTTACAATACAAAGAGGTATCCTGAAAAATGGTTGTGACACGAAAAGTGGTCCACTCAACCATGCATTCACCCTAGACTTAATTACACTCAATCACACTTATTTAGTTTACATGCATATGACAACTTTGTGAAAATAGAAGGTATTAACTAAAATATTATAGAATATTAAAGTGTTATAGAATATTAAAATATTAAATATTATAGAATAGTAAAATAATGTAAAATAGTGTAATATTATAATATTTAACATTAAAAAAATTCTAATTTTAGTTCCATTTTAAAATGACAAAGACCCTTTCAATGGTAAGTCACAAAAATTATAACCTCATTGCTAATGAGGGTTTTGTAATATTTTTGACTTCCAAGTTAATTACATGCTTTATTGGCGGGTTCACTTTGAAAATGAAATCCCAGTCAATTGCTTATTTACTTGATGGAAGTGAACATATATATTGGATTTTGGACCTTGAAGGTGAAGTGCACTCAATATGGGATTTGTGGATAAGTGGCCTTCAAGAATGCAAGGCAATGGTTTTTTCGAAGTCGGGCGGGCGGGCGGCAGTTTTCGGTCGAGTTCAGAAAATCTGGATTTTCTGGACGGGCGGCTGCCCCTGCCCAAATCTGACAGTTCGAAAAGTTCGTAGGGGGATCTTAACGTCCTCCCCCATAATGGACCTTTGGGGCGTTAAAGGGTCGATGAATGCATCGGTGAGTTGAGCGGGTGTGTTATAAAGTAGAGGTATATCATTAAATTGTTTTATAGATATCATTAAGAAAAGTAGATTATGTATTAGCATATGAGTTCTTGCCATTTGGTCTTGGAATTGTCATGAATCAATCCATCTCTTTGACATTGGCCTAACAAAAGTTTTAGGAGACCACCAAACATTATTCATTTGATGTCAAGCAAGCTCCATATCATTTTCGTTAACATTTCGATTACTTTATATTATTTTCATGAATAAGGTATGCATGCTTCGCTTAGTTAAATTTCTTAATTAGACACCTACATTTAAGTGATTGTGGTTGGTGTGGATCTAAGAACAAGCAACAAAAAGACACGTGTTTAAAAGTGATTGGACTACGTGCTTAAATTTTTGTTAATCATTCTTAATAGTCAACATAAAAGGAGTGTTGGGGGGGGGTTTGTAACCATTTAATGAGTTTGATGATGAATAAGACGTTCATATGTACAAATCGCTTGTTTCATATCTTACAAGAAGCAATTGAAGAGTTGAAAGTGTCCATTTAAGGCATCTTTACCTCATGCACAAGTGTGTGGATGTGTGTGTGAGAGAATATACCTATATATGATTCAAGGTTAAAAAAGTAAGAAGAATGTTGTCAAACTTGCACCCAATGTTAATAATCTATTAATAGTTGATGTTTATTGTTGATGTTTTTTCTACACAAAAACCTTGGATTAAGTTGACTTCTTCTTTGCTTCATGTACACTGCTATGCGCCGTGGGCCATAGAGGGGTTGGTAGGTAGGCCACCACATGGCAAATTGGTGGGACCCAACATGCATGCATTCCTAATTCCTCAATGTGTAGGAGATTTCTTATGAAAGGTATGTGCACCTTAACCCCTAAAGAACCATGTGTAGAGCAAAGTAGAATCTGCAAGAATTTTCTCTTTTCCATCAGGGACGTTAAAGTGGTTGTTATTTGCAAATTTTTCTTACATCATCCTCACGGAGTGAATGTAATAGTAGTGAAGGCAATAATACCTATATTCCTATACCATTCAAGAGTGCTTTGATTATCGAGATGAGGCCATGAAAACCTAGTGATGGACTAGTCCATGGAATACATGAGTCTAGCCTTTTGACTTGTGTTGCTAGGCTTGATGGTCGAGTTATTTTTTTCCTTCGAGCACATAGGATCATATTCTTTGAACTTGTAAACAAGAGTTTCCGAGGACATATCGTATATGAGGGTAAGGATAGACTCATTTAGCAAGGAATGCATAAAAATATGAAAAAGGGGGAAGATAGATTGAGGAAGACACAACAACAACTTGAAAGAGAATGGGAGAAGTGATGGACGGATGGGAAGGAAGACACATTTAACTCGTTCTCATTAGACTATATATATGGATATACTCTATCCCTCATGACGTGCTCACATCACAACAAAGAACTTGATAGTGTGATGGCATTAGGATTAGCTTATGCAACCTACAATTTGCAATGTTGCATCATTCTATAGGTCTAGGTTTAGCAATTTTAACAAATGTATTAAGTTTTCCACCAAATCAACATGATTTGTGAACATGACACATTTTCAAAGTTTTCACTTCCAAATCCAATATAGAAGGGCTAAAAATACTTTTGAAATTTTAATTGTATAAAATTGATCCTTTGATTGGGCTTCACAACTTCTCTAGTGTAGTAATTCTTGTGAATCCTTGGAGTAGTTTCTATATACCGTAACACCATAGCAGGTTCGCCACCTGGCGAACGAATATTTAATTTTTTTGAAAAAATAAGGTTCGCCTCTCAAAAACTAAATTTCTCAATTTTTGTTTTTTAGCAAAAAATAAGTAAAAATGACCCTAAATAGCTTAGAAATAGCAAAATATTTCAAAAACTAATTTATTCTATTTTCGTTTTTTTGTCTTCAAAATTTTCTAATTTTTGCGTTTTTTTATTTTTAGAATTATTTTAGGACGAACCTGCTATGGTACTACGGTAGTAGGGATATAGTACAACTCAATAAATGGTTTAGCCCTGGAGGTCTCATAGGCATTTAGGGTAAGTTGAAGCCTTGGAGATCACATTTAAGAGGGATTTGTTGCAAGGGGTGATTTTCATGTACCTATACAAGTTCTCACAATTAGGCCGCATACCTATCATGATTTGAGGGGGTTGGGGTTCAAAATGGGTCATCTTGGAGCCCAATCTTTAAGAATGTATAGATAAATGTTGAGGAACATTCAACAAACCTCATTGTTTAAGATAAGGAAGTTGGAGCGAAGATATTATGTATTGTTTTCAAAGTTTTATAAGTTACAAGCTGATCACATAATAAAATGAATAAGTGTAAATATAAACTTAAATAAATAATAAACAATAAAACAATAAAACAATATATTATAATATAATATAAACATAGATTTTGATTACACTGGAGCATGTTTTTGGCCCGTTCTAAGAGGGTGTAAGAAGTAACAATCTACATAGCTAATTTAGGGGCTTTGACAAATCATATTAAGAATTGAAAGGTCAAGATATGAAATATCTCATACAATATTTTAAAAATATAAATATACTTTGATGGGAATTGATTTCAAAATTTGTAAATGGCCTCAAGTTATTTGGCTATCTAGTTATGAAAAGTTCAATAACCTACACAACTGGATCTTGATAAGATGTTAATAAATGCCGAGCACAAATGTAGACCATGTATAGATATTAACCCTAAAAGTAGAGGTGGTCTAAGAGTAAATTGATCATTTAAGGCCACCTTAAAATTTGGGAAGAATCTCAACCCTTCATATTTAACTCAAACCATGGAAAGGCACACGAAGATGATATGTGGTAATTAGGTCAACTATTGTGAAATAAATAGTCAACTTGAGTTTGTCAAGACCTTTGAAGCCCTTTCCAAATGAGCTTTGCGGCGGACACATATGTTTGGCCTAGCTTTTTTGCATGCAGGATTTAACCCCTAATTGCCAACATGACACTATTCAACGATTACTGCATGTTGGGTAGGGTTGGGAATAAATCATATACTATTTGGAACGAGACCCTACTTATACTCTCTTACCTCGGGGAGATCACTCCATTGTAGAGTTGAACACCACGTGCGAACAAAGTTTGCTACCCCTATATTACATGTCATAAATAATTTTAAATTTTACGATATTTTTTCTACATATACACAACCATTGATGGTATCTTTTGTATATATTTTTTGAAATTTTTAGTCATATTCATTAATTGTAGCAAATTTTTTAGTTCAATTCTGCGTCATTCTAGTTAGAAACGGTATGTTTTATTAAAAAAACAAATCATCAAATTTAGTCACCATTTTTTACTATGTAACATGTACCATTTATATCTACTCATGGAAAAAAATTGATAAAATTGTGACCCATTTTGGTGATGATTTTTACATTTTTTACATTTTTTACATCTAAAATGATCGCACGTGGTTGTTCAACTCTACAATGGAGTGATCTCCCCGAGTCTCTTACCAACAAATTCAACATGATAAACTCGGGTGAAGCATTGTTAATGATATTATCATAATGGAATGGTTGATAGCAGAGGTATGAGTGATGTTATGAAAGAAACTATTTCAGGTATGTCTTTCACCTTTCCAAGCTGATTGGGGGACTTAAGGGTAGCTTTGATGTGGTTGTTTAATTTAAAACTTAAAATTTTATTTTTGATTTTTTGATAGAGTAATGTGAGCCCGACCTCACCACATTAAGCCAATTATAATAATTTCAACGGTTTGTCAAAGTCATGCACGTGCCACATTTTTGTAGTGTATTGAGAGTGAAGTCACTAACTAAGGATATTGACACATATGATGATTTTTAAAATCTATGTTAGTTTTTTCCTTGCAGCTTTTCATGACACATTATTCTTATGTATAGCAAAATCAAGACTAAAAAATCTACTAAAAAGGTCCAAATTGTATTAATGAGATATTTCCAGATGATAACACTTTTATGATGTTGAATAAATATTGTAACCTTCATACTAAAGACCAACCATACAAATTTGTGAACTTATCCTTTCATGAACATCTTTGTCTTGAGGAGGTTCCTCTTTCCTATAGAGGATCATAAATTTTAATAGTAGATTTTGAAATTACTCAAAATCTGTAGGCATTTAGGGGTTATGTGAATGTGGGCAAAAGGTTGGTTTAACTAATAATGCATACGAGAGTAGTGTGTCATCAATACATCCACATTGCAAAACATATTATTGGGGGGAAAGAAATTAGAAGCATGGGATGACAACCCTAATTATATGGGAATTATACATGCTCTAAGAAGCAATGTGGTCGACACACCACTCTAGATGTATAATTCCCATAGATAGAATAATGTACATTCAACAATGACATGTGTTACAACAAGATATGTCCTCCACATGTAAGGCTAGTTTTTGTAATTTCTATCACATGACACATCCGGCACTGATAAAACTACATGTAAGGTAAATGGGCCTAATTTGGTTGCCCATCATAAGTAAACCCATATTTTAATGGTGTGGTCATGTCTAGATTCAAGAACATACACCCATGTGCACCAAAAGTGAATGGACTATTTGCTCAAAATTTTGTAACTAAACTAGACTAACTATGTTCTAAGAACACTATAGATCTAGACTACATTCCATCATCCGTTCCATTCTAATAATATCAACACATTACTTCACCCAAGTTTCTTAGCCTGAATCTACCAATGCAATGCTCTACTCTAAGAATAAACAAATTAACATTCCCAATAAAATCTGGCTTATTCCAAGCCCCACCCAACGTATAGACTTAGTTGAATAATGTATGAGGAGATTTTTGGGCAAAATCGGTCGAGATCCTTAGTGTTTTCAAGACCAAGCGGTTACATGTTGACCATCTTTCGGTTTTTCTTTGATAAATTGTGGAATATTCCATAAATTCCTCTAAAATGATCGGTAATTCTCTCGAAGTTTCAACTCCAACCTGTTGTTTCTCAAACTCAACCGGTTCATCTGTAACTAGCGGTCGGTTCTCCCAGTTCATCGATCAGAACTGCAGTGGACGAGAGGCGATGAGTCCGCGCGCGCGCGCGAGAGAGAGAGATCACAGAGAGAAAACATGCAGCATGCTTCTAATTCAGTGAGCCGCGGCAAGACGTGCCATGCATGATCTGCAGCGGCGCCATTAAGTCGTCGGAAACTACTGGAGTTTCATAATTGCAACATGACCACCATGTGGACCCATGTTCTTCCTCCTCAATCGACATCACGATGCATCTTCTTCCTCCTTCCTTCTTCGCCTTCCCCAGCTGCTCCACTCATCATCAACCCCTTCATCGCCATGTAGCTCTGGACTTACACCATGCAGTGCCTACTTAATTAGAGTCCAGTGTAGGCTCAAACGCTCGCCCTGCTCCGTCTTTCTGAAGACCTGCTGATCGAAACTCATTACAAGAGCGTCTGGAGTTTTCGATCGGCTCCATGCAAGTGCCTCCCGGTCTGGTGTGAGTAGAAAGAAGGAAGAAAGAAAAGAAAGAAACGGTGGAGGTCGGCTTCATGTAAAGAATTAGTTGGGTCATCTGGAAAGTCAGGAGTTTGTAGGGTTTTGGGTCCTTTCTTACTTGTGGTTGTCCGTTTGATGTTCGCTGGAGCTTTCTAGTTTGACGGTTGCATTGTGCAGGAGAAAGTGATCTTGCCGAAATCTGGAAACTTTTTGTTTTTTGTTTTTTTTGTTTTTTAATTGCCGGGTGTGGGGGTCGGGGTGCCAAGAAGTGAGTTCTTCCGGACAGGTCTGCAAGCTCATCCATCATGCTCTAGGGTTTGGGTCCTTTCTCACTCTGGAATTGGGAGTCCGTTTGCAGCGTCCTACATTTCGAGGCAAAGAAAGTTCATTATTTGGTTTTGTTAGACTCAGTAGCAGCATTCCGGCTCCTACAAGATTGCTTCTTTCTCCTGCAAAATCGCCGCACAACGAATGGCGATTGTTCGAAGCAGATGAGTCTAATTTCTTTTGAGATTTATTTTTTTCATTTTCCTTTTCCAGTCGTCGTTAGCCCTGTCAATTCCAAATGTCTTAGGACTTCCTCTCCTTCTCCTACTTAACTGTCTCCACAATTTCACGACGGGCATCATCTGTACCAGAGCAGCTTATAGCTGCCCATCATCTGCATGAGGAGCTTTTGAAACTCGTAATTGGGAGTGTCGCACAACGAATGGCGATTGTTTGAAGAAGACGAGCGTCTAATCTCTTTTGAGATCGTTATTTCGTGCTTTCTTCCTTTCCAATCGTGGTTAGGGCTCCGACCCTCCAATCTATTGCTCTATTCCAAATGTCGAAGCCACCATCTCCCGCTATTCTGGTGAGCCTCGTCTCTCTTGTAGTTTTCATCTGCGTCATGAGTGTGTACAACATAAGCGTGTACAAATCCTGCACTCCCTCCTCCCACTCTTCCAGCCGTGCGGTGATTCCCACCGCTCTTCTCAACATTCCCTCCGGGAACTGTAACTGCACTGTGTCTTACACTCAAGAAAAAACTCCAATGCCCGCCCTTTCTTGTCAATGTAGAAACTCTACAACATCCACAGACGTGTACACAACATCAACCTCAACGTGTCCAGCTTGCCCGCCTCCGGAGGTTCGCATTGTAGAGAAGGAAGTCATCAAAGAAGTCAACAAAGAGGGGAATTGCCACAAAGGTTCATGGTACGCAGAGGGCAAGCCATGGCACTACCCTATGCGGTTCCCTCTCTGCTCCATGGACGCATGCTTTAACTACTCTCGGTGCGAGAATTCTCCTGAGCTTCTTATGTATGCGTATGATGTTCCAAGCCCTCCTGTGCGGTGGTTCTCCCGCATCAAGGAGTCGAAGTATTACACAAACGATCCGGAGAAGGCATGTCTATTCCTTGTCTTTCTGGATAACGACACACCATGGCCTCCCCATCCAAAAACCTTACCTTACTGGAACGAGGGTGTAAATCATGTTTTGGTAATTTTTGCTGACAAGTGGTCACAGCGGGGTCCGGCTCAGGACACCATAGGCATGGCATCCGTAATGGGAAGCGACATCCACGAGACGATCTATAGGGCGGGGTTTGACATCAGTATCCCGTTGCCAGGTAACCAAGACATGGTGGAGCTTCAAACGGTGAAACCTCTAGACCGGAAGTATTTCTTAACGTTTCGGGGGTTGAGGTACCTTGGTGCTGCGGGGGAAGGGACGTTCCGGAGCCACGATTCGTTCCGGGAGATGCACAATGGGAAAGATGTGATAGTTGCCACATCTTGTAACCATGGAATCAATGACATGATTCGGAAGGAGGATCCGAAACTCGGCGTTCATTGTGATGAGGATAACGTGGTTCATGCGAACTATAGTTTTAATGATTTGATGAACTCGACGTTTGGGTTGGTGCCTGCAGGCATTCAACCTGCTTCTTATAGGTTTATTGAGGTTTTGAGCGCGGGGACCGTTCCGGTGCTCATTGCGGATAACTATGTGAAGCCGTTCGACACTTTGATTCACTGGCACACATGTCTGTTGCAGTTCCCTACCACGGAGATGCACCGGATCGTAGCCACCGTCCGGGCTATGAAGCAGGAGGAGATTCTGAAGAGGCAAGCGAACTGTCTGCGTTACTACAACGAGTTTCTCAAGGATGATGAAACCCTACTGAGGTCTGCGGTTCGGGCATTGAAGGCACGGTTTCTTGGAGCTATCCCAAATTTCAGTGAAGTCAAAAAGAAGAGATAGCAGATTAATTAGGGTTGCAGATAGATGACGATAGAAGATAACAAGCGGGGTGACATTCTGGATATAAAGATCTGCACAGGTCCACATAGTTAACACTACACTCTGCAGACACGATTTCCCTCAGAACTTGCACAATTGTACACATGTCTATTGCAGTTCCCTAGCTACCCGGATACATAGTTGGCGCAGTCCTGGCTATGAAGCAAGAGGAGATTCTGAACGGCAATCGTATTGTCTGGTTCTCTACAACAAGTTATTTCTCAAGGATAATGAAGCTGTCCAGAGGTCCGGTATTCGGGCATTGAAGGCACAGTTTCTTGGAGCTATCCCCAATTTCAGTGAAGTGAGAAAGAAAAGGTAGCAAAATCAGGATTGCAGATAGATAACGATAGAAGATAACAAGTGGGTTGACATGATTCTGGATATAAAATCTGCACGGATCGACCCAGTTGCCATACATTCTGCAGTCACAATTGCACTTAAAACTTGCACAAAAAATGCACACATGTATGTTGCAGTTCCTTACCATGGCGATGCATAGGACCCATGGCACCATCCTGGCTCTGAAGCAGGTTTTTTACAACAAGTTTCTCAATTATTATGAAACCCTATTGAGGTCTGCGGTGCAATTATTGAAGGCACGGTTTCTTAGGGCTATCGCTAATTTCATCAAAGTAAGAAAGCAATTTAGAGATGCAGATATAGTAGATAGAAGGCGATGGAAGGCAAATGCAACATACTTAAGCTATGTTAAGGCAAATGCAACATACTTAAGCTATGTTAAGGCAAATGCAGTAGAAGCAGACAGAGCTCGCACATATTCTTGGTAGCATTTGTATTTGGGAGCCCTACAGCCGTCGGATCTCTTCATCGACGGTGGTATTAGAATTGAACTCTGAGCGGTTACGGGAGCGTAATGTTCGGATATACCATATTGTCTGTATGGGCATAGAAGAGCTGGTATAAATTGTAGAGTAGAACAATTATTGTTGTCTCTTCGGAGACATCTGATAAAATTGGAACGATACAGAGAAGATTAGCATGGCCCCTGCGCAAGGATGACACGCACAAATCGAGAAATGGTCCAAATTTTTTTCCTCCTGTTTTGAACAACCTGTATTGAGATCTATTATTCAATATGTAGTTTGATATGAATAAACCACTGTGAAATCAATGTTGGTGATATGTGAATTTAGAGGTTCGTGATGCTACGCCACATTGCTCGTACTTGAAAACCCTAGCAATTGCTGCAGTTTGATCCGTCATTGCTGATGACTCCAATCTCAACCTGAGAAAGTGATTCAGATAAATGTTCCTACTTTGTAATTAGCGATGATAGTCGAAGCTCATCTTCATACTGCGCATTCCTCAACAACCAATACCTTTTTTCCTCCTGTTTTGGGCAACCTGTATTGAGATCTATCATACATGAGTCCTAGGCAATCGTCGTGCGTTAATGAAAGAACAATGCAACAGTCACAGATGAAACAAAAGATGAAAATTGCAATCCTATGTTTGGCAGGAAATTATTCCAATATGTAGTTTGATATGATTAAACCACTGTGAAATCAATGTTGGTGATATGTGAATTTAGAGGTTCGTGATGCTACGCCACATTGCTCGTACTTGAAAACCCTAGCAATTGCTGCAGTTCAACCTGTCATTGCTGATGACTCCAATCTCAACCTGAGAAAGTCATTTAGATAAACGTTCCTACCTCGTAATTAGCGATTATGGTCGAAGCTCATCTTCATACTGCACATTCCTCAGCAACCAATACCTGTGATGGACACACCGAGTCCATGGCACGCGAGAAGGAGAGAGAGCTTCCCACACAGTCTTGGTAGTATTTGTATTTGGGAGCTCTACAGCCGTCGGATCTCTTCATCGACGGTGGTAAGAACTGAACTGTGAGCGGTTACAGGAGCGTAATGTTCGGAGTCTATATCCCTTATCGTCTGTCTGGACACAGAAAGCTGGTATATAATGTAGGAGGGCGATTTTCTAATGTCTCTTCGGAGACATCTGATAAAATTGGAACGATACAGAGAAGATTAGCATGGCCCCTGCGCAAGGATGACACGCACAAATCGAGAAATGGTCCAAATTTTTTTTCCTTTTGTTTTTCCTTCCCCCTCAACACAGTTGCCATACATTCTGCAGACACAATTCCAGTTAAAACTTGCACAAAAAATGCACACATGTTTGTTGCAGTTCCTTACCATGGTGATGCATCGGACCCATGGCACCATCCTGGCTCTGAAGCAGGTTTTCCTACAACAAGTTTCTCAAATATTATGAAACCCTATCGAGGTCTGTGGTGCAATTATTGAAATCACGGTTTCTTCGGGCTATCGCTACTTTCATCAAAGTAAGAAAGCAGATTAGAGATGCAGATATAGTAGGTAGAAGGCGATGGAAGGCAAAGTGCAACATACTTAAGCTAAAACAATGGCAAATGCAGGACAAGGAGACACAGCTCGCACATATTCTTGTAGCATAGGGTTTAGGAGCTCCACAGCCGCCGGATCATCTTCATGGACGGTGGTAAGAACTGAACTGTGAGCGGTTACAGAGCGTAATGTTCGGAGGCATATATCCCATATCGTCTGTCTGCGCATAGAAGAGCTGGTTTATATAGCAGAAGGGCAACCCTGCTACTGTCTCTTCGGAGACATCTGATAAAATTGGAACGATACAGAGAAGATTAGCATGGCCCCTGCGCAAGGATGACACGCACAAATCGAGAAATGGTCCAAATTTTTTTGTTTTTTGTTTTCCTTCCCCCTCAAGTGGATACGTTAAAAGGTTGGATTTACATTAGGGTTTAGGAAACTTGGCGTTTCAAAGCACCCCTTAAATGGACTCAAGCTTGGACTTTAGCTTCAAGGTTAGTTTCACAAATATGTGAGTATTTTTTAATTGATTTCCCTCTTGTTTTTCTCCTTTCCTCATGATTTTTATTTATGTTTTGGACCTTGTTTACAAGTTGCAAATAGATGTAGGGTGGGTTTACATTTGGGTCTAAGAATCTTCATAACATTATTTAGCGACATGGGCCCTCAAAATAACAGTGGGATGTTGGGAGTTTAGTCTGAATATGAATCTCCATGTGTAGATTTTTGAGCATCCCATGGTTACAGTCTAAGGGCCCATGGAACGAGAGTTGCACGATGAGCAATGTTATGGTGGGGTTCATAACACCCTTAATTTTACCTTACCTTTGGACTCGAGATTGGACCCTAGCTTGAAGGTTGGTTTCTCAACCTAGGAGTATTTTTTAGGTTGGGATTATTTAGACTTGACGTGAAAGTGATGTCTCATTAGCGTCACTTCATTTTTTTTCATGCCTTGGACCAAGACCCTAGTTTAAACACATTGGATCCGAAATTTTGCTCCCAACCAATAAGATCACTCGATTTTAGAGTTCCTTTAGGCTTGGACTCTATTGTAAACCCACCCTCAATACAGTCATCAAGGTTCAACCCGAGTCTTCTCATTCACTATTAATTCACTTCTAATGAAATACTTTATTTGATTTTTTCAAAATAATAATAATTTCATGTGCAAAGTTTGAAGCAAGATTTTAAAATATATGCCTACATATCGAGCATTTGTTCCGGGTTTGTTCCACATCGCGAAATTCCAAAGGTTGGTGTATTATATATTTAATAGAGTTAACCATAAAAAAATAGGGGTTTGGAATTTCAAATAGGGGATCCCAACCCTTGTTAAAGTTCAACCGCAAAGTCCAAACCCAATTCAAGGGGGCTTTAGACGGCAAACCAAGAGCCACAAAGTGCCCATTTTAAATAGCTAGCGGACATGTTAGTACGTGTAGGAAGGATGAGGTCCACAAGCAAGCAAGCAAGCCACCAACTTGGGCTAATATGAGAAGCCTACGTCACATGGTGACCTATAGCCCTATGGACTAACATGCAAGATGAGGATTATCCAATGGCCAACAAAGGCTTCGATCCAATAGTGCATGCTCGATCACACTCCACCAGATAGCATAACCCAACATGTTATCAAGCCACATCTACTCTACTTAGTTAGACCAACAAATGCCAGCTGCCAATCTTTGCTACCACTCACCACCAATCGTCAAATCTCACAGTCAATAGTAGTGTAGATTGTTGTTGTAGCCTAATAGTCACCATGGAAAACTTCAAATTTTTATGATGTCCTCAATTCCTCGGCCTCATACAAGGACAAAGAATTGGAAGAGGAACATGTTGAGGAACAAAAGATGTACTTGACTATCATGGTTGTGGTATTGAATTTCGAGTAATTCTTCAATTTAAACAAACTCAAGGAGGGCAACAACCTGTTAGTGGATCTTACAATTGGCATGAGTGACCTCTTGTCTAGCATGCGTCAAGTGTCCTCCAAAGTCAATAGTAATTTCTCCCTTCAAGAATTTAATGAGTTTGCCGCTTTGGTTGTTCTAGTTATTGAGGCTAATGCTAGATAGACAAGTGATTCTCACATACAGTTTGGTTGCCCTATGAAAAAATCTCTCGAGCAATGCCTTTCAAATTTTGTGTTGTATATGAAGCATGACAATATTAATACTTATGATGCTATGCATGCATGCATGCTATCTCAAGATGCCTACTCTTGAATCTTAATCAAAACTTGGCAACAACGCGGGAATCCTCTAGACGATGGCGATGCCAATGGGCAACTCTCATAATACTTGTTTTTGAATCCCAATAGGAATGCCAACAATGTGGGAATCCTCTAAATGATGGTGATGGTAATGAGTCGCTTCATAACGAGGATCCATAATCCTAATTGAAACTCGGCAACAAGCATGCAATCCTTCGAACAGATGGCAATGCTAATGAACAACTCTGAGAACAAGGATCCATAATCCTTAACCAACGTCGCCTGAAATCAAGCAATCTAGAATGGGGATCCAACAATCAAACAATTATGCATGTGAATGGGCCATATTAATGATGGTCACCCAATGTCGGTCGATTCATCTGAGATTCTAACCTCATGTGTTAATAGTCAAATGTCCCGATGGATAGCCCACAAATTGACCACGACAATCTAGTGGGGAGTAAAAGATGAGAGAGGGGTAGTGAGGAACTCACATTTGCACCTTGCATCTACATGTCGCGCTTATCCCTAGCCTCCACTCACACAAGAATCCTTGATTGCAGTGCATCAAAGCAAAGTCCACAAGCACAACGCATTTTGGGCGAATCCTTGGTCGCAATGCATGAAGGCTATGAGCACAACACATGAGGGCGAAGTCCACGAGCACAATGCAATCCAAGGGAATTCCTGGTTGAAGCACATGAAGGCTACGAGCGCAACACATGAAGGTGAAGTCAATGATCCCAATGATGAGGGGTGAGAGTGAGAACCTAGAGCTTAGTTGGGTGGGGGGGGTTGTTAGACCCTAAACCTAAACATAGTAAAGAAAACTAGAGTAAATTTACAGAGCCCTAAAATAGAGGCAATCACAATTGGACATGTATTTATCTTGGACACTTGACATGGGTCATCATTATCCGGCCAGTTTGAAGGCCCAACTTGTTTTTTTTATATATTTTTTATAACTTTGCGGTTAACTCTAATATGTTAAAATTATTCCTATTGGTGCATACTTCCGAAGGTGGTTGATCGGGGGTTTGTTGATCATTTGAGGATTGATATTATCAATGTCCCTTTAATTAAATGGCGGCATGGACCTCAAGTTTATCCAACATTCTTCCTTATATGTAGACGATGCATGATATTTTTTCATGTCCTTTGAGCATTTTAGTTTCTTTTGGAGCAATTTCTCTAGAGTAGAGGAAGAGAGAGATGATGCTAATTGTGAGTTGGTTTGCATGAGAGATGCTTCACTCTTAATCCAAGCTGCAAACCACATATAAACTCAAAGTAGGTTTACAAAGCATGCATAGATGAGGAACATGGGCTACTGCCCCCCGTCAAAGGTGGCCGCTTCAAAGAAAAATTAAACAATAATTTTATAGAAACAAATTTTGGAACTAGGGATATAATGGGTGTGGTAATTACAAGTGATGTCTTCATAGAATCCTAACCTCAAATCATTATAGATATACCAAATCTTTAATGCGTTGGATACATCTATATTGTAGACAATTCCAAAATGTGTTTCATGAGCTAGATCACTCATCATATATCGTTTGAACACAATTTGCTTCCAAAGTTTGTATGTCATGATGTTCATGTCATTCTTGAATTTCTACTCAATTGAAAAAAGTGAATTAATTAGTTTTGTTTAGAATATAACTCTCCTATCCAAAGTGTTTTCATGCAAACCCCATTCAGTTGCTGAAACATAGTGAGCCCTCAAAGTTCCAATTCTTGTTGTGTTCGTATCTTGCTCAACTCTAGCTTAAATCAAGCAAGTGAGAAGTTCATCTTGCTTGGCTTTTTCAAAAGCTTTCAAGCAAACTACACCCAATTACACTCTAACTTTTTATATGATTCAACCTCCTTAATGTCACTCCTTCTTTTATACCCTAAATCCCCTAGGGAAGGGATGTTCTCAATTTAAATCTCACTCTTTGTTGTCAAATTTCCTCCCATATATCATAGGTTTAACCTTGCATGATGTCGGATCCTTTGGAAGAAGCACTAGTAGAATTACCTTGTTCCACTTACCTTTATTACATGTTACCCCTTACCCTTTTCTCGTTACATTTTACCTTCATGATTGAGGCGTTTGGGGGGGGGTGGGGTTTAGGGTTTGTTTAGGAAGCATAGAGTAAAGACTTTGAGAAGGCTTGAAGATCTTAGATTGCGGAGGCACACACCAATAGGCTCATGAATTGCATCAAAGAAGGAAGCCTTAATTGCTCATGTTGTCGCTCATAGTGGATTCTCCTCTCTATTTGTCATTTTGCCACCTCCAACTCCACCTCATTCAAGTAAGCCTCTACAACAATTCACTCATGTTATGCTTGCTTATGGAACTGGATTGATTTCAGAGTGAATGCGTGTATTTGTATCCCATGTTAGGGTTTTCATAAACGTGAGTAGACAATTTACAAGGTTCCTTAGACCAAGATTGTAAGGAAGGGCTATAAATTGTGAGATAGATGGAGAACCTCTTGGAGTCTCATGTTTATGAACCTCAAAGATTGGACAACATAGACTGTCATAACTTTTTTTCACATATCTTCCATTTGGAGAGGTTTTAGTCAATGACTGCAAACTATTATTGGTTAAGTAGGATTAGGGTTTGGGTTTAGAGGTTTTGGAAGATGTGGCAAGATCGCTATTCTCATTGTTTGGGTTTCACACAAAGAAGTGCAAATTGCATTTGTGGGTTGAATTTGAATGCATGCGTGGAGTTTGTTTGCGAGGTATAATAAAGGGAATGAGAATTTTTGAGTGAATTTAGTGTGCGGGTCTCTTGAATTACTCAATTTCTTAGTCGCAATAATGTTTTCCTAGATCCAATTGTAGTTGTTGTCATGGTGAGGGATTATCAATGTCCCATGTATGAAATCATCAATTCCAACATTGCAATGTTGCATTTTGTGTTATTCCATAATGTCACATGCTACACTAATACTCTTTTATCATGCATCCATGTTAACACTATAGAATTCCTTCATATCACATGCACTTTGGTTGCCACATGTGTGATGTTACAAAGTTTAGAATGTATTTGAATATTATGACTCGTATTTCAAATACATTTTTTTGAGTAGTATTCAATTCTAACTCAAATAAATAATTGAGGAGTTCAACTTTCTCTCACATTCATAACATTACTCAAAGAGGTTAGTTTGTTGTCTTTCGAATATGGGGGTAGTAGAAGGCTTGCTGGGTATCAAATTTTGAGTTTGAAAAGCAGAGCTTAGCACCAATGATTGGGGAGAACCGGCAGTTTGTTACAGATGAACCGGTTGAGTTTGAGAAATAATGGGTTGAGTTTGAGAAATAACCGGTTGAAGTTCAAGACTGCAGGAAAATTACCGATCATTTTAGAGGAATTTATAGAATATACCCCAATTTAATACAGGAAAACCGGAGGATATCAACATGTAACCGGTTGGACTTGCAAACACTAGGATCTCAACCGATTATGCCCAAAAATCTCCCCAATCACTGCTTAGCACCCGGCCGATGACCCAAGTCAACACAGTGGTGACCAAATTCTGAGGTTAATCTTGGAGATACCAAAAAATGACTTGATTGGAGAAAGGGGTGGTGGGGAAGTGATTTAAAAAAAACCAAACAATAAAATAAAGCATGTTACTATTAGCCAGCAATAAGTTGGTGGATTGGCACAAAGCCAGAGAGTCAACCACTAGACCTTGGGCTGGGGTGAAACAACTTGTACACTGGTTCCTTGGAGGCAAGGGTTTAGGCATCCACCAAGGAATGAGTGTATGGGTTGGTTCACCCAAATCCCAATCTAAATCCAGCCGGTTACATGTTGACATCTTCCGGTTATGCTTTATTCATTTGAGGTACACTCTAAACTCTGTAGTATCACACCTGTGGCAGCCAAAGTGCAGGTGATATTACGGAGTTTTGTAGTGTTGACATGGATGCGTGATACTAGTGAATTAGTGTAGCATGTGACACTATGGAATAACACAAAGTGCAATATAGTAAATGGTGTGGTGTGGTCCACTCCACTTGGCCTTCCCGGGCGATGTGGCATATGCATGCACCAACATTCAACAAGTGGCATAAGAAGAAGAAGAAGAATGAGAATAAGAATGAAGAAGAAGGTGACACTCCACATATTGACACATGGCGCAATGCAAGGGTGTGG
The DNA here is from genome assembly GCA_964035585.1 of Polytrichum formosum. NCBI lineage: Eukaryota > Viridiplantae > Streptophyta > Polytrichopsida > Polytrichales > Polytrichaceae > Polytrichum > Polytrichum formosum. Next base: position 21,084,079 of record OZ037940.1, on the reverse strand, counting down.
GTTGACTTCTTTGGTGGTTTACATTAATGACAAAATTCGTGACATAAGGGAGAGAAAGGTGACAATAAGGAGTGAGATTTGAACTACGCACATCCATTCCCTAGGGTTTCGGAATATTAGAGAGTGAGTGACATTATGGAGGTTGATATTACGGAGTTTAGGGTGTATTGTCCCAAATTCATATTAACCTGTGTGGAATATCCACGCTCGTGCAGAATGTTCAAGCATAATTGAAAGGGATCTGTTGGGTCCACAAGACCATATACAAATGTCTGATCTAGTGTTATGTTCTCAAAATCTTTTTAACAAGATATGTCTATCAAATTCCACCCAACTATTTGAACACAACATGACGTCCCAAAACAACCTGGCCCGCATCAAACTCCTTTGTGAGCTTTGTGAGCTTTGTGCTATCTGAGAGCCGGCCTTGCTCCACCCTTGCAAGAAACTAAGGTAGAGGGTGCTTAGACCAACACTTTAAGCTATTGCACATACATATGGATATGTGGTTGATATAGTACAAAAATAAAATACATATTAGCCTTTGGGCTAAACATAGGTACAAAGAAAGAAAAAACAATTTAAGCCTCAATTGAATATTTGATGAATATTTAGAGTTAAAACCACTACACTAAATAAGATATTTAGTGTTTGATTATATTTAATGTTGTTATCACCTTACCCTGCTCAACACTAATTCTTAAATTTTTGGCAATTAGTGTTAGAAGATATGCTAGAAGATATGTTGGGATTCTCCTTTTATCATCGTTTAATTTTTTTCTCATATCCTTATGAACACTAAATTCAAACATGTAACTTCCACATATTGCCATAGTTGATATTTAGTGTTTGAGTTTACATTTGATGTTACTTACTTTCATAGGGTTATTGGCATTTAGTGTATGCGTTCATATTTAGTGTATCAAACACTAAATATCCTATTTAGTGTAGTTTCCTTAAATCGATCCCTAGGCCCTGTGTATCACAACCTTGCATATGATGAGGACCCCCTCCCCCCTTCATTGTCTAGAACCAACACAAGATTGCTTAGAACTAACACAACATAGTTGGGTATTGGACCCAAGCTAGATCAAAGCCCAACATGGCCACCTCCACGATCCCACCTGGTTCGGTTGTAGAACCATCCCCTTGCATCCCGGGTACCGACCTTTGTGCCCATAAGCAACCCCCTTGGCTTTGTGGGCTTGATCCATTCCCCCATGTGAATAGAATGGCTAGAATAAGCATTGACAAACAATCCTAAACCCACCTTGAACCGACCTAAGATAGAGTGCAACATGTTACCTACCCTATATGGAGGTAGTGGAGGCCGGTGTGCGGTGGTGCCACTCATGGCACCTAAACCTATCACTCCATCTGCCCATGCACTCCATTTCCGTGGAAAACATTTCAAGACAGTAGAATGTTGGTGATTGGGATGCGTCTATAGGTGTTGCTTTTGGGTGGGGTGTTGGTTTTAGCACCCTCTACCTTATTTAAGTTAGGGTATCAGCAAAACATCACGATTGGGAGCAACAAGCCTTCAACGTAACACAATTGCTCAACAATCAATATTACAAACATATGAAAACGAGTATAAATAGTTATAGACTTGACTCAACAAGTGGGCAACTAACTTCCAACATATCACTTAGGGCCGCTTTACACTAGGAGTCAAGGCCGTGAAATCTTGGGGCCAACTTAACCAATACCGTACCTTAGGGGCAGCTTCGGCACCTTGCTGCCGAATATTTAATTAAAGTTCAAAAAGTAGGTTCGGCACCTTAAAATAGTATATTCACATTTTCGGCAATTTTCTCTTTTAATTTTTAAAAATCCGGCTTAAATTCATTTTTAATTTTCTATTTAAGCTTATATCTTGTACATCTCTCTTGCATTGAATGACAAGTAAGATGTGAGTGAAGAGTTGAGAATGCTCTGTGCTTTACGCAAGTAGAGTGGAGTTGTGTTCAACAATGCATATGGGATATGTAAACTTTGAGGTGAAGCACCTAGTTAGACTTCATTTTTATAACACGCATAACTTTTGCATAGAGTCTTCAAATGACATAAAATTTGTTGGAGGTGAAAGATTACTTGATTTCTAAACTTTTCTTAGACCCACAAAATTCCAAAAAAGTTGATCTTCTATGCACAAATGAGCTCCGAAAAACTGTTATGAACGCATTTTAATTTTTTTATCTTTACACGGCTGCAATGTTTTGTCCATATCTTTTGCATAAAGACTTATTTTGACACAAAACGTGTTGGAGGTGGAAGAAAGATTGATTTCTCAACTTTTGTTAGTTGGACAAAATTCTATAAAACTTCATCTTCTATGCTCAATTGGACTCCAAAAATTTGTGTACAACACATTTGAAAAGCCTCACCTAGAGTCTTGCTACTTCTTAACCCATATTCTTTGTGGACTAATGTAAGTGAGCTTGATTACAAAATGAGCACCTTCTCTCCTTCAAAATTCACCTATGCTTCCACTTTAAGTAAAACTCTAGTGAGAAGTAAAAAATTCTTACATTTCGGCAATTTTGAAAAATAATTAATTTTATATTCGGCAAAAAATGGCAATAATATTCCAAAATTTTCGGCATCTATTTTTAGAATTATTTTGTGCCGAAGCTGCCCCTAAGGTACGGTATTTGAGTTCTTTTGAAGCTCGAGCCGGCCTCAAGTTTTGAAGCTCGTTGGCCCCAAGGCCCTTTGTTGGCCCCCTAATAATCCATGAGGGTTCCTTTTGTGCCTTGGGGACCATCTCAAGGCCAACATTTTATAGATTAAAATATTCAATTAATTGTTGGCCTTGACTCCTAGTCTAAAGCTCTTCGGGTTGGCCTTAAGCTCTCAACCAATAGGATCGCGAGATTTCCCTCGGCCCTTGGCCTCAACTCCTAGTGTAACGTGGGCCTTAACTTGTTATAAGTTAAGACGCTGCTAGGTCACAGGCACGATTCCGTCCCTTGAACCTCGTAATATACTTATTACAGATCAACTGCCAGCACGAAGCTTTTCCCTAGAGGGAGCTCCATACCTCTCTACAGTCAAGACTCTATAAATGTTACAGGTCGGGAGTAGCAAAAAAATAACATATATAGAATTATAACAAGTAACACTTATAGAATTCATACCGATGATTAATAACATTTATAGAAATAACACTTAAAATTTCCAAAAATGAAGAACTTAACATTTTATAAAAATAAAAAATAAAAGTACAGATGATAATACATAATTCAACTAAACTAATTGAAAGAAATAATCTATATAGTAGTAACTTGACGAGGTTCTTCCAACTAAACTAACCGAAAGAAAGAGTCTATAGTAGTATGAGGAGAAGCTTCCAAATGATGAGATGAAACTTCCTTTTGGAGTCCTTGAATGCTCTTGATGTGTGATAGGGCATCATTTGATCTTTGTTCAAAGTATTTCTTCAAAGTCTCTACAAAACGCTCAACAACACTCAATCCTACAACTTCTTCTACCACATCAACCATAACCTCATCACATCAATTTCTTGATGTTTTGAGGAATACATATCCAAAAACTCCTCATCGGTAGGTTCATAGGGGTTGTTTAAATCAAACTCCATCTCATAATTGAGATATTCATGAGCACCCACCACGTCACCCACCTCACTATCAGGTGACAACAACGTCAGTTGATGAAGTAGAGTAGCAACTTCATCAACCTCTACCAAACGCCTAGCTTCCTTTATCTCTCTCTCAATAGAGATCAAAAGAACACCCGCTTGATTGTTGACCCTAATTGTTGTGCCTGAAAGATGCTATATCAAGTACTGTAAGCCCCAACTAGCAAACTAGCACCCAACAAGCACCCCAACTCCCAAACCTTCTATGTCTGCCATCTCCTCTCCCAAATTGCTTGAAAGTGCACAAGGAGGAAGGATTCCTAAATAAGAGAGAATATTTGACTTGTTCGCAAAGAATATGGGATAAATGTGATTACATATTTAAAATGTATGCTCTCATATATTATTACCTTGATTTTCTCAAAATTAACACTTATGGAGGTGCAATTAACAAAGAAGGGAGTAGAGCATGTTATAACACTTAACACATAACACTTACTAGTCTTACCAATTGTGTTTTTGTAGGGGAGTAAAATTTTCTTAACATATATGAAATTATAACGCTTATAGGGGTAACACTTATAGAGTCTTGACTGTACTACTTGCCATGTGAACTACAGGTGGTCTTACCCAATATAGGAATGACACGTGGCAGAACTTGATGAGAAGGTATCTTATATTTATAACTCAACGTGGGCATTCGCGTGTATTAGTGGAGCCTGTGGTCACAAAGTCAACGAATGTTTGGATCATATTCATGCGTCTATTGTATGTACTGTCTATGGCCATGGCAAGCTGAGCCACGGTTGAGGCAACCTCATTTTGCATGAAAACCCAAGGTCGGGGATTGAAACTTCTGCAGTCTTGTTGCTCTTGTGGCTTCACATCAAGTTACTACTCGTTCGAAGCATCTTGGAATGTAGGGCGAGGGAAAATATGACATGCACCTCGTTTCAGTTGCATTATCAAATGTTTCGTTCTTGAAAAGCGGTATGGTGTGAACTTTCAGATTCGTAGTTTTCATCGTCTTTCGTAGCCCACCCAAAGAAATGTAGAGTGGTCACTCTCATGCCACTAATGATGGATTTGCAAATATTTCAATAATTGTGTGGGAGTTGTGCTCTGGTATGTATTCTATTTTGCATCAAATCCTAGATACATGTATAGATACAGAGCCTTCCTTTTGTGGGTAGTAATTTTCCAGCTGGTTGGTTTAAATGAAAGGTATGGTAATGGCCGCGATGACAATGGTTATGATGTTGAACAAGGTTGTATCTCAAGCGTGACTTGGAGGTTTCTGTACCCTTGCAAGGGCTTATGAGCATCCTCAATGTGAGAATTAGTTGCCCTAATTTCTGCACTATCGTCTCTCTTCTAGCAATACTTTGTGACTTATGTAACTCACAGATTTTGTTTGCGGCAATGTTTACCATACCTGATGAAGATAGTAGTTTTGGCTCGATGAGAATGTAGATTTGAACACAGGGTTGTTGAACCTCTACCATCAGAATTTAAACAAGGAATTTGACCATATTGTTGTAATGCAACATTGTTCTCTTCTTTAGTGGCAGAAAGTTGTGCCTCTCTGCTAACCATGACCTGCAATTATGACAGTTTCTTGTAAGTTCAGAGATTGATGATATGAAGACCAACAGTTTTTAACGTATGTGGCCCTAATCGTGGGCATTTCCAACTCCACAGATAATTTTGTCCAGTGGATTGAATCGGGAGTTGTCTCATCTAGTTAGCAATTGTGATTTGTCTCACACAGATTGTCATTTCAAGTTTCAGAAACGGAGTTAAGATGCGAAAAGTTAGGTGTAATAGGTCAAAGTGTAGATTCTGATTCTTTTTTCTTTCACTTTAAGTGATCACAGTTGTAGGTCCTCCCAATTGTGTTAACAGTTGAAGCTCGAAGTGTTCGACCCATAACCATCCTCCGTAAACCCATCCTAGGTTTTCATATGGGTTTGCGTGTATGATCAAGTGTGAAGCGTCTCTCTTCGATCTCTCTCTCTCTAAACTCAAAATTCTTCACTACTAGCCATAGGTATGTGGGCCAAACGTGGTCACTCTTCTCAATTTGACGCCTATATCTGAGTGGTGTATATGTGGCAAGGCTTGTGGTTACAGATTGGACACCAAAAACAAAGGTGCTACAATGAGATTGAATTAGGTGCTCAAAATATAAACATCATTTCTAGGTTCAATACTGAACACAGTTGGAAGGACCTATGTGATCGTTCAAAAAGAAAGATTTTTCACCTTGGGCTCCTTATAGCTTTCTCAATTGCTAGATGAATGAGACAATTCCCAAGCCACCCCCACAGTCAAAATGACTGTGGAGTTGGAAGTGCCCACAATAGGGCCCAAAATTATACCATAGTCCGAGTCGAAGCTGTAGATACATATTGTATGTGTACAGTGATGTTTTACATTATTGTAAAGTGAGACTCTTTATACTCATACCGAAATTTCTTTGTCAGGTCAAAATTTCATAGCGCAACTCAGTTACAAGCAAGTCTGATCTTCCGCATGCATGGAGCTTGCCATGGAATCCAAGGATGGAGGGAATTTTGGGATTGAATCACCAAAGGCAAGCTCATCCGTCTTCAAAAAGCATTTGAAGAAGTCCGAAGCGCAATTGGAGATTGGATTTAAGAGGTTGGATATTGCTGAAGAAGACGAGACAAGTGATGAATCGGGATTTGCATCTGCAACAAACTCTCCGATTTACGATGAGGATGATTACCTGACGAGTATTGATGGAGAACAACAACAACATTGGACGGAGATACAGAGCACCGAGTTTGTAGATGCTTCTCCGCACCACAAGCCTATTGTGCGGTTCCATCATTCCGACCTCGAAATTGTGAGGCCGATTGGTGAAGGTGGGCAAGCGAAGATTTACGAGGTCGCGTTGACGCAATTTGATGGCATTACATATAGACGTGCGTTAAAAGTGTTCAAGTCGGCACTTGGAAGCACATCCGAAGGCCAGTTTCCGGGTGAGATTCTAAACATAGAGAGTGCGTATCTTTGCAAGCCGATTGGCTATGTCGAACAAGGGGATGGCTCGGTCGGCCTGCTTATGGATAGCTACGATTGCGATCTCCGCAGCCTTATCAACAAACGGATGAGACTTGGAGAAAGTTGTAGACCTTTTTGTGATGCTAGCGAAATGCATATCATCGTGCGTCTCGCGCTCGGCTTGAAAGCCTTGCACGAGCATGGGGTCGTGCATAGGGACCTCAAAACATCCAACATTCTAGTGGGTTTCGATGGCTCCGTCGAGACTGTCGCGGAGCTCGTTTTGACGGACTTTGAGGACTCGTCGAATGTGGTTGGCACGGGGTTTTGGAGGGCGCCTGAGGTTTTGCAAACTCTGAAAGATTGGAGGAGTGGAGCATCTTCTGTCATTAATTACACTTCCAAGTGTGATGTGTATAGTTTCGGAATGACGTGCTACGAAATCTTAACAGGTCAGACGCCATTCAGCGATCACCCGAAATCCGACTACGATCTAATTCTCGTCGACAAGAAACGCCCGTTGCTTCCATCAGATGTAAACCCTAAACTGGCGGAGCTTCTAATGCGATGCTGGCACCATGATCCAGAGAGCCGGCCCACGTCCTCGGAGATTGTTTTTGAGCTGAAACAGTTGGTGGAGGAGAACGAATCGTTTTCTCTTCTTTTGACGCACTTTGTACATGACGAGTGTCGTTCCGAGCCCAAGTCCAAATCCGATATTTTATCGTATTTGGAGGAATTGGAAGCCATATTGGCATGTATGGACCAATTTCTTACTCCCTGGGGGATCGTGGCCATGTTGAATTTGATATTCGACATCCGAACATGTCTGACAAAGTTTGAATCGGAAATTGATATATCAAACTCTGAGGAAGCAGTCGATTTGCAAGAACGTGTCAGTGCAAATTCGGCAGTGGCAGTCGGAGATATTATGGCACCTCTTTGGTGGAACAATGTTCCAAGACCACTAACCATGCATGTTCTCAAGCTCCTTGGCAAGTCCGTAGATGGGGTGCATTCCATTCTAAGGTCATACCATCAAAGGGTGCCGGTTGTTACTTCCTAGTGTACTATTATATAGAAATGTATCAAAAAAAGGCAAAACGTTAGTTCATTCCTAACTTTTAAAATTTCTTGTCAACAACCATCTTTTTGTATTGGAATGGGATCACTCACCATTGGCAAGAAAATTTCATGAGGAACACAACAATATATGTTGTGACCTTCCTAGCACCTTCCTTTTGGATGAATTTGCCTTGAAAAGTCATTCATAAGCCCAAAATGGGCCTCTCGTGAAATTAAAGGTTAAAATAAGCTAGGGAAGATATGTACTATGTTTCTACTATTTTTCAAAACCATTCTTAGATTCAGTAGTTTTTGGCTTAAGTTTTTTTTTGACAATTTTATAGAATAGTTATGTATTCAAATATGGCCAAAGCTAATTTGGAACTATGGATTGAATGAGCAAGATATTAGTTAGATTCGTTGTAGGGTTCTCTTTTAAAAAAAGAAGTCTACCAAGTGAAGAGGAAGTATCAGATTTGGGCTAAATTTGCAATCTCTAGTGAATCTACCATCTATAGTGGATGAATTCCATGAAATTATCCTTAGCACAATCCTCAAATTATTCTCAGCCTTACAAAAACTCGCACAAGGCCTATATTTTGTCATGAATTATAGCATTAAAACAATTTATAGAATTGCATTTGATCTTCATTTCTATTAGTATAAATGTTCTAATATATACATGCACATTACTAACTTTGTAGTAAATGTAATCTACCTAAATGATATGATACCGCCATTTAAACTTGAAATTTTTTTATGTGAAAACTGAACACATCTTAAGATTACTCATTTAATTTTATCAAGTGAATTCCAATTTCTACCCTGACATTGCAATCTTCTGTGATAATGGAGTTTTTGAAAACAAGCATCACATGTGATGAGAAGTTTTGGAACCCTTTATAAAAACTGTACGCAAATTTTAAGTCAATATTTGAGAGTAACACAAGGGTGAATCAGAAGGTAAAGGAGCACAATGCATGTGGCCCGTTGCCACAATTGCTCGAGGACAATGGTTCACCGCAATTTTCAAAATGCATACCACATTTTGACAATTTCACATGAGCAACACACATTACACAAATGTAGAAGGTTCTAACATGTACCTCAAAAAATTTGGAGCAAAAATTCAAGATCAATTCTTCTAATGGTAATGGAACCTATGCCACATGGTTGTTGCACTAAATATGACATTTTATGTCACTATGGCAGGCCTCATTAAATTAGGCGTTCTATAAATAGACGCCTAAAACACATAAAATAATTTGAGCGGGGCGCATAAATTAAGAAAAAAAATAAAAAATGCCCAAAGATTTTGTGGTCCGACGTGCAGTTTAGGGTTTAGGGTTCGTCGTCTACGTTGATCACAACCTTCTGTCCCGCCATATAGATGGGAGCGTGTCAACACAATAAAACATGCCACACACAACGCCATACGAAACACACTCCAGTTATCCAATTCCTAGCATTTTGTAGCCATTTCTTGAAAAACGCTTATTTTATGCGCCTCGGATGCACGGCGCGCATAAATTAAGCTTATTTATTTAATTTACGCGAACACCTCATTTTATGAGGCCTGCACTATGGTAACTATTCGGATGATACGTCTTATGAATAAGTGAAAAAATATTGTCATGGATGATGGATGAGTTCATCCATTGGCCAAAACCTCACCTTCACTTGTCAGCAACTTGTGATGAAATATTCTCATGGATGATTGAATTTTGGATGAGAAATCACTTGGTAAGTGACAGTAATTGCAACGCTGTAAATCTATAATCCCCCCAAAATTATAAGGAATGACAAATAATGTTGGGTTAACATTTAGTGTTGGTGACACTATATCAGGGTTTACAATTAGTATTGAGCAAGACAATTAGAAATGGGGACACTAAACATCATATTTAGTGTACTAGCTACAAAGGTGTATAGAATATACGTATGCGTGAGCCAGGGTGTTGAAATTGTTGTGCTTGACTTCACCTTAGATCAAATGGAAGTGAAGTAGATAGCATTTATCATAATCATGCATAATTTTCAAGGTACAGTAAACCCATTTGAAATGTCACCCAAATAAGTCAAGACCACTGGAAATGGTAAAAGAAGAAGACGAAGAACTCTCCGGTGTGTGGAAGAAATTAAGTGGCATTTATTTTTCATGTTCACTCCAAATTTGCATCGATATGGGCGCCATATCGATCATAAAGGAAACATATATGCTTTCAATCTGTCAAATCCAGATCGATACCAGCACTACGACATTATGACCACGAAGAACCGCACAACACATCAGATCTGGTAAGACAAGTTTATTCTTTATCGTGCACTTCTTCATTTTACAAACATATGACTACACGCTACACTGCCACAAAGATACTACATCAATCACCCCACAAAAGTCCATCACATTTGCTCACAATCTCCCCCGCAAATCCCTTCACCAAACCTCTACCAAGGATCATGTGTTCTGCCCCCAAACCTTAACCAACAATGCCTCAACCTCATCCTCACTCAATATGCGCAAGCCCAACCAAGATTTCAATCAGATCCACATTCTAAAAATCCTACACCACCTACTCTAGATCCACACCTCAAGCCATAATGAGCGCTACCAGTTCCAAGCTCCAAGTCCTACATAAAACAAAGCGCAATAAATCGCCACTCAAAAATCAAATCAAGACATATCTAAGCCAGAATCACACACCATGCATCCCACGACCATCCCACCCACACCCGCACTAGAACACAAACACACACTACGCCTCACATAAACCCCACAATAACACACACACACACACACACACACACACCATATACCAAAACCTCAAAAACATAGCAAGAAATAACATGGCCATAGTGCACGGCCACGAATATCCTACACCTTTAGTCTACAATACCTACACCTACACCCAGCCAAGCCCACAAACCCATCATAATATAAACCAAAAACCTTAAGTCAAAACCACAACAACCAACACCCAAACAAACTAGCAAGAATACACATTCAAGCAACCAACAGTTTAGCCAGTATGCACCTGCACCAAGGAAAAAACATGGCAGCAGTAGCATATCAATACCAGAAGCGCACTACCTAGTACCATCAATCGGCAACAACAATAGACCATCACCAAGAGCGCACTGCCCAACACCAGTAGCACAGAAGGGGAGACTGAGGCAGTGAAGAGATTATAGAATGGGGAGCCAACCAAGAGCCAACAACTTTCAAGGACCTCTCAGGTTCGAGGGCGTGGCTACCAATGGTGATGATCTTGACATGGAGCTAGAGAAGGCATCTTTAGCCCGGGGGAGTAGTTCCCTGAGATACTCAAATTCACAAAGTAGTCCCATTGGTAGCCAATGCCACCTAGAGGTTGTACTTGCAATCACTAATCTAGAAGAGTCCAAACCAAGTGCAAAACGAAGAAAACCGGATGGAGAAGGGAGAACGGTCCCAATCAACATCCACCAAGGGGAAAGAGACCAGACCACAAACATGAAGCAAGGGAACCACACTCGGAATTGATATTGTTTCTCAATTGTGGCTCAGCTTCCCCATTCATGAGGCCATTACCATAGAAAGAGGGAAAATGCCATTGAAAGCAAAAATGACCTAACTATGAGTTTGAATGTTTAGGAATAGCACCAAGCGAAGATGTTGAACTATGCACCCTCCGACATGTTTTCCCGCAAGTCACCCAGAAGCTCTACCCCAACAAGAGACTAGATGCAGTGCCAGGTCAATACCTACACTTCATCCAAGTACCACAACATGAGAATGTTGTATGTAAGACGGGCCTCTTCGGAGGCTATCAAATTACGATCCGATTCGACACAGATTTCAAAACTATGAATAGGGTCGATGTCAAAAGTTCATGCCTCACAAGATTGCGCAAAATGGGAATTCTACTCGGAATGGATTACCCAACAACTTGAGGCCATAGGTAACGTCAACACCAATCCCGCCCTCACCAAACCCCTCTTCACCAAAACCATGCAGGAGTGGGAAGAGAAGCTCGATGGCAAGCTCATACAACTCACCACCAACATCAATCACAATACCAACACCAAATTGATGCGGTCATTGACAACATCATCCACCACGCCATCAACATACAAGAAATTATAGGTAATATGGCTACAGAGTTCCAATTACCCCCAACAAAAAAATGCATGCAATCACTCAAAACCTTGACATGTCTCTCCCTAGCCTCTACCAACACCTCCCCACCTCCAACCAACAAGGCCCTAACACATTCACACACACAGGCGGCCATCCACTCCAACTTCAAGCTCCACCTGGCTACCACGGTCCACCTCAACACAACCACCCACAAAACTCCATCAATGCTACAACCCTCCTAATGAATAGCTCCTCACCAATGGCATCACAATGGACCACTTTGATTAGTATGTGTGTACTTTTGATTGTTTGTTTCTTCTACCCTTATTAATAGTAAAGTCTGCAATTCATACAAATTCCCACACACAATACTTGTTTTGATACTATTCATCCTAACCCTCCTACCAAAAAATTCACTTTTGCACAAAAAAAAAATTCAATGACTTACACACTTGCATCACTCATCATATAACCAAACATAACAACCTCAAAGAGCCCAACACATCTTTATTTTTTCTCACTCTCGTTAGCCTCTTGATCCTCAAAACACTCTACACCAATGCCACAAAGGTATGCATATGGTGCAAATTTTTGTTTTTTTGGTCTAAAAGGATTCAGATGTGAATAAGCCTTTGTGTGAACTAGAAAAGTTCAAGTATATTAGTATGAACAAACTATTGACTTGAGATACCATGAAGCAAGAATGGAAGGACTATAGCTTGATTGTAAGAGGCATGTAAGTTAGGGCCACATGTGGAAAACAAAAGGGTGTATAGGGAGAGAGTGAGCAACCTCGGGGATTTATCTGTTGTTTCTTGAGAAGTTCTTTAAGTCTTGGGGTTTTTCATCTGTGATAGAGTGTTTATAGCAAGAGAGGAGAGATTCCTCAATTACGAGCCAATTGTTTGTACTTTGAAAGACTTGGAAAGTTAATCCAGGGGGTTGGTACTGGACTGTGAGAACTTGATTTACTCTCAACACAAGTAATCCAATTGTGATTTAATTTCTCTCCTCACTGAATGAGTGATTCATCCTCAGTGATATTTAAGTGTATGATGCATATGAAAATATGGTCTCAATCTTAATTTAGGCTATGGTCTGAGATGAATCCTATCTTAAGTTGTTGATTGAATGCGAGTGAATGGTAGGGCAATTGTTTGTTGGTAATGTGACATGTGCTAAGATAGTTTAAATGTTTTGCTTCACTCAAGAGTAAAGCTAGAGTGGTAGGGCTGGTAGTATAAGCGTTTACTTTATCACAGAAGGAATCTATGTAATTGAAGAATTAACAGTTAACTAGGTTAAAAAGGATTGGAATCCAATTGAGACCATCGTCTTGCAAGGGGGTGAATTGCAACCAAATCATATGTATGTTTTCACTATTATTTGTAGACCAATAAAAGGATTATTGATAGATGTAGCAGAGAGCTTGTGCGGCTTTCATAAAGTCTAAATGAATATAGAGGAAGGAGTCCTCAAGCAAATGTGGTCAATCAACTGAATTGGGATACGACCACACTACAATTTCAAGTTACATTAAAAATATCAATTAACATGAGATTATTGACCATTCCAAAGTGCCCTTGGCTTTGGTAAAAAAACTCAAATGGGATACTTATGCAAGACTACTATCGATGGTTGTGCCCATGCCTATGCACCACACTTGGTCCAAATAAAATGAACTCAATGGCAGGCTATTGACTAGGTAAATAGCATGAGTTGAATGACTGCCACAATTGCATGTATTGTTGTGAGAGTTTGTGAGTCTTTATTCCATAAATCATTACCCATTTTCTAGTTCACACCTTAAATAACCTAAAATAATCATGTGATTGTCCTAAATAACCTTATCTGTGACACCTAGATGATATATGAATCACCTTTTGAGTCTTCCCGGATTGTGTCCTTAGTTTTTGTCATATCCAAAGTCCTATTCATGGTCAAATTCTCATGAGCTACATCATAGGGATGAAAACATCTTTAAAGCCTTTCTCAAATTTGAAAGCAAATTTAAGTGAATTGGGGATGAGGTATTTAATTTGTAAGCGAACCTTGAGATGAGATATTTAATTTAGAAGATGATGGTTTTTAACTCCATAAACTTGGCACAATCCAAATGCACATACTACAAAGCATCATAACAAATGAGAGACTAGAACACTTGCAACGTATGCCACGGTGGGGAAGAAATGCCAATGGGTTAAACTACAAACACATGTATACCATGTATTCATGTATATGTATGTAAAGTTGACTACATGATGGCAAACGCCTTCATGTATGCAACTGTAACTTTGAACTACAACAAGATCATGCACATTCATACCCGAATCATATAGGGTTGCAACTATTGTTGAGCATTAATAGTCAACAATATATAATCAGGATGTGATGTTAGTACATTGTTGATATATAAACTTTCAATATATGTAGGTAATTATAATTGTTTTTGAGTTTCATTCAAGATACAATAATAGATTAAGTCTATTTTTAGATTTACAAATACTTGGTTGGTTACATGGTGTTAGACCCTTTGACAAGGTGTAGAGCATGAATACCACGATAATAGGGTTTATTTTTCAAATGTCAAATGTCCCCTTGCATTCCATTTATAGCCAAATTATTTGAATTGTATGGAACATATTCTAAAAATGGAATTTTAAAGAATATCTCAAAAAATATCTCATGTTATTGCTCACTGCTCACATGTTACTAGTCATCGCTCACATACTGCACTAAATATGATGTTTAGTGTCACCAATTAGTCTTGCTCAACACTAATTGTAAAATGTGGTGTACTATCACCAACACTAAATGTTAACCCAACATTATTTATCATTCCTTATAATTTTTTGGGGGGATTATAGATTTACAGTGCTACAATTACTATCACTTACCAAGAGATTTTTCCATCCAAATTTCAATCATCCATGACAACATTTCATCACAAGTTGCTGACAAGAGAAGGTAGGGTTTTGGGCAATGGATGAACTCATCCATCATCCATGACAGTATTTGTTCACTTATTCATAAGAAGTGTCATCCGAAAACTTACCATAGTCACATTAAATACCTATGACACTAAATATCATATTTAGTGTAGCTTCCTTCACATGCAAACAACCCATCATGTTTCATTTTCCATCCGATTTCATAATGGCACCTTCAAGTCCCCTTCATTGTTGCATTTAAAGTGGAGAAACCTTCACTTATTCTTTGGTATGCCATGTACACGATCATATGTAGTGCCTTACTAAAACCGGGAATTCAAATATACATATTTTGTGTGTACTTCTGCTGTCAGGTGGCAGTTACTACTGCAGCCTTAAGGGTACGTGGGCTTGTAATAAAATCATGGGCTTAATGCTCCAACATCATGGCACATTTCGAAAGCAAAAGCCACATTATTTCAATACTATATCCTTCCAGGAGATTTTCCCGGGTGGAAGTATGTACCAGTGATTTTTATTTCACGTTTTCAAGAGAGGAACATTGGCTACAATCGTTGGAGTGATGGACGCCACATGTGGATGAATATATAAAATTTCATCCAAATCTACACATATTCCTCCAAAAATGGCTAGTTTCATTCAATTTCATGATTTTTAAGGGATATTTCTAGCTATTTTATCCACAAAATTCAAAGAACAATCGTAGAATTTTCTATTTCCTATGTTAAGAGCTGCAAATCATTGGTGCATAGCCGAATTAAAACCATTATGTACAGGCCGCTTACCTTTGCATTTGGTTTCCTAACACCTACCGAGGGGTAGTAGTAAAAACTAGCCCCTGGTAGATAGGTTGTTGATTTAAGGGTGAATTTGGATCAGAGTGGTAATCTCTGTGCTCTCCAATATTAATCACCCTCTATTGAGGGAGAGGGGGTTTTTACAATTACCCCTTGGTAGGTGTTAGGAAATCAAATTGGAAGGTACGGGGCTTGTATTTTTCCCTGGGAAAATTCCCCTCCCCCTCCCCCTCCCCTTGAGTGGGTGTTGTGAACATTTATCCCCGACTCCTTCTCCTAAATCTCGACTCCTTGCAACTACAAGTGTGAAGGCAAATATGATCAAGTAACCGGAGTAAGCTAATCGAACAATTAGAAAGAACGTTAATAGTTGTTGCATTGACTCCCACCTAGATAGGTGCAAGATATACATTTTGTTGGGAGATGTGAAATCCAAAACTTCCAACCCACTTCCTTTGCATCTTCAAGACTTGTATGCATGTCAACCAACAACTATAATAGGAGAGAATTAAAATCTTCATTACAACCAAGTAATCACACTACATATGAAGAATTCATCCATGACAGGGAAACTAAGTGTAGTGTCCTAACTCGTGGCATGTCATAATAGACGTTCAACTTCACTACAAGGATCATGTGGTCAAGTCATTGGCAGGTTGAGCACTTTATAAGGTGGAAATGGAGCATATGACTACCGTACCTTAGGGGCAGCTTCGGCACAAAATAATTCTAAAAATAGATGCCGAAAATTTTGGAATATTATTGCCATTTTTTGCCGAATATAAAATTAATTATTTTTCAAAATTGCCGAAATGTAAGAATTTTTTACTTCTCACTAGAGTTTTACTTAAAGTGGAAGCATAGGTGAATTTTGAAGGAGAGAAGGTGCTCATTTTGTAATCAAGCTCACTTACATTAGTCCACAAAGAATATGGGTTAAGAAGTAGCAAGACTCTAGGTGAGGCTTTTCAAATGTGTTGTACACAAATTTTTGGAGTCCAATTGAGCATAGAAGATGAAGTTTTATAGAATTTTGTCCAACTAACAAAAGTTGAGAAATCAATCTTTCTTCCACCTCCAACACGTTTTGTGTCAAAATAAGTCTTTATGCAAAAGATATGGACAAAACATTGCAGCCGTGTAAAGATAAAAAAATTAAAATGCGTTCATAACAGTTTTTCGGAGCTCATTTGTGCATAGAAGATCAACTTTTTTGGAATTTTGTGGGTCTAAGAAAAGTTTAGAAATCAAGTAATCTTTCACCTCCAACAAATTTTATGTCATTTGAAGACTCTATGCAAAAGTTATGCGTGTTATAAAAATGAAGTCTAACTAGGTGCTTCACCTCAAAGTTTACATATCCCATATGCATTGTTGAACACAACTCCACTCTACTTGCGTAAAGCACAGAGCATTCTCAACTCTTCACTCACATCTTACTTGTCATTCAATGCAAGAGAGATGTACAAGATATAAGCTTAAATAGAAAATTAAAAATGAATTTAAGCTGGATTTTTAAAAATTAAAAGAGAAAATTGCCGAAAATGTGAATATACTATTTTAAAGTGCCGAACCTACTTTTTGAACTTTAATTAAATATTCGGTAGCAAGGTGCCGAAGCTGCCCCTAAGGTACGGTAGTCCATTTCTATAAGGCTACCCAACTTAAAATTCCTTAATTCATAAGCTTACGTCAAGGCATGTCATTGCACAGTGTGTGGCCTACCTAGGCATGCACCTTGGGGGGGTGAACTCTTCATACCACATACAGACTAACGTGGGCTTAAGAAGGAGTATTATTTGAGGCATTAGCATACATAGTATATATTAGGGAGAGATATTATTTTTCTCTATTGTGTACATTTAAAGGATGTTAAGAATTTTGAAGTAAAAGGAGGCATACAAAAGTAGGCCCTAAGGTTTAGAGACCTTGATAATAGATGTGTTAGTTTCATCTAATTCGCGTTGTCATTCATTGTTGTCATATGGGGTAATAATCCTCAATGACTACCATGTCCATTTTTGTTCAGGTTTGCATTTGGATTCTAGGTTTTTGCAAACTAGTGGCTCTTGGAGCGCGCATGGGCTCCCTTGAGTATGGCTCTCCGGATTATGGCTAAGACCTTGTGCTCTTGTCTTTGTTTGGTTGATGTAATCGTTGAGTTACATGCTATAAATGGAGAAATGTTCAATGACATTCTCATTGGATAGTGAAATTGGATTTCATATGTAATGAAGGCCTATTAAATTCATGATTTATATTTTCTATATGTAGTGGAGGCATTCATTACATTAAATTGAAAAACTTTACACACACACACACACACACACACACACACACACACAGATATATATATATATATATATGAGTCCATTTTCTAGCATACCATTAGTACACATGCATGTGTTTTTCTCTATAAAGTACTTGTATATAAGGGGCTTAATTTCATAATGACCCATGCACACATTGAGGTTGTAAACCAATTTATTCATCACTTTGAAGCAACCATGCTTACAATGAGATTTCAAGGTGTCACAAACTAAGAGGTTGAACTCAATGAGGTAGACTAAATTCTCCTATTAATATAGGCTACAATAATGGTCTTGACCATGGCAACCATCTTTGAGCTCACTTGAGCTCCTCAAATGAGCTCAAAAGTGGTTCCCACCATGGGAATCATCTTTGATCTAACTTGAGCTTCTCAAATTTGGAATTTTTTTTCCACATTTGAATAACATTATGTAGGTGGTAGTGTACTTTTATATCATCACTACCTTTATGCATGTATTGACATACTTCACGTCACTAGAGGCACCCTAATTGGGGGACATATAGTGAGGTTGCCCACTTGTATAAGAAATCACATCGGCACAATAGTGACTTTGACGACTGTCTCCCACTTTTGTGTGAAAAGATTGAACCTAGTGACATGGTCCAGTGGGATGACCACATGATCCTTGTAGTGCTTCGATGGGCTCAATCAAGCTCAACCCGTGATGCATCCGGTAACTGGGACATTAAAAATGTTATGCTAGAGTCCACTGCGCAACTCCCTTGAGGATGTACAGACCAAACCATGGAGAGAGGGTATTATCGTATATGAGCATACCTCTCATTCATCCAACATAAAATCTTTGAAATAGTATGCAACCTAGATGTTACTTAATTTAGTAGATTTGATGCCGGAATTAGCTTTTAAGACCCTACATTAGTCTACTTGAGGTTATTTCACATGAATCAACAACAAACCTATAAGGGGTCCATTTCATATGTTGGATAGACGAGAGATACGGTCATACATGATAAACCCCTCTCATTTTAAACCACAATGTGACATCACAAAAGGTGGCCGCACCCCATATATCCCATCCATCCAATCGTGGTTTCTAGTGCTCCATTGCCATTGGCAATGCACTTGACACCCACTATTGCATGCACTCCATTGTACAAGAAAATCCAAACTTGATGACCCTCATTTCCACACTACACTAATCATATAATTTAACTTGGCATTAAAATCAGTGTGCCATGTTAATTAAAGTGGTCTTTGTAGCTTGTCATGTAGCACGAAATGTCATGCGACACCCTCTCTAATTGTCACCCAATATTGCAAGACAATCAATGTGGGTTGATGATGGATAGTGAGTGGCCACTATAAACCCAAATGTTTTGTTTAGTAAAAACCATAGTCCCAACGGACAAGTTCCCAATGTAAAACCCTCATACATCTCCGCTCCAATGTTATGAGCATGTTATTTGGAACCATATTGTTTGGCCACCACTTTCCTACTACACTAAATAGTCCTATTAGTGTGAGTGAAAAATTAGTGCAAAAATAATCAATGTGAGCGACGCTAAGGGGTGGTTCACATAGAGTCTCAAGTCTCAAGTCCCACTCATGTTAGCAAGTCTCAACATGGAGGCAAAGCCCCAACTTTTGAGCCTCAATAAACCATTAAAGTATGGTTTATATTCAGCAAAGTCAGATCTTGATTATATTATGCAAAAATTTATTAAGACTTGTGTTGAGAGTTGGGTCTAGCTTTTTGCTTGATCCAACTCTCAACACAAGTCCCAAGCCTCACCTCCAAAAAGTGTTGCCATGTAGGCATTCATATCATACATGGGACTTAGGACTTGGGACCCCGTGTGTAGTGGTAAGTCTAGTGTTGCATTTTTTATTCTAGAGGTCGGAGGTGGCATTATAAAATGTTTTTTAAAATGTTTTAAAATGTTTTTTATGTTTTTAATTGAAAATCATCGGAAACATCAATCCGTGAGGTCCTTTATGGCAAATCATTGTCGAAAACATTCCCCTCTTATAGGATCAGTTCTTCGAGCTCTTCTCCGCCCAAGTATTGATCCAAGAATGAAGACATTGCGAATGCAAACCACCATTCACGACTTGTCCAATGTGCCATGTGGTGCGTTATGTATTCCAATATTTGTCAATTTGTGTGGCAATGCTCAGACATTGCCATTGAGTTTGAATGTACTAATGCTATATGGTAATATGGAACAATTGTCGAAGTTGAGCGTGTCTATATTTGCCCTACTAGCATGGACTGGCTATAGTCGTGAACTTATAATAAAAAACATTAAAAATGCCTCAAAATTTGCCGAGTATTTTAAAATGCATTTTAAACTGTGTATTTTAAAATAAATTAAAAAGAAATGCACCCCTAGGTAAGTCCCAACTTCCATGCTCTCAACGGTTGAGATTGTCTGGATTGACCTCAAGCGACCTTGGACTCATGACTTGGGACCCGTGTGAACTGGCCCTTAGGATTTGGGACCCCAGGTGAACCAACCCTAATTGTCTAGTTAGGGTGGGAATAATGTGGAATGAAGACCCCATGTCTTCCCTTAAGTCCTCCTAGAGACCTCTGTCCAAAACCTTGAGTAGCATTAAATGAAATAGTCACTCAAATCAATTTCCTAATTGAACAATCAATGCGGCCCACATGAATATTAAACCAAAGATTTGGCATTGGTTGAAAAATTAATTACATGGCCCACACTAATTCTTATTATGAGAAGAAAAAAAAATGGTGGGTTCTAATGAAATACTGTGGGCCAAACTAATAGGACTATTTAGTGTAGACCCCACGCGCCCCCTCCCTCTCCATCATGATTTTCATTACAATGTTCTTCAAGTCCAGAGCAGAATTTATTTGTCTCTTCGCGCATGGCTATGGCTATAGATCTCCAGTTGCAGGCACTGCAAGTGCACATTCACATGCATACAAAATCAAGCGCACAGAATAAGTTAGGTCGTAGATAAATTAGAAGTTTCTCTCCAGTGTATGATAGGATGCTTCCAAAGTACAGTGATCCATTTGTCAAGGACCTTCTTCCCTCAGAAAGTCTACTGTATTCTTTATTTGTAACAGTCGCGGACCGCGGTAAGTTATGTATGTATGCATGTTGACATGATGACGTGAATAGACACAGGATATCGATGATGATTCTTAACGGAAAAATATGAAAAAAGGACGTGCAATGTGCTATTCACAGTTCAATTGTCAAGACACAATTGCACGGTTGTTCGGGTCCTCCACAGATTCCGAAGTCTCGACGTGCAGGGATGGCGTGCTAGGTTCACGGAGAGGTCAAGTTGTTCTGGTCGGCAGTCTTCTTCTGAGTTCCAAAATGCTTGTCACGTCTCTGCAGACTTTGTTGGAAGCCTCTTGAATCTATTCTTCCTGGCTTCCGTATGATCTGATCATCGGCAAATTTTCCTTCTAAAACCGCATAGATGAGGTTTCTTGCATCCGCATTTGCAATATTCAACGGAACCGATCGATAATGTCATTTTGTTGCTTGTTGGCAATGTTCTTGGAGCTGGAGTGTTGTGCTTATACTCAGCATTCACAGTAAGGACATGCATCTTGAAAGACAGTCTTCTTCTTCACAAGAGGTGTCCATTCGTGTCTCTAAATACAATACTTAAATAGGATAATTAGTGTACGATATGAAGCTTGTCACGTCCTCTGGTTTTGCTCCTGTTCTTTCTTGCGCTCTTTTTTGTAAAAAAGAGTTAAGAAGATAGTTGACTTTGTGCAATGTGTCTTAAGTTAGGAGAAATAGTCTTCGTGCCTTGAAGAAGCAAACTGTTGTGCTTATACATAGCCTTCACAGTAAGTAATTAAGGACATCTTGAAAAAAATTCTTCTTCACTAGAGCTGTCCATTCTTGTCTTTAGATATGAAGCTTGTGACGTCCTCTGTGGTGTTGCTCCTGTTCTTTCTTGCGCTCTTCGTTTGCGCTACAAGCCTCTACAACTTCAACTTCTACGGCTCCATGTGTGCTGGTTCCTCAAACTCTGAGGCCACACTGAAAGAGGCGATCTCCTCCATCATCCCCTCCGGGAATGGGAATTGCAATTGCACGGTGATTTACAGCGTAGGCAGTCCGTTGCAGTCAGTGCCTTCGATATCTTGCGACTGCCAAGAGAAAGAAGTTTTGAAGGAGGTCCAAACGACCATCAGGAGGGAGGACTGCTCTAAAATTGCTGCTCCCTGGTATGCCGAGGGCAAGGACTGGCACTCTCCTGCGAAGTTCCCTCTCTGCTCCATGGACGCTTGTTTCAACTACTCTCGATGCGTTGGAAGCTCAGAGAAAGAGGAGCTTCTAATCTATTCCTATGATGTGCCGAGTCCGCCGTTACGGTATTTCTCCAATATCAAAGAGACGAAGTATCACACGAACGATCCTGAGAAAGCTTGCTTGTTTTTTGTGTTTCTTGAAACCTCGAGTCCATGGCCACGGCGGCCGGACACCTTGCCTTACTGGAATGGAGGGAGTAATCACGTCTTGGTGACTTTCGCGGATCGGTGGGAAGCAAGAGGACCGCCGGCTGACTCCATAGGGTATGCTTCGATAATGGCAACTATAGTTCACGAGACGACGAGTCGTGCGGGGTTCGATATTGGCATTCCTTTGCCAGGGAGAGTGCACATGCGGGAGCTTCAATCTTTGAAGCCGCGGGAGAGAAAGTATTTGGCGACATTCCGGGGGCTTAGATACGTAGGGTTTCAAGGCGAGGGAACATTTCGAAGCAGAGATTCTTTCCGAGAGATGCATAATGGGAAGGACGTCATAGTAGCGACTTCCTGTAACCAGCAGATCAACAAAATGGCGATCAGTGAACACCCCGAATTTGGCGCCCACTGCGATGAAGATGAATTGGTGCATGCAAACTACACGTTCAACGATCTGATGAATGCAACCTTCGGGCTGGTGCCTGCCGGACGACAGCCGGCTTCGTATAGATTTATCGAGGTTATGAGCGCCGGGGCGATCCCCGTTTTGATTGCAGATAACTATGTGAAGCCGTTTGAGACTTTGATCCAGTGGCATACGTGTCTCTTGCAGTTCCCGACCTCGGAGATGCATCGCATTGTCGGTGTCCTGAGGGCTATGAAAGACGAAGAGCTTTTGAAGAGACAGGAGAGGTGTTTGCAGTATTACAACGAGTTTCTCAAGGATGATGAGACGTTGTTCAAGAGTTCAGTTCGAGCGTTGAAGGCACGTTTTCTTGGTGCTATTCCCAATTCTTTAGGAGACATCATGAGTAGAAGATAGCATTTGATGCAGAGACAATGATTTCATAGACTACAATGAAATTTCAGTCGGACAGTTGATGGTCAAAGATTTCAACATCCGCATTTTTCCCTAGCTATACATGGACTCGTCAGAGAAAATGCAATGGGGTCCCTGCAAGGGTGATCCATCCTACAAGAATTTTTTTAGGTTTACAGCCGAACATTCTTCACTGGAATATCTTCACTGCCTTGAAAGTTTGTCTCTTGAATCTGCCTCTCTCTACTTCCGTGATGTTTATCGTGTTCTTAACTTCCGGCAGGTAATTCTCTCTGGAATATTTTTTCATTGCATCCGGCGAGAGATGGTGTAAATAAGTGGATTATTTTCTTTGTCACTTGTGTCTTAATTGGCAGAATGTGCTCCAATGTAGGATTCTAGGTTTTCAGAGTGAATTGAAGAATCTAGGTTGTACCTTAAAACCAGTCAAATTTTATCATGGTAGCATTGAATTGAATTGAAGTGAATCATACCACGGTATCAAGTCTAGGTTCAAAAACGTAACAAGGCTCAACAACGTCTGAGAATCCTCCAGCCGGGCATTCAGGCAACCATTGCCAAGACCTGGAAGAAGGCTCATAGATAAGCAGTTTCTGGTTATCTCGATCTAACCTAATACAGATGGTGCTACCTTCCAGAAACTCAATTCCAAAGTTACCTCTGTCGCGGTTATTAAGCTCCTCAAGAAACTCCTCCGGCATGGTGGTGATTTGCTTCATCTCCCTCGGGCCAACCTCACACACAACAATCTTCGCAAAGTACCCACCCTCGGAAATGAATGCATTGCCCATGAGGAGCTTGCCGTCATGCCCCAGCAAACAGGGACGCAAGTCATCAGGTACTTCAATCCGCGACCATTCTTTCAAATGTAAGTTGTAAGAAACAACATCCCAATTAATGGTTACACAGTAGAGACATCCGCTCACACACACAAGGTTGCTCACCTTGTGTCCGTAAGGTGCCCTTGTGCCTTTCTCCCACACCTTCAACCCAGAATCAAAGATGTGAACCTCGAATGTGTTATTCTCGGATTGAAACAGCACCAGGATCACTTTGTAGGTCTTGGTTTCTGGGTTTACGGATAATGCCACCGAATCGGAGAATAAGTTGAACGTGTATGGTGGGAAGACTTGTGTCCAGCATCCCCTGAGAGGATTACACATGAAAATTCCTGCTTCTGTTTGGCAACAAAGCAATCCGCCATCGGAGGCCAAGACTTCAGCATGTGCGTTTTGGAAGAACGGGAAGTTATGTCGATGCCATTTCTTCAGGCATGGATTGTATAACCAGCATTGAGGCACAGGATTCTCGAAAGGTCGGTATAAAGCCAATAGGATCCAGGGTTTTAGAAATGCACATGCGCGTGAGTAGGTCTCTAGAAATACGTGAGAGAGGAGAAGTTGATCCCAGTCTTTGTGGACACTCCGAAATCGGCAGAAGCTTGTTGGAGGTAACCATGCGAAAATCCGTTCTCTTAAATCTTCCGGCAGTTGTCCCCATATTCCAGAATCAAGTTCCTCATCCCTAGCCTCCATATACGCAACTTTTCATTCGATTTCACAGCGATGGCAAAGTGAGAGTAACATAGCTCTCAAATTTCTGACATCGAACGTCATGGATGTCAACATCTGGCTTTACAAACAACAGCACCGCAACACACGAAGAATGTCTTCCTTCTTGGCAAATGAAATTTCAAACTAACACGGGCATCAATCCATAATCGCTCTAGGACCAGATGGTTTCTTTACATTCTATGGGAGGCATTCTTCAAACGCTGCCGAAACTCTAGAGTGCCAGGGTGAATTTTATACTCTCAGCTGCCAAGCGACGCTCCAAGCAGTCAATTCCATGTAAGCGTCGTAATCTGCACAAGCCTGTTGAAGGCAACAATGCGAAATTCCTTTCCCTCAAGTCTTCAGGCAGTTGTCCCCAAACTCCCAGAATCGAGTTCCACCTCCGTAACCACGCTAGGAGCAGATGGCTCCTTCATATTCTATATGAGAAACATGATTCTTCAAACCTAGCATAGCATGACCAATGCGGATGGAAACCCTGGTACAGTACAGGACCGAATTTCAAACTTTCAGCTACTCAAGTAGTCAAATCCATTTGAATGTCGTCCGTAAAAACAGACTGCGCTCTTCTGACATCCATGGCGACATCAAACCACCGTTATGTGGCAGCATTGAACCACTCCAGGGTTTTGATACAAACCGTTGCATTCACATCCCTTAAATTTGCTGCAACTGTTTGTTACTTTGTTACCCAGGTGATGCCGAGTCTTTTGGGTAACCAAATTCCATCACTACATCAACCATAGGCAATGGTTGTATGTACCAGATTCGTCAGCAACAGGTCAGGCAAAAGCATCAGAGATTGAAAAGTCTTGATCTAAACATCACCAAACCCTAAAGGAAAGGAGGACAGACAGACAGATAGACATGGCACATCAAGCATCAAAAACTCAATGGATTGAGATGTCACCCTGGCTGCACATAATTTTCATCACATGTGGAAATGCATCAATTAAACTTTTCGTTTGATTAGAGATTTGTCTTGCATTTGGAATGTCAAGATCGAAGGGAAGACGGTAACCACATTGGTGGTCTAGGCATCACTTGGTTTACCGCTGGGTTTCCTGTGGTTTTGACTTACAGGCCCACTACACCATTTATAGTATTTGGTGTCACATGCGTAATAGTGTCACTTACCCTATTTTGAGACATATGGTAGGTTACTATTCCTAATTCTATTCCAAATAAGATTACTATTCCTAATTCTATTAGTGTATCCAACACTACTCTCTGCAATAGCATACACATTCACATAAGCATCTGCATGTGTCATCCTCTAAAATTGACATTATTTTCAAAATTTGAAACCTCAAGTCACCACAATAAGTCATAGTATTCAAAAGGTGTTGCATCTTAAATCCTACTCCCTACAATAGCATACACTCACATGAGTCCATGTGTCAGGATTTGAAATAGACTTTGTCTTAGAAACATGTGACCGCAAATCAACGCAATGTGTCACACTATTTAAGAGGTGTTGTATTGCTTCTTTTTGTCTGTGAGATTGTGAGATTTGTTGAATGAACAACAACATGCATCCTAGACAAATTGCAACATATTGGAATATTATGGTTACTATCAAGGTAATAAATGTGGAGGTCTATTCCAATTTGGGTCATTACTTTGGGGAGACCCATAAATTTATTTAAAGTAAGTAGCAACAACCGTGAGATCAAGGGGCAATGAGGGGATATGAAAGTTAAGATTAGTAAAATTGGGGTGGAACCTATAAGGTTATTGGCATATCCTTTAAATAATCATGACCATTGAAACATATTGAAGGACACATTGGATAACCGAGGCTGTCAATGCAGTATTTCTAGTGTTCACTAGGAATTCTAGACATTTCATGCAAAACATAAAGAACATTCATTACTAAACTTTGCACTTTCTTCTTCCATCAATTTTGCCACATTTGGTCAAGCTTTGAGCCACCCTAACCCACTGATTGCTCTTCCTCAAGACATTACCCAAAACCAAGAAATTTCATCACTTCCTACATAACTCTACTTCTTCTTAAACAACACAAAGTCATAACCTTGGCTTTTGTTAAAGCTTTAATGAACACAATACATATGAGGACAAGGGAAGACACAAGGAATATAGGAAGAATAAAGAATGAAGGAGAGATGGACCGAAGAAAATTACTCATTTGTTTTTGTGACACTATGTGTAATCATCTTTCTAAAGTTGTGGCACCCTAGTACCCAATAGAATTTTCTTTCTAAATACCCAACCTACTTTCTCTATACACTAAACCATTTATGGTATTTAATGCCACTTACTATTTGGAGTAACGTAGTGCTATAACTTTTTGCTAAGAATGTAACTTTTTACCAAGTAAAGTCATTTATGTTGCATATTGTCCATATACCCTATTTAACCTTTGTTGGTAACAAATGAAACCTATAGCGAGAAGTTATAGCCTTGTGTAATTTCACATAGTAAGTGACTCTAAATACCCTAAACGGTGTAATAGAATTTCGCATTTAAAGAGAAATTGGGTTAGGTATATTTCCATTACAAGCAGCCTAAGCTAGATATTGGATTGTTGACACAGGTCAACAGGTATTGTACCCATTTGTAACACGCAACCTTCCACCACCATGAATATGGCAAATTCTTTCCAGAATAGTTGGATCTCATAATAATCAAAGCCATGCTCTTAACAGCAGCGCCTTTCATCTGAATTGCGGTGAAGCATGATTTGCTTTAAGATTATTTTATTTTCATTTTTGCATCAAAATGGCGGTTTTGAGGAGCTGAATTTGCGTGAAAACTGTTACCGATGACTACCCTAACCACAAGTTCCGGTCGATGACCAACACTGCCGATTGTTATATTCCAACCAGATTCATCATCACTTGGATTTGGATTTTGGAAAACTACAGCAAAATCCGGACTCCAGAGCTAATTACATCTGGGCGCTTACAGCTTTCACCTTTTGCCAGGTACCCCTTCCTTCCTCACATGCAGATACTTTCGCTCTGAGTGAGCCTTCATTCACTCACAATTACTTCGGGCATGCAGAGGCACCATTCACAAATTTAGTATTCAAGGCCGGACAATTGTACTACTGTCAAGCAGCCACCGCACCACGGAGCTTCACGTGCCTTAACACTATCCGTTTCCTAATCGTCACACGAATAGGTTTTAGGTTCTCGAATTAACCAGCAGGTTCAACCTACCACACAGATTCCTCACCTATTTTGCTCGCGTTTCGCAGCAGACATAGTTCTCTTCAGTAAAGAGACAGGATAACTCTTCAGCACTGCCTCTACAACAAAACATTTGCAACTACTCAAGTTTCGCAGGTTTAGCTCGAACAAAGATAATACTACTATATTTTGTTTTGCAGGTTGTAAAGTATCTACAGGTCCAGAAGATCTCCACATCACCAACCTGCTTTTCCCAAAGGGATATTCCAAAAATGTGCCAAAAATGCGATACAAAATTTCTCACAACAGCCATGGAAGTCTTCAAACAGATACGGCTAGATTGTAGGATTGGTCATTAAATTTAACCTGCTCCAAATTACTTACATGCAAGTTCTCCCGAAGAGAACCCAAAAGTAATAAAAGCAGTGGATCGCAGAGTAGACTAACCAAAAAGTCTGGGATAGCTTTCACCGAGAAGTAATAACAGAAACTTAATAATTGTTCGGTGGAACCTAGACATGCTCCAGACTAGTTAGACCTATTTTGACCAGTTTTGTTGGCAGAAACAGCGCACACTAAGACAGGCACTGAGCAGAACTCCCGGAACGCTTATAACAAATCATGATCATATCACTTGATACTGATTACCCTCCGTAATTGATCAAACTTGCTGCTACAGATTGCTTAGACCTATTTTGAAAACATTTGGCAACAGTAACTCAAGAATACATGCACGTTCTAAAGTAGAAGTTCGTTTTTCAAGGACATCATGGCAAAAAGCATGATGAAAATGCGTCGACCATTAACTCCCGGGCGAGAAACTTACAAAAAATGCTTCAGCATAAAAAATGTCAACAATAATCGGTACCAGCTGTACTCAGCCAGCATATACCTTCAGTATCCAGCCTAACCACTACGACTGACCACTCTGAAGCTCACTACGTTTAAGTAATTCCTACTTCTTCACGGGTTTGGGTGCTGCGCCGTTGCCTACCGATGAGGTTTCCTTTGCGGCATTTGTGATCTCAGTCCATGCCTCAATCCAGGTAACCATGGCTTCCGACAACTTGGTGAAGTAAGGGTCAACACCGTTGAGCTTCTCCTTCACCTGTTTCAAACACCAGGTAGTATGTAAACTAATTAGAACACCAAACTATGCAGAAAATCCAAGTCTTCTATTCACAGCTAATGTGTATTACTACAGAAATCTTGAAATCTTCGGATTTACAAATAACTCACCATTTTGGAGAGTTCGATATAGCATTGCTCCACAGTCACAGCCTCCTTCGGGAACACCACTTGTTGGAAGAAGGGGATGATCTCCTCCTGCCAGAAAATTCCCTTGAACTCCTTCTTCAAATTCACGAAGGGATTGCTGGCTTTGCTGTGGTGGATGTAAGGAAGACCGGTCTTCACTCCATACCCTAGATGATCGCAGATCACCTGCGCAACAACAATACAGGAATGTCACATTACAATCCCAAACAGTTTGTTTGACCATTTGCATTGAAAGCCTATCAAAACATAATAAAAGATAACGTAAAAGGATGAACCTTGCAGCACCATCCCGCCCACATGTCGTCGTATCGTCCAATAGGTTGTCCATCACCCATCAAACCGAAGTACATTGCAGGCCCAATAAGGTTCTTATCGAAAGCCAAGTTCATCCCGCACATAGGAAAGAGTGTGTTCTTGGGGATAGTCATGACTGCATCCACAAACCTGAAATGTTCACAAAAACATTGTCAACAGGGAGAAATCACAGTAATTTCTTCAGTAATGAAGAAAGAAGAAACCTGAAGTCCTTGGTGATACTGCCAAGCACAAAGAAATCTAAACGCAACATATCCAAAAAATCCTTTTCAAACCTGGTGTTCTTCTCTGATGGCTTAACAAGCTGCGTTGGCGCATCGTAATCTGGGACATTCAACCACAGACCGTGGGAGATAGCAGTGGAGACACCCTCACGCATGCTGAATGGGTAACCACGGACGAAGTCAGCACCGGCCCTGTATGGGTCATACAAAGTGTTGAAGAAAAAGGGAGTTGATGGGGATAGCAAGTTCGTGATATGTTGCTCCAGGGCATTGATCTCCTTGCCCTGTGGGTCCTTCGCAACCTGTAACACACAATACAAAGATGAACTTAGCTAAACCTGCTAAAATGACTACTTTGAAAACATCAAAATAGAGATATCACTGTTGTAGGAAGACTTGGCAGCAGGATTTACCCAGCAATCGTCATCAATGGTAAAGATGTATCTCTTCTTGGACATCATGAATCCAAAGCACCTGCATGCACTGTCCTTGAAGGAGATGCAGGAGGCCTTGGGTCCCAAAATTCGGTTGATATCGTTACGGTTGTACAGCTCGTAATCATAGCCCTCTGGAACCTTGATGACCTTGGACGGATCACCATCCTGGACAATAATCAAATGATAGGGGCTCAAATATGGCCTCCATTGCTCCAGAAAATCGAGGTTCCTGATGGTAGGGATCACAATGTCGAGCTCATCCTTCAACAGAGGAACGTGGTGCGCCATGGTGGGCCTCCACTGTATTAAACAAGTTTGATGATGTCAAAACCTGGAAAAAACAATTATCAAACCTGTCAGAACTCGCTCAAAGCTTACCATCTAATACCGATAGACCTCGAGATTCAAAAACCACTTCCGAAACCGATGGATTCGAATCGGCCATTCCTTCTCCCAGAATAGAATTCAATCCCACGATTCATACTATTTTTCAATAGCGGAGCAGAGAAACAAAAAATGATGTAGACAGCCAGAACCATAAGAAGATAATATAGAGCTCTATATGTAACCACAATAAAAAGGGAATATCGCAGCCCAAGAAAGTACACACATCTTGTGCTTACAACCTGAGTCGGAAGGCCACCAAGACCAAAGAACTACACGATGCGAAATACTCAGTGAAGGTCATTCCAACCAAACTTTCAGTGGCATTGCGCCAATGAGAGATGGTAACGAAGGCTTTAACAGAAGCCGACCACAAGTGACAAGCAACTGTTAAATCCACCCAAACTGCGAAAATGCATACAGAATAAGGTATAAATGAAAAGAGATATATTAACAACACATGTGTATTTATAATGAGCACAGATGGAGGAAAATCACTCAGATCTACAACATTGACCACATATGAGACCTTAACCATCACTCTTGCAGAGGTTCTAAAAATCGAACATCCCTGTCAGATTTGAGCTTGGAGACTCAAACCAAACATATATGTCGAGGAATAATGAGACATCCTCATGGCATATAAATAACTATGCCCAAAGAAAGAGATCTCACAAGAACTCCCCCCAGCCCTGTCAACGACGCGTCCACGACAGGGAAACCCGGAAGAGGACTACAAACAACAATGTGTTCAAGACAAGCTTCTGATGGTCGGTGGCCGAATATTAAGGGCAGATCGTGCTTCCATGTCTGCAAGCAAACGAAGAAACTGCGCAATCTGGTGTAAGGAAGAGGCGCAGAGGTCCACCCCATAGATAGGAATGCCTACTTAAACATGCGTAAAGATCACCGTTACTATCGCCATCTTCCTCGCAACACATCATCCAAAACATCGAAGAAGCCTCGAGGAAACCATTGAAGACATGTCGGAATATCGCTGCAACATCAAAAGCTGCCGTCGAGGTACCGACTAAAAACCAGAGATCTCACGCATAGGACCTCATAGGAAACTCTGCATCTCACCCCATGCAGTTGCAGCGATTGCAACACTGAAAGTAGGATTCCGGGACCAAAATAGAACGAACATCACACAAAACCCCCCAAACCCTGCGAAAACAGGGCTAACTTTCTTCTTAGGTGCGACCAAAATCTGCAGAAAACATAAACACTCAGAGTGTGAAACCACAATCTTTGAGATGCACTGACCGCGAAGAGAAGGATGAGAGTCGATGCACGCTTCTGAAGAGCGATGGCAGAGGCAAGAGCTGTGGATCCTCCGGTGGCTGCTCCTGCTGTCTTCTGCGATGAGAGAGCTCTCCGCGGGAGGTAATGAAGAGGGCAGACTGCGAGGGGGACTCGACGGACGGCGACGAACGGAAAAACGTGCGGGGAAGGACCATGGATGAACCTGGACGGACGGAACGTGCGGGCGGACCGGGCGGGGCGGGTCCTGGGGTGGGGGCCCGCGTATCGAGGGAATCAGGGTATCACTTTACGAGCATCTAATATTTCGGGTAAGCCTGGTGCAGAGTGCCGCAGGGGTTCGACGCCAGGCGACGCGCGGTGACGCGTGACGACGCTCGACGGACGTCGCGTCCTGGCACGACGAGAGGTAAATTACGTGAAGGGAGGCTCCGACGGGCGGCCTTTGACTTCTGAGAGTATTATTTCATAAACAGCTGGAACCAGGGTTTACTATGCGGCTAATTTTGCCACGTGGGCAATCATGCCGCTATGTGATATTTGTATGTAACTTTTTGGTTCCCATATTCTTCATAAGCTGCTTTCTATATACACACAACACTAATTATTGGTGGGTTTTATTTCTCATAATTGTGATTTGTGGGGCCTATGTTGATGTTGTATTTTAAGATAAAGTGGTTTTTCCGAGTGTTGAGAAACACAAGAAAGGTACAGTATATGAGCTCATTGCAATGACTTCCACGAGTCTGATGTGCAATAAACCCAAAAAAAACAAACCCAATAGATTAGGAACATTGTTATGTCTATGTTAGAGCAATGTTGAAGATGGTCAATTTGAGACCGGAGGATGGCATAATAGAGACCCTATAGCAGGCCTCATTAAATTATGCGTTCTATGAATAGATGCATAAAACGCATAAAATAATTAGAGCGGCGCACATAAATTAAGAAGAAAAAAAACGTTCCAAAAATGTTCAGGACGCGTCTCGTCGACGAGTCTGCACAGTCCGACACGCAGTTCGCGCTCCTGATGGTTGTCCGCGCTGATTAGAGCCTTCTCATTGTCAACACAATAAAACATGCCACACACAACGCCATACGAAACACACTCCAGTTGTCCAATTCCTAGCACTTTTCAGCCATTTCTTGAAAAACGCCTATTTTAGGCGCCCCGGGAGCACAAAGCACATAAATTAAGCTAATATATTTAATTTATGCAAACGCCTAATTTTATGAGGCCTGCCCTATAGTCATATTGATGGTAGCCTTTGTTGGATTCCAAATGGATCGTTCATAGTTTCCAAATTGTGGAAGCACATGGGTTTGTGAGGACTTGGACAAATGATTGACTCGTTCTATAGTGTATTGTCCTTGATGCATAGAATAAACATCTTGAACTAATAGTATGGTAACAATATGCACTTCATGGGAGAATATACACAATCCATGCATGTTGATAGAGTCTATAAATATATCCTCGTTTTCTATAAATAAACCAATAACGACATTTTCTAAGCATGCACAAGAGAGTTGTGTCGTGAATTGTTGCTAGCCAATAAACAATGTGGATCGGGTCCATAATCAAAACTACAACATGTTTCCAATGCATATGCACGTTATTTGAGACGAAGGGTGATTGCACCAATATCCACCTCTATGGGGTACACCCATCATAAACACTCTTCATGTTCATATTTGTATTAACACTGATCCAACTCACATGTTCCACATACAGTA
Source organism: Polytrichum formosum (assembly GCA_964035585.1). Taxonomy (NCBI): domain Eukaryota; kingdom Viridiplantae; phylum Streptophyta; class Polytrichopsida; order Polytrichales; family Polytrichaceae; genus Polytrichum; species Polytrichum formosum. The sequence continues at coordinate 21,050,537 of OZ037940.1, read as the reverse complement.
CATCATACCAAGTTGTCTTGAAGTGCATTATGACTTGACCATTTTCGGTCTCTACTTGAGAGAGCCAATTGAGATGCCTTGAAAAGGGTCAAAACAACTATCCAGTATTTGCAGATGCATCATGCATCTAGTCAGTTCATTATACCACTTGGGATCATTCAATGCATGACATATTGTAAATGTTTGACCACGCGAGAATCACAGATGTTCCCTAAGTAAGCTTATTTGTTCACCTCGTTATGCCACCACCATGTCACCGAGCCGAAGTTGAGTGATGATCTTTTGCTACCTATCCACATCAAATCCCTTCATGGTTTCATGTACAACAACTCATTCTCTGTCCACTTTGAATGTTCTCAACACAAACTCCAAGAATATGGAATATAGTGTCAATAGGTGTTTACCCATGGATATGTGTTTAGGACTCCACCAAAGGAGTGTCGAGATCTCCTCTATAAAATGCAATATCGAACTCCAAGTTGTATATGTTAATTTTTCCTCAATATGATATTTTATGAATAACTATAACAAATACATAATAGATGACACGTTGTAGGTAACTATGACAAGAGCATAAGTAAGTAGTTTCATAAAACAAGTTGGGTATTGTGCGAAAGAGCAATTATGCCACTAGGCTCATCCCCACACAATCACACGCACACTCTTCATGTGCTACAACACACCGGCTTTTGTGAAGTTTTTTCAATCATGATGGTGAGCACGAGTGTCTCCCTCAAATATCTCAAATAGTGTCAAGGGGACTACTCCAACCTCAATTTTATGCAAGACCTTGATGTTGACTTTTAAGCTTCCATGCTTGGGTTCCATTCCCACTTTCCAAACACTTATTCAAGCCTTCATTTATACACCCATCTACCTAATACTTAAATGTTAGATGCATTGTGAAATATGAAACAAAAGCTGCGTTTGGTAGCGAAACTAGTAAGATAGACATGCGTTAGTCCAATCTCCTATGAACACATGTTTTTCCAGTGTCCATTCTTAGATGCACACCTAACCACATACCATTCAAATATAGGTGTCCAAACCATTGCTTTGTCGGATTTAAATATGTCTACCTTACCTAGATCAGGGCTAGACACCCACCTCTTCTAGATGGGCCTCCACCACTATTACCCACGTAAAGAGGGTCTAAGTGAAAGATTGACCCTTTTACACTGTAGTTAATTCATCTCTCGTGGGTAGTTCAAAACTAATTTGGGACCTCTGAAACTTATTTTCCAAAATCAAATTGTCTTTAAAAAACTAAAACCTACTGGCTATAACAAAATTGGATTGCGTTTTAACCTTGGGTAATAGTGGTGAGGGCTCGGCTGAAAGAGGTCAGGCCCCTGTAATTACTTGCCCCACAAAGTTAGTAAGAGGTAGAGCTTATTAGAGTAGGCAACACCTAGTGCATGCCAAACTTATGGAAGTTCAAAAATATCTAAAGTTTTCAAGTCATCACTCCGGGCTCCTTGACTCGGGACACACTCCATCATTGCCATTTCCCCGACTCTTCTTTAAGCCAAGCTTTGCAAATGGTCTCATATATTTATATTTCGTGCATTTTTAATATTGAACCCCTTTTATTCCCCACCCACCTAGCATGGTAGAGCCAAACCATTTGGTCCGTCCCGTGTACTTAAGGTAGGTTAGAAGCGCCTATCACAAACACTTTGAGCACTCCGGTTCCTTACCTAACTCAACAAATTTGTTTAGTATTTTGTTTGGATTAACATTTATTAGATGAGCATGACGATGCTAATGTTATATGAATCTGAACATATATAATTTCTATGTGTATCTTCAAAAGTCATAAACCTTGTTTGACAAGTTGCTTGTTCAAGTAGGCATCCTAAACATGGACATTGTTTATTGTTGACGTTTTTGTCTCTTGCAACAATGAGCTATATTTTTAGTCTTTATAGTAATGTAATTAGTATTAATGTTGAAGCACGTAATTGTCCAATTCATTGGAAAGGTAGGTGTCATAAAGGGGGGTCACCAATTGAATTGGGCACTTCTATTTTATGTGGGTCTTACGTGGTCATTCTTCTTAAATTGGGCACACGTATCTTAATGATATACGACACAACTTGTAGTTGTGAGCGGCCAGAAAAAAAGACATGTGTCACGATGGGATAGGACTACGTACTCAAAACATAGAGATCATTCTAAAATTCATTCGTGAATATAATTGGGAGGACCTTTCTGAAATTTAAAGGAGGAAATGAAATCTTCACTTCAACATCGTGTAATTGTTACATGTCACACGTGGTTATGAAACTTAAACTACGATTTTTCATGATGCGTAATTACTAACCGTATGAGACGATTTTTTATCTGATTCAACAACCATAATTGCCTTTGGAGTTGGAAGCACTCCCACCTTTTAGGGCCACGTGTCTTAACCCATAAATGCTTTTAGCATGTTCATAATTAATTGAGTGTTCTCTTTGTATACTAGATGATATGAAATCTTCATCAAACTCTTTCCAAAATACTTTTGTGTCCAGATGTCAAGAATAAGAAGGTTGCAAGACAACAAAGGTATCACTATCAACCAAGAAGTGACATCAAAATCTACATACACATTGTATAAAACTTCAATACCTTATATATATATAAGGGGCTCCAAAAACATATAGGGTTAATGTACTTAATGTTTTGAAATGGCCCTCACCTTCCTTTCACGATGCATTAGGCAATTCAAAGCAAAAGCGCGTGCCTCGGCGTTGTCCCATGTGGCACGCAAAGACAAAAGGGGTCCTCCGAGGGTATCAAATTCCTTGTGCCATGTGGCATCCAAAAAGTCAACTCTAAGCCTATCGGGTACCTATAACTAGTAATTAAAACATGCAAAGGTTATTGGGTCCGAGTGCCCACCACCACCATCATGCCAAGGTTGCCACTAGAGTACATTTTTGGTGCCATGGCCTCTAATTATTTACACGCAAGATGTATACATGACATATGAGTACATGTTAAGGTGCAGTTCTAGGCAACGATAAGGGTTAGGAAGGCCACTAAAAAGCTACACTAATATATGATATTTAGTGTCGTATGGTATTTTATGTCACTATGGTAACTTTTTCGGATGACACTTCTTATGAGTAAGTGAACAAATATTGTCATGGATGATGGATGAGTTCATCCATTGGCCAAAACCCTCTCTTCTCTTGTCAGCAACTTGTGGTGAATATGTTGTCATGGATGATTGAAATTTGGATGAAGTCGCTTGGTAAGTGAATGTAATTGCAGCATTGTAAATCTATAATCATCCACAAAATTTCCAAGGATTGACAAATAATGTTCGGTTAACAGTTAGTGTTGGTGACGCTACACTGCGGTTGACAATTAGTATTGAGCAAGATAATTGGAATTGGTGACACTAAATATCATATTTAGTGTAGTAGACACATGTAGGGGTTTACGGGTGCCGTTAAGAGTCTATTGGATGTCACTTTGACATATTCATGTTATACTCGTGTGTTGTTAAGGCTAGTGTTGGTTTTGAATATGAGGTACATGGGCCTTGCACGGTTGCTTTTATAAATTGAACAAATTTATTTGAGTGGTATATGGCATTGAGAATTGGGGAGGTATGGACACTAAAATGCATGTGTTATAATCAAATTGGGCCATGTGCTCGTAACACATACAACATCATGGAGTCAGTATTGAACACAATTTGGGAGGGCCTATGCAATGACTTAAAGAGGAAGATAGCATTCAATTTTGACCTCCTGACACTTTTGCATCTCAAATTTAATTATACAATTGAAATAACAATACATGTGATTCATAATTGTGAACCATATGAGATAATTCTTGACTTGATCCAAAGGTCAAAATTGTGTGTGCGAGTTGGAAGTGCTCACAATAGGGTTGCATTCATGACATGTCTTACTTCATGAGTCATGCTTCACCCAACAACAACAACGACAACAACAACCACCATCACCACCACCACGCCCTTGGATGAGGAGTACCTTGATAAAATAGTTTCTCCATGCATAATGTTATATGAAACTTGTAGTGATAAATTGTATGAGTTAGTTGGTTAGTGTTGGTCATTCGTGTCATTATACATGTATGTGAGATCATGTGAGGAGGGACTAGGCATGATTCGCTAACCACATAAGATAATCCTTGATTCAATCCAATGATCAAAGTATCGAGTTGCAAGTGCCCACAATAATAGTTTACACAAGACTACATTACTTACTTCATGAATGACGCCACAATATCACTAAGACCCTCACTTCTCATAAGAAGCGAGAGTCGAGCACGTAACAATATTAACAACCCCTAATATGGTATTCTCGGCTCATTGCAAACATGGGCAAAGGGGTTGCATGGCGAGCCAGTGCACTGCTGCACGTGGACCCAACACGCAAGCAACCGCCCTATGCCAACACATGTGAACTTTTCAAAAGTATGAAACATAGATCATAACACATGCATGCCAAGTTGCTACACCATCGGTGTCATAAAATTGGCAATTCACTCTTGCAAAATGAACACCACTCGGGATGAGTACCATTCACTTTGCAAGAGTGACCCAACATCCCAGAATCCCCCACCTCATAGTGCAACAACTTACAACCGAATAATGTTGTGGCTTCACCCAACAACAACAACAACCACCACCACCATCACAACCGTAACCATCACCAAGCTCCACGCACGAGTGTTACCGTGAAAGAAGATTCGTCCTTTTGTAAGGTTCCGTGAATCTTGTAGTATTAAATTGTATGGAGTTTGTTGTCGGTGGGCTCGCTCCTCCTCGTCGGTCATGCACATAACTTCTTTAGTGGCGGCATGTGTGTGAAGATCGATCATGCGGCAAGGAGGGAGCGAGTAACTAGGCACGAGTCATGATGCGCCATGATCTTTTAAGTTCTTCCCGGGCAGGAGCTCTGCGGGGCATGGGCACCTGCCTGCCTGCCACCTGATTCCATGACCTTAGCTTACTTACACACCTACTTAGCCCTTACACACCTGCCCGGGAACGGCCATATACTTGGTTCAATGATGAGGCGGGCAGACCGGAAACGGGTCACAAACAAAAGCCACTCATGTCCACTTGGGCGAGATTTATTTTGGGGCTAAGGCTCGGTTTCGACGAGCGCCTGGACGAAAGATTGTCAAATGTCACTAGGTTTGTCCAGTGCACTGTTTAGACCTAGGGTTTGTCCATTTTGTGAACCTGTTATGTCACCAACCAATGTAACCGGCTCAGCAGACACGATGGAGAAGTTTTGGGGCTTGTATGGAGGGTGGCTCCAAACTTATATGGTGGAGGAACGGTCCCGGTTTGTCGCTATGTTCTTATGCAACGCTCTTCTTCCACGTCATCATTCTTGCATGTGTGCGGTTAGGGTTGCATGCAAGTTTTTAGCCACGTATGATGACTTGGACAACACACACAACGGCTTGATGACGTGGAAGCGCCTTTGGGGGATGAAAGACTAGTCGGGATGTCACTATTCACAACATAAAACAAAAGATCAACAAAAATCACATGAAAACCAAACAAAACCTCATGATCGAAATGAAGAACGTCACGGAGTGTGGACCAAGGTGTTTTTGTTTTTTTCATGTTTTGTCAAGGGAGTGCAAAAAGCAATATTGCGAAGAGAGAAGAAGCTCTCCACATCCATATTATTGGATGAAGACATGAAAAGCAAGGGTCGAACATATGTGTATCCATCCATAACTTATCGGTTCCGATGCTATGTGTGATTTTAGATTTCTATTTTTTATTTCTCATTTTTGGGCACAAATTGAAACATACTCAGTTGCAAAATGAACCTGTAAATTATGATAGTACTAGTGTGTGTGTAAAGTTTCAATACCCTACGGAGTTAGGGCCACTTCACACACGAGACTGAGGGCCCTCGACCATTGCTCTTCGAGCACTCTCATTGGTGGAAAAGGCAGAGCCAGTCCTAGTTCACTTCACACTACGCTTCAGGGGCCAATGGAGTATGTGGATGCAAGATGGATGTAAAGTCTACATGGACTCCTACATGGCATCAAATGGATCATGTTTCATGGTCACTCGGACTATTTTCAAACACCACCTCTTGGAGGTAGGCCTAACTCAAAATTGGGAGATCATGGCACTCCGAAATCTCACACCATTTGATTCATTATATTTTATCATGTGTGAGGATCCCACACGAATGGAAATTATAGCATTCTAGCCATTCTATGCACAAAGCCAAGGAGGTAGGCCCACAAAGCACAAAGGGGTCAGTGCCTAGGATGCAAGGTGGCGATTTTGCAAGCGAACCGGGTGGGATCGTGGAGGTGGCCATGTGACTTTGCACACCGTCAGTAGTTCGGCTCGATCTAGCTTGGGTCTTGTACCCAACTATGTTGTGTTGATTCTAGGCAACCTTGTGTTGGTTCTAGGCAATGAAGATGGGGGTCCTCATCATATGCAAGGCCGTCACACACAGGGCCTAGGGATTAGTCTAAAGAAGCTAGTGGTTTTGACTTTGATTATTCATCAAATATTCGATGGAGGCTACATTTTTCTTTTCTTTTCTTTATACCGATGTTTAGCCATAACATTATTCAGATTCATAACAATGTTTTGTGGGACTGACAATATTATGTAGAATATTCCATCACTCAGGCTGAGTATGAGGAATATTCCGCAAAATATTGTCAGTCCCACGGAACACTGTTATGGATCTGAATAGTGTTATGGCCCAAAGGCTAATATGAATATGTTTTTTTTTAATGTATGTGCAATAGCTCCGAGCATCGGTTTAGGCACTTAGAGGGGCATCTAAGTCAAACTTGGATACGCCGTGGCCTTCAAGGAAGTTGCCTGAACCAGGCTGGCTCTGGCGAGGCAGCTGCTTCGATCTCGTAGATGCTTGCTTAGATGTGTCAAAGCTGCAGCGTTCCTGTAGACACACCTTGAGGCATGTGGGTGTGTGACTCGGTTCGGTTATATGTTTCTTCAACTTCTACCAATTAGATTCACGCGACAATACTTCCGTTGCATTAGCAAATTTATGACAAACCGTCAAGGAAATTCGGATTGCAAACTTGAAATTCTCTTGATTTAGTTACGATTATCAAAACTTCATGTCTGTTGATTCTTCAAACAAATACATGGGTCCCTCCAATTGTGTTGACTATTGAGTCTAGACCGGTTCATAAAGTTGGAGCACATAGATCCACCTCTTTTAAACACAAAGCTTGTTGGGTTCCGTAATGTAACCCCATACCACTGAAACATAGGTGTCCAATTAAGATAACTTTTTTTTATCAGAGTATTATTTTTTACCCAAATAACACAAGTAGTTAGTATGCACACCGAAAAACATGATATAACTTAGTTGGTGAATAAAGACAATATCGGCAAAAAAAATTATAGCAACACATAATTTTGAATGGTTATCCACACTAACTAGACAAAATAGTCTATTGAACCCTACATTGCTCAAGTCCATTTCAATAAACTTGGAGAGTTCACACCACCGTTGATGTTGAGGGCATTTGAGCCCACTATCGTCAACATTTGTTTTGATTTGCCATTTTCTTGTAGAAGCCAACTTCATAATGAAGGCGTGGGGAACAAAAATACCATCATTCCAACAAAAGTTGAGAAGATTTAACATCCACAAAGTTGAATTTGTCAAGTTAACACACCTATTGAATTATTATTTTTGGTGTAAATATGCATGACATGATGGATGTGGTCCTTGGATTAGAATAGACACACATATACGACATTAATAAACTTACATGCGAGAATTTGAATTTGCAAATTCGGAGTTCATACATCTCTTCTAGAGGTAGTCAAAGCTCATTGATTGGATGACGGGTGTCTTTCATATTGAACTTGAATGCCATCTTTGGAGCTCGTTTGCTCTCGAGTGTTGCCCATACGGCTAAAGATAGCCAATTCTTACAATAGGCAATACCCACAAGCAAGAAAACTTTCCTCCTTGTTCACAAGTCTTAGTGACCTTCTACGAGGATCAAATTCGCCTCGGAGTGTCGTTCTCCTTCATGTCATATCATAATCTAATTATGTCTATCTCTTCTTAAAGTATATAAAAATTACCATGCCAAGTGGGCAGCCCAGATGATGGTGTGACGCGGTGGTCCATAACATTATCCCAACACAAGATGATCCCTCGGTTCACCTGGGCCAATAAAGGGGTAATTGTATGTGGACCTTACGTGAGGCCCTCGAGACAAGGCATTCTTGGAAATAAGGACACCCCCAAGGACAAGATCCCGAGGGGGAGGGTTCTTTATGACAATGTTTGTCTTGAGGGCGTAAAAACCTAGCCTTCGTTTCCACATGTAATAGGAAATCAGAATGCCCTCTAGAAAGCCAAAGATTCATTACGTGATGTGAGGTGCCATGTAATAACAACCATAAATTAGGACAAAAGGTCTTTACGTGGTAGGTACTCTTCTTGATTGGACACCTATCTGACAAGTATTTTAGAACTTGTAGTTAAGAATAGACACTAGGAAGACAAATGACACAATGAATTGGACAATATGCTCGAATTTAGACATCATTACATGTGTGTGTGTGTGTGTATTCAATATTTGGCTTAATTGGAAGAGTTGTGTGATATCTTAAAAAGAGCAGTGATTATCAATTTATCTTCTTATTATACACTTGAACTTGTGAGACAATTCCCGATCTAACGCCCAAAATTGTCTGTGAAGTTGGAAAAACCCACGAGCAAATGATTTTTTTTTTTTTTCAGATCTTCAAGAGCGGAGGACTAGCTTTATGATCCTTGGAGTGACGAGGCCACATACAGTGATAATATGTATTTTGTCCAAAATTCTACATATTCACTTGAAAGTTGACAGTTTATCCAGTTCATGTGATTTATACGGATTTTTGTTGACGATTTCATGGATGGGAAAACACTAAAACAATCACATAATATTACATTGCCTATTTCTAGAACCACAAAGTAGCAATAGATCACCAGATATTAAACCTTTGCTCCACAATAGGGCACGTACATTAGGGACGATCATAGATTCAGGTGCACATGGGCCGCACATCTTAAACTTGCTGAGTCAATAAAATAAAACTCTTGGAATTGCGCGTCAACGAAGCTTGATCAAACATTTCGCCTCACGATCGGGTCTACTACCTTACATGTTGCCTGAAAGAATTCAATGCAGAAAATCAGAAAACCAATTGGCAAGCTCTTAAATTCCCAAGCTTCTTGATGCTGCCGCTGTTGGAAATTGAACATTTCCGACCTTCAGTCGCACCTTGGCAGTCCAAAATGTCGACAAATTTTCTCAAAGTGTTTGAGCAAAGTGCCCAGGGGAGCACAATTTTTGGGCATAATCGGTCAAAATCGCTGTGTTCCGAAGTCCAGTCGGATTACATGTTGTGATCTTTCGGGTTTTCTTTTATTTAATTCAGGTATATTCCACAGATTCCTCTAAAACAATCGGAAACAGGGCTCAGGGAGAACCGGCGGTTAGTTGCAGATGAGCCAGTTGAGTTTGAGAAATAACCAGTTGAAGTTGGAGACTTCATGAGAATTACTGATCATTCTAGAGGAATCTATAGAATATACCTCCTCAAATGAATAAAGCAACACCGGAAGATGTCAGCATGTAACCGACTGGATTTAGAATCACTAGGATGTTACCCAACTATATACGCCCAAAAACTTCCCAGGCACTTAGCGCCATCAAACTTCAAACCGGTTATTTGTCAAACCCTACCGGGTTCATCTGTAACTACAGTAGCAGTCGGGTGTCCCTGTTCATTGTAAATTGAGCAAGGGAAAGTTGGACACAGGCCGAACATTAAAATTTGCAGGTGGAATGATTCGAAGCTTGACAGGTATTTGTCAACTTCCCGCTTTTTAGGGTTTACTTTGTACAAATTGAGCAATCAATTGGCAAGAGAGCAAGATTCAACGATTCAACCCTTGATGAAATCACTACATAATAAAAAAACAATAAAAATTTGAGAGATGTCCCTGGCGGGCGAAATTTCAGGAACCCAAACTGGAAAGAAAAATACACTGTGACGCACCTTTCAAGGTTCTGACTTTGTCTCGGCGTACCTTGAAAGGGTCAGTAAATTTCATGTTCATCATCGTTGTGGCACTCATTGCATGTGGCAGGATTTGCTTTCTTTTCTTTTCTTTTTAGTGTTTTCAATTGCAAGAAAAAGGACATGTGGCGGGATTTACATTCCGCATCCTGTATTAAGTAAAGTAATTTACAGTCACAGAGCGTCACTCAAGTTCGTGTTGTGATATAATTAATATTATTTTTTGAATATAAAGTACGAGGTGTACATAAGCAAAAACTAGGGGAAAAAGATTCCATCTCATAAGTGTTGCACAATTATTCACCGAGTGATCTGGAAAGTAACTTGGAGTTTGGAGATGCTGTTTTACTACTACTATAATACCAAAGTGTCACAACAAATGATTAATTTTGGTCAACCTGGTCAAAAGACTCAAAGCGCACACCTATGGTCGGGGAGAACCGGCAGTTAGTTACAAATGAACCGGTTGAATTTGAGAAATAACCGGTTGAATTTCAAGACTGTAGGAAAATTACGGATCATTTTAGAGGAATTTATAGAATATACCCCAATTTCATAAAGGAAACCGGAGGATGTCAACATGTAACCGGTTGGACTTGCAAGCACTAGGATGGCAACCGGTTATGTCCAAAAATCTCCCCGATCACTGGCGCACACAACAAAAACGGGCGAAGTTTTATAAGGTAAGTAGCATACCACCCAAAACCCACCTAAAACCAATACCTAGAAATCTTGTATAATACGCACATAATGACTTTGAAGATGTACGTGGGGTGAACATCTCATATATGTGTTAGTGTTAGGTCACTTACGAATGAAACTTCAAACTATCATAGAGTGAAGGCCGAAGGTTTCGGACATGACATTCCTCCAACATGCTGAGCTTGCATTTTGGGCCACAGGGTTCCCACCATATGATGCTTAGCTCCAAATGGTTCAAAAGAAAATTCCCAAATCGTTTGAAAATGTTCAAAATTTGTACCTCTAACGATGGATTTGATCATGCAAATGACAACATTGTATACTTAGTTTTAGTCGTCCTTGTGTCATGAATTAAGAATTTATAATGTAACCGTGTATGTTGGTATGGTCAGGCAGATGTAGATGTCCATACCCAAAAAAATCCTTCGTAATCTACATGGGTTGAATATGTTGCTATTCATATGTAATGCACTTTAAAACTATTTTGATTATGAGTGTGTGTAATGCAACGGGGGACCCTCTTGTAATGCCAACATTGTACATCGACAATAGGATTTGTAGTTAGTAGCCACTTATAGGAAATACAACAACTTTGCCATCTCGAAGCATGTTATGCAGGTGCGCTATGATAAAGCCCTATTGATGTAAGGTCATTTAGATAGTTACTCCTAGTCAATGATACTAATACAAGGTAGTCCTTCTTCACCCTTTGCCAAACTTCTACTTTTGACAAAGAAAAATGAAAACAATTTTACGCCTGAGTGGGTTGCATGTAGATTTGGAACCACTTTAGAGGTATCAAATAAACATATTCTTAGTTTAATTTTTCACATCACCTTTTATCAAGTGAGACAAAATAATATACTAATGTAGTTGTATATGGGGTTTGAACCCGAAGTGTGGACTCTTTATTGGAAACCTGGATGACATGCGTGGGCATATATGAAATACGACCCCTATCTATGAGAAAGTCACAAGAAAAAAACATATATATGCATACTAACAATAGCCTATAGAATGGACTATAAAATGCATTTATACTAAGTTTTCAATTTGAGTTGATAAATGCCTCCTCTACATAGAAAAACATATAAATCGTGAAATAAATAGGTATTTGTTACATAAAGAATCCGCTTTCGCTTTCCAATTCATAAAAATCATTGAACATTTTTTATTTATAGGATATAGCTCGTGATGATCATTTCATCTGTTTATCAGGGTAAATTCCCGCGGGGTAGCCTCTTCATTGGAAACCTAAATGATGCGCATGGGTGATTATGAAATAAAACACCATGTGTACGAGATATTTATAGAGAGAAACAAATATATACTTACTTACATTACACTAGAAAATGAACTCTTGCATTTAAATTGATATGTTCAATTTAATGTGATAAACGCCTCCACTACATACTACACAAATATATAAGTCATGAAATAAATAAGCCTCTATTACATATGCAAGTCATTGGGAACTATCACCGTATGACAACAATAGATGAAAATGTAAATTGGATGAAACTAGCTCATCTAGTTTCAAGTCTTACTCTAAATTTTAGGGCCCCCTTTTGTGAATCTACATTTACTTCAAAGTCATTAATAGCATTTAAAACATACACACTAGAGAGAAAATACCTCTCCCTTATTTACACTGTGTACGGTGATGCCTCAAATAATACCCCTTTTTACACTCACGTTAGTTCATACGTGGTATGATGAGTCCACCCCCATGGGATAAATTGAATCAACTAGCACATCTATTGTCAGTTTTTTCTTTAAAACCACAAGGGCCCCTTTTGTACACCTACCTTTACTTCACAAAAACCGAATAGGCCTTTTAAATGTACACACTAGAGAAAACAACACCTCTCCCTTATGTATACTCATGGAGACGACACTCCCCAAAAATTAGAAACTACGTGCATCTGAAGACAAGGTCTTTTCTATTGATAGTATCAAAAAAATTGAGTGGTTTCAAAATAGAATAGGCCGCACATAACATGTGACTTTGAGTTCGAGATAATGTAGGTTGTTTATAAATTCCATGAAATTAGGTAAATATTATTTCTAAAATACCATGATATAATTTTTTTGCAAAAGGGTTATAGTGTATACATTCCCCCATCCCACTCATAGTGGATGAAAAATCATTGACGGATGAAAACAATTGTTGAAGAACATTGGATGACGGGTTTAGGTAAGCAACGTGGAAGAGATTGGTTTAGGTCATGGTGTTGCATTATGGTAGTTTGGTGTTTTGTTGGCATCTACAAATTGTATACCTTCTAGCAGTTCAGTGTTGGCACATTTGTTTTTTTTTCGTTTTTTTCCTTCTAAATGAATAAAAATGCAATAGGTTTTACATCACTTTGCTTGGGGATGTCATCGACTTATGCTTCCACATTTGATGCATTTCATGTTCCTCTTGAGTGCATATCAATGTTGTGTATGTGTGTTTTGTATCATGGCTTTTCTGAAATTGCTTTGAGGCTACACTGCATTGTAATGAATCCAACATTTGAGATGGTTTTTGAAACGAGCCAAAGTTTGGCCTCAGTTGGACAACCACTCAAAATTGCCCACATGTGGAGTATAATCATAGGGCATAACACTCTTCTTACTACTCACTTGTTGATTCATAATAAACATATGGTACATGAAAATGAAAATCCCCAACCTTTCAAAGTACTTCAAACGTACTACAAAATATGCACAATCAAAAGATTACCTAATCGAATGGGTCATTTAATTGCTTATGACCAAGATAATACCCCCCAAACAATTATACCCTTGCCACAAGTGGTTCCCGTAAATCACACTAAATGTCAGCCCCGTATGTATACCATGAACAATAATACCTCCACTTTCTACACTTGTGTTAATTCGTATGTGGTATGAAGAATCCACCCCCAAGGGTTTGAAATGTTCAAACATCAAACAATTTGTTTGTTGCAAAACACACAATTAGAAGAAAATAACAAATCCATTGAGTTTGGCAATTTTTTGCCACTCTTCATGATGTTATACATAATAACTCTAAGCATTTTGAACACACATCAGCTCCATTTGATCCCGGGGAAGTCACTGTCGAAAATTTAGATAACTATGAGAGAACAAATATAGGGTGACATTTATTCATGGTTGATAATTTTTTTTTATATACCATAGCCTTGAAGAAATGTGAGGTAGCACATTATATATAATATAGGGTCACTTGTAATACCCAAAATTATGTTTATAGTATTTCTAAAATAGCATTATAGTAATTGGTAAGGAATTTATTATTATTTTTAGGTTGAGTTTAGGGTAAGAAAAATTTAAAAACTAGATGAAAAATGATCACAAATCCATCTACAAAATGGATGAACTCGTTGGATGAGGTTTATTAAATGTACTTTTGAGGAACATTTCATTGACGTTTGTATAATTCTCTGGTTGTTCCTCCCACGCAAGACAAGAATTCTATCATCATGCATTGACCCCCTACGCATTTAAAGAGCTCCGTGGGGCCATATTTGGTGAATCTATGGTAGATTGATGGATTTGTTCTAGACAAGAGGTTGTGGCATCTTTTGTGATGATCATTTCTCAATTTTCATGTAGGACTCATAAGTAGGCATTTCAAATTGTCTTCACACTTTGCATGATAACATGTGCAATATTAGTGCAACTGTGTTAGTGAACACATTATGGACACTTTAGTGATGCTGGTTTGTTTTGGAATTTGTGGACTTCTTTCAATGTTTGGATGAAACAATTAAGTATGCCATTATCGATGGGCTTAGACATGTAACCAATTATGTAAATAACATGCTTCTTGTATACACAACTTAATTTTTGTTGTGTGATGAATTCCATTTCTAATGCTATAGTACAATGCTATTGTCCACGAAGGAAAATTCAAATAAATATAAATAATGAAGGGTCTGAAATATTATGGAGATTTTAATTTATAATTACACATAGGGTGGTAAGAAATTGAAGAAAGTAGAATTATTAAAAAATATAGGGTCCATTAAAATGCAGTAAATGAGCTACATAGCCCCCCGAAAAATATGTGTTGTACGCTCATGTGTCCCCAAAGAATACACTAAGTGACTTCCCCGAGCATTTGATCCAATATAAATTAAGTGTTAAATTATGAACGGAAACCTTCTAGATTTTACAATGACATACATTAATTGCTATGATTCCAATAGTGACCCAAAAAGAGAGTCTTCACAACAATATTTTTGTATGTCAACTCCAAGCCACACTTTATAATCATCTTCAATGCCAGGTCTACTCCCACGGCCTTTAGAGGTTAAGAAGCATTTGGAGCTTTTGATCTAGCGAATTTGGCACTCAATTTAGCTTCAAATTTATAGATCCTAAGGGATTAAGTCAAGGTTAACTACTCACAAACATTTACGAGTTAGGTTTCCAACTAAAAGGGTTGAATGGAGCACTTGCGTGCAAAATTTGTTGAAATTGTTGAATTTTTGATGCACAAAACGGCAAACCGGTAGCTTGAAATTTGTTCAATTGTAGTTTTGAAAAGAACATTGTGACAACGATTGTAATCGTCGAAGGGTTCTTTGAAGGCACCAAGAGCAAACCATTTTCATCTTGGTCTATGTACTACATTTGAGGGCAACTTCACACACAATCCAAGGGCCGTGATCATGTGAGTGGGGAGTGAGATGAGATTTCAATTGATGCACCACATGTGAGAAACATCTTCATGCTTGACTTCTAAGGTAGATGGGTCTTTATAAGTGGCTCATTTCCTTAATTGGACCCGTAGATTTGATTGGTATGTGGGTTGGTGAGGATCAAAGAGCAAACATCATAAAGACACGTGTTTAATAGAGATTGGACTATGTCTTCAAATATTAATAACCACTCTACACTTAATAGTGAACACAATTGGGAGGACCTATGTATCCAATTCAAAAATCAACAAACATGGACTTTCGATAACCATAATCAAATCACGGGAGGTCAAAATTTCAGTCTAGTTTTTACATATGTTTCATCGCAGATTTGCCAATGCAACACAAGCCTGGTTGTGTAAGGGCCGGTTTACACTATGGACCATGAAGTCGGACCATGGAAGATGGCGTTTGTCAATGGTCCGAGTTCGTGGTCCGACTTCCATGGTCCGAGTTCATAAAAAATTAGTTTTAAGAGCCATGGGCCCCTCACTACACTGTTTTTTGCATTTAGTGTTGTGTTACAATTAATGTTGTTACTATTCATTTACCTGCAACACTATCTACCAACCACTTGACAAATAGTGTTCCATGCGCCGCCACCTTCTCTACCTTGGTTGCGTTACCTAAAACTCTGGTTTTGTAGGCACAACTCCCCCACCTCCCTCATCCTTCCAGCAAGATGTGCCTGACTATGTTAGGGCAGGATAAATGTGTCTTTTTGTTTCCATAATTTCTTATAAATAAAACATTTCAGTTTGTATGTACTTCTTGTATTCAATGGATAATTTCCTATGCAAACATAGTGGCCGATCAAGGATTTGGTAATGTAGTGGTGGTAGAGATGGTGGTGGTGCAACCATGCGGCAACAAAACACAAAACATAAAAAATTATAACGAGATGTAAAAATTTGAACATGGCCAAATTTTACATTAGTTCACAATTAGTGTATAGGTTGGCATTTAGTGTATGCAACATTAAGGGCGTCACTGGCATTTAGTGTTGTGGTTCGTAATTACTGTTGCTACCACTATATGCAAAAAACAGTGTAGGTGTAAACCGAATGTGGACCAAGAAGAATGACCATGCACCAAAAAGTGAAGGTATTGATTTTTTAATACATGCCCAAAAAGGACAATTTTGAAAAAAATTCAAGTTTGATCATTCTTTTGTCTTCTCTTGGGCTTCACTTGTCTTCACTTCTTGTTAAATGTGTCGAAGATGTGGCTTGCAAATCTTCTCACAACAATTTTTACAAAAAAGAATGAGCAATTTAATTTGTACATGTTCAATGTAATTCACATGTGACATGTGCCTTGTGTTGTCACTACACTAAATAGGATATTTAGTGTTTGATTATATTTAATGTTGTTACCACCCTACCTTGCTCAACACTAAAGTTCAATTCTTTGATAATTAGTGTTAGAAGATTTCCCATTGCGGTTCTTTTGACCACCCTGATCTGTAGTCATTAAACAACTACAAATTTTTCATGTTTTCTTTTTCAACTGTAATTTTAAAATTTTGGGGCGTGTAATATACCGTTGGAAAGGTATTTTCAAGACCTTTCCAATGGTATATTACAAGCCCCAAAATTCCAAATATTGCAGTTGGTAGAGAAAAAAAACAAATATGCTCAAATTCTTGAGTTCTAGATGTCCCACGTTGTTTGGTGAAACACGTGGGAGCCGGTATAAGGGGAAAAACAAGGTAGTGTTGGTATGTCTCATGGGCTATGATATGATTAAGGCACATAGAGGGTAGATTCATTAAAGAATTATTAAAATGGTGATTCTTTGCCATGGGCCCTTGCCTTTTCCTACCAGACCACCTCTCTTGCCTCTCTCAACGAAAAACCCATTGGACCATGTCAGTGCATTTATTACGCTTTAAAATTTATATTTTGGGGACCTTGACCTCCGTGGTCCCTTTGCCATTTTTTCTCTAGTGTAAACCGAAGTTGTCCCGGGACGAGTTCAGCAGCCAATCAACGCTCTTACATTGCCATGGGACAACTTCATGGTCCATAGTGTAAACCGGCCCTAAATCTAAACAATAGAAGTTTGAGAACTTGAAGAATGAACCAAATAACTCCCATATACCTTAAATTGTGATGATGTTTTGAACATGATCGAAATTTGATATTACTCCACAACTATTACTAAAATAACTATTATAAGTGTGACCTATTTGCTTTTAAGGGTATTGGGTCCAGCATGACAACCAAGTCTAATACAAATAATGTATCACCTTTTGACCAAATTCACTTTCATCTTTGTTGGGACCCTAACCTGGAAACAAGTTGGCAATAAGTGTAACCCTAAACATGCGTCCTTATGGGGTAGGTGGCACTATCGGATTGGTGACATTTAACACCATTGAAAAGTGTACACATGTGCATTTCAATTCCCCAAAATATTGTATTATAGAATGTACATGATAATAGTGTGTGCTGGTAATTTTCAATCAACTTAACTAAACAAATGATATATTGCAAGAGATTTCTTTCTGATTATCTAATATAGAGTTGACAATTATCTCTATTTCTCATTACGGAGATGGCTTCCATAAGAAAGAGAAAAAAAAAAACAAATAGACAACTCTAATATTGCCACCAACATGAGTTATGGTGTTGTTTCACCATTGAGTTGATCTATATGCAATCTCGCAACGGGCATTATAAGAATTAGAGAGGTCCAAAAGACTACGACCTTTTTTTTTCTTCTTCTTTTTTAACACATGAGGCACTTGACCATCTGGCTAGTTTTTCCGTCAAGTAGAGAGACAATTTCGCAGTTGGGAATCGAACCACCAATCATTCCGTTCAGTTTGGGTACCTCTCCACTATCATCCGGTAGTTTAGGGTCATCTTAGATCGATTATCACCTTCTTTTGAATGTGAACACCTTGAACGTGCGTGGACAAGTTGGTCGACTACTCCCAAATGGGCAAGGCCCTACGTTCCCACATGTTGGTTGAAAATATACAATTCAGTTGGATACCTGTGAGCCCAAAAGGGTGCCCACATGTGTTCTTAACCCTTTGAAACCATTAGGAGTTGGACTTTAATGTTTTATGTTGTTTCTCAAAAATATAAAAAGAGTGAAACCCTAGTTTTAGAATGGCAATGTAGTAGAGACTTGGTGTGGAGTTATGTTTTACGCCTTAGGCATATTTTGTGTGGTTAATTAGAAGCGTAGTGGCAACTGAGAGTGTTTTGGTTAGGTGAGTAGAGTTTGAAGAAGCAAAGGGAAGGGCCTTGGGTTTAAACGTTTGAATTGGGTTCTATCTTGTTGGTTTAAGGGGTGAGGGTTTAGTGGATAGGATAAGGTCCCACTAAGTAGGAGAAAGTTTAAAGGGTTGTGGTTGGATGCCCTCTCCTTCCCTTCTCTCCTGTCCTCTTTCTCTCCCTCTTTTCTCCTATATCTCCCTCTCTCCTCTCCCTCTCCTTGGCTTCTCCCCTTTTCCCTAGTTTTAGTCGACCCGGGTTGCAGCTGCCAAGCTGCTAGTCGCAGTTACTGAGGCTGCTGGGTTTAACTACTGAGGCTGTTGGTCGTAGCTACTGAGGTTGTTGGGTGAGACTGCTGGAATGTTGGTCGCAGCTACTGAGGTTGTTGGGTTTAACTACTGAGGTTGCTGGTCGCAGCTACTGAGGTTGTTGGGTGAGATTGCTGGACTGTTGGTCGCAGCTACTGAGGTTGTTGGGTGAGATTGCTGGACTGTTGGTCGCAGCTACTGAGGTTGTTGGGTTTAACTACTGAGGCTGCTGGTCGCAGCTGCTGAGGTTGCTGGGTGAGACTGCTGGACTGTTGGTCGCAGCTACTGAGGTTGTTGGGTTTAACTACTGAGGCTGCTGGTCGCAGCTACTGAGGCTGCTGGGTTTAACTACTGAGGATGCTAGTCGCAGCTACTAAGGTTGTTGGGTTTGACTGCTGGTCGCAGCTACTGAGGTTGCTGGATTTGACTGCTGGTCGCAACTACTGAGGTTGCTGGGTTTGACTGCTGGACTGCTGGTCGCAGCTACTGAGGTTGTTGGGTTAGCTGTTGGGGCTATAAGGTGAATTTGGAGGGCGGCTCAAGGCGTAAGGCTAGGCCTTAGAGATTTGAGTAGAGGACATAAGGGGAACCAAGGCGATATAAAGGGGAAAGCCCATGGTGTCACATTAGGCTCGGTGATGCTTAGTTAATTAGGTTGTTACTTAGTATTAATTTAGACAATTAGTTCATTAGCAAGCTAGGAAGACACGAGGCATTGAATGGTAGGATTAGCAATTGGAAGTGGATGTGAGTAATGTGGGGGTTGCAATAGAGTGTGTTATGATTGTGATGATGGAGAATAGCATTTTATAATGCTTGTATCCTCGCCATGGAATAAATTGGGTGTAAGAGTTGATGGAAAATGTAATGGATTCTCACGATGTTAAGACGAGGGGAATCAAGACTAAAAGCTCAAGAGGAATATCGGCAAGGGCATGTGTGGCAAGGGCCATGACTTGGGAGCTTGAGTCGGCTAAGGACACGATTGTGCACGATGCTAGTGGCATCGAGGCATCGTTGTCTCAAGCAACGTGTGAAGCTAAGCAAACTCCCAAATAAGTGTAAATCATTAAAGGGGTGGAAGTAGTGAGTTAGTCGCTCTCACACGGAGAGTGGGACAAGCTCTAAAGGGTGAGTAGGAGGAAGGGTGCATGTAAACTCTTAGAAGGAATTAATAAAGATTAGCACGACTAGTGCATTGGTGGAGAGTTGAGATTAAGTTTCAAGCTTCCACATTTGTTGACATAAGACATGTGATTCTCAAACCCACACCCGGACTAGGACGCTTAAGGGTGGTGGGTTTGGCCTCACAATACCCCCGCTATCAACGTAGGTGGTAAGGTGCATCAAAAATCAAGTGCTAGGAAGGCCACCCATCCAGATGTAGGCAACTTGACCATGGAGTTCCAATGACATTCAGATGAAGGGCCTGGGTTGACATCACCTTGAAGATAATTATATTTATTTCAACAATTCGGGAAAAACATATGTATTTAAAGCAGGCCTTTAAATGGTCACTTATTCTCCATTTACTATACATATTTCAAATGTTGAACAATGATCGCTTGCATCGGGGTGGTAATGTCATCGCCGTTTCAAACAATCGGCCGTTGATAACATCATGTTGAGCAAATGGTGCAGGGATTGCTCAAAACATTCATTTATATTCATGGGTGCAACGAGTTGGGATGGCACGGCTCATGCTAGTACATATACAAATAAACTATGCATTATTGACCACATGTGTGTAAAAGTACATATAATTTATATGTCTTTTTAACCCCTTGTGTGTAGATATACTTAGGGTGAATGTACATGCTATGATACATAACAATATGGTCATCCCCCATGCAACACTTATATGCTTGAGAAGAAGAAGAAGAAGAAGAAGAAGACAATGGTGTGCCTACATATAAGAGAGCACCTCATTCAAAGAACAATATTCTCCTTTGCACTAGCACAATCGATAGTTTGCACTTTGAGCCATGTGGTTGAGGAACATTTTGCTTTTATCATGATGTGGAATCCCTTGTTCCCTTCCTTTTGCTACTTTTTATGACATAGGAGAAGGGTACGAAGGTAGACAACCCTTACTTGGTTATTTTTCTTAGTAGACACCTATATTTGAGTGGTGTATAGTTTGGTGCAGCTCCAAAAATAGATTCCAAGAACTTGCATATTTGAAAGAAAGTGGATTGTGCGTTGAAAATATGGTAGCCACTTTAGGCTCAATAGTCAACACAATTGGGGGAACCTGCATGACCATTTAAAGGGCACATACATCTTAACTTTGATAACAAATAAGATATTCATACAAGCTCCAAAAAATATGAGGACAATGGCTACATCCCATGTCAATTCGGTTTTGCTACCCATCTCGTATTAATCAAATCATGTGTTTCATATCCTAAGAGAAGTGAGAAAAGTTCAAAAAAAGGAAAAAGAAACAAAAAAAAGTAAAAGAAGAGTGACCATTTAAACCCTTCTACGTTAATGTGTGCCAAATCATGTTTCTCGAGGGCACGAACAATATGGATATACCATAGAGGACTCTCTAATACAAATTCTATGCCACAATGTAGTTTCCACATGGAATACAAGTGAGTCTTGGCAAATATGAGCATGACACGTAGTGAATTTTTTGAGGGGAAAATAGTTATTTTGTGTCCGAATAGAGAGCCCTCAACGTGAGTATATGTATGGTTTTCTTTTTCAAAACTATGGATTCCAATGATATGTTTCCAACTCCCATGGCACATTGCACATCTCAACACGGTCGAGAATTGAAGGTGACCCGACGCGAGTTGTTGCTCGGCAAGTTCCTCGGTTCGAAATTCAAATTATTTGCGAAAGTGGCACATCCGGTTATTTTTTTGAACAATTCAAAACCTCGGAATCAATGGCCAGATTTCATCGTACCTGGAACACAGACCACAGAGTGGAATGCTCTCTATTTCTCTTTAGCAGGCTGAAGCTACACTACACATGTAATTACCCGTGTTAGAGATACCCGCTCATGCACAGGGTGCAAAGAGGTCAGGGTATATGGTATGCCCCCAAGAATATTAATACTTTCTCTTGGAACGCTCTAGTGTAGTATAATAAGGGAGACATGGGGCTCAATGTACAACATACATACACAATTTCTTACGAGCTTTGCCAACTCTTGAAAGGGTTTTCTTTAAAAAAATTGGGGTTTTGGAGCTTTATTTTGTACATGATCCGTATGTGACATTGATGATCAAAATACAATGTATATAATGTGAAAATATTTAGATGATTTAATAAGTGTACTTGAAGAATGAGTTAAGTTAGGTAGGGCACCCTTGCCATCATTTACTAGATATGAATATGTGATTCATGCACACGTTTTTGTGCACGGGCAGGCCCACATTGAGCCTCTCGGATGCTTAAGGGTTGATCAAATACCAATCTTACTCAAACACTTGCTTATGGGTGCAACAAGGTACAATGTTCGTGCCCAAACAACACAATTTCACTATTATTATAAGGATTTATACTACACTACTTGGGAAAGCTTACAAGTCGATTATGAATACCCGATCAACATCCTTTCAACACTAGCCACTTTAGGCATACATATATAACCACTCCATAAGATTGCATGTATCCTCTTTGAAAAATCATCTTTAATTGAGGTTTACTCACCTTGATTTCATTCTTATGGCAATGGACATGTACGAGATTTGTTAACAATTGGTTTTTTCCCCCCTAACTTTATTGCAAATTGGCGCCACATTGGAAGAGGCCAAACCTCATGGAAGTAACCGTAATAGGTCCACATTCCTTACTTAACTAGGAATTCTCCATGTTTAATAAACATACACTTGTGTGAGCCGATAATATACTTGGGTCAATATATTGGAAAGAAGGATATGTGGCACACATGTTGGGGTTCCTAGTGAGAACATGTTCCATAAGAAAGAAATAAATCTCATCCCGACTTAATTTCACAAATTAATTTGGGGTATATTATTTTTAATTTGGAGTCATAACAACTAATATGTTTTTTGAGTTATAAGGATTGCCAATATTTTCACATTCATAATAATAATAAGAACTCCGATCTCCTTTATGGAGGTCGGAGTGAATAAAGTGTGTTCACTATAAACTTTATTGTGCCCTATATCTAGTCCAAGTTAAAGTCCTAGGAACTCATTTGAGTGTGTATGGGTGACTTGGTACTGCTAGGTGTGACTATAGGCAAGAAATGTGTATCAGTTGATGGCCTAACCCTAAGCAATTGTTAGTTGAGCTACATGTGGTTTGTACCACTACCAATCTTTTATTCTTGTATTGTTATGCAATGGGATTTGGGGGGGGGGGGTGTGGTAGTGCGATGCATGTTTATTGTTTGCTAAGTTTGAGGATTTAAATTATGGTGTTTAAGTCGCAGATGGTTTGGTCTATGGCGGGTTCTACATATATGTGATGGTTTGTATGTTTTCTAGTTTTATTTTGTGGACAAGTATGGAGTGTGCGTATTATATGGCTAGTGTGTTGATTTGCTTAAATGTGCTCTTGATTTTTGTCATGGGGAGTTCTAGTGTAGTTTCCAAATTTTGTATTTACGGAATGTGTGAGGTGGCTCTAGCTCATGTTGCTAAGACTATGACTAGGGCTACGTTCCATCCTCTTATTGCAATGATGTTGATGAGTGGTTGGTATTTTGTGGTTTTCCTCTTGAGGGCTTCCATGGTCAATCTATCATTGCAATATATAACGTCTATGTTGTGTGGTGAGTTATGGTGTAGGGTTTTCTAGTGGGTGACCTAGGACACAAAGTAATTGGGGTTTGAACTTGGCATTACAATGGCATCTTTGGGTGCTACAGATGCATTGAAGTAACCATGTTGGTATTGTGTTCTCTTGAGATTATCCATCGTGAGTTCCTACGTTCACGAGTGTGTTTATTTTGTTCAATATAAGAAGCTTACATAATTCCCATACCCCTTTGTTGTGTCTTTTGGTCATTAACGCATGGATATGATGTTGTTTGCATTTGAGGAGCACACGTGTCCATTGAGTTGCACAAAGAACACGTGTGTGATGGATAGGTTTCTCTGCCAAAGAACATTTGTTTGTTGGCGTGGTCCATAAATTGTCCGGTTCGGAATTCAGTTAGGCATATTTTATGTTTGTATGTTATAAGATGGTTTTTCCAAAAGTCGTGCGATAAGGGTTTGTCTATATCTTCATTTTCAAGTCATTTGTGTAATTGTTGAGTTCGATCAAGCTCCATCCCCTTGCACATGCTTGAGATGGATCTTTATGTGGCCATATCAATATTCCTCTCCATGTGTGGACATTCTTTCTATTGGATCACTAATATCCTTCCTAACAATATTTTGATTTCGTCTAATATTTTAGTTATTTTTTCTAGTGCCTTATCTCTCGGGATAACCATTTTCTTTCAAAGTCAAAGAATAATGTAGTAGTTCATAGAGAATCCATCATTGACTTCTACATGGGCGGGAATATGTGTGATATGAAAATTTTGACCTTCTTTGTTATCCCTCTTGTTCGGCCACATCTCTTGATTTCACCTTCAATTTATATAAATTTCTTGAGTCCTCTAGGGCTAAGGGTTTGTGGCAATGATGTTAGAACATGTTGCAAAAGTCCTATACTCTATCAGTTTATGTTAATTCGTCTTCACTTAATCTCATTAAAGTGATTAGGGATCCGATGCTAATTCTGGGTCAAATAAACTAGAAATAAGAAATTGAGCTACAAAGAATTCACGAGATTTTTCATCTTCAATTTACTTGGGTACCACATATTTACAAGGCTTATGATATATATATATATATATATATAGGCATTGCCAATGAGGAGAGGGAGAGACGATTCTAGCCTCAAGGTTGGTGTGGACAAGGGTTGCTTCACCTTTTATTGGCTTTGTAATGTGGATGTTAACTATAGTTATAAATATCTAGTTAACTATAGTTGCTCCCTAAAATGTATTGAAAAAATATAGTTAACTATAGTTATTTTGGCAGTTGCTAATTATTTATTTTAAAAATTTCGGGTGATAAATGAGTAGCTTCAGTCCTTGACCCGCATTTGAGAAGAAGGTGCACAAAATCCAAGAAAGGTTTGGTTATAGGTATAATAGCCATGGACTGGCATGAGCAACGTGGACAGCTATAGTTGTAGTCTTTCATAGTAAAGGACAGAGCCTCACGGTTCTACCGTTTTCTTGTTGTAGTTGCAAGTTCACATGTGAACATGCTATGGATTTATGAAGCATGTCTATGGGAGAAGTGCACATATGATGATGTTATGATTTGATCCTCAACGCAATATATTGTATTGTTTAAAATATTATTAACTTACAAATAAAAAATGTATCATTTTGACATAATTTAGAGAAGGTCTTTAAAATTGTGTATTAACTTTGTAAAGCTAAAGATAGGTTTACATTATGGTCCATGTTCAAGAAACTTGGGGGGTTCAAAACTCCCCTTAATGGATGTTGCTTTTGGACCCAAGGTTGGGCTCAAGCTCAAAACATTAGAAACTAAAATTGGGTGGAGCAATTTCTTGTGTAGGAAGTTGTTGCCATAACTGCCCCAATACATCTATTCCATACCTTGGACCTAAAACCTACTGTAAACTTATTGGGTCCAAAATTTTGCTATTCAAAAATAACATCGCTTTATTTAAGCCTCAATGCAAGCGTTCCTATTGATTGAGAGCAAATTTATGAATCCAATGAGAACAAACTAGGGCTTGCATCCAAGGTTTAAAACTTTGAAGCAGGGATCATGTTGTGATATGCATGGAGTAAGAGACTTAATGTTTGATTTTGCAAGGAAGAAAGACTAACCATACTTTGTTGTACTTGGCATGTGAGTAGATGGTGTTTGGAGTTAAACAACTCCAAAGGAAGAATTGGGTCATACAACTCAAGAAAAACTGGTCCACAAGGGCTAGACGACCCTTGAAGGAAATGTGCACATGAGTTAGACAATTTTTGATGAAAGATCTTTGCGTTGGAGTTAGACATCTTTGATGGGGAGTTGGACACCTCCCTATAAAAGATCTTTGTGTTGGAGTTAGACAACTCTAACTAGAAGATATAACTTGGAGTTACACAACTCCTGGCGGATGGATGTTATTCATTGGAATAAATGAATCTAGTTGGAATTAGATTGTTCCAACTAGATAATGGATGAATGAATCAAGTTGGAATTTAGACAATTCCAACTAGAAGAATGGATGAATCCATCAAGTTGGAATCTAGACAGTTCCAACTAGAAGAATGAATGAATGATAAAGTTGGAATTTAAACAATTCCAACTAGAAGAATGAATGAAAGATGAACTTGGAATTTAAACAATTCCAACTAGAAGAATGAATGAATGCATCAATTGGAATAGCCTGTTCCAAGTAGTTGATTGTGAGTGAGCCAAAAGATAGAATATTCATATTAAAACCAAATATAAAACCATGAATAGAAGATTTTTACTATATAAGAAATAGGAAGTAAAATAGCGCCTCTGGCATAAAAGGGAGCTTGGGGGAGGAGAGAGAGAGGATCTTTTTGTCTCTCTCCTATGGTCGGGTGGTTCGAGCTCATAGGCTATCACAATATTGTGTTTAAGTTGTAAAGCTTTTGTAATGTACAAAGTTTGAAAGTTTACAATCAAGTGTCGTAAGTGCATTCTTGAACGAATTATGTTTTTTTTGAGAAAAGAGGGACGTGACACATGTGGCATCACTAGCCTGCCAAATCTCGATAGTCCCCACTCAAGAAAACACTCCTCCTAGTTTGAGAAACCAATCTTCAAGCTCGAGTCGAATCTTGGGTCCAAAATTCCTTGGAACCGAACCTAATGTAAATTCATCCTAAGTTGGCAAGAGATAATTATTGCATACAAATGTACCTCTTATCATCCAACATAAAGTCTTGACCCCCTATAAGTTTCCAATCGATTTCATCTCAAATACCTTAGACTAGACTAATCAACATAAACAAATTTACATTTGAATTGTATAATAGTTTGGGACATTATGTTGATTGAACAAAAAGCATGCTCGTATGGGGTAGGGCCTACTACTGAGGGTGGTAGCCTCAGGTGTAGGCCTGCAATTCTTAGAATGCCCAATTCGAGTGGATTTGCCCAACTTAAATGTTGGTTGAACAAAAGGCTTGTATGGGGTAGGGCCTACTGCCGAGGGTGGTAGCTTGAGGTGTAGGTTTGCAATTCTCAGAATGTCCAATTTGAGTAGGCTTGCCCAACGTAAATAAATGGGTTGATTACAATATTCCAACAATGCATTATGCCACATGTAATTGGCATAATGCATTTAATGGCGCCATTGATGCCCCGTTCACCTATATAAGGGACATAAATTAACAAAAGGGAATCAACCCCGATGTTTTACATATGTGACAATTCCCTCTTTGTTGGTGAGTCCCCCAACACCCTAACTTATAAAACATGCACGTGTTATTTGGTTACTTCTCTTAATCGGACCCCTATATTTGATTGATACGTGGTTTGGTGAGGATCAAAGAGAAAACACTATAAAAACACATGTTTTAAAGAATTGCAGTACGTCCTCGAATATGATTAACTACTCTACACTCAACAATGAACACAATTGTATCCAATTAAGAAAACAACAAACAACCATAATTGAATAAGGGGAGGTCATGTTTTCAATCCGGTTGTTGTAGATGTTTCATCGTGGATTTACTAATGCAACACAAGTTTTGTTGTGTAAATCTAATAATATGTAGAAGTTGGAGAACATGAACAATGAACCCAATAACACCCACATACCATACCTTAGAAAGTAGGTTTTCACCAAAGCCCTAACATAGTTGCACGAATCCCAAGCACTTTGCCTGCTACCTAGGTACCAAGGGAGCCACTACCCGGGTAACAGCCTGGTATCGGCCTTAGTAGCATGTTTGCACCAGTCCGTGGGTACACGTCAGGGTATGGGCGTTAGGCCACGAGAGGCAAATGCTGCCATTTTCCATTTCCTTGCCTCGGGCGGCATTCCTCATCCGCCCCCTTCAATCGGGGGTGAAACCATCGTCGTCCCGATCTCTACCGCCATCGCCACTATTCGCATCACATCCCCTCACATCTCTATCTCCCTCTCCACTCAATTTCCTACTCGTACAGCTTCTCGGCGACCTGTCTGGCGCCTGGACGCGTCCGCAATCGATCATTCAAAAGGTTGGTTAGGGTTTGCAATTCCTGCTTTGATTCCGAGGGTTTTTGAACCTTCCGGGAACGTGTGGGGGGTTGCGAGAGCGAAGAAGATCAAAAAGTAAGCGAACGGCACATGCGTGTCGATGAGATACCGAAATTAAATCACATTTGGGTGAATTGCACAGGAGGGGGAGGGTTAGGGGATTGGGAAAGCAAGCAGGGATTTTGAAAATTTTGTATGTGTCGGGGATCATCGTATGTGAAGGAGAAGGAGAGGTTGATTTGAGGCAAGAGATGCGAGAGAAAGTGCGGAGAGGTAGGGTAGGGGTTTTCTTTTAGTTTGATGTCGCAGAAAAAGAGGTTAAGCAGCGGTGGCAGTGGCAGTGGTGGAATTTCTCCGAGTATGATATCAGCTTCCAAAAAACCTAAGCAGCAGCAGCAACAGCAGCAGTCTGGATTGCCAGTGGATCAATTTGAGAAGCATGGGATGATGGTCATGGCTACTGCTGGTGGTGATGACACATCATCTCCGGACATGATGATGGATGTGTTAGATGAGCATTTGACATCTGGTGGATCTTACCCAGCTGGTCCTACATCTGCGATGTCTCTCAGCAGTCCAGGGATTGGCACTACAGCCAATCTTTCCAGGAAGAAGGCAACTCCACCTCAACCCGCCAAGAAGCTGGTTATCAAGCCATTCAAAGGTGCAACTGATTTCCCCTTGCGGAATTGCCATGTATAAAAAAAGTAGGCTTGAAATTGGAGCTGATTTTTTTGGGGTTTATACTTGTGAACGGTCTGGGATGGTTGATAGACATGACGAGAAAGGTGACAGGGGTGCAATTATGTGGTGGGTATAGATTCTGAGTAGGTATTGGTCTCATGTAGTATTATTGCCCAGACGGCTTCTAGTGAAGTGGTTTTCTGGTTACAGGAGCACGTGGTCATGAGTTGAGGAAGTGGCCATATCAGGTCAAAACTTTGTCATCATGTAGCAACATTTGAATAAGCAAAGATATTATTACGTGGTTAATCATCAAAAGGGACGGGCCTTTCTTCCATTGTGTTCACAAGCTGATGTGCTAGTTCGGGTACATGCATTTCCACATCAGCCTACACGTGCATATTCAGTAAAACACTATTGGTCCGATGTAGGAGGATGGTCAAATCATATAATATACTGCGAGGGTTGAAACTTGAAAGCATCAGGCTGTGTTTGAAGGAGCATTGTGCACTTCTAAATGTCTAGGTTTAAGCCATGACTATTCTTTAGCCGCAACTACACTTGATCCCAGATGTTATGGAGGTGCACTCTGAGAACCAAATCTTGAAGAGAGCACTTCAAATTACTGTACGATAGTGATTGTGTCATTATCCTTCGTTCCTTCTTTTGGATGGCTGCGTCTATAGAATTCTCTGTGCTTTCCTTAAGTTATTTAATCATGATATCCATGTTATAAAGAAGTGAAGTCCTTTTTTGACTGAATGGTGTTGTGAACACGGCTTTTGATACGTCCTAGTATTGATCTCAAACTCAGAGATGAGAGATGCCTTGCAGATAAACCTAAACTACCTAACAACTTTGAGGAGGTAACATGGTCCAAGATCAAGGAAGCTGTCACTGCAATCCACTTGAAGCAGCCAGTGAGTTGCAGTTTAGAGGAGCTTTATCGGGTATGGTTCTCTTCATGATATATGTAGTAGAAGCCTGTACTATAAACATTGTGGCTAACTTGCTATATGAATTGTTGCATATATATGAGAGTATACAAGAATACCCACCTATTTTATGATAGTACAAGGTAGATTGTAGAGTTTCAGGACATGCTCTAAAGAATTTGTACATGTTTTCTTCATCCTGTACAGCTTTCAAAGTCATTTCTTGCAAATTATAAATCTGATACCAGTAAAGTTGTGTCACAGGCAGTGGAGGATCTTTGTGTGCACAAAATGGCAGGAAACTTGTACAGACGACTTCAGCAGGAGTGTGAGACCCACATTGCATCAAAGCTGCGAGCTCTTGTAGGAAGGAGTCCTGATGCTGTCGTATTTCTTTCTCATGTGGCAAGTTGCTGGCAAGATCATTGTGATCAGATGCTTGTCATTCGCAGCATTGCACTGTACTTGGATCGGACTTATGTCATCCAGAATTCAGGTGTCCGGTCCCTGTGGGATATGGGTTTGCAGCTATTTCGCTGTCACCTTTCAGCATGCCCAGAAGTTGAGTCGAAGACTGTCTCAGGTCTTCTGAGGCTTATTGAGAAAGAGAGGTGAGAATGTATAGATTTGCTCTTCAATGTAAGGTACAAGAAGATAAAGATAGAAATGTTTGTGCTTCAGTGTCCCTTCTATATTTTCTTGTATTCTACACTCTTACTGCTACCGGCTATTATCCTCCAGTTCCCAGATACATCTGGACATGAACGAGGGCTAGTGGTAGAGTAATTATAGGACTTGTGGAAAATCTCATGGGCCTCATTTCTTCCCATCAGAATTTCAAATGTGTTGTATTTCAGCTATACATTTATTGGAGTATTGTGTTACCTATGCCCATTATTTTTATCAAGCAATGGTTTCACATCAGTGTGAAAACAGGATCTGACGTTGCATTGTATTATGTGGTAATACACAATGGAATGGTAGATTTTAGTACAAAACACACTGTAGCGCACATCAATTAGAATAGACTCCAGTAGATCATTTTGATGAGTCTTCAATATGTGAGAGTGCATCCATGTTCGTTGTATTTAATCAATTTCTCAAGTGAAGAATCAGCTGAGATGCTTGTACTTCTGCTTGTAGACTAGGTGATGTTAGATTATTGATGTTTCAGTGATCTAATGATTATTTTATGTGCCATCTATTGAATTTCATAGGTTTGCTTGACTGTTCTTGTGAGCAGGATGGGGGAAACTGTGGATCGTACCCTTTTGAAACATCTCCTACGCATGTTTGGTGCACTGGGTATTTATGCTGAGAGCTTTGAAAGGCAATTTTTGGAATGCACTGCAGACTTCTATGCAGCAGAAGGGACACGTTTCATGCAGCAAACTGATGTTCCTGATTACTTGAAACATGTTGAGGTGAGTTCTGAGCAGCAGTTCCGTAATGTTGACTGACCTCTCAATGAACCCTAAGATACCATGTTTATAGGTTAATTTCCCAAGAAGTCTTCATTTCCACTTTGCTTTTGGTCAAGAAATCTGAATCCAAATGCTTAGAATAGTCACTGTTGACTCCAGAATTGGTAGACTTTGCTTTCTTTGATAATCGAATTGAATATCGGATTTCATTAACGTTGTCTGTGACTGATTATGTTCTAATGGAGGAGATTTGTTTCTCACTTTCACCTGTTGCTATCTCTTTGGATTCTTAGACAGTTTTTTATTTTGCAAACTCAATTTACCAGATGCCTATCTTCAATATTTGTTAGTGTGGCTGGTTCTAACATGACATGCTAAAGGGGTTTTACCTAGACTTCTCCTGAGAGGCCTTGGTTCTCAAATTACGGTTTGGATTTGTGCCAATTGTGGGTTTTTAACAAGTTTTGTGTACAAATTTGGAAGAAATGGTCACCAATTAGAGTTCTTTATGTCAACAGTAATTGAAGTTGGTTTACATATTGTAGATATTGTGCACTACTATAGTCTACCAGTGTTCATCAATTTTGTTATGATTGTGCTGGATGTAGACAAGGTTGCTCGAGGAGAATGAAAGATGCTTGCTATACCTTGATGGAAGTACAAGGAAAATGCTTGTAGCTACTGCTGAGAAACAGCTTCTTGATCGCCATACATCTGCAATATTGGACAAGGTGAATTAACTACACAATTGACAGTTCCAGGGATGTGAATAGGCTTGAGGAATGGCATATTTGTGGTGGGGGTGATTTGAAATAGGAGTAGATGAAAACTGGGATGAGTGATATCCTTGTCCTGGATAGCACAGCTTCTGGATGGTTTCGAATATTGCTTTCTTTGTGGCATTTGTTGTGATGTGGACATGTTACTGATTGAGTATTGCCCAAATTTCAGGGATTCGGCATGCTGATGGATGGGAATCGTGTGGCGGATCTCCAACGAATGTACGTTCTCTTTGCAAGGGTGTCTGCGTTGGAGCTTCTGCGACAGGCATTGAGTGCTTACATCAAAGCAACTGGACATAATACTGTGATGGATGAAGAGAAAGATAAGGACATGGTGCCATGGCTTTTAGATTTGAAGGCTCGCCTTGATGCCATATGGGAAGAAAGCTTCTCTAAAAATGAACTCTTTGCCAATACTCTCAAGGATGCTTTTGAGCACCTCATAAATTTGCGCCAGGTATTTTATTTTTAAGCATGCTGTAGTAGAGAAGTTCTATTTTATTTGATTTTTCTGTGTGTTAGTTCCCTGAATTGGTGCAAGTGATTTATGTGGTTTCAAAGTTTATATTGATTGTGTTTGTGCAGGCTAGTAGATTGTTTTGCTTTATTTAAGTTGTTTCATATATTGCGGACTTGTCTTGGTCAAAGTCGTTTGAATTTACTTCAAACTGTACTAGATTCTTGCTCTTCTAAACTTCAGTAATCTCATGAATCTTGCTTTCAATCCATACTATCTTAGCCCTTGATGTTGATTCAAGTACAATGTGCTGAATGTCTGTGTTGTTATGGGTCCAGAATCGGCCTGCTGAATTGATTGCCAAGTTCATTGATGGCAAGCTTCGGGCTGGCAACAAGGGAACGTCAGAGGAGGAGTTAGAGGGCATCCTTGACAAAGTCTTAGTGCTCTTTAGGTTCATTCAGGTAATTAGTCAAGCCTCATGGTGGACAGTTGTTGTACATGTTCTGGTCATGTCTTCATCATAGTAGCTTAAGTGTTCCCTTTGAGTGAGGCAAAAATTTTCATCACATTTTTCTTCTGTCCAGACTTGGACACTTCAAGTTGAGGCCATCTTGTGTTCTAGATCCCAAGATGATCTTAGATTCTGATGTGGCTGATGGTGCAGGGAAAAGATGTGTTTGAAGCTTTCTACAAAAAGGATCTGGCTAAGCGGTTGCTTCTTGGAAAGAGTGCCTCTATTGATGCAGAGAAGTCTATGATATCCAAGGTTCTTCTCCTTGTGCACCTGCCATGTCTTTATGGATACCATGAGCACGAAAATCTAAATAGAATTTGGAGCTCAAGAAAAGAGTGGGAAGTGATCAAATTTTCACAATATCTTTGACAAGCTCTGTTCTTCCCATGGAGTGGGACTGTTACCAAAGTTACATAGTTAAATACCATGTTTGCTATCCACTCATGTGTTCTTGTTATGAAAATGTGCTTATGGCAGCTCAAAACAGAGTGTGGCAGCCAGTTTACAAATAAGTTGGAGGGGATGTTTAAGGTGCGTAACTTCCCTTGGCTACATTAAAGTACACTGTTTCTAAGTTTGCATTTTTTTTTCTTTATGTCGTCAGTTGTCAATTTGTCATGTAAATTAGTGAAGAGGAGAAGTTTAAGTTAACATGGGTCCAGAAAAGCCACGGATTTATCATTTTGAATGTTTTGACTCGCACTTTATCCTTTGTGTTCTTGTTTTCAATGCCAATTTCTCTGTCTGGTTTTTTGAGTGGATGCTCTAGTTCGTCATGGAGACATTTGGAATATTACCCTGTACTAGCTCAAATATGATGAGCTTGAAATTGTGCAATTTTTCTCTGTTTGACCCTATTTTGTGCATCATGCAGGACATTGAGCTTTCAAGGGAGATCAATGATTCATTTAGGCAGAGTGCCCAAGCTCGACTCAAGCTACCCTCGGGAATTGAGATGAATGTCCATGTCCTTACCACTGGGTAATCTTCTGATGGATGAAAAGTTCTACAGTTACTATCTTTGTATTTTAAAATTTCCTTGATTTTAGTCTCAAGTTGTTTACTTTTCAATCTGTGAGTTATGCAGATATTGGCCTACTTATCCACCAATGGAGGTTAGGCTACCACATGAGCTCAATGTGTATCAGGTTAGAATCTGCTCCATTCAACACTTTTGAAAATGGTTGAAAATGTTGACATTGAAGATCTAATGCAAAAAGAATCATAGTATTCATTGCTGGTGGTATGTTCCAGTGGTTGACAGAGTGGTGTGTGGTCTCGGCCCCTGGTATTTTGTAAATGGGATAGAGGTT
The DNA here is from genome assembly GCA_964035585.1 of Polytrichum formosum. Classification (NCBI taxonomy): domain Eukaryota; kingdom Viridiplantae; phylum Streptophyta; class Polytrichopsida; order Polytrichales; family Polytrichaceae; genus Polytrichum; species Polytrichum formosum. The sequence goes on along the minus strand of OZ037940.1, from coordinate 21,016,161 downwards.
TTAAAACTGACATCTTTGCTCTGTTTTCCTTTGTGCAGGATATATTCAAAGAGTTTTATTTGAGTAAGCATAGTGGGCGGCGTCTCATGTGGCAAAATTCCTTAGGCTACTGTGTTCTGAAGTCCAATTTCCCAAAAGGAAGGAAGGAGCTTTCTGTTTCTCTTTTCCAGGTGCAGTCTAGTTCACTCGTTTTTTGTTTTGTTTTTGTTTTCTAAAATATTTAAATAAATTTAATAAATAATAAAATCTTTTAACAGATTTGTTACTTTTTTGTTCTGTATTTCTGACAAATCATGGTCACCCATGTTCTGTAACCCCCCCCTGCCCCCTCCTCCCTGTATTCTTGGCTCTTTCTGTGCTCAATGGTGTTGGACCCCCCACCCGTCTCGAATGGGAACCTCAATCTAAATTGCAATGCAACTTCTTCTTACTATGGAACCTGATGTCATGTGTTATTGTTTGTACAGACTGTGGTGCTGATGCTCTTCAACGATGCTGAGTCCCTAACATTCCAGGAGATCAAGGATGCTTCCGCAATCGAGGATAAAGAACTCCGCCGGACACTGCAGTCTCTTGCGTGTGGTAAAGTTCGGGTTTTGAATAAGGTATCCTGTACAGCTAAAGTGTATATGTTTGTTATTTTGTGTCACATGTGGTAATTTGAGACTTTCTTGTCACGGGGTTTGTAGTTTTCATCAGAAATATTGACGAATCTGCGAACTGGAAGGAACTCTTGTTATTTCATGGAGTTCTAATGAATAATATTCGATTTCTATCCTAGTTTTTTCACGGTCAGTTGTAATACATCATTCAAGTGTCAAAAGTATATTCTAAATTGGTTTACTGATGATTTGTGCTTGGATACAGCATCCTAAAGGCAGAGAAGTAGAGGATGAGGATACTTTTGTTTTCAATGAGGATTTTGTCGCTCCCCTCTTCCGTATCAAGGTATTGTACTTCTGATACTTGGAGCTTGGATATTTTGTGGTAGTTTGGTTCTGCTTGTGCTCCCCTACCATTCATTCATTCCTTCATTTTGAGGGTCCTTCTCACACTTGGGTGTTGTTGTGTTGTCAGGTTAATGCAATTCAGTTGAAGGAGACTGTAGAAGAGAACACAAGTACAACTGAGAGAGTGTTCCAGGATCGGCAGTATCAGGTTAGTTTTGAGGGCGAACTGGCATCAAATCTCATTGTCCTTGGCTTAATGGTCAACAGAGAAGTGGATAATTACTATAGGTGATAAGCACTTTGGTGCCATAATGTTAATTTTTTTAGGAAATGCATAGATTGTTGCAGGATTCAACTAAAAGAAAATTGACACATGGGACTTTGCTAAAATATCTGAATTAATTTAGGTTAAACCTGCCTATTACCTCCAGTAGTTTGAGATACTTGTGATCTTGGATAATACAGCCATACAGTGGCTGACATTGTATGTGTGCTGTAAAGGTGGCATGTTATTAGAAAGTATTTGATTCTGTATGACTCTTGGATTCGACAGATTGATGCTGCGATTGTGCGAATTATGAAGACACGGAAAGTGTTGAGCCACACTCTGCTGATTACTGAGCTTTTCCAACAGGTTTTTAATTGTTTTTTCAAAATTTCAATTTTTTTAATAATCCGTCCTGGTTACCTTGATGTGGGTTGCTAAGTTATAATTTTTGATCATCAACATCTTGTAGACCCTATGTTCCTGTGACTAAGATTGCTTATGATTTGTGCATGTTACATGGACATTGAACTGATATGCTGAGTAATCTTTGCAGCTCAAGTTCCCCATCAAACCAGCTGACTTGAAGAAGAGAATTGAGAGCCTGATTGATCGTGAGTATCTTGAAAGGGACAAGAACAATCCTCAGATCTACAACTATCTGGCGTAGAGGTGATAGGAATGGTATACAACGTTTTGCCCATTTCTTCTTTGTTTGCCACTCTGGCAAGGGTTCATATCTGAGGACGTTTTTGCCACTATTTTGTAAAGAAAAATTAGCATTCTCCAGTGCATACCTTCTTTTGAGGTCATGTTCCTAGGTTTAGGTACTGTAACATGCAAATCTTGGTTACATAGTGATGGAACTTGATGGCGTCCATTAGTCAGCTTGGCATGTTGGTACAGCAGTTGATTCACACAAAATGCCCTATATTTTTGAAAAGTGGGCATACCTCATTAGTGAGAAAGGTTACTACTTCTATCTCTTTTACCGAGATCTAGTGAACTGCTTTCAATTTGCTGGCAGGGCAGGATCTGTACTGGTTGCAGGTTCAAGCAGTTGATGTGATCTTAAACATCAAGAAACACGAAGTGCAAATGTGCTTGTTACTATAAAGTGAAAATTCCATTCCAGATCTTGTTTCATCACTTCTGCTTCTGGTTTTGTGAATCTGTCTTATCAAATTCAACGTGATGAAGCCCTTTCTTGATTCAGGAGTTGTGCAAGTGTTGAAACATTGCTAGAAAATCAATGTTCTACCTCTTAGTACCTATGTGAAGGACTTTGGAAATACAGTTCTCTTTCTTTATTCCTCGTTAATACTATGAAAATCTGGACACAATAGAGTGATCACCACTGGGAAGTGGCTCGCGAAAATAAATAAATACTAGCAATCTGCATGTTCCACATATCTCACCCTCCACGGAAAAACTAAACTGGTTAAAAATAGCCATGCGTACAAAAGGGCGTCAAGAATGCAGTAAAACAATAAAACTCGATTTCTAGCAAAGGAAATAGTAAACTAGCTAAACATAGTCACGCGTCCAAATGGGTGTCAAGAATGTAGCAAACAATAAAACTCGATTTTTAGCAAAGGCAACCCAGCTTCTATTTTTAACCAGTTTAGTTTTTGGAGGGTGAGATATAATAATAGCAAAACCAACCTGTCGCATTCTCAATGGAGCTGTTCAACAGAAACGTTGGAAGATTCCCTTCTTTCAACTTTTGCCTGGTTGAGCATGGTCTGAAAGGTGAGAGATTGGAAGCATGTGTTAGGGTTCTTGCAAGCTTTTGGTGACTGCTCATGTTGTGCTCTTTGCAAGCTTTGCAAAGGTGCAGCAAACGTGGTAGGATGCCCGAATAAGATGGATGAAAAAAATGTCATCACAAAAATGTGAAATTTCTCTTGGATGAAAACGTGACTATGTGTGTGACAATGTGCAATTGATAGTGTGTGTATGTACGTGTGTGTGTATATATATATATACACACACATTTATGTCCTGCACTATGTGGCATGGTGCTTCTATCCTAGAATGAGTACACTGTTGATGGTATTTAGTGTCACATACAATATTTGTTGAGGGGCCTAAACTAGATGCCTAGAGGTCTCAAAGTGTCATGCTTGTTGATTGCCAATATGATTCCATTCCTCAACATAAGTAACTTCTTTAAGTGAAAATATATCTACATTATGACAGTTAGAGTAGCACAATGGGATACTTTGATGATAGTCTTGCGTTTTAGTATCCAAGCGAAGTATATTTTAAAGTGTATCAGTGGCAAGTGTCATGCGTTTTAGTTTGCAAGAGGAAGATATTCTTGAGCGTACTAATGGCAAGTTTCATTTGTGTACACTTTAGTCAACTTGTAAACCATTGTGTAACATACACATGCACCTCATAACACTATTGAACATACTAGTGTCAAGATATTAGTAAGCGCACTTGAACGACAAGTGTCATGAAGGTGACACTTATGATGAAGTTGTTAAATCATCAGTATAACCTAGCATGCGCCTCAAAATAGGGTAAGTGACACTAGTACACATGTGACACTAAATACCATAAGCGGTGTGGTTTGTTTGAAGATTTTGTTCTGGAACATAATGTATGCCTTTTAAAACTTCAACCATTGGATTTTGAAGGCATGTGATCGCTCAAATAGAGATCAACACTTATTGAAGACATTGTTACCCTAGACAAACCCCAATTCGAGTCTAAAACACACACAACCCTTAACTCTCTTCACATTGGGCGTGAACTTTGTGTTGGTCAACCTAGTAGAGAGAATGGCATGGTATATAGCAAGTCATGAAGACTGCTAATCTATAACATCCCACTAATTTAATGCCACACTAAATCTGACTTACAATGTAGTTCACGCAACATTTCTCCCTAGCACTCCTTAACATTGGTTACAGTTGAGCAGTGCTGCGGTCATATTACATCTTTCCACAAAAGTGTAAACTTTGTAATCATAGTTCCCCTAACTTATGTTCCAACTAGGGCTAAGCCCATGCCTCATCAGCGCCTCATCAGCGCCACATCACGGTCTCCATCCCAAGCATGGACTTCCTATCTGCTGAATTCAACATAAAATTTTCAGAAAATGATCAGAAAACCCTTTGATGCCCATCATGTAAACTTTGGTTACATATGTTGGGCTCCTAAATTGGGTTACAGGAATGATAGGAAGATTGCTAAGTAGATGAAGTAACAAACAAGCTTGTCAACAGAATTGGGGAAAGATTTGTGTTCTGAACTTAACTATAATCTGTCCTGAAATGTTGGTAGATTAGATTGCATCTCCTTTGTCAGAATTGGTGCATAGAGTACATCAACAGTCAAGTGCCGAGTTACCGAGAGCTATGTTGTAAGAATCTGGGTTACATATGTTTAGTGTTTTTGCTGCTGGGAAACATGGAATGAATGATCGGCGTAGGAAAGAAGAAGAAGAAGAAGAAGAAGAAGAAGGTAGGCTCCTAAATTGAGTGCAAGGAGTGATAGGAGATTTCCAACCAGATGAAGTAACAAAGCAGCTTGAGAACACAATTGGGGAGAGATTTGTTTTGTGAACCTCACTACAATCTGTCCGGACATGTTGGATAGATTAGATTGCAGCTTGCTTGTCAGATGATCATGATGCATAGAGTTGCTTCCAGAGTCATGTCCTGGGTTACAAACTTCTAGTGTTTTAGGTTACATATGTTTAGCGATTTTGCTAGGAGGACACATGATGGAACGAATGATCGACATAGGGAAGAAGTCGTAGTAGAAGAAGAAGAAGAAGATGGGCTCCGAAATCGGGTGGAAGGAATGGTAGGAAGTTTGCTAAGTAGATGATGAAGTAACGAAGAAGCTTGAGAACACAAGAACTGGGAAAAGATCTCTAGGGTGGCTATGGCGACAGTGCGAGGAGCAATTTGGAAACAATTAGCAAGGGGGAGGACAATTGGGAGGCGCCTGGCGTCAATTACAACGGAGGCGGAGGCGGAGTCATATCCTTCGGTTCAATTTCCGGAGGTGGTGATTGTGGCTGCCAAGCGCACGCCTATCGGATCATTCCATGGCTCCCTTGCCTCTCTCTCGGCGCCTGAGCTTGGATCCATTGCAATTCGAGGTACCATAAAAACCTATTCAGTTCATCTTGTTTTTCTGTCGAGTTCGAAATCATGTTGAGAGCAGGATCGTTTTACATTTGCGGTCTTTTGCCTGGACTCTAGAAATTATGGGGTCGATCGTACTCTCAGAAACATAAACCCAATAAGAACAGGACTGTAACCTGCTGATGTGTCTATATTTGTGAAACCATGCAGACAAGGTTAATATTCATACAATCATTATAAGAACACTACCTACACATCCAATGCAAAGGGTTTCACGTCACCTAATGAACTGTGCACATCTCACGTTGACTCGAAGTTCATAATCTTGAGCTAAGGATTTCATAGCAAGCTCAATAAGGCTATGTAGAGCTATGAACCCTTGCAAATTCTATACCAGAGCCTGAAATTGTGGAAGTTTGTGGAGATGCAATCTAGCAGAGATGCAATCTAGGAGGGTTATCTTATGATACATACTAGTGTTATATTTTTCTGCCTTTTCTTCTTGTAGCTGGTGTGCATTATTACACATGTCATAGCAGGCGATCTGCCCACAGTTTGTGGTTGTGATCATAATTTGGTCATCTGTGTTGACAAAATCTGGCTACAATAATGATGTCAACTAAATATTTGGCTCCCATATTTTGCATTTAACCTCTATTTCAGGGCCATGTCAATATGTTTGTGGTCACTGTAGCCCTATAGAGCCACAAAGACAATCACTGGTTTAGGGACATGGGGATGGTTTGCTTGCGTGTGCAGGTGCACTGGAGTCTATCGAACTGCCCCCAGAACATGTGACGGAGGTGTTCATGGGAAATGTATTGACTGCAGGCCTGGGCCAGGCTCCAGCTCGACAAGCGGCCTTGGTCTGTTTCATTCACCATCTGAATGCTCCATTTGTTTGGTGAAGATCTCATAAATTTCTAAATTTGTTAAGTACCACACTGTCTGTTGCTTCCTACTGAATTGTATCAGTACTCAATATTGCATAGGTTTGTAAACTACACATTAGGTTTTGGAGAAATGTGGAGCTTGAGATCCTTAGAGAACATTAGCCATTGATTTATATATATCTACATAGCATTATTAAGCTTCATAAGTGTGTTCTGTGGGACCCAGAATCAAACGTGCTTTGATGCAAGCATCTAAAGCCATGCAAGGGAATGTTGTGCAATTTAAGCCTTTATCTGAGAATGTGCGAAGGCTCGTAGGATGTAATATTTTAAGCAGGCTTGTGTAGTTGAGGGGAACGATCATAAATCATGACACAGTGTCATTTACTGAGTTCTGATTGAGCGTGGATAATATTTACATTTACGGTTATATAATACAGAAAGGAGGATTGCTACCTGCAACCATTTGTACGACTGTGAACAAAGTCTGCGCCTCAGGCATGAAAGGTTGGTCATCAGCTTCTCCTTTTACCTTGACTGCTTAGTCACTTTGACCAAATTCTTGAAAGTAATTTCCTGTACTTTGTGATCACTTGTGATAATTCATCCTGATTAACTGGTCATGGGTTTGCAGCTGTGATGTTGGGAGCACAGAGTATAATGCTGGGCCTTAATCAGGCAGTAATTGCTGGAGGGATGGAAAGCATGTCCAATGCACCCTTCCTCTTGCCGCGGAACCTATCCCCCAAAACTGTTGGTCACTTGCAGCTGAAAGATGTGATGGTTTCGGATGGCCTATGGGACCCATATAAGGATATTTCAATGGGGAGCTGTGCTGAATTCTGCGCCGATGAGCTTAGTATTACTCGAGAGGCACAGGTTTGGCACTGATTTCTTCTCAATTTTATTGTCATCAACAATGAAATTGACATTGAAAAAGTTCTGGAGATGCTTATATTAAGGTCCTAGTCTCAATCCTGGTTCTAGATTATTCTGTCACATAGGATGACCGTGCCATTCAGAAAAATAGGTGAAGAATATCTTCTTTAAGATGTTGCCTTTGGGGACATGGTTTGTGTGGGCTAATAGGATGACCATGCCATTGCAAGCTACGAACGTGCTGCAGCCGCACAAGCTCTCGGGATTACCAAAGGTGAAATTGTCCCAGTAACTCTCCCAGGCAAGAAAGGGCAAAATTCGACCATCATCAGTCATGATGAAGAATGTACCAAGGTTGGCATACTTACTTCCATGTAGAATAAAGTGTCAGGTGTGAACAGAAGAGGTGACACTTCATATTGTCGCAAATTGTATCCAGGAATGAGAATATAGATGTGGCTTCTGAAGTGGTTATCATGGCTGCAGTTTGACCCAGAGAAGTTAAGGAAACTACGGCCGGTGTTCAAGGAAGATGGGACAATAACAGCAGGCAACTCATCCAGCATAAGTGATGGAGCTGCTGTGTTACTGTTGACATCTGCAGCATTTGCACAAGAACACAAGCTCAAAGTACTAGCGCGTATATGTGGCTTTGGTGATGCTGCCCAGGTCAGTTTCCTTCTGCAATTCATACCTTGGATTGCCATGGTTGTGTCTCATATGCACAACAAACATAGTAATTTGTATCTTTCACTTTTCAATTTCATTTTGGGAAAGAAAGACAAAGAAAGAATAGAAAGAACAAAAGACAACTCTAAATGTTGCCACCGGCGTGAATTATGGAGTTGCTTCATTTTCGAGTTGGTCTAAATATGTGATCCTGAGACGGGCATTTCAAGATTTAGAGGGCCCCCAAAGACTACTGCCTCCTTTTGAAGGTGAATGCCTTGAACTAGCGCAAACAAGCTGGCCGGCACTTATCTCGCCCTAGGGCAAACTCATAGGCTCCCACATGGTTGGTTGAGGATATCTGGTCCACTTGGATACCCTAACTATGATTGGGTGGACCACTGGTGATAGCGTGCACCAGAAATCAAAGTGCTAGGAAGGCCACCCATCCGTGTACTATTCTGGACTTAGGCCACTTAACCTCGGAGTCCCCATGGGATCCGTGTTCAGGCCATTGGTTTAAGCCACCCCTTCATTTTGGACACAAAATTCTAGCACTACCAGGTGAGATGGCTATGATCTTGTGTGAATGGCCACCATTTGGTGTTACTGAGAAATCCACCACCATAGAAATGACTCAAAAACTCAGCTCCAAACATGTCTTTCCTGCACTGTCAAAGTTTGAAGGTAGCTGCAGATTTGACAATACCCAAAGAAATCATGAGCCTCAAACAGAGACTTGGTGGATATAGAACATCATCATATCTCACCATGAAGGGTTCCAGACATGCCATTGATGTATATGCTTATTCATTAATTGTTCTGGAAATTTTGATCTAATCAGTGTCGGTATCCAAACAGAGCCCTGAGAAATTTCCAACTTCGCCTGCGCTTGCAATTCCCAGAGCACTGGAGCACGCAGGATTGAGCAAGGATGATGTGGACCTATACGAAATCAATGAAGCATTCTCGGTTACTCATCTTAACCTCATAACTGCTGTCTTTTAGGGCTTGAGATTGTATTTCTGAGTACATTTTTGTGACGAGATCATCAATAGAGGAGGCAGTCTGACTACGAACTTGAAGAAATCCTGAGTTGATTTTGTGTTTCATAGACCCTGGCTTGGCCTAAATCCGGCAAGGCTAGTGCGGTCAAACAAGCCATAAATGTGGTTAAACTATAACCATGCTTAAATAGAAGTCAGGTTAGGCATAAGCTCCCAAACTCACCTTTCAGCCAACTCACCTGGAGTTGGACACAGAGACTTAAAGGATAACTCTATCAACCTACATATCTTTTCAATTCATAATTCATACGCATGGATGAAGGTATGTGGGTGTTATTTGGTTACTTTTCTTGATCGGACACCTATATGACTGGTGTGTGGTGAGCTGAGGATCAAATAACAAACACCATAAAAGACACATGTTTAAAAGAGATTGGACTACATCTTAAAATTTTATCAACTACTACATGCTCAATAGTGAATACAATTGGGATGAACTATGTATTCAGTTAAGAAATGAACAAACATGCACTTCTGATCACCATAACTGAATTAGAGGAGGGCCGTTTTTCAATCCGATTCTTGCTGATGCTCCATCATAGACTTGCTAATGCAACACAAGTTTCGTTGTGTACAATTAATCGATAGAAGTTAGAGAACATGGAAAACAAACCGAATAACACTCACATACCTTATGAGCTTGCGCAGTTCACTTGTTAGGCTGAGCTAAGATATTAGAATGTGATATTGCAGGTGGTGGACATTGCAAATCGGCAGCTGCTTACATTAGGGCCTGACCAAGTGAATATTCACGGGGGTGCTGTCTCGATTGGGCATCCCATTGGGGCCTCAGGTACTCGTATCATTGTGTCCCTGCTGACTGGGCTTGCGATGAAAAATCTTAACACTGGAGTTGCTTCAATTTGCAACGGTGGAGGTGGTGCTTCCGCCATAGTCATCAAGCGGGATCCTGGGTATCGCCTTTCTGTACACACACGAGGGACTGACTCAGGGTCAACTGATTCTGACTGACTCCATAAAGTCCTAACCCTTCTGTCTCATCTTGGACATTGATAAGTATGTTTCGCCGACGACTTCTCAGAATCGCCTCCAAATCTTGTTTAAAAATAGTGCAGTTTTCTATTGCTTGCTCTCAGTAGACAGTTGCTGTTAGATGTACATTTTTGACAGCTTGATGTTATCATTCTACGAGCTTTACCCAAACGCCTGTAGTGGGTATGTGGGTTTTAAGTGTACATTTTGTGGGTGGAACAATGTTAAAATTTTGCAGTTTACTTCCAAGCTGTGGTTCTTTTATCATACCAGCCTGGGGACGAGCACCCGTTCCTAGGTTGGTTCCCAGGGGAGAAAGCAATATGTCGGAGTTTTTGTTAAAGCTTTTGCAGCTGAATATGTGATGAGAATTGTGTGAACAAGAGTGAAGACGACCCTTGATCTAAGCTTGATTTGCAGAGGCTGGGGTCCACACATAGTGTGCATGTGGGTTGTAAGTGTATATTTTGGGGCTGGAACAATCCTAAGTCTTCGGAGCTAGGTTCAAATTCTCTGGTGAGATGCAGTATGTCGGAGTATTGTGAACTGTGTCGGAGCTTCTTTCGGAATTGAATTGTGATGAGAATTGCATGAACATACCATATGTTATTTATCAATAGGTCATACATGGCTTCTCTCTTGTATGTAGGAAGCACCTCCCACCTCTTCACATTCGAATATGTCAATCATGTATCGATCCCTTTTTTCATTATTCATACGGTTCTACAACTTTTAGATTTCTACATTTGCATTTAGACTCCTTGTCAGGCTTCCCTTTGAGATTCTCACTGAGTGACATGCAGCATGTTGTGGTGGGCCTAGCCTAATTTGACTCTTTATTGAAGGAAAGAATCCTTAGCTCGCCACCTCATGTCATCCCCCCCAAACACCCACTCACTTGGCATGAAGATTCTTGACATGTTTTAGTGATTTTGTAAGGGGCTTCTTAGTATGGTGGTTGTGTCATATTTTGAAAGCTTGAATGTTTGGCAAATGCAAACTTGTCATTCAAAGAAGGCCTTTGTTTTGGAGCCTTTAAAGTGTCACAGTGAGATGCATAGAGAAAAATGTCCTTCACCATATCAAAATGAGAAGTTGTTGCAGATGAACGTATTTCTCATCTATCCATGTGAACAATATATGTCTTCTATAGGTTTGTGATTTAATTCATTATAAATGTGTCCCATTCAAATTATTTGGGGTCTTGAAGCTAATTTTGGCATCGAATAATCTAAAAAATCATAACTTGAGCCATTTTAAAAATCGAGTTAGTTTAGCAACTTTAAGTTTAAATTGGATTACATTCATGTTTCAAAGATTCAAAAAAATTGTCATTAAGCTTCTCAAGTTTTTCTCTACCTTGAGTGGGATACACAATTTTGTGTACTGAATAGTCTTGGGAATTGGATTAGAGTCAATGGGGTCACAAATCGGAGCACAAGTGGGATGTCCACCACGTTATATTATGTGCTAGACAACTCGAAATTAACCTTCAACTATATTTTTTCTCATTCTCATTCTCAGTCAAGTGGCAGTGGGAACATGGTGGCAACAAATGTATTAGTGTAGGCATTGTTGAGGTTAGATCGCGGTACTTGCAGAGAGACTTGATCAACATGTGAATTTGAATTAGGCTAGTGTTTTGTCATGTGAAAAACAACCAAGAAATTTAGGCATGTATCTTAAGAAGTGGACTCTTAGTAGAAATACATAATCTCTCATATTCTTATTCAAAGAAAATAAAATCAACTCTCTCCAAATTTTAGAAAGTCAAATGTTCACACGATGTACGTTTTAAACAACTAATTATGTTTTCTTGTACATTCCTTATCCACCCGTCATTCAAGAAGAATCTCAAGATTGCAAAATTGAAGTAATGAATAACATATTCATACGAGCTTCGATAATTATGAGGAAAATGACTGATGTGGATTTGCTAACTAGCTCGTACCCATGGCTCCTAGGTGAAGTGGGCTAGTCAGTAAAATTAACCATTTAAGACCCATCTAACTCGTGTGGAGTGATCAACTAAACAACTGCTTGAAGGTAGTGACCAAAGATTCGCCAACATTGGCAAAGTCTATTTTTGTTTGACAAAACTATTAGCCCATAGTCTAAGGGACAGATGAGTTTACGTAGTCACCACGAAGCCCGTCGAGCCTCTAGTTAGAAGTTACAAACTTCATCTCCAATCCCCACAAGCTCCGATTCCTTTGACACATGTGAGTGCACGTGTGTAGATGGAGGAGTCCTCCCCACGTCAAGAAGTGGGAGTTGTAGGAGAGAGGGAATTATCATATACAAGCGTACGTCTCATTCATCTAACATAAAAGCCCTAAAATAGTATGCAGCTCGGAGGTTATTATGTTTAGTTGATTTTGATACGAGAATTAGCTTCAAAGATCCTTAATTAGTTTACTCAAGGTCACTTGAGATGAATCGGCAACAAGTGATTATGTTTGATGGATGAGAGGTACGCTCATGTACGATAATTCCACTCTCTCCGGAGTTGTATAAGTTAGATGTTACTTAGATCGCACCTACCGTGGCTGACCATAGTACATACCTAAAAGAGTACTTGAAGGCCGCAACTTGGCCCAAGGTGTGATATACTACATTTTGTGCCCACTGTCATTTTCAACTTCTGCTTGCTCTTTTGGAGTACAAATGGCCCTACTGCAGCTCAAGCGGTGACAAGTTTATTTTAACATAGAGATAGAAATTCCCAAAGCTACCCTCAAAAGGTGAGTGCAAACCAACATCTGGTTGTACAGTTAAGGTAGAAATACCATAACCTGTGAAAATAAGGTGATTTGCATTGAAGATACGGTCTTACAATCGTGAGATAATTTTCCAAGATAGAAGAGAAGGATTCATGAAGAATGCAAGTTGTTTCATTTTTTTTGCCCTGTACAAAAAAATTTACAATTTTTCCAAGTGGAAAGTTGTCAAACCCCCTACTTGTTCACTAGATTCTCCCTACACCGAACACGGTAATCCGCATTTCCATATAGAGCATCACCTAAACCAATTAACCCATGAGTACATTAAACATGACTAAATTTGGCTAAACTAAGTGTACATGCATTGAAGTTGCCAGCCTTGCCATGATCGGTTTCAGAAATGGCACTTCATTATTCTGACGGCGGTCTATTGCACGGGTAGAGGGTGGTTAACCAATTTGGGTATTTCTACCTTGTATGTAAAATGTTTGGATTGGAGGATTAGGGGATTAGGGGATTAGGGTGGGTTTCCATGTTCGTCGTTGACCCACTAGATCCTAGATAATGTTGGGTTGGATGTGTTCTCATGAAGGTAACAAAAGCAATTGGTCAGTTAATCACATTATGGTTGCCTACTAGAGTGTGGAGGACTGTGATGATGGGCCATTGGACTTTCATGTGCTCACTAAACACTAGAGATTACAATTGTCTGCTTGGCACATGTTGGGCACACACACGCCACGTATGAACCCTAGCCCACCATATTTCATCTACATTTGTCCTTACTCCCATCAAACTTTGGTGGGCAAGCAACATACATGAAAACTGGAGAGAGAGAATTCTCACATGCAAGCGTACCTTTTAAGGTCAGAGCAACATCTCATGGCCGGCCCAGCTCAGGAGTTCCACGACATGAGAAGGATTCTAAGGCTTCCGCCGCACGCGAGCTCATGTGCAAGTGAGTAAGTAAAGCTTGGACTTAGGGGTTGTTTGCATCATGGACATAAAAACTTGACCTCCTATAGGGTTGTGTTGATTCATCTCAATTAACTTAGACTAGACTAATTCAAAGTCTTTGAGACTAACTCTGATGTCAACTTAACTAAAAATATTAACCTCCGAACTACATACTATATCAGAGCTTTTATGTTGTATGAATGAGAGGTACACTCGTATGTGATAATTCCACTCTCTCCATGGAATCCCACCCTTATTCATCATTTAGGGCATACAAATTCAACCATTTTCAATCTTGCCTTAACCTAGGTTTCACCTTGTATCTTGGAGTTTGATATCAAGCTCGGGGGGGACACTTAGGAAAATTAGTAAACATGGTGCGTTAAAATATAAGGTGTGTTTTATTCATGAGCAATAAAATTTAGAAAATTATTGGATATAACTATGGACTATTTAAATTGAAAATCCATATTATAAATAATATTGGGGTATACTAAGTATTGAAATTTATCAAGATTTTAGATATAATATAGTATAGGGATTTTGATAGAATGATAGTTTGTTTCTGAAGTTCTTCCTTCCACTTGTGTGCAACAGACTAAAGTGTTGATTTTGGAAAACAACAATGTTGTTTAGACTCTGTTTTCTCAGCAATAGATTGCAGCCAACTTCGTTCACCCTAAACCTTGGACCCTAAAGTTCTAAATTTGTTGGTCTGCTTGTGACTGCAGTGCACAGACTTGTGTTTCTAAACACAAACATTGTTGTAGTTCATGCTAGTAATTCAAGTTCATAGTTCATTGATTCTCATGGTGGTGATGATTGTTTGCATTGTTATTGATTTGTGGTGATGCTTGTTCATGCTAGTTTTCATTGCATGTCAAATGAATTTTGTAATGAACATAGGCAATCCTTAAACACAAATTAGGGTGAGCTAATTTTTTATAATGAACATAGGGTTGAAAAAAAAAATCTTATGTGAGTTATAACTATAGTAAGGCATCATAATAATACACCATATTAGGGAATTATATAATTAAACGGTGTGTTCAAATCTAACATCTAGACATAATACCCCTACATTAAATACCCCTTTAACACACGTGTTCACACAAAGTATAGTGAAGTGTCCCCCCCGAGATATCAAGTTTGAAACTCCAAATTCTGTATCAAACTTCTTAATTGCTTGAAATAGAGTTGTGGGGAATTTCAGGGGAGTGTTATCTTGTGAGTGGTGAGGAAGGCAATATATTTGGTAATAGGCCCACTAGTATCCTATAACCATGGTATTTGGCATGAAGAATAATAATTTTAGGATTCAATAAAAGAAGGGTGGGAAGGATAAACAACATGAATGCTAGATTGTGCATAGTGAGAAATAAGCATTGAGTAGTGTACAACGAGAAAAGAACAATATGTACACGACTATGGGCATATATATGTTTATCATATACAAATTTTCATAGTTGTATTGCATACCCTATGATACCTTGAATATGATTCACGGGGGGGGGGGGGGGGGTCACTCTATAGGATTTTTGTGCACCACGTGCGGCGGAGGGGTATTTGTTTAGGGGCTATTTACCTCCAAGGCACGAATTAAAAGCTCCCTATAATTACTTAATTTTCAAAAATGGCCTATTTTTTGCACCCTACCATTACTTATAATGCCCATGTCATTGTAGTTTTTTGTAGTCTACATTCCTTTTAATTAAAAAAGTTAATTTAAAAGTGTATGGAATGCAAAAGTGGTGTGAAAAAACATGGCAACAAAAGGCATAAAGAATACATACCATTGCAAAAATTACGTACAAAAAACTTACAGTGGAAACACAACAAGAACGCTTAGGATGGAAACACAACAAAAGTGAGCGTGTGATCACAAACACAACATCCGCTCCGTAAAAATCCTTCATTCAAAATTAATTTACATACTAGCAAAGACCAAAACCATAGTGTATAGTACTTACATAGTGTGAAACACTCCAAGCTTGGTCATGAACCCTATATAGTCATGACGCCAGAGAAAATATGTCAGCAACACATTTAGAGAGTGCAAGAATCTACCTACAAGACGTTGAGATTGCACGATGAGAAAGAGCTTGGAGCGATCAAAGATGGAAGTTGGATTGAAGATAACGTCAAAATGATCTTGTAAATAGATTGCAAAATAAAGAAAACTGAACAGTTGAGCGAATATGGCAAGGGCAACATGCAAATCACAAAGACTCCAACATTGAATAAAACATGTGCTATGAAGAAGCGGTCACTACTAGAAAAATAGTGTCCAAATTAATAAAATATTAACAATTTTTTGTTAATTTGGATACTGTGACGTCCATTTTCACAAATTTTTGTTAACTGTGCCCAAATTAACAAAAAATTGTCATTGACATGCATACACGGGGGGGGGGGGGTCACTCTATAGGATTTTTGTGCACCACGTGCGGCAGAGGGGTATTTGTTTTGGGGCTATTTACCTCCAAGGCACGAATTAAAAACTCCCTATAATTACTTAATTTTCTAAAACGGCCTATTTTTTGTACCCTACCATTACTTATAATGCCCATGTCATTGCAATTTTTTGTAGTCTACATTTCTTTTAATTAAAATAAGTTAATTTAAAAGTGTATGCAATGCAAAAGTGGTGGGAAAAAACATGGCAACAAAAAGGTATAAAGAATACATACCATTGCAAAAACCAAGTACAAAAACTTAAAGTGGAAACACAACAAGAAGGCTTAGGATGGAAACACAACAAGTGTGAGTGTGTGTTCACAAACACAATACCCGCTCCGTAAAAATCCTTCATTCAAAGTTAATTTACATACTAGTGAAGACCAAAATCATAGTGTACAATACTTACATAGTGTGAAACACACCAAGCTTGGTCATGAACCCTATATAGTTCGTTCTGTCACAAACTTGGACAATTGCTCTGAATCATTCCTATCTAGAGTGTACATTTCATTTGTAGAATTGTAGCTCATGATTATAGTAAATATAACGCAATCTACATCAATCCATTTGCTATCCGTGTGATCATACTTAAATTTGTTACGGCTGAAGCTCAACACATAATTTCATTAATTTCGAACCGACAGAAGAGGGCGAGTATAATAATCTAATAGAGGCAAAAAACTTTGTGAGTTTACAACGCATCAGAAGGGAAATTCACTTCGATAAAAGGCACATGTTTTCTTCAACATCCTACTTCCTGCACTTGTTACATTATGTTATGTAAAACACCCAGTTTCACCTCACCCAAAATCAAAAATTAAGAAAAATCTACACAAAAGCTCCCCCCTTGGTCGAAGAAAAGTAGTCCAATGTGAAGCTCAGATATCCCTCAAACTTACATCTCAACTAGCTCTCACATGACAACTAAGAATCCTGTGAGCCAACCCAAACCTTGCTCACACCCATGATCCGAAACTCAACAAATAGGTGAATATGTGACAAATCAGAGGTTCCCAGATTGCACCCTTCCTACAATGCGATGATGTGCCTTTACCTTGTTGATGTTTACTGTCACTGCATATCTAAATGTAGATTGCAACACTGGAGCTCGCTCACCTAACTTAATTTAAAAAAATTAAAAACTCACCAACACCATAGACAGAAAAAATGTTCACAAATGCCCAAACTAAGTCACACTCAACACAACCCTTTCCTTATAAAACCCAAATTTTTTCCTTCAACCCCCACCACCTCCAATAGTACTAGTTCAAAGCAACTTGACCAAACTCAAACTCAAATCAAAACACAACACTGCTAATAATTCATGGTTATACTGCACTTCCTTCCATGGCCATACGCAAGTGTGGGCTAAGAAACTAAGACTCTACCACAACTTAACCCTTACGACCCATCACGAAGTTAAACCTCCGAAGAAAAACAGAGAGACTCTTCTTGCTAGAGGGTTCGGTTTTTTCCTTACCTGATTTCTTCACCTGAAGCAAGAAACAAGAAACTAAGTCATTTATTTGTGAGGAGTGTGTTTGAAATGAACTCTAAGCAAGTAGCTTTGCAAGTTTGCTTGATTGCTTGCAAAATGACCTCTCTCTCTCTCTCTCTCTCACAGGAAAAATGAAAAATGAGAGGCCACCAAGAGGTGTCGGGAAGAGAGTTAGGGTTAGGCTTACAATTTCATCCATTTTTGGGTAAACAATGAGTCATTTTTCATCCATCCCTCGTGAGGCATGCGTACAAAATTGATTCTACTAAACATACATCCTAGGATCCTTATTTTCAGCCCCTATATTATTTTTACAAAAAGGAATGGCCCATATTTTATACCTATCAATTTTACTTGTAATGGGATTGTCTACTTTTAATGGACCCTTCATTATTTGGAATTCTTTTATAAATTTTATGTCAAACGAATTTAATCCTCCCTATATTATGCCGCACATCGTTTTTAAAATGCACTAAGTGGCCCCCCCGTGCATGCATAGCATGAATAATTTAAAAAATGAATCAAAACATATTGCAAATGATACTTAATTTTGTAATGGGTCAATGATATAACACAAACATTAAGAGTGCAAAGAAGATAGAGTTGGACACAAAACATGTGTAACTCCAAGGTATAGCATAAGTGAAAGTATATAAAAAAAATATTGCCAATAATGAAACCTTCCGTAATGACAGTTGAACATATGCTAACAAAAAACTAATCATTATTATCAATTAGTGTGATGGATGTTGAACATGATTTGGCCTCCAACTCTATGAAATCTAAAACTTGCCGATCATAATGTCTAACTTTTCTATGCGTTGAAGGGGAAGGTTGAGCAGCAAGAATTGAATCCATAGTCTGAGGACAGATAAGGAGGCCTCGCAGGGGTGATGGACTTGCTAAAAAACTTGGATCTCCAGAAAAAGGCACCAACATCGGCGATATTGTGGTATCACATTGCTGGCACATGACAATATACATGTCTTAATAATGATTGATTATACCATAAAAATTCAAAAAATAACGTATACTATATGCAAAACTTACTCAAAAAATAAATTGATGGTCTCGCGATTAAAAATTGGAGAATCATCCAAGTCTTCAGAATTGGTGACTTTGGCAGTAGCTACAAGCAATTGTATGATCAAAGGCTTCAAGATGGAATCAAAAACATCTTTGTCACCTTCCAATGCTAGGAGGAGACGCTTTAAAGTGCGGCAAGCATGTATGGAGGCTAATACACAATCAAAGAGTTAATGCACAATTATAAAGAGAACAATCAATAAGAGCATGTTAGTCGGTATTGAAATTATATTAAAAAAAATATCAAAGTAAAAACAAATGGATTTATACATGTGGATGCAATGAGGTTTGCAACAATGTCTTTGGGTTTTGAAAAAAACATCAATCAAAACTTGGAAGTACAATGGATGTTTTTTTCGTGGGCCCCTCCAAGGTGTGACACCATGATCTCTTATAAGTTGAGAAGTAGCATTTGTAAAGTTGTATAAAATATCATCATCCAAATCCAACTCTTTCAAAAGATGTTGGGCGATGCAAGCCAATACCATGACTTTGTGCGATGTCAAAGTCAGAACTAACAAACATGGTACCCTTTATCGTTTTGCCAATAATGTGGAGTCTGAGTTTTGGATTTGTCATGATGATATCAAGCGTTGTGTAAATGGTAGCAAGAAAAAATACATGTTGGATTGGCTTATAATATCTAGCACATGGCCAATGAAAATAGGCACCAATCTCTTAAGGCATGAGGTATTGGTGCTTGGAGACGGGTTCCAATTGCAGTAGAGGGAGGTTCTCTTTCCTTGGCACAGACTTTCCACGATTGCAACACTTCCAATCCCTCGGACGGATTTCCGTGCTCCACTAAACCCGGATGCCCATCCAACTTCTAGGTTCGGAAAGACAATGCGTTGTAATCTAGCAGCACTAATAACAAATCACAAAAACAAATAGGAGAGTGTTGGGGTCATGGATGGTTATTATGTGGTTGGAGTAACTACCATTCCATATTTAAGATTTGGAGTTGTAATCAACATTGTCTCCAAGGAGGACATTGGATACCGTGTCACAATTGGTGACATACCGCTTTGCACATGCCCTGACTTCACAAAAATGTCATCTCAGTTGGTGGGAAGGAAAGGGAAATGGATGTATTGCAAACATCTTTATTATGTGTTTAGATTTTTGTGCAAGCTGAAATATATTAGCAACAAGTTCATTCATGCTCCAACGTACTCCTATAATGAGGTCATGCGGTTACTTGAACTTGCAGGTGTGATACAGTGTAAGTAATATTTCAAGTGTTGTGTTCAATTGTATGTTTGATAATTTCAATAAGTGACATGTATTGGTGTGGAGTGTTATAACAAAAATCAGCGATGTATTGATAGTTCTTGAAAGTATCCATGGTAATAGGCTCTCTTCACTCTTGTTCTATCAAAATGCAAGTACTTTATAACTAGAAAAATACAAGTACCAATTTTAGAATATGTACCCTAAAACTATAATTATTTACTAATTTGGTAGGTATTACTACTCATTGCTCACGTGTCATCGCTCATGTCTTAGATTCCCTTAAGAATTTCATCCATGTGGCTCTATATTTGGACTTTGATAGAAGACTGTGTGGAGCTCCATGCATAACATATTGGACCATACCTCCATTGAGAACTTATGTTTGATCATGTGTTTGAATTCTAGTGGATAACTCTGGAGTAGCATCATTTGCACTATCATGTTGGGAAAAAAAGAAAGAAAAAGAAAGAAAAAGAAAAAAGTGTCACGCATTTAGCTAACCAAGAAGGCCAAGTTATCTACTTGTTGCCATGAATCATTTTCAAAAATCAGAATTCATTTTTTTTTAAAGATCCTTGGATGCCCCAAGCAAGAATGTACTCTGAAGACAATTTTGTGGTCACATACATTAACTTGGCACCATGGAGTTGACCATGAGATATCTCAAGGCTTTAATGTACATTGCTTGCTCATAACTTTGAACATTTCTTTACAATCCGATGCACCACCTGTTTCTTGCATGCCCTAGGGCACGTTGCTCCTAATATGCCCTTGAAAATCGGTGGCAGCATTCCTTTACCTAGAAAGGATCTCATTCAGGTAGACATCATAAAAGATAGATAAAAAAACTCCAAAAACTCCCAAAACTCCAAAACTCCAAAACTCCAAAAACTGGAAAGCTCAATTCTTCCTCACACACAGAGGTTGGATCGTATGAGGTCACTGTGGATATTTCGCACTCCGACGATGACCTGGGCAACCCACTTAGCGAGCAAGGGATCGTTGTGGAAGGTTGGTATCCACAAACACCTATCCGGCAAGGATGAACCAATTCATGAAGTGTTGGCACCAATGAACAGGGAGAACAGGCTGCTAGTTACAGATGAACCGGTTGAGTCTGAGAAATAACTGGTTGAAGTTCGAGACTTCAGGAGAATCACCGACCATTTTAGAGGGATTTTATGGAATATACCCCAATTTAATAAAAGGAATATTGAAAGATGCCAGCATGCAACTGGTTGGACTTGGAAACACTAGGATTTTGACCGACTATGCCCAAAATCCTCCCCGGACACTAGTTGGCACACATCATGTTGCACTATTCTGTAATGGCCACACAGACCCATTTCCGATCCCACCTTCACCCCCAAAGCTTACTCCTTGAGAGTCCCCTAAAGTCATGAAGTTCCACACATGTAGCTGTCATTTTCTAACGTGATGGAAAAAGTCATGAAGAATTGCACATGTAGCCGTCACATTCGACGTGATGGGAAAAATACGAAGTTAAAAGGGAATAGATTTGGGTTGCTTGAAAAGGACACTAATTGTACTCAAGTTTTTGTTTCCAATTATCAGAAATAGGTCGACCTATGATGGGAATATATGTGGGTTGAGAGCGAATCTTGCCTTTGAAAATTTACAGTATTTTCAAAACTTGGAAATAAATTGTGACTTTTTTGGTTAAACGTTGTGATATCAATTTCCAGACCTACAAAAATTCACCCCAATATCACACATGTACGACTCTTACGCGAAATTGCTTAAGTTATCGGAAACAGGTCTGTCTGCTCTACATGTTGGGACTTTTTCAGCTACTACCCTACTTTATAAGCTATAGAACACCCACTTCAAAGGGGTTTCGAACCCCATGGTTTTGGGCGGCCGATTCCCGGAAAGCTCCATCGCTAACCACGAAGTTGTCCATTCATTTCCGTCATGAAGGCAAATCAGTTGCAAACATGTGATATCCTTTCATGTTAGTATCGAGCTTCCGAGTATAGTCAAGTTTGTTACAAACGTACGTGCTAACATGCTGGGGAGTCTCGCTCAAATCGAACAGCCCTCCCAAGACGACAACTTGTGGAGCGGACTCCGCGGAATCGCCGACGTTCGTTAGGCTGTTCGCTCTCCAATTGTGGGTGTATGAGGAGTTTGACAATGTGGGTATGCTTTGAACAGTACCTTCTCCCAAGGCGTCCATATCGTCAAACATCATGTCCATCGAGCTGTCTGTTGTGTCTTGCTCATAATGTGTGTACTTGGGCGACGAAATTGGCGGCTCGGAGACGTGCTTACGAGATCTCTGGAAGTTGATAGTCGTCTCCTTTCCGTGAACGATGGCGGCGGCGTCATACGCGCGTGCTGCTTCCTCTGGAGTGTCGAAGTTGCCAATCCACGTCTTCTTCCTCTTATTGGGAAGCTTGATTTCCGCGATCCAAGGATGCTTGCGCTCGGGGCGCCAGCGGACTCCCGTGTATTGTTTGGTAGCTTCGCCCCGCAGCTGCTCCAACTCCTGAGCCAACTTGCGCGTCATTGTTCTCTCCGAGATCCACACCCTTGCGCACTTTTGTTTCAAGAATTGGTTGGAACTTCGATCGTAGAGGTCGCACTGCATGAGCACTCGCGTGCCCATTTGTTCCGCACATAACCACGACAGATAGGCCTTTCGGAGGATCGAGGAACCAAAGGTGGACGACTTTTGTGCGAGCAACAATTTCGATTCATCTCGTCTTGCATCAACACTTGATGTGAGCGAAGGCTCAAACACCCCGAATTGCTGGAATGTGAAAGAATCGAAGAGAATGCGATGCCTTGGTTTCGTCGTCGGGGCAACACTATAGTAGGGCAACTCATGCGGGCTCGACAAGAAAATGATCTTCATTCCCGACTTCAAGTAACTCTGCGTCCTCAGTTGTACGAATTGGTGACCAATCTTAGGTTGAACACCATCTTGACTCGGGTTCGGAATAAGCGTAATGACCTCTTTGAAGTAAAAGTGTTCCCATTGTCCTTGCACCTCCACTCTATTAGAATCATTATCGATTCTTAAAAAACGACTTGTTATATTGGTATCATCCATACTATTCTCCAGCTCACATTCATAGCTCACAAAATCACAACTAAAATCACGTAGAATACTCCCTCAACATATCACGATTCTCAACACCCAAGCATCTACGCACTTAAACCTAATCTGCAAGAACTTCCAATCCAGGGCATTTGTACAAACACATCTCGCCTACCTTGTCCTCAAAATAAGTAGAATGTTTTGCCCTTGAGCAACCCAACTAAACATAAACTTGCAAAAAACCGACAACCAATCTTCCCTACCTAGTGAACGGTGGACAATTATCGTGCCTCAAATATATACACTCAAGCGCAAGTGCTCTTAACTGGCGATTGGCAAACATACCCTAATATCCATGTGGAAACTCCACCAACTTTATATATCTAGACATATATTCTCCTCTCTTCAACAAACAATCTCTTACTCTCTCGACTACAAGTTACTGTCATTAAGTTAGCAATCGCGAACCTAAAGTGATCTCGAGCAATCTTGTTAACTATTGAGGTGTCAAGTGAAGTTGTGTCTAAGTTCTCACAGATATACACACACACCTATGCAACATTAATGTCTATATTCTACTTCATAATCATCTGGTACAGTACAAAACGCATGTCGAGAAGGCCACACAAAACTAAGAAAGTCATCACACACTGTTTGTGGAGCTTTATGCGTCTGGACGAGTATTTTTAATGCAAGAAACATTCGCGAGCTAAGTTAGGTAAGGTATTAATTCCAAGGGGTTGAAAGGATTGACCAGCAACAAGACTTTGCCGTAGTTGATAAGTTAGGACTTTGCTGTTGACAGGTTAAAGACTTGCTCGAGGTGAATTTAGGAGACTTTGTTTTGAAGTTCCCGAGACTCTAGAACAAAAGTACGAAGTTGAATGCGAGTGGGCATGGAAATGAGTCAAATCTAGATAGGGGTGAAGGCTCTCGTGAGTCATAAGTAAGTCCGTGTTTGGGCTTAGTGACACATCACAAACTTCCAACAGGTGGTATAAATCCCATATAACAATTTAGTGGTGCACAACGTAATTATCATGTAATGTATGTATTAATCTAATGTAACAATTTCTCTTCGTACACTAGTAGAAACGAAGTAGTTTTGTGATGCATTTCACGTTCAAAGCTCATTTTCTTGTGACGTGGGATGACCATATTGTTATTGATTAATTACTTAATAGTCTAATTTGCCACATAATAATGGAGAATAACAAATCAATGTAATCATGACAACAATTATTGAAATTGATGGTGTTCTTTCAACATGTTATTCTTCTTACGTAATCATTTAATCTCTAAGAAGTTTGTGATGCAAAGAGACTAGATAGGAAGAAACCAAATGAAGAAAGAGAAAGTTGGGTAGTTTGTATCCAATCTATGGCACGGTGTAGTCACAAGGATCATGTGGTCATCCCACTGGACCGTGTCACTGGGTTCAAAATTGTCATACAAAAGTGGGAGAAAGTGGAGGAATCTCTATCATGTCCATGTGATTTTTGGCACAAGTGGGCAAACTCACTCTCTAAATAGGGGGCCTCTAGTGAGGTCAGCTATGTCAACCCATGCATCAAAGTAGTGATAAAATAAATCTACACTATTACTTACATAGAATATTACAATTATGAGCTTTTTTTTTAGAATGAATGCATTCAAACTTTTTGAAGATGGTTCCCATGGTGGGGGATAGCTTTTGAGTTCATTTGAGGAGCTCAGGTGAGCTCAAAGATTATTTCCACATCAGGGATCATTCTTGTGGCCCATACTAATAGGAGAACTTAGTATTCCACATTGAGTTCAACCTCCTATTTTTTGGCACCTTTCATATATCAATTTATTTAATTTGCTAACAAATTGGTTACCAACCTAAATGTGTACATGTGTGATGATTGGACTTGGTGGCTAGGCAGCCACTTCGGAGTAGTGAGGTCCTGAGTTTGAAACCCTCAACTGACGCCCTTAATATACTTGTGCATTCCCAAGGAGGCCCCATATGGGCTATAGGCCTAGACATAAGCCTCAAAAATCAATGTACTTTTTTTGGCTGGGTAAAATCTAATGATTGTGACTATTTTGGTTGCATGCAAAATTTCCCAACTTAATATTGCATTGTGGGTGGGCGCCACAACTGGTTCCATTCCACTACACTATACTATGTAATACTACATAAATGGGCTACATTGTTTCAGGTATTTAGTGTCACTTAGTATTTAGAAATACACTATGCTACAATTTCGTACTCTAAAATTCATTTTCTACTAGCAAAGGTTGAATAGGTTGACTGACATTATAGAACATAAATGACTTTAGTGTACTTGGTAAAATACTACAATCGTATTAAATAGATACATCACTACATGACTACGAATAGTGAGTGGTACTAAACACTATAAACAATGTAATGATATCCACCATTTCTACCTTCTAAGCTACATCATTTATGGTATTTAATGTCACATACACTATTTGTGAAGGGCCTCAACGAGATGCCTAGAGGTCTCAAAGTACCAAGTCCACTAATTGCCAATATGATACTATTCATCAACATGAGTAACTTAGTTAAGTGAAAATTTATTTACATTATGACGTTTAGCGGAGCACATTGGGATACTTGAGATGATAGCTTTGTGTTTTAGTATGCAAGGGGGTGCAAGCATAGTAAAGTGGACCAAAAAAGTGCTCCGGTATATGAAAGCCATGATTTTCTTGGTCAAACGCCTATAAGTAGTACCAAAATGTTGTTTAAAATATATTATTTTTCATGATGACCTCTATTGTTAAGTTAGGTACTCAAATATAGAATATCAATATGAGATCTTCAAAACCTATCATCAAAAGTGACGCGTAAAAGCAACTGACTAAATATAGTTTTGAACGTAAATTTCATGACCTTAAATATTTTGAACTTGGAATTTCTTTTCATATTCCTTGAATTCATTATAAACTTGAGGTCATTGCAAATTTTTTTTCAAAAATTCATCAATTTAATGTAATTGTATTTAAAGCAAGTTTTTGACAATTATCTTTTCAATGACACCCACTTGCACCACCACTTGCACCGTCTTCTAAAATACATATACGTTGTTTGAAATTGTTTTTTGTGAACATAAATTGCTTGGCTTTGTAGATTCATATGTTTTCTAAATGTTTATGAATTTTTATTTCATAAAATTCAAAGTTAGTATATTGTTTTGGATCACTTTCACTTAAACCTGAGCAAGGATCAAGAGCTGTCCACTTTACCGTGCTTGCACCCAAGGGGAAGATACTATTGGCCATACAAATAGCAAGTGTCATGTTTTACATTGTAGTATACAAGAGGAAGATATTCTTGAGCATACTAATGCCAAGTGTCATTTGTGTACACTTTAGTTAACTTGTAGACCAATGTGTAACATAGGCATACACCTCATAACATTATTGAACATACTCATGCCAAGATATTAGTAAACACACTTGACACCAACTATCATGAGATGACACTACTGATGATGTTATTGATCATTAGTGTAACCTAGCAAATGCCTCAAAATAGGGTGAGTGAGACTATTACACATGTGACACTAAATACCATAAATGGTGTAGTCGTTTTGCCAATGACTTCACCACATAATCCTTGTAGTGAGTGGATGGGGCTACACGGACTCTCTCTAGTAATTGCAACAATGCAAAAGGTTTATTGGTCAACAACATAATGCTGGTAATTTCTCTCTAGTTACTTTGGTTACAAGTTGTGATTACAAGCTACGTCACTTATTAGAAAGCTTAGTTTCACTACATGAATTGCAGTGGAAGAGAAGCAATAGTAAGGGTCCGTGATTCCTTTAGGGAGAAAGGGAACTATCACATGCGAGTGTACCTCTCATCCATCCAACATAAAAACTTGACCCCCTCCAGGTTTGTGGTTGAATCATCTCAATTGACTTGGACTAGGCTAGTTCAAGGTCTTTTGAGTCGATTTTCGGTGTCAAATGGACTAAAAAGACATGACATCATTCAGCTACATGGTTATGTTCCATTCTATACTTAGCATCTGACATGGGCCTCCACTATCTTACCTTCATTGAAATAAACTTAAAAAATAGGAAGAAAACAATGCCCGTACGATTAATGAATAGTGCCAATATGAATAGTAAAAATATTATGAATATTGTCAACATTTTCAATGATATTGTTGCTATGATCAATGTTTTTGGGGAATATTACTATGATGAATAGTAATTTCAAGGAATATTATTGGGATGAACAACAATTTCAACAGGGATGACCATTGATTCATGCACATAGTGTCGGGAGTATAACTCCACCCAAATTTCCAAGTTCAACATGAATGTATGAATAGTAAAAGAATGTTCACACTTTCTTCGAAAGATCCATGAAATATAATTGACCTATTTCAGGGTCATGGAACTGACTCACCTGGCTAAAAAATGTTACATAGTAAGTACCTCCGGATTGCATACTATTTTAAGAGTTTTGTGTTGGATGAATGAGAGGTAGTACGCTCATATGGAACAATTCCCTTCCTCCTTCCTATAGTGTTTAGACTGCACTAATTTTTTTTTTAAATGATGCATTAGATTTTGGAGTGGAGGGGGCCAACTAAACTTAGCCATACCTTCCCCGCTGCATAGGTGTACGAAAAGAGTGATTACAGAACAATCACTACACATAATCAACACAAGATGTGCAAGTTTGTTTCCGCCAAATCATGTGAATAAAATAAATAAAAGTAACGTTGGGGTTTAGTTTATACACCGACGTGAATGGGAGCATGTTCTTCTATACCGTGGTCATGTTTAACCAAGACCAATCATGTGAAAATAAGTTATAACTAAACTAGTGTGAGTGTCCCAAGGAGTTGTCAATTTATATATGGAGCTTCTAAAGCTTATCACTATAAGTTAGAACTTGGATGGGAAAAACATATGCAAGAACGTATGTACCAATAAGTGTTTTAGGCTTTATTTCTTTTGATGTATCAAATAATGTATACATAATTTTTTTCAAATCTCTAATTTGGTAACAAATTACACACGATCCATTATCTAGACCTACACGTATATGCATTTTCTTGATTCCCACTACGGAAAAAAAACTCATTCAATATGGAAGGCACTTATATCTCGGATGTTATTGTGAGTTCCGTATGTATATGTCATCCCCAAGTATCACTATATGAATATTCGTTAATTTGAGACTTTCTCTTGTCTCAAATTAATATGTGGACCACAACAACATGGTCTAATGTTTGGGTCGTCCTACCTAAACCACCTTGATATGAGTTCTTAATTGGGTTCTTGATATGAACACCCGCTTCAAAGTATTTGCATCTTACAACATTCTCCAATATCTGTGTGATTTTATCCATGTTCTTATATTTGTAACTGGGTGCAAGCATAGTAAAGTGGACCGAAAAAGTGCTCCGGTATATGAAAGCCATGATTTTCTTGGTCAAACGCCTATAAGTAGTAGCAAAATGTTGTTTAAAATAGATTATTTTTCATGATGACCTCTATTGTTAAGTTAGGTACTCAAATATAGAATATCAATATGAGAACTTCAAAACCTGTCATCAAAAGTGACGCGTAAAAGCAACTGACTAAATATAGTTTTGAACGTAAATTTCATGACCTTAAATATTTTGAACTTGGAATTTCTTTTCATATTCCTTGAATTCATTATAAACTTGAGGTCATCGTAAATTTTTTTTTCAAAAATTCATCAATTTAATGTAATGTAATTGTATTTTAAACAAGTTTTTGACAATTATCTTTTCAATGACACCCACTTGCACCACCACTTGCACCGTCTTCTAAAAATACATATACGTTGTTTGAAATTGTTTTTTGTGAACATAAATTGCTTGGCTTTGTAGATTCATATGTTTTCTAAATGTTTATGAATTTTTATTTCATAAAATTCAAAGTTAGTATATTGTTTTGGATCACTTTCACTTAAACCTGAGCAAGGATCAAGAGCTATCCACTTTACCGTGCTTGCACCCAACTGTCTCAAAATGCTGAAAAAGTCCAAAATTAACGAATATAGTGATAAGTTCAGGCTATTGGTTATAAAATTGTTGACTAGGATCAAGCCTATATAATATTATAAATAAATGAATACAGTACCAGTAAAACATGTTTGAACATAAAAACCAATAAACAAGAAATAGAAAAAACACATTCAAGTCTTCATCCATACAGTCAAAATTTCAAGCTTCAAAAAACAAAAGAATAATGTTATGTACTTGTAACTACAAAATAGTTGGCATCTAGACTTTTGAGGATGTTTCCAGTGAAACGTACATTTGATTGCTCTTCATGAATATTCATGCATGTTGGGGATTCTAATTTTTAAAGGTTCGCACGTAATGAAATCTCTTAAAAAATCAAAGTCCGCATCATAAGCATATGTGTGCCAACCTTAGAGCAACTATAATTTATTGGTAGATAGGGCTTTGAGTAAGGTAGAAATACCCAAAGCAGTTAACCACCCTCTACCCGTGCACTAGACCGCCGTCATAATGGTGAAGTGCCATTTCTGAAACCGATCATGGCGAGGCCCAAAATTTCAATGCGTGTACACTCAGGGTAGCCAATGGGAGTCAAGTTTAATGTACTCATGAGTTAACCGGTTTAGGTGATGTTCTATATGGAAATGCGGATTACCGTGTTCGGTGTAGGGAGAATCTAGTGAATGAGTAGGGGGTTTGACAACTTTCCACTTTGAAAAATTGTAGAATTTTTTGTACAGGGCAAAAAATATGAAACAACTTGCATTCTTCATGAATCCTTCTCGTCTATCTTGGAAAATTATCTCATGATTGTAAGACCATATCTTCAATGCAAATCACCTTATTTTCACAGGTTATGGTATTTCTACCTTACATCTGTGACCCAGGTTGTTAAAGAGGAGCAATAGTCAAAGGAGTGAATATGTGTGTGTGTGTGTGTGTGTGTGTGTTTATATTTATGTGTTTGTATGTTTTATAGGGAAAAGTGAGAAAAATGAGAAAAATACCTATACTTTATATGTTAAATATGTTTTTTGATTGACACCTAACTTGTGTAGCTTTTCAGTGTCACCCAACTTATGAGGGTCCAAGGACTTGGAGATATGAAATATGCAAACATCCTGTATTTTTAATATAAGAAAATCCATGCTCTTATTCAATCCTTTATTGCCGAAGGGTGTGTTGCAATGAACTTAAAATTTTCATTCCACTCTTGATGTCTCTCATAATGAGCTCAAATGTCAAGTTTGAAACATGTTTGATTTGGGGTGTTGACCACAGTAACTAAAGATGGTTGATCCTTCCAATAAGCAACACTCACAGCCATGAGATTTTGCTTCCACCCTCAAGCCTTGTGACCTTCTATGGGCTTCAAAATAATTTCAAAGCATCATCGTTCTCCTTAAAATTAAAATGAAATTGAATGAGAATTGTATAAAATTACTCAAAGTGCCCCTCTGCACCCTTTCCAAAAGGGGGAGGAGTAGGCCCTACGCCGAAAAACAACCAACATTCAACGGGTAGATTCTCGGCCCATGGGAGTTGGCATTCTAGTACACATGGCCAACCAGAGCTGAGCTCCTCATGAGTCTCATCAATTAGCATATTCTCCATGACTACAATGGACTGGAAGTTTTGAAAATAAAATTTGATTAAAATGTCGGCAGGCCAAGCCCCGGGTCTAGCAAGCTGTTTCATTGGCTTCCATCTATGGGACTGTGTATCACATGAGCATAATTCTCCTTTAATGATGGCATTCACCGTTTATGGCGAGCATTTAGCATGTGTATTGTGGACTTTCCGACAAGCATCAATAAATAATCAAAGTTTTTAAATCGTAACCTCACTCTTTGAAAAGAAACCATCATGTAGCACTTGCTTGGCAATGGTATGTGGGGGGCCTCTTAAGCAATCGAAGGTTAAGTATTCTTAATTGAAAGTACGCTGGAGACTGGAACAATCGTGTATGACCAGAAGACCTAGAAATTAAGCTTGGGATACGTGATGTCTACTTAAACTCATCCACCATGGATGGAAGGGCTCCAGTTGAAAAGTCCCCTACAAGATTGAGGACCAATTCATTCCAACACGGCTCTATTAGAGTGATTTAGGGTCTTCTGATTCTACTTTCGGAGTCAAACATTCTAAATATCCATTGACATATATGCGTATGATACATAGTGGTGGTTTTAGGTTCAATGATGTTTTTGGGTATACATACCTTGATACCGAAAGACCCATTTAAGGTTGATTTGTCAAAGACATTCTTCATCTCTTAGGGCCCATCCTATTCTGTCCATATTATTCCTCAACCCATGGAGCGCGTTTTGTGGGATTTAGGAATTGTTCTAGCATATATCTAAGGACATTCCCATTCAAAATTCAAGTTCAACGTTCAACATGCATTATGCATGGGATTTTAAGCTGGAAATAGTTTGCTTACCTTAGCTGACCTGCATTAGGAAAAACGATTAGCAATGTTAATCATGACATGCTTGATGCTATATGTTTCACTTGTAAAACGTCTTTGAAGTAAACCTTGTGTTTTTTAATTGGTTTAGATATGATCCTTTACTTTGGATGTAAGTATCCATGACTTAAGTCACCACAAACACACTTTTATCCCTCATTCCTATCAAGTTTGGGAGCTTCTCAAATGTTGATTATATGCAAGATCTCGACATGACATTATTCAGCCATTGTTAGCCATTCCATCCTAATAACATCAATACACCGCTTCACCCAAATTTAGTAGCTCAAATATGCCAATGCAATGCTCTGTTGTGAGAATAAACATGATGTAATTTTGAATAGAATATGACTTATTCCCGGTCCCACCCAATGTACAAACCCAACGAAATAATGTTATGGAAGTTGAACTAATATATTTCAAATCCAAAATTGCATATCAATTGGCACCTTGAATCGGTATGACCAAAGGCGGGGGGGGGGTTTGGTAGGGACTATAGATAATTCCACTAACAATACGTTGTTTGAAACTAAACAAGGTTGAATTTCGGAGGAAGTCAAGAGTTCTTGACTACTTGTTGGCAAATGAATCATTTTCACGTCCATGTCCGCCCTAGTAAACCGCACTCTGGTTTTACTTCTCTCTATCATGAGATCCCATAAACAAATTTTATTCATGAATATAACATGGACATATTCATCTAACCATGTACCACTCAAAATAGGTTGGGGCAAAACAACCCGTACATTTGGTTCCTTGGAGGCAAGAGTTTAGGCATCCAACAAGGAACGAGTGTATGGGTTGGTTCGCCCAAATCCTCAAAATAACAGCGTGGCCGGACCTCTTAAGGTAAGCAGGTTTAACTTGGTCACTTGTAATAATTGACATTATTTTTGAGTGGTGAAATGAACCACACACCACTCAAAGATCCACAGTGCACGTGGATCAATGAACCGACACACCAAACGACAAACACACACACACACATCTAGACTTGAAAGATATTGGACTTTGCATTTAACAACGTGTTAAACATTCTAGGTCCAATAGTCAACACAAGTGGGAGGACCCTCTAAATGATTGAATAAGAGGAAGGAATTTCGTTCGATTTGAGAATGAATAAATCATTCGTAACCTTACTCAACTGATGAGTTGTGTTGATGGGCCCAATAATAGATTTGAGAATAAAGACTCCAGATGCCATAACCCCACTGCTTCATACTAAATCCGAAGGCTAACTATGAAAACTAAAATGCTCAACACATACACAACTGAATATCACATGCACAACGAATATATATTGAATATTATCTATTATAAAAATCAATGCACATCTACCCAATTTCTCCCACCGGTAATATTTCATCTATACTTATTCAATGCAAGAAGTGGTCACTACTTTTAGAAAACAAAGAATAAACAATGTTAAACATTGACATGCCCACAAATTTCCTATCTGAGTTGAGAAATCCCTTGGTACACTAAATAGTATATTTAGTGTTGGATTACATTTAGTGTTATTACCCCCCTACTCCACACAACACTAAATGTGAACGTTTGGAGGAATTAGTGTAGCCCTAAACTTGAATGCTCTGCCTCCATCTTATGTCACCTCCTTCCCTAGTCTTCTCTGGTTTTGGTGGCAGAAGCTCCCCCTTCCTGTGACTTTCGGTTTCCAGGGTTGGTGTGTAGTGGACGGAGTCGCTACCTGTGGATGCCGTGCTTGAGGGGACTCTTTGCGAGAGGCGATATTGGCGATTCACGGGCCTTACCTTAGAGGTTCAACATTTCGACTCAATCTAATATACGTTCAGTTTTTTGAACCCCAGGTAACTCCAACCCTACCCTGAAAGCTTCTGTGGTTGCAAGCTTATGTGCATTTGCAGCCTTTACGGTGAGTGTCTCTTCAGGTCTCTCCTCCCCGGTTGGGAGAGACCTCTCCCGTTGGGAGCCGGAAGAATATGTCCCCGCCGGCCGGGAGCCGGAAGTTGGAGCTTCTCAACGGGGGGGGGGGGGGGTTTGTCGCGGACCTCTCCATAAGGATTGCCCGAAACACCTTGGGCACAAGGGGGACCCCGGAGTGACACCCGGGACTTGTGGCGCCGTTGGTGAGAGGGCCCAAGTGATCCTAGTGTGGGTGAGGGCCCCGGGCGTTGGGAACGCCTCCTACCCACGGAGACTAGGAGGCATGAGGGTGAGGCCATAAGCTATGCGTAGCTTATGGCGTGCCAATTCTAGAATGCTTTAGAACACCTCATTTGGAGGTGTTAGCTAGAAGATATGGCAAGTTGAGTGGGGTGCTGTCCCGGGACAGCGCCCTGCAACAGCAGTGGCCTGGGAGTGGCTCCCGGGACTGCGAACCTTCAAACGGGCATAACTTCCTCTGTACTTGCCCGAATTGGGCAAGTGAATAGTCCATCGTGATCTACGTGCAACGTAGATGACGATGGAGTGGTCGATTGTTAGAATCGATGAAGGTATGAGGAAGTTATGGGGTTCTGAAGCTGCTAGGCAGCTAGCGGCTAAGGGAAAATGTCTACTTGGCCCCAAGAGTTGGGGGAGAGACAAAAGGATACTTGACGGTGGGGCAGGGGTCCTGCCTAGAGTCCTAGAGGCTTATATGGGTGAGGTGGTGTGGCCTCACCCACCCGGGGCCAAGCGGCAAGGCCTCCATAGGCATTGGCCCAAGGTGAGGGCATAGTCGCATAGTTTGGCTCGGGTTGTTGTAGTATTGCTCCGGCAACACGTTGAGCAACATAAGATTGGACTTCCATGGATGGAAGTCCACATCTTGAGATTGGTTACCGATTAAGCGGTGAGTCCCGAAAACCAAGTAGGAGGTTTGGTCCCCCTCCTATGAAGTGTTGGGGTCCGCGGTATTGGGAAGCTAACCTTTCGCATGGCGGTATGCGAAGGGTTGGCGCTCGTAACTCTTGCTAGAATCGAAAAATGGACCGAGTTAGCAATGGGACCTAGCAAGGGTTGCGACACTTGGTATCAGAGCAGGGTTCCAACCTTTGAGCTAGCACTTTGAGGAAGAGATGGCTACCAAACTTGTGGGTTATGATGGTGAGCCCGAGGCTTCTTAAAGGTTGTGAGGCTCAAATTGGAACAACGATCATGTCCAAGCGGATTTTGACCCTGCCATTGATTCTAATGAGAATGGTGGGGATGATGGTGGATTTGGTGACGGAATGGAGGAGTGCCTTGAAAGGGCTCCCGCAAGCCTCAAAGGGAATTTGAGGGCTAGGTTACCGAATGCATCCAAGAGCTTGGAAAACGGTGATGTTGGATTGGAATTCCAACTCAAAATGCTTGAGTTCATGGAATTAATGGATTTAGGACTCAAGTGTGGCAAGCATGAGAGGGGCCAATAAGACAAAGATGGTCGAGCTCCTCATGATGCAAGGTGCTAGGCCTTCTTCTTTAACAAAGAGGTTGGTCAAGGCAAACATGCCAAGTATTTTTGTGGGGCTTGGCAAGGCAAAAAAGGCGAAAGAATTTGTGTTGGAAATGGATGTCCAAAGGTCGAGGTGGACGACAAGGTCGCCATAGTGGTAATCTTTTTGAAAGACCATGCGCTCAAGTGGTGAACTAACAAGAATGTTCAAGGGCCCGAAGTGGTGGCAAGCTTGACTTGGGTTGGCTTCATGAAGTTGTTGGTTGAGAGGTTCATGCCGAAAGACCTAGAATTGAGTAAGGGAATGAACTTGGTGGAAATGAGGCACATGGGGTCTCTTAAGGCCTATGTGTGAAATTTTAACACCCAAATGAATGCTTCACCTAAGATTGACGGGTTTGCTAAGAAATGCAAAGTGGTGGTGGACACCTTGTTCAAGTTTCTTAGGTGGGTTGCCAAAGTGGGTGGTGGATACCTTATTCAAGTTCCCGAAGCTTTTCAAGGATGTGGCGGGGACCATCAAGAAGTCAAGAGCATTGAAGCCGATGGACCCAAAACGAAGTCGGGTGGCGCCTCACAACAAAGTGGCTTGAGCCGAGCTATGTCCCGAGGCAAAGAGTGCAAGAAGTTTGGACCATCATACCAACACAAAGGTCAAGCCAAAGGTATAACTTCCAACAAGGGTGGCACCCAATGAAGGATGCCACGTAATGTTGGAAACAAAGAAGGTTGCTTTGTGGCACCAAGGCAAACCATATTTGTGCCGCGGATGGAATGTGAGAAGTTGGCTTTGTGGTAACAAAATAAATCATGTTTGTGCCGCGGATGGAATGTTACAAGGTGGCATTGTGGCACCAAGGCAATTCATGTTTGTGCCGCGGACGAAATGTTAGAAGGTGACATTGTGGTACCAAGGCGATTCATGTTTGTGCCGCGGACGGAATGTTAGGGTTTAGGCATTGCGGTACCAAGGCAATTCATGTTTGCGCCACGGACGGAATGTTAGAAGGTGGCATTGGGGTACCAAGGCAATTCATGGTTGTGCCGCGGGCCAAATGTTAGACGGTGGCTTTGTGGCCAAGGCTAGTAGCCTTAAGCCAAGGCCAAGTCTTTTGTACCTTGAGGCTTAAATGAATAAAATAAAGGTCCCATGGGTTCACAAAGAGGCAACACACTCCTTTGTGAGGCGGAAGCTCACAATGTGTTGGGGCTTGCCAATTAGTAGAATGGGCAAGCCCATCAATATGCGGTTGCCAAAGGGCGAACCGCATGAAACAAAGGAGGTGGCGTTGCATGTGACCTCGAAATGTGGGACAATGGAATTTGTGGACATTTCACAATATGTGAAATAGATGAGGTGCCCTCATTTTGGAGGACACCTCCTTTGAAACTCACATGGTAGATGTGAGGCGCAAGCTGGTGTGCTTGTGGTGTGTTGTGATGGCAAAGAGGTGAATTTGAAATTCACAAGGACTCCTATGCTAGGGGTAGCCATGTTGAATTTGGTCTCAATGGGCCAAATGAGAATTCAACAAATAATGTCATAGTTCCATTGGAGCAACTCCAAGGAACTTATGGGGAGGCTAGGAAAGATGGGCCTCCCCCAAACCACGTTCGTGGCGTTTTGGTGAGGTACAAGGAGGTACTCACCAATGGGTTGTTCAAAATGTTACCGCCAAGAAGTGGAAATCAACTTTGCTCAAAGAGAGATTGAGTTCTTGAGCTATGTGGTGGCAAATGAAGTTGGTGGATGGACATAAGGAAGGTTGAGGCAATCCAAGAGTGGAAATGGTGCTTGACCCAAAGAGGGATTAGGTCATTGTTTGGCCTAGACAACTACCACCGCCGCTAAGGTTGCTAGGACCTTGCCAAAGGTTGCTAGAACTTTGTCTAAGGTTGCTAGGACCTTGTCTAAGGTTACTAGAACCTTGTCTAAGGTTGCTAGGACCTTGTCTAAGGTTGCTAGAACCTTGACTAAGGTTGCTAGGACCTTATGTATGGTTGCTAGGACCTTATCTAAGGTGGCTAGGACCTTGTCTAAGGTTGCTAGGACCTTGCCTAAGGTTGCTAGGAACTTATCTAAGGGGCTTAGGACCTTATGTAATGTGGCTAGAACCTTATCTAAGGTTGCTAGGATCCTGTCCAAATTTGTTTAAGGAGGGCTATCTCAAGAATGGGATGAGCCTTGTCACCATGCCTTTGGGGAGCTTAAGAGCAAGTTGTCTTTGCCGCCCGTGCTCAAGTTCGCGGAGTTTGACAAACCTTTTTAGGTGCATACGGGGGCGAGTGATTTGGCATTGGCGGATTGTTGATGCAAGATGGATGGCCATTGCATATGAGAGCATGAAGCTCGATGGTTGTCAAAGGAGACGGCCGACTTATGAAAATGAACTCTTCATCGTAGTGCATTGCTTGGAGATGTGACAACACGATTTGGGGTTGCACAAGACCAAGGTGTATATGGAAGATGTGTTCTCAAATTATTTTGAGACACAAGTGCAAGTGAGCGTCAAGCCATTGCGGTGGCATGATACTTTGGCGCTTATGAAGGTGGATTTGATCCACAAAGCGGGCCATAGTGATGTGGTGCCGGATGTGCTAAGTTGATGGGAAGAGTTCCAAGCAATGAGCACCATCTAAACCTTGTGGCTAATGGTGACCGGTGAAGGAAACTTGTGATGCAAGATGAGGGAGGGGTACATTAACTACCCCGAAGCACAAAGGCTTCTAGGTGAGCTTTGCAAAGGCAAGGTGCTCAAAGAGGTCATGTCGGTGGACGGATTGCTCAAGTATAAGCAAAAGTTGGGTGTATATGCCACAAGGCAAGTGAGGCTATTGGTTTCGAAGGAAAAATAGCATAGTCCTATTGCCGGCCATAGCGAAAGAAAAAAAAACCACCATAGAGTGGTGTCAATGAGGTACCATTGGCAGGTCATGAAGGATGACATAGCCCACTTTGTGAAGGCTTGGGTGGATGCCAAGTGAACCGAACCTCTTACCAAAAGCAAGCCGGCCTCTTGCAACCGTTGCCTATCCCACCAAGGCCATGGCATAGTATTTGCATGGCATAGTATTTGCATGGCATATTGTGTCCATGGCATAGTGTGTGCATGGACTTGATCACAAGGTTGCCGGAGTCACAAGGGTGTGATGCCATCATGGTGATGGTAGAGCGGTTTGCCAAGTTGGCACATGTGGTGCCAATTGTGGGAACCGTGACCGCGTTGGAGACCGCATAGCCTTTTCTCAAAGGATGGTTGAGGCACCACGGGTTGCCAAGAGTGATTGTGTGGGACGGAGATCCAAAGTTCACAAGTGCATTTTGGATGCACTTCTCTAGGAAGGTCCGAATGAAACTAAGGTTTAGCACGACCTTCCATTCCCAAACGGATGGGAAAACGGAGCTTGTGGATGGAGTCTTGAAGCAATACTTGAGGAACTTGGTGGGGGCGGACCAAGGAGATTGGGCGGACTATGTGGGTCGAGCGGAGTTTAGTTGCAATGTAGCCTAACACTTGGCGACCAAGGGGTCGTCTTTCGTGGTGGCTTATGGAGTGCGCTCCAACCTACTAACCTAGCTCTCGAGGGGGCACATTCAACA
Source organism: Polytrichum formosum (assembly GCA_964035585.1). Taxonomy (NCBI): domain Eukaryota; kingdom Viridiplantae; phylum Streptophyta; class Polytrichopsida; order Polytrichales; family Polytrichaceae; genus Polytrichum; species Polytrichum formosum. Next base: position 20,977,822 of record OZ037940.1, on the reverse strand, counting down.
CTAGAGAGTTCAACCAAGATGGTGAGGACTTGGCCAAGAAGCATGAACAAGTCTTGGTGATGACCAAGTTGTTGGTGGAGGAAGCCGGAAGGTGCTACAAAGAGAAAGTCAATGCCGGAAGACGCAAGGTGGAGTATGAGGTGGGCCGGAAGGTGTTGTTGAATGTGAACAACTTAACCTTGCCCGAAGGCCTCATTCCAAAGTTCATGTCCAAAGTTGAAGTTCGATTGCCCATCGTGGAACGAATGTTCAAGGACATGTATAAGTTGGGGTTACCACCGAGATCAAAGTGCATCCGATATTCCATGTCACATTACTAAAGTCATTTAAGGAAAACACCTTGTGGCCCAATCACAAGCAAGTGATTAGGCCACCTCCCGACCTTGTAGTAGGTCATTTGAAATATGGGGTAGAGGGCATCCTCAAGTGTAGGAAGCCCAAGCAAAAAGGAAAGTAAATACTTTGTGAAATGGCTAGGATACAATGTGAAAGAAGCCACTTGGATAGTGGCAAGAGACACGGTGAACGCCAAAGAATTGGTGGAGCACTTTGATGAAACTACGGCTAAAGGTTCCCATAAAACAAAGTGTAGGTATTGATGAGGACATCAATCTCCTTTAGTGGGGGAGAAACGCTAGTAGCACACTTAGCTTGGAGGCATTGCCGTCCACAACATGTATTTGTTCTTTGGCTTGAGGCAATAAAGTTCAACTCTAGTGGTGCAAAGAGAAAAGTATGAGATGAGGTCCTAGTCTTGTACTTGTGCTTGGTTAGTGGAAGAGGAGGAATAGATATGCCAAACTAGGTTGGGTAAGCCGAGTAATTGGGGGCCATGGCTTGGAGGGGACTTGGATAAAACCAAGAAATCTATTAGTCATGGGCTTGTCCGGGCGGGGGCAAGGTGATGGCGCATGCTCATAAAAGTGCTACCCGCGAGCTAACGAGAGTTGGCGCATGGGAGTCATGAACCCATGTCTCGAAAGGGCAAAGTGGGAACCGAGTCGGGCGGGACTTGGCATCACCCCCGTGCGATCGAACGTGGCTTAACAATGGAAAGCCACCTCGGAGTTGCAACCGAGTCAACTTAGTGGAAGCGTTGAGGTCCGGCCTAGATGTGTCAAGTTAGGCTTGTGGAGCCTAAGGGGGGAGCCCCGAGGGGCAACCCAAGTGAGTCCCAAAGTCGGTGGGTCTAGTGAAGGTTAGGTCCTTGGATGAGAGATCCAAGGTCGCTAACGGTCCACCTTGGAACGACACCTTTGGGGACTATGCCAAATTTGAGGATGCATTGTGGGGGTCGCGCCCTAAGGTAAACACAATGCGGCACCATAGAGGATGGCAACTTGAGAATTGGTGCGCCGACTACGAGTATAGTCGATGAGGGCATCGACTCCATTTGGTAAGGGTGAGTGTCGCGGACCTCTCCATAAGGATTGCCCGAAACACCTTGGGCACAAGGGGGACCCCGGAGTGACACCCGGGACTTGTGGCGCCGTTGGTGAGAGGGCCCAAGTGATCCTAGTGTGGGTGAGGGCCCCGGGCGTTGGGAACGCCTCCTACCCACGGAGACTAGGAGGCATGAGGGTGAGGCCATAAGCTATGCGTAGCTTATGGCGTGCCAATTCTAGAATGCTTTAGAACACCTCATTTGGAGGTGTTAGCTAGAAGATATGGCAAGTTGAGTGGGGTGCTGTCCCGGGACAGCGCCCTGCAACAGCAGTGGCCTGGGAGTGGCTCCCGGGACTGCGAACCTTCAAACGGGCATAACTTCCTCTGTACTTGCCCGAATTGGGCAAGTGAATAGTCCATCGTGATCTACGTGCAACGTAGATGACGATGGAGTGGTCGATTGTTAGAATCGATGAAGGTATGAGGAAGTTATGGGGTTCTGAAGCTGCTAGGCAGCTAGCGGCTAAGGGAAAATGTCTACTTGGCCCCAAGAGTTGGGGGAGAGACAAAAGGATACTTGACGGTGGGGCAGGGGTCCTGCCTAGAGTCCTAGAGGCTTATATGGGTGAGGTGGTGTGGCCTCACCCACCCGGGGCCAAGCGGCAAGGCCTCCATAGGCATTGGCCCAAGGTGAGGGCATAGTCGCATAGTTTGGCTCGGGTTGTTGTAGTATTGCTCCGGCAACACGTTGAGCAACATAAGATTGGACTTCCATGGATGGAAGTCCACATCTTGAGATTGGTTACCGATTAAGCGGTGAGTCCCGAAAACCAAGTAGGAGGTTTGGTCCCCCTCCTATGAAGTGTTGGGGTCCGCGGTATTGGGAAGCTAACCTTTCGCATGGCGGTATGCGAAGGGTTGGCGCTCGTAACTCTTGCTAGAATCGAAAAATGGACCGAGTTAGCAATGGGACCTAGCAAGGGTTGCGACAGGTTTATAGTGGGCGGGAGAATTCGGGGACTCCATTCGAATGGAGTTTCCCGCCCCGGTCAGCGGTCCGTAGCCTGACGACGGAGGGAGCCTGCCGGGAGCCTGACCGGGGGGGGGGGGGTTTATACTGGGCGGGAATGAAATTTTCCCGCCCTTTCCAGGTTAGTTTTGTTTGGTTAAGTTGTGTTTTGTTTGTTTTTCTGTGGTTTTTTTCTTACGCACCTCCTCTTTGGAAATGCAGGGTTTTATCATGGATGACCTTCCACCCCAAAATTCCACATGTAGAAGCTTGCAACAGGTTTCCACTGTTGCAGTTCGCAAACGTGTGATAACCTGGATGGTTGAAGATGAAGTTGCACATGGCTTCCACAATCTTTGTCTCCGCACAATTTTTGCATTTCCTGAGCATTTCCGTGGTCACAAAGGTACCAACCTTATCCGGGCTTCTCATTGGTGGGCTCAACGCCAAAAATTCTGCAATGAAGGAGAAGCAGACGAAGCATCCCCACCAATTGCATGCACCAGGAGCCGGATGGGAGGGCGTAAACAACTCCACACAAAAGCAGGTCCAGGTCGTGGTGCCAAACGATCTGAATGGGTACTTTGGATCTATCCTAAACTTCTTGATGCCTTTGACAAATTCAGAAAAGCTGGAGTCAAATTCTCTTCCAAGTTGCTATCTGAGTTGGCTTTGTCCATCTTGTTGGATCCTACCTCTTTATATACAGCCCAATCTCGTGATCCCAAGGACCATGTTCTACTCACATTAAAGTTCACCCCAAGTTGGGTTCAACAGTTTATGAATGTGCACAACATTGTGTTGTTGTCACAACGAGGACGCTTAACTTGTAGTCTTCAAAAGGAACTTCAAATTGAAATGATAACAGCTTATCATCTAGGTGTGTTGCATAGGGGTTTTCAAACCAATGTCTTTGATGAAAATATCATGGAAAACATTGACGAAACTCATTTTGTCATCAATTTGGACAATGGCCGAACATTAGGATTTAGGGGGGACACGAGTGTGAAGTATGCCGAAGTGGTTTCCGGTGGAGACTCTATGACCATGGTCATAAGAATCTCCGGGGGGCGTCGATCAACGATTGAAGCCCCCATGCTTGTATTTACTAATTCCAACAACACTTATCCTATGCGTGGCCTGGAAGACAACATTCCAGGGGTATGCTACAGAACCAGGCCCAAAGGCTGGATGGACCAATCTCTCTTTGCTGAATTCTTTGCTGAACCTCGAGCCTTTCAATCTGATGGGTGAAAGTACACTACGGTCCCCAATTTAATACGTCACAAACACAGTTTTGCTAAAATCCACGGGGGGGTCACTCCATTGTCGAGTGAATACCACGTGCGAGACAATTTTGCTACCCTATATTATATGCCTTAGACAATTTTTAAAATTATGATTTTTTTTCTACATATACATAACCATTGATAATATCTTTTGTATATTTTTTTGAAATTTTTAGTCATCTTCATGTTTTGTAGTAATTGTTTTAGCTCAATTCTACGTCATTTTAGTTAGAAACGGTATGTTTTATTAAAAAAACAGATAATCAAATTTGGTTACCATTTTTTACTATGTAATAGATACCGTGTATATCTACACATGAAAAAAAATTGATAAAATTTTGACTCATTTTGGTGGTGTTTTTAGGAAAAAGTAGATTTTTTTGTCTCGCACGTGGTATTCTACTTGACAATGGAGTGACCCCCCCGTGCTAAAATCGTGTTTTTGAACATCAACCACGTCAAATATACAATGAATTTGTATTATATTTTTTCATATTCTTGTAGTCTTTATCCTAAGGAAGAGATATCTTGTACTAAACCTCTATATAGTGTCATATTCTAAGAGAAACAAGTATTATTGTACAAAAAATTAATACTGTCACAGTATGTGCAGTATTAACTTTTCTCAAAAAATACTTCAAAAATGATTGAAATTACATTCAAATCGCTTGAATTTTGTTGTGAGCATAGTATATAAGAAAAGACAATGAAGTTTGTTAATTTCATGGTTTTTGTCACATTTCATTTCTTTAAATGCTTTCTGGCACGTAACTTTTTTTCCGTACTAAGCCATAAGTGCCAAAGAATTGCATTTAAAAAAAAATTGAAACCTTAATCATGAGAATTCCAAAATTGAGGTGGGCAATTTGTCCGATTTTCAAATTAGTTAATCCTAATGATTGTGGAGCAACTTGTATGAATTTTTATATACAAAAAGTACTAAAAAGTACTTCAAGGAGGGGCCACAAGTGGCTAGGGCGTAGTGTGCTTCTACCCTGATGTTCATGGTCGCAGAAAATTCATTTGGGTTGACAACTGTACCGGCCATAACATGACCCCAGCGTTAACAACTGTTTTGGAAGCAAAACATTCTACCCTTATGTATTTGCCACCGTGTTCTACACATTAGACACAACCAGCAGACACATTTATCATCTCGAAGATCAAAGATGCTTGGACCAAGCGATGGGAAGCGAAGAAGGCCGAACTCATTGCAACCGATGCTTGGCAGAACACTCCTCGGTCTGATGGGCAGTGGTCTGGAAAACTCACGAACCCGGGAAAAAGATTTTTCTTGCAGTTGGCTGCAAATAGCGTTGAGGACGTGAACAGAGAGGTAGATTGTGATAACATGTCATATGCTAGGAAAGCTATGATTAGATCAGGTATGGCTTTAGGTGTTGATGGCACTTGGAGTGTAGGTCAATTCTTTCCACATCTGCAAGCAATTATAGCCAAGCATGAACCATACTTCCAAGGCCAACAAATTCCAGCCTAAGTATGAAATCTGTATTTTCCCCTCTTATATATACATTGCAGTATTTCATTGTCTTTCATTGTCTTTTGGCTTCTCCTTTGCAAGTTCATTTTTTCAATGTATGTATTCTAACACTAAATGTACACCTTTTTGGATTTCAGATTTACTTTTGAGTGCATTTAGTGTTGGAAATTAGATTTAGTGTTACTTACTTTGGTAGGGTTAATGATATTTAGTGTCCTTGTTCGTAATTAGTGTTGCCAACACTAAATATACTATTTAGTGTAGTGTAAAATTAGGGTGGCTTCACACTATGGCCGAAGGTCGAGAGGCCGTCAATTTCTACCAATCAGATTGCAAGAAACCAAGAATTTGGCCTCTGAACCCTTCACACTAGAGGCCAAAGTCCAAAGGCCGTCGCAATTTAAAATGCTTACATGGGAGTACTTTTTGACCAAGGCGACGGACTCTCAAAGGAAGTTTGGGCTGAACGGGAATGGAAACCCAAACTATAGTCGAGAGGCTGTTGATTTTTTTTCATAAAAAAATCAAAAAATTGACAAGATCTTGGCCGTTAGATTGGAGGGGTTGTTTTGGGCAGGGAATAAAGTGGGATACCCCTTCTTCCATTGGACCTTGGGCTTGGTCTTTGGAGGCTTCACACTATGGCCATCCAAGTCGAGAGCCCGTGGGGGTTCATGGCCAAAGGTTTGGACTTTGGGCTTGGCCTTTGGAGGCTTCACACTATGCTTGGTCGAAGGCTCCAATTCCTATATTTTATTGGCTATTTTCAACCCATTTCTTTGAACTCTCAACAAAGTTTGGCCATTCAATCCCACGGCCTCTCGATTTGGACGGCCATAGTGTGAAGCGGCCCTTAGAGTTGAACACCACCCCATACATTACAAGGTATCTGGGTATTATTTGCTTCGTTCTTTTATGTTTTCCAACTTATACCAATTAGATTCACACAACGAAACTTGTGTTGCATTTAGCAAATCTGTGATGAAGCATCAACACAAAAAATTGGATTGAGAATCTGACCTCCTTGATGTAGTCATAGTTATCGGAAACACATGTTTGTTGATTCCTTGACTGAATACACAGGTCATCACAATTTTGAGTGTGGAGTAGTTGATTAAACTTGAAGGCGTAGTTTAATATCTTTGAAGGATGTGTCTCTACGGTGTTTGTTCTTCGATGGTCACCGAACCACAGACCAATCAAATAAAGGTGCCCAATTAAGGAAAGTAACCAAATAACACACGCATACCAATCTTAAGACTCCACATATGTAGGTGTTGTAGGAGCATGGTTTCAAAGCACTGGGCAAAATGTTGTATTTAGTGTCACTGATTCTATTTGTCTTGCTCAGTACTAATTGTAAACCGCCCATATAGTGTCATCAACACTAAATGTAAACCTAACATTATTTGTCATTCCTTGTGTGAAAAAAATTGGGCGTTACAAACTTATAATGTTGCAAAATCTGTCATTCACTAAGTGATTTTTTCATCTAAATCTCAATCATCCATGACAATGTTTCATTACATAATTGTTAGGATGCAAAATATACCAAACTTTGTTTCAGTATTGACATGGATTTCATCCAAAATCCAATCATCCATGACAATGCTTGTAAACTTAGGGTTGCTTCACACTATGGCCGTCCAAGTTGAGAGGTCGTGGGATTGAATGGGCAAACTTTGTTGGGAGCCCAAAGAAATGGGCTGAAAATAGTCGATAAAATATAGGAATTGGAGCCGTTAGCCAGGCATAGTGTGAAGCCTCCAAAGGCCAAGCTCAAAGTCCAAACCTTTGGCCATGAACTCCCATTGCCTCTCAACTTGGATGGCCATAGTGTGAAGCCTCCAAAGGCCAAGCCCAAAGTCCAAACCCATACCACTTTATTCTCTGCCCAAAACAACCCCTCCAATCTAATGGCCAAGATCTTGTTAGTTTTCGATTTTTCTATGAAAAAAAATCAACGGCTCTCGACCATAGTTTGGCTTTCCATTCATGTCCAACCCAAACTCCTTCAAGAGTCCGTTGCCTTGGCTAAAAAATACTGCCATATAGGCATTTTGGAGAGCGACGGCCTTTGGACTTTGGCCTCTAGTGTGAAGGGTCGAGAGGCCGAATTCTTGGTTTCTTGCAATCTAATTGGTGGAAATCAACGGCCTCTTGACCTTTGGCCATAGTGTGAAGCAGCCCCTATTCATAAGAAGTCTCAATAGAAAAGTTACCACGGTGACTTAAAATACCATATGGAACTAAATGGAATATCTAGTGTAGTTGCCAAGTGCAATTTCTATGCATACTTCAATTGCACAAAGAATCTAGTGCTTGATGCTTACCTCACTTGGCACCACAAAATGAGCACACCTACCAAACATATTGTCCAACTAAAGATGGCAAAAGAAACAAATAGAGGTCCTACAAAGAACCCCCAACGAATGCCTTATTGGGATAGTGGGCCCCAATTGGGCATCATTGAACCACCACACGAGTCCACAAAGGTATTGCAACAATGTCTTTTGCAACCAACTCCACCCATCTAAAGAGCTTAGCAAAGCTTCATGCATAGTTTGTTCATTATTATTATTATATTTTTATATTGGTTGGGGGGGGGTTGTTGAAGTGTTCGATTCAAGCTTTCATTACATAGCGACTATTTTCATAGCTTTTCATGGGTTGTACATGTCATGACCACGTGGGTTCAACACTCTTCACATGTTTTCCTTTTATACAATTTCACACTAGGTTTCCAAACCATGTTTTGCAGCACACGTTTTATGCAAGGTGGACCCTAAACTAATATTTCAATGAAATTGGACATGTTTTCAAAACTTTGACTTTTTGGATAACTCAATTCTATGGACTGTTATGTCAATACGCTTCACACACACACACACATATATATATACATGGAGAGTATGTGAATCCTCGGTGATCAAAGAGAACGTTGATATATTGAATGTTGTGATTATTATTATACAATATCCTTAATTATATAATAAAATAAAGAAAATGATTGTATTTTGATATTATCATAATCATGTTTACATGTTCATTTTTATGAGGGTGTCCTACCATATACCTCGTGTATGTTGTAATTACGGATTAGGGCAAAGTTGGTCCGGTTTGACTCAAACATGAGTTCCCAAGGCTTGGAGGGAGTTGCTTGATAGTTAGAAACCATAAAGATAGAGAAAGGTAGGGCATGGAGGGGGAGCTTTTTGGATGCATCCTTGGATGTTCCTTTTGATGTTACATGCATGGATTGTGGGCTACAAAAAGACACTCGTGTCCATATAATTTGAACATGCAATTTCCAACATAGCAATCATTTGGATGTCTATAATTGAGTGGTATGCGGTTACGTGTGGATCTAAGAACAAACACCAAACATACATGTCTTTCAAAGAGATTGGATTACATGCTCAACATATGCAGTCATTCTAGGTTCAATAGTTAGCATAATCAGGGGGGACTAAATGATCACTTAACGAGCACGGCAATCTTTACTTTGATAATGCATAAGATATTCAAACGAGCTCCAAAAAATATGAGGCAAATAGCTATAGTCGCAAATTGGATTTGCTAATCATCTCGTACTAGTTGTGTGTTTCATATCTCAGTAGAAGTGGGTACATTGAGAAAAATATATGAATTAGGCACATCTACGTTAGCATCCAATTTTTGTTGTATCGATGACCTACGTGGCTTACAATGTCCATATTCAATATACTTAGAACCCTTTCAAGTCATATTGTTACAACACCATCAACATGCACATTGTTGCATGCCAAATGCCATACGCACCATAGTTTCTCTTTTGCTTTCCATGCTTCTTCAAGATACTCATATGTATATATGCACACTTAATCGAGACGGGAACATGTGGGCAAAAAGACTCTATCATGCATGCTGCTGTTCGAAACACATCTACCTTATGTTCTAGTTTTTTTTTTCCCCCTTCATTTGTCTTATCTATAATATACAACAAAGCTCATGGTGGTGGGAGTCTACAAAAGATGGACACATGTCCAACTAGCTTTGCAAAGAAAAAGGGCCACATGGAAAAAGGAAACATGTGTGAAAATGTGGGGGACTACAAGTGCAAAAGGTGGGCATGGTGGGGCGAAACAACCCGTACACTGGTTCCTTGGAGGCAAGGGTTTAGGCATTCAACAAGGAACGAGTGTATGGGTTGGTTTGCCCAAATCGTGGGGGACATTAGGGGATGTGACGGGCATGGAGTTGAGGTGGCAACATGGCATGGGCAATGGTGCATAGCAGGGTAACTTAATTAAAAGAAAATAAAATTTAGTTTTTTGCTTGAAGCGCTCTATGGGAGCATGGTAACAGGTCATTCGGGGCCTTTCAAACATGGACACGGACATACATGCATATGACATGGTTGCACTAACATGAGCATATGATTGCATGAGTATATCGGGTTGGGTTCATCTGGGATATTGATTCATATGCATGGTTGTAACGGGCTGAGATGGCACGGATCCAAGGCAATACATTATGCATACACAAGCACACACACATAGAAATGAGACAATAGATGAATGTGTTGTACACAAGCAACAACTGTCCCTTATGAATTATTTGAATTCCACCAACTGATGATTACAATAGTATGTACTTCCTATTCAAATCCAATTTTTCCAAATAGAAAATGCTAGGCTTGCAGTGACAGATTTATCCTCACACGACAAATCCCTCCATACCCAAAGAGATGAAAAAGTTGCACATTCAATTTGCACATTGAAGGTGCACGTCCAAGAGATGAAAAGATATCATTTTCATGTTGTAGATTCGAGTCCGCACACCGACAATCTTAAAAGGACTTTGTGGAAAGAAAAAAACCACCAAGTCAATTGACATGTTGATACCACTTTATAGCCATTGACCAAGAACTTGGTGGTTTTAGTAGCATACTTGACCAACTTCGCGAGCAACTTCACAATCAACTTTACCATGCTCACACCCGATTTGAGGACAATGTATTGGTGTCGAGATAAGGCATTTGATTTTGATTTGATTTTGATTTTAAAAAAAATTCTTTTCAAATCTTAAAATTTAACCCCTTCAATGAGAACTTCCACAATAGGGTAAATGGGCCTATAACATGCACTTTTAGCTATGTACCTATTTCTCCTAGGATATGAAACATGCGATTGATCCAAAATGATTAGTAGATCCAAATCAATGGCGTAGCCATTCTCCTCATAATTTGTAAATCTCACATAAATTTGTCATTCATTATAAAAACATATATTCTTGTTCTTATTAATCCATCATGTACGTCCCCCTAATTATGTTGACTACCTATTGACCCTTGAATGGTTAACAAATTATGACCATGTAGTCCACTCTCTATTAAACACATGTCGTTTTGGTGTCCGTTCTTCAATCCACATCTAACCACTACAGTAGTGTTCAAATTAGATAGGTATTTGAATTAAGCCTAATTACCCAATAAGCTCAGGACATGTGTCACACATGTGTGTGGGAATCAAGATTGTCACATCTTGAGAGTTGAAGTAACATGGTCTGAGATGACCCTAAACTACTGGATGATGGTGGAGAGATACCCAAATCTCAAGGAAGAGGTTGGCGGTTCGATTCCCAGTTGTAAAATCTCCTCTCTACTTGACAGAAACTTGCCAGGTGGTCAATTGCCTCTTGTGCTTTGACGTTGGCATGTCCTCGGGGAGTGCACTTAAAGTTAAGACTAGGAATCACGTGAGTGCGTACTTTTGACCCCCTTATGTATGTACTAAAAAATCATCTAAAAATTGTAAAAAAAATGAAGTTGTTAAACACAATCTAAAGTTCTTGTTGTATAAATTTCAAAAAATAATCAATTGTAAATAAATTTTAAATTCATTTTTGAAGCAAAAAAAAATGCATTTTAGTTCAAACTTCTATCATTTTTTTAATAATTTTTAAAAACTTTTCGTCCTGAAATTTATACCAAGTGATAGATATATACGTAATGATTTGGCACTTAAAAAGTCTTAATTTAAAAACTATTTTAAGGCCAAGTATTGTAGGGGTAATGCCATTAAAACGCACTCACATGCAGGGATGTACAAATGGACGTGACGCGGCCTAAACGCGTCACGTCGCGTCACGTCCAGGGTGTGGCGCCAAACGGACGTTACTGTAGTAAAAAAAAATTACTAATGGGATTTTTTTCTTCAGATAAGTAATTATTTCGACATCAATACATGCAGTCGTCTACCATGGTCGACTGCTATATAGGCAGTCGACCACTTAATCGACTGCTAACTCAGCAGTCGACTACAATGGTCGACTGCTAATGTAGCAGTTGACTAAGTGGTCGACTGCTATATAGGCAGTCGACCACTTAATCGACTGCTAACTTAGCAGTCGACTACAATGGTCGACTGCAAATGTAGCAGTCGACCATGGTAGTCGACTGCCAATGTAGCAGTCGACTACCACCGTCGACTGCTATATAGGCAGTCGATTACCATGGTCGACTGCCATATAGGCAGTCGATTACCTTGGTCGACTGCCAATGTAGCAGTCGACTACCACCGTCGACTGCATGTATAGCAGTCGACCATGATAGTCGACTGCCAATGTAGCAGTCGACTATCTTCGTCGACGGCCAACATAGCAGTCGACCATGGTAGTCGACTGCTACATTGGCAGTCGACCATGGTTGGTAGTCGACTGCTATGTTGGCCGTCGACGAAGATAGTCGACTGCAGTTGTAGCAGTCGACCATTGCCGTCGACTGATACTATTAACAGACAAATGCAGTCAACATCATATGTTTGTTGGGTTAAATTTTAATGGTTTGGGTATAGTGGAATATGGATGGATGGAAGTAGTTTAGGAAAAATGTGATTAAAGCCAACAATGATATGTAGAAGAAAGAAAAAAAAACCGCGTTGTATTAAAACAAGTATATCGTAAAGATATAAAAAATATACAAGGTTGTCCATATCAATGATACACGCATACTACCTTAACCCCTACGATGTTGCCTAAAGAACTAAACAGACTAAACACTATCCTTAACCTCAGTTCTCCAGCAGTCTATGGGCTCATCCCACCCCACAAACGGCATCTGCATCCGTAGTTTGGCGATGGTCAATGAAATGCGGTTGGACACGTTCTCGCATGTCAATGCACTCAAAGTGACATCCCAAATTTTCCTTCCTTCATTGGCAAAGAGAATTCGGTCATCACCATCGTTGCAAAGTTGTCGAGCAATCATGCCGACCGCATAACATTCAGCCTCCGCGGTGTAATATACATCGGGATCCTGGTGTCTCCTGTTTTGGATGTAAAACAGTTCCGGCGCTACCCAAAACTTCTCCTTCCTCAATTTTTCCTTCGCTTCTACGGTTTCCGCATGCCATAGCGATAGGACATCCTCACCCGAATGCGTTGCACATCCCCAATCGCACACCCCAATCTTGAGGCTCCCGTCCGATTCCCAATACAACATAATGTTGTCAATGGATAGATCGTTGTGTTGCACATTTGCAGCGTGCAAAGCCTCCATGATCCATAACAATGCCCAAGCCAACTTTACCCTCTTCGCCCGGAACTTTTGGACTTGGTCATAGAGTTGCCATTCGGTTGCGTCCATTGTCAAAATGTTGGCATTTGGGCGGTGGGCTCTATCCCGGATGAACATCTCTCGTAGAGTGCCCCCGTTCCACCATAGTGTATAGCCCGCATTGGACACACTGTTGATTAACCAAAACTTGATGAAACCTGGATGCGTGCTATTTAAAACGCATGCCTCCGCACTTACTTGGATACGAGCTTTTTGCCTATCCGACGTCTTTGGGGTCTTTTCAGCCCACGTAATTTCCGGTGGGAGACGATCGTCGCCCTCGATCCTCACCTTCCTCACCTCCCCGTAACCCCCCACCTTCTTAATGCTCTTCAAACTCACGACATTTGCCGTATCGGGAATCCACAATAGTTGGCATGGGCCCGACACGTTTAGCCACTTCTCCAATTTCTCCGCCTTCCAAGGAATTATTTTGGAGGCCGTCTTGGACAATCCTTTGGCCACGGGATCCCACCACAAAAATATTTCCCGGATTCTTACAGCTCGAGGGCTCAACACCTCGCCTGTTTCGCCCTCCGGGAACATGTTCTCAACCAATTGCTTGAGGTTGAAAATACCATTTTGGGCCTTATTCTTCACCCATGAATCGAACCCCGCAAGATTCCTATCACCGTTAAACTCGGGGCCATCCACTTCCTGTCGAATAGCAACCTCCATGTCCCTTTTAATTATCTCAACCCTTTTGTGTTTCGGCTGCTCCAAAAAACGGAATTTGATGCCGGCCTCCCCATTCCTCAAATACCAGTCAACTATGGCTTGGTGGACCTTTGCCGTTATCGCATCCGAGAATTTTACCTTTGGTTTCCCACTCCTACTCGACGACCCTGAGGCCGCGGAAGCCCCTCCTTGGCTGCTCGTAGGGGCACCGGCATTTGGGCGGACGGGAACGGTAGTATCTGAACGGGGGGTAATATTGGCTCCCGTTCCCGAAGCACTTCCTGATCCCACATCGGAATGTCGTTGCCGCTTAGGGGGCCGTTTGTGCACCCTGCCGGGTGCATCCGGCTCGTCCTCCGGCATCCTCCAACTTCGATCCTCCATCGTGTTTAAAAACACGCTATTATTGTGTTCACAAACACAACTCAAATGTGTTCACAAACACGGATGTATTCACACCGCTCCACCGCAAAAAATCGGAAATTGGCAAGAGTTTGCACCCTAAACCAATCTTCCAACCGCCCCCTAGGCCCTCTCAAAACATTAGGCAAAGGATGCTAGGCATGCTTAGTCCCAATGTCCCGCTTGAGGAGGGGTGGTTGAAAAATGATGTCAATGAGGCCTCCCCACTTATATATATAGGTTGGGTGGGCCTCACACCGACGGTACGACCGGACGCCGCGCGCCTGGATCCTGACCGTTGGACCGTGCATCATCCAACGGCCAGGATGGATGCGACGATTGGTCGACTGCTATACGGCAGTCGACCATCCAGTCGACTGCCAGATAGCAGTCGACTCTGGATAAGGCAGTCGACAATTAGCAGTCGACCGCGACGTCGACTGCTATGTGGCAGTCGACCCCCTATGTCGACTGCGAATGGCAGTCGACGTGGCAGTCGACCGCCATGTCGACTGCTAGTTTGCAGTCGACCCCGGAAGTCGACTGCCACGTCGACTGCAAAGCAACAGTCGACCCCCGATGTCGACTGCGAATGGCAGTCGACGTGGCGGTCGACTGCCATGTCGACTGCTAGTTTGCAGTCGACCCAGGAAGTCAACTGCCAAGTCGACTGCCAAGCACCAATCGACCCCCGATGCTGACTGCGAATGGCAGTCGACGTGGCAGTCGACATCGTAGTCGACTGCCACGTCGACTGCAGAGCAGCAGTCGACCCCCGAAGTCCGCTGCGAATGGCAGACATTGGACCTCCCCCCCTCCAAACATAAACAAATTGCTTTTGCAATGGATCCTATAGCAGATTACTCTAAATACTTTTAATATCATAGCATCTTTTATATTTAGTGCACGTTCAAGCGTCGGGACTATAAAGGGTTCACCGCTCATTAGCATTCATCATTCCCCCTCGCTCTAGTTGGCCTTGATTGCCTTTTGGCATTCGTTGCAAGTGGAGAGAGGTAGTAGGTTATATTGGGATGGGCACGCGAAACGAATGGAAGCCTTGGTTTGTGCCCAAGGAGTGGACTCCAACGTCCAAAAAGGTCGAGTGCAAATTTTGTGCGTTGGAATTAGTTTATAGGAAGGACCGCATGGTTGGCCATTTGGGATACCAAAAAAATGACGGCAAGATGCGGGGGGTGGCATTGTATCAACGTCAAGGGCCGATTGTAAAGTCTTTATTTTCGAGGTGCGGCGGATCGTGGCCGCCAATTCCGGAAGACTTTGTGGATGAGTGCGTTGAGGACGGGGGAGAAGCTGTGGTCGGGTCCCAACAACAAGCGTCATGCGGTGCATTGTCGAACGCGAACGGAAGCCAAACCGCTCCACCATCTCCCGCACCGTCAGTGGCAAGGGAGCTGGTGTCCGGGACGACTCCCGAACCCCACCGACGTTCACAACGGCAAATGGGACTAAAAGAAGGGTTGCAAAATTCGACAAAACGATACTTGGATACAAAATGGTCGCAAGCCTTTTATGAGGCTAATATCCCCATTAGTATTGTCCGCCATCCCGCATTCATCTAGGCCGTTAAGGCAACCGCCGAGGCTAGAATTATTTACAAACCCCCAACATACCATGCAATGCGCAAGAGTTTACTTGACGATGCACGGTTCAATACACAAAAAATCGTGGAGTTGAAGACAACATCATCCATCCACAAATATGGGTGCACTATTTGTTCGGACGGATGGGAGAATGTTGTCCACCGCCCTTTGATGAACGTCATGCAAATTTGTCCGGCGGGCGACGTGTTCCTTGGTTCCATCGACACCACCGGTAGCACAAAGGATGCCGCCTACGTGGCCACCGAGGTCAAACGCTACATCGTTGGAGTGGACCCCACAAATGTTGTTCAAGTTTGCTTCGATAATGCGGCGGCCATGAAAACCGCGGCGAGCAATATTAGCCGGGAATGGCCACACATATATTAGCAAGGGTGTGCGGCGCATTGTTTGAACTTGTTGTTGAAGGATTGGGGTAAACAACGATGGGCGAAGGACGTCGTAGATAAGGCGAAGGATATTGTCAAATACATCCGGGCCCACCAATGTTCGACGGCGGTCTTCCTCACCTACTCGCCCAATTTGGGCTTGAAGATGCCCGGGTCCACACGATTCGCCACCAACTTCCTCATGATTGACCGGCTTCTAAAGGTGAGACATGCTTTGGAACAAACGGTTATTCATCCCGATTGGACCGCCTACATGAACAAATTAAATAGAGGAGGCGATGATCGAAGGAGAAGTGCAATGGAGGCACGTCAAATCAAGACAACGGTTAATGACGATAATTTTTGGACAAGTTGCGATAATTACCGCCACATGTCGGAGGAGGTGTTGAAAGCATTGAGAGTGTTTGATGGCGTTGAACCGGCAATGGGCAAGGCTTGGTTGACCATGAAGAACTTGGAGAAACATGTGCTTAGTCTAAGGAATCCTCCTTTCAACCTAGCACACGACCTCGCTACCTTGGCCGAAGAAGATTTCTACAGCCGGTGGCGTATGATGACCACGGACCTACACCATGCCGGTGCAATCTTGAATCCTTATTTATTGGACGACAACGTTGTCCACGAAGACGCGGCCGTTAAATCCGGATTCTTGGACGCCATGAGGAGGTTGACCACGGGCATGGACGGTCATTACGGTCGGGTTGTGGCCGAATTTCAAGCATTCAAAGAGCGTAGGGGCGCGTTCGCCAATATGCCCCTAGCCATGGAAGCCAACATCCCACCCCACGAGTGGTGGGACCTCGTGGGCGAAGGTGGCATCCACTTGGCCCCTTTGGCAAAGCGAATATTGGCCCAAGTGTGCTCCTCTTCGTCTTGCGAAAGGAATTGGAGTAGTTATTCGTTTGTGCACAACAAGACTAGGAACCGGTTGAGTTCGGCGAGGGCCGAAAATTTGGTGTACATTTATACCAATTCACGGTTGGCACGGGAGAGGGTTGATCTGGACTTGGCCGCATGGTATCTAGTGAACATGATGTCCGAAGACTCCGACTATTCGGCCGACGAGGATATAAATGGTAACCCCCCCGCGGGACCCCGCGGGAATTCCTCGGGGCCTTCGGACAACGAGAGCGATGGGGGACATGGTGGAGGGAATTTGGGCCTTGACAACCACAATGATTCGTTTGCATACGATGGACTTGACGCTGAGGACGATGGTGATCTTCACATGTGGGTAAACATAGCCGGTCGGAAGTTTCTCTCCACTACGTATATGCGTCCCGCTACGCCGACAACTACAATACCCGATGTACCGGTAGACATTCAACCCGTAGTGGATGAAGATGTAGTGGCCGAACCACATGTGGATGAAGCTCTTGAAGCGGCTCCGAACCGGATGGACATGGACGAAGTCCCACCACATGCTTCCCCATTCATCCACCGACGGATGTTGTGCCCACTCCTATTGTGCCGACAACATATGCACAACTCATGCAAACTACACCACCCTTTTCCGAGCCCCACGGAGAGGGCACGTCCAATGTTGTCCTTAACACTAGTCCATTGCGAGGTATTGGGCAATGCCCGGCCGTTGCGCGAGCACCGGAATCCGACTCTGATGACACATTGCGCGTCGGGCCCCAACAATACTACGCATGGGCTCCCGGTTGGTTGGTGCCACCATCGGCATGCGCGCCCCATGCCCCACACCGGCTAGGCCACCCCCTAATATTGCATTGACAAACTTTGGTCGGACCACGAGAGGTCAAAAAAGAAAACGACAAAGGAATGTGCGAGAATGGAGGACTACCGGGGCCACCCCACTTGCACGTTCACAAACTGACGGCGTTATGGATGCAACGGGTTCAAAACCAATGGTATCGATTAGAATGCCAAGGGCTGGCACACGGCTTAGTCGAATTCCCAGCCCGGCAATTGATGGCCACGAGTCCGACGCCCGAACAGATGACAATGCCAGCATGGACGATGAATCCGGCGTAGGCGAAGCTCCCGATGATAGTGATTACCAAACACCGCCCCCAAGGGTAGCTGTGGGAGGGCCACGCAGGACAAGGAATTCTATTCCTCAAGACAACGATAATGTCCCTTCATGAATGAATATTTATAGTAATGTCAAATGTCCTATGGTGTTCAATGGGTTTAGTTGTATTGGTGATCAATATTTGTAATAA
This sequence comes from Polytrichum formosum, assembly GCA_964035585.1. Taxonomy (NCBI): domain Eukaryota; kingdom Viridiplantae; phylum Streptophyta; class Polytrichopsida; order Polytrichales; family Polytrichaceae; genus Polytrichum; species Polytrichum formosum. The sequence goes on along the minus strand of OZ037940.1, from coordinate 20,959,757 downwards.
CTATTTTTGGGTATATTTGTTGAAAAAATAATGTGAATTTCAAATTTGTATGTTGGATGTTGACTAGAAATTGAGCCTACATGTATAATGTAGGGTTTAGGAAATGAATGTCCAATGTGCACTAAGGTTAGGACTCAGGAGTAGGACACATGGAATTGATTTGTAATGCCAATAGGCCCTATGTAGTGTTGCATTTTTTATTCTATAGGTCGGAGGCGGCATTATAAAATAGTTTTAAAAATATTTAAGACTATTTTTATGTTTTTATTATTGAAAATCATCGAAGACATCAATCCGTGAGGTCCTTTATGGCAAATCATTGTCGAAAACATTCCCCTCTTCTAGGATTAGGTCATCGAGCTCTTCTCCGCCCAAATATTGATCCAAGAATGATGACATTGTAAATGCAGACCACCATTCACGACTTGTCCGATGTGCCATGTGGGGCGTTATGTATTCCAATATTTGCCAATTTGTGTGGCAATGCTCAAGGCTCAAACATTGCCATTGAGTTTGAATGTACTAATGCTATATGGTAATATGGAACAATTGTCAAAGTTGAGCGTGTCTATATTTGCCCTATTGCCATGGATTGGCTATAGTCGTGAACTTATAATAAAAAAATTTGAAAATGCCGTAGAAATTTGTCGAGGATTTTAAAATGCATTTTAAATGTGTATTTTAAGATAAAGTAAAAATAAATGCACCTCTAGCCCTATGTCATGTGGGAGGATGAAATGAATGTCCAATGTGCACTAAGGTTAGGAGTAGGACATATGGAATTGATTTGTAATGCCAATAGGCCCTATATCATGGGCGAGGATGGAATTAATGTCCACACACACACGCATATATATATATATATTGCAAATACCCCCAAATATATATATATATATATATTGCACATACATCCATATATATAGCGCATACGTATAGAACATACGGTATACCGGGAACCCACATATATATTGCACATACACATACATATTGCAGTTTGCACGTACACCCATACATGTTAGACATACATATTGCACACGGGTGTAGCTAATAAGGAAGTTATCATTTGTTTAAATAGCGATCCACTTTTATTTCACATTACGGATCATATCTTTTACATAGTGCGATTATATCCACTAGGCCTAAACACATATACACGGTGTTTGCTAGGATTAAATCGGCGAACTATATAGAACATGAACCGCTACATCTACATAGAAAAATTATAATGGCAATAGTCGCTCCGAAGGACAAATCCAAAAGTTGGTGCATCGACGATATTCGGCAGAACGTTTGTCGACTTGAAGCCAATATTCTCCATTCTCCACAAGCTTATCCCGCAAGTATTCAAGTTCCATTATCCAAATATCGTTGAGCCGAGCATGCTGAACTTCCCATCGAATTGGGATGGCAATGCGTTGCGTATGGCTGAACATGAAGAGGTTCAGTCGGAACGCTCGCAACAATTCGGCGAGCTCCGAAGTCCCTCTCACGCCCCTAAATCGATGCCCCATTGGTATGTCTACGTCCCAAATCGACATACGCAACGCATTGTAGACTTCTCCCATACCAAAATGTTCCCGCCAAGCTTTGTTAACTCCCATGTATTTAAAAATACATATGAGAGTTAAAAAATTCGCCCTCACTTCACACCCCCGCCCATACTCTCCTCGGTGATATGGCTCCAAAATAGGCTCTACGACCTTCGGCAATATGTGCTCCCCCACAATTTCCGCGGTCAATCCGGGTAAAATGGTCGACGGTGCCATGTTTGGCACAACCCTGAAATAGCAGCTTCTCCGCTCCTTCTCCCTTTGTTCTCCGTTTGCAAAGCTTGCTAAAACATGCTATGGCCAATGGAGAACTTGGGAATGAGGGAAATGGGAGGTTGGATTGCTATATATATGCATCCTTTGTCATGATTGTATGCATTTAATGCATGATTTGACTAAGCTAACGCTCTTCCCAAATCCTAACGCCTAATTTCGACTGCTGGGCAGCAGTCGACTGTGGATGGTCGACTGCTACACAGCAGTCGACTGATAAAATCGATTGCTGGAAGGCAGTCGACTGTGGATGAATGACTGCCTTCCAGCAGTCGACCATCTTAGTCGACTGCTAGGAAACAGTCGATTTTATCAGGCGACTGCTGTGTAGCAGTCGACCAGCCACAGTCGACTGCTGGGCATTTATCAATCGACTGATGCCCAACAGTCGATTTACATAGTCGACTGCTACAAGGCAGTCGACTGTGGATGGTGGACTGCTACACAGCAGTCGACTGCCTTGCAGCTTAATTTAGATAACTAATTAGACACACCCGTAACCCAACCTGCCAACTCATTGGATGCCACCCGAGGGCCCACACTGCGATATCCCTATAAAATCAAGTGTGCTACCCACCATGAGGCCACCTTGCCTCGTAGTGATTTTGAGGACCTTGTATGCGTCGCATACATTGCCCAAGATCAACTACGGTGTGGGCAATCCATAGGATTGCGATGGCTGGGAGTGGCAAGATACGGGATGCGGGTGGTTCGTCAAGAAGTATGTATTACAATCCCCGACACGCATGGGGCTTGCCGGACGAACCGGACGAATTTACACCCGAGGTGGTTGCAGAGAACACTCGAAATGAGGACGATTTGCGCAGTGTTTTACGTCCAATTCAAGGGTTCACTGAATTCTATTGGGTTCGACTGCCTAGGAGACAAGTTGATCGTCACCATCGCGGATACTTGGACGCCCAAGAAAGGCCCGCATGCCGCATCGGTTACAAGGAAAAACTTTTCCCATGGCACTTGTTTCAGGACCTTAGCGACGTTCTCACGAAGGGGAAAAATCAATTGTATTTTCGAAAAAACTATGGGACATTGTGGAGGTTCTACCAAACCATAAAACACTCGGTGCATGACGCAATTCATTGGGGGTTCAACCGGTGCACCGCGCACCAAAAGGAATACCGGGTGTATAGAGAGTACACACTTAGATCGTCAATGTAAGATTTGCCCACGAATATGGTGAGAGCGTAGTATCAAGTTTGTATTTGCACGTATACTTACGTATGTTGTTAAGTTGGAAATGCGCAATATATGAATTCCCAGCAATATTGCGGTGATGTTTTCCGCTTGGTGTGAACTTATAATCATGCCACATGGAATCATTGTCACAGTTATTTGCATCGATACATGTTTGATTCAAGTGCAAATGCATGTAGATGCAAAGTCCATGGTTTAATTGGATGTTTGTGGCAACCGATTGTGTGGGCAAACATAAGAAATGATCATTGTGCGACACTTGTACATTACTCCCAAAATTGATAGTGAACAATAATTCACTTATAAACATTTCCAAAATCATGGTTTTTCCCGCATTGTGTACAATTCAGTATCAAATAATGCCTCCTAGTCCAACGCCTATCTCACAAACACTAGCCAACATTCCTAATCCGGCTCCGAATCACTATCCAATGGAATGGGGGGTCCGCAACTTGAGCTTGCACCGTTCAAATTTGGTGGCCGTAGTGTCCGGCGCCTCGCCTCACGCCTGCTCTCGGTGATGGCCCATAGTTCTTGCGCCGCAGTCTCCCGGTCAGCTTGTGCACGAGTGCGCGCGCGGTCTCCAATGTGCAACCCCCTCGCGGCATTCGGATGGCGCAGGACGTCTTGCATGGTGGGGCTAGAGGCCCCGTCACGGATGTCCAAAAGGCCGTTGACGTATTTCCACTCATTCATCCGGATTTGGACGTCCACCTCATTGAAGCTACCCTCTTGTGTAACGGCCTCCTGCCTCTCCAGATCGGCCTCAAAACTTGTTGTGTCCAACACGTGTTCCACATCCCAAGTTGATTCCTCGCCTGGGACCAGTTCCCGTGGTAATACCCCTACTGTCACATTGCCGTTGGAGTCATACACGTATCTGTGGGGGTGAGGACCTGGGACGTATTCACCCGTCTCTCCGGCATGCCCACCCACAACACGGTACAAAAATGCCCTCAAACCTACGGCCTGAGGAGAGGAGCCGGGGTAAAACTCATGAGCAACCCTTGTGTACATTTCAGGCGTGAAGTTTGTCGGGTAGCCTCGCAGGTCCTTCAAATACCTCCGTGCACGCCAGCTATAAGCAGGAGGATCGCCGTATTCTGCGGGCGGCACACCATGGATTATTGTGTATTCAAAATCGTGAGGCATTCCCCATTGCACTCCGAATTGCTCGTACAACCTTCGATGCAGAGGGGCTTGGCACGTAGGACAACGGCGTGTTTGCAACATGTGTGGCAACAAACAATTCGGGTGGACCATGTGACCGCACGACCCAACGATCCATGCGCCTTCGGGTCCCCAAGGATTGGAACAAATGGGGCACATGCTCCCGTCCTTGATCCAATCGGGGACGCATGGCCACAACAAGGCTGGTCTGGCCGGGGGTATCACGATGCGGGATGATACTGCGGTATCCCATTGGAATTCATCCTCGGGCCTCTTGGTCCACGCAATACTGGGGTAATGGTCGTCATCGACCGGGAGGTTCTCAGGATACATGAAATCCAATGGCGGCCACGAGGTAAAAAGAAGCCGTCGTTTGGGCCACTGTTCGCCATGGTCCCTATAGTGGGTCAGCTCGTCCATCAATGCCCTCTCACGCGTGGCGAACATGATAGTGGCTGTGACCATGCCCATGTAGTCGTCCTCCAACAACCGGTTCCTCCTAATGACCCGGTCGTAATCAACCCTCATTACCTCCAAGTTTGTTGTGGGCGACGGCTCCCGCCCTTGTCCATCACTACCAGACATTGCTTGCGGCAGTTGTGGCGCATCAGCCCTCGCAAGTTCAAGGTTGGTCAAACGTGCAATCTCGGCCTTCAACCCTTGGACCTCCTCGGCGTGTGCACGTCGGACCATCTCCAATTCCCGTTCGTGGTCAGATTTGCATTTTGCCAACTCCGCCCTCAACGCCTCCACAACGTCGTTGTCGGCAACTACCAGTGGTGGGGATGGCACCGCCGATGCCATCTCCACATCAACGGGCGAAGATGGAGGACAACCCAACCGGGAACCATGTGGCGGTGTCACGTGGACCCTTTGTCGCCGGCTAGGTGGTTCAACCGGCAACCCTATGGCAATGTTGTGCTCGTCCATGTTTGACTCGGCGGCCGGTGGAGTCCCCTCAATTTGATGATCTGGTCCCGCAAGGAAATCAAAATAAGATCGGACCCTCAAAGGATTCATTGGAGTCTGCCATGCCAATGGAATCGGACGGCCAGCGTTCCGTCCTAGCACGGCACTTGGTATGACCATGACCCGGCGTGCCTGCCTCAAGTCCAGGCTCGTGCGGGGTATGGTGGACCAGTCGATATCCACTCCCAAAATTACCTCCGCATAGACCATTTGGCATAACCACATTAGCATATGCCCGCGATCAAATTCCCTCGGTGCACCCCACAAGAAATCCCACACCTCCTTGCACCGTTCTCCAAATATTTGATGGCTCACCTCCCTCCATATGTCATAGCGTTGTCTAGACATCCGTTCAGCATTCGCGCTAGGAACGAACATCCTCGTCAAATGGGTCCACTCTACGTACCTTCGGACCGTGCTATACAACCACATGCCCCTCTCATTTTGCCAGCCGGGATTGGCGAGAATGTTCGGGTCCCGCGCCACCTCCAAATTGATTGGTTGCGGCCTGTCCCTCGGCGCATTGCCGCGTCTTCTAGCGCCTGCCGACCCCGGTGTCGCTTGCGGAGTCCCCCCCGGATCCAAATCCCCGCCACGTGGAGGTTCCGGCGGCAAGTTATCTTCGTCTGCCATCGTTGCCCCTAACCCCTAGCTTTGTATGCCTACTATAAATTAAACCTAATATGGTAGCACTTCCAAAATAAGCGCCACCACCCACAATTTTTTTCCAATCCACTAAATCCAAATTAAGGCCGTTCAAAGTTCAAACTACATAATTAGATGTAAACCACTTTCAAAATAAGTGTTCACATATAACAGTTTCCGGTATGGTTCAGACTAACCGCAATGGGGTACAATGTAGACCGTATGTAGGTGGGTTGCAGTACAATACATATAGTAGGCAGATATAGTATACCGTTTGTCCGTATACGTATTACAGTACGTATGTCCATCTGTAGCCCTCCAGCTCACCTCTATCTCCAAATGGCAAGGGCTGATTAACAACCTAGGCCCAAATGGAGGGAGGTGGGAGTGAGGGAATGAGGGAAGTGGGGTCCATATATACCCCAAGGAGGCGTCCTTTCGATTAGACGCCCCCTGGACCAACCCATGGACGCCACGTGCCCATGGGTGTCTCTACGCGACTACTCGTGAGTAGTCGCACCCCTTCGTCGACTGCTATTAGCAGTCGACCATGGGGTGCGACTGCTCACGAGCAGTCGCAACCCATTCAAGTCGACTGCTGATAGCAGTCGACCATAGGGTGCGACCGCCCACCAGCAGTCGTCCGCACTTTGTCGACTGCTATTAGCAGTCGACTTGGGTTGTCGACTGCAGTTGGGCAGTCGACAGTCCAAGTCGACTGCTAATAGCAGTCGACTTGAAGGGCAGATGACTGCTCACAAGCAGTCGCCCGCCTGTCGTCGACTGCTATTAGCAGTCGACTTGGACTGTCGACTGCCCAAGAGCCGTCGACAACCCAAGTCGACTTCTAATAGCAGTCGACTAATTATGGTAGTCGACTGCTCTTGAGCAGTCGACATGGAAATTCGACTGCCGTCAGCAGTCGACACACCTATACGACTGCCCTTTAGCAGTCGATTCAGTGTGTCGACTGCCTAGTAGCAGTCGCTGTAACTCGTCGACTGCCCACTAGCAGTCGACACTGTTGACGACAGTTTACCCTGTGTGACGACAGGGTAAACTGTTTTACCCCCCCAAACGGACGTGACGTTTTCAGGTCTGCCGTCACGTCGCTGTCACAGGACGTGACGCGACGTGACGTGTAATCCCTGCTCACGTGTATTCCTAATCTTAACTTTAAGTGCACTCCCCGGGGGCATGTCGGCCTTCTGTCTCAAAAAAAGAAAGAAAAAAGAGTTGAAGTAACCTTTGAACCACTGTCGAGGAGATTTTTGGACATAATCGGTCAAGATCCTAGTGTTTCCAAGTCCAACTGGTTACATGTTGTGGACTTTCGGTTAAGTTGAGGTATAATCCATAGATTCCTCTAAAATATCGATACTTTTCCTGAAGTCTTGAACTTCAACCAGTTCATCTGTAACTAGCAGTCAATTCCCCCTGTTCATTGCTTTGAAACAACAAAAGTTACATCAAATATTATGGAACAAGGTAAATGGCCCTTTGTATGGTCACTCACCTTAAATGGACACCCAATGGACACCTAAGATAGTTGAGGTTAAAAGCGCCACTTCCAACGGAAAATAAAATAAAATAAATTTTAGGTAGGTTAAATAGCTTGGAAAGTTTCCAAAAGAAAATCATAGATTTGCAAAAACTACAAAGATAGTACATAAATGTTTTGAAATGATAATAAATTCATATGCAGCCTATAGAAATCCGCAAAGTTGTTTTAAAAATGAGCCTTTTACTCTTCATTTGGGGGGGGTCCATTGATGTTGGATTGCTAGGCGAGAATCACCACACAATCAACCTTATTGTGGGTGAGAGTGTTTTACTACATGAAGATATTGTCTTTCTTTTGTGGATCACTTCTTACATAATCTTGTTGAGCAGATCATAGAGCCTCGATTAGTCAAAGTGGGTGCTCTCTTAGAGCGTGCTTGCATCCTTCTTACACGACTGCTATGAATGGCCAAAGTGGTGTTATTTCGTACTTGATGCTTGTCATGGATGATGGATGAGTTCATCCATTTTCCAAAACCCTACCTTCTCTTGTTGGCAACTTGTGATGAAATATTGTCACGGACGATTGAAATTTGGATGAAAAATCACGTAGTAAGTAACAGTAATTGCAACACTCTGAATCTATAATCATCCAAAGTTTTTACAAGGAATGACAAATAATGTTTGGTTGACATTTAGTGTTGGTGACACTACACCGCGGTTTACAATTAGTATTGAGCGAAACAATTAGAATCGGTGGCACTAAATATCATATTTAGTGTAGCAATTTTGCAAATTGACATTTATCACTTGAGAAAGAACTTGAGGGGAAAAGGGTGGCCGGCCATCATTCCCCTTGTCATAACTTGGCATCTTCTAGGAATATGATAAAGTCTGGTCTCCAGATGTCGAGTTTGTTGGACTGAGCCCAAGTCTTGCCGCCGGAACGTGGGAATGGAGTGCAGTGGAGGTAAGAAATAATGCCCAATATTTTATGACTCTTTGGCAGTTGCCTTTTGTCTCTAAGATGAGACAAAAATCATGCCACGTGGATTTAGTGTTGTCCACTATTTAACTTACACTTACGGTTTAGTGGGACTTTGAATTCCCTGCTAGAAACCACTGCCCACACGAGCCAAAGGCCGTGATCATGTAATTGTGAGGGTCCTTGATTCTCATCAAAGGCTATACCATGGACATGGTCTACTGGAATTTGAGTCAGGTCTACCTCTTGGAGGTGGACCTGACGCAAATTTTGGCAGACCGTGAAGCATTTTTTGTAACCATCCATGTAGGAATCCATGTAGACTTTTCATCTACGATAATGTCTTTGGGCCTTAGGCCTCCAACTTCCAGTCTCAACCTTTTTGACCAATGAGAGATCTTAGGGCCACTTCACACACGAGCCAAGAGCCGTGACCATGGAATTGTGAGAGCCCAAAAGAAAGTGTCCAAAGGCCGTCCCAAAACACCTCCAAAATCATGTAGTGTGGTCACAGGCCCTCAAGTGTAGTGTGAAGTCATATATGACCGGGCCCTCAACCAAATGCTATTTCGATGAGTTTCTATTCATGCGGGTCCTCGCACATGATAAAATAGAATCAATCAACGGTTGTGAGCGTTCGGAGTGCCGTGGTCTCCCGGTTTTGTGGTAGGCCTACCTTCAAGAGGTGGTTTTTTAAAATAGTCCAAGTGACCATGAAACATGATCCATTCGATGCCATGTAGGAATCCATGTAGACTTTACATCCATCTTGCATTCACATACTCCGTTGGTCCCTCAAGCGCAGTGTGAAGCGAACTTGGACCGGCTTTGCCTTTTCCACCAATGAGAGTGCTTGAAGTGTGATGGTCACGGGCTCTCAGTCTTGTGTGTGAAGTGGCCCTTAGAATGCAATGGTTGTGGGCTGTCAGTCTCGTGTGTGAAGTGGCCCTAAGTTTAGATTGTAGAATCCTTCAAACTTTTCTTCCAGATCAACTGTACTAATTTAAACATGTTAATGCTTCGCCTGTAAGTTGAGCTCCACTGACAAAGTGTGACTAAGGCGCAATTTGGCCCGAACTTGCAGCTTTGATACTAGGTTTGCAAGTGCGGTACTCTTGAGCCTTGCTAACTACACTTAGGGCCACTTCACACACAAGGCTGAAGGCCCCTGACCATGGCAATGTAAGAGCTCTCATTGGTTGAAAAGGCGGAGACCGTCCAAGTTCACTTCACACTAGGAGGTGAAGGCCTAAAGGCCCAAAGAAAAATTCATGGATAAAAAGTCTACATGGAGTCCTACATGGCAAGTTGTGGATAAGGGTGCATGGTCTACCGGAATTTGCATCAGACCCACCTCCAAGAGGTGGGCCTGACGAAAATTCCGGGAGACCATGACTTTTTTAATATTTTTCCAGCAGGACAGATTTCAGGACATATTTCAAGGAAGATTCCAGAATAGATTCCAAGAAAAATTCCGGGACAGACAAACACCACCAAGTAATTCTCTTAAATTGATAAAGTTTGAGGCATATTATATTAAACCAAATCCTCCCCTCTTTTTCTGCCAACAAAATATGCAATGGTCCCGCAACATGGTCCATTCTCACTTCACACTATGCTTGAGGACCCGTGCCTACATAAAACGGCTTTCCCAACACCCATGGTACGGCCTTTGGATGAGAGTCAAGGGTCCTCACCATTACAAGGTCATGGCTCTTGGCTCATGTGTGAAGTGGCCCTTAAGTCCCGTGACTTACAGGCCTAAATCCAGGCTATATTCATAGGACTTCATCACCAACGGTGTCCAAGCTAAACGACAATTTGTTGGGATTCTAGAAGGAGGAAAGTGTTGTCTCTTTTGCTTTGTTTAAGAAAAGAAGAACAACACGAGCGGGAGAATCCCAAAACTGGGACCGTGAGGGCATCAAATTAGTATTGGTACCCATGACCTAACTTTTGGACCCTTGTAAACTGCTCCCACGAGCAATGACATTCTTTGACTTACACCGAGTACCTGGTATATAAGTAAAATTGGATCAAGGCCCAATTCATAAGTGCAACATGTTAAGGTCTTCCGATATAGAATGCAAAGATGGTTATGATATTATCAGAATCATTGTTTTGGTATGATATTGTTCGTTGTTTGGTTGCATAGATTCAACATCATCATATCTCATCATAATTTCAATATCTTAACATTTCAATAATTACTAAGGATTCACTTGTCTTTTACGAACTTTAAAAGCATTGAAAGTGCACCGACAGATCCATTCCATAGTATGGAGGGAACTAAAAAGTTCGTAGTTTGAATATATGTCAAATTTTACTTAAATACAAGTTAGGTGGCGTCAAATTTCATCAAACACGTTTTGCTCAATGAGCTCCCAGAGGATCCTCATAGTGCTCCTCTTCGGCTTTTTGTTAGTCAAGCTCATCATAACCTAACAAGGCATTTCAAATAGTTTGTAGACCTTTTGAGTTAGCCTCAAATTCTCATCATTCAGAACATACCATTAGACGACCTATTAGAGTGTGTCCCTTTCTATCATGACAACCCTACTATTGTCCATGAATTTTTGAAACCTTGTTCATGACACGACAAATATGGTAGTACCTAGCTAGTGACCACAACCCATGTACCATGCAGGCTGAATAGCCATAAAATTAACTCTAAATAGGGAAAAAAATAGTGATTGAAGTATCTAGAAGCCCACTTGCTTGTTCACCCTTGTTCATTTTGCAAGGGCAACCCAACATAAGTGGGGAATCATGCTTGCAAAATTCCCAATACCCAAGTAAGAATATTCACACCTAGGTAAGATTACCCTAGTATCGACCTCGGGGAGATCACTCCATTGTCAAGTTGAACACCACGTGCGAACAAAGTTTGCTACCCCTATATTACATGTCATAAATAATTCTAAATTTTATGATATTTTTTCTACATATACACAACCATTGATGGTATCTTTTGTATATTTTTTTGAAATTTTTAGTCATCTTCATTTTTGTAGCAAATTTTTTAGTTCAATTCTGCGTCATTCTAGTTAGAAACGGTATGTTTTATTAAAAAAACAAATCATCAAATTTAGTCACCATTTTTTACTATGTAACAGGTACCATTTATATCTACTTATGAAAAAAATTTGATAAAATTGTGACCCATTTTGGTGATGCTTTTTACATTTTTTACATTTTTTACATCTAAAATGATCGCACGTGGTTGTTCAACTTTACAATGGAGTGATCTCCCCGAGGTATCGACATGGTTTAGAATGGTACTAACCCAAACAATAACTTGAGTATACAAAGATTCTTTTAGCTTGAGATCTACCCACCAAATATAGACATTTGACTAGTATTACAATTTTGAAACCCATGGGTAGGTCATTGATGCCATTAAATTGATATCATTAAGTAAAGTTGGACCAAATTCAAGTCTAGATTTAAAACATGTTGAATACTATTGTAAGATCCTTTGATATAAATGTATGGAGGGATTAGATGCTTATTATAATATACTAAAATTTGATCTTATTTCCATCAATTACCATCTCATTATATAAATTTGAAAATAAAGAAATTGATAATTTCTATCATATTTTAATATCATAGCATCCAAATAATCATCGAGGATTCACATATCTCCTACGGAATTTAGACATATTGTAAACACATCAAATTACATATATGTCCATAGAATCGAGGCTACAACCAAACGTCCAAGATTTGACAGTGTGTTCAAAATTCCTCCAAATGCGAATTTGTTGACTCAACATTATTAAGTGCGTCAGTGTGTTCTCACGGCCCCCGGGAATATAAGCCGGGATGCCGTCAGTTAGCTCACATTCAGTCTAAATGTGAGCTAACTGACGGCATCCCGGCTTATATTCCTGGGGGCTGTGAGAACACACTGACGCACTTAATAATGTTATGGATGTTGATTATTGATACCATGCATTATCTAGGGTTACCCCGATCCAACACTGGTCATAACATTATTGTTAGCATCGGATGTTGGGATTTTGTATGAATCTGAGTCTCCCTACGCAACCTTTTGAGCATCTGACCGTTATCATCTGAGGGCCCACGGAACAAGAGTTGCATGCTGAATAATGTTATGATAAGAACCAAATCACAAAAAGTTATAACTTTGAACAATCATCTGACATATACACCCTAAACTCCGTAATATCAACCTCCATAATGTCACTCACTCTCTAATATCCCGAAACCCTAGGGAACGGATGTGCGTAGTTCAAATCTCACTCCTTATTGTCACCTTTCTCTCCCTTATACCACGAATTTTGTCATTAATGCAAACCACCAAAGAAGTCAACCCACACCCTTGCATTGCGCCATGTGCCAATATGTGGAGTGTCACCTTCTTATTCTTATTCTTCTTCTTCTTCTTATGCCACTTGTTGAATGTTGGTGCATGCATCCGCCACATCGCCCGGGAAGGCAAAGCGGAATGGACCACACCACACCATTTCATACGTTGCACTTTGTGTTATTCCATAGTGTCACATGCTACACTAATTCACTAGTATCACGCATCCATGTTAACACTATAGAACTCTGTAATATCACGTGCACTTTGGTTGCCACAGGTGTGATACTACGTAGTTTAGAGTGTAGTGGCAACCACAAATATAACCTAACAAGTTAACAATGTGTTTTATTAATTCATTTTGGTAATACAAAAATATTCAAAATAGCGAGGAATGGTGAATTCAAAATAGTGTGGGGCAACTAATTTCAAATGATCATATCACTTTACGCGGGCCCCACATCTCTCAAGGTCCACGCCCACACACTCATTTGTCTTTATTGTCGTCACGCCACGCGTCGACAACATCCTCAATCATCCTCTTTGTCGCTATCGTCGCCCCCGCCGCCATGCCAATTGCTATCCCCCCTCGTTCTTGTTGTCGCGTCGCCGTCGCCGTCGCCGTCGCCTGTCGTGACATCCTCCCCACTTGTTGCTCCCTTCCTTCCTGACTGCTGCCCACGACGACTCAACCCTTCACAGATCGTCGACGATCGCAACTTACCCACGCCACCACAGGAACTTTAAACCGGAACAACAACAATACACTTCCCACGACTCACTCGTTGAATTTCTTCACTCTAAGTTGAACTTCTAAGGTATGCGGCGGGTGTCATTCGGCTACTTTTTCTTAATTGGACACCTACATTTGAATGGCGTATGGTTAGGTGTAAATTACAAGAACAAACACACATAAAGACGTGACATGTTTGGAAGAGATTCGATTGCGTCTTCAAAATCTTATTAACTACTCAGGTACGCTTAATCGTCAACACAATCGGGAAGATCTATTGTATTCTTTTAAGGAATCAACACCCATGATGAATCGACGGAAGTCCAATTTTCAGTCCGCTTTTCGCTGATAGAGTTGCTAATCCAACGTCGCAACTTTCATGATGTATAAAATCTGATGAATAGAAGATGGAGAACAAGAAAAAACTAACTTTATGCAAGTTAGAATCTGGCCGAGAATACCAGCCACGGAGATTCATCGTCAGAAATCGTGAGGCAATGACAAGGTGCAGGAATACTCCGTATAAGTTAAGTTTTAGTCGACTTACTGCTGCTAGTGGTGGGACCCTCACTTACTGTTGGTTGCGTGTTGTAGCAGGAGTTTCCCAATTGCAGGGACGGCCCGTATAAGCGATCAAGCAGATGACTTTCTCACAAGGACTTGGCAGAAACTTAGTCCAAAAGACTGTAAGGTAACTTAGCAAATGTGGGCCACTACAAAAGTTATGATAATCTGTTACTACTGACTTGGTAAGTGGAAGGCGTCATTCGGTTCGTGTTTCATGTTTTCCCAGCTTATACCGATTAGATTGACACAACGAAACTTGTGGTACATCAGCACATCTACGATGAAGCATCAGCAAAAACCGCATTGAAAATAGGACCTCCCCTGATTTAGTTATGGTTATCAGAAGTGCCATGTTTTTATTACTGTATATTGATTCCGGATCCTCTCAACTGTGTTTTATTATAATTGAGTGTCGAGTAGTTAATGAACTTTGAAGAGGTAGTCATTATAATTGAATGGTTCTATGGGGTTTTTTCTTCGATCCTCGTCGCCAAAGACACACAACAATGAAATAACTGGTTAGGAAAAGTAACCGAATAACGCCCGCAGACCGTAGAAGCAGGGAGGCGGAGAAGCAGGAGGCAAGGGAAGCGGGGGCCACGTGTTGCAGGTAACTTGGTGGTTTGGGTTGGGTTTTGAACTTTCATTGTCACAGTTTGTGATGACAAGAGCGCCGAGTGGCATGCACGACGGCCAGCTTGCATGATTCCAGAAAGAAAGAAAAGGATTTGTTAAGGGGAGGCCACACACACTTTCGAAAACTCCGGTTTCGAAATGGAGATTGGTGGGCCAAATAAGGTATGTAAAAGAATTTCGGCTTTGACATGTGCCTAATCTTTTGAGGAGCTTGGTTTGAGGGTTGATCGCTCTTTCTTTTTGATTAAAACCGTCCGTTTTCAACTAGCTCCAATGGTAAGAAATATGGTTAAGTTCAAGACTTACAAAATTGTCGGTCATGGATCCGAGTTGAAAACGGAAGATCCTACCCAATTAAAGACGGACCAGACCTTGAAACCTATCTCCCCAAGGCTAGGTTAGGCACATGTCAAGGCGGAAACTATTTTTAGCTTGGATTACCGAACTCCGTTTCGGAACCACCGGCGTTTTCAACCTTGTATGGAAGGGCCTCCACATTAGTAGAAGAGGAAAGAAAGGATTTTAGAAAGTGGGCCTATCTTTTCGGCAGGCGCACCGCACGGGAAATGTGGGTAGGGATCAAAGGGATCAAAGGAATCAAAGGGATCAGTTCCCAACGTTACCATTCGTGGTGGGCGTTCGGTGTCGCTGTAGAGGAGGAGAAGGTCGCCATCGAGGAGCTTCTTGTTGTTGACAGGGACTGAGTTATCCCGATTGCGACGCTTATCAGACTTTTCGAGTTTTCAAGAACATTTTGAGAAGTTATAGAGATACAGGAAGGTGGTTAGAATTGAAGGATCTCCTCGCACGATCATCTCCAATATGGTAAGTTAGTCGCACATCCAGGGTCGTATAATTCTATGATTTTTGTGGTCATTGAGACGGGGGGTGCGCTTATAAATTGGGCTAGGGAAAGTGACCATCACGATTGCGATCTTTTTGTTTTCAAGTTCCCAGAAGGTTTTGAGAAATTAGAGACATACACAGCAAGGTGGTTGGAATTGAAGTCTAGCTCGTCGCACAATACCAAATATCGCCAATAATATATCAATGGTAAGTTGTCACGTATCATACAGAGTTAACCTGTGCTTGTTGTGTGCTCATTGAGGAGAGGTACGCACGCATTTGTAGAGGAGCCACACGCAAATGCAAAAGGATTTGCTGAATTGCTGTATTTATTTTAAAATTGTTTTTTTGGGGGGGGGGGCGGATTGTTTGACGGTGGTCTGACTGATAGGAGTGGTCGGAATTGTGAGGGAGTCTGTTCCTAGTTCCGGATCCTAGGTCGGTTTAGAAAATCTGCGACACTGGCTACCTGGAAAGATGAATCTGGGGTTGGGACCCCGAGTTGAAATGTGTTATAAATCAAAGCTCGGTTCAGGAGGAGGAAGTATGTGAATGTTCATACTAGTTATGTTAGTCGTGGGCTAGGGCCAACAGTGATCATCACGATAAGGTCTGTCGAGAAGTTTTTTTGTTTTTTTTTGTGTGTTTGGGAGAAGTTTTTGTGTCACAAGGAAGAGGTTAGTTAGAGATCACAAACAAGCAATTCAACCTCCTCGCACACCATCGCCAAGAATGGTAAGTTGTAATAAATACCCAGGGTTAACCTGCTCTTGTTTGAGATCTTTTGCGAGGCTTACCCCATATGTGGAGGAGCCACTCGAAAATGCAAAAAGAAAATACGCTTAATTGCTTGATTTCTTGGGGAAATTGTTCGTTGCCGGTCTAGTAACTGGTAGGAGTGCATGTAATTGTGAGGTGGGAGTCGGTTCCTAGTTCCGGTTTAGCAGATCTGCGACACTGGCTACTTGGGGGAGATTGAATCTTCGGTTGGGACCTGAAGTTGAATCTGGTCATAAATCAAAAGCTCGGTCCAGCAGGAGGAAGTATGTGAACGATCATACTAGATTCTCAGAGTTAGTGATGGGCTAGGATCGTCAGTGATCATCACGATTTTTTGAGATTTTTTGAGAAGTTTTGGTGTCACTCAGGAAGGTTGTTGGAATTAAAAGTCTAGCTCCTCGCACACCATTGCCAAGAATGGAAAGTTTTAACAATAACCAAGGTTAGCCTGCGCTTGTTTGTGCTCATTGAGAGGGTGACCTATTTGTGGAGGAGCCACCAAAAATGCAAAAGGAATTCGCGTAATTGCAGGATTCCTTGGGGGAAATTGTTCGATCGTGGCCTAACTGGAAGGAGTGGTCGTAATTGTGAGAGTGAGTCGGTTCCCTAATTCCTCTTTAGCAGATCTGCGACACTGGCTACTCCGGAGGATGAATCTTGGGTTGGGTCTCAGAGTCGAATCTTCTCGTAAATTAATTGACTAAATCTCAACCCAGCAGGAGGAAGTATTTGAACTATTTCACTAGATTTTCAGGGTTATTGTTTGCTCGAAATTTTCAGGGTTATTGTGTATCCGGACGCCTAATAATGTCTGGTGGAAACTGGAGAATGTGTTGCCAGCTTTGGGAGGGAATTCACTGAGTTTTGGTGGAATTAATGTGGAGTTCCCTCCTGCAGGTTCTCCAAGAGAGGGCGGCGGAGTCTAACGTCAAATATGAAGAGGTACATTTTATCAGCTCTCACAACATATTGAAATTTATTATATCTCACACTACGACTCAGAATCACTTGCAATTTTTTTGGACGAATTTGATTTCTTACAAACGTTGGGTCGTCTAAGAAATAGAGTTGTCTGTAACGAGTAGGGAAAATTACTCTCAAGTAGGGTAGGATAGTCACCGTAACCTTCTTCAAGACTCAATACTTGTCATTTGCATAAGTTAGTGCAATCACAAGTTTGCACTCTAGCCGTGTGGCCAGGAAATACTTTCACTTCTTTTCGTGACGTGAATCCCTTATTTTATTTTTATTTTTTTCCTTCTCTTAAATGTTTTTGGCATGGAAGAGGGGCACTAGTGTCAATGAGTAAAATTCTAGGTAGGGGACTCAACAAAGCATTACAGAATCCTATCCATGTAACATTGGTCACAGAAGCGGAACTCAACTGTCTAGTAGCAATCTAATAGCAGAAGTGAGGATTGTTCTGCACATGTAGGCACTAGGAGGTGGAATCTCAGATTTTGTGAATTTTCTTCCGGAAGTAGTGAAAGGTGAATCACACCCTGAATTTCTGTCACAAATGTGCATCAAGTCTCCATAAGATGCAATTCCGCAGTTGAGTCAGCCGGAATTATCCCATCGCTGGTTATCCACCTACTTGAGCTGGTTATCGGTCATAATCTATCAGCTCATGGACAAAATGTGGGAATTATGGAGGATATCATGTTTCCATGGGTGCAAAACTGTGATGAATTTTGATAATCTATCTATTCTTGTAGGAGCAACCGGTTATGAATTCACAAGTGCTCGTGGGCATGATTTAAGAAAATAACAATTTCAAACGGTGGTTAGGTAGAGTGTTGTAGAACCCATCTCTCGATGCCCTTCGTTTCTTGGGATAGGTTGCTTGCAAACCTTGCCGAGCTGAGCGAGGAGAAATGGCAAAGGCTGAGATTCTGCCGAGTTGTACACGTGTTGTAGCATTTTATGGTTCTTGGATGGAATTTTAAGGCTTGATCACTCCACGCGTTTAGGAATTTTATAGTGAAAAATGAGTATGTAGAAGGTGAGGTGCAATAGGCAGGTGGTGAGATTAGAAGGTTGCATGAGACGACAACCCAAGGAAATGGTGGGTGAAGAGAGAGAGAGATTCGAAACTTGATTCATTGGCACTAAGTTAGTACCCCTCTCCCATGCCAAGAAGATTTAGCAAAAGGAACTTGAATTAGCACTTTCTCCTAATGGTTTGGTTAATACTTTGAGCTTTCATTGAAGGGATGGACAGAGAGGCCAATGTTGTTGACGTTGAAATTTGCAGGAAATATTTACACACAGGGGGCTGAAGCTGTTCACATGCCGGTGGCTGCCCGTGAACAAGGAAATCAAAGCTCTTGTCTTTTTGTGCCATGGTACGTAGTCTCTCATCATCCCTCTTTGAATTTTCCAAAACTGAACAATAAAAATATAAAAACCGATGTCTTGGTGGATGATTATGATGAATCCCATCAATCAAAAGTTATTGGATTCTGATTGGCATGAATTTAAATTATTTTTGTGTTCTGTTTTTTTAGGTTATGCTATGGAGTGCAGTGTCTTCATGAAGGGAACGGGAATCCGGTTTGCGGAGGCAGGCTATGCCGTGTTTGGCATAGACTACGAGGGCCACGGCAAGTCGGAGGGCAAGAGGTGTTACGTTCAAAATTTTCAAGACATTGTGGATGATACCATCGCCTATTTCAAAAGTGTACGAGGTAGAGAAGAATTGAAAACCTTTCCCCTAACAATGTGGACCTGCAACACCTACCCAATTTCCTGACAGAAAGTACCTTAAAATCACAATTGAGGAGGGTTGTCGATTTGGAATAATGTTTAGACGTATTTTGCAAGAGTGGTTAAATCAAAGATTTGGAGACCTCCCCTCAAATCATCCACGCCTGCAATACCTTACCTAGATTCCCTGACAGAAAATACATAGAAGTCATAATTTGGGAGGTCTTGTAGTTCTGAAATTCAAGACTTGTTTTCAAGAGTATTTGATGTAATGAATCGAAACATCTAGCCCCAAATAATGTGGATCTCCAATGCCTACTAGATCTCCTTCCAGAAAATGCCTAGAAATCACTATCTGTGCAGTGTCTGGGGAGATTTTTGTGCATAAACAGTTGAGATCCTAGTGTCCCCAAGACCAACCAGTTACATGTTGATATCTTTCAGTTTTTCTTTATTAAATTGGGGAATATTCTATAAATTTCTCTAAATGGATTGGTAAATTTCCTAAGGTCTTGAATATGAACTGGTCATTTCTCAAACTTCACTGGTTCCTAACTAGGGGGTTGGTTCTTCCCTTTCATTGTACCTGTGAGGGCTTTGTAGTTTTGAATATCTAGATGTGTTTTCAAGAGTGTTCAGGGCAACTTAAAGAAGTGAAGACTGAGTCCCAAGAATGATTCGGACGTGCAATACCTACTAGGTAGATTTCCTTATAGGAAATAGGTAGAAGTCACAATTTGGGTGGGTTTGTAGTTTTGACTAATATATGGAGACATTTTTTATTGACTCGCAGAGAAAGAGGAGTACAAGAACAAAGCTCGGTTTTTGTATGGTGAGTCCATGGGTGGGGCGGTGGTACTCTACATCCACCGCAAAGAACCCCAGGAGTGGAACGGCGCCGTTCTTCAAGCTCCTATGTGCAAGGTATAATACATCAGAATACTATATTAAAATCATTACTTAAGATGTTGTTTAAATTAACATTTCCAAGTGTTGCTTGAGAACTATCACATACGAAAAGTTGGGACTCAGGCATGTTTAAAGGATCACATCCATGTGGTTAAATCTACAAAACTCACTTTTTGATCTTCCTGTCACGAATTCTTACATCAGAAAACTTGAAAACTCATTGTATTCACAAAGATCATATTTTTGTGAAGAAACATGATGTGATATGATATGATTATGAATTGTGATTACTATAGATTGGTGGAAAGTTCCAAGCATAATGCGATCTTCAAGTGAACAATTCCTCATAATGTCTCATGAGGTTGAGCATTTCATGGGGTATAGAGGATAATAATTCATGAAATGTAGTGATCAAGTTTTTGGAGGTTTGGTCAACGATTTTGATAGTTACATCTAGAAAAAGAAATCAAGGAAAGAATATCTTATATTTTTGGCAAGAACTGGTTGTTTGAAACGGAGAGTCCTATTTTGAAACGGTTATGGTAACCATCAACACCTCAAACGGGTCTTGTATGTCTGACTCTTTGGCAATTCAAATGTGATGGCTTCTAATTCCCTTGACCCGGAACTTTCAGATCTCCGAGAAATTGAAGCCACCACCAATAGTCACGACCATTTTGACAAAGCTTTCGGGATGGATTCCAACATGGAAGATCGTGCCCACAAAGAACATCATTGACACGGCCTTCAAAGACCCAATCAAGCGGCAGGAGGTAACGTACATACCCAAAAGGATAATTTTCTTTACATTAAAGTTATTCCACGTGACTTTTGACTCCATCAACATAAAAAATTTGCCTCCGAAATTCCTATCTTTTTAGCTGCAATCTCATTTCATGTGCGCTATCTTATGGGGTGCAGATCCGGTCAAATCCTCTCATTTACCAAGACAACCCACGAGTCAAAACCGCCTTGGAAATGCTGGAGGCAAGCACATTCCTCGAAAAGCATCTGGACGAGGTAAGCATCTAGAGTCAGTTGGATGACATTCTTCTGTTCTTGTGGTTGAATGTGGGCATCAATGGAGAATGTTTGTATGGAACTTCTTAGCTTCAAAGAGGTCCAATTAAGCCAAATGTCTCAGCTTTTATAATCTTCATAAGTTTTCTATGCAAAGCGTTTCTTTTTAAGCAGAGTGTAACATATGTGGTGGGCCTTCATGTTCCATTTGGGGTCATTAGTTTGGGGAGCTTCATAAATATTTAGAAATTAAATAGCAGTATCCGAGGAGATCACTTAGAGGCAATGAGGGGTATGAAAGCTAAGGATAAGCCTAGAGAAATGGGGGTAGGGGAGGGGGTTATCAGGTCATGTGTATGTATTTTTTAGACAAGCATAATTACTGGATTTCAATTGAACTATACATTGGACAATCAAAGTCATCAATGTAGTTCTCTTATTCTAACTACACTAAATACGATATTTAGTGTCACTTACTATTTGGAATTACGAAATGCTATATATCATATTTTATCATCAAATGTCAAATTGGTTGTGTGGGCATCATAGAACATCAACAACTTCACTCGTTAAAAAATTACATCAATAGTAAAAAGATACAGCATTGCGTAACTCCACATATTTAGTGTAGTGGTTGCATGCCTTTTATATAGCACATAGTCATACTCTTAGAATGTTTTTAGATGACTTGAATGAAGACAATATATATAGTGAGGATAAGCGAAGACCCAAGGCATGCATAAAAGTAGAAGGAAGGGAACTTGCAGAAGAGGAAAGGAAGGATGGGAGGAAGGGAAGTTAAATTTTATTTGTTTCTAGATGTCAACTACATGCTGTCATGTTTCCAACGATGTGACATGTCTATAGAGTTTTACCTTCTCTAAAGATTATTTGAGGGATGTTGTTGAAGGGGAAAACCAAAATTCGTGGATAATTTTTGACACAATATGTCTTTTTTCCTTCTTTTTCCGTATTACAGGTGACCCTTCCCTTCCTGCTACTTCATGGCGAAGAGGACCGAGTGACCGACCCGGAAATTAGCCGGGAGCTCTTTGATAAGGCCCAGAGTGAAGATAAGGAGTTCAAGCTTTACCCCGGCATGTGGCATGGCTTGACGAATGGTGAGCCGGATGATAACATTGAGCTTGTGTTCAATGACATCATTCATTGGATTAATAAGCGGAGCCCGGCCGGGGGGAATGTGGGTGGCAGCCCCCTCCGCCACGTGGACGTTTCCGCTGTTACGGGCTCCATCCCGTCTAAGGAGACCGAGATAAATGACAACAACTTCAAGCTCGACCAAGAAGAGTCTACCTCAAGATCATGAACCGGCTACACTAAAACTAACATTAGGGTGGATGGAAATCGGGTGCCAATCCTAATCCGGTCACGTAACAATCAACCTCACCAAATTGGCCTCGGTTCAAATTTACCCCAACCTCTAAGAGCCGGGAGGTCTGAGCGGGGTTCCTGGACATAGAACATCTAGACCCGTCGGATCACAGAGATCGACGGCCTAGATTGAGGACAGGGAAAGACGACGATTGTTTTATGGGAGTCGATTCAGTTTCCCGATCCCGGAACGTCACCTCATACACCAATTGGCGTTGGCTTCAAGAATAATGTGAAAAAGGATGGCTTTGTGAGAAGAAAGGGGAACAAACTCCCCCGGAGTACATGGCATAAAAGGGGAGACTAACCTCAAGCAGATTGATTGTACCATATTTTCTGAAATTCAAGTGGTTTGTGGAGCTTGATTGGGATGTCAAATATTTCATTTTTCCACAGCTTCGTGGCTCATGATCTACGAGCATTTTGTTGCTGAATTTAGTGAATGGTGGTGCTGGCAAAAATCCAGAGAAAGTGAATCTACTCACGTGTCTTCTCCCTTTTTTTTCAGGTTCAAATCTAATCAAGCATCATTTATAACCTTTGAAACTCTTAAAAGGCCATTCATTTGCATAGCAGTCACAAGTCATGGAGCCTAAAATGTAGCAATCTGACCGAATTTGTGGCAGTCGTGGAGCTGTTCTCGAGTTTGTTGACCAACCACATTTTGGTGACCTGTTAGAATGTGGAGGGCCGTGCATGCGGGCCGCTAGACTTTCATGCGCCACTAAAGAATCTTTAACCTACAAGTGTTGGGCACTAAAGGATCGAGATAGGTTGAAGACTCAAGAG
Organism: Polytrichum formosum; assembly: GCA_964035585.1. Lineage (NCBI taxonomy): Eukaryota > Viridiplantae > Streptophyta > Polytrichopsida > Polytrichales > Polytrichaceae > Polytrichum > Polytrichum formosum. Next base: position 20,936,736 of record OZ037940.1, on the reverse strand, counting down.
AACCAATGATGGTCTAGAACTTCATCCTTGATAACCAGAAGAAGGAAGTTAGTAGGTGGGCCTGGATTTGAGAAGATGGGAGTAGCTAGTTGGCACATATGAACCCTACTCCACCATATTCCCTCTACATTTGGATGGATATGTCCTTATTCACACTAGAATCTAGTGGGCGAGCGGCCTACATGGAACTCACCTTTAGATAACCATTTAATAAAGCATTTTCAGGAAGTGTAGCATGATCCCACACTCTCACATTCATGTGGGGCCATTATAAGTTGCTCAAAACAAACCAAATATTCCACGTAAAATGAGACATGACCTAGGTGGGTAGCACACAAGGATGGTCTATTATGAGGGGGAAAAAAATCTATAAATTTGAGCTTAAAACTCTTCTAAGAGATTGACTCAATGTAATCCAAGTATTTTGAAGCACATGACTTCCATATAAACTTTGTTGGTTTGGCCTTTCGGATCATTTTATGTAGCCCAACTTACTAAAGTAATTAAATTGACTACCTTAGGCTCCATGTTACATTACAAGTTACCCAAAGTTTGCGAACCGAGGTCAGCCTTAAAAAAATTGCCTAATGTAAATCCTTACATTTACAATCCACTCAAGAGTCATATTTGAGATAGGTTATGTTTGAATATAATGAAGATGGTAAGCGATGGCATGGGTGGAGGGAGATGAAAAACACATCCATGCTTCAAGTCTCCTCCTTACAAAGTGGGAGGGAGGGAGGAGAGAGGGACTCATATGTGAACTTAAGGTGGGCTTACTGAGCAGGGTTATGGAACAAGTGCTACTACCTTCTTTTAGAGGTGGTACCGGTACACTACACTTATTATGTATTCCATGCAATTTTTTTGGTATGTAGGTAGTTTTTTTTTGCTTTTACTTTTTGGATTGAATGGCGGGTTCAATAGAATTTCATGGACTTACATCATTGAGCACATTGTGCACAATTCATGGATGACATAGGTAATCATGACTAATGTGCCAAAAGAGAACTTAGAAACATATATCCATTGGTTCTCTTGTTGACCTTGTGGCATTGAAAGCATTTTGGCAAATTGTTGCAACAAAACATTAAAAATACCAACATCCAACTTATAAGAAACAACCTCCTTTAAGAGATCTTATCCTTTGCACTAGTGCAATCAAAAGTTTGAGGCTTCAGTCATGTGGGTGGAGAGTATTTCACTTTTATCTGATGTGGATCCCTTGTTTCTTGTTTCCTTTTGCTATATTATATGTTTGGCATGGGGAGAGGGGGCACTACACTAAATATTGTATGTCATATGGTATTTTATGTCGTTGCGTCAACCTTTTTAGCGGCACTTTCTATGAATAAGTTTACAAATATTGTCATCCCAACTTACTTTCAATTCATCCAAATGCCAATTTTTGAAACAAAGTTTGGTATATTTGGCATCCTAACATTTTGTAATGTAATATTGTCATGAATGATTGAAATTTGGATGAAAAATCACTTAGTAAGTGACAGTAATTGCAATGTTGTCAATCTATAATGCCCAAATTTTATTGTTTTCGAGAAGAAGTCTATGGGAGGCGAACCAGGGTTCTGGCCTCTGGTGAGGCCACGTCGCCAATTCGAAACCTTGAAAACGTCGTAAATCTACCAATCCTAGTATCTTCGCAATGCCGTCATTTTCTGTCTTCCCCGTTTGTTGCTTCGGTCTCGACTGCAACATGTACAGTAAGTAGCCGCGGGCTTTGCCGCGAGCACGAAATCAGAGGATGCCAGGATTGAGAGGGCGGCAGAGCTAGGGTTATTTATCATCACTTGTGCAATTATGTGCAACCTATATACCAGCGTTACACTGTCCGCATCATTCTCATGGTTCCTGTGAGTGCTTTTTCTTCTTCTTCTTTCCTACAACAAAAAACACCTGCCGTGCGAATTAAGCAGAGCCTGGTGACGATCAGGAGTAGCAACATTTTGTATTGCTGAAATGAAGCATTCTAGATACAACCGATACTTAAATGTGTTCTTCAGCGATTACAAGTGTTTTCCTTCGGATGCATAAGCAAGCTATCAATGCTGCTCTTGAAGCTCACTCACTAGCTTCCAGTCCAAGAAAGCATGTCATTCGATCAATTTTAATGTGCGCCGAAATTGATTCCACAATCTGCGGCGACCACCGAAGCCTTAAGCTTCGGACGAGTTCGAGTGCTTGCAAGCGAACTGTCTGATTGCTACTGTAATTGGCGGTTACCATTACCCTGCTCCAATTCGACCGTAGGCCTGACTTCCAGCAACGTTTCCTCGGCTTTAGCACATTAGTTGGTATCACATTAGCACGAGTTCCAGGAGCTGCCATATCTGCTGCCATGCTGTACATTTCAACTTCTGGAAGGCTTAATTGTTGTGTTTGCTCTGGCAGCTCAAATTTAATCGGTTGTAATTTGAGATCGTATATAGGGTTGAATTGTGGAGACGAGCAAGTACACAGATTATCCAGTTACAGGTTGTGGAGTGGAAGAAGTAGATTCAATCTTCTTTTTACTCTTACACTTGCACATTACTTTCATTAGGAGCTTATTTGATTCAGGTTTTCTTCCTCCCCTTGCCCCATTCCCCCTTAATCTAGTTCTTTGCATATTTGTATACTCGGTTGAGAAAGAAGCATAGTGCTGTATTGACTGAAGAAATGTTTCTGTTCTGCAAGGGAACTTAACATTGATCACATGACCAGATAGGTTGTTCTCAGAGTTTTGGTATCACATTAGCATGAGTTCCAGGAGCTGCCATAGCTGCTGCCATGCTGTACATTTCAACTTCTGGAAGGCTTAATTGTTTGTAATTTGAGATCGTAGATAGGGTTGAATTGTGGAGAGGAGCAAGTACAAAGATTATCCAGGTGTTTGCTCTGGCAGCTCAAATTTTGTCACTCTGGAGGAGCTGTGTATAGCACCCGGCAAGGCTGCCTGGATAGCTTATCTAGTATGGGCCTACTCCGCTCCATGCTCACAAACATTTGTTCTCGGAGTAGTATCTTGCTTGCTGCTCTACATTTCAGGAGCATTCTTAAGCATGTGTAAGGACATTGTCTTTCCATTCTACTTTCAAGAATAAATCTAAGAATGTAGATACTTGATTACATGCATGAATACTAAGCATTGTCAAGTGGCAAGCTCTCATTAGTGGACGTCTTGTTGTTACCTATCTTTGGACAAAGCCTTCTCCCATCTACCAGGATTCAACTTAAATACCTTGCCAAAAAGAATCTCACCATGTGTGTACTCACCAAGATCCTTACGCAGGAGGAACACCCACTATACCACTTAAGAATGCTATGTTCATTATCGCATTTGTCAATGTTTTGGCAGGATATTTATTGTCTGGATGCAGATGGATCACTGGTGGACGCTTCACTGCTTGCTGCAGTTGCTGCATTGGCCCATCGTATGCTCCTGTTACCATTAAAATATTTCCAGCTGTTGAGAGTTTCCTCTTGCTAATTGTTCAAGCAGTGTGCCTTCTTCAGTAGCTCCGTATCCTAAGGTCTAGCCAATTATGAAATTTGTAATATTTGGATTTTCTCATTGAATGTATGGTTTTTTATTTTTCCTTGGAAGAATTGGTCCATTAATTATGTACATGATATCTGGTTTATGCTAATCTTGTCATTTGTGCATGCTGCTTTAATATAGCTCTAGTATGCCTGTTCATACTTAATGGATGACCAATCAGAATTGGGTTGACTGAATGCATTTTGTTATTATTGCAGTTCAACTGCCAGCTGTGACAATGTCCGAAGGGGGTCGGGTGATTCCTCTTAATGATAAAAATGGAGGTACACAGCAGGACAAGGATGATATGAAAGAGAATGATGAAGACCGGATTGTGAAGTCTAAGCAGCGATTGCAGTTCTGACCAGCGCCAATTGCACTCACATGTATGAAACACAAAAAGCATTTGCTTGCAGATCCGTCTGCAGAGGAAGAGAGTCTTCTGCAATCATCTATTACAGTTGCCACTGATTCATCAGAGAGGCTTATTTCATTCTTCAAGCCTGGGGGTTCTGTTAGTGCGACATCTGCAACTCTCCAGGTTTGTCTTGTAGTTCATCTCCTTGTGTGTACCCCGCATGTGGTGGTTGTGGAAGGTCTGTGTTGGAAGGCCTTGGTCATCTAACCACTGTCAGCTCCAGTATACTTTGGTGGAAATGTCAGTAATCAGTGTAGAATGGAACTTGATTAGACAAGCATACATGTATGATCTTGTGTTATACTTTTTTCTAAATTTATTAGAGGATAACGGGGAAGCGCGCACAGAAGTCTTGCATGACTAGCTAAGTAATGAGATTCATCACCATTTTTTTTTTGGATGCAGGATTGCATTACGTTGGCAAAAGGGAGGTCCAAAGAAGTACAAGAGATACTTGATGATGCTCTTGCAGAAGTCTATGGTGACACAAGTGGGATGCAAGTAGAATAGGAGCCTTTCGGTTAGAATTTCTCATCAGAAAGTAATTTTCTGTATCTTAATGAAAACTTCCACTAAAATATTTGGGGCCTTTCAGTAGGAATTCTCCTATTTTGCTGGTGTCACAGATTGGAGTCTTTTCCTTGATATGGAAGAGTACTTTGTAAAGGAGCAAGCAGGTTAGTCCAGAGGGTTACACAGACAGCATTGTTTTTGGCATCCCTGAAGTAATGAATGTAGATCTAAAGACAGCCATTCTTAGATGTGGAACTCAGCAAAGGATATCATTCTTTTTAAGAAAAGGATACTCAGTTTGATGAGTAAATTGCAAGTTGGTGGTGGGTCAAGGGTTTGGGAGTTTCTTTGTACCTACGTTCATTGGCTAGTTTATCTACTGTACACTGCTACTGTATGCAAGATTGCTGGGCTTTATGGAAATTATTGGAATGTCACAGGCCTTTCAGAATGGAATGCATACTTGAGTAAGTTCGACTTTGAAAAGTTCTGCCATCTCAGTTATCTAGGTATAGGAGATGGTGTTGTGATTAATGTTCCACACTAAGTTCTAACCGTGCATCAATGAACCACTGTGGGCTGAACCATCTCAGAGGCATAGAATGTTGAGGGTATGCACAACCAATAGGCCACATTAAATCAACATCCAAATGAACTTGTATGGGCATGTCCTGTCCCAGCCTGTTGCAGCTATGCATACAATTTAAGCCCTCTGTAAAGGCTGAATTGAAATCTCCCCAAAATTGCCTAAAACACTACACTAAGTATGATATTTAGTGTGACTTACTATTTGGAATTATGCAATGCTTTATCTATTCACTATACATCTCATATTTTACCACAAATGTTAGATTCATGGTTGGGACATTATAGAACATTGACAGCTTTACTTGGTAAAAATTTATTCCAATAGTAAAAAAATATAGCACCATGTAAATCCAAATGGAAAGTCACACTAAATATCATATTTGGTATAGTCCAATTCAACAACTTATCAAAGTAAATCAGCATGGCATAATGATAGATTTGACCGATTGTAAGCATCTTTGTAAAGTTAGAATTGTTCACAAAACAATTGAGTTGTCCATGTTTCCAAAACTAGAAGAATATATGAGCATTGGATCCAACATCCTAAATCCCCTAGTGGTCTATGAAATGAAATTGATTTTGAAGTCTAGGAAGCCAAAAAGGCTAATGGGATTGAAATACATCATGATGGTTTCAATAAGCTAATTATCTAGAATGACATAGTGTGGCAGCCTCTATAAGATAGACGTCAATGTCAACCTGATGGTCCAATTAAAAGAAACACTTGAAGCTTCCTACATAACATTATTTTGATCCATAACAATGATATGTGGGACCGAATGTGGGAAATATTCCATAGAACATTATTATGGATATAAATAGTGTTATGTAGAACTACATTCTCAAATAATGAGGGAAACTTATTTATAACGAAGTTATATAGGGGACATTCCAACACAAAATGTGCTCATGCAAGGCTAGCTTGGCCCACCTATCCTAGTAGGACAAGCTACAGTAGGATTTTGAATATCCCAACACCACTACCATGATTTCCATTTGTATGTTTTGAAGCACAATGAAATCAGTTTATAGTTGGTTCTACCTCAATGAAATGTGTCCTGGTGGATTTATGTTGCCATGCTGGGAATGACTTTCTGATTTCAATACACCTTGTATATTCTTCCATAATTGTACCAAAAAGAGAAGTAAAAACTAATCTTAGCCTATCAGGCCTATATCCAAATTGCTACTCCATATCAGAACTATGTGTTTACTTGAGTTGCATGCCTATCACTGTAACTTTACACACAAACCGAATGTGCAAGAAAATGCACTTAACTGGTTGAGATGACCATGACATCAATTTGTGAAAGAGTTTTCACTAACAGTTTTGTTTGTGGATCCATAAAGAAGTTATCTCTACCTACAATCTATATTATACCTTCGAAGTGTATCAGACTAAAAAAATGCCACAAATACATTCTATCCATAGACTGTAAGTTCAAAAATAACTTCACTTAAGTTACATCTCTATCACTCAACTACGGCCCACAATCCACTGTAGTGGCTATCTATATAGTCTTTTATGTAAGCACAAACATTCTCAAGCTTCGCACACAACAACAACCTTCTGCGCAATCCTCTAGAGTTAAAACAATATATCTGCCTTTGTAAATTTTCTTGGTGAGAAATTTCCTTCGTCTTCGTCTTCGTCTTTTGTGAATTTTTTATTATTATAAAAGATGATGCAATTCCAAGCTACCAACATGGTCCTCATTTTTCTGATTTTACAAAATTTGTGCATAATTAATCGTCCATGTAAGTTACACAATGCATATGTTTTGAGATAAACATATATATATATATATATATATATATCAATTAGTATAATTTATGATTAATGAAGTGATGGTTTAGGGCCATTAAAACAACAACAATACATGTCATTGTGTTGGATCAACAAATTGAGATCCTTTAGCATCAAATACGGTTTTGTCCTTATACATCCGTAGCAATCTTTGCACCTTCTATGGTTAAATGCTCCACACGTCCTAAAACATACATATACTGCGCAGTGCTCACAATGGTAGCCTCCAATGCCAACAGCGATCGCCCTGTGATCAACTATTTTCGCTTGCTCACAAAATTGAAGGCGGAGTTGCCAGAATCAACTCCAAAAAAACCACGTAGCGCAAAGAAATTCTATCCCACCGAAGTACAACATCGACTCCTGGACGTCTACGGCTATAAGAATTTTTTAAACCCTCCAAGTTTCGACACAGTAAGAGAAGTGAATCAATTTGTTACGGAACATGCAGAGTACATAAATGAATTTGAGAAGATATATGGTGGCATACCATGTCCAGGTATGCATTTCATGTCACACATACATTGATTGTTTTCAATACTCTTTGCATCATGCATTGTCTAATAAATTTTATAAAAAAAATTACAAAACTATGTTGTTTCTTTTCATATACATCTCATTACCACTGCAATTTCCTAAATGCACCTCTTCCTTCACCACTACCATGATTTCCATTTGTACGTTTTGAAGCACAATGAAATCAGTTTATAGTTGGTTCTACCTCAATACGATGTCAGTTGATAACTGTGGGTCTAGTCCTAGTATATGACACCTTCAGTGCATCCACAATATTGCTACTTGATTATTGCTTGTCAAGTTCCGTATTTGGTGTAACATGTAAGTTTTTGGTGGCAGTGATGCACAAGAGGAATCAACATGATATTATCGGTTTTTTAATCTTCTGCAGTATATAGCTCTCGGGAGGTTGGCAAGTTGCAGTGTTTCCAATGGGTCAAGGAGCGAGTGGAAAGACTTCCCTTAAAATTCTGCGTGATTGGAGATGGAATAGATGAATGTGAAGTTGCTCATGTGTTAACCTGGCCCTTTGTGAAGATAAATATTGGACCTCATGCCGTCCATCGGTTGCCAACTATGTCAATGGATATCTTGGATCACTACATTAAAGTTCTCTATGATCCTGTAGATAAATCTCACGCAAGTACTTACAGATTGGGGATTTAAATTGTACAGGTGTAACTATAGATGTTGTACAGCTGTAGTAATATGCATATATATGCACGCGCGCGCACACACGCGCGCGCACACACACACGCACACATATATACTTTGTCAAGAGTGGTGCATAGACCTTTCTCAAAACATTGGATAATCTTCATACAACTCCATCACACCATATACTTCCATGGAACAGTCTTTCATGGCTTCGTGTCAGATTTTTATGTGGTTAATCTTAATTTTTGTGTGAAGCATGTCTTTGATTTCCTACATATGTTCTACATGGAATTGGGAGGAATCATGGCAGGAAAGTGGTTTACTGGCATTTGCTTTTGAGATACAAGTCTGAAGACTAGAAACCATAGTGCAGCTATGAATTTTTTAGCTTGCCAGGACCAATTGTTTTGTTGAAGTTGATGTGTACTCTGCTTCTGCTACTTGGTTGCTGTAATTAGGTGTATTTGGGTTGATTTGGAGGTCTTGTATCCTATCTTTATTTCGCAGTTGGCAACCTATGTACACAAAGATAAGACGCTCATGTACATTCTCATTGTATCTGAAATTCAGAAGGCTAATGAAAGATTATTGCAATAACAGGGTTTGCCAAATAGCATTGTGTGGGCCACATTTCAATACCAACAAAGGTGAAACAATTCCATGTTGTTTTGTAGTTGTTTTGATGATTCTTTTGGTGTAAGCATCAATACCTATTACCCAAACAAACTCTCTGCTTTGCCAACGTCGTCCTTCCGGACTTCTTCTCCCACCAGCGGTGGGCCTTTGGCCCCGAGCGGCTCGTTACAAGGAATGACAAAATAATTTTAGGTTTACATTTAGTGTTGGTGACACTACATGGACAATTTACAATTAGTATTGTGCAAGACAATCAAAATTGGTGACATTAAATACAAATTCTCTTTAGTGCAGTGTGAATGAATCACGGTCCAACACACGGACCTAACAACTTCAGCTGAAGCTCATAATTCAAACACCATTCTAGGTTCAATACTTTACACACTTTGGGAGGGCAACATGCATGTGGAGTTGGAAGTGCCCACAATAGGGCCACATACCTTACTTGGCAATATTCTTAACACACATCCTCTCAAACTAATTTTGGATAACTGACCTTATCCAAGAAAAACAATACTATACATACTACAGTACTTACATGTAGGGAGAATGGGGAATGAATGGGAAGTGATGCCCTCCATTCAATTCAATCCACGTGTCATCCTTCTTCATTTCTCCGGAACTCTGTGTCCGCACAATCTAAGTCCTCGTTGTCCAAATTCTTCCCTCTCGACGCTCACCCCAATCACATCACATCAATCTCTTCTTGCTCAAGTTCATCCCCAGGAAATAGTTAAAGTTTGTGGTAGATGTCGCTTTGGTTATCGAGGACAGCCGGATGAAGAGCAACTTGTGAAGTTTGAAGCCTAGGGTTTAAGGGTTTGGGAAATTAGGGTTTAAGGGTTAGGCGCAGATTCTGAAACCAAGTTAGCAGAAATTTCTGTGGAGAAGAAGAAACTGGAGACAGGCAAAGAAAACTTGAAATTTAATGGAAAATGTTTAGTGGAAACAACAAACAGGATGCTGTTGAATTCCGACCAAGCTGAGGATTCACGGCGAAGTCGAAGGAGAGTACGAGAGAGGTCGAGTTTAGAGAGGGTAAAGAAGAGATTGGTGTAGAGAAGGAGAAAACAGCTTCTTCGATTCTAGGGTGGAGGCAGAGGCTTCAAGGCAAAGTTGAAGGAGAGCAAGAGGAAGCCAGATTTCTAACAAGAATTTGAGGAGTTGCTGGTGGGAGAGGATTGGAGTTTTGGAATTGGTTTTCAGATTGATGGTGCTCGAGACGAGGATTTTTGTATTCTTCAAAAACGGGGCATTAGGGAGGATAATTAGTCACGATGGCATGTGACCTCTCACTCCTCCATGCATTGGACATCCCAGGCATCCATTCAACCCTACCATGCTCACTACGCACATTCACATCGTTGCCTCCAGTGACCAGAAATCCAGCTTTGCTACTTCATCAGCATATACAACAATATGGAGGCCAGAGGAGCTCTGTGTTGAGATGGATGCAGAGACCTGGTCAGACTGCAACAGGCAGCAATCGAAATGGGAGTAATTGGAGCAATGGGAGTTACAGGGGTGGCAAGAGGGCATCCCCGACCATAGCTCCGGAGGTTACCCCACTTTTGAAGCTTCTGGAAACGGAGGATTGCACAAAAGAGGATCTCCAAGGGTTAGCAGAGAGTTTGAGAATTTTAGACCAGGTTGTGTGGAGAGATGCACTCATCAAGCTATGTGGCTCCAAGCAGACAGACATGGCTGTTAAGCTGCTGACATGGTTACAAGCTCACAGGGTATGTGATTCATATGACCTACTGCAATCTGTTGTAATTCATGGTTTAAGTAAAGAGAAACGTCTTTCGGATGCGTTCAATCTCGTGGACGAAGTGAAATTGCAAGGGGGAATGCTTGGACCCATGGGGTACAATGGTATGGTGGCAGCTTGCGCACGTCAATTTAGGATACAGGAAGCTATGGAGTTTCTTGCACAGATGCGTGAGGCAGGGTACCAACCGGACGCAGTAAATTATACCCTTGTGTTCCAGGCATGCTCAAAGAAGAGAGTGAGCATGGATTTGATTGAAAAGATATGTGAAGACATACAGAAGGAAGGGCTTGAGATGGACACCAAATTGTACAATGATTTGATCAATGCGTGTTGTAGGGCTAGGGACCCAGATCGAGCATTGCAACATATGGAAGTGATGCAATCTTCTGACCAATCTCCAGATTTTCGAAGCTACAGTGCGTTGATTGAGGCTTTGGGGGTTGAAGGTAGGGTTGCGGAGGCGGAATCGGTTTTTACAGAGATGAAGAGTGCTGGTATAACTCCCAGTGTTGTGGCTGTGAATGCACTTATAGCTGGGTATACAAGGCAGAGTTTGCTTGTGCAAGCAGAAAAATTGTTCAAGGAGGTTGTGAGTGAGGGATTGCAAATGAACACATTTTCTTATGGGTTACTCATAGATGCGTACTCAAAGGCGGGGAGGGTAGACCAAGCGAAAAGAGTTTTGCAGGAAATGAAGGATGCGAATTTGGAGCCAGATGCATTCATTTACTCGCGAATGATGGCTTTGTTTCGAGACACAGGGCAGTGGGATAAAGGAATTCGTCTTTTGAAGGAGATGAAAGCAGCAGGGGTGAAACCTAACCAACATACTTACAATATTATGATTGACATATATGGGAAGTTTGGGCGGTTTCCAAATGCGATTCGCACGTTTGAGAAAATGCAAAGCGAAGGGTTTGAGCCAGACATTGTGACTTGGAACTCTTTTATAGAGGCTCATTGTAGGGCTGACTTGATACCGGAAGCAATTGATTTGTTGAAGAAGATGGAGGCCAAGGAAGTCATGCCGACCTTGCAGACGTTCAATATCATTCTTAATTCTTTAGGTTCGCATAAGAAGTGGAAGGAGATGGGTGTGTTGTTGGAGGAGATGCAGAAAAAAGGGCTAAACCCTAATGAGGTCACTTACACAACTCTAGTAGACAGTTATGGAAATTCCAAACGATGGCAAGATGCATCGGATTGTTTAAGTCAGATGAAAGAACAAGGCTTAAAACCTCCAACGGCTGTATATTGTGCCTTGGCTAATGCTTATGCAAAGCGGGTAAGTCCTACAGCCTTTACCCAATCCGTTGCTGCTTTCTTTTCCATCTTGAAGATGAGGATTTCTACTTAATGATACTTTGAATCATCAGGTTCTTGTGTTAATATGCCATCCGCATTAGTATCCATTTCACCTGCGCAAATGAAGATTATTGGTGATGTTTATGATCTCAAGAATTCTACTGAGAAGAGCTCACAACTTGCTGGAACATGCGGAGTTTCGATGGTATATGATGTGTGCTAATACACAAGTATGGTTCAGTTGGAGGTTCTCCTTGGGCTGATGGATGAAGGACTGGAATCATGAGCAGGGACTGTGTGAACAAGCATTGGAAGTTTTTAAGAGTATGGAGCTGGATGGAGCAGAGCTAAACCTTCCAATGCTGAACCTCCTCATCAATGCATTTAGTGTTGCTGGAAGGCACCTTGAGGCTTTCTCTGTGTTTGATTACATCAACGAAGTGGTGTGTGACTCTCATGAGAAAATCCCGTTGTTCATTCTTACCACGGTTTTTTACCTTGCTATGCACAGAAATGAAGTGTGTTTTATGCCTTGGGTTACTCTTCATTTCTGGAGTGCTACACAATATGATCAAATCAAATGTAATACTAAACATTTGCTGTGCGGCTACTGTGCACCTCATATTTCTGGAATAGAAGTCAATTACTTTGTGTATTTCCATTCTTTGCCCTATCTCTGCATGTATATATCAGAATTTGGGTATAACGCAGACTCACTATATTACTTTTGCAGGGAATGAGTCCAGACGTAGTCACTTACACCACACTCATGAAAGCACTCATTAAGGCAGAGGAACTAGACAAGGTTTGTTTCACTGTCAGCTTTGGTTTTATACTCTTGCACCCTAATTACACCTAGAAATCTTTGTAGGTGATATTCTTTGAAAGTGTTCACAGATGTGAAGGTCTTCACAAATGGAAAAAACTTGTATCAGAAGTGAACATGGAATTTCGTAGAGTTGTTGAAGCTCAAGTATAGAGAGTGGAAGCCTAACAATGTTAATTCTGAAGAAGTGTCATTTGGAAAAGCTATCAACATATTATAACCTTCATAGATTTCTGGTATCTGACAACCCTCACTCCCTTCAATGAAGCTGTGAGTCTTCCATACTGTGTTTTCCTTGGTCTAAGGTCAACTAGTAAGGGCATTTGTTTGAATCTGAACACAACCCGAGTGTGGAACTTATATTTTTCTTGTTGATTGATGAGCAGGTTCCAGAGTTGTACGAGGAGATGATCAAGGCAGGCTGTGCTCCGGATGACATGGCCAAAGACATGCTTCGTAGTGCACAACGGTTTAAAGCACGCGGTCCAAAACCCACAAAGAGGGAATTGTATCATGCCAAGAAAGAATTAGAATCTAGATATTACCTTTATATGAATACAAATAAACGATACGAGAACATGCAATACTAGATCAACATTTGTAATATTATATGGCTCCAGTGCTTTTCTGAACTGTAGCATTCAATTCATCATCATGCCCATCTCAAAGATAGTGCAGGAGAGAGGGCTTTTACTTCCACCTAATGTCTTCAACATTTTCCAGTTATGAGGTCAGTATAGGTGGGATTACCAGCAACTCCCAAAGCTTGAGCAGGTGTATTCATAATCTCCCCCCCCCAGCCCTTCTGCTTCATAGGTCTACAAGGTGAATTGAGAGATTTTTACCCACACATTGTTTAGGCTGTCAACTTGTAACAGGAATGGACACCAGTAGATTCTATGAAGAAATTTTTTGAGCCGTCGTCATGAAATGTGCACTCTTTGAGGTTGCAAGAAAATTTGGAAGTTAATGACAACAATCATTTTTTATTTATTTTTCAACAGTGGCAGAGGTACCAGTAAGACCAGACATCCATGTAATTTGCATGCTAGTGGGCCGCGTCACAGTAGTCTTTTAGGTGATTTCTTAAGTGAAGTTGGCTAAAAATATTTGTAACATGATTTGTCCATGCAGTATTCTGCAATTAAAGTCATTATTTTAATGTTTTGATCTGGCCATAAATGTCCAGATTGCACTGGAGCCACTCTGGAGTTACCTTCGGCGTTTGAAAGTTTAACAAATTATTAGGATCCAACAACTCACCCAAACCTGTAGTCGTGTTTTACAGAGGCTTTATTTATACTTTCTTCCAGGATTGTTATGACCCTATTTGATTGATGTTGTTTTCTTGAATGTCTGAAGAAGCCAACCTACATACATGTACAGAACCCACCAACAAGTTTACGTTCACGGCAGTCATTCTGCAAAAACAAGGCACATATCTTCAATTTCAAATTGCCACCATTTGCTCAAAAATGATCCAATTCACAAACCGCAAAGTGCGTTGGAGAGATAATGAAATCTACTTTACTAATATATTAGGCATTTAAAAAAAACTTATAGATTTATATGTAAATATAGCATTTTTTGACAAACTATCTACCATCTAGTGCTACCACCATGAGCTTTGATTACAACCTTCATATAGTGAGGCATGCTAGCAAGGAGAACTTCAATCATCTCTAGAGACACCTCTTCCCATGCCCTTTGAATGGTGTTGACTAATTCTTCTTTGTTTTGCAGTAGCTCTTCCTTTTGGATAGTATCACCAAACCATATCATCACATGAAGCTATCCAAGACCATTTGAATTGGGAGCTAGAGCATCAACACTTACAAATTTGAGTGAATTCTTTTCTTCCAGTTGATGTTATGCCCACCAAAATCCTAAAGAAGCAATGAATCCTTCCAATTCTACTATTTGTGCAAAGTTGCAAGCTCAAGAAACAAAACCACTAGAATTGCAATTACTCACCAAAAACACTCACACAATGTATCTAGAAGCTACCACATTGCTTGAACGAAGTATGTTTTTTGTTGAAAGATTGTTGGAGATCCATATATGAAGCTCAAACTCACAAAAATCTAAAGTGTGTTGGCTCAAGAAGAATGGATGTTGTCTTCACGGTGTAGGAGCTACAAACACAACTTGGAGTGCAATTAATGCAATCTGATTTTTCTTAGACACATGGCTCAAATTTGCATACTAGTGACACCTAGAATGTAGTTAACTTGTTTCTAAACAAACATGTGGCAGTTTCGTGAAGTTTGGAGTTGTAAATTGGGAGATATGATTTTTCAAAATTGCACTTTTTTTTCACTGGCACTTGGAGTTCAAAAATTTGAACGTAAACTTGTTGGTGGGTACTGTACATGACTGCAATATTGCATGCCGTTTTGGAGCCTAGGGCCACTAAGGTACGCAGGTTATTTGGTTCATTTTTATTATTCTCTATCTTCTATTGATCAGATGTATGTCTTCAAATTTGTGTTGTATTAGCAAATCTATGATGAAACATCACCAAAAATCATATTGGAAATTGAACTTACCCTTATTTTAGTTATGATTATCAAAAGTGCATGATTGTTGATTCCTTAATTGAATACATAACCCCCCCCCCCCAATTGTGTGTGGAGTACTTAATATAATATGAAAACGTGACCCAATCTTTTTTAATCATGTGTCTTTATGGTGTTTGTTCTTCGATCCTCACTGAACCACTCACCAAGCAAACATAGGGTTCCAATTAAGAAAAGTAACCAAATACACATTTGGATTCAAAGTCAATTTCAAAGTCAAATACAAAGTCAATTTCTTTGACTTTGGATTCAATCCTTCAATTCCCTTTAAATGCTTGATACGCAGCATTTAACATCATTGTTTCCTATCATGTTTGTATAGGTAAGTGGAAAACCTCCTTATGTTTCCGAAGTAATGTGGATGGGTCTTTTAAATGGTTTCTTTACCAACTAGCCCATCTTTCCTAGGAGAAGAACACAAGTCCAAATCAAGGTTGTAGCCACTCTCCTCAAATATTTGTAGCTCGTATGAATGTCTAATTAATTATCAAAGGGAAGATTTGCGTGCTCATTAAATGGTTATTTAGGTCCCCCCTCCCCCCACTAATGTTGACAATTGAGTTTAGAACAAGTATCATATTTTGAACACATAGTTCAACCACTCTTAAATACATGTCTTTTTGGTATCAATTCTTGGAGCCACATAACATTCAAATATAGGTGTCCAATTAAGGGTTGGAATTGAATTAGGGACGTTCACCTTACCTTTGTCCACCATTCATCACAGCTACCGCCTTACGCTTAATTCCAAATAAGCAAATTGCCTAATAAGTTTGCTTTCACACAAGACACATCAATATTGACGTTCATGTATAGTTGCAAAATTTGCCCTACATTTTTGCGAGCATCAGTCTCTATAATCATATAAGGCATGTGAGTGTTATTCGGTTAGCTTTCTTAATCAGACTCCTATATTTGATTGGTGAATAATTTGGTGAGGATCAAAGAACAAACATCATAAAGTGACATGATTAAAAGAGATTGGACCACGTCTTTGAATGTCATCAACAACTCCACACTCAACAATCAACACAACTGGGAGGACCTATGTATTCAATTAAAAAATCAACAACGGTGCACTTTCAATAGCCATAACTACATAAGGGCAGGTTTGACTTTCAATATGGAGTTTGTTAATGTTTTATCATAAATTTGCTAACGCGACACAAATTTGAAGACGTAAATATGATCAATAGAAGATGGAGGATAAGAAAAAATGAACCAAATAACACCCGCATACCGTAGGTGCCAAACGAAAGCATTCACAAAATCGGCATGAGGAATTGAATTTTTATTCCTCTAGTGCAAATTTGAAAATTGCAATTGACTCAGTCAACACACATCCCTCTTGGCATAGAAGAAAGGGTGCCACACATGAGATAGATCTTGTACAAACCGATGCAGGTTTCCTCGATCTCCCATCCTGCTTTGGGATTCTTGAATTCCATTCTTTGCCCATTTTGTGGGACAAATTAGTTTTGGGCCCTCTTGTTGGCACTTCTAACTCCATGGACAATTTCGGCTCTTGGTTCGGATCGGAAATTGTCTCATCTAGTCAGCAAGTGCAAATCGCACATAATGTCATTTCAAGTTTCAGAATCGAAGTTGAGATGTAGAAGCTATTATAAGAGGTCAAAGCGAATACTTTTTTTTAAAGTGATCATATGATTTTTTTAGAGTTTTGTTCAAAATTTGAACCTAGAATTGTTAGCATAATAATAGCACATAGTCCAATCTCATCGTGACACGTGTTTTTTAGGTGTCTGTTCTTATCTACAAGATTTGCCATAAATTACTCAAATATCGGGCGTTCGATTAGAAAGAGTGGCCACATAAAATTTGCATGCCTTAATATTGAATTGAACTTGCGATGGAATAGCTATAATAGGTCATAGTGAATAATTTCTTTCTTTTTAAGTGATCGCATGAGTTTTCATAGTAACTTCTAAGAATAGAACCTAGATTTGTTAGCATGATTTGAGCACATAGTCCAATGACATCTTGACACATGTCTTTTTGGTGCCCATTCTCAAGTACAAGCCTTGTCATACACTATTCACATACATGTGTTCTATTCATAAGAGTGATCACATAAGGTCCACATGCTTTAGTATGGAATCTTCATAGCTGAAACATCATAAACCATAGTGGATTTACAATAGGCTCCGGGCACAAGAAAGTTGGGATCCAAATTGGACCTTACTTTTGGACTCAATATTGAACCCAAGGTTGAAGATCAGTTTCTAAAACTAGGAAGAGTATGTTCTTTGAGTAGGGACAGCGTGAGATTTGACATGAAAGCAATGCCATATTAACACCACTTCACTCTTTCACACCTTGGACCCAAACCCAAGTATAAACTCCTTGGAGCCAAATTTTCACTCTTGACCAATAGAATGGTTAGATTTCGGAGTTTCTTTGGTCTTCAACCCTAACCAAAACCCACCCTTCTAAGTAGTAAATCATGAGCAAGTTTAGTGTACATCACTTAACACTAACTTCTACCATGAGAGAGGGAATTATAGTGTACACTACCAACATACCTCTCATTCATCCAACATAAAAACCCTAAAATAGTATGCATCTTGGAAGTTACTATTTTAAGTTGATTTGACCCCGAATTAGCGTTAAAGACCCCGAATTAATTCACTTGAGGTCTATAGGGTCAAGTTTTACGTTGGATGGATGAGAGGTACACTTGTGTAGAATAATTTAGTCTCTTCCTTCCACCACTTGCAGGTAGTAAGTTATAGGGTACAAGTCCAACCACCCGCATGCGATAGCATTTAAGTTTAAGGGCTTAAGACTAAATACCCGAAGGTATTTGAAATGGCCACTTGTTGATTAAGTTAGTTTATTTCAAGTTTGTTACGAAGTTGTTGGTACCTAACTACTCATGAGTACCAAAAGCCAAGAGATATTTACTAACAACCAAAATAAGTAATAACTGGTGCTTACCATCACACAAATGTGTTGAAGTTATTTGAAACATTCCCAAACAAGTCTTGCTAACTTAGTATAATTTACACGTTGGTATCGAGAATTGTGCTAATCATGCGAGGACTACGATAAATGTCGTAATTAGTGTCACCAATTCTATTTGTCTTGCTCAAAATTAATTGTAAACCGCCCATATAGTGTCACTAACATTAAATGTAAACCTAACATTATATGTCATTTCTTGTTTAGAAAAATGAGGCATTATAGATTGACAATGATGTAATTACTGTCACTTACTAAGTGATCTTTTTGTCCAAATTTCAATCATCCATGACACTATTTCATTACATATATGTTAGAATGAAAAATTATACCAAACTTTGTTTCAATCATTGAAAATAAATTTCATCCAAATTTCAATCATCCAAGACATTACTTGTAAACCCATTCAAATAAAAAATGTCATTAGAAAAGGTACCATATTGACATAAATTACATTTGACATTAAATACAATATTTAGTGTACTAGTATTCTAGTGGCATCGTGAGATTGACATTCCCGAACAAGTTGTGCTAACTTCGTGTAACTTTACATGTTGGTATCGAGAATTTGTACTCATCATGCGAGGACTAGCATTCTATTGGGATTGTAACATTGAGAATATTCTATATCCCACGAAAAGTTCGCTTCGACATCATATTGATACTCACGTGTTTGAGGATGTGGCTTGGTGTACATAGAACAAATCAACCAACGCGGAGAATTTGGAAACAATTGGTCAAGACAATTTTCTTAAGTAGACTATCAAGTATGACTTTGAAAAGAACCAAAGTACTATATATCTTATTCCTTGAATCATGGTTTTTATTTTACCTCAAGTTTTCAAATTGGTTTAGTTTTTTTGCCATTCAATAGGTTAACTTGTGATTAGTTGTCGGTTTTCTCATTTATTGTGGAAAAAAAAATTGACGTGTGAACCGAATACAATTGACGTTCTTTAGAGACATGTAGTTGAATTCATTATTGTGAATTGAAGCCTTGTTGTGAATTGAAGAGAGAGAATCATCGCATTCTCATCCATCCAACATAAAACTTGTCAACTCCCTACATGTTTGTGACTGATTCATCTCAAATGGCTTGGACTAGACCAATTTGGGGTCCTGAAAAGCAAACTCTAATGGCAATCTAGTCAAAAATAGTAACATGCATGTTGCATGTTATTTTAGGGCTTGTATGTTGGATGAAATGAGAGGTACACTCGTATGTAATAACTCCCCTCTATCATTGTGAATCAGTTGGTTGTTGGGAATCTATGTACTAAGTCGGTAGGTGAAAGGGGCAACATGGATAACAAATAATGTGACCAACGAAGCACTCCGGTGCAAACTACATGAGGACGTCCTTGAAAGAATTATAAAAACAAAGAATTTACAAACTTTCATGAAATTCATGCATGCACATCACATCGCATCCGTAAGTGCAAAAGAGATGATTTGGAATTTTGGGTCCATCCAAATGTCAATTCGGTCAAGGAAAAAACCATTCCCTTTGGGGGCACCAAAAGGAGTCCAAGAGCCTTGTTGTATGATAAGCTCGGTTGGCACGTAAGCTCTCACTCTCATGTTGCCTTCTCAATGCATGCCAAAGTTCATGGATTATTGACCGATCACTTTGAGGAATCAAATTTCTATTTTATTTGCAAACTATGTTGATTTGACATCAACTCGAGAGAGTTTCTTGAGTCACTCCGCCTCAAAAATGTTGGACGTTGTCAAGGATAGGCACCTAAGGTAGAAATACCATAACCCGTGAAAATAAGGTGATTCGCATTGAAGATATGGTCTTACAATCATGAGATAATTTTCCAAGATAGAAGAGAAGGATTCATGAAGAATGCAATTTGTTTCATATTTTTTTGCCCTGTACAAAAAATTCTACAATTTTTCAAAGTGGAAAGTTTGTCAAACCCCTACTCCTTCACTAGATTTTGCTCACACTGAACACGGGAATCCACATTTCCATACAGGAACATCACCTACACCGGTTAACTCATGAGTACATTAAACATGACTAAATTTGGCTAAACCAAGTGTACACGCATTGAAGTGGCCAGCCTCACCATGATAGGTTTCAGAAATGGCTTTTCACTATTCAACGGAGGTCTACTACACGGGTAGAGGGTGGTTAACCGGTTTGGGTATTTCTACCTTATCGGCTTTCTAGCAGCCCAAAGTTGTGATAATGGATTCTAAATTGTCAAAAGGGCTAAAAGCATCAAAGAGGCGGTGCGTTAGGGTTTTGATGCCAATGGATGGACACTTAATATGGTTCTAGTGGCGATTCTATTAGATAGGTAAATGGTGATGCCATGTGGATGGTAATCGTTGACTTGCAATTGGGCACGAGCCTTTCCTCACCTATTTGGATCCCGGGGAGGTCACTCCATTGTCAAGTTGAACACCACGTGGGTTAAAAGTTTGCTACCCCTATATTACATGTCATAGATAATTTTAAAAATTATGATATTTTTTCTACATATACATAACCATTGATAGTATCTTTTGTATATTTTTTTGAAATTTTTAGTCATCTTCATTATTGTAGTAATTTTTTTAGTTCAATTCTGCGTCATTCTAGTTAGAAACGGTATGTTTTATATAAAAAAGAGATCATCAAATTTGGTTACCATTTTTTACTATGTGATAGATACCGTGTATATCTACTCATGAAAAAAATTGATAAAATTTTGACCCATTTTGGTGATGCCCTTTAGAAAGAGTAGATTTTGTCTTAACGCACGTGGTGTTCAACTTGACAATGGAGTGACCTCCCCGAGATTTGGATTAGGTCTAACTGGAGTCTTGAGAACATGACATCTTAAGTCTCAAAATCATGTATTCAAGTAGTATAACAAATAGTAAGACCTACATTGTTGGATCTAAACGTAGATTAATAAATGCTTCGACATAGTAGTAAAAATTATTACGGGGTTGCATATATGGGAGTTATTCTTGTTAAGTTCCATTTTGATCATTTTGTGTAGTAGATTTGGGATGATTTGCAAGAGAGGCACTAGAATAATATCACACATGTGTATCGATGCTTTCAATAGTGTGACCAATGGATGCCAATCGCTAGTCCATGGGAGTGGCTAAAACAAACATGGTGTATTTGTGTAGAGTTTGCATTGGTGGCCTTCATGGTAGAGTTTGGCAGTTAAATTTATATTTTCAATTTCATAATCAATTGTGCGCCACATGGCACTCCCTTGTTGTGCTTGCGGATGGGATAGGCCTAAATATGGTATATGATGTGTTCTATAGTACAAAGCAACAAGTGCTACACTAAATATGATGTTTGGTGTCACTGATTCTAATTCCCAGGGAAGTCACTGTCGAAAATTTAGATAACTATGAGAGAACAAATGTAGGGTGACATTTATTCATAGTTGATAAAAATTATATATTTTTTTGATATACCATAGCCTTGAAGAAATGTGAGGTAGCACATTATATATAATATAGGGTCACTTGTAATACCCAAAATTATGTTTATAGTATTTCTAAAATAGCATTATAGTAATTGGTAGGGAATTTTTATTATTTTTAGGTTGAGTTTAGGGTAAGAAAAATTCAAGAACTAGATGAAAAATGATCACAAATCCATCTACAAAATGGATGAACTCGTTGGATGAGGGTTATTAAGTGTACTTTTGAGGAACATTTCATTGACGTTTGTATAATTCTCTAGTTGTTCCTCCCACGCAAGACAAGAATAACATGCTTCTTGTATACACAACTTAATTTTTGTTGCGTGATGAATTCCATTTCTAATGCTATAGTACAATGCTATTGTCCACGAAGGAAAATTCAATTAAATATAAATAATGAAGGGTCTGAAATATTATGGAGATTTTAATTTATAATTACACATAGGGTGGTAAGAAATTGAAGAAAGTAGAATTATTAAAAAATATAGGGTCCACTAAAATGCAGTAAATGAGCTACATAGCCCCCCAAAAAATATGTGTTGTACGCTCATGTGTCCCCAAAGAATACACTAAGTGACTTCCCCGAGTTCTAATTGTCTTGCTCAATACTAATTGTAAACCACGGTATAGTGTCACCAACACTAAATGTTAACCCAACATTATTTGTCATGCTTTGTAAATAATTCGGGGGATTATAGATTTACAGTGTTGCAATTACTGTCACTTATGTACCAAGTGATTTTTTTATTCAAATTCCAATCATCCATGGCAATATTTTATCTCAAGTTGGTGACAAGAGAAGGTGGGGTTTTGGCCAATGGATGAACTCATCCATCATGACAGTATTTGTTCACTTATCCATAAGAAGTGTCATCCGAAAAGTTACCATAGTGACATTAAATACCATATTTAGTGTAGGTTACCCATCATTTACTGGATTCTCAGCCAAAGGCAAGTGTTTTTTTTAGAAAATAAAAAGGGACCCGGCCTAAAGGTTGAAGATTGTTATGCCATAAATTTCAAAACAAATTCATAGATTTGCAAAATGTGACAAGTCTACATACATGAGAGAGAGAGAGAGAGAGAGAGAGAGAGAGAGAGAGAGAGAGAGAGAGAGAGAGAGAGAGAGAGAGAGAGAGAGAGAGAGAGAGAGAGAGAGAGAGAGAGAGATGTTCAAAGCAAATGCATAGCTTGAACTTCCTCTTTTCAGAGACCAAATCCTTCACATTCTTCCCCTTTGCAATACACGGGTGGGGGTGGGTGAGATACCAATCAAGACAAAACACACGGGGGGGGGGGTCACTCCATTGTCAAGTAGAATACCACATGCGAGACAAAAAAATCTATTTTTTTCCTAAAAACATCACCAAAATGGGTCAAAATTTTATCAAATTTTTTTCATGTGTAGATATACACGGAATCTATTACATAGTAAAAAATGGTAACCAAATTTGATGATATGTTTTTTTAATAAAACATACCGTTTCTAACTAAAATGACGTAGAATTGAACTAAAACAATTACTACAAAAATGAAGATGACTAAAAATTTCAAAAATATATAAAAAAGGTATTATCAATGGTTATGTATATGTAGAAAAAAATCATAATTTTAAAATTTGTCTATGGCATATAATATAGGGTAGCAAAATTGTCTCGCACGTGGTATTCACTCGACAATGGAGTGACCCCCCCCCCCCCCCCCCGTGACAAAACACCATTATCAAAGCATGACTATTGTTTCACCCAACCCGAACCAATGTATATTTTGAACCTCTATTGCATCACAAGGTAATTACTGGAATGACCTAGGCTGTTGTATTTTGATTGATGCAACTACACTGATTGATTATCCCAATTAGTGTGTGTTACTATTCAAAGTTACGCAAGTGCAATAACGTCTTACTCTTGAGTTCAATTTTTACTAACAAAAGTACAATAGGTTGTTCGGACATTACAGAACATAAATGACTTCGCTTGGTAAAATTTCATATTCTCATTACATAGTTGTAGCACTGTGTAACTCCAAGTAGTAACACACACGAATTGGGATGATCGGTGCAGTTTGGATGTGTTCTGGTTGCTTTTTGAAAAGGGCAGAAACGCTATGAGCTCAAGAGAGTGCTATGTAATCCTGATACTGGAAAGTATCCAAGAGATTTGCAGCCAAGGTTGGTAAAAAGAGAAGTATGGATTTGCAGTCTTTCATATCGCATTGTATTGCAATAATGTGTCATATTTCAACTATTGACCATATATAAGGGCAAGGCCACTAGCCCTGCATCTGCACTTTTACATCCACAATGCAGATGCAGATGCAAGGAAGTGGTCCACTCACCCTGCTATGATATAGAAATGGATGAAATTTTATACAAGAACCATTGAACTCCCTACATATGGTCGAAATATGCAGGGAGCCTTCTATAAGATAGGACAATTAACATTATTGCAGTTTTTCCGAAGAGACGAGCCGATAGTTTACTAAACTACTGAATGATAGGTAAATTTGCATGAACCAGATGAGTTTGAGAAATAACTAGTTAAGGTTCATGACTTCGGAAAACTACCGATCATTTTAGAGGACATTCAAAAGTTAGTGAAGAACACAATACAAGATGAGTGGCAGTTCTGCATGAGTCTGCATTTGCATTATGAATGGAGACCACTTTTCATTCCCGGATGCAAATGCAGATCTAGGAACGACTAGGCTTGCTCTAAGCATATAACCACCTATTGCAATTTTTACTAGAAAACGAGTTCTAGTATGCCAGTTCTATAATAAATCTCAGAAGCAACCACAAGAGTGATACTCATTGCAAGTGCTCAAAGTATAAAGAGCATGCCTCACCTGCACTCATGCAATTCCAAACACACAAAGAAGCATGTTCGAAATGCTTATGCCAGGTGTCCGCAACAAGGTTCCGTTGTTATCCATGTCACACACTAAATCCACTTATATAGTGTCTATGAAAAAAAAATCATCATGCACATTGCAATGGGACATCAAACATGTTCTTTGGCCATGTTGCACTACGATTATTCAAGACAATAATCCTTCGTTTATTTCACGGTCTCACACACTCAGCATGTATTTACTGTGCCAATAAAATGCATGCCGTTGTCGGCTCCACTTGTTCATAACTTCATAGTAAGAGTGAGAATGAGCTACCCTGTTGGGGATTAGAGCTTTATATTGGAATATCTACGGGAGGTAAGTTTTAGTAACCCTAGTCTTTAACCTCAGGTTTAGATATAGTTGACACATCATATTACCATGGTGAATTTTATGTTATATGTATGTTTTGGTGGGGCTAGTACATGGTAATTATCAATCAATCATGATGATAGATTTGTATTTATTGTCACTCTTTAATTTTTTGGTAGAATTAAAGATGCAAGTTAAGTCGTGGGTAATGTTGTAATTTCAACAAATAAGCATAATGACAAAAACATAAGCTAGAAGGGAGATCGTTGTCTTTACAAAGCTTGAACTTCCTTTTTTTTCAAAGACCATATCCTTCTACTTCTTCTTCATTGTAAAACAAGGGAGGGAGGGTGGGATCATCCTCTAGACACTCATCAACTTAATATTCATAACATGACTTGTCTGAATGTGTTTTGTTTGCAACCTCTATGCGTAAAGGTGAGGAAACGGAAATGCAAATATGATTTTTTGTATGCAAGTGCTATGAAAAACCAATGCTTGTGTAATCTAAGCACTTTGAAGCAATTTAAAGTATTACGAAAATTCAGTTTATGCAAGTATGATTGCAATGCATTTTACACAATTGGTTTAGGTATATTCAAATATGTTTCTTTGCAAGTTGTTGCGGAAGGCATAACCTTCTGAAAGTTTGTTAGCATCCTTGCTTATAAACTATGTGTATATGCTAAACTTAATGAAATATGATTTCTTGGTACTATAATATCATGTATAGGAATATCTTGTGAATAAATTGATTTGCTTGTTTTTCAAAAGATGAGATTTGACTTGTGCAAATATGGTTTGCTAGTAGACTACACATGTAGACTCGGCATATTGGTAATCTCACATGCTTGCTCTATAGTGACTAGTATGTTTCAAGGTACAAAAGAATTTGGTTGAGAGAAGTCGAATTAGTACTATCAAGTTACGTTTCTTGTAAATTGCTTTGTAAGCATGTAAAGATGGCAATGTTTTTCATAATACAATGGTAACCAATGATTACAGGTTTGAGTTGAACTTCTCATACCTTGTATTTGTACAAATGATCCACATGTCTCAACTAATTGAAAACAATATGTCCTTTATGTCGTTATGAAGGTGCATACTAAGGTAAGTTCCTCCCAGTAACAAACATACACATACCTTAAAGTATGAAATAAGAGCAATAAACTATTGTATGTATTTAAAGTGTGAAGGATTTGCCTCACTTGCACCCCTAAGACCCAACATCATTGCAATGAGGTTAGTTCTCTCATGTGAGGTGAATATTAACAACGCCCAGTTGTCATCCATGTCACACACTCACATCATATTATGAGATTATTATCATAGTTCAAACCCTATTCAAAGCTCATTACAAGAAAACACTCATGAGCCATGTTGAGCTTTCTCAAGTTGAGTAATCTTCATGTTGATTTACCCTAAATACTCCCACACTTAGGGAGAGAGGGAATTATAGCATACGAGCATACCTCTCATCCATCCAACATAAAAATGAAGCCCCTGTAGGTTTGTGGCCAATTCATCTAAATTGACTTGGGCTACACTAATTTTGGGTCTTTAAAGCTAACTTCATTGTCAAATCCACCTTTAAACTTACACTTGGACTACATATTATTTAAAGACTTATATGTTGGATGAATGAGAGGTACGCTACTATACGATAATTCATTCTCTCCCACACTTAGCATGTATGTACCTCCTCGATAAGTATAATAAATAATGTGAGCGGTATCTCTTACTCACTTGGAGGGTGAAAATAGACTTGCTCCATTAGGATTCAAATTAGGATTCAAAGCTTATATTCGAATACCTGAGTAAGGTAAGTTCCTATAGACCTTAAACTGTTAACCCTAGTTTGATAATGTGATTAAGATCCTAACCTTGCTTAATTACCTTGATTGTTCAAAATCTTGTCATAGCTTATGACATGGCAAGTTAATTATTTAGCATAGTGATTGGATATGTGTGATAATAGAATTTCACCTTTAAATTTTGGATATGTATAGGCTTGGTAAATTATTACTAAGATATACATGTTTGAATTAAAGCTCATGGCATGAAGAAGTACTAGAAAAGAGAGATGCCACACAACTAGAATTGGGATGGGGATCAATGTTATGGCAACCTTCTTTTTTTGCGGCTACTAGTAGCCATTTTGCTATGGTGAAGTGAATTGATTTGCACACACATGTTTGAAAGTTTGGATTTTTGCCTTCTAAGGTGCCACCACTGCTCTTTGTGGGTAAGAGGTGGCACCAACTAGCTTCACATGGATGGAGCGGACTTGCCTAAAAATCGGCACCCATCTCTAAGTTGCATTCTTGGGAGTAGCCAATGAGCTCCATTGTCAACCATGGATGGAGCCCACCCTCCCATTCAAGGGCTCACATTGCCTAAGGTTTAGTTGGGTGAGGTGAGTGGTGTCTCCACTATCTCCTTCATTCTCCACCCCTATGGTCACGACCTTCTTGCTCTCTCAGCTTGTATATTGTAGCCTCCTTATTCATGTAGTAGCGATTAGTGGCGCCGCCTTTTGATTGTAGTGGAGTTTAAGAATTTTGTGTACTGAATTTTGAAGTTTCAGGGTGGAACACATTGGTGGTGCTTGAAGGTGCCAACCTCCCTACCTACCTACCTGCTTTTACTTGTATGTGTGATTGTATGAATCTTATTTTTAAGCAATGATGTTCATTTTGGGTATATTCTCTTGTTTATATTGGTTGATCCAATCCTTCTGGATGTGGAAATGAATTAGGTATTTCAAATGTAAGATGTTTCAACGTTGATCATCTTATATGTGTGCAAACTAGTGCAATTTGGGTGCACATTCACATTAAAGAGGGTTGGTGCAACACTTGTTGACATAAGTGCCGGTTCACATGGGGTCCCAAGTCCTAACTCCCAATTCACTCGAGGTCAATCCGAGCAATCTCAGCCATTGAGAGTATGAAAGTTGGGACTTACCACTTCACATGGGGGCCCAAGTCCCAAGTCCCAAGTATGACATGGATGCCTACATGGCAACACGTTTTGGAGGTGAGGCTCAGGATTTGTGTTGAGAATTGGTGTAGTTTTTTGCTCAACTTGACTCTCAATACAAGTTCTGATAATTTTTTGCATAAAATTATTAAAATCTAACAAACCTAGACCATTAGATGAAAAGAGCCGGTTTTAGCCCTAGATGACGGAGAAGATGATTGTCTTCTTCTCCTTCCCCCATTTTTTTTTGCCCTTCATTATTGCTTGATTGTATCTTCTAATTTGTGGTGTAGGGTATATAAATTATTGAAATATTATGATTGTTGTGATCAAAATGGAGGGGTTTTGGAAAGTAGAGAAGAGGATTTCATGGCTCCAAAGGGTTATTTTTCTCCTAACAGATCATATAGTGTATTTCGTCCATTCAATTTTCAAGCAAAGGATTATAGTTTTTCTAATATTGGAGGCATAAATATTGAAAACGAGAAAAAAATGGTAAAAAACAATGTCATAGAAGTGTTTCCTCATGTTTGCAGGCGCCAGGCAGGTGGATTTGCATGAGCAGTGGGTTGCAGAAGTGGATGGTGCTATGAGGGATTTAATAAATGCCACCCCTGAATGGTGGGTAGAGTTGCGCATGTGGTGTAACTCAACCCGGTTCAGGGCAGTCCAAGACATGGCCTTTCACGACATGCAAACGTGGCTCAATGCTTGGGTGATTCGTGATCGTCCCCCTGCCTCTTTGCCGCCCCTCGCATGTTATGAACGTTGGCTACAACATCGAGAGGACCTGGACATCGGATATATCCTTGCGAACCCAGGTATTTTTTGGCAATTCCATATGTTACACGATGTTCTGCTTCAAAAATTCCTTCCTAAGGTGTTCACAATAACTATACCAATGTATGTATGCTTTGGCAAATGTTATGGTCCCCCCGCTGGAGCGTAGCAAGTACATGTACGAGCTCCGAAATATTGTAGAGAATATTGTGTGAGAGCGTTGCGAGCACTCTGAAGTCCATCCGCTAGGACATAGTGGGCATGAACCTGATGAACGCGACGAGGTGCAAGAGGCCTTTTGTGAAAGCAACGACAATTTGGGCAAGGCAGAGGCCTCGGAGGATGTGCAACCCCCGCCACATTTCACATATGGCACAATGGACTCCCCCTCTGCATATGGAGACACGCAAGTTGGACCGGCATTCCACATACTGATGACCCAAGAAAGGACTCTGCAAGACTTGCCCTGTCAACTAGATTTTGACTGGCAAGATTCAGTGTCTCCTAATCCCACCCCTGCACTGGCTACAACTCGAAATTTGGGCGAACAACTTGATGTTGTGGGCACACCCCAAACTATCGTTCCGCCCGAAATCACGGAAGTCAACGCATTTGTTGAGGTTTCGCAAATTGCACAGGAGGTCGTCATGCATGCCACACAACAGCTAGCCGACCAAGATACAAACCCTCTAAGCACAAGTACGAACGTTTCAAATTAGGGTCATGTTACAACCGCAAAACATAGATAGTTGGCACCGTGGACTTATTCATGAATAATGTTAGGGTGGGGATACAAGAGAAAACCAGGTTTAGTAATAGTGAATAGCTAACCCTTCCCATACCATCTACACCCAAGGATCATGTGTACAATGTGTAACATCTATAACATTGGCAGCATTTTGTTCACTTAGTTGCATACGGGGAATGAATCCAACTTCTGAGTGACGGCGTTGAATACTTCTAAAGGACATGGGGAATACACCCATGTTAGTGGAGAGCAAAGAGTCAAGAGCGGAGAGCAGTGAATGGAGAGCGGAAATTTGAATTTTTGGGTCACCGTTTTGGCTGAAAGTAACGCCTATCACCATGGAATTTGAAGAATGTGGGATATAGATAGAGTAATATTTTGTGCAATAAGAACCTTTCTAGCATGGAGTATTAATCAATATATAGTACATAAATACAAAAATAGTGCAGGTTTTAAGGATTAGAATTGAACAAGATAGAAAGGGTTTAGGGTTTAGGGTCTAGAATGATTCATCAATAAGCAAGGGTATCATATATTATAATAACCATCAACAAACAAAACATCAATAAATGAAATAAACCATACATGAGAAATGACCTACAACAGCTTGAGGTTCTCCTCCAAGGCCATTCAACTGCTACAACTAGAAGTACCACCAGTATCCTCACTCTGCCTCGCCTCAACATCAAGAAATTGTAGTACTCTAGAATTGAAATGACGACTGCGACCAGGGCCTAGTGAGGGTGCCTCCACCAGGACATCAACAAACCCTCCAACATAAGGAGGTAAGTTGAACGATTTTGGAGGAATAATAAACATATCCTTGATTAGTACACACAAACGCCTCGGCGGAGATACTCTGTACACAATGAAATTTGCGAGCATTAGCACATAAGATAGCAAATGAACGGCGAGGGAAAAAAAAGAATAAATCACAAACAACTGAAATTACAAAGAAAATACAACTTACGCATAGAGGGGTGCAGCAAACGTCTTTTGTCTCTTCTGTATAGGCTTCTCGAAAGTTGGAGGGCATCTGCGTGGAGTGGAGCGAGGTTGAGATGGCTCAACGTCTCGCATGGGCAGCAATACCTCCTTGAAGATGTCGACATCGCACTCAAGTGCCACGATGTGGTGGCCATTGGAGCAGCATGCTTGTATCGTCGCACCTAGTACCAAATGGAAAGTTAGAAGAGAAGAATATATGAGTGGCAAAATACAAATCAATTCAAAACTTGCAAATCAAGCAGCACCTGTGTCGGCTTGCCAATCCATCATGATGTCACCTTCCTTCGTGAATGCCTCAATGAACATCTGGAAGAAGCTCTAGTGCTTCTCCCAAGGCCCACGCCATGGAGCCCTGCCCTTCATCAACTGGTCAGCCGCATCTGTGAAGTTGTGGATGACACCGTGCCTTGAAAGGTAGAAACCTAGGTCCTGAAACTTTTTGGTTTCGTTCACGGAGAACCTAGCACATGGGCGAGCGAAGACCTTCACGAAAAATTGCAGAGTCTGTAGAGATGTTGTGTTAGACAAGTTTAGGGGAAGCAAAATAAAAATGCAAAGTTGAAGAAGAGAGACACAATAGAAAAGAGTTGAAGTCTTACCCGGTACTTATCAGCTGGACTTGGAGAAGCCAAGAGGAGGTTGTTGAAGCCCCACCAATCGCGCGCCTGCTTAAACCCAAGAGTGAAAGTCCAGTTGCAAAGATCCACCCACACCTACGGTTCAATAGAGTGAATGATGAGGATAATTGCATCATCATGCAAGTTGTTGTGGCGAAGGCAAAGAGCGACTCAAAGTAGTTCTCCGAACGCTTGTTCCAAGAAGGAACTGCTAATTCGGATACTCCCAGAACCGGAAGGTTCTCAGGGACATCCGCAATAAGGAGATCAATCCCTGAATGACCTCCGGTGATGGTCGAGGTGCGACGAACACGCTGTGCCCCAATCTACAGCAATCCACCAATTTCACATTACTAGCAGCAATGGTAAGACAAACATTGTAGAGAATGTGAACAAATTACATGAAGGAAATGACGACATGATGTGGAGACCTACGTGGGTTACGAACTCCTGAATGCGAACGTAAATTGGATCATGCTTATGGGATTCTTGGAAGGTCTTGATTAGGTCCTCCATATTTGCATTCTTGATGAGGACATAGATTGGGATGGTAACCGAGGAGGTAACGCTGGCATCTGGCGCGACCACCTTCCTCTTCAGCAACTGGGCCACAGTGGCCTCGCTCTGGGAGACCACTGCAAAGACCATGGAAGGAGCAATAGATGGACTACCAGTAGCAGTGGTGGCTGTGGTAGCTGAAGCCTCAATAGTAGCCCTCGTAGCCGACCGAGTGACAACTAGAGGAGTAGATTGAGTTGCAGGAGCAGTACCATCCTTCTTCCCTCAGACTCTCTTCTCTTTCACCACCGGAGCAAGCTGCGAGGCCTTGTCCTCGTAGACAACTGGATCCATGGGAGCAAGAGTGGTGAGGAACAAGAGGAGGCTCTCCTCTCCTGGGGGTGTGTACCCAACTCGGCAATGAAGATACCAACCCGCGTTCCTAAGGTGCGGGAGCCAAACCTCTGCAAATGGTCGAAGATGTACATAAACACTTCGGAAGAATCATCCATATACGACTACAAGTAGGCGGGCACAAAGAATGACCCGATTGCTTCCTTCGCAACGAGCTCGAGATGGACATACCTCATGCAAGGAAAGAAAACTCAAAGGAGGACGAGTACGAAGTGTACTAAGACTATAAAAGAAAAGTTGAGGGGTAGAATTACATGTAAAGGAGCGCGGTTAATGATCTTGGCGCCGCCCTCCATCTTCCTCAGGTCTGATCCCTTTGTGAACTTCGGATTGGCATCGATAGCAAAGAGTGGTAGAAATGCCCTGTCACACAAGAGGATCCTCCACCTGTCAACGTAGTCCTTCGGCCAAAGAACACCTCATGAGGCGTCCCAGTTGATGGCATGCTGCAGCTCCTACTCACACTTGAGGAAGTCAGACGCAATGGCCACCTCAAGCTACATTGGAAGATGAGGAAGTTAGAAGCAGAATCAGAATAAATATAAAACAAATTAAAATGAAGTAAGGCTAAAAGTGTTCCTGTACCCAGAAAGAGGCGTTGCTAAACCAAGTTTCAAGTGTGGAGGCCTTCAAAGGTGACTCTGATGGGAACTTGTTGCTGAGCCGGTCATCGGTGGATGAATTCCACCAACGCAACCACTTTGTTCAACAAACGAGATAGCCATTTTTTGTAGTTTCTCGATCGACATGTCAGGGTTTGTAGTAGTAGAGTAGTGCCGATTGATGTGTCGATTGAAAGAAGTAATGGTGAGGAAAATAACCACATAAAATCATGCAATGAGGCCATGACACTTCTCTTTCAAAGAAACTGGCACCCAAGTGCGGCAGAGGGTCTTGCCTGACATCCTCTTGTCAACGAGAGGACAAGAGGATTGAGAGAGAACGAACCTTATCGAAAAATGCATCCTCATTGTTTGGATTTGCGACAGAGATGTACTTGTCAAAGTTCCTCCTCCGAATGCTCTTCACCATCCTCTCCTCGGCCTTTGTCATAACCTCCCGAACCTCAGGAGTTATCATCTCTACAAAAGAAGTGATTTCGTGGTACGCGGCAACGGCAGCGTCGGCCGCATCGGAAATCTCCCTCTATATGGCATATTATAAAAAATAAAGAAAACAATGAATAAAATAAAAGAAAATATACAAATGAAGAGGCAAAGGAAATTCACCTTGTAGAAGAATCAAACAAAGACGTCCATCGTGAGAGGATACCAAGTCTTGTTCCTAGCCTTCTCATTCTCACACATCCTATATTCTTTGGGAGACAGTAAGGCCTTGAAGTTCTTTAACTACAATTTTCCGAACGTGCAGATGCGCTGAAGCCTAGACGTGAGGCTTGCCTTCACATGGTCATTCTCCGTGGACCTAGAAGGGAGTGGAAAGTAAAATAAAATATATACATGCGCTGGTAGTTCAATTAAATAAGAAATTAATGACCAGAATGCAAGACATATCAATTGATGTCGCTCATAGCGTTCAAAAGCACGCCAGTTTGTTCCCTCGTTGTTAGGGGTTATTTTGATTATTTTATCAAATTAACCTAATATTAATTGTAAATAGGAATTAGATGTTAAAATATAAGGTCGGTTGGATAAGTTAAATTTAAAAATTAGCTTAATAAATAAAATCCTAAAAAATCAAACGATAATTGTTAATTTAAAGATTCTTTTAGAATTGACTAAGCTAATGTCAATAAGTGAATAGTCGATAAGGCTAAGGTTTAGAATTTTTTTTTATCTGAAGGGCATCCCAAGAGGTTCCAAGGTGAAGGCACTTACGACGTTTGAATGTAGCGGAAGGGGTGAGTTGACTTTGATTAGCTATAATTTTATCTCGACTTAGTATAGATTCTCTCAACGATAGAAATTCTATTGACAAATGTCCTTTAACATTAATAAGTCAATAAACAAATAAAAATTAATTAGATGAAAGTCCGAGGGAACTAAAACTTCAAAAAAAGATCTGAGACAAATGGACAGTGAGAAACTCTCCACCGCGTCAACCGAGGCCCAAATCAATGAAGAGACTCACCCCCATCCCCTTAAGGCAACCGTTTAAAAGAGGGTTCAACTTTGACTCCAACATCACTTCAACATCACTTCTCTTTGACTTTTTGCTCACCTCGTCCAACTTTGGCCTTCGGACGGTTTGAACCTCTAAAAGCTACCCAATTCACTTGTTTCTCTTATCTAATTTTCATCTTATTTTCGGTCTACTCTCACTTGATTGAAGGACGTAGTTATTCGTTTTTATATTATAATATGATATTATTGAATAAAATATTATATAAAATTAATTGATATGAGATATTTGAGTGATAGTTTTAGTGTTGTGGGAAGTAAGAGCTCTCTTTCTTCTAATAAAAACTTGTTTTTGTGTTCATTCATTGTTCAAGTGTTTGATTTGTATTCTTGAATTTTTAGTCTTTTGATTAGCTGCTAGAAGACACTGGGGCATTAGATGACTTTGAGTTGATAGAAGTTGTTTGAAGCTCCTAGACCGTTAAATACATCTAATTTTAATGGCTCACCACGGACTTTCAGAGCATCCATTTTTTACAAACTTTATATTTTTGAATAGGTCTAAGAGTCTTCTTTGCAGCCCAAGTTGATTCAATATCATTTAAAACTTTGTCTAGAAATTATAGGCATTTATATGAGATAGCTTTTGTTTTAGCATTGCTGACTTTACAGCTTCACCCCGGCTTAACACAATATCAAATTTCTGTGATTTTTACATTTCTAGATAGATATTAAAGTTATTTTTTGGGTCCAATTTATTTCATTATATTCTAAAGATATGACTAGAAGTTATAAGAATTTCCATGAGACAACTTATAAATCTTTCTCTTTTTAGATTTTTTCTCAAATAATTAGAAATCTTTAAATATAATATTAACTTTTAGGCCATTTTATATTTAATTTTAGTAGGATAATTACATTAAAAGAATATAAATTATTCATTCTACAGCAATTAAGCTTGTGTAGGATTAATTAAACATCTAGAAGGGCTAATTAGAATTTTTTCATTTACAAGACTTTTGAATATTAGAAAATGTTATTTGTGAACTAAAAGTAAGCACAAACCAAATCTTTGGTTTGGAAACCAAGGGGGTGCTTACTTTACCTCACGCTTGGGTCAAGAACAATGCACTCAATATGAATGTGTCAACTCTCATCTCCGCCATGAAATTTGTTGACATGGCGCCACCATACAGTGAGGCGATAATTTCCATCCCACACATGGAACAACTTATCGCTGAAATGCGCAATAATGAAATCGGCAGCAAATCGCTCTTTGAACCGGTCATTGGCAACCTTCCACAACTCGCTCCAAGAGTCCAAAATATTGTCGGAGACTGCGAGCATAATGCCATCATCATCGTAGATGGTTACATAGAGGACATAATCGCCATCAATGTAACCGTTGACGAATTCATTCTCAAGGTACTGGACATCAACATCGTTGATGGATCGCACAAGAGGCAGAGCACGAAGGTGATAGAGAAGAATCTAGAGGCGAGACTTCACCTCAAGCTTTATTCGAAGGCGATTGATGATGGTGATAAAGTCATGCTTCTAGTGCCTACGGAGCATGACCTCGTTATCATCGATATGCAATCCATCTGGCAGGCCATCGATAAGCTCCGGCGAAGGCTCTAACACATGTGCTTTGTCCACCTTCTGGACGCTCTATGATGGATCCAGAAATGAAAGTACAAAATCGATTAAATAATAATCCAAGGGAAATTTGAAAGCTTTGAATTAAGAGTAAAGTCAAATTCAAAATTATTTGTGTGTGCTCCTATCCAGTATCTTGCTCCACCTCGGGCACGGAATGTTCCTACACCACAAAATTATATAGAATACATCAATTTTCAGATAATCAGTATGATGTGCTAAATGAGAAAATATCTTTATTAATAGGTTCGATTGCATTCAATCTATGTGGCCTTAATCTGAATCAATGTCCGATATGGGGTGGACTCGAGAACTATTGCCACAATCGTAATAGGTCTCTGGAATCTCTGGACTATTGACAGAGTCCTCGGAAATGGCGCCATGGCACGGCAGAGGGCCACGCCATGGCCTTTTTTTAGAAAAATGGCGCCAAGGCGCGGTAGAGGGCCGCGCATGGCGTCCTCTCGTTGACGAGAAGACCCCTGGCACGGCTTTCAGCTGCTCCCTGGCTTCCTACATTTACAAACAAATGCAAAAAAATTATGACAAATTTTTTTAAGAACTTTTTCAAAATCTCACAGTGTTTGAAGAAATTAGTCACCTCCACAACCTTTGCAACGTCGGCGCTTGAAAACTCCGCCATGTTCCCACGCCCCTCATTCTAACTCGTCCAATTCCGCTAAAAGGACCATTACACTAGGATATGTGGTCTTTATAGTCAAAAAAACCCTAGGTTTGTAAACCCTAGTACTGAAATTAATGTGTGGAATTGGAGAATTAGTCATGCTCTCACCAACGAGAGCATGTTTTATTTTCAAAAAGACATAAATCTTATAAGTGTATCAAACGGGATCAGAATCTCCCCAGATTTGCGAAATTGGGGTACAATAAAATCATGTTATTGTCAACGAGAGCATGTTTTTATTCCAATTCTAACCACTTGTAGTGCCATCTAAGAGACTAGGGTGAATGAGAGGTCGTGGCATATTGCCCGTATTCCAAAGACCTCTGCGAGAAGATGTTGGGCTTAGATGGCCGTCACGAAAAGAAAGTGCATTGCTCGGATTGTTGTCAATGGAAAGAGCACCCCTGCTCCCATTTACTCTGGACTGTGGCGCAATGTGAGGTTGAATTGCGAGGAGCAAATGCAGTTTTTTTTTGCTCAGATGATATTGAGAGGTGTGTCATAGGGTCGCGTCGTAGGTGGGTCATCCCATATTCTAATTTGGAAGAAATACCTCATGTACCAGCATTCTGGCCCATCAAGATTGGGACCAATCTTACCCGCAGTGAGATTGAAGCCCTGGAGAATGCAGGTTTCTAGCTTCTGCAAAGAGAGTGTGTCGCATCAAATTGACTTTTCAACAATGATCGTTTACCTATTGATTTGTCAGGTGTATGGGTTCCAGATAACCCGGAGCACTACCCTGTGACCATAAAGTCTAAATCAGTATGTCGGTCAACTATTGGCCCTTCCTCGAAGCAAATGCTGAACATTAATTCAACAAAATCTATGCAGGCAACAATTTTGAAGGTCACCATGATACTGCAGCCCGGATTCGGCTGCATTATACCTCTTCAGTCAAAGCCTCCACCTACAGAGAGTGTGTACCATGTAACTCTAAGCTCTTACCCTGACTGCTCGTGCTCAGCCTTCAAGGACACAATGTCAAAGTTTGGTAGGCGAGGATATCCCTTTAGGCACTGCAAGCACCTGGATTACATTTTCATGAAGGTTTGTGGTTTGGATCCGGAGGTCGACATCTTCATACATGCCTCGACTTTCAGCTTCAACAATATCAAACTCCTACTCGAAAGTGGCATCTTGACCCAATCTGCACCCGTAGCGTAGTCCTCATAGCCATTTAGTATCTGACGTTCTTGTTTAGAGTACGTGGTCAACATATGGCTCTTTATGTACTTGCAGACTCTAAGGTCATTGAATAAATTGCCTTCTACGTCTTTTGTGGCATATTCAGGTTTAGTATTTCAAACTCTTGCTTGCTCCAAAGATCAAGAGTCAACTGAGTTTGCCCATTTCATTTATTGCATCATCATTAATTTGTATTGTTTCTTAACTCAAAATACAACCAAGTTCTTACGATTTTTGATCTCTAGTGAATTTTTTCGTT
The DNA here is from genome assembly GCA_964035585.1 of Polytrichum formosum. NCBI lineage: Eukaryota > Viridiplantae > Streptophyta > Polytrichopsida > Polytrichales > Polytrichaceae > Polytrichum > Polytrichum formosum. The sequence continues at coordinate 20,899,025 of OZ037940.1, read as the reverse complement.
TTGTCAAGGCCACGGTTATAGGTCTCAATAATTTCTATATTTAGTTGAATCTAGAATATTCTTCAACATATTCGGTTTTTTCAATTTCAAAATCCAAATTTAGAAATTGTTTTCCATATATTCCTGCTTCTAACCGCTCTCCGCTCTCCGCTCTCCTCTCTACGCTCACGTACTAGTAATGTCCTAAAGGACATTAGGTTTTGTTGTGTATGAAATAATGATGCCGCAAATGTGTTGCAATGCCTTCCATGTACCCTAAGCTCAAGAATGGACATTGTGAACCCACATATGGGTTCATTGCAACATGTGTAACATGTGGCTTCATTGTGTCCATTTGTTTGCTTAGGGTAGTTGGAACGCATTGCAAAACATTGCATGTGTCGCATGACAGTTGTAACACGGGGGAATGAATGTCATTGTACCATGTTATAAATACTACATGTTACATGTCCGTCAGAATTGTACACATGCTACAACGTCACATGTTACACATGTTACAACGAACCCACATTTTACAAATGCTACAAAAATCCCCAAAAATACAGAGGCAATCCCTTTTATTTCAAAACATTTTTTACAATATAATATCATGTTCACAGTATGAAGCCTGGCATTTTGCACTATGGAGCCCAACTTGGCTTGTACTGACGTTGGTATGCCTCTAGTGGACCATGTGGGGAAGGTGTGACAAGGGGGGTGGGATTGTGAGTTGTCGAACAGCTTCAACATGTCGCCAGCGGAGTCGAACCGTTTGCAATGGTGATAGCAGCCTCTGCACGCCATCTGTTGGGGATATCAACGTTGTTGGGGATATCAACGATGTGGGGGATCCCGTGATTACGGCCGCACGCTGTTCTTGGGAACAAGGCGGAGGAGTTGTTGGAGGCATGTAGGATGTTGTCCACCTGTGTCATGTGAAGAGGTGCCATGTTGAGGGAAAATACGTAGAAGTTGGGGTTCCATACAACACGCCAGCCACTAGAGCGCCGCATTGCCGACCAGTTTGCGGAAAAATGGGAGAGACAAAGAAAGTTGGCTACAAGTGTGCAAGTGGAACGAACGTCCGGCCCTTATATGAGCACCGAGGTCCACCTGCACGTGGGAGGGGTTGTAATATGGGGACGACCATGTAACATGCGCACATTACATCATGTTTGACGGACTTCACCTATCTACTTACGGCATTCCAGGAAGTCTCTCCTACGCTTGAGGGATATGTTGTTGCCATCTTCGTTGGGCCGGAAATGCACTTCCGCATGGAATGGCTCCACCAATCCATGTTTAATTTGAGCCAACAATGTTTGTTGTTCCCCTCGGACGACGTGCAAGTTAGCCAAGAGGTGTTTCAACAAAAAATTATTGCCAGTGGCAGCGTCCATGAACTCGTTTGTAAGGTTGCGCACCCGTTTTTCATGTCCTCCCCAGATTGTGTGAGACACTGGCTACCACTAGCACGCCATAGCGCAAGGGTAGGGCACGGTGGCCCAATATCAGTACAATCCTCTGGAAAATGAACAACAAGATCGAGCATGTTACCACGACCTCCCTCAGATGTGCCTACAAGGGATCCACAGTAACGTGTAATTGTTCCTTCTGCAAGGCTAGAATGGAGTATCATGAGGACTTTAATCTAATGTTTACATATGTTCCCCTTTAGTGCCCACACAATCACACGCAATCACAACAACCCCCTCACAGTCTGGACTGTACACAAAGTACAGTTTAGCTGGGTTGGTCTTCGACGTTACCAATGTTGGACCGTCATTTGCAATGGGGAAAGTGACACAACTGTCAAGAATTTCTCTCGCAATGCATTTATAACAAATTTCTCTTGTTTCAAGTTGGGGACATACCCGTGTTGTTTCCTCATTGCTTGGTACCAGTAGTGGGAGAGAATTTTCCCTGTCAACTCGTATATGACCCAGTCCAAGCGACATCCATGCGCTCTACCTTTTGATGCATGCAAGGTGGCTTTAAGGTTAGAATGGTAGTTTTCAATTGCTGCATTTGTATAATGGCAGATATATGGCAGGTTACGATGCCTCACAACTCACATATGGATTTTGTCTGCCCATTTTTTGTTGAAGTAAGCCCAAAAATTGCTCACAACAGGGCCCCTAATAATTGCTCATAATACGGCCCAACCCCTTTAGCACAGCAGCCCGAATGGCATGATATTTTATTTTTGCTACCGCATGTTTCAGCCATGCGCGACGAACATGCCAGAGGCACAGGAATACTTTCACTCCGGGCCATACACACTGCAAGCCTCAAATCTCAACCTGAGCACAGTCTGTAATGAATGCATTTGGCATCCAATCTTGTACCGACAGCAAAATTTTTGCAAGCGCCTTCATCCAGGGTTCAAAATCGGGTTGCTTGGAACTAGAAGTGATAATGTATGTCACATGCACTCCATTCAACCAGTCATCAAAGACCATCAAGGTGTACATTGGAAACTGCAACAACAAAGAGAACAAAACGTTATGTTTGCGGCAAAGTACTTAGCAGAGTTGATCTGTAACATGTTGGTGTAGGGACTCTTATAGGCACAAATCTTGTTCTCATTAGTTGCAAACGTGGCGTCGACGGAGACGACTTTTTGTGCCCGTGCTTGAGCATCATATCTTGTTGCTAAGATGTTTGGATGCCTATTGTGAACGGAATATTGTCCCATGTGATAGCTTCGCAAATGTGTACACCTGATTCTTTGTAGTAGAATACAAGAAAATGATGTTCTTGCACCCACATGCGCACAGATTTTGCGTCATTGTTGTCACGTTTGTACGGCCAGCGATATTACGGATGTCTTGCTTAGAAATGAAGAGGTCCAGGGTCAGCTCCTCGCCTCTCTCGTACACTTCCATGAAGCATTTCCTATGTTTGCCCATTATCTGTGGGATAGACAAACCCAATCGCAAATGACTCATGATGAATTCCCGAACATGTGGTGACAAATGGCTTGAGAATCTGCTCTTATGCCCAGTCTTTGTAGCACCATGGCAGAAGTACCCTTTGAGGTTGACATGCTTCATCTGGTGGTATGTTATTTCTGCCACTACATGCTATAGGTACAATTGCTTGACAACAAATCCACAATGGCATCCCCTTCGTTGCCCCGATCCTCGCATCCTCACAGATGTGCGTGGACATGTGTGTCCCTTTCCATTTGGAATGTATTTGCCCTTCACGTCGAGCTTTCGTTTCTTCTAGTACATATCATTTGTAACCACTAGTATGTGCGAGGGCATTGTCATTTGGTCCATATTGACAGCGGTACATGTCACTCGGGGATGGGAAGAACATCATGTGGTGGAGGTGAAAGTCATATATAACAGGGAAGGAATGTGGCAGGATATTGTAACATTGGAACATGCACAATGGAATTCAAATTACATATTACAAACACACCTGATGACGGCAGAGTAGCTGCTCCACTGAGGGAACGTTAGTTTCCCCTTTTTGTTTGATGGAGTACCCTAGCAAACAAATTTGCAGGGAGCATCATTGCGCGCCTCCTCCCCTTTCACAAAATCCTCAACTCTTGTCCAAGGTATGTACGCAACCGACATTGGAGCAAGAGTCATGGGATCGGTCCTCCTCCCTTTCACCCGCATGTGGTTTGTCCACGTAAGATCAGTGTGCATAAATGTGCCTATGTTTGGAGTTTGAACTAAACTGCGGATCCGGTGAAACTCCGCATTGTGTACCTCCTGGTATGTAGACTTGTACGAGGGCTCTGCGTCTTGCGGCGGGCGAAGTGTTGGTTTCGTGCCATGCTCTCCATGTACGAGAACGTGGACTTCGCTGTGCAATTCAATAGGGGAGTGGACAACAACATTAGTTACAAAGGATCCCATTCAGGCCCTATACGTCCAATGACAACATCCACATACCAAGTGGAAATGCTCCACAAACCCGTATCCGGCACTATGGTCACAGAACTGCCAGATTCTGCTCTATATGTTCAAATTTTTACTTCATCGATCGTGTTGCGCCAAAAGTATTGCGCACAAATCCCAAGATGCTACAAGGACCTTCGCATCATTATGGTCGTAGTCAGGAGTTCAATCAACCTAATGCGGCAGTAAAAGTTAGGGATTGCAATTATGTGATGTGTAACATGATTAGAATGACTAGAAGAATGAGGAAGGAAGTACATTCATAGCATGGCAATCATTATGAAAAGATCTTGCATGTATAGCATCACAACATCATTGTTGTAGTCGCATCATTTTATGGGAGACAATCGATTACAGCCTAAACATGGACTGCGCAGTAAAAATAGGTCTCAATCAATCAGGAAACATGGTTGAATGTAGATCTTAAAAGATATTAAAAAAACGCAGTCAACAAGGGTGATTGTAACGACCCTGTGTGGGTTGAGCGCTCGCCAAGGTGATTTTGCCCGTATAGCTTCACTACATCATTGTTGCCTTCGCATCACTGCATGCAACACACTCCATTGCGGCAAACTTCTGGACTCTTTGGTAAGTGTCTAGGTTACAATCAATCACAAGCATAGCAACAATGGAGCTCTGAAAAGAAGTGTTGGTGAGGTGATCTTGCCCACAAAGTTTCTCCGCATCATTTTGCAATCGCGTCACTTCATGCAACACACTCCCTTGCGGCAAAATCCGAAGTGTCTATTGAAGGAGCAAGTTGCAAAGAATCATGCGGGGTGGCTGAAGGGAGGTTTTAAAAGAATATGGGGAGTGAATCCCCAAGGGCAATTAGGTTACCACCCATAGATGGATGTGGGTCATGGTCCACATGATACTCCATCCAGTACGATGGCATGATGCAAGGCATGGGCTCATGATGGGAGGTTGATTGTAACCTCGGGAGGTGGGATGCAGCTGTCTAGTCGGACGGGTGGCCTGCATGGTTGCTAGCGTGGCAGAGACAAGTACAAGTTGGCACTGCAACCCGGGAGGGGATGAGACCGGCTTCCCACACATGGAGGCCCTGCTTAGCAATGTTCGCTAGTACTATGGTCACTTCTAACGTCCGACTGCAAGGCCTCGATTTTGGAACTCAGTAAATACCATTGGGTTTGGTAATGTTAGGGCCTTGTCACATGTAGAATGTAATATTATAAGTTGGTGTTAGGCTCAGAGATAAGTTTGATGTTATTTTGCTGCCATACTTGGCATTGCTCTTTACTCCTTGTTTGAATATTTATAATCCGATTGGTGGCCCGTGATCAGTCCCATTACTTCAGATGTGTGAAATACAGAAGTTCATAATGTGCCCAGAGTGCATAACATTACTCATATTCATAACAATGTTCTGTGGGACTGACAATATTTTGCAAAATATTCCATCATTCATGCTTAATGTAAGAAATATTCCTCGGAATATTGTCAGTCCCATAGAACATTGTTATGGATCTGAATAATGTTATGTGAGGCAACTTGGAGTAAGTTAAGTCTATCTACTACAAACCTCTGCATAACATTACTAAGGGTCGGTTTGCACCATGGACCATGGAGGATGGTTTTTTTTTCCATGGTCCGACTTCATGGTCCAACTTCCATGGTCCATTTTCTTAAAAAATCAACTTACAAAGCTTTTGGGCCCCTCACTAGGTGTAAACCGAATGTGGACCTGCACCCAAAAGTGAACATGTTGATCATTTTTAATAGATGCCCCAAAAAGGCAGGTTCAAAATCAATCAAGTTTGACCATTTTTGTGTCTTTCTGTTGTCTTCATCTGTTCTCCCCCAAAAAAAATTCTTTAAAAGTTTATTATAACAACATTTCTCTACCATGGACCCTTGCATTTTTCTACTAGAGCACCTTTTTTGCTTCTCCCACTGCAAAACATGTTGGACCATGTCAGTGGATAATGTAGGCCTTAAAATATGTCTTTTGGGGACCTTGAACTCCATGGTCACTCTGACATTTTCTCCTTGGTGTAAACCGAAGTGGTCTCGGGATGAGTTCAACAACCAACATATTTTACAGGGCCTTGGGACAACTTCATGGTTCACGGTGTAAACAAGCCCTAAGCAGCTACATGATGGTTTCTTTCCAAAGAAAGAGGTTGCAATTAAAAAAATGTTGATAATATATAATTGTTTGTCGAAAGTTCCCAGTACACAACCTGAGTGTTTCTCATAAACATGGAATCCCGGGGTTAGAGGAGAATTACGTTCATGTGATATTTGGTCCCACTAAACGCAGCCAAGGAGTTGTGTAATGTCATATGAGGTTTTGTTTGTTATTTATATTTAGCTCATAGACTTAATCTAAGAATCATGACTTAAACTTATGATATGTGATCCCAATTATGTAGTAAGTACTTACATCAATAAGAATATTCATCCAAGTCCTCCAAGAAATATACATTTATGAATGGCAACTTCTGGTGGTACGAGGAACGATGTATGTGAGCCTTACTATGTGGTCATTCTTCTTTATTGGACACCCATATTTGAGTGTTTATGATAAGGCTTGTACTTAAGAATGGAGTTTTTTGTAATTTTTTTTAAAAGGCACACAATGTTACCACTTTGAGATTGGAGTATGTGCTCATAGTACATTACAATCATTGGTAGGTTTAGTTATAACACAATTGGGAGGTCCATGTGATCCTCTAACCTTGTATTGCCACATGATGCATTCCATTGAATTTGGAACTTTCATACTCCCTCTGTCCAAAAATGATTGTCCTACTTCCCATATTTTTTGTCCCAAAATGATTGTTCGGTGTATTTGCCCAGCTAGAAATTTGAGGCTCAAAGTCAAACATTTTCACACCAAACTTTCTATATCAAGAAGCCTTTCGACACCGCAACTTCCAGGGGCGTTTCGGAGTAGTTGTTGTTTTCTATTTTAAGAGTCATACTTACAACTACTCGGTCAATGGTCAGCGGACCTTAATGTCGCGAAAGTTAGAAACACGGACAATCATTTTGGGACAGAGGGAGTACCACCTTTGATGTCGAAGGCAACTAGCCCAATATCACCAACATATTATGGTCAACCACTTGTATGTGGAAACCAATTCCATTATGAAGATCTAGGTAAAAACATCTCCTTGTTTCAACAAAATTTGAGTAGATCCAACAGTCGTAAAGCTGAAGTTAACAAGGTGGGGTAACTACAGTAGTGAAAATCTTATATTCTGAATTTGGATGATGGGATGAACGAGTCCTAGTTCAACAAAACTAAAAACATTTGAATATTCTTTAAAATACAATTGGATGGTGAGTGTCTCTCACAAGACACTCACCATCACAAGACACAAGTGCATCAATTGGATGGCGAGTGTCTCTCACGAGAAGCTTGCATGCCTCCAAGCCTCCGAGCCTTGCATATGAAGATATTGACTTTTGTGTCGAACCACCAGGCTGCGGCTAGAGGCCCTAGCTACCAAGAGCTAAAATTTCAATGCAAGACTCGAACCATGTATTTTTGGGGAATGTTTAGGTACGCCACTATCCCTTAGGGCTAATATGATATAGTTAAGTATTGCATAGCCGCCAACTTTGATGAATGAATGACTCGTAGCCTGCTGGCCGCTTCATATCTACATGGATTGGTATCCTGCAACTGGGTTATTGATAGGCCTTCTTTACACCACATTGGCCCATTATAGGCCCGCAATGGTGCGAGGGATGATTTAAGGCCCTAATTAGTGGGAGTTGCTATTCATTAGTGGTTCAATAGTCAACTTGATAGGGTGGAGGGGGGGATCTATATAACCACTTAATGAGCACAAGAATTGTCACTTTTGATAAGAATTAGATATTCATACGAGCTCCAAATATTGTGAAGCAAACTTCTAACAACACGAGTTGGATTTGCTAATCATCTTGCACTTATTATGTGCTTTATATCCTCCAAGAAGTGGGTGCAAAGAAAAAAAGTATCCATTTAAGGCACCTCTACCTTACACACCACTTACACATGTGACTAAATATATTCAAAAGCTAAGAACTAGGAAGTTAATAACAATAGAAGCATGTGACAAGTGGTACATAATATAACACATCCAAACTTGAGATTGGTAAGTTTGATGCCTGCACAACCTCTTTGGCACTATGGTAACTAAGTTGGTCTCTTATCTTAAATGCACACTTATATTTGAGTGGTGTGTGGTTGGGTGCGGATCGAAGGGCCACTTCACGCATGAGACTAAGCTTAAAGGCTTGTGACCATTGCATTCTAAGATCTCTCATTAAAGTTCACTTCACACTAGAAGGTCAAGGTCCAAGGGCTCAAAGAAATTGTCGTGGATGAAAAGTCTACATGGATTCCTACAAGGCAGACTGAAAATAATGTTTCATGGGTTCGCCGGAATTTGTGTTAGGTCCACCTCCAAGAGGTAGGGTGTCAGCCATAAACCCCCACCCTTGTGCGTCTGTGGTCCAGGTGGAAGTCTATGGCTTACATGTCTTTGTTGACTCTTAGCCTTGGAGACCCCATATTCATGCTTCAATGAATTCAAATACAAAGCACACTCTTTTTATTTAAACACACAGGGCATTAGCATTGAAAAATACTTGTGCACCCATGATGATTATTACACACAACCACACTAACATCTCCTTCTTCCTCTAATCTCCTACATGACATATGTACTATTCAATCCATTACCCTAATTCCTAGCACCCTAATGCACCCTAATGCACCTCCTTCCACATTAGAGGCTTATTTAAATCCAACCTATTAGTGCCCCCCGCCAACTCAACTCCATCCTTACTATCTTGCTGGGTTCCCTGCTCCACAACTCAATTTGTGTTGGGCCTCTTCTTTCATTCCGCAGCTCTGTCCTTGTTGAGTTTAATCTGATTTTCAGTCGCCGCCCTTGCTGCCCCAAGCCTTCCTGGTTTCAGTTCGCAGCTCTTTCCTTGCTGTTGAGCCTAATCTGATTTCAGTTCGCAGCTCCTTCCTTATTGCTGAGCCTAATTTGATTTCAGTCTGCCGCTCCTCCCTTGCTGCTGAGCCTAATCTGATTTCAGTCTGCCGCTCCTCCCTTGATGCTGAGCCTAATCTAATTAGAGAGAGAGAGAGACCCGAGGTCGAGAGAGCGCTCCGAGGTAGCCAGAGTCCTGCCTCATCCATTCCGGGAAATCCTCGGTCACCGGGGTTCTATCCCTAAACGAACAACAATAAACTCTAATTTGGGCTCACAAGTCCCAGCTCTAAATTTTCATACCCAACTTAGAAGCTCGAGAGCATAAACTAACACTAACCACTTCTAACAAATTCCTATTAGTCACTAACAAAACTAAAGTACTCACACATAAGTTCGAGGTTCAAATTGCAATTCAAATCAAGATCCACACTTTTATGTTTTCAGATAACTAATAGAAATTCAAAATCTAGGTTTTAATAAATTGTAAGGGTAAGAACACATATGTGCACCAATTTGGGCTCACATAGGGCTGACGCCAATTTCGGCAAACCCTGTCAATGATACAACCTTTGGATGAGAATCAAGGACCCTGACAATTATGTGGTCATGGCACATGGCCCTAAAGACCACTTTACCCTAGAGCTTGAGGGCCCTTGACCCATGTTATACGAAGCACGTGATTGGTTGAGAAGCCGGAGGCAGTCCAAGTTCACTTTACACTAAATCTTTGAAGGCCTAAAGGACCAAAAATAAATTAAAAGGGTAAAAAAAGCTATACTTGACGTCCTACATGGCAGTAAGTGGATAATGTTCATGGTCTATGGGTAATTTTGTTAGGCCTGTCAGAAATAGGTGGGTCTAACAAAAAACTACGGGCTGTGGGAATCAATCAAATTGTCATCAACTCCTTGAAGTGTTATATCGATGATGAGGCATGAACCCCAAACAATATGTTGCAGTCCCTCAATATGGTCCACTTGCACTTTACATTAAGCTTCAAAACCCATCAATTGCAAAGTTGGCTTACCATTTCCCCATATTATGTATTTTGGATGATATTTAAGGGCCCTTTTATATTTTCATGGTCATGTCTCTTGGTTTGTGTGTAGAGTGGCCCTCAGATCGACACCAAAAAATTATGCGTTTGACATTTTTTTATATTTGTATATAGGAGACAAAAAGTGAAATTTTCAGCCATGTTTGGGTGTTCACTTTATGTTTCCACTTGAATATAGTTCCTCTCTCATTGCAAACTCGAGATTTAAATGAAGCTTGTCCAAATTCCAACATTTACCTAGCTTAAATCCAACACCTATTTATCATGTTTTTTGGTGAAGCCAACATGTAGATTTGTTTGAAGAATATTATGAAAGGTCAGAGCCAAAATGATTAGACACCAAGAAGACAACCAAAATGTGGACTAAGGTAGATGAGGCTAATGTGGACATCTCTAGCCTTGTGGAATCATCCAGCTGATGGATTCAAGCCAAAATTTTGAAATCCGAGTTGGGAAAGGTATTAATCTAGGTTTTGGTATCAAAGATTCTTTGCTTCTCGATAATATGGTGTTATAGAGGGGGAACTCTTTCATTCTTCAATGTTGTGTAAGTGAACGACATCACTAGCAGATTCGACATGGGTCATTTGCCAATGAAAACCAAGTTTACTGCCAATATTGATTGTATCATGTCTCTAAAGTGGTCACATGTAAAATAAAATGTCACCGGACTACAGTTTATATGATATTTAGTGTCATATTATATTTTATGTCACTATGGTAACTTTTGGGATGACACTTCTTACGAGTAAGTGAACAAACATTGTCATGGACAATGACTGAGTTCATCCATTTGCCAAAACCCTACCTTCCCTTGTCAACAACTTGTGATGAAAGATTGTCATGGATGCTTGAATTTTGGATGAAAAATCTATTGGTAAGTGACAATAATTGCAACACTGTAAATCTATAATCCCCCAAATATTTTACAAGGAATGACAAATAATGTTGGGTTACCATTTAGTGTTGGTGACAATACACCGCGGTTTACAATTAGAATCGGTGACACTAAATATCATATTTAGTATAGCTTTTCATTGTAGAATATCCATCTTACAAGTCGGTCGGCACCTCACAACCACATGCTCCCTCGTAATTTGCCCAAGTTGCCGCTTCCTATGTTGCCCACCTCACCCACAAAATCCAAGCGTGTCATAGCACTCCTAATTCTGGAGGATGGTGGGTGTACTTTGATTTTTGCGAAGGTGACTAACCCAAATATCATCAAGGTGGCAGCTAAATCAACATGTATTATTCACCCACCGAATTAGAGCAACTGTATCACCAAGTAGGAGCCAGAAATAAGTGCATGATTAAGAAAGCTAATTGGATTGGCCTCATCTACCTTACGTGTTCAAAATCCATCCATCAACCTAAGCTTAATACCTTAGTGCACATAGTTGTAGGGGAGGGGAGAAGGCTACACGATCATCACCCCACTGTTCCCAACCAGTTCAAGAGTGCCCGGAGTTGACTGTCAAGGGACATGTTTAATGGACAATTTGGATGGGCCAAGACACTAATTCATGTGCATATGTGCAATGGTTTGGGATGTCACAAACCAAAGTAGCATGTTACTTACATTAGTATATTTGTTTTTGAATTTAATATATAGTTGCAATAACTTACAATCGTCAACAATGCACTTAACATTTAACCCCTAAAGGAAGAGTCAACCAATGTATGTTGAACATTGAGCATGGTCATTCAAAAGTAACAGTAACTTAGAACCTATCCTAAAGAAATGTCCATAGTGGAGAGAGGGAAATTATCTCATACGAGCGTATCTCTCATCCATTCGACATAAAAATGTGACCCCCATATAGGCTTGTGACCAGTTCATCTCAAATGACTTAAAATGTACTAATCTAAGGTCTTTAAAACTAATTCTGGTGTCAAATAAACTAAAAATGTTGGTCTCCAGATTGCATATTATTTTAGGGCTTTTGATGTTGGATGAATGAGAGGTATACTTGTATGCTTCCAAGTAACCCGAATCAACCTTGTTACACTAGACGCGGTCCTTTCATGATACAAAGTCGTCTTTTGGGTTTAGTGCATAAGGTATTGATTTCGAGATGCTACACTCATTTTTGGAGTGAGAATTGGTGTAGATTAGGTACGTTGGGGAGACTTCCATCCTATCATTATTATGATATTAATAAATGACAAGAACAATATCTATACACCTCATGTAGTTGGTTTTTTTTATTTAGAGAATCTAGGAGTATTGACAAAGTGATCTCCATGTAATACCTCACACATAACATTATTCACATCCATAACCATGTTCTGTGGGACTGACAATATTTCACAAAATATTCTCCACACGAGTTCGAATGTAGGAATATCCTAGAATATTCCATGGAATATTGTCAGTCCCACTGAACATTGTTATGGATCTGAATAATGTTATGCATATTCCGGGTGTACTATGTAATGTCAAACTATGTTAAGGAAAATGCTAAAACCAACCATGCATTGGCTCAATAATCTTGCCATTCACAATTCACATGCACAACTGCCATTCAGCATAGGTTAAATTAGTTCTATCACAAATGCATGATACATTGACCCCAATATTTAAGACATCATAAAAGGCAAGTGAGTGTTATTTGGTTTGTTTTTCATGTGTTCCAACTTATACCGATTAGATTTACACAACGAGACTTGTGTTGCATTAACAAATCTATGCTGAAACATCTACAAAAACCGGATTAAAAATTGGATCTCCCTTGATTTAGTTATGGTTATTGGCAGTGCGTGTTTGTTTGATTTCTTAACTGAATACATAGGTCCTCCCAATTGTGTTTCATTATTGAGTGTAGAGTAGTTATTGGTATTTGAAGATGTAGTCCAATCTTTTCTAAACATGTGACTTTATGATGTTTTCTTTGATCCTCACCGAACCATGTACCAATCAAATATGGCAGTCCGATTAAGAAAACAAGCCATTTAAGACCCATCTAACTTAATGGTCATTGGGTGCTGCAAGCAAGATCCATCCAATAGCCATTATCCAATGTAGTTTTAGTCGGGGAAGAAATCACACACACCATGAAAGATTTTACGAATTGTTTATTAGACCACATGACATCTTATGAATGAGGTGGATGTGATTGAAAGTGTGGTTCAACCCTAAGAAACCACAAGTGGAAGACATCATTTCGGCAAGATGAAATTTTGAAATGTGAACATTTTCATGTCAAAGCCATAACCCCTTTAATCTTCACGATGGATTCATTTGAAATGTGTTGTTCATGCTAATGCAATGTCTTTGAAACTAATTATGTTGTCAATTAGATTGAAATACATTGTATTCATATATTTTTATTGATATTTTTGTTGGAGGAATGAAACATATGTTCATATGCAATATTTTCCTCTCACATGAAAACAACATCGTGGAATTATCACATATGATTGCACCTCTCATCATCCATCATAAAAACTTGACCCCCACCCCCTATAAGTTTAGGGTTGGTTAATCTCAAACGGCGTGGTCTATACTAATATGGAGTCTTCAAGTGGACCATGGTGTCAAATCAACTAAAAAATACACATAGGTTATAATTATTTTGATAGTTTTTTTTAAGAGTTCAGACAAAAGAAACGGAACAAGGGATTGTGGCTTTGCCACAAAAGGCTTTGTCCTAAAATGACATTTTTAAAAGTGATTATTTTGAATTACTAGCTCTTTTCATATTAAATTGGAAATTCCAGTGAGCTTCCACTAAGATTCACCAAGCCTTATCCAATAAATTATGATATGCATTAGTCAGACCCTATTATGACTCAGAGGCAATCTCCAAAATGCCTCTATCCCATGATATGAGACAAAGCCAATATACATTGGTATGCAATGTATAATTTCCCTCTTGCCCGAAAGCTCTTCCTGGTGGGAAATTACACAAGTAACTTAAGTATGTGTGAGCCTTTTTTTCCCGGGGATCGTACATGATGGACAACTTGGATCTATTGTAATTTTAGTGTGCCAAGTGTCGTTCCAAAAATGTTTCGGAAAGTGCATTGCAACGAGAGTTCGCAAATGGGGCTTGTGGAGTGTGTTCCCATGCGTTCTCATCGTTCCCAATGGTCTAGGATCCCTTAGGGGAGCGTACTAAACTAAGGCGAAAAATAGACTCGAACCGGAATAGAAGGTTTAGTGAGTTCCGTCCTGCAGGGCTCTCATCCGGCGGCTATGGCGGACAAAAACCTGGGCCATGGCCACAAACACCCCCTGCTCCATCCCCAATTCTCACCCAACCCGTCGCTCCCCGTTCGTGTGAGCTCAACATCAGAGATGGCCGACTCGCGGGTGATTTTTTCAACCCTCTATCGCAATTTTTGGTGCACTACAGCAAATGCTAGAAGATCTCAAACGATGATATGTCTCACATAACGCGTATATTTATATAACGCTTCGTCAATTTCACTAAAATCTGCTGTCTCTGAGGTCCTCTAGGGTTTAGACTCAAGATCGATGATACGGCTGGAGTCTCAATTCTTTTTTTTCCTGACGCCGGAAGCTCGACGAGTGATTTCGGAGTTTGTAGATTTAGTTTTTAATCCGAGAATTGACGTGCACTTTGGATTTGGAAATTAACGTGCCCGGAGTGGATCAGAAATTGTGGCTTCGATGCCGTGTTTGTGAAGATCAGGCATTTTAGTTGCATGGAACATCCCCTGTTCTGGAGGATGTAGCGTGTAAATTGTATACGAGATAGCGCAATTTTATCAGCTATGCAGTTCGCATTCGCGGGGGTTTTTCTACCTTCAGGCCAGGTTGAAGTGGCAGCACCTAGGTCACAGATCCGAAGGAAAATGACTACATTTGCAAATCACAGAGCATTCATTGCTCCTTTTTCCGAAATACGCCTCGTTGGGAGCAAATTTTTGGATCAGTGGTGCTGTAGGAGTTGTTGGATTACGGAGACAGAGTTCCTAAGTTCCTAAGCTCCTAATTCGGTGGATCTAGGGATAACTTGAGTTAATTTCACCACTACAGAGTCCAAGTGACGCTGTGCAGAAGGAAGAGCAGACGGAGCAGTCAGAATTTTAATATTTTGTAAGTGCACGACCGAATTGGTACGTTCTCGAGTTGGTCGGATCTCCGTCATCGCTTACTTATAAGGTTTTATCACGAGTGTACATTACTGGATGGATTTGTTTATTGCTGCACGTCTACTATAAATCTAATTCTCAGCATGTGCTTCTTCTGACCAAGTTGCGAAAACATAATTCGCCTTGAATCTGAGAGTGTTGGAGCTTAATTGTGAAATGTGTCGTTTCATAGCTTGGTAAAATGATTCAAAATGCTTCTTCAATTGTCTCAGTCAGGGCTTCTGGTCACATTGAATAATATAATTATTAGGCAGTATTAGTTGTTGCGGTCACGGTAGTTTATTGAAGCGCCAAATGCGTACTTGCAATTGTACTTCATCCTACTCTTTTCTTCTGTCGAAGGAATTTAGATTACGGTTGTGTTTTCCAAGGCTGAGTTTATAGTTGCTGTTCTCATCAAACATGACGAGTGTAGAGAATGTTTGCCACATTAAGGTGGCGATTTAGATCAAGGGCGGTAGTGAATTTATGCTCCGCAATCTAGCCACTGGAGAAACGCTCTTCGTTTGTGGAGTGTGCATCTCTACTGTCCAGTATAGGAATCGAAATCTTACGAGTTATTGTGCAGTGATCCATCTTTAGCGTCTTTCTGTCGCCCGGTGTTTCTTCAATCTACAGACTCGCAGGGGTGAAGTTCGTTCCTAGGTTCCTGATGTAATTATGTGCACTTGCATGCATCAAAGACTCCATTATCTGAATCTGGGCCTGGTGATAAAGTCTTGCAACTTGCCATTTCCCATATGTTGGCTGTCCAGGCTCTACTTAACCTACATTTAGGTGACCTTAAACAGCATGGAACCTACCAAATTCACGTGAAATGTGTCTCCTGTAACTCATAATTTGCAATTTTGACATTGTGCCTGAATTTGCAGTTGGGGAAGGTTCAATCATGATTCATTCATATGTTAATTGATTTTTTCAGTGATCACTAGTACTGAGATACCCCGTCATTTGTGCAGGGGTTGTAGTATATCAATGTTTTGATCTGGCAGCAAAAAGTTGTGTATGGAGATGGCTAGCTGAAGTGTCTATTGAAGCACACAAGTAAGTACGTTCAATTGCACTCTGGGCAATTGATGTCCTACTATAGCTTGTCCGTGAAGATGGACGAATGTGAGGTTGCTGGGACAGATACTGCTCGGGAAGTTTTTGACATGGAGGAAACAGACATTGATAATCGAGTGGCTGCTATTATGCATCTGCAACGAATGCAGCAAAAGCAGGAGCAAACAGAGCTTCTGGAGTCGCATCCTGTCACAAATGCAGATGCAGAGTTTCGAAGAGGTCTAGAGGAGCTGGTTCAAGACCATCTCAATACATGTATGGCTCTTGCTTCTTGCAGCTCTTCACACGAAATTCCTGGACCTGATAGTAGCTCTTCTTCTTTCACCTCATTACAAGGGGATGGCAGTCGACATCTTGACTGTGACATTGACACTGCAGAGCATCTCGAAGATCTCGAAAATGGCGGTATTGTGTCGAGTGGGTCTGGTTATCTTCAGACCTCTTTTCAAACCCCACAGGCAGGCCAGCTCCAGGAGCTGGAGGAACTTGATGACGTTGTGAATGAGTTGGAAAGAGGTAGCAGCTCAGACCACAGCCAAGAACATGATTTGTCTGGGGAAGATGCTCGAATTACAAGTCCCTCTGATTCACCAGGCAGAAGACAATCTCGAATTATGCGCATGTGGGACAGCAGAGCAGAAGAGATGATTACAACCCTCGAACGGCAAGCTAGAGAGGCTGAGCTACTAGCTCTTGCTGGAAGACATACAGTGTCCATGTTGGATGCTTCCTTTTTGCAGGAAGCACCAACTCCACGATCTGAAAGTGCTCTTGAAAGACCACATCGTCGGGCATCCTCCTTGGTTCAGATGTGGAGAGGAATTGAAGGTGAGCGAGGTGTTGCAAGAGACAGAGTGCCAGCTGAGGGAACCTCAACTGCACCTCTGAATGTTCCTACTCAAACTCCACTGGAGTCTGGAATTGGAGCAGGTTCTTCACCAGAGAGAGTACCATTGTCAATTCCTAGCAACAGTTCCGAGGGCATTGAATTTCAAGGACATGGGCTTGTGGATAATACTGTTGAGTCTCGAAGGGGCTGGAGTGGTGGCAATGAACCACAACTCACAAGTGCGACCAATAGTAGTTCGAGAGAGGGAGTAATCGGTGACATGGATAGAGAAAGAGTGAGACAAATTGTGCAGCAATGGGCTCGACAAAATGCTGTGAACGACATTGAAGCTGGGGCCACTGAAACCCATGATGACATGAACCCCTGGCTAGGTCACAATGAAAGAGAAAGAGTGAGGCACTTGGTGAGGGCTTGGGTTCAAAATAGTAGTCAGCGAGCCAGTGGTCTGCAGAGGCCAGAGATTGATGCGGCAGTAGGAGATACAGGATCCCAGAGCAACGGAGAAACAAGGTTTCCTCATATGCAAGATTTAGGCAGACAACGCCATGACACTTCACAAATGGTTTTAGAGGTGTTGATGCGAGTTGAAAGGGAACGTCAAAGAGAGCTGGAGAGGCTTACAGAGCTTAGAACAGTCTCTGACTTTTCCCAGCGAAATCGCCTACAGGTATTAATGGAAAATTACCCATTAAATCATGAGACTGTTTGGTTCCTATCTAATGTCAGTGTTTGTAAGAGAACTGTGAAAAGTCTTGGGGGTGGGGCATGAGAACAACCCTCAGCTGCATCTCAGAGTAGTAGGATTAAATGTTGATTTGAATTTGTTGAAAGAGCAAGAATAGGGAGCTTGTACTGACATGTTTGTTTCATGATATTCAGTATTTATTGCGGGGGAGATTCTTGCGTGGTGGTCCAGGTGATGATGTACACCGAATACCTTCTTCAGCTTCTAGAGAGATCGGTCAGCTTCAACAGCGTCATGCTGTCAGTGGATTGAGGTACTTCTCACAGTACATGAGATACTTTGTGAGATCTTGTGAAGAGTAGTCTTTCCTGTGGAGGCTTTTCACAGGAAGAAGCCTACTCATTTAAGTAATGTAGGGTATTTGTGGGAGCAAGTGAGGAATGGCTATTGCAATTTAGCAACATGTTGGATTGTGGTTACTTCTCTATTTATGATGCATTAGCCTGATTCATGCAATTAATTAAATATCTGTATCCACCAAACTGAATCGCACTGGAGCTGTGCAAGGGTATTTATGTGTAACAAACTTCTGTGGAGTCTTGACAACAGAGAAGCTTTCCGGTTTAGACTAGAAACAATTGTTCGGGGTCAGGCCAATGCAAGATCTTCTGAAGCAGTGCCTCGTGCACAGCCCACCCATGACTGGAGGCACCATCGTGAGGCAGCAAATGCAGCACAAAGACCAGCTCAAGTTTCAGAGGCAAGTCTGCAAGCTGTTGCACCTTCTCCAAGAGATGAACCAGAAAGGTCTGAGTATCTGGAACGGCCTGCCCCTGCTCAAACTGATGAATCAGAAAGCACTGAGAATGATATGGAACTCCGTGAGCTTCTTGGGCGGTATGTATTTTTTCCTTGTCTCCTCTGTAGCCGCTGCACTTGCCTGTTATAGAGTAATTTTTCAACTCACAGATAGAATCAAAGGACATACAAGGTGAGAGAAATTGTTATGAAGATCTTTGTATTCTATCAGAAAATATGAACTCCATGTGTGTGGATAAATGCTCTAGCTAGTTATAAATGTTTTCATCTGTTAGAGCAGTAACTTTCTTGAGAAGCTAATGGTTGTGGCGCATTAGCACTCATCCTTCTGAATCTAAGTTGCAATTTGAAGTTAAAAGACATTGATGCATTCAGTTCATTGTTTGGCGCGGACTAAGTTTCTATGTGATTTTATTTTAGGCGGAGTGTGACGACAATATTGGCAAGCGACTTTCGCAATAGGTTGGATCACCTTATACGGTCTCTTGTTCACAGGCAGATAAATAGCCCCCGTGCCAGGCCTCTTGGTCCTCAACAACCACTGGCAAGGGCACAATTGACGCCCTTAACTATACCGTCTCCTCCTCCTCCGCCACCCCCCCCACAGCCAGCATGGCAGAACTCACCTTGGCCGAGGCGTACTCAACCACGTTCTAGGGTTCTGGTAAGTTTACAGATGACTTGCATGATGTAATGTATCCTGATAATTTTAGTCACATGGTTATTCTGCTGGAAAAACTGTTGCATTTGTGAATGTGGTCAAAATTTTGCAATAGTTGTCCCTCCATGGCTGCAGTGGTGACGCAATCTTATTTTGGACGTTTTTACAATTGCTCACCCACGTCCAAGCAAAGCAGAACATGACAGATGATCCTTAAAGAGTCTATGGTAATGTGAACCTTAGTGACAGAATATATTCAAATTAGCCTTCTAACAGAGGTTTTTGACAACAGGAGTGGGAAGCTGGTCACAATTCCTTGAGGGAAGATGTAGCACGGCTACATCAAAGCATGACTGAAATGCGGCGGATGATGGAAGCCTGCATGGACATGCAATATGAGCTTCAACGCTCTGTGAGGCAGGAGGTAGCAGGAGCCCTTCAGCGCATGTATGCTGGTAAAGGTATTTTCAAGATTTTCTATTCATAAATGTCATTTGAGAGTGATCTGCCTATTTTGGGAATGCTTTGATGATATCCTGTTCTTATGAATGGTACCATTTACTGCACTCCTCAGCATTAGTGTCCACCACTGGAGAGTTACCTGAACAAAGAGATAAGAGTACTTAGATTGATGGCACGAGTGAGATTCTCATTCCTGGGCAGTTCATTTTTTGCCTATGGTTATACATGTGGTCTCATTGTGAGATGGAGATTATGGGTTTCTGTATGATTATGGGTTGATTGTGGACTGAGTTGATTGATTGTTATTTACACCAGCTATACCAGAGGAGGCAGTGGATGGATCACGATGGACATCTGTAGAGAAAGGGATTTGCTGTATCTGCTGTGACAAGCAAATTAACTCTCTCCTGTACAGGTTTGTCAACATATTCCTCGAACTCCTTGTCCAACTAGCCATGCAAAATTGTGTGTGCAAATCCAAGATCTTCAGCTTGGGAACTTGTAATAATGCTGGTGAGACTGAACAATTTTTTTTGATCAGATGTGAATGATGTCTTGGTATGTGCTATTGCAATTAAATTGCTACTATTGTTATCTGCAGATGTGGGCACATGTGTACTTGCCTGGATTGCGCAAATGAGATGGTGTACAATAGTGGCACATGTCCAATGTGCCGGGCGCCTATTGTTGAAGTGCTCCGTGCATTTACGATTGCTTAGCCTGACCTCAAAGAAATAACAACACTGATTTCTGACATAAAATTAGCCATCTGACTTGGGCTACATACTCTATGAAACCACTTTGTGTTCTCCTGCCCAGCCTGCACGTAGTGTAATTTATTAGCTATCTTACTAAGCATAGAAAAAAAAAGGCGGAGAACCTGTATATATGGTTTGTATGGTGATTGCCTACAATCTAGTCAACCTAACCACTTGGGAGGGGCTGGGGCCGGAAGTTGCAGAGTTTCAAACTTTCAGTTCCTCTTGAGAGATCACATTAGACAAATACAGGGTTTTCAGGTAAATACAGCAATGATTTCCCAGATTGTGGAAGAATTTCAATACAACTTCTCGATTTGTTTGCACCTATGCCATATGATTGTGAATCTGGTTTGTACTAATCTTGGTTTAGGCATTTTTACAATATGATGTTCTGGACACTTCTGGCACATTTATATGCTCTTGAAATAAGAGAGCTCCATGTATTGCTGCTAAAAGGAAATTCATCGTTTGCATATGACTTATTGGCCCACTGGGGATGCCTAAAGGGATTCAGTATATGCCATGTTTCTCCTGAAATCAAGGGTCAAAAAGATTCATGTGGGCCAAGTTATAACCGTTACTATCATGCCTTTTTTGTGCACTAGACTCGCTCGCCCTTTGTTGTGAAAGTCAGGCACCGGTTTCGAAACGGAACAGGTCTGGTCTTTTGAAGAAAAAGTCTGCGACCTTGTTCAGGGAGCTTGTCCTCGTGGATTCACAGAAGCAGGGATAGCTTGGTTCACAATTCAACCTGCTTGTGGGCTATGTTGCACTAAACAATTTAGGAACTAATAAGGCTTGGTTTACATTGGTGTCTGTCTCATGATAAAAAAGAACAAAGCGCATTGGCTCACATAAAGCAAAGTCAACAACTTGATCCCTTTTAATAAAGACCAAGTACTCATTGTGGTTGTCCCTACTTGTTCATTATGGGTTTTTTTGCAAGAAAGTTATATGAACTTCTAATTTGTTGCTTACCCATACATTTGCAAATCGTTCATTCAGTTTCTCACTTTGGAAAGCCAACAAAAGTGGTAGAAAAACAAAATGTGTCCATGATGGGTGTACTCACCAAACCATGTAACAAGGTCTCACGCGGACATGAAATGGAGGCGGTGAATGGACATCGCATGTCAAGGTATAAGACTCTGACATTCCTTTTTCTTTTCTTTTCTTTCTATAACAAGGAACAATGAGGATGCAGATTGCAATGTAAATGTTAATGTGAGTGCACCTATTTAGGACACTTTTGCATTATGTAAAAGTTCAATAAACAAATTTTAAAAAGGCAACATGTCAATCACGTAACCATCACCAAACCCAAATGGGGAACACGAGACTTCAATCTTGTTATTTATGGTAACAAGGTAGATTTGTGCATAGATGTACATCGAATGGGCAGTCGTAAATGACTTTGCAACATACATGCATTTCATACTTGATATGTACCTAAATGTTAGAATCCATTATAGGTCATTGTGTAGTCACCTTAGTAGGTCATTTGAGTCTTTTAAGGTTCATTAAACCTTGAAATCCTCAAAATAGCCCACTTGAAAGTTGTGCATGATCTTGCTTTGTCACAACTAAGAATGTCGTGGGTCTCCTCGGCATGTGGAGTGTTGTTTTTCACCTTGGGTGGCCTCGTCTCGGGCCACCCACCCAAGTCGGCTCGAGCCTATTCAAGAGCGTTTTTGGCTACATTTCCGACACGAGCGAGTGAGTCTCTCTCTTTGGACATTCATAGGCGGAAACAACAAAAGTTTCGGATACGTTAAGGAGGTAGATGGGTCCTAAATGGTTACTTATATACATGTATATATAACTACACTAAATATTGTATTTAATGTCATATGATATTTGATGTGATTGTGGTCACTTTTCTAATGACACCTCTTATGAAAAAGTTGGCAACTATTGTCATCCCAACTTCCTTTTCGATCATCTAAATGCCAATTATTGAAACAAAGTTTGGCATATTCTACATCCTAACAATTATGTAAGGAACAATTGAAATTTGGACAAGAAACCACTTAGCAAGTGATAGTAATTGCAACATTGTGAATCTATAATGCTCAAAAACATAAAAATGATTTACAAGGAATGGCAAAATAAATTGATGTTTACAATTAGTGTTGGTGACACTACAACGGGCGGTTTACAATTAGTATTGAGCAAGACAAATAGAATGGGTGACACTAGATACAATATTTAGTGTAGTGTTGAAAGATGTTGGGGTACGGTTACCTTGCAAGTTATGGTTGGTCCTTGGTGCACAATTAAGTTAGCATGCTATATCCCCTCTTGTTTGCGACCAAGCAAGTGGGCTTTCCTTTCCAAATGTCGGAAGCATAAGGACATGCAGGTTGTACGAGTCGTCACCACTTGGGAACAAGCTTATCCAGTCACCACAACATTCATCCAAAGTTAGCGTCCCCGTGGCCCATTCATCCAAGCCTATCCATCTCAAAAGCGCTATGGGACTGAACTGGTTCATCCCTAACTTATGATGACTGGGTAGCGTATGGGTAAGGCCCCATGTAATGGACTGCATGGCCTCCAATATCTTACTTTGTATTTATAACTTTTGTTTTGTTTTTTGGCAGTGTCCGTGGGAGATTTTTGGGCATAATCGGTCGATATCCTAGTGTTTCCAAGTCCAATTGGTTACATGTTGATACCTTACGGTTTTTCTTTACTAAATTGGGGTATATTCTATAAATTCTTCTAAAATGATCAATAATTTTCATGAAGTCCTGAACTTCAACTGATATCTTTCAAACTCAATCAGTTCATATGTAATTAGAAGCCAAGTTCTCTCCGTTCATTGGAAACAAATTGAAGCCAACCCACAACATTCCTCGACAATAGGCTCTTGCACCGTGGGGTTGGGAATAGAATGAGCATAATCATACCTCTTTATGTTGAGGTACCCTCACAAAATGGACAGTACTCAACTTGAATATTGTTCATTTTGACACAATGAAACTCCAATTGAGATTTTTTTTATTTGATACTACTAGATTTTAGAATAAAACAATAACTTGCTAGCCTATTCCCCAAACTCGCATGGGACGGCACACCTGCCCAACAGGTCATTGTTGGTGCCAAATGAATCCAACCATAATAAAATCAAGTATATTAGCTCAAAATCATGTAGAGTCGGCCTAGCCTAGACTTTAGCCTCCCTTTTGAATAGGAAGCTAAAGCCTACATGCTTAGTATTGTTATGTCCGTCTTTCTAAAATTTCAACTTTGTATCAATTGATTATCTATTACTTACTTATCATATTCACACAAATATACACGTATAAAACATACTGAGGTATGTGAGCCTTATGTAGTCATTCTTTTTAATCGGACACCTATATTTGTGTGGTAGGTATATGCCAAAGCGTGTAGTTGGTAACACACAACACAAAGACATGTGTTATGATGGGATTGGATTACATGCTCATAATATAGACATCATTATGGGTTCGATAGTGAACCCAATTGGTAGGGTGAGAGGATCTATGTGACCACGATTTGAAGAGGATGAGAATCTTCGGCTTGAGCTCTTATAAGTTTTACACCGCTACTTCGATTTCCATAACATGAAATGGCAATCATCGTGATTGGCAATTGTTGATAAGATGAAACAACTTGCAAACCAATCTAATTGTCATAAAAACATATGTAAAGTTGGAACTGAAGGCTTAAGGTAAGGGATCTTAAACAAACAATTTCCTCTCTACACCCACTTCTCGTAGGATATGAAACGCGCAATTTGTGCGAGATGATTAACAAATCTAAATCATGCATGTAGCCACTTGCCTCAATAATTTCTAAAGCTCGTATGAATATTCTATTCATCGTCAAAGTGAAGATTCTCTTTATTACTAACTGATTATATAGGTCCCTCAATTATGTCGATTATTACGTCTAGAATGGCTAGCAACCTTTGGAACACATAGTCCAATCTCTTTTCAACACATGTGTTGTTTGATGTGGGTGCATTCACAATAACACGACCCACGGAAACTGTAACCAGTGGTTAATTTAACGGATTGTTAAGCAATAATCTTATCATATGAATTGATAATGCAATACAAATTAGTAACTACATATAATATATATCATTATACAATATACTAAAGTTTGACGATGTTTGGGAAGTTATTGGTACTCCAAAAGGACTAAAATATGGTCGTAACCAGTCCTTAATAACGACTAAAATGTGCTAAAATGTTCAAAATATGTCGCAAAATGTCCTTAAATTTTTCTAATATCTACATAAATTGAAGATATTTTTTTCTAAGCACTCATCAAGAGTCGTTATAACTTGGCGGGGTTGGCTCGTGTTATTGTGAATTCACCCATGTATGTTCTTAGATTCACACCTAACCATACACCACTCAAATATAAGTGTACGTTCAAGATCATACCTCGAATTAGGAACATCTACCTTACTTCAAATTGTGTATCCACTATGATAGTCTCATACGCAATTGGGTTCGTCCATGCAAATAATTATTTATTTTCAACTTCATCCATATTCTTATGGGGCAGATTTTGACCGATGTCTTTGTCTTACATAATAGCATGTTATGTGCAGTTCAAGGAGCATGACTTACTCAAGAGCAGTATACATTTAGAATGTGATGGAGTGTCATGGCTCATTTTATAAGTAGTCATTTCATTTCACATTCATCCGCGTTCGTTAATGATGGCCGTGTATGATGGGTCCACATATCGAAAGGTAGGTAGTACACCAACATCCATTAACAAACTCGTGTGTATTTTGTGATCAATTTATTCCATGTTGTAACTTATAACAAGATGACGTGTTTTTGAGTTCATGTTATGCAAGTAAAACGTAAGGAAGACATGCCTAATTCGGTTATTTATCTTAATCAAACACCAATATTTGAGTGGTATGTGTTTTGGTGTGGTTTCAAGAGTGGGTACCAAATAGGCATCATGTGGTTAAAAGAGATTGAACTACTTGTTCAAAACATGCTAACCATTCTAGGCTTAATAATCAACATAATTGGGAAGACCTATATGACCACTTAATGAGCACAAAGATCTTCACTTTAGTCATGAATTGGAAAAAAAAAAATACTCATTTGAGCTCCAAACATTACGAGGAAAGTGCTATCGCCTTGATTCAAATTTGCTAACCATCTTGCACTCATCGCGTGTTTGGCATCCTGGGAGAAGTGAGCTACTCGGGAAAAGTAACCATTCAAGACCCACCTACTCTAAGCTTAACTTATTCCATGCTTAGTGTCTTATTACAAGGTGATGTTTTTGGAGATAGTATTATGCAAGTAATACTTATCCCAAACTCATGGCCACTTCACACACGAGCCAGGAGACGTGACCATGAAATTGTGAGAGCCCAAAAGAAAATGTCCAAAGGCCATCCCAAGACACCTTTAAAATCATGTAGCGTGGTCATGGTTCCTCAAGTGTAGTGTGAAGTCATATGTGACTGGGCCCTCGAGGAAATGCTATTTCAACGAATTTCTATTCATGCGGGTCCTCACACATGATAAAAATAGAATGAATCAACGGTTGTGAGCGTTCGGAGTGCCATGGTCTCCCAGTTTTGTGTTAGGCCTATCTCCAAGAGGCGGTTTTTGAAAACAGTCCAAGTGACCATGAAACATGATCCATTCGATGCCATGTAGGAATCCATGTAGACTTTACATCCATCGTCTTGCATTCACATACTCCGTTGGTCCCTCAAGCGTCGTGTGAAGTGAACTTGGACCGGCTCCGCCTTTTCCACCAATGAGAGTGCTTGAAGTGTAATGGTCACGGGCTCTTAGTCTCGCGTGTGAAGTGGCCCTCAATTGTGTAGTGTAGAGCATTCTTGAGTCTTTGTGCCTCACCCAAATTGGGACCTTCAAATTCGGGAATTCCGCCACATGTTGGCACGCATTCGTTTGTGAATCGTAAGCGGATAAGGCAGGTATGAATGAGTTAGTATATGTACATATACCTAACATCACATCCCGAAGAAGACACTAAATCTCTCCTCAAAACACCTCACATAATTGTTCTAAAAACTATTGCTCGCTACGTGTCCCAATTTCAAGCCTTGTTTTGATTTAATATAGAAGTACAAGACACGGTGTTAGGTTCTTAGTTTCTTTGGATCTCGATCCAATACAAACATGCATTTTTCTGCACGGTCGTCATTGAATGTTGGTGTCCCGAGTCTACCAATGTGCTTTGCTTATTCTCTATTTGGCCTTTCTTATTCAGGACAAAGGAAATCTAATGTGTTTTAAACTACTATTTGTATGATTTCTTTCTTTCTTTTTTCTTTTCAAGAAGCCATTATGTATTGGATTCGGGCCGCAAACCAAGGGCGTTAATCCATTGCTCGTCTTGAGGTTGTGATGGATTTAATGTGGGTGAATGTTCACAACACCTACTTACTGGGGGAGGGGAGGTGAAAGCGTTGATTTCTATTGTTGAACCTAGGGATTATGATTTTGAATTAAGTTAACTCTTGAATTGGGGTCAAAGACCTTGAATTAGTGTAGTGAGCTTAAATTAGGATGAGGCAACAACCAATTTATAGGGGTTCAATTTTTTACTATAACCCCTTGGGTAGGTGGTAGGAAACCAAACCATATTCACACACCCTTTGAATTCACTCCACCACACTTAACCCTATCTTATCGCATTTTGTCTCCACGCAGTGCATTGCAGTCGGAAAAAAACAAGGACAGTCCCATGTCTTCCTTCTAAGTGTTGGCTTGGAGAAAATGGGTGCATGCAAGGTTTTTCTTTTTCTTTTTTTAATACTTTCAATGGAATCATCGTCATCATTTGAATCCTATTTTATTTTATTTTCCATAGTCATAGATTTTATTAATTTAGATTGAATATTCCACATCCAAAGGCTTGGATTTAATTTGGAAGGAAGTGTTGTATATAGGAACATGATTTGCACATGAACCCGATCGTTAGAGGTCATTTTAGTGCACTCGTCTATGATATGCACTATGATGCTTACCAAGATAGGATATACAAGATCGTGTTCCCAAAAGGAGCCCTGTCTTCCCTCCTCTCCCGTGTTCTCATAAGCTCCATGAAGTTGCTTGGCACACATGGTAAGGTAGAAGTGTCCATATAGTGATCGAATTCCGACACTTGTTTATTGGTTTGTTCGGGTAGTTAATTACTTCAAGATGAAAACGATTGATAAAGTTGTGACAACTTTGACGAAATTTGGCTACTCGTATACAATATGTCATTATCTTACGAACTCTTTGAGTCAACTCCTTCTAAATTGGAATCATGAAGCTCATGCTTTTTTCAAACATTATAACCAACACATTTATTTTATTTTATGAGTGATATGCAAGTTAGTTGCACAATGCACAATGAAGAATGCAATATGGCCTTTTCATGATTTTATCCAAATTTTAAGTTGGTGATTTGCAAGGATTTTAACCCCTCGAGTTTGGATTTAGGTCCAAGGGGGGCCCTAGTGTGGCATAGGATGTGTACATGGCATTTGATGCAGAGTTGGTAGTGACATGCCAAACCATGTTACTTGTTGGCTTTTTCACCTTTTTCTTTCTTTAGAGCATTGATTTTTAAGAGGAAAAATAATCTAACTATATTATGGTGCAATCTGACCTCATGGAGCCCCCCCCCAAAAAAGAAACATTGATTATAAATGCATGGATGTGGTCTAAACATTATCACCCACAACTTTGTAGAGTATGAGATGCTTTAAAAAAAGACAAAAATAAGTACTTAGTTCTAGGCCGATGCACCATGAGACTAAATGTTTTTGGGCATTAGGCCCTTTTTAATCATGGGATTGCCTTACAAAATGAACATTATTCATGTTGAGTATTGCTCACACAATGCTAATCAATTGCCATGTATCTAATCTCAGCCTTCCCTTACGGGAGTTGCAATATATATATATATATATATATATATTAAAAATCCATTATGTTTGCATCCCAAGGCCACATGTCTGTATGTCAATCTACTATCATGCTAGCCAAGTTTAGCATACATCAAGGGGCTAAATATATGTTGGGAATAATTACGAGACGACAACCTTGGACCTACCCCTCCCCTTTTTGAAAGGACACATGGGGGGTTAATGCCTAGGGTAGATGCCCTCCTCTTTGAGCTGCACCCGTACCACTATCACCAAGGTGAAGTGGGTATAATAAAAACATGACCCCCATACATTTATGATTTATTCATATGAAGTGGGTCCTTTAAACTAGTTCGGGACATTTGATACTAATTTATGGAGAAGTTTTCACACGCACACACACACACACATGTATATAGAAATTGCCTATGTGTTCACCTCGGTTAATAGTGGTAGGGGGCCCAATTCAAAGAGGTGGGTGTGTCTAGCACTGGCTAGGATTGGTTGTGTAATGTTATGCAAGATGTCAAAGTTAGCTTTTAATCATAGTCTAAATTAAAAAATTGCTTGCACATTAGTGTGTTAGGAAATTTTTTGGGCATAATTGGTTGAAAATTTATTGTTTCCAAGTCCAACTGGTTACATGTTGTGATCTTTCGGATTTTCTTTACTACTTTTGACATGTATTCCACAGATTTCTCTAAAACGATCGCTAATTTTCCTGAAGTTGTAAACTTCAACGGGTTATTTCTCAAATTCAACTGGTTCATCTGCAACTAGCGATCGGGTTGCCCATCCATTGTTGCGTATTTAGGGGTTAAATTGACAAATCATCCACGATGGACGAGTTTAAATAGGCGCCACCTGGCACCACATTTCATTACGCGATACCCGGGAAGAGGAGGGGGTGTTACCGATACCCGGCCCGATACGCTGGCGGGTCCCCGGCGTTCTCTTAAGCTCGTTGGGCACGCCTGGTAGGTAGGAAACGCACAAGCCAGGTAGAACTTCCACCTGGTAGGTAGGAAGAGGGAGGCGGGGCATGTGCTGGCTCGTAGCAGAGAGGCTTGTCGAACTCCTGGCCCTTGGTCCGACTCGCCCGCCCCTCGCAAATCGCATGCCACCCCCATGCTACACCTCGGATCTCGCCATTCAACGCCCGCAGATTGCCTTCCCCATCTCAACCAGCGTCCTTTTGGTCCAAGAAGCGTCCGATTTGGTGCACATTTGCGTCCGCTAGGGCAGCGCGGGGGCGGGCCAGCCAGGGATGATGGAGCCAGGTTTGCTTCCCGTAGGATTACTGACGCAGCATGCCGTGGCTGGATTCATGGACTGGTGGCGTCGAATCGACGAGTCTGTGGAATGGCAGGAACATATCTTCCTCGGCCTCGCAATTGCGTATGCCGTCATCGCCCTCATTGCCTTGGTATGTCGTCAATCGCGCTCTAATTTGACCTAACAGATGCGTTTATCGCCTTCTTTCCTCTCTTTCTTGCAGTGGCATAATTGCGAGCGAGTCTGAGTGTAGTCGATGCTGAATATGGCGGTGGTCTGGCCGGTGGAGGTCTTGATTGCATGGAAAGGTCATTTTGGTCATCTTTGGCTTGCACTTCCTACTTCTTAAGCCGAAGAGGAAGAGGAACGGTCCTTTGAGTTCTCGCACTATCTCCTTTTGCGGCTATTCTGAAGAGAGACGTTTGGATGTGGATAGAATGCAAATTTTTCAATCTGGATGCAATTGAAATCTCAAAATTCCTTCGCTCTTTTTTATTTCCCCTGTATCGCGTTGCTCTCTTTGATACAAACCTAAGATGCTTCTACCGCTGGTCAGCTTGCCAAGTATTCAAACGAGGCGAACTCTGCTACTGCTGTTTAGATTTTAGCCAACACTGTACAAGAGATTACGTAGCCCTTCGTCTCTAAACTTGTGCTTTATGTGAGAGGGCGACTCTCTGTGCTGTTCTTAATTAACAGAAGCAACTCTATCTATTCAGTTCATTATTGCTTTGTGCGGGTGCTTGTAATGATGGACACAAGCACTCTTGGTTAATTTGGAATGCTCTACTTGAGTAGGGTTTCACCCTTGTCCTAGGTCTTCGACCTTTGGGGCAGGAGTGATGGTTCGAAGCCATAGTTGCAATGGAAAAGTAAAAGTAAGAAGTGAAAACTGCAACTTGCCTTTCTGTTCTTTAAAGGTGCAGATAAAATACTATGTGAGACACAGCTGCAAACCGGACTGCGCTGATATTTCATTGATTATTGGGTAGTGCCTGGAAAATACATAATGTAGCATACAATATCCATTTATATTGGTTTGAACTTTGTTCTTCACTTTAGAATGTCAAGTTGGATAGGTACTTGAATTGTGAGGAGGTTTATCAGTTCCAGAATTGCTCTGTAGTGGTATTTATCATGGAGGAGGTGGGCGTGTATTTAGGAATGGAAGTAAAGGCTGCATTTGTCTGGGTCTTACTGGCTATAGGCTGAGCTGAGACTTGTATATAGATTTACACACAACACAGACACAAATGTAATGGGTCGAACATTAGAGGGAATGGAAGACTCCTGAAGTTGTTGATCTTATCAGCTTATAAGTGATTTGGTATGATTGCTTAGAAATTTGCAACGCCCTCATGGTGAACTGAGAGGTCATTTGGTTGCATTGGTAACTGTGAATTTAAAATTTGACATTTTTGTGAAATCTAGTTTTGTATTCATGCAAGGTCGCCAGCAAAATCAGGTAATGTAGAGGGTCTTGATGGTTGCAAATGCGAGCCTGACTGCTGGTGATTGTTGACGTGATCACCCATGTATGATAGAGCTGCTGGTGTGATATGTGAGTTGTATTCAAAATCTTACATCTGAATTGCTTTCACTCTGACAAATACTCCAGGTTTTAATTCATGCTTTTGTAACTTGTATCTGGCTGCCTGGATCTCTTTTATTGTCCCATGCACAGAGGCGATTTGTAATCTTTCCTTCATGAAATGTACAGGTACAATTGATTCGTATTGAGCTTCGTGTTCCAGAGTATGGATGGACAACACAGAAGGTCTTTCATCTTTTGAATTTCATTGTCAATGGAGGTAAGTCATTTAGTGACCCTCTGCACTGTATGCCTTCCGTTGTGTTTTTGTGAGGAGTTGTTTTGCTTATCTTCACTGGTCACTTCTTTTGGTCTAGATTTTTCTAGGGATTCTTTGTGTCATAAGCTGCATATTAATCTGAAGTGGTTGTTGGCTTTGATGCAGTGCGTGCTGCTGTTTTCTGCTTTCGTGAAGATATTCAGGGACTTTCTCCAGATGTATGTCATTCAAGAACATTTAGCATAGAGCAACACACCATCTTGGGAGGAGTTTAGGATTGTTGAGATCATTATGATAGGCAGACAGATCAGATGGGCTGATATGTTGTACTGGTTTCATTGTGGCTTCCTTCTTGTAGTGTTCAATGCACGAGTCCTGTTTTCTAGTGGGACAAAGTGATGTGTTTGCTGGAACTGTGAGGATGGTTCACTTGCTACTTTTGTGTGATTATCTGATTTGCTATTCTTTTTCCGGGCATGCAGATATTGCGGCATGTTCTTTTGGACTTACCAGGCATACTGTTCTTCACAACCTATACTCTGTTAGTGTTGTTCTGGGCAGAGATTTACCATCAGGTTTGTTTCTTACTCTAGATTCACTGTTTTCCTTTGCTTGTTTGTGTGATGTCAGTAGATTTATATTTTGTGAAATGTAGGAGTCTGATTCTTAAATATACCAAGGAGACATAAGGATGTGGTTAAACTTATGAGCATGAATGCAATTGCAGGCACGCAGTCTTCCAACTGATAGTCTGCGGCCAACTTTTCTGATCACAAATGCAGCTATCTACTTTGTTCAGGTGAGGCTTCTAGAACTATTGTACTGAGTGGACTGAAATAAAAGAGCCAGATTTTGCAGAGTTACTTCTTATGACAACTGGCAACTGAATTCAAGGAATTAAATGCACTGTTTCCGGCCAATTCTATGTGTCCATTTTGACTGTAGATGGCGTTTGCCAGTTGGGATAGTGAAATGTCTTGTATATCTGTGCAGGTTGCATCTTTTTTTGTGCCTTCAAAGTCTTTTTGTCTACTTTGTTTCTCCACTGGTTTAGCTTATTTCCCATGTCCAGTTATGTTGTGTTTGTCCAATATCTTTGCTGTTGTTCTTTGTCTGCAGGCTTGTATATGGATCTACTTGTGGTGGACACCAAGCGCACTGGTGATGACTGTTGCCAAGTTTTTCTTTGCTGGTAAGTTTATGTCTATTTCTTATTTAGTTAAATGCTGGATTAGTATTAGTATCAATGCTATCAGCCATGAAGCTGTTGTACAAAGAGATGTCACATCCTGTAAGTTTATAGAATGTCATGCGACTGCTACACCAATTTGTTTACATACTAGTTATGGAATAGTAATGTTTTGGAAAATAGAATGTGTCATTAAATCAGTGACCATGTAGGACAACCTTTATGTGATTGTCCTTCCTATGACCAAATTCAGTATCAGAATAAGAACTTTAACACATAAAATGCTTTTGGTTAAAAACCCAGATATAACAGCCTGTCTATATGCTTCAATGTCATGTCTCCCTGGCAATGAGTGTATGAATCGAGGATGTGTAACTTTGTGGTTCATACATTCTTCCCTTCTGATATCTGTACTTGGAAGTTGTGTGATCTTCAAATGCATCTCCTGATATGGTTCCTGGTTGGCTGCAGTTGTATCGTTAATAGCAGCCCTTGGGTTTTTACTTTATGGAGGAAGGTAAAGTCATGTCCTATTATGTCCTGGCTTTGGTTTGCGCTAGGAAATGCTTCACAAGTTCCAAGAGTTATTATACACTTGGGCCACTATATTCCAATTTTGTTAATAATGTCAAGTAACACGGGGATGTGGCTACAGGTTGTTCCTCATGCTCAGGCGCTTCCCTATCGAGTCAAAAGGTCGCAGGAAGAAACTCCGCGAGGTTTGTTCACCTTCTTTGGATAGGGTCAAAGGATGCTTGACAAGTTCACTTATGTCCTCCACCTCTCTGAAGTACATAAAACCTGAGAATATTCATCAATATGGTATCCTTATTATTCAAAAAATATATCTACCTTGCTTAGTGGTTCCCACCATTCCTATTTTCTCTTGGATATTGTTCTCAATGAGCCTGATATATGTGGTCTTGCACATGTGAACCTTGAAACTCAAAATTTAAAATTCTTGATGGGTGCTGTGCAGGTTGGATGTGTGACAGCTATATGCTTCACATGCTTCACCATCAGATCTTTCATAGTAAGTTCTAAAGTGATGCATCCTAGATTGCACTGGTGCAAGTATACAAGAAGTAATCAAAACCTGAATAATCTGTAATCAGTTATGAGATGGACTCTTCCTACAGGCAGAAAACTTTAAAGCTGATGGTTAAAAATTCCTGGTCAAGTGAGAATATTGTATGTATGTAGGTGTGCTGCTGTTTGCAGTTTTTGCATCACATGCTTGTTTTGTGTTATGATACTTGAAGGTTGTTTCTTAATACTTACTCACCAAGTGGTCATGACAGATGGCCTTCTCTGTGTTTGATAAGGCTATTGATCTGGATGTTCTCTACCATCCTATTCTGAATGCCATCTACTACACGGTACGCAATGTTGGAACTCCATCTTCCAAGTACTCACTATTATAACTGTGGTGCATGCATATAGTGAGATGGGATTAGTCAAGTTACTTAGCATCTGCAATGAAATGAGACCTGCTCCACTTGGGATATCTTGAGAACAAGTCGAATGCAGACTGAAAGCTATAATATTTCCTTCATTGCTTTTATTATTTTACCGAGTGGCTCTAGCTACTGCCTTCATCTATTCTGCATTTTATTGTTGTCATGTAGGAAGATGAGTTCCTAACGCTTTTAGGTTACACATGTGCAGATTGTGGAGATTGTTCCATCCGGCCTTGTTCTTTTCATTTTGAGGAAGCTGCCACCCAAGCGCCTTTCTGGCCAATATCATCCCATTCGGTAAAGAGATGCAAAGGACGACGTAGAGGCGCATGAAGACATGTTCAGGACTCAATTTATAACCAGTTTCTTGGCTTTTGCTCCAAGTTCTTATCAATCCGACAGGAGTCATGAGGACACTTTGGGGTGCATCCCATGTGATGGCCAACTTCGATTGTTACATAGATTGTCAAAAACCAGTGATGGCATGCATGTTGTGTTTGTAGCCATGTCTGCAAGACTGGCTTTGATACAAAACAAAATTAAACATAGTAAGGACTCACTGTTTCCATGAAAAAGTCGTAGCCACTTCACTTTCCCTGAAATTGTGAGTAAATGGATTATTTCGCTTTCAGGGTAAATGTCCATTTTCTGAACATGGCACTAGAAAAAATGGCAGGTATGTGTTCTGTTCATAGTTAGTGACTAGCTGATGACCAATAGGAGTAGGCGATCAAAAAACGACTTCTACTTCAATTTATATTGTGGTCAAATTGGTTTATTTGAATGGATTTCCTACTCATATATATATAAACTGTAGTTTTGCTGTGTGCAAGTTCACACTGAAAGCCTTGTATTCCTTGTTGCTGCATCGATTTTTCGTCAAGTGCAATTCAGCCGGATTTCTACATCCATTATCTTTAGAAAATAAATGCACTCAGATGTCCTTGTATGTTCTGATCCACTTGTCTGCTTCATGTGCATGCATGAGCTTTTCACTTTCTTGTTAGCAGATTTTGTGGAAGGCAAGAAGAGTATGTGGATGTTTTATAGTACCAGGTTCTGACTCTTCTTCCCACAATCAGCATATAGGAAATTTGTTCCTTGCCTGATGATGGGATTGGAGATCCAACATGTCCTGTTTTTTCAGTGACAGGAGCATTTCAGGCTTTGTGCATCAGGAGTGAATTATTGTGAAGTGTATATGCAAACCAAGTCTTTACCAAGTCTTTACCAAGTCTTTACCAAGTCTGTACCTTATGTCATAGACTTGTCATTGAAACTGGCCGGTGGCCGACCATCCCAATCCCCACAAAATGAGGACATGTGCCACTTTTGCTCTTACAATGTACAGTCCTGCCTCTTTAATACAACACTCAATAATATGACAACCTTGATATAAATGACAGAAATTTTGTAAACCAGACTTTCTAGTTAGTATCTACCGTAGTACCATAGCAGGTTCGTCCTAAAATAATTCTAAAAATAAAAAACGTAAAAATTAGAAAATTCTGAAGACAAAAAAACGAAAATAGAATAAATTAGTTTTTGAAATATTTTGCTATTTCTAAGCTATTTAGGGTCATTTTTACTTATTTTTTTGCTAAAAAACGAAAATTGAGAAATTCAGTTTTTGAGAGGCGAACCTTATTTTTTCAAAAAAATTAAATATTCGTTCGCCAGGTGGCGAACCTGCTATGGTGTTACGGTACCTCTGCAATTTGACTGTGACATTGTTAATATGACACTCTTGGACCCCCCCCCTCAAAATTGTCATATAGAAAGGTAATAAATGTACATATGGCAGGTCTCACACATGCAGAAGTACATAACTAATATGAAATTTATGTAACTTTCACATATGAAATGTAGTTTTAAAAATAATGTAAAACGATGTTAAAATATGGGAATTAAGGGAACTAGGTTCTCTATCTCAAAACCTAATCTAGAGACTCATTAGCTTCCATCTCTTTTGTAGTAGTTTTTCACCTAAACCCTAAACCAAGGTGCACAATTTATTTTTGAGCATTTTGAACTCAATATTTATCATACTGCTTTGATTTGCATATAATTGGAAAGCTATTGAAATTGTGCTTCGTTTGGTGGTAGTTTGGCTCAATTCTGAGTTGTATTGGCAGAGTTATGACCGTTTGAAGGCTGGTTGAGTTTAGAAGTTGATTTCGAGACAACGATGTGCTTTTGCACATTGTGAGGTCATATTTGATCCAATCATTCTTATTGGCATATTGTTGGAAAGCTATTGAAATAACGCATGATTTGGTGGTAGTTTTGCTCAATTTTGAGTTGTTTTGACATAGGCATGACAATAATGGGTGATGTACAAATTGTACTTTGGTGATTGTAGTGTGAAGTGGCAACATCAACAAACTATTGATTCCTCCTTCAAGTCCACATAGATTTCATGAGAGAAATTCTCATATTTGTAAAGACAATTGAAAGAATGTTTATTTTATATATGTGGCCAAATATCTAATGTATGTTTTCATGAAGTACCTCATTATTATGACAAAGAGGTCCAATTGTCGTATTATTGAATTTGTGACACCTCCATAATCCTTGTAGTTGACAATGAGGCGCACTTTGTGTTGGAATGTCCTCTTACAATCCATTAGAGAATGGATTCCTTCATTATTTCAAAATATAGCGTTAGGTAGTGTAGTCTCAAGCCTTTCTACCAACTTGATCTTCGGGTTGACAATAAGTGTTATCTCATAGCGGCCACTGCGCTCCATTACCCTCATAGTGACTCAATGCACTCCATTAGCCTTTTTGACCCACAAAATGGAGTAATCAAATATAAAAATGCCTCTCGTCCATCCACCAACAAATTACTCGACCCTTATAGTTTAGTGGCTGATTCAACTCTAATGAGTTGGACTAGATTAACTTTAAATCTTTAAAACTAATTCCAGTGTCAAATCAACTAAAAATAACAACCTTCGGCTTGCATACTATTTCAAAGCTTTTGTGTTGGATGAATGAGAGATGCGCTTGTATAGGTTGATTCCCTCTCTCCTTTTGACCTACATTGGCACACTTCTATATCCATAAAGTCCTTTAGTTTCAATGTACTTCAATATCAATTTCATTTCATTGGAGGTTATACTTAACCCCCACTTAAAGGTATGCAAATCCTATGTGGCTACTCTTTTAAACTGGACACCTAAAATTGAGTGATATATGATAACTTTGTAGTTGATAATGGACACCAAAGAGATGCGTGTAGCGAAGATATTAGATTGTATGTTCAAAAAATAGACGTTGTTCTAGGTTCCATCATTAACACAAAGCAAGGAAGGCATGTGTGAGACAATTCTTGATCCGAACCAAGACCATAATTGTACATAGAGATGGAAGTGCTCCCAATAAGACCACGAACACATAAGAATCCAATGGGTACTTCAAAAAGGCAATGGCACAATTATCTATTGCGTTTGAGAAGGAAAGATGGAAGATTGCATGTTCACAACAAATTTGGTTCCATATTACTAAACACTTGAGAGAAAGAATAATGTATACAAACATACCTCTTTTTCATCAACATAAAACCCTAAAATAGTATGCAACTCAAAAGTTACCTTTTTAAGTCGATTGGACACCGGAATTAGCTTTAAAACCCCCAAATTATTCTAGTCAAGGTCAATTGAGATGAATCAACAATGGATCTACAGGGAGCAAGCTTTTATGTTGGATAGATAAGATGTACGCTCGTATACGATAATTCCCTCCCTCCCTAACTTCCCATGCACAAATAAGAATATTTATCCTTTCTACTACTATGCTATACATGGGTGGATATCTATGCACATAAGCTTCAATAAACACCTATTGAGGGGGTATTGAGGTAAGGTTCTATTGTAAAAACCATGTAACATCACTTGCTTCAATATCCTACTTTCATTCAAGTTATAACACAATATTGTATGGAATATCGCCTCTTGTAAACACAAGATTTTGATTCCAATTAAGATAAGCCTAATACTATTGGGACCTGACTATATCAAACTTTGATTGTTAGGTTAATATTTTTTTCCCCGTACAAGCACGTTTTTTAGGGCATAACGCAAATATCAATATTTGTTTACAAATATTGATACTTGGGTTTCAATACGTAAATTATGACAAGCTTGCACATATAGCTGAATGACTATGTTGCAACACTTTAGATAAATGTAGAGAGTGTGGATCTAAAATTAGAATATATATATATATATATATTTGGGGACCAATAGGTGTTGGCGAAGTTGCTCTTTACTACACAACCCCACTAACCATCAATTGTTGGACAAGCGGGGGAGATTGGCTAGGTTTTTGATGGGAAGGGGTGGTTTGGTAGGGCCCATAGGAGGGCACAAGGTAGGGAATATATGAACTAGGGCAGGTGTTTTTTCCCCATCACTTTTGCATCTTCAAAAAAGGGTATCTAATAGTAGGTGGTCCAATCTCTTTCAAACACATGTCCTTTTGTGTGTCTTTTTTATACCCATAATTAACCATGTACCACCCAAACATGTGTGTCCAATTGATGATTGGACCATCTTAATATTGTACATCACAAGATTCCTCTACAATAATATTGTCCACCCCCCGACCAAAACTTAAAAATAAATAAAATGCTATGGATTTATGGGAACTTAATATTTTTTAAAGCATGGCTATCAATCAAAAGTATTCTTTGTATCTTAACGTTGCTCAGACAAATAACATTCCAAAGCCCTTAGTTTTTTTTTGGCAAAAATAAAATAAATCTCAAAGAATAACAAGTCAATTTACATCACACTCACAAGGTACTTCATCACATACCTTTGAATATATGCCGATTTTGATTTCACACATTGATGCAATCGCATCAAGCTACAATGCCAACCAAATAGAATGTTAGCATTAAACAACCTATACTAGGAGCTCCCTTTCTAAAAGAGGGAGGCTTGCAATAGACACAATAGTTGGCCCAAGTTTCATGGTTGGATGTTTTGTGGCCACCTGCCTAGCTGGTGACGGGGCCCACACTGCAGGCATGCATAAAGGTTGCCCGACTCACACAATGTCAAATTATGAATTTATTACTTTCAATTATTCAAGTCCGGGGTAGGCCCAACTACCAGTCCACCTTCACAGAGTGAACATTACTTAAGCTGAGTATTGTTCATTTTGTGAAGGCGACTGAACATAAATGGGACATGATGCTCCCAAAATTCTCAGTGCTAAGGTGCAACACCTTAATGCTAAATAATGTTATGTACAAATTTTAAATCTTGTTCTAATATATTATAAGTTGCGAAACCTATAAGAGATTGATTTATGACCTAAATCATCAACTAACTTATGTTGGGTTAACGCTAAAAACATAATAAACCATGAAGGACTTGTATTTTGAGATGTTGTGTACCTAATCCTAGGGGAAGCTGAAAAGAAAGAGCGAATGTAAAAGATGTGACATAAAGATAGCGTAAAGAAATGATGAAACTAAAAGATGTCGAGTTGGCAACCTAGGCAACCTAGGTCGTCCTTTTGCCTATGGTGTATTTGGTATTCGCTATCGAACTCCTAGCTCTTCAATCCGACTCGCCCGTCCCTCGCAAATCGTATGCCAACCCCATGCTAGACCTCGAATCTCGACATTCACCACCGCAGATTGCATTCCCCATTTAACCAGCGTCCCTTTGGTTCAAGAAGCGTCCGATTTGGTGCAAATTTGCGTCCGCTAGGGCAGCGCGGGGGCGGGCCAGCCAGGGATGATGGAGGCAGATTTGATTCCCGCAGGATTATTGACGCAGCATGCCGTGGCTGGATTTATGGACTGGTGGCGTCGAATCGACGAGTCTGTGGAATGGCAGGAACATATCTTCCTCGGCCTCGCAATTGCGTATGCCGTCATCGCCCTCATTGCCTTGGTATGTCGCCAATCGCGCTCTAATTTGACCTAACAGATGCGTTTATCGCCTTCTTTCCTCTCTTTCTTGCAGTGGCATAATTGCGAGTGAGTTTGAGTCTATTCGATGCGGAATATGGCGGTGGTCTGGCCCGTGGAGGTCTTGATTGCATGGAAAGATCATTTTGGTCATTTTGGGCTTACAGTTCCTACTTCTTAAGCTGAAGAAGAAGAGGAACGGTCCTTTGGATTTCCGTACTATTCTATCTGCCCTTGTAATCATTCTGAAGAGACAAGATTGGAAATCTTTATCTTGATGCGATTGAGAATTCAAATTTTGATTGAAACTATGATGTTATTTCTGCCGCCGTACAAATTGTCAAGTATTTGAACAAAGCTTTAACGTGCGAAAATCCTGTTTAGGTTATAGGTAGCCAAGGACACACGAAGTCATACAGGTTAATTATATTTTCTTCAATTATTTGATTCTGGTGCTTTCCGTCTCTGCTCTTCTCTTTTATGTTTCGAAGCATATTGTTGCACTTGAAATGTGGAAAAAACGACTGTTTCTGAAGTCGGGGTTTCACACTTGTGCTTTCCGGTGCTTTCCGGGACATGCCACATCAGTTTTTTAGCGACACTTGAAAACAGAGGGGACTGATGACCGTAACTTTGTATGAGGTCATTTAGTTGGTGTTTTAGTGAGAAATAAGGGAAAATCTTGGAGCTAATTTTCTGCGTATGTGAATGTGGATGTAACTGATAGTTATAGTTTTGTGTATATGATACTTTCGACCTTGTTGAAGGTGAAGATTAAATTCTATTGGAGGCATAGCTGCAATATGGACTGCACTAATATTTCATTGCTCTAATAGGTATTGTGTAGCCAATACACAATATCGCATATAACATCCATATATATATATATATTGATTTGAACTTTGTCCTTGCAATCACATCAGTATGTAAGTTACAAGATTTTGGAAATACAAGGAAGCTCATTGATTCCAGGATCACTCTTCGTTGTTATTCATCATGAATGATGCTGGCATATATTAAATTAAAAATGAAAGTAATGGCTGCATTTATCTTGGTCTTAGTGGTTCTCGGCTTATCTGAGACTTACACACATACAGATAACATACACTTGAGCAAGAATATTTTGTGCGACCTAAATTAGAGTTTCTTCACTCCCTCTTTGACTACTGTTGGAAAAATGGTTTAAATAAGGTGTTTAGTGAGTATGCATGCCTAAGAAATTTGCAATTTCCTCATGGTGAGCTGAAGAGTTTTCTTGTTTGGCTGATGATGTTTAGGTCATGTTGGTAGCTGTGAATTAAAAAATTGAGAGGTGGATGCAATCTAGCAATGAGTGCATATGACTTTGTACTTGTAGAATATCTTGCTTATTGCAAATGCGAACCTGCCTGCTGGGAATTGTTTCTGTGAAATCATCCATACATGGTAGAGCTGATGGTGCCATATTTTAGTGGTATTGCAATTCCCACATTTTCCCTTTTGATTATTTGTCATTCTAACTGATCCACCAGATTGACTTGTAATTTTAATCTTGCTGCCAGTAACTAAGGGCTTGCATTCACAGAGTTACCTATTTGTGTTCACAATTTTCTTCATGGGATGTTCAGGTGCAATTGATTCGTATTGAGCTTCGTGTTCCGGAGTATGGGTGGACAACACAGAAGGTCTTTCATCTTTTGAATTTTATTGTTAATGGAGGCAAGTTATCCGGCAATGCTCTGCACTATATGCTTTCCTTTTTGTCTTTTTGTAAGGAGTTTTGATGATTAACTTCATCTGTCATTATTTTTTTTGTGATTCTTTTAGGGATTCTTTGTGTCATGAGCTTCCTACGAATCTGAAATGGTTGTTGGCTATTTGTGCAGTGCGTGCTGCTGTTTTCTGCTTCCGTGAAGATGTTCAGGGACTTTCTCCAGATGTATGTCATTTAAGAACATCTACTGCTCAGAGCAACACACCATTTTGGGGGAGATTCTAGGAGTGTCGAGATCACATGAGTCGAGCTAATATGCTATACTGGTTTATCTTGGCTTACTTATAGTGTACAATGTGTGAGTCTTGTTTTCGAATGAGATGAAGTGGCATATTACCTAGATTATTAAGAAGGGTGGTTAATTTGCTATTTTGTGTGGTAATCTGGTTTGTTGTCCATATTTTTGGTATGCAGATATTGCAGCATGTTCTTTTGGACTTACCAGGCATACTGTTCTTCACCACATATACTCTCCTAGTGTTGTTTTGGGCGGAAATCTATCATCAGGTTTCTTTCTTACTCTAGATTCTTTGTTTTTTTTCTTTTCTCACTTGTCCATATGCTTCGAGCAGGTTTTCATTTTGTGAGATTTAGGAGTTGGGTTTCTGAGATTTATGTCATTATCAAGTAGACATAAGGATATATCTGAATTTCAGATACTATTGTAATGTGCAGGCACGCAGTCTCCCAACTGATAATCTGCGGCCAACTTTTCTGATCACAAATGCAGCTATCTACTTTGTTCAGGTGAGGCTTCCAGAATTGTTTTTCTGAGTGATCTTAAAATAAAAGAGCCAGTTTTTGCATAGCTACTTCAGATGACCACTAATAGCTGACTAGGGATTTCAAGGGAGTTGCATGTGCTGTTTCCGGTCAATTCTAGGTTTCCATTTTGATAGCGGGCACATATTAAAGGTGACTGTAATTGCATCAGGGATATAAATGCAGGTTGCATCTTTGTTTGTGCCTTCCAAGTCTTTGTGTTTACTTTGTTTGTGCACTCGCTTAGCTCATTTCACATCTCCAGGCTGTATTGTAAGGCACCATCTGAAGTGGTGATATGTAAATGCAGGGTTGTATATGGATCTACTTGTGGTGGACACCAAGTGCACTAGTGATGACTGTTGCCAAGTTTTTTTTTGCTGGTAAGTTTGTGTCTTTCTTATCTAGTGAAATGATGAATTTATACGAGTGTCAATGTTATGTTCCGTAAAGTTGTTGTACATAGGGCATTCACGTGCTTTGAGTTCGTAGAAAGTCATGTGATGGTTAACTTAAGGTAATAATTGAAAGTTTAGGGAACACCCTGAGCCGTCTGTATGCTTCAAAATCATGGCTCACTAGCCATCAGTATATAAATAATTATCTAGGATGTGTGACTTGTGGTTCACATATGATTTCCTTCTAATATCTGTACTTGAGGTTGTGTGACCTCCAATTGCATCAAGTTGCATTTCTTGATATGTCTCCTGGTTGGGTGCAGTTGTATCACTAATGGCAGCGCTTGGGTTTCTACTCTATGGTGGGAGGTAAA
Organism: Polytrichum formosum; assembly: GCA_964035585.1. Taxonomy (NCBI): domain Eukaryota; kingdom Viridiplantae; phylum Streptophyta; class Polytrichopsida; order Polytrichales; family Polytrichaceae; genus Polytrichum; species Polytrichum formosum. The sequence goes on along the minus strand of OZ037940.1, from coordinate 20,855,818 downwards.
CTCACATCTGTTGTCTTGATTTTGACAATGCATCAACCTTCGATGTCTTTTTTCACAGTTTCAAAAGTCATTATGAAATCTTGGGCCAAAATTTATGCATGGATTGGAGTTGATGCGGTCTTCGGAATTAGAGTAGCTATGCCATCCTGCATTTTTGATGAAATAAATTGTTATGTTACACCTGGTTAGTATATATGGTCTCTTTCTACAAATGGAAATTGGACAGAAATGGCTTCATGTACACTTTGATCTACCAGTCCAAATCAAATGTGGAGGATTTATGTCTCTTCGTCACATACTGGGTATTGGGCACTCCATGTTCAGGATGTGTTGACCTTTGTTACAGTAAGTTCTTCAAGCTATATTGCAATTTTGGTGATGGTGTGAAGGTGATGTGGCTTTAGGTTGTTCCTCATGCTAAGGCGCTTTCCTATCGAGTCAAAAGGTCGCAGGAAGAAACTCCGTGAGGTTTGTTCACTGTCTTTCAATAGGGTTCATGAAAGCCCTTGTTCACTTTTGGCCTGTCTTTCCAAAGTATTTAGATTTGGGTGTATTGTTGTTTATTCAATACTGTTAGCTATGTAGTACACTTCTTTTTACCAAGGATTCTCCTCTTGTTCAGTGGCTCTCAATATTCCTGTTTTCAGTGGTTTATAACATTCGGTCCTTATATATCTGATTTTGAAACTCATTGCTTAAAATACTTGCCGATTATTGTGCAGGTTGGATGTGTGACAGCTATATGCTTCACATGCTTCACCATCAGATCTTTCATAGTAAGTTTTGGAGTGATTCATTCCAGATTGCACTGGTGCAATTCTAAATCAGGAGAAAACTTTGATCTAGTGACAACAGGATACTTTGTCTTGGTCTGTTGTTGGTTTTTACCCACATTCTTGTTGTATTTTGATGCTGAAAGATGTCTTGTACTTACCCACCAAGTGGTCATGACAGATGGCCTTCTCTGTGTTTGACAAGGCTATTGATCTGGATGTACTCTACCATCCTATTTTGAATGCTATCTACTACACGGTAAATATTCACTACCATATCTGTGGTGCACATGTCTGTTAAGGTGTGGGTTTGGTCAAGTTGGTTACCATCTGGGTGAAATGAAAGTTAGATCCTTGGTTACTTTGGGGTTCCTTGAAAATTGTGCTTTGCAGACTGAAAAGAATATGCAAAGGTTTCTGACTTCATTGCAGTTTATTGTCTTCATGTAGGAAGATGAGTTCCTGACACATTTCGGTTACATATGTGCAGATGGTGGAGATTGTTCCATCTGGCTTTGTCCTTTTCATCTTGAGGAAGCTGCCACCCAAGCGCTTGTCTGGCCAATATCATCCCATTCGGTAATGAGTTGCAGAGGATAAGGTAGAGGCACACAAGGGCATGTTCAGCAAACGTTTAATCTATAACCAGCGCCTTGGCTTTTGCTTGAAGTTCTTGTCAACCTGACAGGGTTCATGCAGACACACTGGGGTGCATCCTAAGTGATGGCCAACTTCAATTGCAACATAGATTGCCATGACGACCAGTGATGGCATGCATGTCGTGTTTGTAGCCATGTCTGAAAGACCAGCGTTGATACAACAGAAGTTCAATTTAGTAAGGACTCACTGTTCTGTGAAAAGTTGTAACCACTTCACTTACCCTGAGATTATGAGTAATTGAACTATTTCGCTTTCAGGGTAAATGTCCATTTTCTAAACATGACACCAGAATAAATGGCAGGTATGCATTCTGTTCATAGTTAGTGATGAGCTGCTGAGCAAAAGGAGTTAGGTGATCATTAAAAGGATTCTACTTTAGTGATGTTGTGGTCAAATTGGTTATTCTGAATGGATTTCTTACTCATTTACACTCACAAACAAAACTGAGTACAACTTTGACTCACTTCCATTTGAAAAATCATACCATAAGCATGAGTGGGCAAGATCCAAGGGCATTCAAATGAAAGTTGTAGTACATGATGTACTACATAGTGCCAAAAAGTTTGAAGTGGATTTTAATTAGGGTGTGAAAGATATAAAATGTCAAAATTGGCTCTTCAAATACTCAGTATTGTTTGAAATTATCTAGAAAGCCTTCAAAACATACAAGACTTCGAACGAAGCCAAACTTCTGGCATGCTGCCTCTATCGTAGTGTCAAACATCATGTTAAACATGCATGTGTCCTTTATCAATGGAAATTGGCATTTGTACGCTTGCAATAAAATTCAAATTGTCAAAAATTAGATAAATTACAATAGAATGGCATTTGACAATCCTTCATGGAATTGATGGCATGGGATTGTAGTGGACATCATAAAAGACCTCCAAGTACTAATATGGGCCATTGTTGTGTCTATTTCAACTTGTATTTGAATTTTTTTCCAATATTAAAAAAATCCTTTATAATCTTCTTTTATGATGTCCACTACAACCCCATGCCATCAATTCCATGAAGGATTGTCAAATGCCATTCTATTGTAATTTATCTATTTTTTGACAATTTGAATTTTATTGCAAGCGTACAAATGCCAATTTCCATTGATAAAGGACACGTGCATGTTTAACATGATGTTTGACACTACCATAGAGGCAGCATGCCAAAAGTTTGGCTTCGTTCGAAGTCTTGTATGTTTTGAAGGCTTTCTAGATAATTTCAAACAATACTGAGTATTTGAAGAGCCAATTTTGACATTTTATATCTTTCACACCCTAATTAAAATCCACTTCAAATTTTTTGGCACTATATAGTACATCATGTACTACAACTTTCATTTGAATGCCCTTGGATCTTGCCCACTCATGCTTATGGTATGATTTTTCAAATGGAAGTGAGTCAGAGTTGTACTCAGTTTTGTTTGTGAGTGTATATACAGATTGTAGTTCACACCGAAAGCCTTAACTTGTTGCATCTGTTTATGCCAAGTGCAACTCAGTCGGGTTTCCTTCATGGCATTTGCCCTCTGATGTGCAATAAATCCAGGATGCCTTGTACGATGCCAAGGCACTTATGTATTATTCTAAGGATTAATATATTGGCTGGCATTAGTTATGATACCCATAAGTCAATGCTCAACACTAAGCACCACTTTAGGTACACCTCTGCAACCACATAGATACGCTCTTTTGAAAAATTGTCATGAAATGTTAGCTAATTTATGGGAACTCCACTCTATTTAGTATAGAATTAACATAGTAAAAAAAACACATGAAATGTTTTTTCACAGTGGTTGCTATATGGATTAATAAACGATGTTATAATTTTTTGTGTCCTAGGTTTGATTCAAGGGAATTTGCATGGGTAAAGGGCAACCTATTTGCAAAAGCAAACTAATTGCGCATACCAGTGTAGGTGTTTACATGTTGATGATGAGGTCACATATGTTATAAGGAGAATGATCCTCTCAGGTGTGTTGAAGCTTGTAGAAGGCCGTGAAGGCTTGAGGATGGAGGCAAGGTTTGTTCACCTTTGCCTGTAGTTAGTGTATGTTATAAGAACTCCTTGCCTCTTGCATGTTGAAAAACTCCCCATATCAAGCATGATGTTTAGGTTGATGAAAGACATCCATCACCCGGTCATTGAACTTTGACCCCCTCTGGAAAAGGTTAACGGACCTTCCAAATTTAGAACTTCTCACATGTATATAATCCAATTGAACAATCATATCTACTTTTAGGTCATTTAGAAATTAGAAAACCCTATTTTCACTACACTAGTTATGATAAATAATGTGGGCCAAACTATTGAGCTTATTTCCACACTAGACACATTGGGGGTAATTTTGCATGTGCACACTATTTACCAACTTTTACCCCAAGCCAGGTTTGGTAGGAAGAACAGTAGGAAGACTTGAGGCTAAATTACAACATCACCAAGTTAGTGACAAAAACTACACTATAAATAACTTGAAGTCAAAACCGTATTAGCAATGACCATGAGCTCCCCCATCAAGGATTTTGTTTCTCATCACATGCCATCTTTGGGGGGGGGGATAAAAACATGCCCCTATAGGTTTGTTGCTGAATCATCCTAATTTAACCTCAATAGATTAATTTGGGGTTAATAAATTGAAAAGATATTTTAGTATTGTATAGTTATTTTTTGTTTTGTTTTGATATCAACATTCAATTTATGCAATTAAAAATAGCGTAGAGATTGAGAAAGTGTGTTGTCACCACCAAACAATCATTCTAGTGCACTAAGAGAATGTACATATGAGGTGTCATGAAAGGAAAGAAACAACATGTCACAATGAAATTAGAGCCACACCCCATATCTCCTTTCTACTTGTGACATGGTCACTTTACCTCCTAAAACATGGCACTCCAAGAACGAGTTTAATAACTCCTCTTCTTCACAAAAACATAGGATGTTTACACTCACTCGTGGGTGGAGGATGGTTGAATTGTGGTTATGGTACACTTCACTCCAAAATCCCCCATGTTGTGGGAGCCTTGTGTTGCCGTGCAAGTGGACACCATGGCCTCAGGTTGTTGTAGTTGAGAGCTATGGTACTATAGGTGCATGGATAAGTTAGTTGACTTCAATCTACCCCCATATCATAACACTCAATTGTACGACACCTTGACTATGCAACGCATTTCTTGTCGACCAAACTTTCTAGTGTTAATTTATCTCCATACTATGATTAAAACGTTCGTAATACGACATATTTTAAGGATCAATTTGTCATATAATAGAGGTACACAATCAATGTGCATAAGTGATGGGACCCACATATATTTCAAGGTTCATGTGTGATTAATACTTTGAAACATGCAAGGGAAGCTTGGGGAACGTTGTAAGCATGTTTGGGAATGTTGTGAGCATATTTCTTCAATACAAATGTTTTTTCATCCTTATGTACTTTAACTATACATACAAAATGACATGGCACATTGAAATAGGCCACTTTCTTAATAATCCTGGATAGTGCATAACATTATTCATAACAGTGTTCTGTGGGACTGACAATATTATATGGAATATTCCATCATTCAGACTGAATGTGAGGAATATTTTGCATAATATTGTCAGTCCCATAGAACACTGTTATGGATCTGAATAATGTTATGTGCCACATTTGAGGCCAAAATGTCATAGTATTACCAAGAATATGACATTCGGGATATTATGAAACTTTCTTGCGCGACTAACGTGTCTTAACAAAGAGAGAGAACAGTAATAAAATGTTTCTCATGTTGTCTTAACCGTGTCCTCGCTTTTGTCACAAAAACTTATAAATATAACACATCCCAATCAATGCAATCATAATTCAACACGGACAAGTACAAACAAAATTCTAGTGTAATATAGTCCCCATTATAGTGCGTGGACAAAGCACCGTTGTGGTTTGAAGGTTGTGATAATAACTGCAATCTTGTCATAGTGCGAAATATTCCTGGAGGCTAACATGACAAGGACACCTAGGGGCTCCCCACGTCACTGAGGCGATGTGAACACCTCCCGTGTGGTCGGGTGTTAGGAAGATCTCGGCCGTCGATTGCGATCTGACAGATCTAAAAAAGCTCCTATGTTGGCCCAGTTTCTGGCTTCTCTTCCCCTCGGGTAGAGTTTGAAAAGCTTCACGTTGGATGAAATCTCCACCTCCATTCACTCACGAATCTTGGATGAAAATTTTCAAACTAAGTCCTTCATTAAAAGGACTTACGGAGGAGATGATGCCAACGGGGAACTCCATTGGGAACTCCATTGGGAACTTAGGAAACCCTCTAGGAACCTTCAAAATCCCACACAAATGCTCTCATACGATGGGATGAATAATCAACCCCTTCATCTTGTAAACAATGATTTTTCATTTCCCAAAATTCCATCCATTGGGAGTTTTTTTTCGGGTTGCCCGAGCAGTTTTGTAGACCATAGGATGGGGTTCTGTGAATGGATGGCTTGGATGTGATCTGCCCACGACCACACCCTCCATTCACAGCGCCTCAATGACATGGAAGGGCTCCACTTCAACTCAAATAAGCAATATAAAATATGGAATTGCATGTCCAACTTCAAGATGGAAGGTAGACTACATCCATAGGGTTAGAATTGGTAACACTATTGTTCATCTTCACGAAACTACACTAAATAGTCCTATTAGTGTGGGTGGAATTTTAAAATGGAAATATTTAGTGCGGGCTACACTAATTTCCTAGTCAAGGTGGAATTGACATGGGCCCATGACCCCACGTCTTCCGTTAAGTCTTCATGAAGACCTCACACCAACACATTGAATATTAGTTGAAGAATAAAAATAGCTCAAAATAAAATAATAATCCACATTGATTTTCTAGGAAAACAATTAATGTGGGTCACACTACTTTTCTAGAAATTTTTTAACATGGATTGAAAATTAATGTGACTCACATTTAGTTTTATTATGAGAATTAGTGTGGACTCTAGAAAATTATTATGGTCCACAATATTAGGACTATTTAATGTACTTCAAAAGCATTTCTCTTCCAAAAAAAAAGTTTCATAATCAACCAAAATAACTTGAGATTTACTTTGGATGGCCACAAACACAAATACGATAATGGAGAATGAAGAATATTATTTCTTATCTACATAATTGTCATTTTTCTCATTTATGACAAAGAAAAACTTGATTAGACGTTTCAACACAACATGATGAATATAAGTCAATAGATCACATTCTTAGGTGGTGAGATACCGTAGCCTTCTACATGGAGGAAACTTGAATGTGGTCCTCTAGAAAAACAAATGGATAAAAATAACCATATCAACTAGGGCATCTAGAAGGTTTTGGAAAAAAACCGAGCGAGTACTTACAAGTTTATGAAAACTTAAAGGAAAAAATGTAAATTAAAAGAAATGCACTCACCAAAGTTCTATTGTAAATACGGATCCCTAATTTAGTAAGACAAAAGCATGCTAGAATCAATGCTCCACTCAAAACCAACACCTTAAAAATCTTCCACAAAAAATACATATGGGTTTTGGGTTATCTGCCAATACAACTTTGAACTCTTGTAGCTTTTGCATACATAATTTACTAAAGGCATATTTTGGTGCATTGAAACCCCTTTTGATTGTTGATGAGTAACATTCATATTGACCTAATAATAGTATATATGTACACTCAATGCTTAAAGTGGCGGTTTCAATAATAAGTAGTGTGTTGAGGCGAGCATTGGCCAAAAATGCCACCATGGATATTGTGGGTGAAGCAACGTTGGGATTGGTCGGCATGAGTGTCATGTTGCAACAACTTGCTTTGAAAGGTGGCAAGGGTAATTGCCAAACTAAGGATTGCCATTATCTCAATTGGGATTGATTTCCTCTTTGCCTGCCATTGCCTCCCGGGTAGACCACAAGCTATATACTTTTGTAAACCATGTGAGGTCAAGGTAAATTAAAGATGGACTATTTATCTAAATTTCTTGAATAATTGGCACCCTATTAAAACATAACATGGTACTTTGAGGTGTTTTTCAAGACCCTATAGGTAAATATAATCTACATTGTGAACTTACTTTATAGACTCTACTTTTTTTGTAAATTGCATCATTTATTAAAATCTTGGAATTTTGACATAAACTGATGTTAATCCATAACAAAGCGACAACAATACATTAATGGCACCTACAAATAAAATTGAATGGTACTTGGTCGCAACACTATCTTGAAACTCTTAGTGACCACCTCAAGCCTACACACAAGACCAAATCATCATTGAGTTTATGCTTCTAGTACTATATGCTTGGCGAGCTCTCTCTCTCTCTCTAATAAACTTGACTCTTCCCCGAATCTTGACAAACAACCCCCTCATGGCCCCTCAAACCCTAGTAAGTATGCCTTGCCCTAAGCATGCCCTATCCTAAGTCCCCTTATAAGTTGCTTTTATCATAAAATATTAGACTAAAAATTTATAAGTTAATATATTATGAGAATGGAAATAAAAGCTGGGGGTTCTAAACCTTATCGGTCACCTAATGTCAAATTTGTTATGAAGAGATTTTCCCTTGAAGCCAAATAATTCAACCTTCAATATATCTAAGGTTCATCCATCGCCAACATCTAAATTCAATGACTACTACTAGTCAATTGAGGCAATTGATCATTCAATCCAAAAGATATTTATTGAACCTCCCATAAATTCTGTGTTCCTACAAATATTCTAGAATTATTAATAAGAATTAACTACTACCTATATTTTCACCTACCCTATTTTAGATATTATATTGTATGGGTCATTTCATCCAAGCTATAGTGATTCCAAAATTTGCATATTTTTTGCTCTATTGAATTAAAAGTACCCTTTATTTTTTCTCTCGTGGTTTAATAAAATTTCAACAATGACCTCCCCGTGCATTGCCTCAAGGGGAAATTGGTAGAGATTGAGGTGTTGAAGTCAAAGTAATTGAAGAAAGAAAGGCGATGATAATTGAGATTGTTGTAGGTACGGTGGAATATGTCAAAAGAGAGAGCTAGGCATTTCTTAAGTAGATCTATGCTTACATTCAAGCATAGTCCCTTCAAAATACATCCTCTTGTTCAAAGGCCACACCATTCTTCTACATATCTATGTACCTTTCAAAACCCGGGAGGGTGGGTGGGACCATCCCTCATGGCCATATCATTACATATCTATCTCTATACTTTTATTATAATCTCAACTTGGTGTGCATCTAAAAAGTTAAACCCTTGAGTATCCAAACTACTAAGGTTGTAACATTTGTACCCTTAAACAATGTATCGCATTTCATATCCAATACTTACAAAGTCAAATTCAAAGGAGTATGTAAAACATGTTCAAATGAACTTCAAAATGTACTTCAAGGTTCAAAGCTAACTCCAAAATGCATTGTATCCCACATCAGTTTGTAGCATACTTAAGCATTATATACAAAATATTTTTGAACAAAGATGAAATTCAAAACCTAAGAATCCTGTCAAAGTTGTGAAGGGTCTGCCTCACTCGTGCCCGTGCCACCAACCAATCCATAGAGAGGGTTAGTAATGTACACAAGGTGAATAACAGCAGAACCCAATTGTTATCTATGTCACACAATCAAATACGGCATAATCATACAATTTGTATCATTGAATACTCAAACTACTATTAAGTATTCTACTTGTTCCTTAGCCATTTGAACCTTGTGCTACCGAAAGTTGAGGTAGTTAGCATACACCTCCCACAAGTCCACACACTGTACACAAATCCCAGAAGTTACTTAGGGTAAACTGCCAATGCGGCTTAACCTTAGAAAGGAGGTTCTCATGTCTCCTTTCACTTAATATAGGATTAGGTAACCATCCTAGTCCGTAGATGTAAAGACCCAGATCTATGGTGGACATCTGTTAGGTAAAACTCACTTAACCCTAAAGTAATTAGTCCTTGGGGTTTATATTTTATTACATGTTCAATTCATTTATGGCAAAGTAAAAAAAAGTATATAGAGAGAGAGATCAACTGGGTCACAAATCTGGTTAAAGTTTCAATTGGCATTGCATAGCTCAATCTTAAACGCTTGATTTCTTCTATTTGCCTAAGAAGTGCCATTGAATTGTTGTTGTGATTCTTGGACACAGTCGGCCAATGGTAGGTCAATTGAACTCATATTTTTTGAAGGCTCTTGTAGCCTTTGCAATTTGCACATCTCAAACATGTGTGGGGAAATGGTCCAAGGAATCAAGAGAGAGACATGGGAGGGTGGGTGGGGTCACCGTCTTTCGAGACACTACTTTCTTGCTTATTATCTTTGCATAAGAAATGTGATACATAATTGCTTGTGTTCAAATAGTACAGTATGTACATCCCAGGGCTCAAAATGAGAAGTTTGTTCATAGCTTTGCTTATGTGACATGCAAGTTGTTTGTCCCTTGCTATGGCAAGCTTACCAACAACCAAAGCCAAACTGTTTGTGGTTTGGACATCTCACCCGACAATGGCAAACTCTCTCAACATACAAGCATAGTTCTGTCTACTGTGCATGGAATTTAATAGCCTTAGTTACTGCAGACAACTCAGAGTAGCTGTGTATCTACATGCTCCAATTAACCAACATCTTCTCTACTACACTATTTTGTCTAATTAGTGTGGGCCACACTAATTCCCAATAAAACACTCTAATTTCAAATTATAATTTAGAGTGGCCCACACTAATTTCAAAGGTGAAAAATTTGTGTGGGCTTTGTCGTTTCCACAATTGGATGAAACTTCATAATTCCATCCAATTGTGTTTGAAGACTTTCCCCACATTTGCGGAGAACCCTAACACACACGGATGGATGACAGTACAAATTACATCCAAAGTGATGCAAACACTGGAAATTTAGTGTGGGCCACACTAATTTCCAACCCACGTGAATTTCCCACCCACACTAATTAGACAAAATAGTGTAGCTTTACAAGATACAAAATTGCACACCGTATAGAAAACACCTCCTTCTTCAACATATCAAAATCCTTGTGACTGAGGTCCGAGACGACCCTAAACTACTGGATGATGGTGGAGAGATACCCAAATCTCAAGGAAGAGGTTGGCGGTTCGATTCCCGGCTGTGAAATCTCCTCTCTACTTGACAGAAACTTGCCATGTGGTCTACCTCATGTGCTTTAGCGTTGGCATGTCAACCTTCTGTCTCAAAATAAAATAAAATAAAATAAAAATCCTTGTGACTGCATCCTTGAGGGAACTACCTCACCTATGCCCATCCAACCAACAACATTGAATAAGGTTTGTTGTGCACACCATGTGATCACATCAGTATTCCACTTGTTATTGAGGTCACAAGTATGCATACATAGAGTTTAACTTTGATAGAAAGAAAGGAATATGTTTGTTGTTGTGTCCAATATTTGTAACTTTGCTTTACAATGGGAGTAAAAACTCTCTTCGCACCTTAGATGTTGCCATCATACATGTAGTAGTGACTACTCACGGTAGTACACAATTTGGTCTAGTAAGTGTGGGTAGGAAATTCATGTGGGTTGGAAATTAGTGTGACCCACAATAATTTTGTAGTACTTGCTTTGGTTAACATCATTTGGATGAAATTCATATTTTCATCCCAAACGTTTCATCCATGCATGTTAGGGTTCTTTGTGGCACACTATTGGACAAAAATTAGGTGTGAGCATAATTTGAGCACATACTATAATGTCCATCTTTTCATTGTTGCCAAGCTTAACAGAGGAGGAGGAGGAGAAGGAGGAGGAGGAGGAGCCGCTTTACACCAATTGAAGCAAGGTAGGTATCTATCTTTGGTATTGTACTTTTGGTCTTTCAACTCATCTTTATTGTTAGGTTGCACTTGTACTTTCGATCTTTGATAAATAAGAAAGTCAGTTAATGGGTTCTTTGTTGGGATGTTTTAAGTTACCGGATTTTGTTAATTAATATTACTCATCTTTGATTTTCCAGCATTTCTTGCAAATGTTCGATTAAGGATAGTTGCATTTCCAACATTTCAACGTGTTCAATTAAGGATAGTTGCAAAATAAAATTGGATGAAAATTTAAAATTTCATCCAGATATGCAAATGAAAAATCCACATTAATTGTCGCGTACCTCTCCGTGAGGAGTGCCCGAAACACCATGGGTACAAGGGGAACCCCGGAGTGACATCTGGGACTTGTGGCGCCGTTGGTGAGAGGGCCCAAATGATCCTAGTGTGGGTGAGGGCCCTAGGCGTTGGGAATGCCTCCCACTCACAGAGACTAGGAGTCGCGAGGGTAAGGCCATAAACTATGCGTAGCTTATGGCGTGCGGATTCTAGAATGCTCAAGAACACCTCAATTGGAAGTGTGAGCTAGGAGATATGGGAATTTGAGTGGGGCGATGTCTCGGGACAACACCATGGTACAGCAGTGGCATGGGAGTGGCTCCCGTGACTGTTGAGGTTTGAATAGGCATAATTTCCTCAATACTTGCCCGAATGGGGCAAGTGAGGAGTGGTTGATTGTTAGCATCAGAGATCATATGAAGAAGTTATGGGGTTTTGAAGCTGCTGGGGGCTTCTAGCCCCAACGGCTAAGGAAAAATGTCTACTTGGCCCCAAGTGTTGGGAGAGAGGCAAAAGGATACTTGATGGTGGGATAGGGGCCCTGCCTAGAGTCCTAGAGGCTTATATGGGTGAGGTGGTGTGGCCGAACCCACCCGAGGCCGAATGACATGGCCTCCATGGGCATTGGCCCAATGTGAGGGCATAGTTGCCTAGTATGGCTCGGGTTGTTGTAGTGTTGCTCTGGCAACGCGATGATCAACATAAGATTGGACTTCCATGGATGGAAGTCCACATCTTACCATTGGTTACGGATTAAGGGGTGAGTCCCAAATGCAAGTGTAGGAGGGTTGGTCCCCCTCCTATGAACTATAAGGTCCGTGGTATTGGGAGCTAACCATTCGCATGGCGGAATGCAAAGGGTTAGCGCTCATGACCCTTACTAGAATTGAAAGAAATAACCAAGTTAGTTAAGGGGCGCTAGCAAGGGTTGCGACATTAATTTTTCACACTGAAAATTACAGTGGATCACTTCAAATTATAATTATAAAAATAATGTGGGTAATTAGGAATGAGTGTGGCCCATACTAATTAGACAAAACATTGTAGTGCATACTTTGGATGGCATTTACCTCCATGAATGGGCTTATGCTTATCTAAGAGTGAGAGAGTGAGAGAGACGCAAATTTGGTCAAAGTTTCAATCGATAGTGTAAAGCTCACTCTTTTCCATTTTTTCTTTGGGATGAATGACAGTAGACTATGATGTGAGCGACGACGAACTCTTTGGTTGACTCTGCTATCCGTAACGATGACTTTGCCTTACTGGTTACTCGAAGTTTTCTGTGACAAAGTACTTAGTGTTGGTGACGTGTTTGTATGTGGGTTTTTCCTTTCCTAAAATGTTTACCAAGGGGGTGTGTTATATTATTAAAATGCCCAAATAAACTTCATAGAACCATAGCGAATGGAGACATTTGAATGAGACAAGTACCAAGCAACGCATATGGCATAGAAAATGAATGGAAGCAAGTAAAATAAAGGATGTTAAAACAAACACCCCGCCCAAAGCCAACACCCTAAAATCTTGCAAAATAAGTAAATATAACATTATGAGAATGTCCACGCTCCCCTAACGATTTTGGTAAAACAACCAATTAAACTTTAAAACCCTTGTAACTTTTACATACAGAATCCAAAGAAGATAAACTTTGGTGCTGTCAAATCCTGTTTCAATCTCTAAAAGAAACACGTGCTCTCTCTCTCTCTCTCTCTCTTCTTTTTCAATTCAAGAATAGTAGCTACATTCAATGCTTCAAGTGACGGTTTTAGGACCTCTAAATAACTGGTTGGCCACTTTAACTTCAGATCATGATGAAGTGATCCTATTTTGGTGTAAAAGGAACGCTGAATTGGTGACAGGTGCTTTCTAAAGTGCGGAAGTGGGACCAATTGAGTCGCATGGTTTTGGTCAAGGAATAAAATATTGTTCTCGGCACGTGCAGCATGACCGCTTTTGATTTCATTTTGTTCGCCATCAGTGTCCGGTGAGGATTTTGGGCATAATCGGTCGAGATCCTAGTGCTTCCAAGTCCAACCGGTTCCGTGTTGTGATCTTTCGGTTTTCCTTGTTAAATTGGATTATATTCTATAAATTGTACTAAACCGATCGGCACTTTTCCCGATGTCTTGAACTTCAACCGGTTATTTCTCAAACTCAACCAGTTCATCTGTAAATAGTACCTGGTTCTCCCCATTCATTGTTCGCCATGTCTGAGTGCAGTATATCTATCTACGCCATTGCATCCTTTTCTCCATTTGTGGATGGAATACGAGCTGGGCAAATTGCAATCACAAGGCTATGAGGTTTGAAGATAGAAGTGTCCAATTCCATTGGTGACCAAATTTCGACACTGTTTTGTTTTGTGTGTGTGTGTGTGTGTGCTTTTTTCCTTAACCCTTTTTATCCCTAAGGTTTTACGTGTTTTCAAGGTCAGCTATAAAGTGAGCTTTGCAAGTTTTCTTTAGAAAACATTCATGAAGCGAAATTGTTGACACGAAGTTCATGAAGAACACATATGTATGTCTGGTTGGACCTTCTTTGTAAGGTCGTGAGGTTTGTGTGAGCATTTTCAAAGTAAAAACTTAAGGAAAGCTCCATAAATTGGAGATGACATTGCCTTGCATGGATATTTGTAGGTATGCTCATCTTATAAAGGCTTATGACTAATCTTTAAATGCATAAAATAAGATGATTATATGTATAGAGTGTGAACAACATTTCCTGAATGAAATTGAACACTTGTCGTTTAGTTTGTCAAAGATGAAGATTGTAGGCCGACTTGTGCACTCTTGCATGACAATATCTATCACATGCACATCCTCGGGAACATGCAACCACAAATAGCAAACATGCCACATGATTTGCCATCTCACAACCTCGTCTAAGGTATGTGGGTGGTATTTAGTTTGTTTTCATGTTCTCCAGCTTCTACCAATTAGAATTACAAACTAAAACTTGTGATGCATTAGCAAATTTACAATGAAGCATCATCAAAAATCCTTATTCAATTATAGTTATCAGAAGTGCATGTTTGTTGATTTCCAAACAAATACATAGGTCCTCCCAAATTGTGCTCACTATTGAGTGTGGAGTAGTTTATAAAGTATTAAAGAGAGATATATATATATATATATATATATATATATATATATATATATATATATTGATCTCTTTTAAACATGTGTCTTTATGGTGTTTGTTCTTTGATCATCACCAAACCACACACCAATATAGCAAAGGGGTCTGACTAAGAAGAGTAATCGAATAACACACGCATACCTTAGTGTTTTCACGGTAGGTGCCGCTCTAGGATCGTATAGGAACGGAACCCCCTTCTTTGGCACCTATGTGATTGTGATGAATTGTGTCCCTAGGGTTCCCTTTCAAGGTTGGCCTTTAGAAGCACAACAAGGAATCAACTAAGGGTCTATTGGACATGAACCATTTTACATGTATAATTCAAGATTTGTAACATTTGCATCAAATTCACTCATTTTGAGAAGACGTTTGTGAAATGGACCCCTACTTTGTTGTGAAAGCACTCATCAAAATATATTCATGTAGCCATTCACTCCTCTCATTGTTTTTAACTATGATATCTACAACTCGTCCTGCATTGATAAATCATAAAACGTGTCTTGTGTCACTAAAAAGAAAGATATATGTCTATCATTATAGTAGATTTGTACATTTTTTTCACCAACGCAAAATTTGTTGCCCAAGTCTCATATGCTTGTAGTGTATTATGTGGATACAATTATGTATAGGAAGTTTGAATGTCATGGAAAATTGCATTTGTGAGCCAATAAATTTGTGTGACTACTTTCACAACACCTTGTTGCTTCAAGCACCACATTTGAACATATGTAGTTGTCCAATATCTGGGACTTTGAATTTGAAGATAAGCTGTAAATCCTTAGTATCTTTTCAATACCAATTGTTCAAAATTCGCATCATATTTCCATAACTTTACTTAGTTGGGTCACAATTGACTATATTGTTTCACTGTGGGTCCGGGAATCCCACATGCATTGTGCCCCACTTATTTCCGCATTTCATCCTTTTTGAGGTCCAATCAACCTGACTATTGTTCACCTTTGTGAAGTTCTTACCACCAACTCATTGGCTACACTATTTTGTCTAATTAGCGTGGGTTACTATTCAGAGTTATGTGTTGCTACAATGTTTTACCAACATTATCATGGTTTACCAACTAAATTATATCATATTTTTCAGTGTGCATACTAACTTCACTAAATATGATATTTAGTGTCATATGGTATTTAATGTCACTATGGTAACTTTTTGGATGACACTTCTTATGAATAAGCGAACATTTATTGTCATGGATGATGGATGAGTTCATCCATTGGACAAAAACCATATGGCCAATGATATGAAAATCTCTCCTCTACAACTCGTCCTGAAATATTGTCATGGATGAAAATAGGTGGTGAGTGACAGTAAATGCATCACTATAACTCTATAATCCCCCAAATGTTTTACAAGGAGTGACAAATAATGTGGGGTTAACATTTAGTGTTAGTGACACTATACCGCATTTACAATTAGCACTGAGCAAGACATTAGAATTGGTGACACTAAATATGATATTTAATGTACTTATGTTATGTGGGTAAAATATGATACTCTCAACAAAATGTTGTAGCAATGTGTACAATCTAACCTCGTTAATATGACACTTGTTTATATGACATCCTCGATATTATGACACATTTTTGTGAGACCAAACTTTTTAGTTCAAAACTCCCTCTTTTATACGACTACAACACTCGATAATGCGACATTTAGAATCTCCGTTTTGTCATATTAAAGAGGTAGTTAATGCTAAATTTCCTTTCATCTATGTTATGTACATCTAAAATGCATCCATTTTCACTTGGGAACTACTTGGGAACTTCACTTATCATTGGGACCTTAATGAGGATTAGGGTTACTAGTGTAGAATGGACATGGTTTGGGAACCAATTATGCACAAGACTTTGATCTTAATATTGATCTACATTCAGTAGATGTGGATGATGTTGCTCCACCAACTATAAAACTTAGTGATGCTAAACGTCATGCATCATTGTTGCCTAGTTTCGTATTAGAGAACTCTTTATATCTTGGTGTGAATGAAATGAGTAGTTTTCAAAAGTTAGTAGGGAATTTAGATAAGATGGCGGTTGCTAACTTGGGTAGGCAACACCAGGGATCTTTGGACTCCTATTTCAAGAGTTCTTGAGAATATTTGTATTTGTTTGGAGTTATAAGTTATTATTTCATACCATCTATATTGCTTAAACTCGTTGTATATATTTTTAAGCTCATATTACTTATATTTTTGTATTCCCTCAATAATACGACGACTTTACACCATTTGTCACATTAATGAGAAGACGACACCTCGATAATACGACTTTTTGTGTGTTTCCCAAACGTGTCGTACTAAAGAGGGAGAACAGTAACTCCAAATGGTAACCCACACTAATTAGACAAAGCAGTGTGGATGTGCTTAAAATTAAACAAATCACAATTTTTGACGTTGCCCGTCAATTGTTTGGGCCCCACGTGCAGGCCGGAAGCAGACCATATAGGACAACTGCTCTCTCACTACAAATCCCAGAACCATGGGAGCGGGAATAGGCAGCTAGCTTATCAAGAATTCTGACACTATTCACACCACATTTGGATAGGGAGCAGCACACCGAAGCAGTGTTCAAGATTGAAGCCCTCATATGAGTTTCATTTTGAAGGGCTCTCAAATTTCAGCCCTTCAGTTGAAGGGCTGGTTCTAATCCAAGACGTCAATCCAAGAATATAGGAATGATATGCAAAACTCATATTAAACTTGTGCATGAATTATATGGTACATGTTTCTAGTACAATGTGAAGAATTAAGAATCAACCATCTACCTCTACTTCTTGTAGTGACAATGCCCTATGCTTGTTGGTTCTTGTGGCGGGCAGATTATATTGAGGACTTCAAGTGACGTCTTCATTTTCAATTTGGGGTTTCATTTTGAAGGGTTGTTTTGAGAGAGGTATATTTTGAAGGGCCAAATCGCGTTTGAAGGGCATTGAAGACTTCAATCTTGAACACTGCACCGATGAATATGCTCGAACTTGGTTGGTAATCAATGATAATGTTGGTAAAAGTCATAGCAACACGTGACTTCAAATGGTAACCCACACTAATTAGACAAAAACATGTAGTGTGGCCAAGGCACGAGTAATGTTATGTCATAAGAACCTTAAGGTAAGCGGACCTTAAAACGACACCCCAAGGTTTTTGTTGATTTTGGGTTTCTTAACATTATTGGAAAATTTCAAGAAAACTAAAATAGGTTAGTGAATGGGTTACAAACATACCCATCAGAAAATATTATTAGGAAATTTATTTGTGACTCCTTTACATTGTCATAGTGTAGTGCAATATTGGGTCTTTTGGTGTCATGTATGCGGATCTACTATTGTTGGCTTATAGATGAAAACCACTTCAAAATCAGCTTCATAGCCCCGGGGGATGGGCTCTTCATACCACGTACAAACTAACATGAGTGTGAGAAGGGGTATTATGTGAGGCATTAGTGTTTAGAGTATACATAAGGGAGAGGTATTAAATTCCTCTAGTGTATACATCTAAAAAGGTGATTAATTTTTTGAAGTAAAGGTTGATGTACAAAAGGGGCCCTAAGGTTTAGAGAAAAAATTGACATTGATGTGTTAGTTTCATCCAATTCATGTTTTCATCCATTGTTGTCATACGGTCATAGTCCTTTATGACTACCATGTATGTTATTGTTTAGGGTTTGCATGTGGGGTTCTAAGTTTTCACAAACTAGAGGCTCTTGGAGTGCTCATGGGCATCCTTGAGTCCAACTCTCTAAATTGTGGCTAAGTTTTTGTGCTCTTGTCTTTGTTTGTTTTGATACAATCGTTGAGTTACATGCTATGGATGAAAAAAAAACGTTCAATGACTTTCTCAGTGGAAAGTGATAGAGGCCTATTTAATTCATGATTTATATCATGTATATGTAGTGGAGACATTTATCACATGAAACTAAAATGCCTAGTATAAATGCACTAACTTCATAGTGACCCACACACATCATTTAAGTTTCCAATGAAGAGTCCTCCCCCCCCCCGCGACGGATTCATAGGGCATATTCTCTTAAATGAGAGTACAGTCTAACCTTGATAATGTCACACCATCCGTTTCACCAAAAAGTGTGATATAAACAAGGTGTGACATATTTGATAATGTCACATTTGGAAGATTTATGCATAATGTGATATTATCAAAGAAATAGGTAGAAAAATAAATAAAAATTACAATGTTCAAAAGAAAATAACAAAGATGAGAATTCAATGTTTTTAAATATAAAATCAAACTCAAAAGCTTGAAAAACAAAGATAGCACATCATAATGTGTCATTGAGATCAGGTAACGACCTCTCACTAGAGACAAAGAAGCTCCTAATGTCACATTGTTTTGTTGACATTGATGTTAAATGTGCAACACCAATTCTAATGAGCTTGTCATGGATTTTTTTTCCATTCCTAACAACTCCATAGTGTTGAAAATTTGAGAACCTTGACTAGCCATACAATTCAAAACATCTTTAACAGATTTTTGTGCATCACTTAACTTTACTACCTTAGACTCAACATCATTGGTATCATCAATCCATGGGTCTACTTGTACGGGATCATGTACCTCCTGGCCATCTTGCACTAATTGCACAAGCTCCTCAGTAGAATACTCCACATCAAAATCATCTTCACCTTCCATGTTTACGTACTCCAATGGAGAAAGCTTCTCTAGAGGCTTGCCTTGGACATCAAAGCCCAAATTGAATGTTGCCGACATCATCCATAGAATTTGTTGTCCATCCGGCCTTTTTTCATCCATATTACTTGTTATTATCACACTTACACTACAGATTTTGGAAAAAAATAGTGACATTATCAAGGGTGATAGGGATAATAACGAGGGAGTTTTACACTAGAAAATTTGGTTTCGAAGTTTTGGGTGACAATATCAAGGTGTTCTATAAACAAGAGTGACATTATCGAGGTTAGACTGTATTGTTCACTTTTTGTGGAACACCTCTTACACCACCTCGTTGAGCGGGTAGATGCTAGATTAGCCATTGTGATTGGTCAAAGTTGGTGTTCTTCCTAAACCGTTCTTACATTCTTCTTACACCACCACCATAAATGATGTCATTTTGTATTTAATACCACATATGATTGGTGGCTTCAATCTTTGGCCGACTCAATGCACCACCGCACCCAGTGTTCAAGATTGAAGCCCTCATATGAATTTCATTTTGAAGGGCTCTCAAATTTCAACCCTTCAGTTGAAGGGCCGGTTTAAATCCAAGACATCAATCCAAGAATATAGAAATGATATACAAAACTCATATTAAACTTGTGCATGAATTATATGGTACATGTTTCCAGTACAATGTGAAGAATTAAGAACCAACCATCTAACTCCATTTCTTGTAGTGACAATGCCCTACGCTTGTTGGTTCTTGTGGCATGCAGATTATATTGAGGACTTCAAATGACGTCTTCATTTTCAATTTGGGGTTGCGTTTTGAAGGGTTGTTTTGAGAGAGGTATATTTTGAAGGGCCAAATCACGTTTGAAGGGCATTGAAGACTTCAATCTTGAACACTGACCGCACCAATGCCCGGGAACAATGATCGGGGAGATTTTTGGGCATAACCGGTTGAGATCCTAGTGTTTGCAAGTCCAACCAGTTACATGTTGACATCCTCCGGTTTTCCTTTATTAAATTGGGGTATATTCTATAAACTCCTCTAAAATGATCGGTAATTTTCATGTAGTCTTGAACTTCAACCGGTTATTTCTCAAACTCAACCGGTTCATCTGTAACTAACTGTTGGTTCTCCCCGATCATAGCCCGAGAAGTTTTTGGGCATAGTCGGTCAAGATCCGAGTGATTCTAAATCCAGCCGGTTACATGTTGACATCTTCCGGTTTTGCTTTATTCATTTGAGACATATTCTATAGATTCCTCTAAAATGATGGGTAATTCTCGTGAAGTCTCAAACTTCAACCGGTTATTTCTCAAACTCAACCGGTTCATCTGTAACTAACCGCCGGTTCTTCCCGGACATAGCACCGCACTCACTTGTGAACACCTTGAGAAGGAAATACAGGTGTCGCTTTAAGGTCGGTGTTACTTTCAGGCAAACATGCCTTACAAGTATATCCACATCATATCATACTATCAAAGGGCACTTTCCGTGACCTTTTAACCCCTAAACGCCGGCGGGTGGCGCTAGGGTAATTATGGAATTTTTTTACCATTTCAAAAAACATGTCATATGCATATAGTAGCCATAAGACCTTCTTAATGCCTCACCTAACTACATGTCTGCAAAACATAGGCTCAATCTGAACTAATCTTGTTTCTTTGATTAACACGTGAAATTGACAAACTTAAGATTTTTTTCACCTGCCCGAGACCGTCACATCTGATTTCTGATCCAAAACTTCTATACGAAACCCGACACTATTATTGGTCGCCATATCATAATGTTAGTATATGCATTTTCAAACATCATGTCAAAATTTGACAACACATGGGAATGATCCCGTCACTATTTTGAGGCTTGTAAATCTGTATTGACATAAACGAATGATTAACAAGGGAAAGTTAGCCTGCCCCTAAATTCAATTTAGAAAACCAATTGCACAATCCCAAAGGCTGTTGCTACACCTAATTGGATCCTCTCCAATGCATTTGAGTTCCTCTAAAAATTCCCAAACTACATATTCCTCACATTCAGCCTGAATGATGGAATATTTTGTAGAATACTACCAGTCCCACATATTACTGTTATGGATCTGAATAATGTTATGTAGCTTCAATGATCACAACATAATCTTGATTTTTAGCTCGAGCAGCCTAACGGGTCAATAAATACCGAGTCTAGCCCGTTCGAGCGTACTCCTCATTATGTTGATTTCCAAGGAGAAAATTATGGGCTGAATGTTTGAGACGTTTTGGCTCACTTCCAAGTAAATCATTATGTTGATTTCCAAAAGCAAATTATGGGCTGAATGTTTTTACCCCATGCACTTGTTTGGCAAAATCAAGTAAACAATTTTGAAAACGATAAAAACCTGACGGATGATATGTAATAGTGAAATTTTTTGGCAATCACAAACAATGCCCCATATGATAATTTGAAGCACAAAATCTAACACACAAGCAAGGCAAATCACAAAGTGATTCAATGCCAATGAATTCATTTTCATCAATTGAGACCATTACACTCCTCTTCAACCACAAGGTTCACATGTATGATGTTTATGAAAACGGCATCCACTTGCACATGTCAAAACATGAGTGACTACTCACCACTCCCATCATCTTCATATTGGGAACACGTGGGCCTTGCCCATCCTAATAAGCATTAGTTCAATGGTTCTAAGCAAGGGCAAGATATTTGAGCTTATTCAAACATGAGTATTAATATAATGTCACTAAAAAACTCGCTCCTTCATGAAGAAAATTGATTTGCAAAGGTAGAGTTGTGAGCGATGTTTACCATGTCAAGCTTTGCTAGGCATATGGGATCTTGAATAACATGGACATAGGCACATGTGGAGTCCTCCACAATGGGCACAAGTCCACATAGTGCACCATCTACACAAAACACATTTGCGCCAATGTATACTTGCTCATGAAAGGTATATGTGTCCAATTACATGTGGGAACATATATGGAATTTTGTCCGTGTCTTCCTCGCCATGTGGAAGCCAAAGCCTTTGCTAAGGCAATTCGAAAATCCAAATGTGACATAGCTATCTTTGGTGTTCCCCAACTCTTCATGATGTCTTTGTGAATGATTTGCATATTCACCATGGATGTATCTAGAACAAAGTAGAGCAACCTATGCCACCACTTATGTGCCCTCACTTGACAAGAGTAGGAACCCCTAAGTTGGTGTACGTAGATAGGTTTTTCAATTGGGTTCTATTTAATAAAAACAACACATGGAAGGCTAAATGAGTGTCAGGTTTTGTATATAAGTGTTATTATTAGGTTAATTTATAAATAATAATGGTTTAAGATGAGATTTGGGTGTCCAAACCTAGAATAGACTTTGTTTTATGTGATTTCCAAGGGGTAAAATGTGATTAAAGGGTGAATTACAAGTGTCACTCAGTGCAGTACATGCATATGTGCAGTCTCTCCCTTACAACCAGTCATAGTCCAATAGTAACGATTTGCTATACAATGGGTTTCAATGCATGGAGTCATAGCTCATCTATAATCTTTTTGAGTAACAATAACCCACATGTAATCAAGGCCAAGGGCATCCCAATTTGAACAATGGTCTCTCCTTAATTATTTGATAATTTAAATGAATTATGAAATATTATAGTGACAGCCCTGTGGGTTACAGTGTTCATTGATTTATCTGAATTTTAATGAGGCAGTGGGACCATTGTCCTTACCTAGACCAACTAAAGGACAACATCTTGTAAGTTTTCAGAATCATAGGCCATAACAAGTTAGTATTTATGCACATGCCATGGTTCATTCCTCCTTTATCTTCATTTGGTTTAGTTGCACTTTATATCGTTCTTTGGTTCATTGAGGGGTAAACTTATTAATATAAGGATGATTAGTTTGATTTTGAGGTAGGTGGAAAGGCGAGAAGATGTGTAAGTGCTAGTGCATGGGAGCGTATTTGTATGTTTGTTATATTGTTTGTGTTTATATGCCTTGATGAGGAGCCCTATACTACCTATTGAGATTATGATATATGCGTATGTGGGGTGCATGTAATTGGTAATGTGTATGAGTAGTAAGGTAGAGGGTATATTCATATGGAATGTGTGTGTGGGGGGGGGGGGTGTGTTGGACATGGGTGTGGTTAGTAACCAAAGATGTTTGTATATTTTTTGGAACAAGGTGGATGGTGTGATGTAAAGAGCTTGGATGAGGTAATGCTGAGACATAATGTAACCTTTATAGAAGAAAGAAATGAGAGAACAAACAAAGCCAAATAGGAAGATTGATGTGCACATGCTAAGTAGAGTAGCCCGTTGTGATGCTATGGGTGTTGTGTCATTCATTGGGCGGGTCGTATGCTTGGTGTTGGAATTGTGGTGGATTGTGTTGAGGTAGACCATGATAACCCGGTGGAGCTTGAAGTTGGAGAGGATGGCTGCTTGTGTGGTTGGTGGCCATTAAGATGCCAGGACCTTATTTCTTGGTGGATAGACATTCGTAAAGTTATGGGAGGGAGGTGTCTAGGTTTTGTGTGATGGCGTGCATTCTTTGTTGGGACAATTGAAATAAATAAATTAGGTAAAATTTAGATTTCACATACTATGTAAAGGGATCACTATATTCATTAATTTGGGACTTTTTCGGCATTTTGAGACAGTTACAAATATAAGAACATGGATAAAATCACACAGATATTGGAGAATGTTGTAAGATGCAAATACTTTGAAGCGAGTGTTCATATCAAGAACCCAATTGAGAACTCGTATCAAGATGGTTTGGGTAGGACGACCCAAACATTAGACCATGTTGTTGTGGTCCATATATTAATTTGAGACAAGAGAAAGTCTCAAATTAACGAATATAGTGATAGGGGGAACTTAGAGACCCTATTGCACTTCATTCGGCCTTGAACAATTTAGATGTAGTGTCACCAAAGTCTCGATATAGGTGGGAAACCACTTGGGACTTGGATATTAGTATTGGACACCTAGAAATGGCACTTGGAACTTGGCACATAGATACTAAAGATTTTACTTAGAAATCCGAAAGCTCGAGTTCGAGTGTTTTTCTTAGAAATTACTTAGGACTCAATGGCTCGAGGGTTGAGCCTTCTCATGGACACTTAAGAGATGATTGAAGAAATAAGAGACTTATAAAGTTCTTTGAGATGAACGGAAAATAAAATCCTTTGGATACATAACTTTGGTACTTAGAATTTTGTAGGGCTCGGAATACTTGAATCAGAAGATATTCATTGAAGGCTTAAAGATCCTTGAAACTTGAGCAAATTGAGCTACAGATGGATGAACTTACAAACTTGGAAGTTCAAAATACTTAGAATAAATTTAGAATGGATACTCAAGTGTGAGGATTACACGGAGCTCTAAATTTGAAGATTGGAATATAATTACTCAATTGACAGCTCCGATCCTAGAATATGTGAAATTCACGATTCAAGACTTAGGGGCCTAAGATACAAGGCTTACCCGGATCAATCAGAAACTTAATTGCTCAATTAGAAACTAGATTTGACACACGGATTACCGATGGCTTGAGCACTTGAATGAATCAAGAGGAAGGTACCCAACCAACTACTCAAGTAAATTTAGGTTTATGACCCCATCAAGCATACTTGGTGAGAATCACAAAAGAGGCAAATAAGAAGAGACAAAGACTATCATATGCCAAGGAATTCTAAGGTGGAAAGAAAATCATGACAAGCCACAAAAGGTTAAATCTCCCACCACGTCCCACTTAAGTGAACACTCAAGACTTCACCTCAACAAAAGGAATGTCCTGTCAACTAGGTTTGGTTTAGATTTGATTAGAGAATATGCATATAATTATTTACAACACTTATGAGAAACCTTGAAGCCTTTTACCCAACAATTTTGGACGTCTTGGAAGTCTTAATTGGACAAGTCAAAATTCCAAGACTTCCAAAATGTCTTAATTGGACTGAATTAATGGGGTACAAGACTTGTGACCTTGGAATATGTGAAAGGAATTCAAGGTACACCTAGGAGATACTATCACCCAAATAAATATAAGAGGATTAAGGCATAAAAGGGTGAAAGCACACTACGGGTCCCCAATTAATATTGTCACAAACACAGTTTTGCTAAAATCGTGTTTTTGAACATCAACCACGTCAAATATACAATGAATTTGTATTATATTTTTTCATATTCTTGTAGTCTTTATCCTAAGGAAGAGATATCTTGTACTAAACCTCTATATAGTGTCATATTCTAAGAGAAACAAGTATTATTGTACAAAAAAATTAATACTGTCACAGTATGTCCAGTATTATTTTTTCTCAAAAAATACTTCAAAAATTATTGAGATTACATTCAAATCGCTTGAATTTTGTTGTGAGCATAGTATATAAGAAAAGACAATGAAGTTTGTTAATTTCATGGTTTTTGTCACATTTCATTTCTTTACATGCTTTCTGGCACGTAACTTTTTTCCGTAAGCCATAAGTGCCAAAGAATTGCATTTAAAAAAAAATTGAAACCTTAATCATGAGAATTCCAAAATTGAGGTGGGCAATTTGTCCGATTTTCAAATGAGTTAATCCTAATGATTGTGGAGCAACTTGTATGAATTCTTATATACAAAAAGTACTAAAAAGTACTTCAAGGAGGGGCCACAAGTGGCTAGGGCGTAGTGTGCTTCTACCCAAAAATGCTAACCCAATCCCCTAGAGTTATAAGACTTGTGTTTCACTAGTTAGTAGCGGGTTACATTGTCTAAGGTTGAGGAAATTTTAGGATCTAAAAAGGTGACCTCAACAATATAATGGTCAGCATGAGGAAAGGACATTATTCATAGATTTTCGTGGTCCAAGGGCATCGTCAAGCTTAAAAGACGAGATCAAAGTTCAACCACTGATGTGTGCTAGGATCTATGGCTCATATTGCATTATGTTTGAGGTCCCGCCATGATACATTGCGGGCAATCACGACATGTAAGGCACCTACTCATAACAAAGGAAAAGCTAACCCATGGCTTTATGCAAAATGTTTAGACTTGAGATACAACCAGTGAATTAACACAAATCTCACAACTTGTAGGTTAACTCAATTATCATACTCACATAAGGTAGTTTAGCCTAAAAACAACATTTTAAGAAACTTTTGCTATTTCAATTAGGTTTAGTAGTTTGGAACTATTTCAAATTTTTAATAATTAAGGTAGAAAATTTGTTCAAAGTCTATTTATTTTCAAAAAATAATAAAATCTTATGCAGCCTACATAAATTTGCAAAGTCAATTCAAGAAATGAGATGTTTACTCTCCACTAGGGAAGTCCATTGTTGTTGGATTGCTAAGTAAGAATCACCACAAAATCAACCTTATTGCGGGTTAGGGTCTTGTACTAAACGAAGGCGTTATCCCCCTTTTGTGGGTCACTTCTTTCACCACCTTATTGAGCAGATAGATCCCCGATGTGTCATTGTGATTGGCCAAAATTGGTGCTCTTCTTGAAGCGTTCTTGCATCCTTCTTACACCGCTACTATAAGTGGCCAAAGTGGTGTTATTTTGTACTTGATGCCGCACATGATTAATCGCTTATAAAAGTGAGTTACTCGATGGCACCATTGTACTCACTTGTTCATGGCTTAAGGATGAAAAATAGGTGTTGCCAAAAGGAAGATGTTACTTTAAGGTATTGCTACCTTAGTTACAAGTATCAAGATGATGCCACATCATTCTTAGCAATTTATACTTAGACAAGTTTAGATGGGGGATGTTGAAATATTACACAACATTTGCAAGCCCATCAAGATGCCTTGCTCTTGAACATGGCCAAACATGGACCCTACAACTAAAGGGTGAGTTTGAACTATTATACATGTTGTGAATTTGTGAGCTCTACAAGACTTATATGAGTCGTGAGAAATTGATTTGTGTCATTGAAAAATCTATAAATATATCACAATGGTAAAATTGCATATTTCTTTCACCAACATAGGTTAAGGTTTTGGGTTTATATACAAGAAAATGTGAAATCTTCATTAAAATTTTCCAAGTTACTTTGTGTACATGTGTCAAGAATAATAACCTTGGAAGACAACTAGCACTATTTACCAAAAAATCACTCCACAATTTGTATTCACATTGCACAATTTTAAAATGCCATATGTATGAGAGGCCCAAATTGGGCTCCAAAAGCATTTAGGAAAAATTTCAAATGAATTCCGTCCTTAAACTATCAATGAGTGAGTGCAACGGTGCATTAAGTAAGCCAAAAGTAAAAAACCACTATTCACATGTAGTATTAGGTACAAGTAACACCTACTTCGACCAATCATAATGGTGGGTGCAAGGAGGGAGTGAGAAGGGTTTAAGATAGTGTCCGGGGAGGATTTTGAGCATAATTGGTCAAGATCCTAGTGTTTCCAAGTCCAACTGGTTACATGTTGACATCTTTCGGCTTTTCTTTATTAATTTAAGGTACATTCTATAAATCCTTTTTAAATGGTCGGTAATTTTCATGAAGTCTTGTACTTCAATTGGTTATCCTCAAATTCAACTAGTTCATCTGTAACTAGCAACCAATTCTCCATGTTCATTGGTTTAAGAATAACAAGTCAACTTTGACCAATCACAATGACTAACCTAGGATATGCTTGCTCAACAAAGTGGCGTACGAAGTGCTCAACCAAAGGTAAACAATGCCCTTTTTCAATACAAGACTCTCACGCGTTACAAGATTGATTTGATGCTCATTTACACCTAACAATCCAACCAAGTATTGGACCCCTATGTGGTGATCAAAAGTCCATTTTCATCTCCACCTTTTGCATGTATACCCTAATTTAACTTTATGCTTTTGCGTAGTTGAAACGCACATTTCAAATCTACCCTAAATTTTTCAAAATTACCTTAATACATCCCCCACACTATGCAAAGCCCACTTCAAACCTTTATGTGAACAAAGGAGACCAATGTGAGCATACGGATATCTTCAAGTCCCAATCATAATTGGTAGTGTGATGAAGGTGCCTAATTATTAGGATAGTGAGAGGCTGCATACCAAGCTGCTACATCAAAGTTTTTCTTGTATCATTCTTCGTGCATGTGCTTGCGCACCCTATTGCTCAATGTTCCACAAAGACAAATGATGTTCTAGTCCAAAGTTTGTTGATTTTAGCCTTTAATATGTTGTGTTGAATCTCATAAACGAAGTGAAAACTTGTGGAGGCTTGTATAAACTATCATATAGATTACATAATGATAGATGGGTGCAAGCATGGTAAAGAGAAGCAAGGTTCTCGAAGATTTAGGACTCTTTGTGAAATGTAAGATGGGTTAAGACGAAAGAATGAATGAATTTTGAAGTCCTTTATCCGAGAATAGGAATCATTGGAAATAATTTTTAAGATAGCATCCATATGGTTGAAGATCTCATATTCATACTTGTGGTATTGGCTTGTAACTTACATGGGCTCTTATGGTGTTGACTTCATTCCACTAAAGCAACCATAAAACCCAGAAAGCACATGTGATTGTACTATGAAAATTCAGAAGTTCAATTTACTTTGAGAAGGACAATGATGCCATATATGTACCTATTCTGATAGAATAATTGTAGCAATTGATGAATTCCTTGACAATGCAGATGAAAATATATGGAATTATGGAATTTGGATGATTCTTTTGAGATTGCAGCTATATATGCATTGACTTTCGAAGGCACCGGTATAAATTCTACGGTCCATGTGATAGTTTGTATGAGCTCAAACAAGTATGACAATCAGCTTTTACTAGTTCTAGAGATTGACATTATATTTAACATGACTGTTATTCCAAAGCAGAAGTGAAAACAAGCTCATATCAGATGACAATGATAAGATACACGTGATATGTCTTCGAATATAGTTCATTTCTTGTATCCAAATCTCTCAGCATCCTTTTTCTATATATATTTATATGTTTCAAAATTGGACAAATAATATCAATAAATGAAAGTTTTTTAGGTGGGGTTATTTTTGATAAGTGTAGCTTAAAATAGCAACCAATCACATTGAATACCTCATACAATGTCTTAAGGCCCAACGATTCTTTGAGGATCATGGTGGTTGTGATCGGGCCCATTTGAGTTCATTATCATCATAATAGCAATGATTGTCCCATAATTGCTTAAATTTTGAGATGTGTTAAAGTTTTGGGAACATCCACTTGACTATTTGAAATGTCTTTGACAATTTAGTTTCTCTTAAAAGTAATAATAGTTGTAAACTTCATAACTCCCTATGTGCAAAAAATTCCCAATTGATATGAAAATTTGCATGACACTCAAACGCAACATATCCTAAACTTCTTCCGTTGGAATTTTTAGTTAGACATGTGTTGGTGGGTGTAAATCCATGTGGAAGGTGTGTAGTTGTGGCACTGTTGACTCAAATTGCAAAGCTTCCCAAAAAATCACAAAACAATGGTTTCAAGATTTATGAGTTGATTTGAGTAGGTATATTGCCCCTCTTTTGAATGAGCGTAACATGTTGTCATTTGAAGATGATTTGAGTAAGGTTTGATCTAAAAACGTACCCTAAGTTAATTTCTAAACCTAATGCCCCTCAAAACCACTGTTGACATTCCGATTATAATCTCGTACACAATGGAACTTCAAAATTTGGAGTGTAAGTAGTCACCTCTAACTTGAAAACATCTCAACAGTTAGGATTGTCAAAAAAACTTTAGATCTTCAATTATGGTCGCTGAAATTGAGGTCACATTTTCTGGGCAGATTTGAGGGAAATTGGATGTTGGATGTTATGGGTTAGGTAACTTACTACCGATGGCAAGGAGATTATTTTGTTCATTTCTCACTCTCCGCGGAAAAACTAAATTAGCTAAAAATAGTCACGCATCCAAAAGGGCGTCAAGAATGCAGTAAAATAGTATAACTCAATTTCTAGCAAAGGAAAAAGTAAACTGGCTAAACATAGTCACGCGTCCAAAAGGGCGTCAAGAATGCAGTAAACAGTAAAACTCGATTTCTAGCAAAGGCACCCCAAATTCTATTTTAAACCAATTTGGTTTTTCCATGGAGGGTGAGATTTATGATTTCATGTTTGCTTTAGGGGAGGAGGAACCTGTAAAAAATGAAGGAGAACGGAAACACTCAACATAGGTTGTACGGTATCATGTGTTTACAAAAACACATTGAATGGCATTTTTTCATGAGTGGTACCAAATCCTCTGTGTCGCCTTAGAAATGAATTATTTCGTCACATGGGTGTCCAGGTGGCCGCCCATGACAACTTTAGTGAAGGTGACTGGTAGCTCAGGTAGAGGATTCAACCACCTACGAAAGTTGAACTGAGTCAACCAATTAGGCTAGTGACTGCTTTGTAGATTTTGATTCGAAAAGGTGGCAGGTTGCGAGGGAACAGTGAATACTTACCTGGTTTCTATACTTGGAGGAATCATCGGTAGAGATTTCCTCGGACTCCACTTACAATTTTGGAGTAGCCAACTGGCAGGAAGATTTCCTCCCGCCCCCCACCCTTGCAAATAAACAACATATTTTACTTAGTAATTCTGTTCGATTCAGTGATGCCCGTAAACTAGAATAATTATGCAGGGTTGCAAAAATGTTTGTTTGAATTGTGTGCACCGCATCTTCTTCTTCTTCCTCATTCTCTTCTCACTGGCTCACGTGACAATCCTCAAATTCAGACCGACCTCGCTGGCTCAGTTCTCTCTGCCATTCACTGCCAAATCGGTGAATAACTTAACCTGCATACATAAACGCGATTGTTAGTTGCCATTTATCCACCTCTTGGGTAGTAGTGGTGATCATCACTATAGCTTGCTGACGAAATTCAGTCACATCAGACCCTGGCCTTCCTCGAACTTAGTATGCAGGTTCCGGGGAGTCGTGCCTGCACTAAAATTTGAAGGATAAGTATGTTAGTTTCCGTAGGGATGTGTGGCTGCAACCTTCTAGCCTGCAGGGGTTTTGAGCGAGTACCGACTGTCGGTCTTCGTGTCTAAAGAATAGCCTGGTGTTTAGAATAGCGTCTATACCGCTGCTTCTGGGCCGATTTCTTTGCTTTGCTTATGCTTTGGTCTAATTGTCGTCCTTGTTGTAGTGATGATTCTCCCGCACATATATTGCTGATGAGAGGGTTGGACTCCAGACTTTTGCAGTGCGTTCTCTCCGAGGCTTTGCATTGATCGTGGTCCATTTATTAGCGGTTGGGGTTAGAAGGTTGGAGGATTGTTAGGTTGTTCTCCTTTCTTCGACAAGTGGCACCAACAAACAGGCGGGCAAAGCAATCGACGTTTAAGTTCCTGGATTTGACCCTGACGCACGAGGTCTTCGTCCTCCTCTAGTCTTCATCAGTGCAATGGACATGCACTTTGACCAGAATTTGAATGCTTTATAAGAACTTGCCCTGCACAAGGATTTTCTCCAGGTTATCTTTTCATGGTTCGACTTTCCGTTTTACCTACACGAGATTGGTTGTGCAAAGGCTTTACTTAGCAGCATCTTCGGAGGCGTTGCGATCGATCGAGTTCGATATCCTTGAGCAGCTTCAGAACCGTGCCGTATTTGTATTTGGCTTTCGAACGCCGATAACACAAGACTCGCGGGACCTAGAGAAGTGTGTTTGACTGGGCGGCAGTAAGTCCGCCCTTCGAAATTTCTCGAGAGTGAAGTGAGCGAGGAATGATTTCCCCCTACTTTACTTTGACATTGTCAACTGTCCATAAGTGACAAGAGGTTGTTCTCCCGCATTTTGGAAGGTAGCCCTCGTGGCAGCCTGCAGCACAGAAAGTTTTACTCCGTCTTTTTCTGGACACAAGTGGCGACTGGTGGCCTCGGAGTATATCCTGCTCACACTTTGTTCTCTTGCTCATGTCAAGTGGGGCCTCCG
The DNA here is from genome assembly GCA_964035585.1 of Polytrichum formosum. Taxonomy (NCBI): domain Eukaryota; kingdom Viridiplantae; phylum Streptophyta; class Polytrichopsida; order Polytrichales; family Polytrichaceae; genus Polytrichum; species Polytrichum formosum. The sequence goes on along the minus strand of OZ037940.1, from coordinate 20,823,593 downwards.
GCGAAGGGGAGGCTGGTGCCTCTTGGAAACAGTCGAGGGAGCTTTGAAGCTCCGATTTCGCCGAGTGAGTTACAACAAATTTGTGAAGAGTGGTTGCGGTCGCTCTTCTTTCAAGATGCGCTTGCATGAACACCTGATGTGGATGAAAATGTCCAGGGTAACCATTATGTGTAGATGAACTTTGCAGGCGTCCTTTTCTGCCTCCCTTCTTCCCGCAGGTTCCAAATTTCCTGACGCAGGTTTGACTAGGCATTTAATTGAGAGAGCTTAGGAGGTCGAAAGAGAACCACCAGGCGCCAAACCCTCGATGACTGTCTGGACTCATCAAAAGATCGGTCAGTAGTGTTTGCAATCGTAGAAGAAGAGCTACAACCCAACCAGAATACGGGCGAAGCACGATGCCGTGGGCTCAGGCTCACATAACACATCAGAAGCAAAAAATCCGTGATACTATAGAATGGTTTCGGTGGGAACTTTTAGAGAATGAAGATAAATTGAAGACACATATCTTTGATATACAAGAGTACGCGAAGTTGAAGTTCAGCCGTCTGAAGCGCAGATGGACCGTGACAGCAGATAACAGCAGAACTGGCGATGGCCGTCTTTCCACGATCCTTGAGAAGATCAAGACATGGCCGAGACTCGGAAGCCGGAAGGTGAGGGATCATACCGCGACGTCAAAAGATGCGCAGCAAGATGAGGAGCGATCGTCAAAAGGTGGACGCATCAAAGCGCACTCGTTTCCTGCAAAGCATGGGGACTCCTCTCGAGTGAGTTTTCTTCCTAAGTTGACAAAGTTTGAGAGTATCCGCGAGGAGAGCCATGGAGGCTCCACTGAGACTACTCATCAAGAAGTCGCCTCATCTACTACTCACCCTGAGGAACCGGAGTTTCTCAATGTCTTTGAGGGTGCCGAAGTCTACGTCGACTATGCCGTGGGTGGAAACTTAGACTCAATCAATATAGACTCGTTTCCGAGTATTCCCTCCTTTGGCGAAGAGTCGTCTGGAATTGGTGGAGATCCAATGGAGTTTCCTAACTTTGCAAGTATTCGCTCTACTCCGGAGGATAATCAGCCTGAGTATTCAGCTCCAGTTAGTGATGTTTCGCAAGGCACGTTCTCGCAAACTTATCCTGATGACAGTGGATGGCAAGAAGGCTCACCTGCCGTGCATGATAAGTCGGTGAGCTCACAGGTATGTGAGCAGCCGAAGTCCAGTTACAAGGGGGTCCGGTACAAACACAAGAAGTGGACAACGGAAATAAGACCACCGAACGGGAAGAAAACCGTGTGGCTTGGAACTTACAAGACGGAGGAGGAGGCGGCGAGTGCGCACGACGCAGGCATTTACTACTTCGAGAAGTCAGCTTCAGATTTCAATTTCCCGGAATCGCTGGAATATCTTAGGGCTCATCCGCTGAATAAGAGCCTGGACGAGAAGCCGAAGCTCAATTTTATCAAGACGCATGCGCGACTTATTGCGAAGGATAGACTCCGCCGCAGGATGGGCAAACAGCCAGCAACAGCAGCAGCACCCGCCACCACTTCGATACCAGGTCATGTCAATACTGTTTCTTCAGACATGTCATATGAATCAAGCCCGCTTGATCCCAAGCGGCCAAGACACAAGAGGGCGAAATCCGCCGACTTAGCTGGCTCTCAGAAGAATTGTCGCGTAAAAATTGGTTGAAAATTTTGCAGTGGTCATTTTCTTACCAGATTACAGCGGAGGTGACGCACTGCTCGCCGCTTGCGATGAATTGTTCCTCTCATCTGGTTACCTTCATATTCTTATGTGCACTACACTTGGCGGAGTCTGATGTGTTTGCAGGCTGCACCGATTGTCCATATCTAGTTGAATCAGCAGTGTGTAGTTTCTCAAGCCTTCAAGGAGCATACGAGGAATTTCCTCCCGCCGAATGGGACACCAATTTGGATGTAGTTTCACACTCGGGTGTCAGTACCCATTTCAAAAAATGTCAACAGTCCATCAATTTTGCGATGCGTCTTAGAAATCTGGAATTCCAGACAAAGAGAATATTATATAGAGCTTTCCAGTGAAACCACGGCCCTGTTAATGTTCAGGCTATCAACTAGGGAGCATGAATCTACTCAAAGGTGGTATTCACTGGCGAACGGGATCCAAAGGTAGTAGTGCAGCAGCAGGTTTCCACGCTCATATTTTTGTTTGCATTCTTTCGGCCACATTGGCTTTGCACGATGCTTCCAGAGGGAAGTCTTTATGTTTCCACCAAGAGCTGCAGAAGAAATTGCAAGTACTGGCCGCGGGTTTGTACAATAAACGCGTAAAAAGGGCGATGTCACACTTCCGATGCAGAAGTCAATCAAATCACCATTGATATTCTTGGTGGTTACATTCCTTAAAAGTTTGGTGAGCATTGTCAATCAGGTACTTTCTTGTCCGCCCTCAATTGCTTTAAGCCGAGGTTGGCAATGTGTAGTTAGCTAGAGATTCATTAGATGTAGACTGAAATGTAAAGTAGTCAGTTCTACCAAGACGAGGTGTTGAGGGTCTACGAATGACAAGTGTAATATCAATCCTTTCTACCACACCAGACAATAGATGGCGATGGCAATGCCCTGGTAGTATACACAGGAGAATCATGTTTTTGTCTGGATTCCTTTTCCACCGTGGCTGACCGAGATCGAGAATGTCGCGGAGGGTTTCGAAGGTATCACTCAAAGAGCCAACAGTTTTTTTGGCGCTAGAACTCCAAGCATTTCAGATTTGTCTTCGAATTGAAGGTCGTGGCATCTCCAAGTGCGGACTCGGTCATCGTAGAAGAAGGCGAAGCAACGAATTTGGCAGGGTCTCGTACAAGGAGGAGAGCACTAGGAGAGACGAGTTTAACGACGAGAGTACTAGGTTTAGATGCACAGCAAGCAATGTGCCCGTTGTTGAGGCTGGGTTCAACAATTCTGACATATCATAATATGAAGTTTGCTGGTTAGAATTTCTGTTTTGATGTTCTATGAACTAGGCTTCCTTGCACCTTCTGGCCACGAATCTTTTCTAGTATGTGGCACGACTCGGGCTATCCTTATTCAAGAAAGACGTTTCTCCCGTCACTACTTGTGTAGTATAGCTCCTGTATATTAGATCACATTACAGCATATTTCAAATGGAGTGTTCAAATTTTGCACCTGCACCAGCATCTCAATGAAACTATGGTAACGTGAATACAGGTGTTTTTTTTCCCTTACGCATGGGACGGTGATGACACGAAGCTCACAGATTTCTTCGCGGAGAACAGATACTACGCAGAAGATATATTCCGACATGGCGGTTATGAACGACAGCATGCAAGTGGTCATTCGCGAGGAATCTGGCGCGGCTCATCTAGGGAGGATGAATCTTAGAGATATTGTCAACGCAATTGGAAGATGTTGTTAATATATATCCTCCAAAGTTCAAACTACTTACCAGAGAACCGTCTCTGCTTAGAATGTGCTGTCGGGCCCCGACCAGCCTCAAGGAATCATTTAGCGGCGATTGATGATGAATTTGTCAGGCCCTGCATTAGCACCTCGTTTTAACAATTACTTTGATTTCTTCAAGCCTCTTCTGTTCGTAACCAAACGGAATGACACCTAACACACTAATGAGCGCTGATCAATCAAGTGTATGAGCACGAGTGCGACAGAAACTTTGCCGCAATTCCTGCCTACTTGCATCAGTCCTCCATGCAAGAGGATGGCCTTCCTTTCCCGCCTCTCATATCCTATCCACAACTCCAATTAATCCACTATTCCCATGCTGGTCGCTAATCGAATCCATCTGCGAGCGTGTGGAAACTCAATCCAGACAAAACTCTTCAACTGTCTATGTGGCGATTATTCTAAGAAGCTCCAAACTGTCCATTAAAAATCCAGAGAAAGTAGGATAATATCATAGTTTGAAAAAACAAGCGGCAAACCGAATCACAAGAAAACGAGAAGGAATCGCAGCGAACACTCGATCTAAGTTATAACTTACTGATTCGAACACCACCTGGATTTTTTGATGATCACAAATGCGAAAACTCAATCCGGATAAAACTCTACAACTGTCCAGGTGGTGATTATACTAGGAAGCCCGAAACGGTCCATTGAAACTCCTTCAAAAAGTAGGAATACGTCACCGTTTGAAAAAACAAGCGGCAAACTGTCACAAGAAAAACGAGAAGGAATCGCTGCAACAATTCGATCTAAAAACTTGATGATCCGGATTCCGGATGTCACCGATATCGTTTGCTGACCATGAATGCCTAGGTGTTGAGGTTTTGTTTCATTGCCCTCAATAATATGCTGGAGCCTTCCGTTCTGAAAGCAAGCATCTATAGCAGACAGTAGGCTTATGGTATAATTACATATTAACTCAACTACCAGCACATCTCCTGAGGTCCCGTAGTCTAGTGGTCAGGACATTGGACTCTGAATCCAGTAACGCGAGTTCAAATCTCGCCGGGACCTTGACCTAGTAAACACTGTGGTCTAATGAAAGCCTTTTTTGACTTTTGGTAGTTTTGATTATATCATTCTTGACTAATCTAATATGGGAGAACGCCCAAGGGAGGGTGACAATGCGTGATTGTTATTTTAAAATATAAGGTAGAGGGTGCTTAAACCAACACTTTCAGCTATTGCACATACATATGGGTATGTGGTTGATATAAAAATATATATATATTAGCCTTTGGGTTAAACATAGGTATCAAGAAAGAAAAAATATTTTTAGTCTCAATTGAATATTTGATGAATATTCAAAGTCAAAACTACTAGCTTCCTTAAACCAATCCATAGGCCCCGTGTATGGCAACCTTGCATATGATGAGGACCCCCACCTTCATTGCCTAGAACCAACACAACATAGTTGGGTACTAGAACCAAACTACATCAAAGCCCAAGTAGTAATGGTATGCAAAGCCACACGGCTACCTCCATGATCCCACCCGGTTCGCTTGCAAAACCATCACCTTGCATCCTGGGAACCGACCCCCTTGCATCCCGGGAACCAACCCCCTTGCATCCCGGGGAATGACCCTTTTGTGCTTTGTGAGCGTACCTCCTTGGCGTTGTGAATAGAATGGCTAGAATAGGCATTGACAAGCCACCCTAATCCTACCTTGAACCAACCCGAGATAGAGTGGAGCCCGTTACCTACCCTACGTGGAAGTAGTGGAGGCCACTATGAGGTGGCACCACTAATGGCACCTAAAACCGTCACTCCGTGGGCCCATACACTCCTACACCGCTGGGTAACGGTTCAAGGTTGTAGAGTGTTGGCAATTGGGAGGCGTTTATAGGTGTTGGTTTTGGATGGGGTGTTGGATTTAGCACCCTATACCTTAGAGCACCAATGTCGTAGGGAAAACAAATTGGTCAACGGTTCATCTAACCATGTGAACTATGGAAAGGAAGCGCAAGAACATATAAGTGAACTTGGATCAACATTTGGGTAGTTGTCTATAGTAAGTTAACTTACGGAGAATGACATCTAAGTATGTTACTCACTGCACCAACTTGAGTGCTACCCCTATTTGACCACATGTTTATTATAATTTTTCGTTTTTGGTTGAAACCTGACAAAGTATGGTAGAATTCATGGACTCATTCACTACAAATCGAAGGGCTAGATGCACATAGTAGGCAGTAATTGAGTTGTGTAAGTTCACCAACATTGGAAGAATCAAAGTAAGGTATGTGGGTGATATGGCAAATATGTTTCCTTAGTCAAGATGTCAAGATCACAACCATTGTCAAGTTAGAAGTACGTATAGCTTAATGTCCGCGATATGGTGGTTTGCAATATTTAGTATAAACACAAGGTGTTTAAGTTACTAAATATGTGGCATGAACTCCCAGTTGTTGAACAAAACAAGAAAACACAGGGGCGGATGATACTTAAGCAACAACAAGCATGACAAAAGGAACATCAAGCTAACCTTCAAAGCAAACACTTTAGGGTTTGCTATGGGGCTCTTGTGTACATAGCTACACATGAGTAGATGGGAGTGATTGGATTTGAACCACAAGATAATCCACAAATGTCAACTACGTTGAATCATTATATCCCACACTAAAGGATTGTGTGCACAACTTTCCTTGTCAGCTTCACATATTCCTAGGCTTGCATTATTTTAATAAGGGAAAATGTGTAGACTCATGGCCTTTGTTGCTTGGATTGGCTTTGCATACACCTAGTATAAATTATTTAAGAAAAATTGTATAGACATGGTCTTTGTTTGTTGGGTTCCCTATTATGCTTGATTCATCAACAAGAGTACCCCTCTCCCATGCAAAAAGGGTATAGCAAAAGGGAAAAAACAAGGAGCCCATGTCATGACATAAATGAAATATTTCCAAGCCACATGGTTGAAGTGCAAACTTGTGATTACCAAGGGTGTGTCTTATTGTTGAGCTCTAGGCAACAAATTCCAAAAATAGGGTCTTAGGGTTCCCAAAGTTTCCAATACACTGAATTAATGAAGGAGGGGAGGTGCCGGAGTTCAATGGAGCCCATCTCTATGAAGGAAATTTAGAAGCACTTACATGGGAGAGGCAAGTACCAAAACTTAGAACACATTCTTTAATTATGACAAGGTGAGCATGGTTTCAAGGACAAGATAATTCCTTCCTATTCCTTTGCTATGATTGGTTGCTAGGGTGTCAGATTCAAGACACGTGGTGTGTAATTAGCTCATTAGGCAATGGTTCCAAATCGTATGATGAGTGTGTAAAGATAAACTTAAAAGGTAAAATATCATATAGTTATAGACGACAATGACAACCATTATTCTCTATGATTAAGTATACTTGAAATCTAATATGAGGTGTCACTAGGTCCATCAACCTAATAAGAATTCACAACTGATTCATATTATGTCCAAAAAATATGAAATAAGAAATGGAGATTTAAATTCAATTTCTTGATTTACAATAAAGATTTCTTGAAGAAACGTGTAAATCCAAAAATGCTACAATTGCTCAAGATGCAATTCTCTATAATAGGGCAACATACCATAACGCAACGAAGAAATACTCTCGAAAAACGTTGTTTCCTTCCGTTAATGCACATATTAACAACCTTCCATTTTCCAATATCTACATGTTGCAGTGACTAATCTACTTTGTTGGTTGCCTTCCATTCTCGAGTATCTACATGTTGCAATTCTAACCTGTTTGAGAGACACTCTCCCTACTCACTAAATGTCGGTTCAAGTTCACCTACAAGTGGTACTTCCTGTTCGTGGTTCATATTGAAGAAACCTTAGCAGAGCTAGAAGAAAACCAAAGCAGGACTCACTGCTCGGAACTGAACTGTTCACTGAAGCAAGGGGAAGTACAAGATTTATACTAAACTAACTCTTAAGTCTGGAAGTTACCTTAAAGGTAAAAGAGTGACTACTCTAGTAGATTTCTTGGTACCAAAGAGGTGGGCATAAAGGTTTCAACACATGGTTAAATGAATTGACAACCAACATGAGAATGTTTTTTACTCCGCCCCTAGTCCCCCAGAAAAACCCCTCTCACAAATGGGGACCTCCTATCATCTTAATTGCAGGCTCTGCGGATTACACCGTCATGATCCTCAAAGGAAAAAACTTTTGTCAGCGCATCTGGGCTAAATACATTGCCAGAAAGGAAGAGTTTTGCGTAGGGCAGCATCCTGCAGATGTCCTCAGCTTGGGGCCGGTGTCTCGGATTTGCATCCCAACAGCTTCGAGTGATGAAATTCAATGGAAAGTGGTCAGGAATGTTGGGTCTCTCCCCTTCCTTCAGTTTATTCCAGAAGGTAGTCCGGTCGCCACTCCCCAAAGCTTCCAGAGGAGGTCTCTTGGTCAAGACCTCTCCTAAGACCATCCCAAAACTGAAGATGTCAGCCTTCAAGAGATCAATATCATCATTTCTATTAGTGTGACCTGCAATACCTGCAACCTCAGGAGCCATGTATCCAGCTGTTCCAGCTTTTCCGAAAATATTGCCATGGGCACCTAATTCCTTAGCGTCCCCAAAATCTATCAACTTCACCGTTACTTCGTCAAGAAGATTAGGATCATCGAAATTGTTGCGCTTGAGTGTGCACATGATGTTCTGAGGCTTCAAGTCGCGGTGAGCGACGTCCTTACCATGAAGGTAGTTCAATGCCCTTGCAACTGGTAGCATTAGGTTGATCACCTCGGTAGGAGAAAGACCTGAGGGATAATAATTTATTGCAAGAAAATCTGATTAATCACATGATGCCAATTCATCTCATTAGGTGTAACATGGTGGCAGGGAGCAGCATACGGGCAAACATCCTAGAAAGAAATTGTGCTGCTCTGTCCTTGCTTCAGTACCATCTAGTTGGATACAAAAACGTGGTTTTCTTTAAAGAAATTTGCCACAGGTCATATTCACATCCCTCTAAATCCACGTGGAAAATATTGTCAAACCCTATTAAATCCCACGTGGGATTATCTTTGGACACTCTAATTGGTCAACCAGACAGCATTCTTCGATACTACCAGCAAGTGCTGTGATGGTTAGCTCTCAAACAGCCAGTTCCAAGATGATGGCTAGCTCTCCAATTCAGACAAAGTATTCAATACTCACTTGCTAAGCTGCCCCAGAAGGTTAGAGGGTAGAGCTAAATTTGTAGAGGTTAGAGGGTCCTCTAATTAGCTGTATGAGCTCAACATCTGCCATCATCATGTTTAATTTTTGAACTTTTATACTTGAGTTCGAGCTTCAGCTTGGTAGAGTCTGTCTGCCACTACAGTAGCTCTTACTCTACAGGAAAGAGGAGGTTGCAACCCTGCAACACTCACTCTTGTCTCGATGCAATAAGTCTACGGGAAAGCTCTGAGGGGAGGGATTTACGAAAATTGAGGCCATGCCTGAAGGCGAATCCCGAGGGGCAGGCCCAATTTTTTTGTAAATTCTGACCTGAAGGGCTTTCCCCTGCTTAAGAAATCTTGTCACTATTTTCTTCCCAGAAATGCCTCAGTGGTACACAATGCCCTGCCCATGCAAAACAAATCTCTAAATAAAGCCTGGAAAATAAAGAACGAAAATTGGGACCAGGTATTCAAATTAGTGTGTAGTTAGGTGAGGCCCGTGCATTGGGGCATTCTGTAAATTGAGGACCCCACAATGTTGGGCCCTAATTTTCCAGAATGCTGGGCCTCATCAAATTATTGCTTTAAAATAACAATTTTGAAAATTCCGACACTTTTCCTATGACTTTATCACAATTCCAGCTAGTTCACATACAACTAATCAATAGGTATAAGGTGTTCACATTACACATTGCACTATCAATGCATTTTAATATACAAGTCCTCTTTGTGGGGTGTCCACAATCCATGTGGATATGTAAACTTGAGAGATGAAGCCCCGGTAGTACACTTGTATGTATTTGTGGGTATCTTTTGTATAAAAACTTCAAATTGCACTTTGTTTTGTTGGAGGTGGTACTGTGTTTTATTGTCTAGGTTTTTTTAGTCTAACACAACTCCAAAAAAAATTTCTTAGCTCTGAAAATTTCTTCATAACACATTTTCTCTTCAAACCTACTCACTTCTTGAAAATGCTTGGTGAAATTCGTTCATATCTTTTGCACAAAATTTTCAAATCACAAAGTTATTCTTAGACATAGTACTTTGTTTCATGTACCAACTTTCTCTATTTGGACATAATTCCAAATAAATGCATCTTCTATGTGGAACTGAGGCCCGAAAATGTATTAAAGACATAGACCGGGTTCTTGGTACATAGTCTTGCAATTTCATGTTAACCTATATTCTTTGCGATGACTACAGACTACTTGGAATAGATTGCGAATCCTTCCTCTATGTAGTACCTTGCAATGGATTATTAACACTACATAAGTTTCTATAGAGTGAGAATTTACTTTATTCTGGCAAAAGCGTAAGGTGAATGAAAGTAATTCTAGAAAATTGTGTCTATCATTTTCAAAACAATTTGACATTTATTTTTAGAATTATTTTGTGTCGGACCAGCTATCAACCTTGGTATAAGCTCATTAGAGATAAGTTTCCATCACTATTTGAGAATGTAGTCCTAGGGAGCCTCAAGTTTTTCTTTCAACTAGACCACCAAGTTGACATTAGCCTCTATCTCATAGAGGCTGCCACACTCTACCACTCTAGAGGATTAGTTGGTTTGAAACCATCATGATGTACTTTCGGTCCCATTAGCCTTTTCAGCTTCTTGGATTTTAAAATCAATTTCAATCAAACAAATCAAATCTACAAATTTAAAAAATAAACATAAAACGTTGCTATCAAACCACGCTGAAGATAAACCTAGAGCTCCCTTTCCCAGCCACATGGTTCTAGTTAGTCTATAGAGACCAAGTTTGAGATAATGAACCACAAACCTATGGGGGTCAGGTTTTTCCTGACCCCCTTTACCTCAGTAATAGTGGTGTGGGTCCAAATCAAAAAGAGGCGGGCGTCTAGCCCTGAATGTGGTACATGTACTTCAACATTGTGTAGGAAATTTATACGAACATTAAATAATGAAATTGTTGCATACTCCTCATACATTTGAGGATCATCAAATATATATTTGAGTTTGGAAGGCCAACAAAAGTGATAGAACAACAAAACTCACCTTACACAAGGAAAATTGCAACCAGTTCATCACGTTTACTTACCTCTTTCATTCATGTCATGGTGTCGCCCCCCTTGAACCTTGTCGAGGAGCTCTCTAACAGTAATTTCCATGTTCTCCATCAAGAGAAGCGGCACCAGCTTTGCACTGGGGGATGACTGCAGAAAGACCTGTCGAATGTATTTCTGTGTCACCAAAATCTCCCAGTGGCCGACAAATCCGACAATGTTCGGATTCCCGTATTTCTGAAGGAGGATGGCTTCCTGGCTGATCATATTACGATCATCCTGAACACGAGGAAGCGGCATTTTTAGAGCAAACTGCCTACCCATCCACGGGAACTTAACCACCACTGTAGACCCGCCCGAAGAAACGTTCTTCTTCCGTGTGCTGAGTTGGAATTTCTGGACGAATTTTTTGAGCTCGGGCGGGTGCCACGAGTAGTATGGATTGTGTCGGTGCAGGAGAAGACATGCAAGGCGCCTCTTGGTTTTCTTTTGCTTGTTGGAGTTGAAGACTTCCTCCTTCACCCTTTCCAACAACCTCCTCTTATCATCCTCCCTGCAGTCACGCAAAATATTCCCTTCCTCTTGAAAAGCTTCCAGCCACCTTTGCCAGCTACTGAGCATCTCCTCGAGTTCCATTCTTTGGGAGCCCCACCGCACCAAGTCAGTGGCCAAGTGCAAGTCCAGCAACGCCTCCACAAAGTGCTCCCCACTGTCCCCCATCTCCACAGCTTTGAGGAGCCAATTCTCGTAACTGCACTGTCTGAGGAGATTGCCAGCCCTTGACACAGCGCACTCAAACTCTTTCGCAACAACAACCTGAACCTGCCATGGGGGCAACTCTCCCCTAGGTTAGAGCAGTTGTTTGCCAAATCACTAATTCTAAAGCTGTTAATGAATTGATGATTTCTTTTGTTATTTCATAAAGAAGAGCAACAGGCTTGAAAAGAGGGTATTTAGAGGGATCCATTGATATCATTTATGTCTGAATTAGAAAAGATTTGCACTCTCAAATGTCATTCTTAGAACTAATTAGAAGCATCAATCATAAAGCCTAAGGGGTCACCATCTAGACCGCCTAGGTTTATGTTTTCACTTCAAAGAGTTTTTATAAAGAGTAAAAATTGTCACAACCTGCATGTGTTCCGCAGTGTTGTCCATGGCCTTCGTGAGCTTTGTCTCCAAATACTGACACTGTTGTTCGTTCAAGCGTGGAAGAACCTCCATCATCTCATCCGTACAAGCCCTTTTGGCATTACTCAAGCACATCGGAACCTCCCAATTTTCCCTTGAGGGGCTCAGCTCCATGATTAACAATTTCTAGGGTCTTCGGTCGCTGGGAAGCACTATTGGGACAAGTGCCCTCTCTACCCACCGCACCTTCTACCTGCACATATTCTACTATCAAAAATCCAAACAGGTGGGATCTACCCTTAAGATTCCTTAAAAACAGGATGATCTGCACGGCCTTGACAGGCTCCACTCAAGCAAAATCAGACTTGGGATGAAAGCGATCTACTCAAGAAACTAAAGGAAGGGAGAGAGATGAGTCCCCTCTGCAGCACTCTACCCCCACTACTCCCTACTATGTTGCTCCCACTATAACCTCCTGAATCCCACTTGAGGAGGGCAACGCTGTCTATTGAATCTAAAGGTTAATGCGTGCATACAGTACTCACGTCCAAAAACTTCACAGGAGAAAATTTAATAAACCTTAAATTGCAGGTCAACAAGATATATTCTTCTACGATAACATTATCAGAAAGCCTAGATTGCCTACTACAGAGTCACCTTGTATGTAATGGTCGCTTCAGTTAACGCTTGACAACCCCCAAACACAAGACTGTTTCCATATCAGCAGCATTTCCTGAACTGGTCAGCTTAACTTTCCTAAACAACCCTGCGCTCACAATAATGAATCAAGACCAATTTATGATTTTTTTTTTAAACAAACAAACAAACAAACAAAATCATTTTCAGAGCAAACCGTGGTTGTGTGAAGCGTAAACAGTTATACTGACTTGCAGACCACATTGGCCAGTAATAACTATTAGTGCTTCAGGCTATGCTTTCTGTATACCGAATCTAAGCTGCTCCACGTTAACTATAACTTACACCACAACCTCATGGCTGCAATAACGAATCACAGCATAGCCACTGAATAATGTGCACCCCTAGCCTTCAAGAAATCAGCTGTGCACTTGTGCAACATAAATTCCCGACAAAATTACGGTACCCCAGCAACAATCAATGCTGCAAGAACATTTGTTCATGACACGAAGCACATCATTTTGTTAGTTTCCTTGGCCAATTCAGAAATTTGAGTTCTAATTTTACCTTGCTGCAAGGTGTGCAAGAAATTACACGAGATTCTAACAGTGAAGTGGTCTATGGCAAGGTTCGTAGTTGAGAATGAACACCAAAAAGACATCATTGTGTCACCATGAGATTGTACTATGTGCTCAAAATGTAGACAGCAAACCAAACTAGGTTGAATTTTGAACGCAATCAGGAGACCTATGTGATCACCTGAAGAGAAAGAGAATCTTCACTTCGACCTCTTATGTCTTTTGCACCTCAACCCCGATTCTGATTCTGAAACTTCCATCGATTCTTGTAAATCCAAAATCTGCGTGAAAAATCCAAAATCTAATTGATTGGCAACTGCTAACCGGATGAGGCAAGAGTCCATGTTCGATCCAGCGGTCAAAATTGTCTGTGGAGTTGGAAGTGCTCCACAATGGGGCCTGCACATACCTTAGGGCATAGTTGGTACGGGTGTACTCCCATTCCTCGCACCATGTTCCTCATCCAGTCTGCTGCTCATCTGATATGCTACGCACAATGGATGCCCAGTTAGAACCCTGAATCTCCAAATTCATTTGCAAAAATCCTCAATGTACAATGACCTTGATTACTAACTTAGGCGTCCAACAATACACAGGGACTCTCGAGTCTGTTCATGATCTGCTATCGAAGACATTTACTTACCTACTTACTGTCTCCACATGGAAGATCCTTTGTGCCATAGGGCTCTACCTAGGCGCGAAGCATCAACGGTATGTACCTGCTCTAGGTACTATCTACAAATACCATAGGTGACAGCCCATTTTATACCAGCACGACGAGAGAGAAGCGTACACCGAACTGACAGGCGATCAACAAGAAGAGCACGACCACCACGCGATGAAGAACACGAGCGAGCAGGACCAATAGTGACCAGGCGATGGCCCTCCCCTTCACCTTGCAAAGCATAAGCGCTTATCCAGAAAACAAATCCCAAGCAAACAAAATTGAAGAGTCAGAATAGTTGCACCTGGAACTCGCAATCAGTTCGGGGGCCAATACACTCCGATCCGTAACCCTTCCAGAATCGTTGCCATTTCGCAGGCCACCCCAGTACCACCCAAATTCAAGAATCTTGGCTACACTGAATCCCACTACGCTCGCTCTAAGGGCCGGTTCACAGGGGGTCCCGACTCCCAAGTCCCAACTATGACATGGATGCCTAAATGCCAACACTTTTTGGAGGTGAGGCTTGGGACTTCTGTTGTGAATTGGGTCGAGCAAAAAGCTAGACCCAACTCTCAAACCAAGTCCCGCGAATATATTTGCATAAAATACTTAAGATCCGACTTTGATGATAATTCACCATATTTTAGTGATTACTTGAGGCTCACAAGTTGGGACTTTGCCTCCATGTTAGGACTTGCTCACATGAGTGGGACTTGGGACTTGGGACTTGGGACCCCATGTGAACCAGCCTTAAGGGTTGGTTCACGCGGATCCCAAGTCCTAATTGCCAGCTCACTTGAGGTCAATTTGTGTAATCTCAACCGTTGAGAGCATGGACGTTGGGACTTACCACTTCAAATTGTGTTCCAAGTCCTAAGTCCCAAGTATGATATGGATGTCTACATAGCAACACTTTCTAGAGTTGAGGCTTGGGACTTGTGTTGATAGTTGGCTCAAGCAAAAAAGCTAGACCCAACTGGCAACATAAGTCCCGAGATTTTTTTTGCATAAAACAATCAAGATTTGACTTTAATGAATAAAAAACATACTTTTATGGTTTCTTAAGGCTCAAAAGCTGGGATTTTTTCTCCATGTTGGGACTTGTTAACATGAGTGGGACTTCGGACTCGGGACCCCATGTGAATCAGCCCTAAGGGGCGCTTTACATGCGGTCCATGTTTCAAGAACATAGAGACTAATTTGAAGCAATTTGAGACAAATTGAACCTTGAACCCAACCCTACCTTCCAATATGGTCCTCCAAAACACGAGTTCTTCTTTGAGTTTCATTTCTTAGTTCGGATCATTAGCATTTCCCTCCAAAATGATGCCATGTAGGAGACACCTCACTTTACTTCTTCTTGGTCTTGGACCCCATCTAAAGGCCTTCAACCAATTTACACCTCTTGACTAATGGGATTGCTCTATTTTGTTGGACCCTCCCCCTTTGCATCCCCATCCCCATCCTCATTAAAGCACCCCTACTACAACAGAAGGACAGGAGGTGGAAATTGGGAGGGTGGGGTGACAAGGGTCCAACCCCTTGAAACCCTAGGTGGCATACATCTTATTCCTGAAGGCCAACATAGGTGGCGGAAGCAACTCAGAGCTTGTTAGAGTTTTGCAATTTGTGGGAATGCTTGTTGTTTGGTGAGTCAGAGGAGGCGGTGAGCTTCTGGATGCTGCCGGTAGGTCGATAATAGCCGTGAAGCATTTTGTGTACAGCGTTGCCGTCAAAGAGGTTGGGGTTGAGATGCTGTAATAACTAGCACCAAAGGGGTTCACCTACCGTAAACAGGGAACAACTTAGTAATACTACACTAATGCCCCCTTCCCACCTGGCTCTAGCTAATACCAGGTGGGGTACCCTAAAACCCCCTAAAACTCAGAGGCCATCTTTGTCCACACTGCACTCAGGGCCGGAGGAACTTTTTGTGTCAAACCTACTATTTCGGTGATAAAACTTTAGCAGTGTTCCCCACCTGGTTTGCGTTATAGGGTTGTCAGAAGCCACTTGTGCAGATACAAATAGAAATTAACTTGAATTCGTTTTGGAGCTGCTCTTATAAATCCATTTTTTGTAAATATGGCAGTTGGCCCCATGATAGCTAAAACCTGTTGCAGCCAATCCAGGGCCATTGCCGTTGCGTACTTAGGTGCCCAAAAAGTGTGCCAAATTTATAGTATCAGTAACCAAGTTCAGTGGTTGAGGAGGTAGTAAACCAATTTTAAGGTGGCCGGGTCATCCTTCCACATAGGCTTGGCACTAGATAGAGACAGCAGTGTGAACCCTACCTAGCTAACACCAAGTTTTAGTCTAAAACCACTTCATGCTAAAGTCAATTGGGAAGGGGGCATAAATATTGTATGTAATGTCACTTACTATTTAGAATTACTCAATGCTATCTCTATTTACTATATACCTCATAGTTTACCAACAAATGTCAAATCGGTTGTTTGGACATTATAGAACATTAACAACTTTACTCGGTAGAAAATTACACCACTAGTATAAAGATATAGCACTCTATAACTCCAAATAGTAAGTGACACTAAATATCATATTTAGTGTAGTCGATATGTAGTAATAAACACTATAGAATAACATTGAAACAATATTAAATCCCTAAGCTAAGTGGTTCTCAAATGCTTACTTTTCCCAACTAGCCCACTTCACCTAGGATATGAACCACACGACTAGTATGAGATGGTTAGCAAATCCAAATCGAGATTGAAGCCACTTTTCTCATAATTTTGGAAGCTCATATGATCATCTTATTCATTGTCAAAATGAAGATGCTCGTCCTCATTAAATGATCATATAGGTCCCCCCCCAACTAAGCTTGGATTGATTATCATGTTTTGAGCTCACAGTCCAATCTCTTTTGAACATGTGTCTTTTGGGCATCCGTTCTTGGAGCCAAACTAAATCACATGCCACTCAAATATAGGTTTCTTGTAATGATCAGAAACCGAATTAGGCATCCTCACTTTACTATATGTATGTGATGTAATCTTTTCAAACATAACATTATTCAAATCCATAACAGTGTTTTGTGGGATTGATAGTATTCCATAGAATATTCTTAGATATTTCCCACATTCAGTCTAAATATATTAGTACAATGTTAAATTTCATTATGTTCTATTATTGACCCATACGGTATTGATAAATCCTAACATATTTAGATTATTTGCAAACTCTCTCATGGACCACAATACCCAACTCAAAATGGAGTTAATTAAAATTAAAGTTACCATGACTCTCATGGACAACTTGAAGATTCCTGATCAATTTACAATTGACGGGGACCACACCAATGACACAATGTTTTTATACTATATTGATGTCCCAGCCAAAGTGTTGTACCCCTTTAAATTCTGGAGTTCAGGATATCATTTTTTAATGATTTTGAAAAAAAATCAAATTTGAAGTTCATTAGCTCGTTAGAGCTTTAATATATAAATAAAATTCCATTTGTTTCTTGAGCATTGATCTATAGAATCATGAAAGTTGGGACATGTTTCAATTTTCTTTCTTGAATACTTATAAAACTAACCCAAACTTATGGTAGTTTAGTGCTAAGAATATGTTTTTATCAATAAACATGCATTAATGATAATCATAATTAAACAAAAGGGAGTTCTAGGTTCCAATTTGATTTATGTTAATGTGTCATCATAGATTTATCAATGCAACACAAATTTAAAGACTTTGTATCTTATCAATAAAAGATGGAGAACAAGAAAGACCAACCGAATAACACCCACATGTCTTATACTAGTCCAACATTGGGTTAACCAACACCCATGCCAAATTCCAATGTCCTCTGCTACTTTCTCATTCTTTACCTTAGCCAATATGAGTTTGCCCAATCAAACATAATAGACCAAGTATTCTTTTAGAAAGTGGAACAATACACCCAATGATATAGATAGATTGGGGGCCTAGGAGATACTTGTCATGCCATCCACATAGCCACCAGGGCTTAGATTTGTGTTTCTATTCCATGTTTTATTCACCCATACATGTCAAGTTGAAGCCATACCATTTTCAAGACCAAATTTTCACTCTAGAATTTTTTTGTCATGGTCCTGAGGGGTGCACCTTTTGTTAAAAACCGAAAACCACATGCATTCGCAACATACTCTAAAACCCCCAATATATACAAGTTTTTTTTGTAAATCAAGAAATACACATACAATTTCAATGATAAAAATACAAGTGACAATACATATACCTAAATAAAATTACATGTATATATAGTCATTAACATAAGTATACAAATATACAATCAACCCCTATCATATTGTAGAATGCAAAACCCTAGCATTCATCATAAAGTCATTGAAGATTTTTTCATCCCCCAAATGCAACTCATAAGCATCTAAATCTACAATATATGTCACAAAAACTAATGCAATTATTGTTTCAAAAAATCAGTAAGATCATATGAAATTTTTTATCAAATGATTGGGAAGATCGTAAGTCCATTTGTTGTTGGCCTTTTTGATACCAACATAAGCCAATGTCGATGTTTGATGGATTGTCCATCAAGTGAATTGGTCATCTTTGTTCATCCAATATTAAATACTTATCCTATAAAGTCTAGTGACATTACCATACAAGTACAAATGTTGTATATGTTCTAGAGGTCCATCGTATATGTACATAACTATGAGCCACAATTTTGTGTAGCATATGTATACAAAATACAATACAATTCAAATTAATACCCCTTTTGTGCACTCACGTATACTCATATGTGTTATGATTGAAGGTCCACCCTTGGGGTCATGGTAAGTTATCAATAAATGATGACTCCACCAATGATCGGTTTTGAGATTGTTGTAGGGTCTTGTACGTTCAGCTAATTCATATGGTGATGTGGTTAACATTCTGAACAGATCACACACGAAGCTGTGCCACCAATGCAAGCACAATTCCTGGTAGCAGAGCCAAAGGAGCTGGGAAGACATTGAGCATATCAGGATCGGATGCGAGTGGTGAGGAGATGCGAATCAACAAGAAGGGGAGGGACAAACTGCAAGAGCCTGAAGGTGTGAAAGAGAAGGCGAAGAAGCAAGCAGTACACACCGTCAGTGATAAATTTAAGGATACATGAAATGCTATTAAAGATGCAACCAGTAACAAAACAGTGGAGAAAGTAGGGGACACTGTCAAAGGCACTGGAAAGACTATGAAAGAGAATTCTTCCAACAAGCAAGGTCTTGGAAAGCAAGACATTGTCACATCGTAGAAATCATGTCACACTACAATCATAAGTGACCATCTTCCATGTCTTCAATTTGCAAAATTTTGTAGCAACGGTGCACCCCTACAATCAACACTTTTTGCACCTTTGGAGGTCAATTTTGCACCCAGCTGAACCTGGCTATCTAGAACTTGGAGCAAAGATTATGTTAGTAAGAGCATTATTACTGTATATATTCACGTGATCTACTTCTGATTATTGCATATGTTGCTCTTATCCTCAGCTTGTGAGGCATCTAAGCATTGTAGCAAGCAAACCTATTCCTAAACATCACATGAGTCCAAATTAGGAGACTCTTAAGCTTTGATGGGAACTGATCAATCATTAGTTGTTGAATTTTATGATTTTTAGACTACCATTTGAAAAAGTAACCTTGCATGTTTCAACAACTCCACAAGTATGAGCCCATCATCAACAACAAGGAATAATTTACCAAGAGTAAACATGAAAAACTACTTGCATAACTACTCTATTCCAAAATGTATATGCAAGATCACCAAATTTGAAAGCCATGAGACACATGGAGTCTATTTGACTAGTTTCAATAAATAGTTAAGAAGTTAAATAGCAAAAGTTGTGAGCAAAAATCAATGACTACTTGGAATGATACTATTTGATATCCTAAATTAGTGTCAACCACCTTCACAAGGTTAAGGTGTTTGGTTTGTAAGAAAGGAACATGAACCGGGTGACGTTACATGAGACAACTCATGCTTGAGCTCCCCCTTGTCATTACAAATAACATCACCTACTTCAGATAGTCATTTTAAAACAATTTACACAAAAAAATCCACTTGGGAAATAATGTACAAGTGACACTAGTTAATAAATGCTAGAAAACACTGCTCAACATTTTTTATTTTTTATTTTGAGACAGAAGGCCGACAGGCCAACGCCAAAGCACAGGAGGCAATTGACCACCTGGCAGGTTTTCCGTTAGGTAGAGAGGAGATTTCACAGCTGGGATTCGAACTGCCAACCTCTTCCTTGAGATTTGGGTATCTCTCCACCATCATCCGGTAGTTTAAGGTCGTCTCGGACCCAACACTGCTCAACATTCAACCTCTAGTCAATTCTTGCTCAGAGCTTGCCTAACTTTCCTTCCATCTAACTAGTGTCCCTTTATGATCGATCGTGCCTCAACCTCACCAGTGACACAATGACATTAACTAATCTAAGTGAGTAATCGGGGGGATAGCCAGTTTACAGTTCAAATCAATCTTTATTAACTAAAACTACAAGTTTGACCTTGAGTTTCCTTGATGAAGCAGGGTTGTTGCAAAATGCAAGATGTAGATATTCTTAGCATGGTACAAAGTCACCCCAATTTACTACGAAACCATGAGTTCGAGTTCTTCCAAGGCCTATTCCATCGCGGATGTGAAGGTGAAGAAGTGCTATCACAGTTCTCTTTGGGGTGGAATAACTTATGAAATCCATGTGTCCAAGACAATGAGTGACCCCTTTCCCTTGTTAGCTTCATAAACTGCACAGTGAGAAATATGTCGGTTATGTAAATATAAGGTATTCGGGTGTCATTCCATTCTGGTTTCATGTTTCCAACTTCTACTGATTAGATTTACAACAAAACTTATCCTACATTAGCAAATTCACGATGAAGCATCAACAAAACCTCAACTTAAGATCTGAATTGAATAATCCTTTTAAAGGGACCCCAATCCTCCAATGCTCTCAAAAAGCTCCTTCAATGCCTAACAATTTTAGAGATTAAGGTCTTGAAGGTACCCCAAACCTCCAATCCTCTCTAGAAATTTCCCCTAATCTTTCCATATTCATCTTCAAGGATTCACATCCACCAAAAGTCAATTCCTCCACTACCACGAGCATGCTTACGCCAAATGGAGTTTCTTCCAACACCTCACATTCCCACATGTACAGTTTCTTTAAACAAGTTAAACCCCCCAATCCATTCAAGATCCTCTTCAAGGATTTGCATCCACCAAAAACTCAATTCTTCTAACATCACAAGCGTACACACTCCTCATGGAAATTCTTCCAAAGCTTCACAATCCCACATGTACAACTTCTTCAAAGCCCTCAAACCCCAAAATCCTTCCGGAATCCTCTTCAAGGATTTGCATCCACTAAAATTCAATTCCTCCAACGCCACAAGCATGCCCACACCAAATGGAAACTCTTCCAAGGCATCGCATTCTTACATGTACAACCTCTTCAAAGACCTCAAACCCCAAAATCCTTCCGGAATCCTCTTCAAGAATTTGCATCCACTAAAATTCAATTCATCGAACACCACAAGTGTGTCCAACCCCGATGGAAATTCTTACCAGGCATCGCATTCTTGCGTGTACAACTTCTTCAAAGACCTCAAACTCTAAAATCCTCCCAGAATCCTTTTAAAAAATTTGCATCCACTAAAATTCAATTCCTTCAACGCCACGAGCGTGCCTACCCCCCATGGAAATTCTTCCAAAGCTTCACATTTTTGCATGTACACTTTCTTCAAAGACATCAAACCCCCAATCTTTCTGGGATCATCTTCAAGACATTGCATCCACCAAAATTCAATTCCTCCAATGCCACGAGCGTGCCCACTCCAGATGGAAATTCTTCCAAGGCATCGCATTCTTACATGTACAGTTTCTTCAAAGACCTCAAACCCCCCAATCCTTCCGGAATCCTCTTCAAGGATTTGCATCCACTAAAATTCAATTCTTCCAATGCTATAAGCGTGCCCACTCCAGATGGAAATTCTTCCAAAGCTTCGCATTCATGCATGTACAGTTTCTTCAAAGACATCAAACCCCCCAATCCTTCTGGGATCTTCGTCAAGGATTTACATCCACTAAAATTCAATTCCTCCAACGCCACCAGCCCGCCCATCCCAGATGGAAATTCTTCCAAGGCATCGCATTTTTGCATGGACAACTTCTTCAAAGACCTCAAATCCCAAAATCCTCCCGGAATCCTCTTTAAGAATTTGCATCCACTAAAATTCAATTCCTCCAACGCCACGAGCCCGCCCATCCCCAATGTAAATTCTTCCAATGCATCGCATTCTTGCATGTACAACTTCTTCAAAGACCTCAAGCCCCAAAATCCTCCCGGAATCCTCTTCAAGAATTTGCATCCACTAAAATTCAATTCCTCCAATGCCACTAGCCTGCCCACCCCAGATGGAAATTCTTCCAAGGCATCGCATTTGTGCATGTAGAGTTTCTTCAAAGACCTCAAACCCCCTAGTCCTTTCGGAATCCACTTCAAGGATTTACATCCACCAAAATTCAATTCTTCCAATGCCACGAGCGTGTCCAACCCCGATGGAAATTCTTCCAAGGCATCGCATTCTTGCATGTACAACTTCTTCAAAGATCTCAAACTCCAAAATCCTCCCGGAATCCGCTTCAAGGATTTGCATCCACTAAAATTCAATTCTTCCAACACCACCAGCTTGCCCACCGCAGATGGAAATTCTTCCAAGGCATCGCATTCTTGCATGTACAACTTCTTCAAAGACCTCAAACCCTCCAATCCGTCCGGAACCCGTTTCAAGGATTTACATCCACTAAAATTCAATTCCTCCAACGCCACCAGCTTGCCCACCCGAGATGGAAATTCTTCCAAGGCATTGCATTCATGCATGTACAACTTCTTCAAAGACCTCAAACCCCCCAATCCTCCCGGAATCCTTTTGAAGGATTTGCATCCGCTAAAATTTAATTCCTCCAACACCACGAGCGCGCCCACCCCCGATGGAAATTCTGTCAAGGCATCACATTCATGCATATAGAGTTTCTTCAAAGACCTCAAACCCCCTAGTCCTTTCGGAATCCACTTCAAGGATTTACATCCACCAAAATTCAATTCTTCCAATGCCACGAGCGTGCCCAACCCCGATGGAAATTCTTCCAAGGCGTCACATTTTTGCATGTACAATTTCTTCAAAGACCTCACACCCCCCAATCCTCCCGGAATCCCTTTCAAGGATTTGCATCCGCTAAAATTTAATTCCTCCAACACCACGAGCGTGCCCACCCCCGATGGAAATTCTTTCAAGGCATCACATTCTTACATATAGAGTTTCTTCAAAGACCTCAAACCCCCTAGTCCTTTCGGAATCCACTTCAAGGATTTACATCCACCAAAATTCAATTCTTCCAACGCCACGAGCGTGCCCAACCCCAATGGAAATTCTTCCAAGGCATCACATTCTTGCATGTACAACTTCTTCAAAGACCTCAAACTCCAAAATCCTTCCGGAATCCTCATCAAGGATTTGCATCCACCAAAATTTAATTCTACCAACGTCACGAGCGTGCCCACTCCCGATGGAAATTCCTCCAAGGCATCGCATTCTTGCATGTCCAGTTTCTTCAAAGACATCAAACCACCCAATCCTTCTGGGATCTCCTTCAAGGATTTGCATCCACCAAAATGCAATTCTTCCAACGCTACGAGCGTGCCCACTCCCGATGGAAATTCCTCCAAGGCATCGCATTCTTGCATGTCCAGTTTCTTCAAAGACATCAAACCACCCAATCCTTCTAGGATCTTCTTCAAGGATTTGCATCCACTAAAATTCAATTCTTCCAACGCCACGAGCGTACCCAACCCCGATGGAAATTCTTCCAAAGCATCGCATTCTTGCATGTACAACTTCTTCAAAGACCTCAAACCCCCCAATCCGTCCGGAATCCGTTTCAAGGATTTACATCCACTAAAATTCAATTCCTCCAACACCTCGAGTGCGTCCACCCCCGATGGAAATTCTTCCAAGGCATCGCATTCTTGCATGTCTAGTTTCTTCAAAGACATCAAATCACCCAATCCTTCTGGGATCTTCTTCAAGGATTTGCATCCACCAAAATTCAATTCTTCCAACGCCACAAGCGTGCCCACTCCCGATGGAAATTCTTCCAAGGCATCGCATTCTTGCATGTAGAGTTTTTTCAAAGACATCAAACTACCCAATCCTTCCGGAATCCTCATCAAGGATTTGCATCCACCAAAATTCAATTCCTCCAACGCCACGAACGTCCACACCCCAGATAGAAATTCTTCCAAATCATCCAATTGTTGCATGTAGAGTTTCTTCAAAGACATCAAATCCCCCAATCAAAAACACATATCTTTTTGAAATATTGTTCTTAGATCCACACCTAAAGCACACACCACTTTAAATATAGGTGTCTGATCAAGAAAAATAAATGAGTAAGGCTCGCATACCTTGGTCACAGGAATCATATCTTTCTTAAGGCAATCCAATAACTTCTTGTAGCCAACATGCTCCTTAGAATGGGGTCGGCAAATTTCAAAATGGTTATCTTCTTCAATTTCCTCGGATATCCACCTGACTGGTCTCAGTTTTGAGTTCCCTGAAATCTGGACTTTCTGCACAGATATTGTTTCCAAGTCTAAGGACAAAAGTTCCTGATGTCCAAGTTGACTTTCAGTTACCAAAAACCCAAGGAGAAAAGTACATGATATGAGTACTAATACATTTCACCTAAATCATGGAATTAAGTGTGAGACCCAAATAGGATTTTTGACCAATCGGCAAAGAATACTCCTCAGTCCCATCTTTACTAAACTTTTACTAGATGGTTGGCAGCAACCTAAGTAGATGTTCCAAATCAACAACTCACTTAACACTACAGGGATCACTTGGTCACATTACTCTAGTTCTCTTCCACTAGATGGAGATCACTATGATGTGAGACTCAAAAGTCACATTCATTGATTTTAGAAGCATCTAGTGGAAGAAAACCAATGGTAATAGCACACAATTCCAGTAGTGTAAACCTGTACTGAAGCTTGAAGAAAGACCAAACTTGATATGCAGAAACAACCATATTCTGGAAGCAATTTGCTTACCTTGCCCTTCCCTTCCACAATCGAAAGGATCACCGTCCTTTTGGGCACCCTTGCCTCGAAATCAACACTCAGCTGCTTCATCTGTCGACTAAATGCCTCCATGTCTTTTGTTAGCCACTTCAAGAGGCCACTCCTTCGCAACACACGTGACTTGCTGCTTTCCATGATGTAATGCTCAAACTCCCTAGTGCCCTCTACAGTGGAATGAGGGACACTGAAGAAGACAATGCCTCTCAAGCTTTGCAGAAAATTGTATGCCTCCTGCCATTCTTTGTCTCTTTGTTTTATGTCGTCTTCTTCACCCACATGGTTGTAAGTTTGGAAAATCAGGTTCTTAATTACCAGACCTCCATACCCATACCCAATGAGCACAACAGAATGATGAGTGTCAATAGCATTCCCAGGTGAACTGCATACAAAGTCAACAACATAAGATGGTAAGCAGGCTTGATTTTGTCACTTATCCTAATCGAACACCGATATTTGAGTAGTTAGGCGTGCATCTAAAAACTGACCCCAAAAAGACATGTGTTTGAGAGATTGGATTACATGCTCAAAAGGCTAACTATTCCAGAGTCAAAATAAATCAAAATTGCGGGGACCTATATGAACCACTATCACTTCAGAAGAAAGAGGAAAATTCCCTTTGATAATAAAACAATGAATGAGCTATTCACATGAATTCCATATATTATAAGACACAACCTTGATTTGGATTTGCTAATCAAGTTGTACTAATCACGTGTTTGATAACCTAGGAGAAGTGGGTGCAGCACTACGAGTGTATGTTTTAGGTCCACGTACCTTAAACACTATATTCGTTAATCGGAGACTTTTTGATGATTTTGAGACTATTCAAGAACGTGCTTTTCAAATTTGGACCAGTAATGAGAACATCAGAATCCCATATTGATAAATTTGGGAACAATTATTAGACATAAATGCATCAAAGTGAGCAAAAATGTAAAGCATACATGACAACATTTGCGTATGATATGAGAAATTGTTGCCAATGGAAGGGAAGATGCGGAGAATGATTGGAAATTGAATATATTAAATGGGTTTGAAATACAAATATAATGGAAATACCATCAACGTCTTGAAGACCTTCAAATAGAATAAATAACCAAGCACTACGTTCTACCCCTACATGCATTTAGGGACCAAGTAGACATTTCTAGTCACACTTGTACGTCCCACTACTTTTTTTCCGTGGCCAAGTCCTTGTTTTTGGCGGCCTCCATGGCCCTGAAAATCTCCGGCCCGCGGCTGTAGCCATTTTTGTAGACTGGCCCGGAATATGTGTCGTTCTTCCAAATATCCGGACGCGCTCCCAAATTGTACGAAGTGGTATTGTAAGTGGAATACGAGGGCGTTTGCGAGAGGGAAAGCCTTGCACTTCTTCGGAGGGCCGACCAACGATCGGACTCGGACGATGCGGCCTTGAGGGCGTGCCTATCCAATGAAGAAGTTGAGGAGGGCCGGCCACCAAGCGAGCGGGGAGTGACCTGCGAAACAACGCCATGTGACAAAAAGAATAAGAATGGAGTGGGGAAAATAATGAGGGCGGTTTGGGATGGGCGTTCGTAAAGTTCCCGGCACGCAGATTCAAGATAAGGAAAGCAACGGTGAAAAAGGGGGAGGGGACGAAGAAGGGCACCTTGGATTTGGGGACGTCGGTGCGGGGCACGATGGGCATTGGGAGGCCGTCGACGGGAGCGTCCGGAGCCGATTGAAATGCGGCATTGTTGGATGACGGGGGGGAACGAAGGCATGGAGGGCCGACGATGGCGGATGACTTTACGGGAGGAGGAGCGGAGTCGGCGGGGGAGGGGTCGCACCGGGGAGCTTCCATGCGGAGACGTCGGCTCGGGCCACGACGAGCGACGCCGTCGTTGCTCGATGGCGACACACGCCCTAAGCGAACGAGCGTTCGCTTCCCCTTGGAGAGGGGAGAGGGGAGAGGGCGACGGGGCATACGCGCGGGCGGCAACTTTGGGGGGCGGGCTGTTCACAACGCCGTCGTCGATGCCGACGTCCGGGGAGTAATCCACGGCCGAGGCTGCGTCCACCGCCGAGAAATGGTAGAGGGATGGGATTTGGAAATCCGTCACGCCGCGGGAAGGGGAGCCAGGGGACGAGGGGGGACGGGGAGGGCCGTCGAGGACAGGGGTGTCACATAGGGGGGCAGACTATGGGCAACAAAAAAAGACATCCAAACATGGAATAAAGCATTAGATATGTGAAACACAAGGACACAAACACATGCAAGGAGGTTTCTCAAATCAATTTATTAAATTTTGCGAGCCGAACGATGCTCCTATATACATTATCGCGGGGGCTTAATGCCGCGTTGCCGATGGGGTTGGACCTAACAAAATCCGGGACGCTCCCGGTGTGGAGCACAAGCCTTCTAAGGTAAGGTGCTAGCCTATCTAACAAAAATGTGTCCTTCATATCGCCGGTCCAAGGGTCGGGGAAG
Organism: Polytrichum formosum; assembly: GCA_964035585.1. Taxonomy (NCBI): domain Eukaryota; kingdom Viridiplantae; phylum Streptophyta; class Polytrichopsida; order Polytrichales; family Polytrichaceae; genus Polytrichum; species Polytrichum formosum. The sequence continues at coordinate 20,796,342 of OZ037940.1, read as the reverse complement.
ATGACGTTGCCCGGGGGGTTGAGAACGCTCTTGGTGGGGCTGTCGTCGATGAGGAGGGTGCTCTCCGCAGTTGGCCACCACCCGTGGGGTACCCCCTCGAGCGGGGGGATGCCGCGCCACAGTCTGGACCCGAGGACCTTGAGGAATTGTTGCCCTCCGCCTCGACCGCCGAACTTGGGAACCGGAAATCCCTTCTCGTCGAGAAGTTCATCGCATGCCTCTTGGCCGAGGACGAGGCAAGGGCTGGGGAGGTCACGGAAGAGGAAGTCGACGATGGGCTCCGTGTTCTCCAAGACCATAGAGCTCCACACGACGACGTGAGCTAAGCCGAGCACCTCTCGAAGAAAGTCTCGCACGCCGGGACGGGCGCGGACAGCCTTGCGGTTTATGAGGGTGTCGAGCTCGCCGTCGTAGTCTTTCTCGTCGGGATGACGGAAGGGACGCGTGGGGACCCTGGGGATGTGTTTGGTGTGACACAACACCCCGTTGAGGTCAAAAACTAGGAACGGTTTCTGTCGGGTCTCAAGTCCACTGGTCGAGGGGTTGCGACCTATCTCCGGGAGGTCCTGTGATTAACAATTCGACTAGTTTAATGCTATGATCCAGTGAAGTGATTATGAAGATGATGAAGACAAACATGAAGATGCATTAGGAGGGTTCAAGGACGAAGAGCGATAATAGCAGTGCAAGGAAAATGTGGAAGGGTACATTCACGAACGCTCGTTCGTGAATGAAGGCCGACAGTGGCAAGGCGCATTATTTACGAACGCTCGTTCGTGAGCGCGGCTTGATGAACATTCACGAGTGGTCGTTCGTGAAGGATGTGGACACGGGGTCGCACCTTTTTACGAACGCCCGTTCGTGAACGAATGGGCACTACCAGGATCAAAATGAAAGAACATGAACATACACACCACAATAAATACGAGTCGATGCAAAGTTTGGGATCGAAAGCTCATTTGCTTATATATTAATTAGCTCAATATGTACAATTTGTCTCGGGTGATAGTTTATCACACAGGTTCCTAAGGCAACATGATGCCGTGATCTACAAAATCTATCGGCCTACAGGAGCACGCAAAAAAGTCTCGCGCAGGTCGGGGTGTCGATGTAGAGAATGCACCAAAAAAACAACACAGACGGTTAGGAGTGTTACGAACGAGCGTTCGTATTCTCAGAGATGAGTTACCTCGTCATCGGGGGGAGGGGCACCGGTGCTGGACCGAGGAGCCGCTCCCTCCTCAGCGATTAACGAACGCTCGTTCGTAACCACCGCCGCAGACGCCTCCGTCTCCATGACATCGTCCGCCCGCTCCGCCTGGGACGCCTGGGTCTGTTGGATGGTCTCCGCACCGTGGTCGTCGCCACCCAGGTCTAGTGCATCCATGTCGACATCCTCCATGTATGCGGAGGGTTGACGTTCCGGGCTGTCCTCGACATCCATTCTTTGTGCACCTGCCGTGTCATTCGGGCTCCCCTGCGTGTCCCTCACAATGACCATGTCAGTGTGTCGCGCAGTTTCATCGCCCTGTCTATCTACAACCCTGGGGACGACGGTGGAAGGGGCCGTGTCCGTGTCTGAAGGCAGTCCTACCCTTGACGGGGGAGGGGTGAGGACTGCCGGACCTGAAGACTCACGAACGAGCGTTCGTAAATCCTCGCCCTCCTGGATGGCCGCCGCGACGGCATCGTGGGTGATGGTGGTGGCCGGCGGGAGTGGAGGAGTCCCCACCGGTGTCGGGTGGGGTGGAGCCGGGAAGGACGGTCCTCCAGCATAAGGGAGATGTAGGGGGTATTGGCCGGATGGGTATCCCAGATGGAAGGGGTAGGATGGCTGTGGAGATGCCGCAAAGCTCTGCATCCTGCTCAGCATCTCTAGAATGGCATCCGTCTTCGCGTTGGAGGCCCTCAGCTCCTCCTGGATGACAGACATCTTCCGCGCATTCTCTGCTGCAGCAGCCGCCATGTCGTCCTTCATCTTCTGCTCGAGCTTGGCGTTGAGCTCGGCGACGGAGAGCGCCTCCTCCTTCACCCGCTTGTTCTTGTCGAACTCCACCCCCAGCTCGACCATGATGTCCATGTCCCCCTCGTCCTCATCGGAGACATCGATGATGGCGCCCTCCGGCAACTCCACGTACGGGGTCTTCTTCATCCTCCGACGCGTGTTGCGGAAGTGGTCCAAGGACGGGCGGGAGCGTTGATCGAGGACATCGAGATCCTCCATTTTGGGCACCACCAGCTTGGGTCGGGGGGATACCGACGTCGAACAACCTCCAGGCGTGCCGAACGGTTCCGCGCCAGATGTTCGCGCGGGGAGGACGTCTTGGGTGGTGCCCGCCGATGACCCCGTATAGCCACCCGGAGTCCCCTGCGGCTCGGATGGAATTCCCGCTGGCGCCAACATTCTCAGAGGGGGGATGCTGAGGGTATGTGCATCTGTATCCCTTTCGACGGGGAGGACAGGGTCTTCGTCCTCTAACTCCAAGTCGGGCATGTTCTCGTCAACGGACATGCTGATGTCGAGCCTTGGCACAGCCATATCACCCAGGTCCATCATCAACGCCTTCGATCGATGGACCTTGTACTCCTCTTCGTCGATGGCGTCAACGTAAGAGTTGACGCACAATCCCAGCATCTGAGACACGGAAAGAAATTGGTCAGACATATACGAACGCGCGTTCGTAAATATCAGCGTAAAGATTGATGTAAAATAATAAACGAACACATAATATGATATTGAATGTTGAAGATGTTTGAAAAAGGCAACATACAATGTTTACGAACGAGCGTTCGTAAAAGTTGGGATGGCTTACCATGGCAGCGTACATAAATTTGCTGCCTCCACAAACGTTGTACACGGTCTCGCCATGCATTGCCAAACTCTGCAAAACAGAGATGTAGAACTCCATCCTGAGTTCAAGGGCCGGGAAGACAGTGTACAACGTTTCTTGGAAGAGATCTTTGGGAGGGGGGTGAGCGACGGTGTAGATTTTCTTGAACGTGCTGTTCGCCTTGATGGGTGCGCGCCCATTCCTAACCGACTTGTACGTCAGGAAGATGAGACTCACAGCTCCCACCTGCTTGCTCCCCCTGGCCTCGTTGATGGCCACTATCCCTTCAGTCTTTGCAGGCACGTATGTGCTGTGGAAGATGTTGTATTCGAACTTTATTGTCTCCTCGTAAAGCTCGGTCACCACGGAGACCTTGTCCTGTTCAACAACCCACAACCATACGTGTGGTTCCCTCATGGCTGGCGATTTGTACTCCATGAACTTCGCCATGAAGGGGTTGTAAAAGGGGACCCCCTTCGCCCCCTGCCTTGATGCACCAGGGATACCCCGAAAATCTATGATTGCGAAGGGACAACCCCTCCGGTCCTCCCTCACCTCAGCCCTGCTGATGGTGCCATCCCATTTGGAGAATGTTGTCCTCTCCATCCCTGTGGTTATCAGGCAAAATCGCGCTAAGCCGTCAAACTTGGCGCTCCTCTTCCTCTCCAAGAAGGAGATGTATTTCTGCAGCTCCTGGGGTTCAGTCTCGGACTTCTTCGAGCGTTTGTTCCCCTTGAGCTTCAAAACGGAGGCATGCTCCCTAACCAGACTACGCATTGAGGCACCGTTGATGTTGTACAGCACCTTGAACTCTTTCCACTTGGCCCAGTTGACTTCGCCGTCGGCGTGGAAGAGCTCCCTCTCTGGCATGAGCCCATTTAATTCCCGCATCGCGCCCGTCTTCAGTTTCCTGTGGTCGCACCACTCCTTTACGGAGTATGTCCCGGGCTTGTACTTCGGCCTCTTCAAAAATATCTTGGGGTAGGGGATGGTCCTTCCCACCGTGTTCCCAAGAAGGTGTACTGCGCATCGCTGCAACTCTGACTCTGTCAGCCCTTGCAGTGGCCTGAAAAACTCCCTCAGCAGTGGAGGGGCCTCGGCGCTCTTGTCGACGCTGTATTTTTCCTCAGTGTCGGGGTTGACCAAATCACCCGAGCTGTGGGCGTCGAAGAAATGGGTCCACAACTCCCATGTGTCGTTGTTGCAGCATATCAGTCGGAGCTCGCCCTTGAGCTCCAGGACTGATTTGGTTGTTGTGGACTTCATGTCGATGGAGGAGAATTTGTCCACCATCGCATCACAGAACGCCTGCAATGCACATCAAGGGTGTCAGTGTTTTCCATTACATACGAACGCACGTTCGTAAATTGAAATACTAAAGCACAGAATGAAAGTGTAGGAAATATACGAACGCTCGTTCGTAAACCCACCTTCCATTGTGGCGACTGGATCTTTGCGTTCTCCCTCTCCTTTGGAGGGCACCCGTGTGCGACCCAGACGTCTCTTGCAGCCACTATATTGGCAGCCCAGGACGCCTCAAACGCCTTGATCTTGTTCCCCGAATTGAGAAACGTCGATATTTTTCTGAGCTTGTCCCAGTCGTCCGACCACACCAGGAATGCCTTCCAGTACCGAAGTTCCGCCTTGAGCTCGTGCTGGAAGTTATCATCCTTGAGGATGATTTGCGACGCCTCCAAGCTGTGCTGACCGTCTATAATCCAGAACTCTCCATTCTGGATTCGAGGCCAGTCCTTCTCCGAGGGACGAGAAGTCAATCCCTTAGGCATGACACAGACAGTCTGCCTATCCCACTTTACGTTGTTCATGAGATTATTTATCTGCCACTTCACACCCCCGCTTTCACGAGACCTAACCACCCACTTGTTAGGAGATTTCTCGCACTTGAAGCAGTCCACGTTGAATGTGAAGTGGCGTCCCATGGGCCAGCAATCCTTGGAATAGTTGTTGAAGTCGCGTAGGATCCTGGTAGCCTTCACAGCATCTGGGGTCTCTCCCTTTTTCAAAGGGGTAGGCATCACTGGCGGCGAGCTCACTTCAAGGGCCTCAGTGACTCCAGACTTCTCCATGTCGTCCCTGGACCTCTTGGATGGCGTGGACTGTCTGCTGGTCCCCTGGGTCAGCCTGCTCGCGGAAAGCACCGGCTTAGGTGCGCTTCTTGAACCTCCTGCCCCTGAGGGAGATGGTTTTCTTGGACTCTTCTTCTTTTTGTTTGCCTCAGCCATCGCACTGTTGTATTTGGAGATGTTCAACGCCAGTGCGGTCAATTTCCTTGCAGTCCAGAATTGGCTGAGGACGTACTTTGTGAAGAGGCCATCCAGGTTGAAGTGTTTTGCATCTGGTCCAACATTCAGGCATGCGTATACGTAGGAGAAGGAGTGTAACAAGTAATGTAGGAGGAGATTTATGTGGTCATTTTTGTATTTCATATCCAGAATAACAAAATCTCCTTGGGCCTCTATGGACTCTATCTCCCACGACTTCATTTGCACCCATTGTTCTGGCTGGTCTGGCCTCATCTGCAGCTCGTAAGTGAATCGCAGCGCAAAAAGGCCGTCTTCGAGTTTAGTTGGTATGGCCGTCCATTCTCCCATGAAGTTGTCCTTGGGGACATAGCTATCGTTGCCGTTTATGTCCTTCACGGTTGCCGGCAGGCTATCCGCCGGCATTGCGAACATTTCGATGGGGTTTCTACTTGTTCTCGCCATCTGCATGATACGAAACAAGGTTAGGATCGTTTTTACGAACGTTCGTTCGTAACAGCCGCGAAACTATGTACTCGTAACATCGTGGACAGGATATGCAGTTGTATGTTGGAACTGTGAAATCAGAATGTAATCGCATTGAAATTCTTGAGGTGTAGATTATTTACGAACGGCCGTTCGTAAGTAGGTGTATTGTGTAATTCGATCACATTTACGAACGAGCGTTCGTAAAGACGTTCGTAATTGTTTTTGTTCATTCTTACAAACTAAAATATTTTGTAAAGGCTGCAATATAATGTGTATGTTCATATTGTTTAGTCTCCAAATATTGTTGGTTGGCATTCAGCTTCTTTTGTCTGTTGCATATAGTTACGAACGCACGTTCGTAAATATGTAGCCTTCTGGTGTCATGCAGACGTTTACGAACGCCCGTTCGTAACTGGGTGTCCATTTCCTTTTTAAAATTATTAATATGTCATGCGATGGTTTGGACTTTACGAACGTGCGTTCGTAACTGGGTGCCTGTATTTTATGTATAATATTATGTTGGATCCGTACGTATACGTATAAATACATATACGTATATGTTTCACACAGACATGGATCTGTGTTTCAGGAATCCTTGCAATGTTTTTTGCAATGCTTGGCCAGAATGATAGAAATTGAAGAAAAAAATTGAATCAGCACATAAGTGAGTTTCAGAATGTCAGGGAGAAACCAAAATGAAGAACACATGCATACAAAACACATTCAGCTCTGGCAACACATGGAATTCAGCAATGAACAAATATCAGAATGTGAGGCAAATGAGTTCAGAAGGTTTACTCTGCTCACAATGTTCTTCCTCCCTTACTGTATTCACAAAATCTGCTCTTCTTCCCTTACTCAAAAAACCAGAAAAGCTCACAAATGAAAACTCAGGTCATTCACTCAATCCTCGCACCACTCAATCCTCCCACACACTGAAGCCCTCGCACGTTATGTACAAACCCTAGCAACTACTCTGATGTGCGTGCAACTCCCAAGCGTGCGATTGTCAAGCTTGTAGCTCTCAACCTTGCTACCCTAATGCTAGCAACTCCGAAGCTTGCAACTCCCAAGCTAGCTACTGCCAATATCCCAACTCTCAAGGGAAACTTGCAATTCAACACACTAGCGCCGACAAAACTATTATCAAAGATGTATAACTAAAAATGGCAAGAGCTTCGCTCCGCATCTGCTCGGCGCTCCGCTCCTCTCTCTGCTGCAACTGACAATGAGGAGAGTAGAGGAAGGGGCGCAGGGAGGTAGCCGGCGCCGCTAGGGTTTCCCCGCCGCCGCCACATGGCCGCCTCCCACTGGGCAGGGCTTGGATGGGGTATGGGGGATGGGGTGGGATGGGGTGGGGGGATTGAATGGGATGGGTGTGGGGGGATGGGACGGGATGGGCTGGGGGGATGGGACGGGATGGGCTGGGGGGATGGGGTGGGGGATGCGAAGGGGGTGGGGGGATGGGATGGGATGGGGGTAGGGGGATGTGTTGTGTTTTAACACTCAAATGTGTTGGTTTCATTCAACTTTGTGACATGAATTGTTGCCATATTATGGAGGTAGTCATACATGACTACCATGTCCATTATTGTTAGGATGGACAAACGTTCAATGACTCTCTCGCATGAAAATGAAAGTTGGATGTATAAGTAATATAGGCATGTTTAATTCATGCTTTGTAATATGTATATGTAGTGGAGGCGTTTCACATTAGTTTGAAGAGCTTAATATAAATACAACAATTTCTTTTGCCGCATTCCATTTAAGCACCTATACATTTGGTTCCTTTGTAAACTTCAAGTATATAGGGGTGCAGTTCCGGTTTAATGAGCCAAAGGACGTGTTGACAGTCCTTAAAAATTGTACCACCTTGACTTTGAAATTACATTACAAAATGAAATGATTAGCAATTCACATTTTTTCTTCGCCAAAAGTTTGTCTATATCATATATTCAATATCTAATTAGTTTTATTTCATGTGAGTATTCTATAACTAATTTATTTTGGTGCTTACAACAATCTTAATTAGCTGTTGACAGCTGCTTATTAAAAATTTCAAACGTGCTTAAGGCAATCTAAATCTTCATAATTTGTATTGAAATTTTGACAATGTTGTATTAACAACTTGGTCAAGGGCAACATAACTTCAAACACCTCACAAGGTATGCCATGTTTTGTGAAACTGCATCTAAAACAATCCATGTCATTTAGGGTGTAATCGATGATGAATCCATCAGTAAGGATGTGCATAATATGGTCTTTTGAAATATAGTGTTTCCAAACTTGAAATATCTTTCAAGTTGTGCAATGGTTCCACAAATTATTGATTACTTCATAAAGGACCCAATTTGAGATGGGTGTCCATTTTATTACAAGTGGTGGAAGAAAAATTCAAATTCCAAGAGGTCCTCAATTCATTCAATTGGGTGTCAACTTCCACTAACATTTGTATAGTGTAATGAACTTTAAATTGAACTTGAACCAGTGCATTTGAGCCATGAAGTCAGATGTTTTGCCAACATGAAATGTGCATTACACATAAAATAAGTACGTGCGATATGATTAATTTAGTGAATATTGTTTGTGTAATCTATTGTAATAACTACCTTTCACGCTAAGCCGTTCAGGAACCCTAAACCCTAACCCCAAACCCTAAACCCTACATCCCTAAATCTTTAAATTTCACCAACCTTTAAGATATGTGGACATGGGATCGTCCGCGGGCATGTCCAACTGGTGTACTGATGTTGCTAGGATTTGGAATTATTGCTTCATTCGGTTAATAGCAACTATTGAGAATCGTGCCGTTTGTCATTTCAAGATTCAAAATTGGATTTCATGATACAACTTTGTTTGTGGTCAATTATAGTGGAGTTAGAAATTCTCCCTCGTTCACCTTAATAGTGTTGAGTGCATTTTGATCACACAATCCATACTTCATCTTATTAGAACATGCATGTCTTAAGTTTAAACGAACAATTTTAGCTATGAATTGACTTCTCGTAGGATGCAAAACACGCAATTAGTGTGATTATACCTGGTATGGTTAGAATTCATTAATTTGAAGAGCTTAGTATAAATACATGAATTTGTTTTCCCGCATCCCCCTAGTACCTCATAGTGAACTCATAAAGGATGTTCATATAGTGTTTTGGAATATAGTGTTTTCAGAAAAGAAATATCTTTCAAGTTGTTCAATGGTTCCTCAAATAATTATTAGCTTCATAAAGGACCCAATTTGAGATTGGGGGGAGCATATTACGGGCATGTTTTTATGTGAATCACATGATACCTACAATGTTAGGGGCTTCCACAACCGATTTTGACCCACTCTTATGCCCCCTTGTGACTTCACCAAATGACCGAAGTCTTAAGTTTCCCAAAAACCGGGTAAAGCTCCCTCGGTGATAGTGGTTTAGGGTTTAGGTTTTAGTTAAGTAGCTTTCACACATGGGCGTTGTTTTATCTACCCAACAATGAATGTTGGATAGTTTTTGTCCCATCCCCAAATGCCTTTCTCATCGACTCCATATTCTGGAGCAATACTTCGCATTGAGGGTGGCTTGGGTTTGTCAAACATTGCTATGATTTCCATACGTTGATGATCATTCAGACGCGGAGCTTCCCCCTTTCGCTTTCCAGCACGTTGCAAACTCATTTCCGGAATGAAATGGGAGCTTCGAAGCTCCAAAATGATTCAACTCTAAAACACCCTAAAAAACAGCAATAAACCCTAATACCACCAACTAGGCTGGGCACTATATACTAGTGTGGATGGTGTGAGGGTTGTGTTTCCCTAAACCAACTTTTAGGCTTACCTCAAGTCAGGTGGGGAGGGGGATCACCTCAATGTGTGTGTGTATATATATGTATATATATGCATATAATATATATGTATATATATATATATATATCACTTAGACCTTGCTAACATAATATACTAGGTATGAATAATTGCTAAAAAACTTGGAATTCACACCTTGGTCGTAAATCATTTATTCTATGTTAAACAACCGCACGTTTAAATTCTATTTACCTATTTTAGTACATATATATATTGATTCATTAGACCTTGGTAAAACCAAAGGTGTGAGACCCATGTACATATTTCAATATGTTGCGTGCATGCCATACATGTTCCATACATAGCGTCATGTATGACGCGCATAGATAGAATGGCATATTAGGTCAGAGTGAGCGGCGGGAATCCGCTTTTTAAAGAGCATCCAAGGGATTTTGAACCACCCTAGAGAAGTACTTAAAGTTCCTCCCCCCACTTGAGAGCTCTTTTTCGCGGCAGAGGCCCAGTGTGCGCTGCACAGATCCGGCGGAGCGCGCTGAAGCCATCATCCTGTGCGTCCACAGTACACCTCCCAGGTATAGTAGTATACAACCCCCGATTATACCGCCGCAAATACCGGAACTTTACGAACGCTCGTTCGTAAAGTTGGAGTCAACGCATTTGTGGTAATTGTTCAGAGGATTTGACGAGTTTACGAACGTGCGTTCGTAAATACCACATGAGTGTGGTATATGCTCCTAGCAACATTGACATATACATGCATCCATGCACACAAATAGAATGACATCGAGATATACGAACGTGCGTTCGTAAATATGCTATTCTAAATATTCACGATTGGACGTTCGTACGTTGCACACGCATCCATTTGCCCCATATGAACAGGATGGTCGAGTTTACGAACGTCCGTTCGTAAATACCACCTGAGAGTATGGTTTATGCATCCAGCAACATCCATACATATACATACATGTATGCAGACATACACCATGGCATCGATATATACGAACGCACGTTCGTATATATGATATTCCAAATATGTCGTGTGTCGCGCACGCATGCATTTCCCCAAATATTCTCGGGTTTGTCGACTTTTACGAACGTGCGTTCGTAAATACCACCTGGGTGGTCTATGCTTCCTTCCACATCATACATACATCTAGGCATCCACAGCATGGCATCGTGGGTTTACGAACGGTCGTTCGTAAATATGCTATTACAAATATTGACGAACGGACGTTCGTAAATAGCGCACGCATCCATTTTCCCCATATACACATGATGGTGGTTTACGAACGTGCGTTCGTAAATACCACAGAGTATGGAGTATGCATCCAGGAACATCCATACAGATACACATCTATGCACACATTATGGCATCGATATATACGAACGGGCGTTCGTAAAAATGATATTCCCGCGATTTTGGAACGGATTTCCGTATGTCACAGGCATGCATTTTCCTCGAATACACTTATGTTTGTCGAGTTTACGAACGTGCGTTCGTAAATCCCACCTGAGTGGTCTATGCATCCAGCCACGTCTATTCATATACATCTATGCATGCACTGTATGGCAAGGTAGGTTTACGAACGGTCGTTCGTAAATATGCTATTCCAAGTATTTACGAACGGGCGTTCGTATGTCGTACACACATCCATATGCCCCAAAAACACTTGGGATGGTCGGGTATACTAAATTGTGTTCGTGAAGATATCCTGGGATTATGGCATAGGCATCCAACCACATCCATAAATGTCCATACATCTATTCAGACGCACAATATGGCCTCGTGAATTACGAGCGGGCGTTCGTAAATATGCTATGTAAAGAATTACGAACGGTTGTTTGTATTTCCCATACGTATCCATTTTCCCCATGCACAAACGATAGCAACCGTTTACGGACTTACGTAAATACCACAATTGCGAGTCCATCTTTTAGTTGGCATAGGCAGTACGGCCTGGGACCAAGGTACGGCCTTTCGTAAGTATACCCTAAGATATCTGTGGGAAGGTATACGAACGGCCTTTCGTATATCCCAGGCCATACTCATATTGTTTCGGGAAATCCGTACTTGTTTATGTATGAGGTCCTCCAATGGTACCCCAATACTTGTTTCTGTATTTCGGGCCATATATATACGCAGATATTGTGTGTATATCGGGCCGTGTATATATACAGATAGTGTGTCCGCTTTTGTATGCATTTCATCGGTTGTGTGGTTGTGTGGTTGGTCATTCCATGGTTGTTTTTTAGGTGGGATGGCAATGGATGTGGGAGATATTGCCTTTGAGTTGTCGACAAATGCATCATCCTCGGATAGTGAATGTGAACTCTCTTCCCCGTCGGCAGTCAATGTTGACGGAACAAACGTGGTGGGTGTGTCTGTGGATACAACCTCCGATGGATCTTTCGAAGTGCATGACCAATCTCATCATTCCGGGGATGACCATGATGACATTCCATTGTGTACCGGTTTCGGGAGGGAGCAATGGGTGGGACTTGATGTTGTTCTACTTAACGAGCTTGGTGTCCCAGTGGCAGACGGCATATGCAGGAACTCTGATCCCCGTGAATGTGTTGATGCCCACCCCCTTGGTCTCGACGATGTCGGCGTGTGCATCTTGAACACTTTGCTTCCGTCTGAGGTCCCTTTGACGTGGAGATTCTCCTTGCGTCGATGGCCCCTTTGTCAAGTTCTCCATGACGGGGTAAGCTTGTGGAATCATGGCCGGCGACATAAACAGACGCAGTCTGCTTTGTTGGCCACAATGCGTCCTCGCAAAGGTCTACGCAGGTATGATTCTAGTCGCGTGTCTCGCGGAGATAAGGAGCGACGGCGGGATTCCATATTGGGAGACGATTCTATCCGCCTTGTGTCCGCAAAGGACTGTTGCGAGAGGAAATGTTGCCAATTTTTTCCTCGCGAAAAAATTAGGTCTCTCCGTCAAGAGTTGTGGCTTGCGGATTTTCGTATGCGGTCGGCTAAGAAACTCGAGGTCCATAGAAATTTGCACATTGATACCCATGGCCATAAGGTGGTGACCCTTGAGAATGTGGAAGTGTGTTGCACAGCATGGTATATCATTCACGGGGTCTCAAAGGCTGACTTTTATAGGTTTCGGAAGTATTCTTTGTTGGGTCGCCGCTCTCGATTTCATGGCAACTCTGGCACAAAGAAACCTAGGGAGGCGACACTCCAAGCATCCGCAACACTCTCCACCATCATAGTGCCATTGGCCGATGCAATGCCCCACAAGACGAGGACATTGTCATCAGGGGAGAAAGTTGTGCAAATGGTGTTACCCACGGGCACAAAATGGAAGAACATCTTAACGGACATAAATGAAGTGGGTCGCACAGCGGGATGTGGGCCCATTTCATTGTCCAAGTTGAGTGTAATTAAAAACCAACAGTTTGCGGAATACATTTTGAAGAGACCTGGGGACAAGTTCGCCAGGTGTACGGCGTGTGAGAAATACAAAGGTCTTCGAGATGCCCACCCTATAGGCACTGAATCCCATACAAGACACCAGAGAAAATACATTGAGCATGTCAACAACCAGGAGGCACACCGTCAAGATTACTACAAGAACCGTGCACTATCCATAATGAGGCCCGCGGAGGTTCTAACAATCATCCATGATAAAATGGACCATGCGAAGACCGCATGCCCTTGTTATGCACGCAAAATAAAGGCCACGGATGGTCTCTTCAAGTTGCCCGTAGCTGTCACATGTTTGTATAGAATCCCACATGTGTGTTGAAAGTCTCTCCAATTTGCATTGGTTGTGTTTTCCAAATGTCCAACTTCATCCATCCGCTTTGTAGTTTTTTCATATTTTTGTTGTTCACGCATCGTTTGTTTTTCTTAGGTATGATCGCCCATGGACATGTGGATGTCAAATATGCCCATTATGGTTTGGATTTTTATCCTGGCGATGCCAACCACACGGTCGGTTCAATTGCAAAACTATTGCGCGATCTCGAAAAGCCACCGGTACACTCTTCCCGTGCCCTTTTCGATGGTTGTGGAACGACACCCCTTTATGAGGCAGTGCTACAAGGGAAGGAGGTTTGTATGTCTTCATTGCCGGAACCACCCGGAGAACCCATTATTGCAAAACCCTTGCCTCCAACTCTCCACGTTCAACTTGATAATTGTGCTAAAGACAACAAATGTCGATACGTGTTTTGTTTTTGGTCGATGCTCGTGGCAAAAGGCATCTTCAAAGAGGTGTTTGTGTCTTTCTTGATGGTGGGGCACACGCACGACGATATTGATGCCTCATTTGGCCGTTGGAGCATGAAGTTGCATGAAGAGGATTTTCCCACCATACCACTTCTCATGAAATCATACATGGATTTGGACAATGTGCCGGTGATCCCGCACATGATTGAAGAAATACCAAATTTCAAGGCCTTCATCAAGCCATACATGTTGAAGGGAGTGGACCGTTTGGTGGGACATACCAAAGCACAACAATTCCGCTTCTATATGAGGGATGATGGTGTCCCCGCCATGCAGTTCAAGCTTTTGTGCACATCCCCTAATTGGGGCCCGGAGGATGGTATACTCGTGTGGCATCAAGACAAGGATGGGAAATGTTTGCTCCCGGATGAGGATCCAAAGCCGTGCAAACCCGACCCCATGAGGAATGGGCCGGAAATCATCAAAGGCATATCCGGATTCATTGAGTATTGGAAAGAGTTGTGTGAGGAAGATATCACCAGACGTGTTAGGGATACTCATGAACCGTTGATCGCGTATTGGGATCGCATTCGCTCAGCCTTGATGACCGTTGGTGTCGACACCCGTACGACTTTGACACAAGGATTTTGGCCACAAAGTCGTTTGACAGTTATGGAGTCCGATGCCATGTTCTTTAGCAATGGAGACGTCCGTGAAGAGTTCGCAATGGACGAGCATTACGTTGGCCCTGCGCGCAATCGTCCGGCTCCTTCGTTTCGTGTGGGTGTTGATTGTCATGAAGGTTATATGGTGCTCGTACGAGCAGGAGATGAGGAACACCCGAAGCCAATATGGTTGGTGAAAGCATTGTCTTCACCCAATTTTGTTCGAACTAGCCCCAACTTTCGCCAAATTGAAGTGGAATATTGCCGTCCGAGCACCAAAGACCAGAACGTGCTCCGCACTTATTTAGGTTGGGACACCAAAAAAGGTTTCAAGTGGACAGTGGACTCTGCGTACGGACCGGTTTGGATAAACACGGATACCATCCTTTCTGCTTGGAAGCCGCGCAAGGGTTCCAAATCGGAAACCATGACCATCCCCCAAAAACATATAGATTTTGCCAAAGACAACTTGGCACGTATTGCAACCGCGGAAAATGACGCCGATAATGGATATGAAGCGGAAGATGGAGATGGGGAAACCTAACAGGGGTTGGAATTAATGTGGAAAATAGTGGCACTTTGTAGACTTGGTGGGATTGCGGCTACATTCAAATTTATACTCACATTTGGGATGTGCCATCCAAATCCATGAGACCCTTATATATGGGATGCGCACCCTAAACTTTATAATGACATAAAAGCATTAGTTTTTGGGATTCGATTGTTATTTTCCACTTATAGTTCATGTTTTGATTATGATTTTAAAACTTACTATTTTTGGCGATGAGAATATTCTTTGCGTGCGGAGTTGTAAACCGTCAAGTTCCCGATGTTCCCAATGTTCCATATGCTCACAGTATTGGCATCCCAAACTATGGGCGTATTTTATTTTGAGACTTTCAAAAGTCTCCAATTAATGAATATAGTGTTCTTACTGATGATACAGACTACAAAGTGCTGAAATATAATTAATTATCTGCAGCCTTTCAATAGTGAAAGTGGAAGAGAGAAATTTATTGAAACGTGGTAAACAAGGCCATTTCCAGTAACTGACAAGTTCGTGGGTGGGTACCACATCGAAACTTGATTCATCAGCACTAATACCCCTCCCATAGGTTCAAAATTTAGCATAAGGAAAAAGAAAAGAAAAAAGCAACCTCTTCTCCAGGGACATGGTTTAAATGCAAACTTGTGATCGCACTAGTGCAAAGAAGAAGTCCTCTCAAAGAAGGTTCCTCTCTTATTTGTACGCACATTAACCACCTTCCATTTCTCAAGCATCTAAGTGTTGCGGTGACTAACCAAGCCACTTGGGAGTCATTCCAATCCCCTACTCGCTACAACCAATTATTCACATATTGGGTCAAGTTCACCTTCAAGTGGCGCTTCTTCACTGTGGTTCACCTAGTTAGATGCACCAACAACCAATATGATCATCTTCTCCGCTTCTAGTGACCCCATTTTTTTTTAAAGAACCGTTTTCACATTGGAACCTGTATGCACCTTTCATTAACTCTTTGATCATGTCTTACATTACAAATTACATTAATTCTCAACTTTGTCTACACTGTTTAAGCTCCAAGAATGAGGAAATCACCTGAAAATTAGGCTTTTCACCAAGTCCTTGCCCAGATGATCGACCATCTCCTCAATGGGATCAATATCATTATATGAGACAGACAAGACACGAACATTCATGCCACCCAGATCCTGGGGCAGCCATGTCTGCGGCCATATTTCCTTGCTATCACGTGTCATCCATGTAGTTTTCCATTCTTCAGAACCCTTGGGGAACCCATGGAACAAAATGAAAGTGACACCAGCTTTGGAGGAAAATGGATCTGGATCACCCACTTCTGGATACAACTGATGCACGTCATGACTCCTAAAGGTACTTATTTCCTGAAGAATCAAATCACCTTGTCAGGGAAACAGATTTTACTAATTGAATTTATTTAGACTCCATTTATGGTGACAATAAATAAATAATTTGCCATGCTGAACAACCAAATAATTTGAGTACAGTTCACTTTTTCCTTATGTCAAAAACTAGTGGAATTAGAACAGAAACACAAATTCCCCTGTCTGAGTTGCTGCCTCTAGACTACTCGCTGTTGGAAATAATAAAAACATTACAGTTCATAGTCAACAACACTAACAGTTATAACATGAAGTGCGAGATTTGGAATTCCTTTCAATTACCCACCTCTGATGTGCCTGGGCTTGAAAAATTAACAGCACAACCTGTCAGTCACGAGAAATAATCATTAGGTTTTAATCATAGACAACATTAACTTAGGTTCTTTTAAGGTATGTGGACCTAATGTGGTCACTCTTCTTAATAGGATGCCTATATTTGAGTGGTATATGGCAAGGCTTATAGTCTAGAATGGATATTAAAAAGACATGTGTTGCAATGGGATCAGACTATACACTCAACGTACATTAACCATTTTAGGTCAAATTGTTAACACAATTGGGAAAGCCTATGTGACCACTTGAAGAGTAAAAGAATCTTCACTTTGACCTCTTATAACTTTTTCACCTCACCTCTGATTCTGAAACTTGAAGTGACAATCCGCGTGATTCACAATTGCTGACTAGATAAGACAATTCCTAGGCCAATCCATCAGCCCGAAATGTCTACGGAGTTGGGACTGCCACAATAGGCCCACATACCTAATGCACATGACAAGAAGCATCAAGATTTTGTTATTGGAATGGATCGTAACTCTGTGCAGAACAACTTACCTCCAAGCAAGATGTTACTCTTAGCCAAGCTTTTGTTTCTGTGAATCTCCTCATCCTCCTTGCCCTCTAGCATTTGCAGTTGTGTGAGCAATAGCAGAATAACAACTTCTGAAAATGTGAGTGCCGAACTCAAGCAATTTTCAATGCAATATCTCATTGTTGGAGGAGTTCTCTCTGGGATATGATGTTGGATTGAATCCTCAAATTGCACATTTCCAGTGAGTATATCCAAGCAAGTTAGTCCAAAGAGGTACACATCACGGCACCGGTCCTCAGGGTCACACTTCATTGAATTACCAAAGCCGCCAAGCTTTACTACATAATAGTGATCAATTTGGTTAGGGTTCCTAGTGGTATCAGCTTTTAGTAGGACACTGGCACATTTAAGATGAGGATGTGCAACGCCCATGTCATGCATGTAAACCATACCCTTGGCTATCTGCAGCATAATATCAACAGCCTCAACCAGGGAGAATGGGGATTTATTTTTGTCCGACCCTGTTCTTGACTTGTTGGCAATAAGCTCCGCTAAGTCACCATCCATAAGCTCCATAACAAGAAACAAGTAACTATGTTCAGTCCAATAATCCATGAGGTTCACTATGTGCGGATGCCATAACCGCGCGAGATCAGGTGGCTTAACATTAGTGCCATCATTTAATTCTGTAGTAGAAATGTCCAGTCTCTTCATAGCACATAATTTTCCCAAATACTGTGTTCGGATAACCCAACCCTTATCCGACACTCCTAGCATATCTTGAGACAAATCAATGGTGATATGATCTTCAGTGGACAATCCATTCTTCTTGGCTCGGAATATGTCAACAGGTTCTACCACATTAAAAACACCAACATGTGAAACTCTATCATCCCTGATTTCAGTGAGAACCATATCGAGCTCTAATTCCCATTTCTCGTCACGGACCGATTTAATGCCATCCTCAGACACTGTCCTGCGCTTGGGATCAGGCAGGCATGCTTCATAGGACATGTTTGAAGATTCAGGATTGACGTGAGCTGGTATCCATGAGGTGGCTGCTGCTGGGTGTTTGCCCGCCCTGAGTTGGTCTCTGTCAGGAGAGGTGGCACAAGAAACTTCTTGCCATGCACTATCATCAGCATAGGTTTGCGAGAACGAGCCTTGCGAAACATCACTCACTGGAGCTGAATACTCAGGCTCATGATCCTCAGCTATTGAGTGAACATTTACTGAGTTAAGAATCTCCATTGGATCTCTACCAATTCCAGACGACTCTCCCCCAAAGGAGGGAACACTCGGAAAGGAGTTTAAATTGATAGAGTTTAGGTTTTCCACCACAGCGGGGTCGCCATCGACGTCAACATCCTCCGGCACCGGCTCGTCCCACGGAAACATTAATCTTCTCGTGAACGATCCTTCTCTTTGAATTAGGAGCGCCTGAAGCTGATATGAGGGGAGGTGCCTCTGCCTCCTCCACGGAGTCTCGCGTCGAGCTAAATTCATCACCCCTGCATGTGGCTCCTTCTTCAAAATATAATCCGCATCCCTAAGTTGTGTCGCAGCTAATTCTTCAAGTTGTACTTGCAGTGAGATATAGGTCTGAGGATCTAACAGCTGCCCTTTCCCTACCTGAAGTGCAACTACACATGTCCACCATTGTAAGTCGAAGAGATTCTCCATAAAACATTCATGCGTTGTGATGCTCCAGTTTGTACTTGAATCCAGTAATGCCTTCGTAGCCGCTATTACTCGGTACAGTTCTCGATGAACATTACCATGTTCCACCAAATGCTCTTCCGGAACACTTTCCAACACTCCCTTGGTGTATTGAAGTTGGCGATCAAACACGAGGCCTTGATCCTGAGCTGTATAATGCCACCTTGATTCCACTTGATTGAGGGTTTGGATGCCAAGCTCAACATAGGAGCCTGGCATAGTGCTTGTGCTCATAGTTTTATAAGCTCAAGAGTCACGTCCCAAGCTACTTGTAATCCAAAGCCAACACCTCGGCTGTAATTAGGCATTCCCCTGCACGAATTTCTCCTAGCTTGTGTCCATGAAGGCACCATTGCTTAATTGCTTGATGAGGCCTGCGTCTACAAAATTCTGAAGTAAGAACATTTGTTAGAAAGCTTGGAATGATTATCTGCGTGGGGATGACACATAAAGAGTCAGATTATGAATTACAAAGTACGTTGGAGTTTAGAAGTGCAAAGAATCAAGCCGCTCTTGAGGTTGAGTTTGTTAGCATTTGCTGTGCCAGTCATGAAGTGCTTCGTAAGGTTAACTTCTTTCATCTTTGTTGGAATTTGTCCCCTCCCTCCACCACCAATCATGATGGTTCCCTTTCCCATAACTGGATCAGCGGTTCCCCCTCTTTTGGTTTTATGAATTTACTCGATTCTTTCCCAAAAAGAAAAATCTAAAAATAAATCTGATATAAATCTGAAATACTCTGTGCCTTTAGTTTGAAACTTCGGAGAAATCATCAGCCCCGGTCATCGGCTTGGTTACAAAGTGTTTCCTAAATGAGCGGTTGTAACCTGACCGTTACAGGGAGAAGCCAGTGTTCTGAGCACATAGTACATTCTAAATCTCTCCCTTTAGCTGCAAAGAATTTTGCCTACGCACCTACAACCTTTGGGCATCGGCAGAAACTGCTCCTCCAGCATGCAAACAAGAGAACCGACAAATTCAACTAAATGACCCTAAATTTTCAGTGGGTCAGGAATGCGGGCCACTGTGAACTTATGTAAGTTTCAAAATCGACAACATGGATTTAACATGTTTTAAGTGGAGGAAGCCCATTCTCTCCCCCTGGGATTTGTCTTTGTTGGCTCCACTACGCAGGATGTTGCATCCTAATTCAGTTCCAACTTGTTCTACTTCTAAACGTAGTAGAAGCTTATTCCCCTCCCTTCCATCCACTTGAGATTGAGGCTGGAGGTGAATCAAGATTTTGCATTATGCACTACTGTTGTAAAATCAAAGTGCGGCCAACTAAGATCATTATTAGAGGAAAGAGAACATGCTCTTCCCACTTAGTAATATTATGATTATAGAACTCTGAAAGCATTCACAGTACTTCATGAAAAACCTCTCCTCAACTTGCTCCCTACATTGCACCAAAGTGTTCCGAACTTACATTTCTCACGAGTCCATCTGTACGTGTGGTTCCTCTGGGTACAAGCTTCGAAATTGCGCAACCTTGCTTCCAGCTTGTCCATGACTGCATCTCTCCGGGTTGCCTTGACAGCCTGAGCTCACACAAAACCAACAATCCGTCTCAGAATTACAAGCAGGTAGCTGCCTGTGGACAGTCACTTCAACACACAGAATGCGAGAGATTGGAGCAGTGATTCTTGCTTCGATGCTCCTCTATCTAAGTTAAGTTGTTCCCTAGAATCACGTGCTACATTCTTGGGTTTTGATTGCAACAGAAAAGGGACTAAATCGCAACTAAAAGGAACCATAATCAGAGCACGACATCCCCCTTCATTATTGAAAAGCTTTGTAGGGTTACAGGCATCTCCTTTGAGAGACAAACTTCATCAGGTCAACATTATCTACTGTAAACGTCAATAGTTGTCTATCAGATCATCATCGACTTTCAGACTGCTATATCCATGGAGGATGTGTAGCAATTCTTCAAACCTCAGAGTTTATTAAATAACAGTACTATGAGGAGAGCATTAGTATCCGAGGATTGAGCAAGTACTGGAAAGGATATTGACATTTCTACCACTTCCGAGTTCCCTCCGGATCCATTGTGTGTGTAAACGGGTGTCATTACCTCATCTAAGCGCACAGATTCCTGCATATATGCTCACGGTTCCAAATTCCTCGGCCGTGGTTCTTGATGATCATGAAAACATCCTCAGACGACTTCTTTACAATCTTTGGAATGGGAGCGGGTGAAAGCTGCCTCTCTCTATTCTTCCTCCTAAACACAAGGGATCGCAAGTTGCAACTCCCGGTGGGGTTTTGTGCTGCATAAGGGTAAGTTACATAACTTTGCACATTTGTGAACGTCGGCGACACCTTGCATCATTTCCGACCTACTGGTCCACTTCGTAGCGACCTCCCTGGCGCTAACTACAGAACCTATATAGTTGGAACTGGAAATAGGGTTTGAAAGAGGGTCTGATCATGCCAACTTTGACATTCATGGACCTTGGTTCTTTGGATCGAATTCTTGGAGAAGTAAGTTCAAATAAATAAAACTCGAAATAGGGTTTGAAAGAGGGGCTAAGGTAGAAAATTTGAAAACAGTGAATGACCATTACTGGTGCACTAGACTAGGGGTAGAATGATTCTTGTGTGGATCCAAAATGGCTAATTATAAAAGTGGTGGTTCAAAAAGGATATAGTAATAGGTGGGATGTGGTGATTGGTCAGTTAGGTGTTGTTTCACACCACTTGCAATCACTTTTGGGTACCATTGAGTTAACCGTTTGTGTGCATTCATATGCAGAGTAGAATAGTTTGATGCTCAAATTAGGGAGACTTTATTATACAAGTAGGGGGTTTGACTTACTTGCATCTTTGGGAGAATTTAACTAATTATTTACATGGAATAAATTTATGAAACAACTTGCATTCCTCACCATTTCCTCTACCCCATCTCTAAAAAATATTGCACAAGTTTCAAGCCACTCTTTTTGTCCGAATCACCTTATTTTCATTGTTTACTGTATATCTACCTTGATTTATTTATTCAAAGTCAACCCAATAAAGAAGGTCCTTGAATCAAGGTCCATGAATGATTGAAGGTCCTTCATGGTCCAAAAGTGATTGCTAGTGGTGTGAAACAACACCTAACCAGCCGATCACTGCATCCCACCTATCATTGCATTCTTTTTGGACCATCTATTTTACAAATAGCTATTTTGGATCCACACAAGAATCATTCTACCCCTAGTCTAGTGCACTAGTATTGGTCATTCACCGTTTTCGGTTGTTCTACCTTAAATAAAACTCAAAATAGGGCTTGAAAGAGGGGCTAATCATGCCAACTTGACATTCATGGACCTTGATTCTTGGATCAACTTTGAATAAATAAAATAAAATAAATTCAAAATAGGGTATAACATTACTCAACTTATGAGTTGTGTTTAGCTGCCCTGATTTTAGATTATGTTTGAAGCAATGGGATTATGCTATCCAGAGTATTTATTCTCAAATCCATTTATGGGTCCATGAACATAGCTCATCAACTGAGTAATATTATGGGTTTGAAAGAGGGGCTAATCATGCCAACTTGACATCATGGACCTTGATTCTTGGATTGACTTTGAATAATTGGTATGGAAGGCTAAAGCAATTAATAGCTTAGGTAATATTGAAAAGGGCTTTGTATTCCAACATAATATAATTATTCTTCCTTTGACTTTTGCGATGTGCCAATCTTACATTGGTTGAGACCCATTTGAATCCCACATGGAAACTACAATCTAGCACTAGTAAAGATGAAATAGGATGCCCTCTATGGTAGTTGAGACTCATAGAACCTTGTTGTGCTTAGGCCTTACGAAGTTAAGCTCTGCACAACCATTTTCAAAATCAAAATTATTGAAAAAATCCCCGGCATAGACACTATAGTAGTAGGAAGGCTAGTTCCTTTATGTCCATGGCATAGCATGACATGTGTGGTCCATTGGCGCCATCTATGTCAAAAATTATTCATCTTGGACCTATCTTTGTTTTGGGCACAACCACTCTTAAAATTTTAATTTAAACATTGACATATTCTTCAATTTGACAGGGTATTTTTGGGTGGTGATTATTGTTATTAACTTTTGTCGATAACATCCAAAAATGGTCCAATACATACCGTTTGCTATTTTTGTGCTTCTATGTTGGATGAATGAGAGACACACTTGTATACAATAATTTTCTCCCTCCCCTCGGGGAGATCACTCCATTGTCAAGTTGAACACCACGTGCGAACAAAGTTTGCTACCCCTATATTACATGTCATAAATAATTTTAAATTTTATGATATTTTTTCTACATATACACAACTATTGATGTTATCTTTTTTATATATTTTTTGAAATTTTTAGTCATCTTCATTTTCTGTAGCAATTTTTTTAGTTCAATTCTGCGTCATTCTAGTTAGAAACAATATGTTTTATTTTAAAAAATCATCAAATTTAGTCACCATTTTTTTACTATGTAACAAGTACCATTTATATCTACTCATGAAAAAAAATTGATAAAATTGTGGCCCATTTTGGTGATGCTTTTTACATTTTCTACATTTTCTACATCTAAAATGATCGCACGTGGTTGTTCAACTTTACAATGGAGTGATCTCCCCGAGTCCCTCCCACGTTAGTGATTGCTTAGGAAGGTGGCTCACACCTAGATGTAGAAGACCTCTAAAACTACACAAAAATAAAACATTCTCTCATAGATATTTAATAATAAACATGGAATCTAGTGAGTAAGCTTGAATAAGTAGCCAAAAACATAACAATTTGGAGGAGGGGAAATAGGTCACTATAAGAAGATCTCTAAACTAAACAAAGAGATAACATTATTTCATGTACACATAACATTATTAAGTGCGTCAGTGTGTTCTCACGGCCCCCGGGAATATAAGCCGGGATGCCGTCAGTTAGCTCACATTTAGACAGGATGCCGTCAGTTAGCTCACATTCAGTCTAAATGTGAGCTAACTGACGGCATCCCGGCTTATATTCCCGAGGGCCGTGAGAACACACTGACGCACTTAATAATGTTATGCATTCAAGAATCAATATTGTATATGAAATCTAGATCTAATTAGTATGCTTGAATGGATTCTATGTCGAATGAGTAAACATAAAATCTAGATCTAATGAGTAGCCAAAAATATAAGAAAATCTTCACAAACAATTTGTATGATAAAGAAATGACACAACTCCCATATATGGAAGAAAAATCACTAAACTTTACTCATCCTTGTTCTTAATGTTGTGGGGCCCTATGGTTTTCATGTCAAAGTACCCCTACCTCCTTCTAATGAGACTCAAGGGGCTGATCACACCGGCCACTACTAGCACCATCCATCATCATCTTCGGCTGTAATAATGGGCCAACACCTATTTCTCAACATAATCCCCAACTATTTCTCACAACTAGAACCGGACGGCAAGTTTGGTGTGATCGGAGCCTCATCCGGCCAAGTTCGATCCCATGATTCCATCCACTAAGTTATATGTAGTACGTGGTTACTTCATTAACCCCTACATTATACCAGTAGGTAACCATTAGTGCACACCATTACCTTATCTACTCTATTGAGGGCAAAAATTCACTTCTAACTGATGCAAACACTTGGAGGCTCATACTGGCTATGGTCATTGGTAAAATTCCAATGATTTTCTTTTCAAATCCTCAAGAGAGCAGTGCTGCCTACAATCCTTAGAGTGATGAAGTCACATATGGATGATAATATAAAACATTGTCCGAAATCGTACACATGTATTCCAAAATTGGTGGTTTCATCTAGTTTTTATGATTTGAAACTAGAAATTTGACAATTTCATCCAAAAATATATGAAAATCTCACATTTTTTTTATAAAATCAAATTGGTAATAGATTGTCAGAAAATATTGTAATTACTTAATTGAAGAGCCATTTTAGTTCATGGTGCATGCCATGGGGTGCAACAAAAAATTCCCCTTCCAAGTTTGTTGTTAATGTTTTTATAATCAGGTCACATCAAATTGGAAAAAGGTTTTTTTTATTTCTTACATTTTTGAAAAAAAATTTAAAAATTTAAAATCTTGATTGAGGGTTCAAAATGACAAAAAATTAGAATCCTTGGGATAAACATCGAGCATATCAAGATCAGACGCGAGTGGTGAGGGACGAACTGCAAGAGCCTAAAGGTGTGAAAGAGAAGGCACAGCAAGTAGTACATACCATTAGTGATCATAACATTATTTAGATCCATAACAATGTTTTGTGGGACTGACAATATTTTGTGGAATATTCCCCATATTCAGATTGGTATACAAGGAATATTCTACAGAATACTATCAGTCCCACATAACACTGTTATGGATCTAAATAATGTTATGATAAAGTAAAGGATACATGAAATGCTATTAAAGATGCAACCAATAACGAAACAATGGAGAAAGTAGGGGACACTGTCAAAGGCGCTGGAAAGACTATGAAAGAGAGTTCTTCCGAGAAGCAAGGTCTTGGAAAGCAAGACATTGTCACATCGTAGAAATCATGTCATACTACAATCAAAAGTGACCATCTTCTATGTCTTCAAATTGTAAAATTTTGTAGCTATGGTACAACCTTACAATCAACACCTTTTGCACCTTTGGAGGCCAATTTTGCACCCAACTGAACTTGGCTATCTAGAGCCTGGAGCAAAGATTATGTCAATAAGAGCATTATTATTGTATATATTCACGTCATCTACTTCTGATTATTGCATATGTTGCTTTTATCCTATGCTTGTGAGGCATCCAAGCATCGTAGCAAGCAAACCTATTTCTAAACATCACATGAGTCCAAATTAGGAGATTCTTGAGCTTTGATGGGAAATGATCAATCATCACTTGTTGAATTTTATGATTTTTAGACTGCCATTTGTAAAAGCAACCTTGCATTTTTCAACAACTCCAGAAGTATAAGCCCATCAACAACAAGGAATAAATTACCAAGAGTAAACATGAAAAACTACTCGCATACCTACTAAGTTTATTCCAAAATGTATTTGCAAGGGGGGACGTTAAAGTCCCCCCCATGAACTTTTCGGACTGTCAGAATCGGGCAGGGGCAGCCGCCCATCTAGAAAATCTAGATTTTCTGGACCCGACCGAAAACTGCTGCCCGCCCGCCCGACTTCGAAAAAACAATTGGCCCTTGCATTCTTGAAGGCCACTTATTCACAAATCCCATATTGAGTGCACTTCACCTTCAAGGTCCAAACCAATATATATGTCCACTTCCATTGAGTAAATAAGCAATTGACTGGGATTTCATTATCAAAGTGAAACCGTCAATAAAACATGTAATTAACTTGGAAGTCAAAGATAATTACAAAACCCTCACTAGCACTGAGGTTACAATTTTTGTGACTTACAATTTGAAATTGTCTTTGTCATTCTAAAATGGAACTTAAATCAGTGATTTATTTCAAAATGTAAGATATTATAATATTTTATTTAAATACCTTCTACTTTCACAAAGTTTTCATACGCAATAAATAATTAATTATTATAATTAATTCATTGAATTAAGTGTGTTTGAATATAATTAAGTCTAATTAATCTTGATCAATCCTAATTATTCCCAAATAAAATCAGAAAGTATGCTTACCTAATTAAGTAAACCTAATTAAAATGTACAAAATGTACTTAATGTAATTAAATAATTTCTCAATTTAATTATAATAACTTTAGTAAATAATTTCAGTAAATCATTTAGTACATTTACTGAATTAATTCTAATAAATTCACTGAATTATAATAAGTCACTAAATATACTAAATATATTATAATTAATTCTCTAAATTACATTCACTAATCTAGTAAATAATTTAGAAATTTTTTGGGAAATTATATTTAGTTATATTTAGAAGATACTTTTATTTACTGAATCAATTATAATAAATTTACTGATTTATAACAAACTCACTGAGTTAGTATAATTTCACTGAATTATAATAAATTTAAGACAATTATTTCAGTAAATTTTGTTAATAATTTGAGTAAATATTTTCAGTGAATTAATAAAAAATTATTTATTAAAATTAATTAAATGGAATTAATTCGAGAAATTATTTAATTACAGTAAGTATACTTTCTGATTTATTTGAGAATAAGTAGGATTAATCAAGATTAATTAGACTTAATTATATTCAAACACGCTTAAATCAAAAACCAGTAAATCATGATTAATCCCAGCTGGTACATTTTATAATTAATTAGGCTTAATTAATTTGGTAAGCATGCTTTCTGATTTAATTGGGCTTAATTAGAATTGATCAGAATTAATTATACTTAATTACATTCAATCACACTTATTTAGTCTAAATGCATATGAAAACTTTGTGAAAGTAGAAGGTATTTAACTAAAATATTATAATATTTAACATAAAAATTTAAATCACTAATTTAAGTTCCATTTTAGAATGACAAAGACAATTTCAAATTGTAAGTCACAAAAATTGTAACCTCAGTGCTAATGAGGGTTTTGTAATTATCTTTGACTTCCAAGTTAATTACATGTTTTATTGACGGTTTCACTTTGATAATGAAATCCTAGTCAATTGCTTATTTACTCAATGGAAGTGGACATATATATTGGTTTGGACCTTGAAGGTGAAGTGCACTCAATATGGGATTTGTGGATAAGTGGCCTTCAAGAATGCAAGGGCCAATGGTTTTTTCAAAGTCGGGCGGGCAGGCAACAATTTTCGGTTGGGTCCAGAAAATCTGGATTTTCTGGACGGGCGGCTGCCCTTGCCCGATTCTGATAGTCCGAAAAGTTCGTGGGGGGGACTTTAACGTCCCCCATTTGCAAGATCACCAGATTTAAAAAGCCATGAGACACATGGAGTCTATTTAACTAGTTTCAATAAATAATTAAGAAGTTAAATAGCAAAAACCAATGACTATTTGGAATGATACTATTTGATATGTTGAATTAGTGCCAACCACCTTCGCAAGGTTAAGGTGTTTGGTTTGTAAGAAAGGAACAGGAACTGGGTGACGTTACATGAGACAACTCATGCTTGAGCTCCCCCTTGCTCATTACAAATAACATCACCTACTTCAGATAGTCATTATAAAATATATAAACATATTACACAAAAACTCCACTTGGGAAATAATGTACAAGTGACACTAATAAATGCTGGAAAACACTGCTCAACATTTAACCTCTAGTCAATTCCTGCTTGGAACTTGCCTAACTTTCCTTCCATCTGATTAGTGTCCCTTTATGATTGATTGTGCCTCAACCTCACCAGTGACACAATGCCGTTAATAAATCTAAGTGAGTAATCGGGGGATAGCCAATTTACAGTTCAAATCAATCTTTACTGACTAAAACTATTAGTTTGAGTTTGAGGCTGAAGCCATACGAGAGGCAGAGGAAGTTTCCCAACTTCCTCCAACATGGCACTTTGCTTTTGAAAAGTCTCCTTTTCCTTGTTTTTCTCCTTAAACTGTGGAATTCCGGGCACTAGTGCCCGGTAGTATTGAACTACATTTATTTTGCCATGTCACTCTACTTTATTGCCAAGTAGATCCCAACCCTAAATCCAAAGCAAAATCCAAAGCTAAAAAGTCATTGTTGCCACTCCCCATACTTCCTCTCATGTGGCAACCACTTGCTCATTTGAACCAATGCTATTCATCCAACTCAGTGCCGTTCATGCAAGTTTCCTCCCGTGTGGTTGGGCTTGAGTTTCCTTGATGAACAAGGTTCATGACATTAAGTAGCAATACTAGGAGGGTACCCTTTGAGTACCCGCAAATTTACCTCAACAAGAAGGGAAAAGCTTGCAAAGCAAGGGTGAATGAATGGATAATTAATCAAATATAGAAGCTTCAAAAAGGTATCAAAGAGGTTTCCAATGCGGGTGTCGGGAGACTTCTCCAAAAAGTTCAACTACTTTTCTGACTTCACCAACTTTCCCATTGCTTTATAGCTATTTAGATTTGTTTAGATCATAATTTAGCCTAGATTAGAACCTTTACCACCACTTGACATTAGTTTTGTCCTGGAAGCTGACATAATTAATTCTAAGCATTGAAAGTAACTACCAAAATAGATTAAAAATAGCCTAAGTAAAACTCAAACTTAGTGTTACCTTTGCTCTTGAAAAAGCATCAAACCAACACGCGCCTGTTTGATGCTCTTTTGAGAAGGTCAATCCGGGCTTGCTACTTAATGTTATGTTGTTGCAAAATGCAGGATGTAGATATTCTTAACATGGTACAAAGTTACCATGAGATCAAGTTCCTCCAAGGCCTTGCAGATGTGAAGATGAAGAAGTGCTATCAGAGTTCTCTTTGGGGTGGAATAACTTCCAAAATCAATGTGTCCAAGACAATCAGTGACCCCTTTGCCTTGTTACCTTCTCAACCTGCACAACGAGAATTATGTTGGGTATATAAATATAAGGTATGTGGATGTTATGCGCTTCCATTTTTATGCTCTCCAACTTCTATTGATTAGATTGACAACAAAACTTATGCTGCATTAGCAAATTTATGATGAAGCATCATCAAAATTTGAATTGAAGATTGGACTTTCCCTGATTTAGTTATGGTTATCAAAAGCACATGTTTGTTGATTCCTTAACTGAATACATAGGTCCTCCCAATTGTGTTCACTATTGACTGTAGAGTAGTTAATCAATTTGAAAACGTGATCCAATCTCTTTGAAACATGTTATCTCTGGTGTTTGTTCTTTGATCCTCACCTAACCACACATGAATCAAATATGGGTGTCCAATTACAAAATTAACCAAATAACACCCACATATCTTATGACCAATGCCCATTTTAACCATCCTTCATACTTGTATGGCTATCATTTGTCTTCATTTGTTTCCACCACCACCACCACCACAACAACAACAACAAGGTTTGTTTAAAGGCAACCTAATGAGTTATTGTTGAATAGTCTTTTTGAAGGGACTCCAATCCTCCGATTCTCTCTGGAAGCTCCTTCAAAATCTAACAAATTTTAAGATTAAGATGCTGAAGGGACCCAAAACCGCCAATCCTCTCCAGAAGCTTCCCCATATCCTTTGGAAATCTTCTTCAAGGATTTGCCTTCTTTAAAATCCAATTCCTCCAACGCCATGAACTTGCACACCCCGGATGAAAATTCTTCCAAGTCCTCACATTTCCACATGCCAAGTTTCTTCAAACATGTCAAACCCCTTAATTCTTCCGGGATCTTCTTCAAAGATTTACATCCACGAAAATTCAATTCCTCCAATGCCATGAGCGTGCCCACTCCAGATGGAAATTCTTCCAAGGCCTCGCAATCCCACATGTAGAGCTTCTTCAAAGACGTCAAACCCCCTAATCCTTCTGGAATATTCTTCAAGGATTTGCATCTAGCAAAATTCAATTCCTCCAACGCCACAAGCGTACACACTCCAGATGGAAATTCTTGCAAGGCATCGCATTGCCACATATAGAGTTTTTTCAAACATGTCAAACCCCCTAATCCTTCTGGGATCTTCTTCAAGGATTTGCATCCACCAAAACCCAATTCCTCCAATGCCACGAGCGTGCACACCCCAGATGGAAATTCTTCCAAGGCCTCGCAATTCCACATGCCAAGTTTCTTCAAACATGTCAAACCCCTCAATCCTTCCGGAATCCTCTTCAAGGATTTGCATCCACGAAAATTCAATTCCTCTAATGCCATGAGCGTGCACACTCCAGATGGAAATTCTTCCAAGGCCTCGCATTCCCACATGCCAAGTTCCTTCACACTTGCCAAACCCCTTAATCCTTCCGGAATCCTCTTCAAGGTTCTGCATCCTCCAAAACCTAATTCCTCCAATGCCACGAGCGTACATACTCCAGATGGAAATTCTTCCAAGACCTCACATTCCCACATGTAAAGTTTCTTTAAACACGTCAAACCCCTTAATCCTTCCGGGATCTTTTTCAAGGATTTGCATCCATGAAAGTACAATTCCTCTAACGCCACGAGCGTGCACACTCCGGATGGAAATTCTTCCAAGGCCTCGCAATCCCACATGTAGAGCTTCTTCAAAGACGTCACACCCCCTAATCCTTCTGGAATCTTCTTCAAGGATTTGCATCTAGCAAAATTCAATTCCTCTAATGCCACGAGCGTGCGCACTCCAGATGGAAATTCTTCCAAGGCCTCACATTCCCACATATAGAGTTTTTTCAAACATGTCAAACCCCCTAATCCTTCCGGGATTTCCTTCAAGGATTTGCATCCACCAAAATCCAATTCCTCCAACGCCAGGAGCGTGCACACTCCTGAGGGAAATTTTTCTAAGGCCTCGCATTGCCACATGTAGAGTTTCTTCAAACACGTCAAACCCCGTAATCCTTCCGAGATATTTTTCAAACATTTGCATCCACCAAAGCCCAATTCCTCCAATGCCACAAGCGTGCACATTCCTGACGGAATTTCTTCCAAGGCCTCACAATTCCACATGTAGAGTTTCTTCAAACATGTCAAACCTCCTAATCTTTTTGGGATCTTCCTTAATCCTCCAATCCTCTCTGGAAGTTCCTTTAGTGCCCTACACCCTTCAAGATTGAGGTGTTGAAGAGACCTCAATCCTCCAATGCTCTCTGGAAGCTCCCTTAACGCACAACAATTTTTAAGATTAAAATGTTGAAGGGACCCCAATCCTCCGATGCTCTTCGGAAGCTTCTTCAATGCTATGCATTCACTAAGATTAAGATATTGGAGGGACCCCAATCCTCCAATCCTCTCCGGAAGCTCCTCCAATCTCCTACAATTACTAAGATTGAGGTGTCGTAGTAATCTTAGTGTTCCAATGGTTCTAGGGACAGTTTTCAAGTGCACATTTGAACGCATGTTCAAATATCGGACATTGGCCATATTTGTAAAGAAGGAATCTTCTATGACACAATGTTCATAGGTTGAGAGTAGATAATGGCTTGAATGAACATCAAATGATGGATTCAACAAACATATTCTCAATTGAAGAGCTATGAAATTACCAGGATATTTGTTGATTATTTTGCCACCCAAGGATATCCTCTTCACCTTCAATGGTGACCCTAACCAAACACTTGGAAATTGCTCCAAAGTTTTCATTTCTGGCTTGAACAAGGTCTCACGTACAACCTCATCACCCTTCCTCGTCATGTGTATTGCAAGATCACGTAAAATGTCGTGCATTTTAACACAATTGTTCTTGCAATCTTCAATTAGTGAACGCCTTCTCAGCTCATTCAAAGCAACACATGCTTTATCCATACCATCATTCTCATCAAGGTTGTCTCCAAATAAATCTTCTGCCATCCACATATGAAATAATTCTTCCCGAGGTATTTCCCAATCTTCCGGATAGGCTGCAAAATATAAGAAACATACTTTTGTGGGTTCATCCAATTGGTCGTAACTAATTTGGAGGCGACAGATTAGTTGTTTTTCAACATCCTTTTTGTGTATTGCATTTGTCTTTTGCAAATCTCGCAATAAAGATCTCCATTCTGCACCTTCGTCCTTGCACTTCATTGTTGTCCCAATAACTTTCAATGCCAATGGTAAACATTTGCATTCCTTGCAAACATCCTTAGCCAAACCTACCAATTCTTGGTTTGAAGGGAGCCCATTAATACCAAATGCATGAATACAAAACAATTCCCAACTGTGCTCCTCTGACAATAATAAAATAACTTCCACACTTGCCTTAAGGCAACGTAGGATTGGCAAAAATCTTGTCGTGACCACTGTTAAACTCCTAAGTCCTGTTGCAATGTTCAACCAATACACCATCTCTTTGTAATCATGAAAATTATCCCACACGTCATCCAATATCAACAATACTCTCCGTTTTGAAAACTCATTCATCAAATGTGTGCGTTGGATTTCAAGAGGTGTTTCACTACTAATGTGAACATTTAGATACTCCCTCATTCGTACATATAAAGAGGGCATTGATGCACCACGTCCAACCGTGATCCAAAAAATGGAGGTTCGTCCAAATGATTTTTGGATTTCTTCATCAATGTTCACCATTTGAGCAAGCAAAGTTTTCCCAGATCCACCCATGCCTTGAATGCCCACACATCTGCTACTTTGACTTGCATTCCCATCAATGATCGTTGACTTGACTCTTTTGAAATGATCCTCCATTCCAACAATCCTGTGAGGAACCTCTTGTTCCAAGACACAAGGGTGTATGTGGGATTTGCTTTGGATCGTTAAATATGCCAAGGGTGAAAGACTTACGATTTCAGTGATCTTTTTCTTGAGCTCCAATATTTGAAGCCCATATTTCACTTCCATAGCTTTCTCCCAATTAGAATTGTCTCGACATTTGTCCAAAATGTTTTGGACATCTTCAACACACTTTTGAAATGCATCCAACCATTTTTTTAATGGCTCCTCCGCTTCACACTCATCAAATATTTGCAATACCATAGGTTTAATCATCTCCAAATATTCTCGTAAAGTTGTGCATTGTTCATGGCAATGGTAAACGAACTTTAATCCTTCAATCGTCTTGTCAACTAAGGTCATAACACCTCCAACAACAACACCAAAAACAACGCCTAGAGTTGAGTTCACAATGTCCGGTCCTACCATCTGACACAAACAAAATATCAATAGGGTCATTTTTTAGTTCCTTTAACTCTACCACAATTTTTTATTTTCATATTTATGCAAATTGGGTAGTCAAATTTTGTATCGAGCTTTGACAAAACTTGAGTTGACATTCTAGCAAATTTACGTCTAAGGTAACCACTACAATCATTAAAATTAAGGGCTTGTCCTCCCACCAACAATTAATTAACTCATGACATACTCATGACCATAGTTCTACACATTGTATTCCATGTTTAGGTGAAGTATACAACCTCCGAGTATTTCACTAGCGAAATATTAGAAATAGGATGAGACCTAATATAGGGTACTCTTTATTTGTGCAAGCAATTTTTTTGAAACATATCCAATATACTATAGCATCATTGCTATTCATAGACTGCATTATAAATACTATATGGGTACCCTATAATGTCATGTATTACTCCTTTTGTAGACCTACATATAGGGTACTATGTTTAGGATGGTAGAAACCTTGTAGAAGGTTGGAAGGTTTGTCCACTCCCAACCTCAACACTTGAGCAATTAATAGTATTCCTGTAGTGGTCAATCATGTACTGTAGTGTTTTTGTAATGTTTAGTAATGTTCTTGTTGTTGTGTTCTTGTTCATCATGTTGCATTGTTTGGTGTCTCAATCCTTTGTCATTGTTGTATTCCACCTTTTATCTACAAACTTAGTAACATAAGGCAATCCATATCTTATGCTCATGGTGCCTTATGTGCCTAAGCATGTTCATAAAAGGTGCCTCAGAACACCACATATACAATGATGTTAAACAACACAAAAGAGGCATTTTAAAAATTAACACATGGTTGAGTTTCATTATAAAAACATGAAGTTCAAACTACCAAAGGGTGCAAGATTATGGGGTAAAGTAGAAGTAAAAATAAAAGGTATTAGAAAAAGAAAAATATTAGATAAATAGCCCCCTACAAAAAGCTTCGACGCACGTATATACATAACTTATGAGATAGTGAAGTACCAATGAGTGAAGATTCTTGAGCTCATTAAATGGCCTTATAAGTCTCCCCAATTATGTTAACTATTGAACCTAGGATTGCTAGCAAATTTTGAGCACTTAGTCTAATCTCTTTTCAACACTTTTTAAAATATTGTTCTTAGGTCCACACCTAAGCACACACCACTTTAAATATAGGTGTCTGATAAGAAAAGTAAACGAGTAAGGCCCACATACCTTGGTCACAGGAATCATATCTTTCTTAAGGCAATCCAATAACTTCTTGTAGCCAACATGCTCCTTAGAATGGGGTCGGCAAATTTCAAAATGATTATCTCCTTCAATTTCCTCGGATATCCACCTGACTGGTCTCAGTTTTGAGTTCCCTGAAATCTGAACTTTCTGCACACATATTGTTTCCAAGTCTAAGGACAAAAGTCCATGATGTCCAAGATGACTTTCAGTTACCAGAAACCCGAGGAGTGAAGTACATTATTAGAGTACTAATACATTTCACCTGAATCATGGAAATAAGTGTGAGACCCAAATAGGATTTTTGACAAATCGGCAAAGAATACTCCTCAGTCCTATCTTTACTAAACTTTTACTAGATGGTTGGCAGCAACCTAAGTAGATGTTCCAAATCAACAACTCACTTAACACTACAGGGATCACTTGGTCACATTACTCTAGTTCTCTTCCACTAGATGGAGATCACTATGATGTGAGACTCTAACGCCACATTCATTGAGTTTAGAAGCATCTAGTGGAAGAAAACCAATGGTAATAGCACACAATTCCAGTAGTGTAAACCTGTACTGAAGCTTGAAGAAAGACCAAACTTGATATGCAGAAACAACCATATTCCGGAAGCAATTTGCTTACCTTGCCCTTCCCTTCCACAATCGAAAGGATCACCGTCCTTTTGGGCACCCTTGCCTCGAAATCAACACTCAGCTGCTTCATTTGTAGACTAAATGCCTCCATGTCTTTTGTTATCCACTTCAAGAGGCCACTCCTTCGCAACACACGTGACTTGCTGCTTTCCATGATGTAATGCTCAAACTCCCTAGTGCCCTCTACAGTGGAATGAGGGACACTGAAGAAGACAATGCCTCTCAAGTTTTGCAGAAAATTGTATGCCTCCTGCCATTCTTTGTCTCTTTGTTTTAGGTTGTCTTCTTCACCCACTTGTTTAAGCACGTGTTCATACACATGGTTGTAAGTTTGGAAAATCAGGTTCTTAATTACCAGACCTCCGTACCCATGCCCAACGAGCACAATGGGATGTTGAGGGTCAGTAGCATTCCTGGGTGAACTGCATACAAAGTCAAAAAGATAAGGTGGTAAGCAGGCTTGATTTGGTTACTTATCCTAATCGAACACCTATATTTGAATGGTTAGGTGCGCATCTAAAAACTGACACGAAAAAGACATGTGTTTGAGAGATTGGATTACATGCTCAAAATCAGTTAACTATTCCAAGTTCAAGAGTCAAAATAAATCAAAATTGCGGGGACCTATATGAATCATCATCACTTAAAAAGAAAGTGGAAAATTCCCTTTGATAATAAAACAATGAATGAGCTATTCATATGAATTCCAAATATTATGAGGAAATTGATCACAACCTTGATTTGGATTTACTAATCATCTTGTACTAATCATCTTGTACTAATCATGTGTTTGATAACCTAAGAGAAGTGGGTGCAGCACAACAAGTGTATGTTTTAGGTCCACGTACCTTAGTGATGGTACAGACTACAAAGTGCTGAAATATAATTAATCCTCTGGAGCTTTTCAATAATGAAAGTGGAAGAGAGAAATTTATTGAAACATGGTAAACAAGGCCGTTGCCAGTAACTGACAAGTTCGTGGGTGGGTACCACATCGAAACTTGATTCATCAGCACTAATACCCCCTCCCATAGGTTCAAAACCATTTAGCATAAGGAAAAAGAAAAGAGAAAAGCAACCTCTTCTCCAGGGACATGGATTAAATGCAAACTTGTGATCGCACTAGTGCAAAGAAGAAGTCCTCTCAAAGAAGGGTCCTCTCTTATGTGTACGCACATTAACCACCTTCCATTTCTCAGCATCTAAGTGTTGCGGTGACTAACCAAGCCACTTGGGAGTCATTCCAATCCCCTACTCGCTACAACCAATTATTCACATATTGGGTCAAGTTCACCTTCAAGTGGCGCTTCTTCACTGTGGTTCACCTAGTTAGATGCACCAACAACCAACATGATCATCTTCTCCGCTTCTAGTGACCCCATTTTTTTTTTCAAGAACCGTTTTCTCATTGGAGCCTGTATGCACCTTTCGTTAACTCTTTGCTCATGTCTTACATTACAAATTACATTAATTCTCAATTTTGTCTACACTGTTTAAGCTCCAAGAATGAGGAAATCACCTGAAAATTAGGGTTTTCACCAAGTCCTCGCCCAGATGATCAGCCATCTCATTGGGATCAATATCATTATATGAGACAGACAAGACACGAACATTCATGCCACCCAGATCCTGGGGCAGCCATGTCTGCGGCCATATTTCCTTGCTATCACGTGTCATCCATGTAGTTTTCCATTCTTCAGAGCCCTTGGGGAACCCATGGAACAAAATGAAAGTGACACCAGCTTTGGAGGAAACTGGATCTGGATCACCCACTTCTGGATACAACTGATACACGTGATGACTCCTAAAGGTACTTATTTCCTGAACAATCAAATCACCTTGTCAGGAAAACAGATTTTACTAATTGAATTTATTTAGACTCCATTTATGGTGACAATAAATAAATAATTTGCCATGCTGAACAACCAAACAATGAGTACGGTTCACTTTTTCCTCATGTTCAAAACTAGTGGAATTAGAACAGAAACACAAATTCCCCTGTCTGAGTTGCTGCCTCTAGACTACTCGCTGTTGGAGATAATAAAAATGTTACGGTCCACAGTCAACAACACTAACAGTTACAACATGAAGTGCAAGATTTGGAATTCCTTTCAATTACCCACCTCTGATGTGTCTGGGCTTGAAGAATTAACAGCACAACCTGTCGGTCACGAGAAAGAATCATTAGGTTTTACAACATAAACTTAGGTTCTTTTGAGGGACTAATAAGGTGTGTGGACCTAATGTGGTCACTCTTCTTAATAGGATGCCTATATTTGAGTGGTATATGGCAAGCCTTGTAGTCAAGAATGGATATTAAAAAGACATGTGTTGCAATGGGATCAGACTATATGCTCAACGTACATTAACCATTTTAGGTCAAATTGTTAACACAACTGGGAAAGCCTATGTGATCACTTGAAGAGTAAAATATCTTCACTTTGACCTCTTAGAACTTTTCATCTCACCTGCGGTTCTGAAACTTGAAGTGACAATCCGCGTCATTCACAATTGCTGACTAGATAAGACAATTCCTAGGCCGATCGACAACCCAAAATGTCTATGGAGTTGGAACTGCCCACAATAGGCCCACATACCTAATCCACATGACAAGAAGCATCAAGATTTTGTTATTGGAATGGATCGTAACTTTGCAGAACAACTTACCTCCAACTGAGATATTACTCTTGACCAAGCTTTTGTTTCTGTGAATCTCCTCATCCTCCTTACCCTCTAGGATTTGCAGTTGTGTGAGCAATAGCAGAATAACAACTTCTGAAAATGTGAGTGCCGAACTCAAGCAATTTTCAATGCAGTATCTCATTGTTGGAGGAGTTCTCTCTGGGATATGATGTTGGATTGAATCCTCAAATTGCACATTTCCAGTGAGTATATCCAAGCAAGTTAGTCCAAAGAGGTACACATCACGGCACCGGTCCTCAGGGTCACACTTCATTGAATTACCAAAGCCGCCAAGCTTTACTACATAATAGTGATCAATTTGGTTAGGGTTCCTAGTGGTATCAGCTTTTAGTAGGACACTGGCACATTTAAGATGAGGATGTGCAACGCCCATGTCATGCATGTAAACCATGCCCTTGGCTATCTGCAGCATAATATCAACAGCCTCAACCAGGGAGAATGGGGATTTATTTTTGTCCGACCCTGTTCTTGACTTGTTGGCAATAAGCTCCGCTAAGTCACCATCCATAAGCTCCATAACAAGAAACAAGTAACTATGTTCAGTCCAATAATCCATGAGGTCCACTATGTGCGGATGCCATAACCGCGCGAGATCAGGTGGCTTAACATTAGTGCCATCATTTAATTCTGTAGTAGAAATGTCCAGTCTCTTCATAGCACATAATTTTCCCAAATACTGTGTTCGGATAACCCAACCCTTATCCGACACTCCTAGCATATCTTGAAACAAATCAATGGTGATATGATCTTCAGTGGACAATCCATTCTTCTTGGCTCGGAATATGTCAACAGGTTCTACCACATTAAAAACACCAACATGTGAAACTCTATCATCCCTGATTTCAGTGAGAACCATATCGAGCTCTAATTCCCATTTCTCGTCACGGACCGATTTAATGCCATCCTCAGACACCATCCTGTGCTTGGGGTCAGGCAGGCGTCCTTCATAGGACATGTTTGAAGATTCAGGATTGACGTGAGCTGGTATCCATGAGGTGGCTGCTGCTGGGTGTTTGCCCGCCCTGAGTTGGTCTCTGTCAGGAGAGGTGGCACGAGAAACTTCTTGCCATGCACTATCATCAGCATAGGTTTGCGAGAACGAGCCTTGCGAAACATCACTCACTGGAGCTGAATACTCAGGCTCATGATCCTCAGCTATTGAGTGAACATTTACTGAGTTAAGAATCTCCATTGGATCTCTACCAATTCCAGACGACTCTCCCCCAAAGGAGGGAACACTCGGAAAGGAGTTTAAATTGATAGAGTTTAGGTTTTCCACCACAGCGGGGTCGCCATCGACGTCAACATCCTCCGGCACCGGCTCGTCCCACGGAAACATTAATCTTCTCGTGAACGATCCTTCTCTTTGAATTAGGAGCGCCTGAAGCTGATATGAGGGGAGGTGCCTCTGCCTCCTCCACGGAGTCTCGCGTCGAGCTAAATTCATCACCCCTGCATGTGGCTCCTTCTTCAAAATATAATCCGCATCCCTAAGTTGTGTCGCAGCTAATTCTTCAAGTTGTACTTGCAGTGAGATATAGGTCTGAGGATCTAACAGCTGCCCTTTCCCTACCTGAAGTGCAACTACACATGTCCACCATTGTAAGTCGAAGAGATTCTCCATAAAACATTCATGCGTTGTGATGCTCCAGTTTGTACTTGAATCCAGTAATGCCTTCGTAGCCGCTATTACTCGGTACAGTTCTCGATGAACATTACCATGTTCCACCAAATGCTCTTCCGGAACACTTTCCAACACTCCCTTGGTGTATTGAAGTTGGCGATCAAACACGAGGCCTTGATCCTGAGCTGTATAATGCCACCTTGATTCCACTTGATTGAGGGTTTGGATGCCAAGCTCAACATAGGAGCCTGGCATAGTGCTTGTGCTCATAGTTTTATAAGCTCAAGAGTCACGTCCCAAGCTACTTGTAATCCAAAGCCAACACCTCGGCTGTAATTAGGCATTCCCCTGCACGAATTTCTCCTAGCTTGTGTCCATGAAGGCACCATTGCTTAATTGCTTGATGAGGCCTGCGTCTACAAAATTCTGAAGTAAGAACATTTGTTAGAAAGCTTGGAATGATTATCTGCGTGGGGATGACACATAAAGAGTCAGATTATGAATTACAAAGTACGTTGGAGTTTAGAAGTGCAAAGAATCAAGCCGCTCTTGAGGTTGAGTTTGTTAGCATTTGCTGTGCCAGTCATGAAGTGCTTCGTAAGGGTAACTTCTTTCATCTTTGTTGGAATTTGTCCCCTCCCTCCACCACCAATCATGATGGTTCCTTTTCCCATAACTGGATCAGCGGTTCCCCCTCTTTTGGTTTTATGAATTTACTCGAGTCTTTCCCAAAAAGAAAAATCTAAAAATAAATCTGAAATACTCTGTGCCTTTAGTTTGAAACTTCGGAGAAATCATCAGCCCCGGTCATCGGCTTGGTTACAAAGTGTTTCCTAAATGAGCGGCTGTAACCTGACCGTTACAGGGAGAAGCCAGTGTTCTGAGCACATAGTACATTCTAAATCTCTCCCTTTAGCTGCAAAGAATTTTGCCTACGCACCTACAACCTTTGGGCATCGGCAGAAACTGCTCCTCCAGCATGCAACCAAGAGAACCTACAATTTCAACTAGATGACCCTATATTTCCAGTGGGTCAGGAATACTGGCCACTGTGAACTTATATAAGTTTCAAAATCGACAACATGGATTTAACATGTTTTAAGTGGGGAAAGCCCATTCTCTCTCCCTGGGATTTGTCATTTTTTCTCCACTACGCAGGATGTTGCATCCTAGTTCAGTTCCAACTTGTTCTATTTCTAAACGTAGTAGAAGCTTATTTCCCTCCCTTCCATCCACTTGAGATTGAGGCTGGAGGTGAATCAAGATTTTGCATTATGCACTACTGTTGTAAAATCGAAGTGCGGCCAACTAAGATCATTATTAGAGGAAAGAGAACATGCTCTTCCCACTTAGTAATATTATGATTATGGAACTTTGAAAGTATTCACAGTATTTCATGAAAAACGCCTTCTCAACTTACTCCCTAAATTGCACCAAATTGTTCCGAACTTACATTCCTCACGTGTCCATCTGTACGTGCGGTTCCTCTGGGTACAAGCTTCGAAATTGCGCAACCTTGCTTCCAGCTCGTCCATGACTGCATCTCTCCGGGTTGCCTTAACAGCCTGAGCTCACACAAAACGAACAATCCGTCTCAGAATTACAAGTAGGTAGCTGCCTGTGGACAGTCACTTCAACACACAGGACGCGAGAGATTGGAGCAGTGATTCTTGCTTCGATGCTCCTCTATCTAAGTTAAGTTGTTCCCTATAATCACGTGCAATATTCTTGGGTTTTAATTGCAACAGAAAAGGGACTAAATCGCAACTAAAAAGGAACTCTAATCAGAGCACGACATCCCCCTTCATTTGTGAAAAGCGTTCAGCCCTTGGACAACTAACCAACTTATTCAACTATTAGTTAACTACACTAAATGTGTTGGATTACATTCGGAGTTACTCACTCCTATATCCTTTTACTATTAATGTAACTTTTTACCAACGAAGGTTGAATTGGGTTGTTGGACATTATAGAACATTAACATCTTTACGTGGTAAAAAATTACATTAATAGTAAAAAGATATAGGAGTGAGTAACTCCGAATCTAATCCAACACTAAATATACTATTTAGTGTAGTTGGCTTTCGTAACTATAGTTGTTCGCCGCCAAAATTTGTAGTTAACTATAGTTGTTTTAAATTCGGTCTTCCAAAAAACCTAGTTAACTAAAGTTGAGTGCAACATGTTCACGAAATTTTGTTGTAGTGTTGTAGTGTCACTACACAAAATATGATATTT
Organism: Polytrichum formosum; assembly: GCA_964035585.1. Taxonomy (NCBI): domain Eukaryota; kingdom Viridiplantae; phylum Streptophyta; class Polytrichopsida; order Polytrichales; family Polytrichaceae; genus Polytrichum; species Polytrichum formosum. Next base: position 20,754,613 of record OZ037940.1, on the reverse strand, counting down.
AGTATTTGATACACTAAATACGAACGCATACACTAAATATCAATAACCCTATGAAAGTAAGTAACATTAAATGTAAACTCAAACACTAAATATCAACTATGGTATTATGTGGAAGTTACATGTTTGAATTTAGTGTTAGTAAGGATATGAAAAAAAGGATGTAATAAGGGAGGTGGTAGTAGGGAAGGTAGCGGCACATTTATGTCTAACACTAATTGTCATGGAACTGACAATTAGTGTTGAGCATGGTAGGGTGGTAACAACACTAAATATAATCAAATGCTAAATATCATATTTTGTGTAGTGTGTTATTTGTGTTGGTGGTGTACATGGAGGTTGTCCAGAGCCCAACATTGTGAGTGATCGTATAAAGGCCTTTCTTGATGATCCTTAGTGGCCCGAGCATATTAAAGACCCTCAACTGAAGCAAATCAAGAGGCGAACTTCTTCGAATATATAAAAATACTTGGAATTTTCTAGTTAACTATAGTTGTTCCTAAAATGTATTGAAAAAAATCTAGTTAACTATTGTGATTTTGGCAGTTGTCCAAGGTCTTAAAGCTTTGTAGGGTTACAGGCATCTACTTTTGAGAGGCAACTTCATCAGGTCAACATTATCTACTGTAAACATCAATAGTTGTCTATCAGATCATCATCGACGTTCAGACTGCTATATCCATGGAGGATGTGTAGCGATTCTGCAAACCTCAGAGTTAATTTTTAAAACAGTACAGTACTATGAGGAGAGCATTAGTATCCGAGGATTGAGCAAATACTGGAAAGGATATTGACATTTCTACCACTTCCGAGTTCCCTCTGGATCCATTGTGTGTGCAAACGGGTGTCATTACCTCGTCTAAATGCACAGATTCCTACATATATGCTCACCACTCCAAATTCCTCGGCCGTGGTTCTTGATGATCATGAAAATATCCTCAGACGGACTTCTTTACAATCTTTGGAATGGGAGTGGGTGAAAGCTGCCTCTCTCTATTCTTCCTCTTAAACACAAAGGGTCGCAAGTTGCAATTCCCGGTGGGGTTTTCTCCTGCATGAGGGTAAGTTACAAAAGTTTGCACATTTGTGAACGTGGGGACACCTTGCTTCATTTCCAACCTACCGGTCCACTTCGTAGCAACCTCCTGCCGGTAAACTACAGAACCTACGTAGTTGGAACTCGAAATAGGGTTTGAAAGAGGGTCTAATCATGCCAACTTGACATTCATGGACCTTGGTTCTTGGATCGACTTTGAATAAGTAAGTTCAAATAAATAAAACTCGAAATAGGGTTTGAAAGAGGGGCTAAGGTAGAAAAATTGGAAACAGTGAATGACCATTATTGGTGCAATAGACTAGGGATAGAATGATTCTTGTGTGGATCCAAAATGGTTAATTATAAAAGTGATGGTCCAAAAAGGATGCAGTGATAGGTGGGATGTAGTGATTGGTCGGTTAGGTGTTGTTTCACACCACTTGCAATCACTCATGGGTGCCATTGCGTCAACCATTTTGTTTGCATTCGTATGCAGAGTAGAATAGTTTGATGCTCAAATTAGGGAGACTTTATTATACAAGTAGGGGGTTTGACTTACTTGCCTCTTTGGGAGAATGTAACTAATTATTTACATGGAATAGAATTATGAAACAACTTGCATTACCATTTCCTCTACCCCATCGCTGAAAAATATTACGCAAGTTTCAAGCCACTCTTTCTGGGCCAGGGCAAACCGACCCATACATTGGTACCTTACCGGATGTCTAGTGATGTCACATTCGAATGAATCGGCCCTCAACCTCATAGGGGGTCTTTTTGTATGGGAGCCACTTCATCCACAATATGTAGGATGGTTGATTTTAAGTGAGTGCCACGAATCCCCAGCCGTTCGCCCTCCCCGGTAAGGTACGGATATATGGGTTGGTTCGGCCCGGCCCTCTTTCTGGCCGAATCTCCTCATTTTCACCATTTACCGTATATCTACCTTGATTTATTTATTCAAAGTCGATCCAAGAATGAAGGTCCGTGAATGACTGAAGGTCCTTGAATCAAGATCCATGAATGACTGAAGGTCCCTGAATCAAGATCCATGAATGACTGAAGGTCCTTGAATCAGAGTCCAAGCATGACTTTTAATAAATAAATTAAGGTAGATATACGGTAAACGGTGAAAATAAGAAGATTCGACCAGAAAGAGTGGCTTGAAACTTGCGGAATATTTTTCAGAGATGGGGTACAGTCAAGACTCTATAAATGTTACAGGTCGGGAGTAGCAAAAAAATAACATATATAGAATTATAACAAGTAACACTTATAGAATTCATACCGATGATTAATAACATTTATAGAAATAACACTTAAAATTTCTGAAAATGAAGAACTTAACGTTTTATAAAAATAAAAAATGAAAGTACAAATGATAATACATAATTCAACTAAACTAATTGAAAGAAATAATCTATATAGTAGTAACTTGACAAGATTCTTCCAACTAAACTAACCAAAAGAGAGAGTCTATAGTAGTTTGAGGAGAAGCTTCCAAATGATGAGATGAAACTTCCTTTTGGAGTCCTTGAATGCTCCTGATGTGTGATAGGGCATCATTTGGTCTTTGTTCAAAGTATTTCTTCAAAGTCTCTACAGAACGCTCAACAACACTCAATCCTACAACTTATTCTACCACATCAACCATAACCTCATCAACATCAATTTCTTCATGTTATGAGGAATACATATCCAAAAACTCCTCATCGGTAGGTTCATAGGGGTTGTTTAAATCAAACTCCATCTCATAGTTGGGGTATTCATGAGCATTCATCACGTCACCCACCTCACTATCAGATGACAACAACGTTAGTTGATGAAGTAGAGTAGCAACTTCATCAACCTCTACCAAGCGCCTAGCTTCCTTTATCTCCCTCTCAATAGAGATCGAAAGAACACCCGCCTGATTGTTGACCCTGATTGTTGCGCCTGAAAGATGCTATATCAAGTATTGTAAGCCCCAACTAGCAAACTAGCACCCAGCAAGCACCCCAACTCCCAAACCTTCTCTGTCTGCCATCTCCTCTCCCAAATTGCTTGAAAGTGCACAAGGAGGAAGGATCTCTAAATAAGAGAGAATATTTGACTTGTTCGCAAAGAATATGGAATAAATGTGATTACATGTTTAAAATGTATGCTCTCATATATTATTGCCTTGATTTTCTCAAAATTAACACTTATAGAGGTGCAATTAACAAAGAAGGGAGTAGAGCATGTTATATCACTTAACACATAACACTTACTAGTCTTACCAATTGTGTTTTTGTAGGGGAGTAAAATTTTCTTAACATATATGAAATTATAACGCTTATAGGGGTAACACTTATAGAGTCTTGACTGTAGAGGAAATGGTGAGGTATGCAAGTTGTTTCATAATTTTATTCCATGTAAATACACCCTAAACTCCGTAATATCAACCTCCATAATGTCACACACTCTCTAATATCCCGAAACCCTAGGGAACGGATGTTTGTAGTTCAAATCTCACTTCTTATTGTCACATTTCTCTCCCTTATATCACGAAATTTGTCATTAATGCAAACCACAGAAGAAGTCAACCCACACCCTCGCATTGCGCTATGTGTCAACATGTGGAATGTCTTCTTCTTCTTCTGCCACTTGTTGAATGTTGGTGCATGTGTCCGCCACATTGCCCGGGAAGGCCAAGTGGAGTGGACCACACTAGCGTAGGTGACGGGAGGACAAATTCAAATTGTCCTCACATCTCCTTTGTGTTATTCCATAATGTCACATGCTACACTAATTCTATAGTATCACACATCCATGTTAACACTGCAAAACTCCGTACTATCACATGCACTTTGGTTGCCACAGGTGTCATACTACGGAGTTTAGAGTGTAAGTAGTTACATTCTCTCAAAAAGGCAAGTCAAACCTCCTACTTGTACACCCTAAACTCCGTAATATCAACCTCCATAATGTCACACACTCTCTAATATCCCAAAACCCTAGGGAACGGATGTTTGTAGTTCAAATCTCACTTCTTATTGTCATAATTCTCTCCCTTATATCACGAATTTTGTCATTAATGCAAACCACCAAAGAAGTCAACCCACACCCTCGCCTTGCACCATGTGTCAATATGTGGAGTGTCACCTTCTTATTCTTCTTTTTCTTCATCTTCTTATGCCACTTGTTGAACATTGGTGCATGCATATGCCACATCGCTTGGGGCCAAGTGGAGTGGACCACACCACACCATTAAAATGTTGCACCTTGTGTTATTCCATAGTGTCACATGCTACACTAATTCTATATTATCATGCACCCATGTTAACACTACAAAACTCTGTAATATCACGTGCACTTTGGTTGCCACAAGTGTGATACTACAGATTTTAGAGTGTATAATAAAGCCTCCCTAATTTGAGCATCAAACTATTATACTCTACATACAAATGCACACAAAACAGTTAACTCAATGGCACCCAAAAATGATTGCAAGTGGTGTGAAACAACACCTAACCAACCAATCACTACATCCCACCTATCATTGCATTCTTTTTGGACCACCACTTTTACAATTAGCTATACAAAAGAATCATTGTACCCCTAGTCTAGTGCACTAGTAATGGTCATTCACCGTCTTTGGTTGTTCTAACTTAAATAAAACTCAAAATAGGGCTTGAAAGAGGGGCTAATCATGCCAACTTGACATCCATGGACCTCGATTCTTGGATCAACTTTGAACAAATCAATTTTAAAAAATCGAAATAGGGCATAACATTACTTAGCTGATGAGTTGTGTTCAACTGCCCTAACTTCATATTATGTTTGAAGCAATGGGATTATAGTATCTGGAGTATTTATTCTCAAATCCATTTCTAGGCGCATAAACATAGCTCCTTAAGTGAGTAATGTTGTGGGTTTGAAAGAGGGGCTAATCATGCCAACTCGACATTCATGAAACTTGATTCTTGGATCGACTTTGAATAATTGGTATGGAAGGCTAAAGCTAACTTATAATTTAGGTCATATTGAAAAGGGCTCTCAATTCTAACATAATATAATTATTCTTCCCTTGAGTTTTGCAATATGTCAATCTTACATTGGTTAAGACCGATTTGAATCCCACATGGAAACTACATTCGAGCACTAGTAAAGATGAAATAAAATGCCCTCTATGGTAGCTGAGACTCATAGAACATTGTCGTGCTTAGGCCTTATGAAATTAAGCTTTGTATAACCATTCTCAATATTAGAATCATTGAAAAAAAAACCCTGGCATAGACACTATAGTAGTAGGAAGGCTAGTTCCTTTATGTCCCTGGTATAGACATTAATAGGATACAAATGGGGAAGCACGACATGCGTGGTCCATTGAGGCCACCTATGTTAGAAATTAATCATCTTGGATTTGTCTTTGTTTTGGGCACAACCATTCTCAAAAATTTATTTTAAACATTGACATATTCTTCGTTTTCACATGGTATTTTTGGGTGGCAATTATTGTTAGTAACTTTTGTTGGTAATTTCTAAAAACAACACAACGTAATATTGTTTGCTATTTGAGTGCTTCTATGTTGGATGACTGAGAGACACACTTGTATACAATAATTTTCTCTCTCCCACATTGGTGATTACTTAGGTAGGTGGCTCACACCTAGATGTAGAAGACCTCTAAAACTACACAAAAATAAAACATTCCTTCACATACATTTAATAATAAACATGAAATCTAGTGAGTAAGCTTGAATAAGTAGCCAAAAATATAACAATTTGGAAGAGGGGAAATATATCACTATAAGAAGATCTCTAAACTAAACAAAGAGAGAATATTACTTCATGTACATTCAAGAATCCATATTGTACATGAAATCTAGATCTAATTAGTATGCTTGAATGGAATCTATGTCGAATGAGTAAACATAAAATCAAGATCTATTGAATAGCCAAAAATATAAGAAAATCTTCACAAACCTTTTGTGTGACAAAGAAATGACACAACTCCCATATATGGAAGAAATATCACCAAACACTACTCATCTTTGTTGGCTCTGACACAAAAGTTTTGAATGTTGTGGGGCCCTAGGGTTTTCATGTCAAAGTACCCCTAACCTCCTTCTAGTGAGGGGTTCATCACACCGGCCAGTTCTAACACGGCTGGGGCGAACCAACCCGTATATTGGTACCTTACCGGGGAGGGGGAACGGCTGGGGATTCGTGGCACTCACTTAAAATCATCCATCCTAGATATCGTGGATGAAGTGGCTTCAATAAAAAAAAAGCCCCCTATGGGGTTGAGGGCCTATTCATTCAAATGTGACATCACTAGACATCCAGTAAGGTACCAATGTACGGGTTGGTTTGCCCTGGCCTTCTAACACCATCCGTCGGCATCTCTGGTTGTAATAATGTGAAAAGTGGTGGGCCAACATCTATTTCTCAACATAATCCTCAACAATTTCACGACTAGAACCGGACATAAAGTTTGGTGTGATTGGGGCATGAGACTCATCCGGCCAAGTTCAATCCCATGATTCCATCCACTAAGTTATATGTAGTGTACATGGTTACTTCACCAACCCCTACATTATACCTACACTAGGTAACCATTAGTGCACACCATTACCTTGTCTACTCTATTGAGGGCAAAAATTCAATTGAGGTTTGCACTTTTAACTGATGCAAACACTTGGAGGCTCGTACTGGCTATGGTCATTGATAAAATTCCGATGATTTCCTTTTCAAATCCTCAAGAGAGCAGTGCTGCCTACAAATCATTAGAGTGATGAAGTCACATATGGATGATAATATAAAACATTGTCCGGAATCGTACGCATGTATTCCAAAATTGGTGGTTTCATCTAGTTTCTATGACTTTGAAACTGGACATTTGACAATTTCATCCAAAAATATATGAAACCTCACAATTTTCTCAAGTAATCAAATTGGCGATAGATTGTCAGAAAATATTGTACTTACTTAATTGCAGAGCCATTTTAGTTCATGAAGCATGTCGTGGAGGTGAAACAAAAAAATTCCCCTTCCAAGTTTGCTGTTAATGTTTTTATAATTAGGTCACATCGAATTGGAAAAAGGATTTTTATTTATTTTTAATCTTGATTGAGGGTTCAAAATGACAAAAAGATTACAACCATTAGGGTAAACAACTTCTTTGTGTTTTCACCGTCCCATGTTATATGTGTCACAAGCCTTTACCAAATGAAGAAAAGCCAGGGTTGCTTTGCACATGCCTATGACCAGCGCTTGAGAATTCATGATATATTGATACGATGCTCAAAACTTACATGCTAAGATGTGTTCAATTTCTCTTTCACCTACCGTAGCTCTCTAATAGCTTGGGCTAAAAATAATTAATTTTAAAGGTGCCTAAATTTCCGGGAAATTAAATTTTTTGGGTGTTAAAAAAAATAACATTCAAAGAGTGTCTAAAATCACAATAATGCAAGTGACATTCACTGGAATCCAACAAAGTAGCATCAAATAACTTCAACAATGTCAACAAAGCAAAATTTGTTGCCAAGCAAAACCCTAACATACAAGTAAAAGACAAACTTCAGGGTAAGGAATGTTGGTTAAGGGAAGTGTTTAGGTTAATCGTAACCACCATAGATGAAATTAGGAAAGTTGTCCATGAATTATAGAAATGACTTGGATGAATGTCTAACTTATTTTAAATGACTTTTTGAATCTGCCCAATTTTAGAATATTATTTTCTTGGCTTCCTAACTTACTTTCACACTCTAATTAATTATTAGGCAGAAAGGTGCTCAAGTTGCTAGAGAGCTACAGTATCAACAAGACCCAACAAACTTAACATATTGTAATAGTAATAATTGTGCTCATATGGTTTGGAAAGTGATTATAGATGTAGTTGTCTTATTATGTATTGTTTTGAAAGCAATTGACAATGTACACATGGTAAAAGGCAAGCTGGCCAAAAGCAAAAAAAGGAAGAAGCTTGATCTAGGCCTCCTGCTTAGTGAAGAGCCGATCATATTGTGGGCCTAACTTGCTATACTGATTATCCTAATTAATGAGGGAGGGCTCATAGTGAGTGTGGAAAATTAGTGTAGGTGATACTAAATTTTTTTACGCTATGAAATTAGTGCCACCAAAAGATCTAGGAAGCAATGTTCATCTTGGCATTATTCATTGAAAGTACTATTCAGGGCAATACTATTCATTGAATGTACTGGTACAATTCATCTTGGACTATTCACTAACAAGAATGTGTGTTGCATACGGTTTGTTTTAATCACTCTTCAAGGACTTTAGTAGAGCACACACTACTTTTCTTTTGAAAGGTACGGTAAATGAGCATGTATTCATGAAATTAATATCATTCAGTAAAAAATTAAGCCCTCACTAATTTTGAGACTTGACAAAATAATGTGTGTTTCGGGAATTAGTACTACACACACTAATTGGAACAATCAATTTAGTCAAATAAGGTGGACAACCCTTATTCAACTATATTTTGTAGGTTATTATAACAAATATATTTGAGTGGTATGTGGTTAGGTGTGCCTTTTAGAACAAATACCAAAAAGACATGTGTTTAATAGGGATTGGATTGCGAGCTCAAATTATGATAAACATTCTAGGTTCAATAGTCAACATAGTAGGGAGAGACCTATATGATCATTTAATGAGCACAAGAATTTTCACTTCGATGATGAATAAGTCATTCATATGAGCTCCAAAAACTATGAGAAAAGCGGGTACAACCTTGATTTGAATTTGCTAACCATCTCATACTAATGGCATGTTTCATATCCTAGGAGAAGTGGGTGAGTTGGAAGAAGTAACCATTCAAGACCCACAAACCTTATAGATTTATGCTTATGCTTCTCTCATCACACTTGCATCTCAATATTCACCACATTAAACATACCAATTAGTTGAGGGTGGTACTAATTCAAGTCATATGAACAATCTAGCCAAATCTCAAAGTTACCGAGGGCTAAAGTTGCTATTGAATGACACTAAATTCATGAATATGGTAAATTCTATGCTCCTTTACAATAGATTTCAAGAAAATTAGTGCGTGCTTGTGATTAGTGAGCGTCACATGCATGTCGGTGAATAGTGCATAGTGTTGGTACTTTCATGCCAAGTGCTAATACTTTCATGCCAAGCGCTGATACTTTCATGCCAAGTGCGGGTACTTTAAGTGAAGAGTGTGAAGTGTTGGTACTTTAAGTGAATACTGTCAAGTGCCAAGATGAACAATGATTCCTAGTCTTAGATCTACAATCTTTTGGTGGCACTAATTCATAGCATAAAGGAATTTAGGGCCGGTTCACACAAGGTCCCAAGTCCTAAGTCCCAAGTCACTTGAGGCAATGCGGGCAATCTCAACATTTGAGAGCATGGAAGTTGGGACTTACCGCTTCACACAGGTCCCAAGTCCTAAGTCCCAACTATGACATGGATGCCTACACGACAACATTTTTTGGAGTTGAGGCTTGGGACTTTTGTTGCGAGTTGGGTCGAGCAAAAAGCTAGACCCAACTCTCAACCCAAGTCCTGCGAATATTTTTGCATAAAATAATCAAAATTTGACTTTAATGACAATTAACCAAATTTTTGTGGTTACTCAAGGCTCACAAGTTGGGACTTTGGCTCCATGTTGGGACTTGCTAACTCGAGAGTCGCAAGAACTATCTATGCGTCTTCACAAACTAGTTCAGTTTCGTACCAAGATCTGGGATTCTATGATTTACTTATATGGAATACAAGGTCAGTAAGATGAAGATAAATGCACATTTTGTCGTGTTGGATCAAATTTCTCCCCATTCACTGTTATGCTCATGATGTACTACATCCCTATTTCCTAGTAACCACCTATCATCCCTTCTTTTTTTGTGGCTACTACACCTCATAAGGTAAAACCTCCTATCACCGTCAAAACCCGATGACCGCCATCTTACGTAGCCTAGCCTATAAGTTGGAAGATTCAAAATAAAGAATTGGTGGCAATTAAAGTCCAAAATTGTCGCCGATAAGTGTAGATATGGGCGATTGATTGCATATGGAGTGTCGATTAGTATCCTAATTGAGGCATGATTAAGCATGATGTAGGTTGGTTAATTTCGAACTGCGACATATGAAACCTCAAATATCGAAGTCACACGAGCATTTTCTTGTCACCAGGGTTTGGGAGCTCATATTCGCTCCGAACGAACTCGGACCTTCTACTCTATTGTGTTGTGTGAGGCAACATCATCGCAAGGTTATTGTGGAACATTAAGGTTTTGTAGAGGGAATGAAGTCCATAAGGAGCAGATTTAGGAGCAAGGGTTTGTGTATGGTTAGGGTTTTTCCGAGATGTTGATGTATGGATTTGAAGCATTGAATTCCAATGTGGATGGCGGGTACTTGGAGGCCATAGTGCGAGGGTATAAATTGGGTTTGCTCACATGTGCGGATTACAACAATCTCTTTTCAGTGTGAGAATGTGGATGACATCAACATGCATTTGGGAGCCACCAATTATGGCCTGCACTTGGCAAATGACACATATGGATTTTTTTTAATTTTTTTAATCGAATCTTGAAACCCTCGCCCACCATGCCTCCATCCAGCAAGATTGACTTTGCAATTTCTGGTAGGAAGTAGTGTATTGTATTGATGCCTACAAGAGATTATTTTAAGGCTGAATAGGTTGTATGGTGATGAAATCTTCAATAAATAGAATGACTGAAGCAGACACTTGAACTATTGGATTGTGGTCTAAAAGGGTACTTTGTGATAATCCCAAAGTAGCGTGTTGGGTAATTGTGAATGATGTTTTGTTATTGAATAAGCCAGCCACATGGCCTATCTTTAGATTTGAAATTCATAAACAAATAAACTCCTTCAAACTACGTTGCCATTGTTTTTTTCTTTTCTTGACACAGAAGGCCGACAAGCCAACGCCAAAGCACAGGATGCAGTTGACCACCTGGCAAGTTTTCCGTCAAGTAGAGAGGAGATGCTGCCATTGTTGTTTAATTGTGAATGATGTTTTGTTATTGAATAAGCCACTTTACCACCGCGATTAATTCAAGGGAGTGAGTTTGGCTTTATTGTTGGTGCATTCCAAACCATGCATAATCCCCCAAGGGGATCAACCCAGGAAAGGACCCCGGGCAAAGGGGATACTAAAGTTCCAAGCTATGGGAGAGGTAAATGAGCAAGAGAGGTACTTATGATGTTTGAAGGTGGAGTACTTGTTCGATTTATCCATTTTGCAAACAGTGTGGACAATGTGTTTGAACTATGACTGAAATTCCTGGTGATTTCCTTTCTCCATATTCTAAGATGCTTTTGAACCACATGTGCGGTCATGTAGTGAGCAATTTACATAAGACGAGTTTGATGAGCTCTACCATCATGAGGAGCCTCTTGGGCGACATGTGGGTAGGCCTCGTAAAAATAAATATGAAGGAAGGGATGAAACATAGGTATGAGATTCCTATAGCTCAAAAACTAGACTTTGAAAAAAAGTCTTGTATGAAATGTGTGAATAGAAAATCTTGGTTGTTTTTTCCTTGTGCTTGACCTGCACTCATAGCTCAAAACAATTGTTGTTGGCTACAACCTTTTCATGTTTAAGTAGTTCTTCATCAAGCTGCATGAATGGTTGTTTTCGGAGGAAACGAACTAGCATGGTCAGGTCATGTGGTGCACCCTACTAGTTGACTAGATTTTTCGATGTAAAAGACAAGTTCCAATCACATTTTTCAATCACATTTGGTTAATATTTTGTGGGGCATATTAGGGGGTTACCCTGATTTTGTCATCTGACACAAACAGTTTCTCAATCTCCAAAAAATTTGATTGAGCGACGTAGAAAGTTTGATGGGCTTTGTCCAACCTTTTGGCAATACACTTTTAGGTGAATTCATATATATATATATATATATATATGTTCTCATATGAAATGCAAGCAACATTAATGTTCTATTGATGTTGCTAGTAAATTTTTGAGGATATTTTACAAAATATTAGAACTACCAATCTGCTTTCAAAACATGACTACCCACACCTCAGTGGGATGTCTATCGTGTTTGATGGTACATTCACTCAATGAGGTCTTAGCTGTATACAAGAAATTGTCAAATAAAGTACCATTGTCTTGTTAAAAACCCAAATGGTCCTGCAAGATTGTCATAATCTCATACTCCATTGTATGAATTATGTGTATTGTATAGATTTACATATTAGTGTTTTTATCATATTGTTGTTTAGGAATCATGTTGGTTTTTTTGCATAGTAGATCGTCAAATTTGACCTGAAAATTATTGGGTTCTGCATATTATTATATTACTTTTATGAAAACTACACGATTCCTAACATGATCACTCTATAAACCAACTTCATCAACATGTTTATTGATTATCAATTTTCCAATACATCCACATATTGGCAGGTGCACAATTGTGACATGTAACAGATGTTGTCCTTGCTAATTAATAAACTGCAGAATCCACTTGGACGTGCTTAGTGAGCACGGAATACAAGAGGGCCATGGCATGGTTCAAGTGTAGTTATCAAACATGGGATAATCTCCAATTGTCATTGTTTCATTTCAATAATGTACATGGGTCTTATTTGGTTGTTGTTTCCGACTAGCCCACTTCCCTTAAGGTGAAACCTTCTACAATTGTCATAACTCCATGACCACAATTGTGAATGGGTAGTTGTGTTGGGTAATTGTGAACGATATTTCTCTCTTGCATAAGCTAGCAACATTGCCAACATAGTTGGAGTTTGAAAGAGTTTCATGTTTGCTTTGACGTTGGTAAATGTGGACAATGTGGTAGTTTTGGTTTGGGCATGATTTTTCCTACAGCTATGTCATCATGTGCAAGGCATTTGCCTTGCCTCATGTTCTTATTACACTTCCAACATTTTGGGCAAATACTAGTTCATGTGAAGCTTGGTAAATGCAGGTAGGCGAGAATCAAATCTTGAATAATGATGGTTTTGCAGAGTCTATTGGAAAGATGAAGAATCAATCGAGGGATTATCTTGAGAGTTCAATGTGAACATTATCTTTGCATAACCATCACCCTTGCACACAACAACAATTGTGGAGAAGTGTACTAGACCTTGGACAACTAACCAACTAATTCAACTATTAGTTAACTAGTTGCCTTTCGTAACTATAGTTGTTTGCGATTTGACCTACCAAAAAATGTAGTTAACTATAGTTGTTTAAAATTTGGTTTGCCAGAATATCTAGTTAACTATAGTTATATCTAGTTGACTAAATATCTAGTTAACTAAAGTTGAGCACAACTTGTCCATGGAATTATGTTGTAGTGTTGTAGTGTCACTACACTAAATAGGATATTTAGTGTTTGATACACTAAATATTAGCCATGGTAATATGTGGAGGTTACATATTTAAATTTTGTGTTAGTAAGAATATGAAAGAAACAAAAAAATATTAAAAAATAAAAGAAGATTTCCAACATATCTTCAAATATCTCCTAACACTAATTGTCAAAAAATTGAAAATTAGTGTTGAGCAAGGTAGGGTGGTAACAACATTAAATATAATCAAACACTAAATATCCTATTTAGTGTAGTGTGTTATTTGTGTTGGTGGTGTACATGGAGGTTGTTCTGGAGCCCAACACTATGAGTGATCGTATAAAGGCGTTTCTTGATGATCCTCAATGGCCCAAGCATAGTAAAGACCCTCAACTAAAGCAAATCAAGAGGCGAACTTCTTTGAATATATAATAATGCTTGGAATTTTTCTAGTTAACTATAGTTGTTCTTGAATCTGGTCTTAAATTTTTCTAGTTAACTTTAGTTGTTCTTCAAATTGGTTTGAAAATTTTCTAGTTAACTATAGTTGTTCCCTAAAATGTATTGAAAAAAATCTAGTTAACTATAGTTATTTTGGCAGTTGTCCAAGGTCTGAAGTGTACATAGAAGTTGGTTGATGAGTAATTCAAGCCACGAAGCCACTTTCAATCTTTTTGGAGTACATCATGTGGGTGTCTCAACCATTTTTGTACCTCATACAATGTGAGATTGTCATTTGAGGATTCCATGCTTCCTACAGGCGTGCCCATGAGTGAATCAATTGTTGCTTTTGGAAAGTGATTATCATTGGGGCTATATTGTTTCTTCTTTTCACAAGAATGGTGGTGGATCTTCATTTTTTGGTTGATTGTGCGACTTCTTGTGCTAGTATATTTGTAATTTTCTTATCGGAGCTTGCATTATCACTTATAATGTAGTGTGGGCCACCTTTGTGTACATGTCCTACTATTTCATGGACAGAGAAGATGGTTACCTTCAAGGTTGTACAAGTAGGAGACCTAGCACCTCATGTATACAACTTTGATTGATTTGTTAGGTATGGACACATGATTGACAATGTCATCGTCATAGTCACTGGGACCTTGCATGAGCTTCTTGTGAAATGCTATCCTTTAAGCATGTTTGACCCTTTTAATTTTCAGGATTACGTGGGAGTCCATTTGTTTGGATAAATAATAGTTTTATGGAGTACTAAGGTGAAGGCTATTAAGAACATCACCAACAAGATTACTGAAGCACCTTTCTAAAAGTGTATCTCCAACTAATTCACTTTCTTGCTCCATTGTTGCTCATCAACAGTTCTTCAACATGTGCATGCATAGAGAAGTTTATCAACAACGCATATATATATATCCATTAGGACTTCTTGGAAATGCTTACAAAATGGATGGTTTGCAAAATGCTTGGGTTAGGCATAATTGGAGGAATGCATTTTATTGTTGGCATCTATGAGGCAAACTTAATGGAAAGACAACAATAACATGAATTCTACAATTATGTGTTCATACCAATGATTTCATAAATCATGATAAGAATGGTCCATCAATACATGCTTAAATGAAGCACGAAGTGTTTGGAGATTCACATAATTCATTAAATCTTGCAAAATTCCAACAATTGTGCACAACATGAGTTTACAAGCTTTATTATGAATTCATTGAAGTCATCATAAAGGTTGTTTTTGTAAGGAGCTGTAAGTTATCTTGGGGTTGCGGTAGATTGTAGCAACAACATATTGACTGTAGTAGCAGACTCCTTGCATTTTGACTATATTAGCTCAAAATTGTTTGAAATGTTGATTGATGGGTGTGTTTTCTAGTACATGTGTTGATATTTTGTGGTCTTTAGTATTGGGATAGAGCTCACCCGTGTTGATTGAAGGAAGCTATATTTCAATATTGGTATTTTGTAAGTTTCACAAGTTCAAACCTGAATTCTTTGGCAAAGTTGTTTTCTTGTCCCATCTGCTTTCCAACATATGTAGCTTCATGTAATTTACATTCATATATGTGAAAATGAGAAATGTTGGGTGACATTGAACATGTATCCCCATGGGCATGTAGAACTTGTTGTTTGCAATGACTTCGATGCGATGATGATTCTACCCATTGTCCTACATTGCTCTGATCTAATAGGCTATAATCCGGTAGTATGTGTTTGGGGCATCAGTGGGAAAACAATATCAAGAACCATCATGGGCTATCTGATAGGTGCATTACTAGGAGCTTGCATATTGAAATAAAGTTGTGGTTGTTGGAAATGAATTGGCTTAGTCACAATAGGTTGCAAGCTCATTACACACAACAACAATTGTCTAAGTGTTGTGTGTATTTTTAAATGTAGGTCAATAATTTTCATGTCGGGTAAAATCTATGGATATTCCCAAAGTCTCTCAAAATGGTGCTAACTATCTCTACTATGTGTTGAATAGGTTCATGGAGCCATGGAGAAGTATCCTCCCTATCATGCTATCTTTGCAAAGTTACAATTTGGAGAAAGTGAGATGCTAGACAAGTATTTATATGATGAAGAGGTGAAGACGTTAACTTTTTCATTTGAACAACAAGTATAAGTTGAGCAAATCTAAAATTTAAGGACTTATGTGGACTGTCTAACACCTTTTGTTCCATATAAGCATGGATAGATGGACCACTCTTCTCATGATTTAAGAGATCATTTGCATGAACAATTGCAAAATGAAGGTTGTCAAGGTTGTATTTTAATAAATTAAAAACCTAATGTGGATATTGGAATGCGTAGCTAAACATTAGAAAACATGAATTCATGATTGCATTGTCATGACATTCTAGGTGGGTGAAAGAACACCAACGTTCTCATTCATTAGGCAGTACGTGTGATATAATTTACAATATACATTGTTTGATCTCTTGTGTAAAAATTATTATCTAGTTTATAGTTTTGCACCTTGGAAGTTTAGCGGGTGTTGCCCTCTGCAAAATGGCTCAATTTTAGCCAAATGTCCGTATCAATTTACAATCCATCACTTGTTATCTTTCACACCTAGTTGTTGTTACTTTTGTAGCATGTAGACACTTCTTTCATTCTTTGTTTCTTCGCTTCCAATCTTGCCTTAGCTATGGCTCTATTTTGTCTAGTTATTTCAAAGCTTCAGGTCCTAACCTTGGTCTCATGTCTTGATAAACACACGCATTTTTTTACCTATGCTTGAAGTCTTTGACTCGCTTCCCTTATTACAATTGAGGTCAAGCTTTCCTTTATGACTTTCCTTGCTTCTTTTCAACAACCTTTTTTTTTGGCAGTTTTTTCAAGCATCCTTTCTTTGTCCTTCTTTCTCTTGGTAAACTCCTTTTGCTTTTGTTTTTCATCTCTCTTTTGCTCTACTCTTGCATTATTTTCCAAAATCTCTTTGATTCTTCTTGATATGATTATTGGATGTTAATATATGTGAATGATTATAGTCTACTAGTGGTTCACTCCTCACTCTACTACTCTTTGGCACATGACGCTCTAAAAAATTACTATGTGGTTGTGATGATATAAGTCCACCTAAGGTGGATCCATGGGAAGGAAGGGGATTATCACCTTCAATGTCTACATAGTAATAAACATAGTTTCTTTGTGGACTAGGTATGCCCCCAACCAATATTTCATCCACTTGAAGGCCACGAGGTTCTTGAGAGTCTTGAGATCCATCAATTTGATCTTCATTATGTTGAGAGGACTCACTTGAACGTTCCTCTTGCTAGAAAATGTCACTAGGGCCCATTTTGGCCAACATTGCGTCTTTTGTGAGAGGATAAATCCCCGTTGCGTTAAATCCAACCTTCACATACTCATCCATTGAGCTAAGTCCTCCTTCCTAACTTTATTACCTATATTGTGCCTTCTCCAAATGTCTCTATATATTCTAAATTCAATCTTGAGTGGTTTGAAGCAAGAGATGTTAAGGGGTTGTAATTTATGTGAGTTATGTGAAGGCTCAACATATCAATCCCAAAATTTTGTGTTTGTTCAAGAACCTTTATCGAGATATGACTCTTATATTCATAAAAAATCAACAACAATCTCTTAGAAGGTCCTAAATTTCACTTCTTTTTATGGTAGTTGATGAAGGAGTCCATAACATTATTCAGATCCATATCAGCGTTATGTGGGACTGACGGTATTCTGTGGGATATTCCTTGATATTTCCCACATTCAGTCTGAATGTGGGAAATATCAAAGAATATCCCGCAGAATACCGTCAGTCCCACAAAACGCTGATATGGATTTGAATAATGTTATGTCCATCCATTTGTTGAAGTTGTCCATATTCATGTAGCCATTCTCATGTTGATGCATGCTTCATTATCACAAAGTGAAATGTATATGTTGATGCATGAAGGTTTTTTCTTTTAAAAACATAGTGGTTAGGCATAGTATTACCTGCTATATTTATTGCCACTAAAACATAACCATTCTCTTTCATTTGGAACCATTGTATGGACTCTTCTAGTGCCCCTCTTAGCAAGAAAAAACCCCTCTCCACTCTTATTTGTTTGGGCACTTGATTCATCAAAATTCTAGAATTGGCAAGGTTTGTAGTTGTGTTCTTCACAAAGTTCTTCCAAATCTAGCAACATTTTTTCGGATTAAGAGATCTTCCTCTATTCACCTCAAGATATTCAAGTACCTTCATTACCAAGTTTGGATATCTATGCATAAGCCACTTAGGCTATGATTTCCTAGACACTGTAATTGTTAAAGGTGTCAATCTAGTGTGGGTTATTTCAACAACTTTTGCTTTCAATTGAGAGATGTTTAGAGGGCAACCCCATCTCGCAATTTCTTCCATGTATCTAATGCGCTCGTCTTAGGACCATTTTTTGCTTTTGGTTTTCCCAAAGTAGGGGTCCCTAAGACTAGCTCTAGTTATCCTATATTTTTTCTTGCAAACTTGCTCTATTTTATATCCATTATCAAGGGTTTCCATAGCTAATTATAAAGCATGATCAATCTACTCACCTTTTTTCACTCTCTTCTTAAGTCCCCTTCTACCTTTATTTTTGTAGGTTCTTCTAAATTTGGAGTGATGGCATGTCACTTGGCTCGCTTCTCATGACTCTCATGTGAAGGGGCATATGTTTTATATTTCCATGAGTAAGTTTTATTAGTGCATTCCCCACATTCTCTTCTCCTTCTCCATTTGCATATTCTCCATGATCAAATTATGATGTTGTTTGATTATATACGGCAATTGTGGGTGGATCCACCATCCTCATGTGATTGGCACCACAATTGTCTTCTCCCAATTAACTTTGCCCCAACCGATTCCATAGATTTCTTTGTCATCATTTGATAGTGTTGTTGTGGTCCATCTTCTCCTTCTCTCCGGAATGTCAACTTGATGTACAGCTTGCAGATCCAATTGGTGAAGTGGAATGCTCCTCCCACCTCCTTCACCACTTGCATTTGAGTCATGTCATTGTTGGCACTCCAGAACCGAGAATCATAGGAGCTATGAGGCATCTCCACAATTACATCATCCTCCACATCTTGTATATAGTCCTTGTCCGATTCGTTTGCACGATCCCATTCATGACATTGGGATTGTCTTTGCAACTTATAAATATTGTTGTCATTGTGATTGTTATTGCTGCTCAATCCTTCTAGAGAACCCCTCTCCCAAATTTGGATTTCATTTTCATCGTCATATTTATTGAAATTGCTATTTGAGATCGAAGAACACAATGATTTATTGTTCTTCTCTATATCCTAGATTGGTACACTAGATAAACATGCAATCTCTCTAGTGACACAAATATTCTCCACTACACCTCACATGGAGGGTTTTCATTGTATTATTTATCTCATTTTTATTAAACATCTACCAATTGAATTTGGTTAGTGTGGGCAAGAACCAAAGAATAACAACCATTTCAAGCTTCACTAGAGGGTTAATAATCATCGCATGCATTATTCAAGTATCACATCTCATGGGTGCATGGCCGCCGAAATAAGGATGATCCACCACTAGCCTCATGGCATTGGTCACCACCATATTCTTCATTAACCAACCCACATCATGCTTGATCATGCCTCAATTAAGATACTAATTTGCAGTCCACATGCAACCAATCGCCCATATTTGCACTTATCAACATCGGTTTGGACTTTAATTGGCACTAATTCTTTATTTTGAATCTTCCAACTTATAGGCTAGGCTACGTAGGATGGCGGTCATGGGGTTTTGATGGTGATAGGAGGTTTTACCTTATGAGGTGCATGCCTATGTTATGTAGTGGTCTACAAGTTGACTAAAGTGTAAACAAATGACATTTGCCAACAATATGCTCAAGAATATCTTCGTCTTGCGTATTAAAATGTAAACACATGACGCTTGCCATTAGTATGCTCAAAAATATCTTCCGTTGCAAACTACAACGCAAGGCTATCATCTAACGTATTCCAATGTGCTACTCTAAATGTCATAATGTAGATATTTTTTCACTTAAAGAATTTACTTATGTTGACAAATGGAATTACATTGGCAATTAGCGGGCGTGACACTTTGAGACCTCTAGGCATCTAGTTTATGCCCTTCACAAATAGTGTATGTGACACTTAATACCATAAACAATGTAGTACAATCAAACCTCTATAAATGTTACAGGTCGGGAGTAGCAAAAAAAATAACATATATAGAATTATAACAAGTAACACTTATAGAATTCATACCGATGATTAATAACATTTATAGAAATAACACTTAAAATTTCCGAAAATGAAGAACATAACGTTATATAAAAATAAAAATAAAAGTACAAATGATAATACATAATTCAACTAAACTAATTGAAAGAAATAATCTATATAGTAGTAACTTGACGAGATTCTTCCAACTAAACTAACTGAAAGAAGAGTTTATAGTAGTCTGATGAGAAGCTTCCAAATGATGAGATGAAACTTCCTTCTGGAGTCCTTGAATGCTCATGATGTGTGATAGGGCATCATTTGGTCTTTGTTCAAAGTATTTCTTCAAAGTCTCTAGAGAACGCCCAACAACACTCAATCCTACAACTTCTTCTACCACATCAACCATAACCTCATGAATATCAATTTCTTGATGTTCTGAGGAATACATATCCAAAAACTCCTCATCGGTAGGTTCATAGGGGTTGTTTAAATCAAACTCCATCTCATAATTGAGGTATTCATGAGCATTCATCACGTCACCTACCTCACTATCAGATGACAACAACGTCAGTTGATGAAGTAGAGTAGCAACTTCATCAACCTCTATCAAGCGCCTAGCTTCCTCTATCTCCCTCTCAATAGAGATCGAAAGAACACCCGTGTGCCTTCAACAATGTGATAAATGTGATTACATGTTTAAAATGTATGCTCTCATATATTATTACCTTGATTTTCTCTAAATTAACACTTATAGAGGTGCAATTAACAAAGAAGGGAGTAGAGCATGTTACAACACTTAACACATAACACTCACTAATCTTACCAATTGTGTTTTTGTAGGGGAGTAAAATTTTCTTAACATATATGAAATTATAACGCTTATAGGGATAACACTTATAGAGGTTTGACCATAGTCTCATTCCATAACCTTATCCAACTAAAGAGATAGGTTAGGTGGGGCCGGGAATACGTAGTTCTTGAACTATACCTTAGAAATGCTTTCACCATCAGATTCAACTTGAATAAGTAATATAGTCTTGGGTGAAACAAACCAGCAGCAAACAACCTACACAATCCCAAGCCCACCCGTCAACCGACAGTGCCCGATGTACTACCATCTTTTGACAGGACGGGCAGAATTCACAAGCCGAGCTAAAGACTTCAGCTTACAACCTGCCACTACACTAAATATGATATTTAGTGTTTCATTATATTTAATGTTGTTATCACCCTACCCTGCTCAACATCAATTTTCATTTCCTTGACAATTAGTGCTAGAAGATATGCTAGAAGATATGCTAGAAGATATGCTGGAATTTTCCTTTTATAATTGTTATATTTTTTTCCATATTCTTACTAACACTAAATTCAAACATGTAACTTCCACATATTACCATAATTGATATTCGGTGTTTGAGTTTACATTTAATGTTACTTACTTTCATAGGGTTATTGACATTTAGTGTATGCGTTTGTATTCAGTGTATCAAACACTAAATATCATATTTAGTGTAGTTGTGTGTTGGGCCACCTTGATTCATGCCACTGGCATCATGATTTCCCAATTTAGGCTATTAACTTAACATTTTGCAAGTGTTTTCTAGAAGCGGTCGGACATCATGCTTATTAGATGCATTTTTTAAGAGCTTATGTAGTCACTAGTGGCTAATTAGGGTAGCTTCTGAATCAGTCTTTGAGGTCACTAAACATTTACTAGAGATGACATTAGCCACCACTTGGACATTATGATAGGTTGCATTAAGTTCTAATTAGGTGTTAATAGAATTGCATGTATCATACTATTATGTGTGGCATTTCGTTGTAAGCTCTCAATTAATTAAAGTGTTGATCCATCTTTAGCTTGAACTTAGATATGAGAGTTGCCAACTGTGAGCCAAATATGATGCTCACATGTGGTGTTAACCCTTAAAGTTCCGTAAAACTTGTCTTTGACAATTGTTCAAGTACTCAAAATCATAAAAAGAATGAAGCTTTGGTATTTTGATTTAATATTTAGTTTGAAGTGATGAGCGGTTGTTGTGTGACATTGGAGTTAGAGGAAGTTAGTAAGTAGTAAGTATCTTTGGTCAAATAGTTAGTATGAAGGAAGACCACGAATGACAACGGGCGAACGGAGACGAACGGAGGATGACATCAAGCGGAGGAAATCAGGGCGGATGAAGGCCGTTGGATCTAGGTTGGCGAACGAAGACCGTTAGATCTAGGGGTTGGATAAAGGTGGCTAGGGTTATAACGGCCGCGGATGCCAACCGTTGGATCTTGGAGTTTGATCAAGGGTTAGGATGATGGAGGCCGTGGATGCCAACTATTAGATGTAGGTATTGCTTGATCTACGGTGGTGAATGCTTAGTGGTTGGAGGGGGTAGTCCCATGGAGGAGAGCACGGAGGCTCATTCTCTCCTTTCTCATTCTCCTCTCACTCTTGGATCTCTCTCACACACAAGGATCTCTCACATTAGGACCTCTTCTACTAGGATCTCTCTCACTAGTTCTAGGCTCTTATGAAGTTACTTGTTACTTCTTCTTTCTTGTGGTTAGGACAATCCATCTCTATTTCCTCTCTTTTTAGGTAGGTGATGCAAGGAGTGTGTAGAAGTATGGCAAGAGGAAGGTTAGATAAAAAGGTTTATGAACCCTATGAATGTTGAATGACATGGTTTTTGAAACCTATTAAGGAGTTGTGTGAATTGTCTAATGGCATTAACCTTTGAAGATCTTGAGTTCATGAGCATAACAGTTGTTGCTTCATCTTTCACTTCATCAGTTTTTGCATTAGTTCTTACATTACATCCTACATTAGTTGTCATCTTAATCTTCTGCAATATGTCATGCAACAATCCTCTGTAGTAGTTTTTGTACCGACTCTGCAGTGGTGTTTTATGTGAATACTCTGCATAAATGCATTATAAGAATATTCTGTAGCAATGCATTACACGAGGTTTCCTAAGCTAAGGGGTTAGCTAGGACATATGAGTCATGGACCTCCACCTGGACCACAGACGCAAAGAGGTGGGGGTTTATGGCTGACACCAACAAATTTGGACAAACACTTAGCTCTAAGTGTATTTAGGATGCACTCTACACAGTTGAATTTTGGATCCATGTGCTAAACATTCTCATTATAATTGCATGATGTGTCCATGACCAACTTAGTTGCATGATTGGTGCTCCATTTTCGTCGCAATGGAGAGGCCAATCTATACGTGTCACGGTCTCTTTGCCTAGGGCATGGTTGCCAACGACACGTGTATGATTTCACATTTCATTGTTACACATATCAATATTAGTTTTAATAATAAAATGTGCGTTGCATGTCTTATATTTGGTTTTACTATGCCACATGCCTTGCCTTTAACTAGATGGGTGTGCAAAACGAGGGAAGCTAAGACATGAGCGGTAACACATGAGCAGTGAGCGGTAACATGTGAGCAATAAAGCCAATTTTAGTAAATGTGCATGGTTGTAGGCCCATACTTTGAATTTTGGCACTCCTTTAATTGCAAATTTTCAATCATAATGTATTGATATTTTGAATGAACAAGAGTGAAGTGGGCCTATTACCATGGATACTTCAAAAAACTTTAAGTGCATTGTTGTTTTTTACTATAACAATCCACACCAATACAAGTCACTTATTGACATTTTCAAACATGCGGCTGAACATAACACTTGGAAATTTACTCATGCTCTACAACACCGGCAAGTTCAAGTAGTTGCATGACCTCGTCGTAGGTGTATGTTGGAGCATGAATGAACTTGTCATTGTGGTGATCTACCTTGCATATAATCTAAACACATAATAAAGATGTTTGTGATACATTTTTTTCCCAAAGCTTGAAAGGACACTTTCGTGAAGTCTAGGCATGTGCAATGTGGGATGTCGCCAAATGTGACACAATAGGAGATATCCTTCTTGGAGGTGATGCTTGGGGGGTATACTTTATAGTATTTTTCCATTATACATGCAACCAAAGGATATTTGCCCAGGGGATATTACTTGGGGTTGGGGGAATATTGGGTTTCCTATTATTTTATAATTCTCATAGTTGGGTTGGGGCCCTAGCAATAATTATAACTATGGTTCTATTACAATTGAAGTGAGGCTATGTTAGTTGCAAATTATAGAATCGTGCAAAAATTGTAATGAGACAATAAATGTGTAAAGAACATCCTTTGCTCTTGGTCAAGTGCAAATTTCAACTATACATGGCACCAAAAGACCCTTACAGGTCTCAAACCAACTCCTTATCTTGCTATATGGAGTGATGCCATCGACATCCATGGAGAAGGATGGTAAGACAAGGTATAAACTTAGTCATATGGAACATGTTTGATTAACCTCTAGTCCACCATTGTACAACATCTATGGGCCCTTCCCCTCCTCTAATGTCACACCTCCACCACCTATGCAACAACTACTCACACCCAACTTGCCCACACCCCAACCTCAACTATCCCAACACCTAAACCCGACTCTAGATCCCCTCTCCCAAATGTGAGCAAATGAGCAACACAACATAATTGAAGTTAGCCCACTTGTGGGAGTGTCATACACTCATTAAGTCACTCTAGCCATCAAGGAGATTTGGGTAATGACTAAAGGATTTTGTAATCACCACAAATTTTCATGCATGGACCAACATAATGGGGTTTAGGGTGCCCCATGATGGTGTTTAGGGTTCACATGAGTGACCTACACAATGGAGCACTTTAGTTAATTGGTAGTGATTGAAGCCAAATCCAATCATTTATGGTTTGCAACAAAATTTTCCAAACACTTGGCATCATAACAATCTAGACTTATATATTGGAGGATTATTGAAGGATCCATGCACTTTGATGGTAGCCATTGGAAATTATGGGAAAAACTGGTCTTCTTAAGATTATTTGCAATATGAATATCATACACAACTTGAATTGAACTAGTATGTAACCTTAAGTCATGCAACCCTAGATACAAGTATAGCATGTGCGATGATTGAAATGAATTTGAAACTCAATGAATGTGGCACCCACACCTAAAGAGAGATTGGATGCCACCAATGACCATCAAGCAACAATGAGGCCATATTACAAACCTTAAACCTAAAAAGATATATGCATAAGACATTATATGAACCTTGAGAAGTAACAACACCTTTATTGTAATGTCAACCTATGCACCAACCCTCCCATCGCAAATGCAAGAAGGAGAACATGACACATCGTAGAGGGGACACATGAGGAAGACTTGGCTATTTTTTTTCCTCCTCCAATCAACTAAAGTGGACAAGAATTAAAAAAAACAAATTCTACAAAATCTCAAAGTGTGAGGATAATCTTGCAAATAGACATAGAATCGACATGTTGCAACCAAGCATTTTTGGGGAAGACTACGCAAACAAAGTGAGTGACACAATCCAAAATTCGTCAAGCACAAAGGATGATTTTGACCAACATCACTACAATAAGGTGGGTGACATTTAATAGTTGCAAGCCATATTCATTTGCAAATCAACAAATACCAAAAGGACATATGTTTAAAAAAAATTAACTGCATTCTCAAATTATGCTAAGAATTCTAAGTTCAATAGCCAACAAAATTGACCTAGTATATGACCACTTCATAAGCACGAGAACCTTCACTTTGATAATCAATAACAAATCCATGCGAGCTATAAAAATTATGAGGAAAGTGGCTATGGCCTCGAGACTATGATGTCAAAGAAATCATAAATGTATATTGTCTTGGTACCAAGATTACAATTTCCAAAATTTTGACACACCAAATTCGGTTCCATTTTTTTAATTCCTTAAAAATGACTCTCAAAGCGTTTCCCATTGCTTTCTTAGGGCTTCAAAAAAAGTCCAATATTTAAAAAAAAAAACCCCTCTTGGTGCCAAAAAGATGTTTTTCAACATTTTGGATGCATCAAAGTTGATTTCAAATTTTATTTATGTTTTTTTTCATTCGTCAAAAATGACACTTGAAGCTCTTCCAGGGTCTTCTTAGGGCTTCAAAAAAATGCCCAATGTTTTGATAAACACCCTCTTGATGCAGATAGGGTGTTTTTCAACATTTTGGACACATCAAAGTTGGTTCCAAATTTTATAAATTGTCATAAAATTCTTTAAATGATGCTTGAAGCGCTTCCAAGGGACTTACAAGGGGGGTTTCCCCAAAAAAGGGCCCACAAAGACGCATAGGACGTCCAAAATTTTGAAAAATAAAATAAAAAATCTTGAAAACACCCTCTTGGTACTACTGTTATTAGTAAGATCAAATTGGAGGTGGATGTTTAGTTGCTCGAGAACGAGTTTGTTAATGAATATCGTGAAGGTGATAGAGTTCCATATATTTCCACTATGGATGACCAAGGGCAAGAGAAAGAGATTACACAAAGCAAGTATGATTCATGGGATGAACAATGGCAAATTGTCAATGAATTCTTAAAGTTGTTTTTTACCACATATGATGAGGTGGGTGTGGTCAAGGGTAAAATGTTTTGAGTGTGGAAAAAAAAATCAAAGGCTCAAATTTTTGGAGGCGTTATATTGATTGTTTTCATTGCGGTGACCCTAAAAGGCATTATATGGTGGATTACATAGTTTTGAAATTGAATGGTTCCATTGGTGTTTTATTAGATGCAATGCACAACGTGAATATGTGCTTACATACATTATTATATTTCTTGATTTATCATTCTCTTTAATCACTTTACTATTATTAACATGTATTGATTTGGGTTTGATGTTGTCAATCATTGTTTAATGTCATGAATATGTCTACAAAAAGTGACCACGTAAAAAAAATTGCTTCACAAGCGTTGTCGAGTGAATTTTTTTGGCTTTCTGAAGCTTGAGGAATTTTGAGAGCTATTGTTCCCTTCGTAGTACACTTAATGTGTCAATGGACATGATAAGAATGTGTGGTATCCCTTGACGTTGGATGTGTTTGCGCATGCAATTCTATATAAGATGACATTGCCATGAAAAAAATTATATACATTTGTTTTTTGTAATAACCTTCTTGGTGCATTTCATAGCCTTTGGTTAAACTTGAAACAATCATTGTCAATTACCTAAATATGTTGTTATTCTTTGTTTTGGATATGTGAAAAGATAACTTGTGGCTTTGAATGTTGTTTTGGTAAACCCTCTTCCACAATATTTGTTGCTATATGTTGAGAAATGTATGGGTTTATGATCATAAATTTATCGAAATGGATCCCAATCACCAATGTATCTTATGCCATCTTTCCATATTAGAATTCATGCACACCCTCATGTATCGAAGTTTATTTGAGTTTTTTTAATGCATACCTGCATGAAGGTGTTTCTTTGTTTGTCCTCTTGCTTGAAATAAAAGAAGTTAGAGTGGACATGATGACATATGTGTTGCTTAAGTTAGCAACTTTCTCACTTATTTCTCCAATATTAAAGGTTAGCGTATTACTATTGTTATTTATGCAATCGATGATCACATTCATAACAAGTGCTAGATCTTCACGAGATACGTTAATACCACCCGAGACACAAGTATCAACAATCGTACCAATATTCTCAATGGCCTTTATTGTGGGGATAGTATGCATCTCCAGTGGATATATATACGCTTTTCAGCAACCCCTAGTTTCTTCTCCAAAGATGTCATCTTACTCTCTATGAGAGATGTTATTTTATTCTCCATCGAAGATAGTTTTGTAAGAACAACAGATGAGTCTTGAGAAGGTATCTGCTACTCAAGAGTCAGGTTTGACAGCAAGAGTGAGAGGCTTATGTGTAGTAGTCTTTATCTTTTTGTTGCCAGAAAGTTGTAACAAAGAACTAATATATGGCATGAAATACAACTATAAAAATTTGCAAATGATATATATATATATATGCCCATAGTCATGTACATTTTTTTTTCTCATTGCTCACTGCTCACAATCTAGCATTCATGTTGTTTGTCCTCCCCAATCTTCTTATTATTGAACCCTAAAATATATTTCTTTAGACCACACTTATAGGATACTAGTGGTCCTATTACCAAATATTTTGCTTTCTACACCGGTCACAAGATAGCACTCCCCGGCGTCTAACTCCCATGCACAATTTCTTCTTGGTTGTTTGACCCACTTCTTTTTTTGGAGTTGTCTGACTCCAAACACCATCTACTTACATGCTAAATTGAGCAAAATATAGTTGGTCTTTATTTTTTTCTTAATCAATCCTTGAAATGTTCAATCCAAATATGTCATACTTGTGTAGATTAATTGACTCAATACATGTTTCATTGGCAGGTGCGTCTATTAATGTGTGCAAACACAATGGTCGCCATCTAGTCACGTACAAGGGGATTTGACACTATTTGATGCCATTTTGTCTCCTTTGCATGACCTAGTGTCAAAGCCCATTGCAGGAGAAATTAAGCCACAAAATATTGACGACAATTCTGATGAAGAGCTTGTGAAGAAGGTTGTGAGGAAAAATTATTTGCGTCTGTAAGTTTTACAATTTTAGCATAGTTTATGCAAACTTGTATTTGTTCATTTTGATTTGCATTCTAATAATGATAATTTGGTTTTGCAGAAAAAAGAAATCATGAATTCTCCTTCACATAAGGGTTTGCCAGTATATGCGGAGAATATGGCTCAGGTTATGACAAATGCATCAATGTCAGCTCCTTCCTATAAGTCTGCCCAAATTGGTCGTAATCCTTACATAGACAACGAGGTGGTAGAGTGCGTTGATCTTGATGATTAGGTTGCATTAGTTTACAAATATTTAAATAGGTGTCAATACCATCCACTATATTTTTATTTGGATTGGATTGGATAGGATTGGATTGAATATTTTGTCGTTGGAGGTGTGACAATGTTTGAATTATAGTATTTTTAAAATTACCCCAAATGTGTGGACTCGTATTTTTGCGAGCAATTTCCCATTATTACTAAAGATTTGACCCATTTGTGTACAACATTCTCAATACTTGGCATGTGATTATAATTTTTTGTTGGCTCTAATATCATCTCAAAAACTTTATTGCAATCCCTCGTGCCACATCCTCCTTTTGGGATTTTAGAATATAGTGAGGCATTTGCTTGGACAATTGCAATATGCTCCCCCATTCACTTTATTATGACAGAAAGGCAATGATCATGTGGATTTGGTCACCTTGGGGCTGGTTAAGTTGGTTGGTGGGTGTTGTGGTGTAATGTTTGTGAAGGGTCTAGGTTCAAACCTTGTGAGATTCCTTAGGAAGCTAGTGTCACAAGAAAAGTGCTATCCGTTAATCAAGTTGCACCCCTAGTGTTGAGAATCTTGGGATTTTTGAGAGAATCATACCCCTCTTATATTGGACCACCCAAGTTCATTCACAAGTGTGAATTGACAATTGGGCCACTCCTTCCTTTGATTACCGAACAACATGCTAAAATTTATATTAAAACAAGAAGCAAACAAACCAACTGACTTGATGTGTGGGGTTGGCACAAGCTGCTCAAGTCAACCTTGACACATGACAACCATTGCCGGATATAACTACCAACTGACCGAATCTCATCTCCTAGGATTCCATCAAAACTAGTAGCCGTCCCCAGATAGAAAAGAGACCTCAAGCTATAGCATGAGTAATGTCCTATGAAGTTGAAAGACAAAAACCATAAGTGGTCAAAGTGAAGATTCTCTTTCTCTTTAAGCAGTCACATAGGCCATCTTGATTATGTTAACAATTGCTCATAATTGAACATGGAATGATTAATATATAGGTATGTGCACATAGTCAAATCCCATCGTCACACATGTAGTTTTAGTACCTGTTCTTCGCTACAATTCTTGCCATATAGGTATCTGATTAGTAAGAAAAGTGACCCCATAAGGCCCTTTTATCTTTAGTTGTGATCCCAAAGACTCCGAATGGATGATGGGTGCATCCAGCTGACATGGCATCTAGTCAGCATCCGACGTGGCATCCTGCCCCTCTTCATCGTCTCACGTGCTCTTCGCCTCCCGCACACCACCTCGACCTTCTTCTCCTCCTCCTCCATCGCCAAATTCTATCGCAATTCTCTCACACCAAAATTCCCCCCTCTTCTCCCCTCCAATCTCAAGAAAAAAATTCCGAGCGGTTCATCGACTTTTCGGCCGAAACTTTCTCTCGATTCCTGTGATTGTTCGCCCAAAAACTCCATAGATTCCTCTCACCGGTTCTTGTACGGATCTCGCAGGAATACTCTGTTTTCTTACACCCTGTAGTTGCAATTGCATGATATAGATAGAGACATAACTAGAATTTGCAAGAAGGAATTGGACCATCATCGGAGGTTCCTGAGAATCTCACATCTAAATTGGTGCAAAATGTTGTATGTCTTTCGTGTTCTACTCTCAATTTCGAACTTGTTACTAGATAGAAATTGAGAGAGAACGAGGTTCTTTCATTCCCTTGTTTCGCCTTCGACCGGGTTCCATTTTGGGGTACCTGGAATTGTATCTTGTATCTTGACGATGATACTTTTGCTCACTATTGCAGCAATCGACCTTCCAAATTCTCAGAGTTTACTTGTGGCTTTTCCAGATAGTTCCGTCGTTCCGATCGCCTTGCAGCGAAACAACAAGGAGAGACTCCAAGAGTGCAGGATTTTGGGAGCAGAATTGAATGCGGGAATTGCTCCGAGGCGCAAGAAATTAATTGGTGGGTGTTTCTCCAAGGGACGTGGGCCTAAATCGGATCTCTTTTTATCAGCCCACTTCTCCTAGAATATAGCGAAGCGATTAATATGAGATCATTAGCAAATCCAGATCGAGGCCCCAATTTCTCATGAAGTCCTCATAATCTTCGGAGCTCGTATGAATATTTTGTGCATATCAAAGTAAAGATTCTCGGTCTAATTAAAATTATCATACAGGTCCTCGAATTGTGTTCACTATTAAAGCTTAGAAAAATTAACAAACTTTTAGCACGTAGTCCGATCTCTTTCACAGACGTTTGAATGCCTATTCTAAGATCCACACCTAAACCACACACCACTGCTCAGATATAGGTGTTTGATTCAGATAAGAGACCGAATTAGGTCACTTACCTTCCTAGTCCGTCCTGGAAACAAGGAGCTCGTATGAATATCTTGCTCACTATCAAAGTGATAATTGTCTTTCTTCCTGCATGATCATATAGGTGCCCCCAATCATGTTGATTATTAAGCCTAGAGTAATTAGCAGAATTCAAGGACTTAGTCCGATCTCTTTTAAACATCTCTTTTAAACATTTGTCTTTGTGATGGATGTCCATTCTTAGATCCACACTTAACCACACACTTTCAAATATAGGTGTCCTATTGAAAAAAATAGGGGACCGAATTAGATCTTTGAAGAAACAAGGGACTTGGCGACGAATCGGAGGGAGCTTTATTGGGATTCCAGCTCTCGACCTTTGATGTCATATTTTGGAACATGGGATTTGTAACTTAATAGGTGCACTTGATGGTAAGTAGGTACCTAAGCCTTTGGTGTATTTACCTGAGGGCTCGCATCTCAAATTTGCGGAGGTTGTGATCCGCCAAGATGAGGAGGTGCATGACAAGTTTTATTTCACCCTCCCGGCGCCTGCTACTACACAGCTCGAACCATAAGACTTCGACTCTTGTGAGAGGCCTCTCCACTTACAACCAATCCAACATTCATCGGCACGATTCGAGTGCCCCCATGTTAAGGAATTTCAAGGGGATCCTTGATGACCACCATAATATCTCATCCCACCAACTTCGGAGCGACTCAATTTCATGGTGTCAGTTCAGCTCGGAAGCCAAGAACAAAGGCGCACTAGATGAAGAGAGCGACAGCGAAGGAAGTGAAAGTGATGGTTTGGACGAGGTTTGTTTTCGACCTCTCCCATTGTAAGAAGAATAATTTAAACTCGGCCTTGTGATTTACTCTAGAACCAGAAGGAACAACTCACTCGCACCCATCGTCGTGATCTTTCTGAGTCAAAATCGCACTCGATCCTAATGAACTCCAATCGGCATGAAGTTGGAATGGGTGACTAATGTCATGACACCCTCGAACAGAATTCATCTGAGAGCATAGAAGATATCCTTCCTTCTTAGACAACAACTGAAAAGGACACATCTGTTTGTTCTTGCAATGAATCTTGTTTTGGAGGACAAGAGATGTTGTTGAAGTATTTCCTCACCTTTGGTGATGTATCCATGCAGTTGCTGGATTTTCCGGGAGCCAAGGTCGGTTTTATCAACGAACTCAAGTTTGTGTCCGCAGTTCCCCATGAACCTGTACCCTGCTACCGAATATTGGACGACTATGGACGACCGATCAAAGGTGCTCATATTCCAGAGGTAAGGTTCATGTTCCAAGTTGTGAATGCCATACCAACAGAAAATATGAGCAATAGCAATTCTTATTACAAACATCTTATTACGACATTTGGATTTTTCGGAAACTCACCAACTTTGAGGATGCTCAGCTTTTGATTGATCCTTCTCAACCGTGTGGGTGGAACTTGCAGATGGAAAAATCATTTGCTCTGAGGATGTACCACAACATGGTGACTCTCCAGACCATGGACGCTCTGTTTTATGAAGCGCAACGACAAGGTCGGTTCTCATTTTACTTGACCACGATCGGAGAGGAAGCCATCAACATTGCCTCTGCAGCAGCGCTCCATGATGATGATATCGTCTATGCTCAGGTGTGCTCCTCAGTCTTCAAAATCTCCAAGCAGAGCGGTTTTTGAATTGATAAATTGAATTGTAGGGTCAGGACAAGTGATTTTGTTGACATGGCTAATCATGATTGGATATGAGACACATCATCATTCATAATTGATGACCTTGTCATGGGCCGACTAGTACATTTGGTGATGGACACGTGTTGCCTGGCCATCAGTTGTAGTTGGCACCCATTACCTACTTACCTTGATTGGATACAAGAAGACACACTATCACCCATAATTGATGACCTTGTCATGGCCTGACCACTATGTATGGTAATGGACATGTGTTGCCCTGCCATCGGTTGTAGTAGGCACATATCTGGCCTGCTAGCGGATCTCAGGAGGCTGGTAATTTTCCCTGAATGCTTTGTGCAACAATAAGTTCATGCGCTATGGAAGTTTGATCATCATGTGTTAACTTCATCTGAATCACCATCTGCAGCTACAATGCACATATTCTAGAGAACTAACTATATAGGACTTGAGTTTGATGCAGTACCGGGAACCAGGAGTATTAATGTGGCGAGGTTTCACACTCGCTGAATTTGCTAATCAGTGTTTCTCCACTGATCTTGACTATGGAAAGGGTCGCCAGATGCCAGTTCATTATGGCTCCAGCAAGCTCAATTATCCCACTGTCTCATCCCCAATAGCGTATTTTTTCTGAAACCCAAATGCTTATTCATTATCAATTTTCAAAACAGGGTGTTATATATGTCTCAGCCTGTGCAGAAAGTTGAGATATTGACAAATTAACTAGGTCAAAAGATTAGTATCTGGGTACATCGTCACTGAAGCATTTGGAAGCAAAAGTGAACTCATTTCAAGTGCACACATTACTTGTTCCTTCCCGATTCTCACAAGATTCACGTGGCATTGAGGCTACCCTGATGGCAAGAAATTGGTAGTCCTCACTCAATCAGTTGTCGTGCAGAACACAGCTTCCTCATGCAGTAGGTGCTGCATATGCTTTGAAGATGGATAACAAGCCTACATGCACAGCAACGTTTTTTGGTGAAGGTGCTTCTAGTGAGGTAAATAAACCCACATTAGTTTTGTAGCCACTGGAAACCTCGACACTTGTTGTAAAGCAAACTGAAAAGATGTGACTGAACCTTCGTAATATCTCTCGTGCATTTTTTTTTTATTACCTTGAGAGTTGGAATGGTGCTTGAGAGCTGAATATCAAAGTTTGGTTTGTTGTGACGCAGGGGGATTTCCACGGTGCAATGAACTTTGCAGCAGTTTTGGAAGCCCCTGTCTTGTTCATCTGCCGAAACAACGGATTTGCAATCAGCACCCCAGCTTCAGAGCAGTTTAAAAGTACTTCCCACCTTTTCGTTTCTTTAATTTCTTCAAGGTGGTGAAAGAAGACTGCCCAATTGATTGCGCTACTTTCTCCTTCACCTTCTTATTCTGTGGACTTCACATGAACAGGTGATGGGGTTGTTGCAAAAGGTCAAGCATATGGTATGCGGAGCATCCGTGTGGATGGCAACGATGCGCTGGCCATGTACGCCACTATTAAAGCTGCACGCAAAATGGCTGTTGAAGAACGCCGTCCCATCCTCATTGAGGTAACAAGACATCATATGCAGAGACACTGAAGCAGCAAACACTATGAGAGGACAATTTATCTTTCTCTAATCTCTAACATGTCCTCAAGGATTTTTGCCCTTTAGAATTTATTTTAGATCCTGTGAAGAGAATGAGGGTAAAATAACTGATTTCAATGCAGGCACTGACTTACCGGGTGGGCCATCATTCAACATCTGATGATTCGGGCAAGTACCGCAAGGGTGACGAAATGCAGCACTGGAAGACAGTGCGGGATCCTGTGTTGCGATTCCAGCGCTGGTTGGAAGGACAAGGCTGGTGGGACGCAGAAGAAGAGCAGAAACTGCGAGCTGAAGCACGCAAACAGGTTCGCACAATCAGTACCATGACCACAAATCCAATATACTTTCCATAACATTCTTAATTTCATAACAGTGTTCCGTGGGACCGGGAATCAAAGGCACTTTGATGTAAGCATCAAAAGTCATGTACATTTAAGAACATCTACACTAGAAACTCACCTAAAAAATGGGTTCAAGCCTCACTCTGAGGCTGTTTGCGATCATGAAGCTTTTTATTTGGACCTCATGTGAGGTAGTGCACCTTAAATTATGTCTAACCAATTCTGCATGGCGTGGTGGTGCAGGTCATTGCTGCCATGCAGGATGCCGGCCCTAGGAAGAAACCCGCTCTGTCCAATCTTTTTACAGACGTGTACGATACCGTTCCCAGTAATCTAAGGAAGCAGGAGCAGCAGCTCCGAGAATCTGTAACCAGGCATCCACGCGACTACCCATCAGACGTCCCCTTGTGAGAAATTATAGTGGACGTGAAAATTCACCCCGCTTGTGCAGAAAATTTATTGGCATCTCCCCATTTGCTGATTCCTCTGTCCTCTAATTGACTCGAAAAGGCAACCGATTTGTACAGTCATAGTGGTGTTAGGTTCAGCACAAAAAAAGCCGCATTTATCTATTTTGAACGCAAATTGCACTTTGAGGCACATCTATCTATAAGGCTAGCCAGGGCTGGAAGGGCTGTTTAGGGTTTTAGGGACCTGGTGCCCACCCAGTGACTGTAATTTTCTGTAGCCGGTGCTGATGTATTTTACCTTGAAGCATGAAAAGCTTCACTAATACCACAGGCTCCGAAGGAGTCCCATGTTAGCAGCAGGGATCTACTGTAGACAGCAAGAGATGAAGCACGAGGTGGTTTGTATGGTTTAGTGAGCTTGACCCAGGTTAGTTCGGCAGAGCCGTTAGCATGATGCATGAATTTCTGCCAATTTCCAGGGGGCGTTGCATGGGTGTAACGTTTTGCATCACTCCCATGTACTACCCAACCAATCAGCAGCGTTCTCCTCCCTCTTGCTTTTTCTTTCCGTCGTGCAGCCAAAGAGCTCCACTTATGCATTGCACGACATGGTTGGATCGGGAATCGCAGTCGGAAAACGAGGGTTAGGTTGTTGATGTGAGGGAGGCTAACACTTTGCAACTGCAAACTGCCATTGGGAGGCTCTTCATATCCCTCTGTCACTTATCATTATTTCCTCCTCACCCCCTTCAGAGAGTGAAAAGTCGGATTGCCACCTTGAAACTAATTTGTTGTGGTCCTTTTTGGGTTTCTTCCGCTTGTCATGATTCAATCTTTTCAGAACTGAAGCTGATCTTTGGCAGTGAAAAATGGATGCACTTCTTGAAAGCACTTCTGGAGACGAAGGGTTTGGAGGAAGTTCTTGGCTATTTTCTTCAATTTCGGGTTCCAGGAGATCGAAAATTCGATCGTCTCCTGCTTTGACTGATAACCTTCATCACGTTCTCACATCTGTAAATTTAGAACTCTTGCCTTCCCTACCCTCAAAAGTGTTGTCTCAAAATGGCCTCTAAATGCTCACCGAAGGTTCTTCTCTTCCCCTCCCGATCCAGAACTCCACTACGATGCTCCCGCTGGCTGCTTGTATTCCGGGGTTTTAAGGACGATACGCTACAAGAAGGTGTGCAGTGACTGCTCTAATTCCAGGGTTTTAAGGATGTTACGCTACGAGGAGGTTGACTGCTTCGTCTTCTTGACATGGTTTTGGTTTAGCAATCAGCTGGTGCACTCTCGCCCAATCAACTAGTCTCCCGCTCACATTCTTCTACATGCTTCTTCGTCCTCATACCAAAGCCTTGACGATACAGGAGTGGAGATACCGATAGCAAGATCATGATAGAAATCAGCTGCTCGACAATCTTGATGATAATTACGGAGGCCCTGCGGTGTGCGCAGCCTTCAGAGATTGTCGAACAGCTTGTCGTGACTCATTAGCCCTATCAACATGATGTAGGGAAGCATTATGGCAACTTGAAAGCGACAATTGCACAAATTCTTACGGACCCAGAAAAGAAAATTGTGCCGAGGAGCTCACCACAATGCCCGTCCTATTACGTACAGTAATGTGTGACGAGGTAATGAGATCTCGCAGCCATCTTTGCAATAGTTGCAGAGAAACCCACGAGTTAAACAGAGAAAAATCTGTGTAGTGCAAATTCGACGTATCAGGGTCCAAATTGTGAGGCAAGATGTTGAGAATGCTTAAATTGGCGGAGCAGTGCGACATGCTGGAGCCGGTGCCTCCGCGCCGCTCCAAGATGTTTCTCAAGTGGCAGATGATGTGTAAGCAGCAGCCGCCTCCGAAGGTGAAGCCTAAGCCGAAGGAGCGCCTCCATATCTGGCAGAAAGTGGACAGAGTCCACGAGCTGAACCAGATTGAGTATGTATTCTGCTACCAGATTCAAGGATAAAATCCTCACACCTCACCTCTCATCGTTTGCAAATACTAAACGGAAGTAGCAAGGAACCT
Organism: Polytrichum formosum; assembly: GCA_964035585.1. Taxonomy (NCBI): domain Eukaryota; kingdom Viridiplantae; phylum Streptophyta; class Polytrichopsida; order Polytrichales; family Polytrichaceae; genus Polytrichum; species Polytrichum formosum. The sequence continues at coordinate 20,717,497 of OZ037940.1, read as the reverse complement.
ATAAACATGAACCCCCAAACAATATAGATCCAAAATACAGCTATCGAACATAAATCGTGGGATTTTTAATGTTTTTTAAGGCACGCCTAGCGTTTAATCCTGAACAATGGATCCATAGCCGTGAGAATTGTAGGCTTTAGATTGAGGTGGACATACAAACTTGGAACTGCAAGAAAGATCAGGAGAAGTGGAGTTTTGATGGAGTTGCATATGAAAAGACATGGGGAATTGATTGAGTGGGTTTTTTGATCTCAGATTCAAGCCTAAAATCCTTACACCTCAACTCTCATTTGCAAGCAGTAAACGAAGTAGCAAGGAACAAGGAACCCATAAACATGAACCCTCAAACACTACAGATCTAAATACAATCCATAGCCGTGAGAAGGTTTGTAGGGTTTAGATTGACGTGGGCACACAAACTTGAATCTGCAAAAAGATATAAGAAGTGGGTTAGTGATGGAGTTGCATTTGAAAAGGCATGGGGGAATTGTTTAAGTTTTCTGATCTCAGATTCAAGCATTGAATCCCCATACCTGAACTCTCCTCATTTGCAAGCTGTAAGGAAGTAGCAACGAACTTTAAACATGAACTTCCAAACACTACAGATCCAAAATATAACCCATAGCCGTGAGAAGGTTTGTAGGGTTTAGATTGAGGTGGACCCACAATCTCGAAACTGCATAAAGTGTCCGGGAGAAGTGGATGAGTGATGAGTTGCATCTGAAAAGGCATGGGGAATGGAATTGATTGACGCAGGGACTACTACTGGTTCTACGAAGAATGGGACCAGATCAACAAGAGGTTCATGAAAAAATATTACAAGACATTCCCAGAGCTGCTGATGGAAACCATGCACAGCTACCGCGTCAAGAGAGAGAACTTCGAGATCATCGAGCATGCCCGCCACATGGACGATGACGACGAAATGGACGTGGATGCCGTAATCCTTCTATAGCCCACCAAAGCACATACTCAGACACCGTAATCACAAATAATATCACTCGACCTGGAAGAATGTATGTATGGCCTCATGTAAATACCACGTACCTTTGCTAGGAGGCATGTAAACTCATGACAGACACAAGTTACTAATGTAGGTCCTAAATGACAACAAGAACACAAAAAGCAGCATTCAATGCAAGAAAAATAATATTCTGGACCAGATTGCCAGTGATGAACTCCCAGAAACTCCCTGGAAACAGTGATTTTGGTGCTCTGTATGCAGTGGATAAAGTCATTACGAAAATACTTCTGGGAACTACCTCCAGGTTCGAACAAGCCTCCTTGGGATGACGGCAGGACGCCCAAATCACCAGACGACTCCAGAAAGGAGCCGCCCATCATCGAAAGGATTGGGCACCCTGACAGAGATAACAAAAAGATTGAGTATTTCAAAGATAGATGGGCGCACACATTGAAGAAGCAGTCGGAGTGGGGACATTGGGAATGGTTCTGCTTCAAAATGGCAGCTAACATCTCGAAACTCGAGCCACACTATCCTGACTTCATAGGGCTGCTGGTAAGTACATTTCGACTACCATTATCCTTTCCATTACAAAACCAGAATGCACATCCTGCTCCTTGCATCCAGATCCCTCTCAAAGTGGCAAACGCACAAACAACAGCCTGCCCATCACATGTAGAAGGATAATGAAAGAAAGATGATAGACTACATCAACATCACACACAGTGGTTTCAGTCTGAAGTGAGGCTGAGAAATTACTAATCATGTCATGTGTACCTGGCACTGCCTTGCTCAGATACTCGGAAAGCGCCTGCGGCTAGAATTACCATCACAACCGAAGCCTCTCATCTGTATTGAGCCAGATGTGATAAAAAAGGTGGTCAAATGCATATCCTTTCTCTACAGAATCTCCTTGTGACATGATGGGTGCTTCCCATTTGTCGGCAATCTGTGAATACCAGACAACCTCTCATGTTTTCCTTCGTGGTTCATTGCTTCAGAAAGTACCAGCTGTTGCAGGTCCAGCTGCACTGATCAGCCCAACCTACCGGTTTTTTGTAAACAAAGTGGGTGAGTAATTTGAATGACTTACTGACCTCGCTGCCTTCAGAAAATGAGAAACAATTCCCAGATGAAGGGCATTCCTGGATCTCATGAATTTAGTGCACCTTGTACAATGCACTCTAGTTCTATTAGTGTTCAAATGCACCACATTGGGTATCAGCGCTTCATTTCAACCCCATCCGGAAGACTTACTTTTAAGTGGACAAAATCCATACGATTTATGGGGGGCCGTTTCACCAAAGAATCATGCACAGTAGATTACCCTTTCGTAAATGAATTCATTGTTTGTGGAACCTCGCCCCTCTTAGTAGGATGTAGAAAATATAAGAATCTGAGGTTCCCTGATATTCATGAAAACTCTTTCCAGATACCACAATCATGTGCACAGATACCTAACTGTTCTTGAAAGAAATCCATCTGAGTTCCTATCACATAGATTTTAGACAAGCCCACCTAGGATATAAGCATAAAAGTTATCTCCGGATAAACAAATGCAGGAGACCAAACCACAAAGACCGTTTTGCTGGAAAATGTAGGAGAGACTGTGTTGTTTTACACTTGGGAGCGGAGACCGATGCAAGCCATTATCACCACCCCAAAAACCATTCAAGGTGTTATTTCTTCTCCATCTTGCAAAGCATGTCATGGAAGTCATGAACTCGCTGAAGTGAAGGCCATCAAATATGTCCTCAACCTTAGGAGATATTTGTTACTGGTAGAGAAACTATTTTAACAGCCATGCATGTGACAAAATGGAACATATTGCAAATATATATATGCCCGAAGTTGAATGGGCTTGATGCAGGTAAGCACATCACAGGGTGCCGAGCCTTCAGTGTCATGAATGGATCTGGAAGTATATTAGCAGGGGAGCACAAGACCTTCACTTTCCGCTTCAAATCCAACGTACCTGGAGTGTTTCTGGAAAGCTGGGTCATTCGCATTGCCCCCCGGTTGCCCCGCCAGTGGATACTGGACCCCATATTCTTGAAGGGAGTAGCCTTCTCAGACGACAAATTACAGTATGCAAAACAACCTGCATCATTCCAGTGCAAAATAATTCCAATATATATATCTTCATTGAGCATACCACTCCCTCGTTATTTAATTAGATCTGATTGAAAGATAGGAATCATATAGAGAATTTGAGATAGAAATACTTTATTCCATAATCTAGTTCTCATGTCAAATGCCTGACCTCGCAGGAGACTTCGGGAGAAGTTGTCAAGGGTTCTCTATTACCGCGAAATGATGAGCGGAATTGATGAGTTTTTCGTGGATTCATTGGACCGAGCAGCAAGGGCCTCCAGACCAACCGAGGAGATCCGCAACGCAGGCTACATGTACTCCTCGCAAGCCTTCCACTTCATCCAGGCAAACGTGCAAGTGGAGCCGCCAGTGTACTACATGCCCTCCTTGTACATGAAGCTTGAGGCGCTTGCCAGGGTAGTGAAGGATTTGGAGCCACCACCACCGCCTCCACCTCCACCCCCACCTGCACCTCCAGCAGCAAAAGGAAAGGCACCAACTAGTAAATCAACTCCTGTTGTCACCACTCCTGAGCCTGAGCCTGAGCCTGAGCCTGAGCCTGAGCCTGAGCCTTGGAAATGGGATGGTTCACTAAAGAGTATCTCAACAGGTAAAGTGCACACAAATCTTCTACAACCAAATAAAATTACATAAACTTTATTTCCAAAATGTAATGACTGTCTGTTGCTTGAACCCTGCACTCCACCTCTATGGAGATTGGATCCCTTTGCCCCTGAAAATGAGAGTGGACTACCAGCTCCTACGTACTTTTGTATCAGGTGACCAGTTTCTAACACAAGATCATACTATGTTAACCTACAGGTATTGAGTTGGTCATAAAGGAGAGGAAGAGGAAAAAGTTGCAAGCGCAGTTGGAGAAGCTGACAGAGGAGGTGCACATTCCGCCGCACCAAACCGCACTCCTTCATGTTGCCGTGTACAGAATACTCCGCGATATCACAGCCCATGTTGGCGACGTCATGGAGGGTGTGCCAGATGAATTCAGTCAGCCCCTGGCCCAGAAACTGATGGAACAGTACTATGAGAAATACGAGAATGAGCGGCTTCAGAAGGCAGCTGATTTTGAAGCTGAGAGGGATAGGAACCCTGACGCTATGGAGGCCGAGGTACATGTCATGGAACATTCATATTTCGTAATGAAATAAACTGCCATCGCTGTTGCACTAAAACTTCCAAACTCCTACAACCGCTAAAGTTGGAACAATTATGAAGAGCGCAAGGTGGATGCTTCCTTTGTCTTTGTTGCAGATGATGGAGAGATTACTGGAGCAGATCAACTTGGAGAACCCTCCGTTGAATGCAATCAGCCTGGAGTCTCGACTGGGTAATCAGGAGATGCTGGAATACTGCTTCAAATGGCTCCACATCCTTACCGAAATGCGCCTCTTCACTCGCATTGGCTTCAACGACTACGAGGAACAGGTCCACTATGAGCAGGCACACCTCATGAAACTCATTGATGAACATGTGCAGGACCTTTCTCCCAATACAGACGAAACTTCCCGGTGGGACATCTTTGCATTTGAAAGAGCAAAGCAGGAGCTTGTGAAAGAGGAGAAACATCTATTAGAAATAAACAGGTAACACAGAACTCATCCTAATGCCTCCAGCAGACCTAATCCTTGTACATTACAGTTCACATTCACATGCAAACTGCAAAGTACACAAACGTTTCTTTGTCTGAGAAAGCTCCTACAGATCCAATTCCCACAGACTGGGTACATGGATAATACCTGTAGATTTGGAAAACAGTATAAAGTAGAAAAGTTATTCTCTGTAGTCAACCTGTAAGACACTCTATGTAATATATGTAATATAAGTAGGTGCATTGTAGATTGATTGTGCGTCTAGCAAGTGGTAAGGGCCTTTGCAACATGTTTGTATCAAAAAAGTAAAGAGAAGACAAATAAGGAATGAGTCATGCTCTCCTCTTTGTCCCCACGGAACATTGCTCAAGCTCTACAGCGAGCTTGCCTGTAACAGTTGCAATTGTCTTAACCACGCATGTAACTCTCCCTACATTGCAAATAATGGCCTATGAAATTGTGCAATAAAGGTCCCCCTACGTGCCTTATATGACAGTGATAACTGAATCATTTGGGTAAGCAAAAGAGGAGAAGCTTGCCGAGGTTGACATTGACTGCACCAAGAACTGTACACAAAAAGACCTATAAAGGAGGCTTTTGTCTCCCATGTAGTCTCAGACCAATTATCTGAATCGCACGACTATGCAGGAAATGTCATCCTTGCTCTTCCGGTTGAGAGCTTCAGTCACAAGGTGCTTAGCAGCAGCAGTAGGGTCTTTCACTTTCTTCACCATGTCAACTGCTTCTTGATTTTCCATTACCTGTCGTCACGCAAGGACATAATCTCAACAAGAAACTATACAATTGAGGCAGCAAAGAGCTACTGATATTTGACATTTACCTTAGAGACTGACAAGGTGAGAAAGGGATGCATGCTAATTGGCTAAACTTACATGGCACACAAAGACATTCACATCTGTGATAAGAAATTACCCTGAGATACTACCCCATGTGACAACAGTTCATTTTGATATAAAAAATCATCATAATCAAAAACCTCCAACAAAATCCTCCTTTTTCTTTCAAGGTATAAAGGTAATTTTAGAGAGACTAACCTTCCAAACGCCATCACTGGCCAATATGAGGAGCTCGGTCTTATCATCAACTTCTATGTCTTTGATGTCAGGTTTCGCACTTAAGTGAACCTTCAGACTCTTGTCACCAAAAGCCCGAGCTACAGCTAGTTGTCCATCCACTCTTGGAACATCCCCTGACACATGACAAAGGGAAACTATGGTGAGGGGAGAATCTAGCCATAAGGACCTACTCAGTCACTGAGAAGGTCAGAGAGTATCGCATGCAATTGAATACAAGACAAGGTTAATTGGGCTCATGTGTTAAGAATTATTGCAGGATCAAAGCACAAATGAACTGCTACATGAAACAGAATATTTGAATCAAGATGTGGCTTATCACTTGTGTAATATAATCAAGAATTCTCAACAGTTATAAAAGATACAGCAGTTGACTAGAAATTTCAATTTGATTCAAGAGACCCTGATAGATTATTCAAAGCAGGTTACATGTATGTTCGTCTCAAAATTTGAGATTCTCAAGATTTGACAAACGAATAGCATTGTCTGTACATAAAACATACCAATCGTTAGTTCTGCAGAGTATCTAATCGAAAGAGTACCTGGCATGTTTGATACAAAGCCACCTCTATCTTCAATGTGCCCTTTCTCTGAGGGAGCGCCGGGCTCATGATCAATGGACAGTTGCTTTGCAACCCCATCTTGGGAAAGCACAGCCCTCGAATCTCCAACATTGGCCACTAGCAGCCGCTTGTTGTTAATAAGGATTGCCGTAACGGCAGTTGAGCCTCCTGGTCCCAAGTCAGGTGCTTTTTCAAGAATGGTACCATCTGTAGTTAAGTAAGCTTCTTGAATGGCTGCTGCAGGATCTTTCCAGAATCCACTCTGGCGAATCAAACAAAGCTAGGTGAGAAAGGGCACTGTTGCATGAAACTACTATAGCAGAAATTTCTAACAAGGAAGGGTACAATCTTCAAGCTAAGAAAGAATGAGTGCATGTTGCACCCAATCATAGACATATCAATGCTCCCCAAGAAACCTGCAAGGTTAGGTCGATTACACATACCTCCTTGAGAATGTTGTTGAAGAGATTGCGCTGTAAATAATCCGCCACATGGTGCCCCAAATGCCCATCATAGATTGCAAATAGACCAAGATCGTGATTGTTCACCTTCTTCAACTCAGCAACAAAGTAGTCCTCCATAGCATGCCTAGATTTCCCTTTCACCAAGTAATGGCCATATACAGGTTGATCTTCTAGGCCTGAAGCCATCTGTGAAAGGGAGACAATGCGTTAGTGATATGATGGACTTTACTTAATTCTGACGGGAAATTAAGGCTGAAAAGCAGATAAGCAACTGAAGAGATTAAAAGATTCCACGTGTATTGGGTGTAATAACAGGGCAACTAAAATATGACACAACTATTTCCCAAAAAGCCTCTATTCCAAAGTGCAGCCACATTATATTACGCAAACCTAGAGTAGCAAAAAAATTGATTTCTTAGGTCAACACTCTCAACAGCTGTGATTCTTTGAGTGCAGAATCAGGTTCACAGATACATGCAACTGAGTCGAACTACAACTTTTAGTTGCACTCACAGCTGTTCAATGTAGAATCGCAAAAAACTAAACGGTCAATCACAAATTATCAAACTATTCATTAGTCAATCACAAATTTCCATGCGAGTTTCAACCACCACTAATTGACTTCATCTCTTTGCGAAAGTTGACGATTATATGAACTACAATTTTCACATCTTCTGAGCTAGAATACCAGGTTTAGCAATAAAGCTTAATTATATATTGCTGGTGTTAAAAAATTGGAATATTCTAAAGGTATAATTTTTGGAGCATCTCAATGCTTCCTCAGGCTTTTGGGAACAACCAATTGCCTGTGTGTATCGTCAGTTAGAATGTCCACTGTGTAGGTTGTACCTTTTCCAACATGAGTTGGAATCAAATTTATATGCAAGCATACTCAAGTGAGAAGGTTACAGATAACTAAATGTGACATCAAAACTGGAGACAAGAAGCATGGCAGCAACAATTTAGTCCAAAATGTTCCAAGAAACAAGGAAAAAAAACTCAACCGAACACTCTTATCCTGAGCTTTCCGTTATTGACCAAATTGTAGGTGATACACTTGAAAAAATTATAAGCCAGAAATTCCAATATACCTTCTCTTGACAGTCCCTTCCTCCAGGGGGGTGTAAAAGTTGCAAGGCTTCAACATCTAGTACATATCTAGTGAACAAGGTGCACAAGACAAAGAAATAGAAGTCGGTAAGGTATGAGTTCTAGGGATTCACTCACAGCACCAAGGCAGGGTAGGCGGGCTCTGAGAGGCATTGCTGCGGCGACTGGTAAGATGCAGGTTTTGATAGGATGCTGACTACAGAAGCAACTGCCGATGACTGTAAAAGCCTTAAAACCGTTCTTCTTTAATCTGAAATTGCAAATTCATTCCAAGTCTTCCTCGTTAGGCCATTGCACAAAATTGAGGAAATTACAAGGAATTTTTAGATTGCAATATAGTCAATCCCCAGCCTGATGGATCCAGCGGTAAGAATCTAGAGGTTTTATCAACTTCTTCAACTCTTCAATAGCTCTCCAGACACAGTAAGCATCACAGGAACATAAAAGAACAAAAAAGAACATAGAAGAACATACTGAAAGTCAAGGATTTGCGTAAGTATCGGAGATCAGCTCAGTGGAAGTTTAACTGCTGCGAAGGATTGACAAGATTTCAGTTATAATGGTATGTGTAAAATTGCTAGAATCAAATTTTGATCCATTGTCTGAAGCCTCAAGAGTCTTACGAGTTGAGATGGTTCTTAAGAGCTGGTACAGACATCTTAAAAATAAATCCAAATGAACTCTACCTATTACCGAAAAATATTTTGCACTTGAACAGGGATGCCTGTGGGGCTAAACATTGATACAACGTACTGAATAAATTCCTCAAAATTGCGCTTCGAGGTTTTTGCTGACAAGTCATCCACGACAAGGTAGAAAGTGTAGACCTCATAATACGAATACTAGTGTAAACCTTAATATTAGGGAACAGTCGAATTAAGTATCTGAGCTTGGCAATCCTTCCAGTGACAAGGAATTAAAAATCCTGTGTGAAGTCACGCAAGCATTCACAAGAGTTCCATTCTTCGGTAGCATTCATTCTTTGCACTAAGACTAAATTCCAGCCTAACGCATTTTCACAATGAACACTCTCAAAACAAGAACATGCACGCACTAGCAGTGTAATCTTCCATTGCCAGAACTGCTTGCTAATTTAAACGATGCTCTTCACACCACCAATTTAACACAAAGATGCTCACATAAAACACAGATTAAAAAATAATAAACAGTGAGCACTATCTTGCAACCATCTCAATCCGAAAGAGAATAAATACTCAGACATAAACCACCATAGCGCAGATCTGCAAATGCGAAACCAAGATAGGTCCTGGAAGTCTCTTTCCGTCCCGCATGGATGCACTACAGGACTAATTAATACTCCAAAAAAAAAGAAAACAACGCATGCTTCTCCACAAAATTTAACCTACCTTGCCTGTACAGCAAGCGCGAGACAGAAGCCTCCACCAAGTTTTCACGCACGCAGCCAGCCTGCAATGCGTTTCTTTCCCTCCTTGACTTCCACCGGGCCTATAATAATGACCGCTAGCGCTGGTACTCCCGCGCTTCCACCAACTCTTCCTCCGTCCGGACGCCGTGCAGACACACCATGCAACTGATCCAACATCAACAGCCAGCGCATCAAGAACCTTGCGCACGGCCAGCCACTCTCAACAACCTTAACCACCGACACTCACGACCACTCTACCGTGGCTCCAGCACATACACAGAGCAGTTCTAAGTTTAAAACCACTACCTACGTTAGCTACCGCACCAACGCAACAAGTCGTGCAACGCGGAATTCCGCCCTTGCTTCTTTGCTTGCTTGCTGGCCCTAAAGGAGCAGTACTGTAGTACCTCCACGCCCACTCCACCTTTTTTCCAAATTCGACCACCGGCAGGAAGCTTGTGAGACAACGAACCAGGCTGCGGGGACGAGGAGACGCGATTCGAGTCCGAGGAAGCGATCCGATGCGTGCGAGAGCGGGCGAGGCAAATTGGTGGCGAGGATTTTGGTTTCAGTATCTTCGTTCGCAGTGACGACCTTGGCGCAAGCGTACATACACAGACCAGTTCTAAGATTAGGACTACCTACGTTAACTTAGCACCGCACCGACGCAAACGAGTCGTGCAACGCGAAATTCCGCCCTTGCTTTCTTCCTTCCCTTGCTGGCCCTAAAGGAGCAGTAAGTTGAACTCCACGGCCCCTCCACCGTTTTCTTGAATTCGACCGCCGGCGGGAAGCTTGAGAGAAAATAAATCCGGCTGCGGGAACGAGGAGGCGCGATTCGATTGTCCGAGGAGGCGATTCGGGGCGTGCGATCGGGGCCGGAGCAAATTGCTGGCGAGGATTTTGGTTTCAGTATCTTCGTCCGCAGTGACGACCTCGGCGCCAAGTGTACGATACCACGGAATGTTGTTGACTTTACTCGTGTGTTGACAAGGTCTTTCTCTTGTCTGTGATCATTTCTGCCCTCGTTTCCTCACACAAAACCATACCAATACCATTGCTACCCCTGTTTGATATTTTGGCCATTCGATGTCATCGACAGCCCCGCCACGTCAACCTACCCTTATTAAAAAGCATTTGAACTGACTATATTGCTAAATATTCAGTTGAAGTGGGGCACCCGGCTAAATTTAGCCCCCGACAAGTTGGACTCCACCATATTCCACACAATTAAATGGAGATAGGGAATTATCCAATGAACAGGGAGAACCGACTACTAGTTACAGATGAACCAATTGAGTTTGAGAAGTGACCGATTGAAGTTCAAGGCCTCGGGAAAGAGGAATTTAGAGAATATGTCTCAAGCTAATAAACTAAAACAACCGAAAGATGTCAACATGTAATTGGTTGGACTTGGAATCACTAGGATCTCGACCAATTATGCCCAAAAATCCCCCCGGACACTAAAATTTAAGTATACAAGCGTACCTCTCATCCATCCAACATTAAAACTTGTATCCCCTATAGGTTCATTGCCGGTTCATCTCAAATGACCTCGAGCACACTAATTCAAGGTCTTTTCAAACTAATTCCAATGTCAGATCAACTATAAATATGGTAACCTCTAAACTGCATAATATTTCAAGGATTTTATGTTGGATGGATGAGAGGTACATAACATTACTCATCACCCATTGTTTGTTCAATGGGCCTTTGCAAGATAACAGTCAGATGCTCGGAAAGTTGAGTCTCCCTCCCAAATAAATTTATCTGCAGACAACATGCACTAGCTGGCAGCAGGCCTCTTCAACGTTCTAAGTTATTAATTGGAGCTTGACCTTGTGTACCTGACTTCAAAAACTCTGCTTGCCTTTGTAGGGTCTCTCGGAATTTGGACATAAGCTTAGAAGAAAAAGGAGGTGTAACTTAGGGCCACTTCACACACAAGACTAAAGGCCCGTGACCATTGCATTCTAAGATCTCTCAGTGGTCGAAAAGGTTGTGATTGTCCAAGTTCACTTTCACACTAGAAGGTGAAAGCCAAGGGGTTCAAAAAGAAATTATTATGAATGAAAAGTCTACATGATTCTTATATGACAAATTATGGATAATATTTCATGATTTGATGGAGTTTGCATCAAGCCCACCTCCATGTAAGCATGACACAAATTCCAGCAAACCACAAATTCCAACAACCACAAATTCCAGTAGACCATGTGAGCGGTACGGCCTTTGAATGAGAATCAAGGGCCCTCACAATAAGTTACATGGTCACATCCCTTGGCTTGTGTGTGAAGTGGCCATTTATAAGTAGGAGAAGGAGAGAACTCTTCAGTGTTGTTTGTTTGGGTAAAATATAGAGGCTTAGTAGGCACGGGATATTATCCCAACCATGTAGAGTAAGTAGTGAGGAAGGGCAATCCAGTGGTCGTGCCATGTAGGTGTCAGCAACACGGGGTCCACTACATTAAATATACCAATTAGTGAGGGTGGTACTAATTCAAGTTAGACGCACAATCTAGCCAAATCTCGTAGTTACCAAGGGCTAAAGTTGTTGATGAGTGTCACTAAATTCACAAGTACAGTAAATTCTATGCTCATTAACCATAGATTTCAAGAAAATTAATGCGTGCTTATGATTAGTGCGCGCCACATGCTTGTCAGTGAATAGTGTCAACTGCTAATACATTTAGTGAATAATGCCGAGTGCCGGTACTTTCATGCCAAGTGTTGGTACTTTAAATGAATAGTGCCAAGTGCCGAGATGAACGATGCTTCCTATTCTTAGATCTAAGATCTTTTGGTGACACTAATTCATAGCATAAAGGATTCTAGTATCACCTTCACTAATTTCCCACACTCACTAATTGGTATATACATTGTACTGTAGTAGGCAAGGCCTGTCGGTAGGTACTGTATAGTAAGGCAATGGCCGTGCATTGACCAAGCAAGTTCTTCACACTGCAGCATGAGTCAGACGAGAGACTCGACAAGGAATGTGTTATTATTTACTATTATCTCAAGAACATAACTAATAAATAATAGGTCCCCATAAACCGACTGTTTGGGAGCTGGGCACTGCAATCGGAGCAAGCCCCTCCCCTCAAGGAAGGAAATGCAGGTTTGACGTTAGCATCCCTGGAAATCCGTTGTCACGATGGCAACTTATCTAAGCGGACATTGAGTCAATCCATTGAATGTCATTTTAATACAAGGCCTGTGGCGGATGTTATTCAGTAACTTTTCTTAATCGGACCCCTACATTAGATCGGTGTGTAGTTTGGGTGAGGATCAAAGAACAAACAACACAATAACACATGTTTAAAAGACTGGGCATCGGATTGGGGAAGGATCGAACAGACACTTAATTCACGTCGGTCTCCTCCGGAGACCGAACTCTCTCTCTCTCTCTCTCTCTCTCTCTCTCTCTCTCTCTCTCTCTCTCTCTCTTTAAAAGAGATTAAACAATGTTTTCAAATTTAATGAATTACTTGACATTCAATAGTTGAATACTATTGGGAGGGCCTATATTTCAAGTTAAGAAATCAACAAACATGGAATTTTGGTAACCATATTAGGGGAAGTCTAAGTTTTGCCACATGGATTTTCTCATGTAAATAGAAATTACATAGAAATTGCCGCTTTGGTGGAGGGTGTTTTCTTGTTGAAATTTGTGGTACGTCATGTTTGTTTTCTGGATGGTCCAATCATATAATTCCATGTGGAACATCTTGGGGCATCATGAGAAAATCCATGTGGCATTATCGCCCTTGAATTTAGTGTTAGTAAGGATATGAAAAATAATAATAACAATGATGAAAGGAGAATACCAACATATATTCTAGCATATCTTCTAACATTAATTGTCAAAAAAATTGAAAATTAGTGTTGAGCAAGGTAGGGTGGCAACAACATTAAATATGATCAAACACTAAATATCAACTATGGTAATATGTGGAAGTTACATGTTTGAGTGTAGTGTTAGTAAGGATATGGAAAACAAAATAACAAATGATAAAAGGAGAATACCAACATATCTTCTAGCATATCTTCTAACACTAATTGTCAAAAAATTGAAAATTAGTATTGAGCAAGGTAGGGTGGTAACAACATTGAATATAATCAAACACTATTTAGTGTAGCAGTGTGCAAATTCAAAATTTGTTGTTATGTTTCAAAAATGTACATTGTGGTCTACAACAGTTTACAACGTCACATATATTGTACAAACTGCACCCACATAGACAAATAAATAAATAAATAATCTTAAGTATTTTCAAGTGAGGCATGATTTCCTCATTGTCATATGTAGATCACAACTACCCCTAAGTTTCAATGCCCCATAGAACCCCACGAATTTTCAACAGGACGGCCTCACAATCTCATGCACATTGCCCTTTACGACCCACATGACACATTTATTGCCCAACAACGACCACACAACATTCACCACCCAAGTACACAAGATAACAAATAATGGAAGGCAACCGTCCCCCTTCAAGGCAGCTCCCACAAAAATTGCGTCCACCAACACTTGCAATTATCACTTTAGTGCACGCTTAGCCCAAGCAACAAATGTATGGACTTTCAAATAACAATCACCATGACACATATGGGTACCAGAGCAGCCTAGACAATATCGGTTTTGTTTGCACCAACAAACTACACATTTGCATCTTAGCTTGATGGCACATGCAAACCAATGAAATCCACATTGTGTTGTAGGAATGACCAAGTAGCATCATGGGGTTCGGTCTAACCCGTGGTCCAGGCCGTTGCCACACTCAAATGGTATGCCAACTAACTCATAGGCTTCTGCTGCACCTTTTGATAGTATGTCCTATAGAGGATGTATGAGTTCAACAAACTGGAATCAAGGATAAAGCAAAATAGCTTATGTCACCATTTGTGGCTCCTGAATTGAATTGAGTATTTGCCACGGAGCAAGTCGATCACATCTATGCCTCTCATCTTCTCTTGGTATCCAACTTGTATGGGCAATGTTGGGAATGTCACCCACTCCCCGCCTATCTATCATTTACATGTCACACCCTCCTTCCACTAGGCCTATGTGGGTGATCAACATGGACACCAATTGGTTGTCAAATCAACAATTGGTTGCCATTTTTCTACTCCTATGCATCTTATACCACAATGTGCCTCTAGGAGCATGATCTATGTGTTGGTGTCCGGTAAGTGAAGGGGCCATCCCCTTTCGATCACAACAAAAAGTCCTAGTCGGCCAAATTTTTTTTTCCCATTAGAACTTCAAACAACCTTGGCCCAATGAAGAATTATCCACAACAATGGTGTGCCTTCTACGCGTAAGGCCAAACAACAAATCCAATACAACATTGCGTCTAGTCCAAACACCCAAGCAAACACCATTGTCAGCCCCTAAATAAACCACAATGTTCCACATGTAACAAAAACATGTACAAGTTGCACACCACACCTTTGTACTACATTGCATTGGTTTGTTTCTTAGGTATTGTTTAATCGAGCAAAAATTCCCATTGTAAGCTACCATTTATCTCATCCACATTCATGTACCGATGTGGGTTGTAAAAGGACTTGGAAGTTGTAACAAATTGATCGATCAATCACCTCACTTTTCCAATTTTGTTGTTGACATTGTGTTGTCAATTGTATGCAAGCACCAAAGGATCAATTCCCAACGGTCCTTGGATATGATGGACTTCATAGTCTTGCAACCAAAAAATGTGTCTCGTATCCAATAAAATGAATGTTGGGAAGGGTCTTCAATCCCTTCAGCATCTCCAATGGTACATGGACCCGAGTGTTCAACTCTACAATTTGGTGCATAAACTCACTACAATAGCTTTGAATTGATGAATTGCCACCTTATCAAGTATGTGATTGAGTCTTGGACCAGAAGGGGCGTATGGGTAAACACACATTGGACTTCCACATGAAAACAACCATTCATTATCCCATGGCGCACTACATGTATTGGGGCTAGGCATATTTGTCTGATGTTCTTGTACATATGGGTTGCAAAAATCCAACATTGAGAAGGTCTCGGATGGAGCAACGTTGCACGATGATTCACCTATGCACCCCACAAACATTGCAAGGTAAGGCGTTGAGGGATCGCCTCGGCCTTCCCATTCCCTTGGCACTTCATGGGACCCACTATGGGAAAAAAAATCCTTCATAATACTGCTTCTTCAAACTCGTTGTGCTAGTATGCAAGAGGAAGATATTCTTGAGCAAATGAATGCCAAGTGTCATTTGTTTAATTTTAGTATGCAATAGGAAGATATTTTTAGCACACTTATGCCAAGTGTCATTTGTGTACACTTTTAATCAACTTTGAGACCAACACAAGTGGAGTATGTGGATCCACAAGAATTAGAGGTTGTGTCCAACTAGGAGGAGTGGAAAAGGTCGAGGGTATGCCATCCACAACATGTACCCGTCCATTGCAACTCCCTCTGCCTCTTAAACCCCTCCTACGTCCATTTACTCACCCTCGTCCCCTCACCTGATGCATACCAATCACCCCATATTCAAGCAATTGAATTGAAACATAAATGTTGCTCAAACCTCGCCCTCTACCTCCACATCATCTTGTAAGCCCCCCCTTGTAGGTGTGTATTCCCACTACTCAATTGAATCACATGGCTTCCACTAATGTAGCCCCCCCATAGGCCATACCCCTCACATTGATAGGTGAGTGCCACATTGGCACCCAACCGGACCCCTCTTGCCCCTCCGACCTAAGCCTTTTGCAACTAGAACGCCCACAAATTGGGGAGGGGTCAGTGCCACCAAGTAAGTTACAACAAGCACTTGCAACATTGTGATCTCTAGCAAATGGTGAACTAGTGAGTTGTTCAACAAAATAGGCTAAACTTGGTAAGGAATCCGAACCGCTTCTCTCTCCAATGTTTCTACTACAACTCATTGTTGAGCTAGTCGCCTTCAAAAATGTTGTTTTGAGGCACGCTCCTTGCATCCAATCATTGTGTCGCCTGCTCCCTACCCAACTCCTTCAAGTTCGCCATTGTTCACCAATTCACCGGGCCAAACATTTGTCTTCACTACGGTGTCCAATGCATGAGGGAATCTGAGCATAGAGTTTGCTTTTCCATGACCCTTCCAACCCAAAAATGATGTCATTTGTCTATGTAAAAGACACCTCCAATTGGAAGCACAAGGCAAAAATGGCCATGGCCTTGACTTGTGTAGTAGTGGTAGTCCAGGCAAATAACCCTCACACAAGCATGCACGCACGTGTCGCACTTCCATGAGACTTGCTCCCTTTAACAAACCCCACCCTTGTAACAAATCTACCATTGCCACAAGATGGGTGGGTGGACTCGGTGGATTGTGTATTGACATTGTATATCCTCCACAACATATGCTTCAATCATGCACTACTACAAATGAGTTGCGTGCCCCAACTTTGTGTACAAGAGATTTGTAAGTGGTAGTGTTGTGTCCAAAGTTTGAGTGCACAACCTTGACAATCACAACTCTCCATCACCTTGGGAGTGGTAGTCGGAATTCACTATGAAGGACAACAAAGTCTATTGCCGCCATGCCCAATTGCCCATGCTTTGGAATCCCCCACGAAGTTGAACTAGGTTGATCTTCCCACTAACCCTATCCCATTGTCAATATTGCACTCAACTATTTTTAGAATGTTGCATGTACAACCACAAGTCATAGATTCAAGTTGCCCAATTGCCACCCAACCATGTCATCTCAATGTGAACCCGAAGGACCTAAAGCTACCAAAGTAGCCCTTCCTGCCACCCGGTTCCCAAAAATTGATATGCCCCCATGTTTGATGCCCCAAGGCTATTAGGGTATGGATATGGTTGAGTAATCAAAGAAGCCCACTAGGACACTAGATTCCCATGGCTGCAACTTTTGACAAAGACCAAAAACAAAATACTCCATTTCATGTGTGTAACACCAATGTGTAGAAAGGTTGGGGACACTCAATGTCCTCATTGACCTTTAGGGTTAACATCCACATGCTTTAGTTTCAAGCCTTTGAAGTTTAGGCTAGTTTACATGGTTGAATGGTTAACCCTTTCCGAGTTCCCCGAGGTGCATGTTGGAAACTATTAGTGTGGAAATAAGCTCAAGATTGTGCTTCACAATCTATACCAAATCAAGTGGACACATTCCAATCAAACACCTTGAAACCACATAATAATCTAGAAGATTATTATTATTATAGAGAAACAAGTTGCCTTGTCATCACAATGTTGGGACCCAAGAATATTTTAATTTGAAATATATGTCAACATTCAAAATCACTCACATATGAACCGGATTGTGAGGTATTGAGATTCAATATTTGAGGTACTCTAATCTACCTCCAAAGGGTGGAACAACTTCACATGGAGTGCAATATTGCCCAAACCCAAGTTTTCATAACATTATTCAATCATGTGGGTCGATTCCATGACTTTGAAATATGTCAATCATATTATGTGGGGTCTCCAAACAAAGTAAGAATATCCATTTATTCATACATTTAGGCTGGCACTTGGAAATTTGGGTGGAATTATGCTCCCGACATTGTTCACATGAATCATTATTCACAAGAATCATTGTTCATCCCGACACTATTCATAGGAAATATTGTTCATCCCGGTATTATTCACTAAAAATATAATTCATAACAATGCTATCATTGAAATACCGACACTATTCACAATGTTCTTACTATTCATAATTGCACTATTCATTATTCATACTGACATTAGTTCTTCTTATTTTCTAAGTTTCTTCCCATGAAGATAAGTTAGTGGAGGCCCATAGTACCCTAATCGGGTGTTTCATATCCTAGAAAAGTGTTGGAAAAAAACCATTTAAGACCCATCTACCTTATACTGGTCCAAGATTGGCTGTTACGACGCTTCTTTTACCTTGGTAAGATCAGTGTTGAGATAACGATCCCAGTTAACTTAGGTTAAGTTAAACTTAGGCTAAAGTAAACAAAGGTGAAGTGTTGATATTACCGAGGCTAGTAATGATACTACCGAGGCTACAACTCTCTTACAAATAGGTGATATGTATCCCTCTTTATACATATACTTGAGAGTCATTTTTTGCATATGTCTTCTGGTCTTTGCTTTTATATCGTGATATAGTCACAACACGTTATCAGCGCGATAGATTTTAGGTCCGAGAGAATGGCCACAGCAGTACCACAAAGAGCGCCAGAGGGTCCTAGGATACAACCTTTGTTGTTTGAAGCATTAGAAGCAGATGGAAGCAATTTCATGGAATGGAGGGAATATGCAAGATTACATTTGAGTGCCGAGGGACTAGATGTTGTCTTGAATGATGAGGTCCCAGAAAATTTCCCTGTCATATTCAAATGGAGAGCATTGCTTCTACTCAAGAAACACTTAGATGCTTCGCTGAGACAACAGTATGTGCAAATGGATAACCCTCGTGAGTTATGGACATTGTTGGAGGCACGATTTCACCATGAGAAGACCATATTTTTGCCCCAGGCTAGGAATGATTGGGTTAACTTAAGAGTCTTAGATTTCACTACCTTGGCATTGTACAATTCTGAGTTATATAGAATTGCGGCACAACTTAGGTTGTGTGGGGAAAATATTACAAAGAAGGAATTGATAGACAAAACACTTTTCACATTCCCCCCTGCCTCAGCCTTCTTATCGCAACAGTATAGGAACATGAAGTTCAATACTCACTCAGAACTCATGTCATACTTATTGCTTGCGGAAAAACAACAACTACTTTTATTATAAAAAATGCGGAGTCCAAACCAGCAGAAGCTCACACAGTGGAGGTAGCTACAAGGAAGCCAAAGGACAAAAAAAACAGCATCGAGCCGAGGGCAGCCGCCAAAAAGATAAGTTTCATAGTAAACCATACTTCAAGAGAGATGACAAGAGGGACAAATCTAAGCAATTCAAAGAGACTCGTTCATGTCATAAGTGTGGGAGACTTGGACATCTAGCAAAAGATTGTAGAACTGCAGAGCATTTTGTTCAAATGTACAAACGATTGCAACAGTTAGAGGCCGCCCAAAAAGAAACTCACACTTTAGATGCTCCATCAATAGATGGAGTAGAAATAGAAAATTTTATGGTGAGCATGGTTAAGTCCAGGGCGCATCGTGATATGGCTCTGTTGGACGGCGCCACCATCCATACGATCTTGCGAGATCCAGGGTACTTTTCATTTTCCAGCAAAGCTAAAGCCTGGCAGACTTGTGATATAGTCACTATTGCCGGAAGACGAAACTTTAAGTTTCGTGAGGGCCAGGCAACGATAGTATTGCCTGGAGGTACCACCCTCAGATGTACAAATGCAATGTACGCTCCCGATGCTCCCCGGAGTCTGATTAGCTACCGGGACATTCGAGCTAATGGGATCCACCTCCACACTGCGGTGAGGAATGGTGAAGAAGTGCTAGAACTCAGACAAGGAGAGCGTTTCCTTGTCACTGCTCATGCAGGAGTCAATGGCCTTTATAACCTGGATATTTCAGGTAGAGTACAGAATACCACCAAACCAAAGCAGAGCCATGGAGAAGTGGGCTGTGAATCACAAAGCGCTCATGGCGCAGAGAAGAAGGCATTCTCAGTGACAACACCGGTGAAGACGGAGCTATGGCACAATCGCATGGGACATCCAGGGACCACTATGCTAAGAAGGATGTTGTCTTTGTTGGTTGGCCATGAGCACGGCCATGAGGTGTGTCCCAGTGATGCTAATAAAGTTGGAGATTGCAGTGCATGCTCCAAGGGGAAACTTATCATGCGACCATCTCGATGGAAGTTACCCACTGAGTTGCCACCGAAGCTCTAGAGGCTACAAGGAGATGTTTGTGGACCTATCAGCCCAGAATCAGGACCTTTTAGGTATTTCTTGGTGTTGGTGGACGCCTCAGGTACTCACTCTGAGCTTTCTTTGTTGAGTACTCGCAATATGGTTTTTCCTAAAATCTTGGCAATGTTAATCAGATTTAGGAACCACTTTCCGGATCACCCAGTGAAAACCTTGAGAGTAGATAACGCCAAAGAATTCCGGTCACAACAGTTTGAAGACTATTGTCTAGCATCTGGGATAGATCTTACATACTCAGTCCCGTATGAACACTCACAAAATGGATTAGCAGAAGCATTCATTAAGAAGGTCCAGCTCATTGCAAGGCCACTCTTAATCCATGCCAAACTGTCTGCTTCATTTTGGAGCCATGCTGTACTGCATGCTTCTACCCTACTCCGGTTCAAACCAACTTTGCTCAATGATCATACACATGTAGAGCTAGCGTGTGGACAAGTCCCAAATGTAAGTCATTTCAAAGTTTTTGGATGTCGAGTTTGGATCCCAGTCCCAGAACCTCAGAGGAAAACCATAGCTACTCATCGCCAGGAGGGAATTTATGTGGGATTTGATTCTCCCAGCATAATCCGTTATGTGAATCCTACAACAAGTACACTACACAAGGCTAGATTTCAAAATTGTCACTTTGAAGAGAGTAGTTTTCCATCCATGGTAGTCTCAAAACCCAACCAGAGTTTAGATTTCCATGCTCCGGAAACACTCACCCTCAACCCTGATCCTAGAACCACGCTAGCAAACTCAGAAGTGCATAAGATATTAAATTCGAAGGCACTAGCTGAAAGACTCCCGGATGGTTTTTCCAATTCTGCCCGTGTAACTAGAAACCCGCTACCGGGGACGGGCTCATCTCCCCTCACAGTCCTACCCCAGAAGCGTAGTTTTCAGTCTATTACCAACTCTGACCCACAAGCTGATCTAGTCAATGCCCCTAGTATTAACGAGCAACTCGAGACTAGTAGCCACATGTTTACAGATTCAAACCCGACTACCTTGGAAGAAGCCAAGGCGTCCCTAGATTGGCCAAAATGGCATTGGAAACACAACTGCTAGATGTGGTCACTGCATACCTACATGGATCATTGGATACCACAATTCATATCAGACCACCACCTGATTTCCTCTCGGGCCCTTTACCACAAGAAACCCAAGGATCATATTCAGGACTCAAATTGCAAAAGGCGCTTTACGGCCTCAAGCAGTCAGGGCGCATGTGGTATCAACATTTGAGTGATTTCCTCATCCATCATAAGTTCTAGCATAACCAGGCTTTACCATGCATTTTTACACTAAGAGATGCTAGTGGGTTTGTCATCATAGCAATTTATGTTGATGATTTAAATCTAGTGGGAACAATGGCAACTATGGATTTTGCCAGAAAACTTCTAACTTCTCATTTTGAGATGAAACTCCTAGGAAAGACTTCGTTCTGCTTGGGAATGCAGATAACTCATATATCGGGAGGAGGAATCCTGCTACACCAAACCACTTATACCAAGAATCTTTTGAAGAAATTCAAGATGGATCAAGCCAACCCCTTGTCAACACCCATGATGGGCCGGAGCAAAACGTTTGATGATCCGTACCGACCATGCGAGGAGGAGGAGGAAGTATTTCAAGATAAAACAAAATACCTCGCAACGGTAGGGGGATTTTTGTATTTGGCCACCATCACTCGGCCAGATATATCATTTGCCACCAGCGTCTTGGCTAGGCATAGTCAGAAGCCAGCATTGAGACACTGGAGGGGAGTGACTCATTTATTTAGATACTTGAGGGGGACTGAAGATCTGGGACTATACTATACTCAAGGAGGAGTTTCCAACATCACAGGGTATGCAGACGTTGGATTCAAATCTGATGAAAAATCCAGTAAATCACAAACCGGCTACATTTTTGTGAAGAATAATGCCCCAATTTCATGGAAATCAGTCAAGCAGACTATCACCGCGACATCAGTAAATCATTCAGAGCTGATAGCTTTCCATGAAGCTACCCGAGAAGCTGTTTGGCTTCGGAACATGGAGCAGATCATATCAAGACAATGTGGGATTGACCAAGCCGCCAAGCCAACAATAATCTATGAAGACAATGCAGCCTGCGTGAGTCAAGTTGGAGCGGGCTTCATCAAAACTGATAGAGTGAAGCACATTTGTCCTCAGATATTTGGGTTCACCCAAGATCTAATTAAATCTGGGCAAATAGAAGTGAAGAAGGTAGAATCAACACACAACATTGCAGACATGTTGACCAAAGCTCTTCCCGCCTATACTCATAGAAGATTAGTTCAGGCATCTGGCATGAAGCCTCTTTATGAGCTTATCCCAAACTAGGTTACACTCTTTTTCTATACTCTGAAATTTTTCCTTGAGAAAAGGTTTTTGTAATCAGAGATAGTTTTTTAACGAGGTAACCCGGGATCGAGGAGGAGTGTTGAGATAACGATCCCAATTAACTTAGGTTAAGTTAAACTTAGGCTAAAGTAAACAAAGGTGAAGTGTTGATATTACTGAGGCTAGTAATGATACTACCGAGGCTACAACTCTCTTACAAATAGGTGATATGTATCCCTCTTTATACATATACTTGAGAGTCATTTTTTGCGTATGTCTTCTGGTCTTTGCTTTTATATCGTGATATAGTCACAACAATCAGGGAGATGCTCAAAGGGCCAGACATCCAGTACACGTGGCATGCCAAGTGGCAATAGTCGATCACTATCTACATAACTGCTTGATTTCATGTCCTATAATCTACCAGACTAGGGTTCCCTTCGTCTCCACTTTCCCGCTCCTCTCGTTGCAGGTCTCTGTTGTCGTCGTTTTTGCAGCTCTGAGAGGACTTAAAACTTTGAAGCTTCAACAGGAGAGAAAACAGGTGTTAGTGGCTAATGGGCTGGGTTTGGATACCAGCTAGGTGATTACCAAGGCAGAACAATGTGTTACTAATCGAACAGCAATGGTTAAACCTAAACGCCAATTTTAGCTTAGTTTAATTTGTTAATGGAAGGGCATTATTATGGTTGGGTTAGGTAGATTTCATCTCAGGTGGCGGGCAACAATAGGGCATGTGGACACCAAGACGGATTAGACATGGCTAGAGAATGTGGTAGTGCTAGCATAAGTAGGGTAGTAGCTAATGATGGGGGCAACCAAGGCACCCCCTACTGGACGGATCACATTAATCATCTTTTCTAGAAAATTCATGTGTGCATTTATTTGATCTTATGCTACTCTTGACCTTAAGGTGACTATTTTATGTTATGTAAAGTAGTGGTTGGAAGTCTCTGGGAAGACTTGGGGAAAGACTCATGATCTTGGACCCACATTAATCTTGACCAAACAATTAGAGTGGCCCACGTTAATTTTCCATCCTCACTAAGGTCAAGGCATCCATAGTCGACCATGTTCATTTACCACTCACAAGGGTCATGTAATGCTGACATGGATGAGATCTATATTTTTTTGGGTGAATAGAGGTAGGGTTTGTGTGGTGGTAGCTTGTGATTGATTACTCTTATAAGAGTTTTGACAACTATTGTAGCCAAAAATTAACATTTAGTTGAGTAGTTATGGGTTAACCTATAGATCAATTATGTGTTACCCGTAATGTTACCGCTTCAAAACTTGTAACAATTTCCATGTACATGAAAAAAATAATATTTTGTTTGCATTCTCCTCAGAATTTGTTTCTCTTCGCAAGAAAAATAATCCCCACAAAACATACTCAACTGATGAGTTGTGTTCATCTGCCTTGACTTTAAATTTAGTATGAAGCAGTGGGATTATGCCATCCGGAGTCTTTATTCTTGAATCTATTATTGGACCCATGAACACAACTTATTACCTAAGTAATGTTATGTCCTAAACAAATGCAAGCTTTCTTATCTTATCAGTCATAGATGCCCCAAACTTAATAGGACTATTCACTGTAATTCACACCCAGATATTGCAAGACAATATATTAGACTTTTACTATTGAATATTTAATATATTGAATAATAATGTGGGTTAACGATGATAGTGTGGGCCACACTAAATAATATAATTTAGCGTGGCATCGAAAAGTGGATCAAGATACCCGGCAGCTAACCTAGGTATGGCGTCTCCCATACCCTCTCCCGAGGAACCTTTCCTCCCGTAATGAAACTATCGTATCGATGTCATAAAATAATATACCCGGATAGCAGGGTGTCCCTATATCCGTCGGCATCTGATATCCGCAAAGAACTACCCTAGCCCGAGCTTTCATTCTGCTCTGTCTCTGTTGTTGCACCACTTTTGCTGCATGTGCCGCTCTCTGTCGTAAGAAAATTCGAGAGGATTTTGCGCCATTCTGGTCTCACTTACTTGAATTCCATCCGAAGCTGCGACAGTGCAAGGGATTCCTGAATCAGAGAGCTCTTTCTGAACGGATTTGGTGGTGTGTAGGCAAGGTTTGAAAGCTTCTGGCAAAAATAAGCGAGTCAAATCGGCCCTCATTCGGAGCTCTAAATCGCCACGTTCTGTTGCTCGTGGCTACTTAAATCTAAGAGGATTTAAATTCTCTCCTCGTAAGCTGAATTTTAAACCTGAAGTAGATCTGTGAAGATTGGTGAAATTCTGTGGTTCTGTGGGAATGGTGGAATGCTGTTAGCCAGCTTTTTGTCATTCATTGAAAGTGCAGAAATCATTGACACTGTTAGAGACGATCAGAGAAATCGAGGATGAGCTATGTCTATGATGAAATATGTGTGACGAATGTGCATGCATGTTGATCAGTTGATCAGTAGTCAATTGACCGGAGAGGTTTTTGTTGGCCGCTAAGTAAATGTATTACGTCGGGTCGATGTGTGAAATGCTTTTGGAACAACTTCTTGATCTCAGTAGTATGGATGCTGGAGCCAGCCGGCCGTTTCTGTGCAGTTGATGTTCACGGCGATAGGACTTTCAAGAATATTCCATGTCTGACCATATGTGCACCAGGCACTAAAATCTTATTTAATTTGGTCTGTGATCATCACCAGTTTTGTGAAGTACGTTTTGGAGCTTCAGAAGTGAATGCAATTCATAAGCATCCTCCAAGCTCTCTCTCTTGATGACAAATCTTGAGTATCCATTCTTGTGCTCTGTTTTGTAGAAATTCAGATACGAAAACAGCCCAAAAGTGGATACATAAGAGTTGTCAAGAGAACGAGAGAGAGCTTGAAAAGGATGCTTATGGATTGCGTTTACTTCTGAAGCTCTGAAACGCAGTTGACAAAATTGGTGATGTTCACAGACAACTGCAAAATTAAACTGTCATCAAACAGATGAGGATTTGGTGAAATCCTTCAACGACTGTTAAATATGCTGTTTTGCGTTGTTTTCAAATACAAAAACAGCAACTTGTGACCAGAAGCTTGCTGTTTGAGTACCTCTACCCGGGCCTTGTAAATTGGAACGATGATTTTTTTGGTATTCTTCTGCCTGTGGTGGTGTTTGTAAGAAGCAGGGAGCTGCATCCTCGAAAACAGGAAGAAGTATAATTTGTGAACAAGTGGATCTCATGATAGCTTGAAGTTGGGATTCAGGTTTTGGTAGAGGAGAATCTGACCCTCGTCGATGCCGCCCCGGTCTTGGCATGTTCGCCTCCTCTATAACCATGTTGAGGATCTACTTTCTCCCGGATCAGACCCTAATGTAATCCGAGCTGCAGTCAACATTAGGAGATGGAAATGCGACAGATTTGAAATCATTGAGTCTCGGCTATCATCCTGTCTTTTGGGCTCTACATCACAGCCCGAGGAACCTCCAGCATCATTGGCATGCACTTCAGAGTTCGACTGTCATCGAACAGATGAAGATTATCTGCTGAAATCCTTCGACATTTTCTCTATAGAATCAATCAGAACGAGAGCCAGCACTTGTGGAGTAGGTAGCATTAGCCCGCTTTTCTTTGCCACTAAGAAGGAATCTTTTAAGAATGGATGGAGACAATGCAACATCAAGTCACTTTCATCAAGCGAGTTACAAAAGCATGCTATGCGTGGTTGGAGCGGGTCCAGAATCCAGATCCAGGGTGCACAAGAATGCAAACAGAATTGGGGAAGTGGCCGGCGTACCCATATGGGCCATGCCCACCATGAAGAGGGATCCGAGCCTGGAGGTGCTGGGGAGAAAGTGTTGAAGCTAGGACTCTTGGCAGATGTATTGCTGACTATTGGCAAAGGTGCAGCAGGCTATGTGTCTGGCAGTGCCGCAATCATTGCAGATGCCGCGCATTCCTTGTCAGATATTGTAATTGCTTCTTTCCACTGATTCAGCTGTCTTAATTTCTTTTCTCCCCTGTAAGTAGTTTATATGTTGCTGCAAGATCAGTGGCTCAGGGAGGGTAGTTTCTGAAGAGTTTGCTACAGGCAGGCTTTCTTCCTATGCTTGGCAATACTTTGTGCTAGTGTTCGATGTACAAACTCCTCAACCCTCAACAGGTGTTTGCTTCTTTTGATCCAATCTGGATATCATGCATTTACAATTGAGGGTGTAGTGGTAATGAATACAGTGAGTATTCTTTTATGTCTTGGTTTTCAACTACGATAAGAAATTTGGGTTGAGTTGTTTTACAGAATCAGCAAGTTTCTTCTGAGCAATACCAGGGTAACTTGGTGATAAATTGATTTACGCTTTATTGTGGGCCAGGTTTTGAGTGGGGTGGCATTGTGGACATCAAAAGCATCAAAAGCTCCAAAAGATAAAGAGCATCCTTATGGCAAGTGCTTGAACTATGCATGTCAAATAGTTCTACCTGTCTTACAAGTTTTGGTTGGGTTATGATATAGAGCTGAAGGCCATGTCCTTAGGATATCATGTGAAAGGAAGGTCAATATCCCATTTTATGTTGCCTTTAAGATAGCTGTCAATATTAAACACCACATCTTCATCATTCTGAGAGTGACCAGGAAAAATTCCTTCTCTGACCAGTCAAAGGATATGTGGTTATATGATACAGGGCATGGCAAAATTGAAACGATGGGAGCTTTAACAATATCCAGCCTGCTGTTGGTGACTGGCGGTGGGATTGCATGGCACGCAGCCGAAACTCTGCAGGCATGGCGTGGTTGTCCCCTCAGACTGAATTGTCAAGATCTATCAGTGGAAATTTATTCGGCTGGTTATGTTGTAGTTTGATTGGGCACTACCATGATCCCAACGATCTTGTGGTTTGTAGGTTTATCCTAATGATAGCAGATGGTCTGTGGGCTTTGCCATTTGCCTCCATGTTCCCTTCCTCCTTAATTTTCTTGGCAAACCTCTTTGAATCAGGTAGAATATCAAAATATTTGTTCTTGCAAAGTAAGTGAGGTGATCAGCTTATTTGTGCACTCTTTGACATGTAAATTTAAATGTAGTCAGGACTTACTGTGCTCTTTTAGCAACTGATTTGAAAACTGATCTTTTCCTTTTGCTCTGCATAGGTTTTATTACCAGCATTATCGGCTATTCACACAGACACCGTAGTTCAGACAACAATGGACACTATACACCAGCAAGCTCAGAGTCATAGCCATGATCATGAAGATGGGGCTGTGGGACATCATCATGGCATAGACATGGAGCACATGGAAGTTGCGTTATTTGCTGCAATTGTCTCCATTGGGGCGAAAGAGGGGTAAATTTTTCTAATTTGCATAGTCACTCATCCAAGGAACTGGATGATATTCTCTCAAATAAAGTGGCCACTAATGGCTTGCGACTAAAATGTGTATGCCAGGCCAGCTTTTAGGGCTATGTGATGACCAAAATACCACCTAGCTGATAAGGCTATTGGATGGCCAGTGGCTACAGGACTTCAGGTGTAGAGTAAATGATATCGGGCAGAAGTCCTTAATGTGAGTTTGTTTGACTTTGGACCTGTATGACCTTTTGATTAGATTTGTTGATCTGAAAAGGTTTTCAAGATCATATTTGGAGTGGTCTTTAGTCAGTGATATGAATAATGTGGCTCAGTGGCTTTTGAGATCCATGTTTAGAAACAACCAGTTTATTCCAGTAGCCTTTAGATGAAGGTGATGATTAATGGAGGGTTCTTAGCAAGACACCAAAGGTCGTGTAAGCGAGTGGCACTAATTAATTAAATTGATGTGATTGTTTTGATCCTGTACAAGCGTCAGTGATTGATCATCCTGGATAGTACATGAGCTAGTACTGCTTCTGGGTGTGTGCCCAAAATTGGTTGATGATGATGATGAAGTAATTGATACGTTGCGACTGAGGATTTATTTGAAGTCGTTGATTTCCCCTGTATATTTTGCAATGCATTGCATCAACTCCCTCTTGTATGACCTTCTCATGATGGGATGTAGTGGCTAGACCTTACTTCTATTTCTGGTCCCCTTATAATTATGTTCTGCCCTACTAGGTAGTACTTTTGATTTTCTTTCCTGTGTTACTGTCTTCTTGCATGCTTCTAAAATGACCAATCCTTTTGGGCCCTGCTAGCTATTGTGTATCAACTTCACTCAAGGTTATGTGCACTGTGGAGATGCAGCAGTTTCATTTCAGATTACTTATAAAATTTTACTGCTGTTAATGATTGTTTTGCAGTTTGTATTGGAAAACTAGAGCAGAAGGAGAGAAATCTGGAAGTGCTTTACTGAAGGCCAACGCATGGCATCACCGAAGTGATGCTATATCTTCTGTGGTTGCTCTCATTGGTGTTGGTAAAACATCACACCTCCGATTCTCACACTTCATAGTCTCATAGTCAATGATGTTATTTTTCTGAAACTTGAACCCCGGGTTTGCACATGCCCTTGTAATAAGATTCTTGGTATGATCCGTTAACTGAATATCTTGAGGACAGGGCAGAGAAGGATCCATTTATATCTTGGTCAGATGTACAAAGTGTTGGAATGTTTAAGGAGGTTGTTGGACTCTTGGCATCAAAAATTGGAGTAAGGTGTCAAGGTCAAGCTAGTGAAGACATTCTTGGACAATGTAGTCTGCATGCAGTTGAACTAAATCTGAAGTACCAAGCAGAGGGATCGCTGGTGCTGGTTCAAAACTCTCTGTGTTGCTTGTCACGGCTTTAACCTTTGTTGGTCACATGGTGTGTTTCAGTCTATTAGTGTATGCCCAACTCTGAACTGAGCATCCAAGTCGTGGCAAGGGCCTGAAGTAAGGAGGGGCATTTAGGAGAGGAAATTTTGGTGGCTTACAGTTGGGGTTCATGCTTGTAACTGTTTTCTTCCTTTGGGAGTGGGACCATCCTCCTGTGCAAGAATTCTGGCATCCATATCCTTCGGGCCCACACTTCACCAATTTTTTTCTTGAACCAGATTGCACATTCATATCCTGAACCTCTCTTTCACACCACTAGAAGATACATCTGTGCTTTCTGCGTCAAGGTTTGCCTCAAGTCTTTTTTAACCATTCGAAGACTTAGATTTGCAAGGTAACCCCTGGTTTGAACACTGTTTATATTCTATCAAGACAGTGTTGATGCGAGATACTCCTCTGTCCCTCCACAAATTTACAACTTTGGTCATGCAGGTGGAGCAATGCTAGGCATGCCTTTGCTGGATCCAGTAGCAGCATTGTTTGTGGCTGGCATGATTGTAAAAGCAGGTCTAGAGACTGGTTATCAAAGGTAAATTGCCCATATCCCCGCCAGATTGGGAGAGATTTGTAGATGATTATGAGGATTTCTTTGACTCTATCGAATTTTTTCGTAAATAAATCTTCATGCGGATGTCATGAAGAGTGTTGACCCGTTGAGGAGATTGTAGTATGCAGGAGTTGCTGGACAAAGGACTACCTGACAAAGTCCTCACACCTATTCGCAAGACTGTCTTACAAGTAGAAGGTGTCGAGGTATTGAACCTCACACGTTCCCTTTCAAATGACCCTGCTGACTCCTGATCTAAGATTACTCTATCGTGTCCTGCTCTCTGATGGTAAGTTAGAAGTTATGTTGATCTACCAGTTGGAAGTTATGCTCGAATTGTTTCTGCTTTTGATTCAGCAGAATAAGCTTTGTTCGTGGAGGATATTGAACTTATCATCATTGGTGGTGTTTAAATTTTCTTTGAACTTAGTGATGAAAAGGCCGACTTGCCACAAAACTGCAGCTTTCAACATAAAAGGAAGATCAATAGTTGCTATCAAGAAATTTGTGAACCGTGTAATGTGGCCATTTGTACGTATATGGACTTCAATTAATGATTTGGATCTTTCAGGGAATCCATCAATTGAGGGGTCGTCGAATGGGATCCACTGTCCACCTTGATGTTCATATAGAGGTATGGCAAAGTCTATCATGCTAAAGCTTAATCAAATGATATTGCCCTTCTAAAGATCAGAGATGATATTGGTGACTACACCATCACCTGGGTTTTGTATTTAGTAGAATTCCTTTGAGTCTTTTCATCTGGAAGTTATTTCAAGAGGTAGTGTGCAGGTTTCTATTCTCTGGTTGCAATAGTCTGGCAAAGGTAGTGCTAAATTTTTGAAGTGATTTACCTGTCGACCAAATTTTTGTATAATCCATTCCTTGTCAAGAAGGACCAATGTTATGGTAAATGGTTTGCCAGGAGTTCTTGATAGTTTTGAAATTAATTGCAGAGGATGTGAATATTGTTTGATGCAGGTGGATCCATGGCTTAGTGTAAGTGCAGCGCATAACATAGGGGAAGCAGTACGGCAGCAAGTGCACAAGCATCATCCAAATGTAACAGAAAGTTTTGTCCATATAGGTTTGTCTTGCAAAGCTTTCATGCTTCCGATTTTAAGGCATGCTGATTTTTGTAGGTGCATCACATGAAGTTTTCAGGAGTTCACTCTTGGTATGGTAGAGCTGTAAGAAACAGTAGATTCCTAATTTAGTTGAATTCCCTGAAAGGATATATGCATTTGAATTTCCTGTCAGCCTGGGTATCCAAATGGTATTGCAGACTCCAGCAATTCTCTTGCAATATGCTGTTGACATTGCGCAGGGAAGAAGTATAGGTGACCGCTTCTGTGGATGTTGAACGAAATAGCAGGAAGGAATATGAGATGGAAAAGAGAATCCAATCCTGATGGTTCCTGATGGTGATGCTGCAGATCCAGCAGATGGTCGACCAGCAGTATTTGCCCCAGGGGAGCTTGAAATGGATTTTGAAGGTGCAGATGAACATGACCATGGATTAAATGACCATTCACACAGCCATGATCATTTTCATGATCACGAGAAGAGTAACCATGGAGTTGGAGGTGAGGTGAAGAATGAGCACTTGCATTTACAACGAGATCTTACTAGTGTAGGATCAAAGGCTGATTTATTGGAATCACGTACCACAGCACCCCGAGATGGACATGGAGTGTTTCATGACAATGTCAATACATTGCGGCAGTCCAAAGTGGAACGGGTTGTGCGATTCGTACTTGATTCTAATTTTCACAAGGCAAGTATGTTTGTCTCTGAATTGTTGCATTCTCTGAACACTCTAAGTAACATACTTTCGCTTGTATTTATTGGGTTGATGTCCACACCAGATGTTTGTCATCTTCATTTAGATTTGCACTTTGCTGTTGCTGCACCCATATCTAGAATAAAAAATTGAAGAGATCATGGGGGATGTTATAGATTTATGGGCTAATTTTCTCCTGTGCAAGTATCAATAGTCCAGGCATATGAGAGGTCAGCTACATATTCCAAATTGCACAAGTCCCACTTCAAATTGTACCAAATACATCAAGGAATTGCTAGATACTTTGTTAGTATTGACTTCGGAAGATACTAAAAAAGGTATGGATAGGGTTATTAACTTCTGGAACCTTTTATCAAGAATAACAAGTCACAAGATATGCATCGATGTAATTGTTGAGCAATTGAGGTGAATGCAGACTGCAAAGGTGAAACATGTGACTTGCCATTTTCTGCGAGGCAAAGTGGTTGTGGAGGTGGGAGTCTCCTTGGATGAAGACCTTTCAATCAGGTACAGCCCATTCCTAAGCATATGAAGCTATATGAAGCCTTGCTGGTGAAAACTTAGGTTTGGGTGGCTTAAACCCACGGCCTTAACCCGGATCCCATGGGAACTCCGAGGTTAAGCTGCCTAAGGCCGGAATAGTACTTGGATGTGTGACCTTCCTAGCACTTGATTTCCGGTGCACCCTACCACCTATGGTCCACCCAATCATCTGTGTGAACCAAATATTTTCAACCAACCATGTGGGAACCTAGGGGCTCCCCACACCATATTTCATGCCGGTGGCAAAATCGGAGTCGTCTTTCGTTTTCTCTCTTTCAGAAATGAGCTTTTCATGTGCATTTATGGACCTAAAAGCCTCACATCTTGGTTTGTCATTATGATACCAGGGATGCTATTAAGCGGGCAAAGGACATGGAAAGTTGCTTGTTCAGCAATGTGCCTGATATATCAGCTGTCAGTGTGCAATTGAAGTTGAGTTGATTGTGGGGACATTCTCACTATCATCATCTACTCGGAATGCAAATAAGACAGAAAGTATGTGTGCTTATTTGTTTGTGTGTTAGATACCTCATAAGGCCCATCTCATCTTTTGTGCAACATTGGCCATAAGCTCAATTGGAAGGGAAGGTGCTGCTTTACAGGTATCCAGCCCTCAAGATTCCTGCTTTGGGTTGATCATGTGAGCAGCCATAAAAAGGAAGACTGTTCTGCAAAATAAGATATTTTCTTTGAAGAAGAAATAACTCAGCCATGTGGTCGAGCAGTGTTTATACCCCTCAAGGTTCAATTAAAGGTCGACTTCTGTGAAGCTATCAGGGATCAATGCATAGTTGAGGGCCACCCAACGACTCTACTGCCCTTACTGTGTAGGATCTGGGAAGCTGTCTTTTTGGGTAAATTGGAACTGTTGGCGTGATGAGTTTCATACCTTTTGTTGAATTTAGAGAGATATCCTGGTCACCTAACGCATGCATGCATCTGACTTAGGACATCAAAAACAAGTTTAAATGTCCACTATTTTCTCTTCTATTAGACCCTGCAGCAAGCATAGGTAACATTTAGGCCAAGATTGGCTTCTTACCAAAGTCTGGTTGCTTTCAAAATGAATGAAACACCAGCCAGAGCCTCAATGGGCTCTTGAATGTGGTTATGCAGGAAGGTTACTTAGCTGCTGCGAAAGTATCATACATTTAAATACTTGGAATATATTACACAGTGTCTCCAAGTTAAAAACTTCTGGCTGACAATCTTCGGAGCAACCTTATATGCAAAGGCCTACCTTACTTTGAACAAAAATCTAGACCCAGAATACCAGCACTGGCAGATTATTTACTGAAATTGTGCAATTAGATGTTTTTGCTTGAATAGAGAATTGGAGTGAGAAATTTTGTCTACACATCTGTCAGTCTCGAGATTTGAATGACAACTGTAGAAGCACCTGTATTCGTGAATTGTTTACTGTACATTCGTAGTGCATTTTGCCTCTCCCTTCATGTTATTATATTGAAGTAAATAACGATTCACATGTAACCAAAAAGCATCTGTAATCCTTGAGTTAGAAAAGTTCAAATCAAGACCCGTGATCTTAAATCCTGAAGACAGTGATTGTCTCTAAGATTTATGTTGTCTTAAGTTGATGATACGCATCTTACAGTAAGATAATTCAAAAGTCTAAAGCTACTTAGCTTTTGACTCACCGCAAAAAAACTTGTGAAATTCCAATCCCATGAATCTTAAATACTAAAGACATGATGATTGTTTCAAGAAATTTATGCATCTTGAGACTAAATTAATTCAAAACAATTTGAAGCCACTCAAGACTTAGATTCACTGCAAACGATGCACAATCATCTATAGGATTAATTTTTCCACTTATATGTTTTGCTAAAAAACCTTTAGTGTCAAAGCCTTATACATGATGAATAGCAAAGACAGTTCTTGGAAACAGACACTTCTTTGCTGATTTGCCGGACAATATTTGGACGATAGGTATTTTCCCATTGGCTTTTCCAGATTTTAAGCTCGGGCAGACAGCTGCCCGCCCTGGCCCTTGCCCGGGAGCAAGCTTGGCTTTTGCTGGTTGGCTATGGCAGGGACCCTTCACTCGCATCATCCGCAATGTTGCGCTCCTGCACAACCCTCACAATGTCGCTGCTGAAGGTATCCCTTCTTTAATGTTTTATAAAGTATAAAATATATTAAACTCATAATGATTCTTTCGAACATATCTGGTGATTGATGAACTTTCTTTCTGTTGATTAGGCATCTGTGGTGCACAATTGAAGAAATCTTTAGTGAAGTAGATTGGCAGTTCTGTGAGTTGTCATCGCATGTGGGTTCTGAGCTCTAATTCTGAATTTCTGGTTGAGACCAAAGGTGTGTACTTACGTACTCACCGATGCAAAAAACTCTGTATTCAGATGAAACTCTAAATGCAGCAAGTTTTTCCCTGCTGTCAATCCTGTGCATTAATTGCAAATCTCCCCTGCATCCTTCCATCTTTATTTGGCGGAATGTGTGCCGGTTTGCTAGAATTGCGCTCCTCAGGAATTGCCTTTGAATGCTGGTACTGCATCACAAACTTCTAAATTCATATATCATCAACACTGATTTCGCTTTGATTCAATCACATCAAATATTACACAACATTGAATCGATGCCTACCAAACATAGGGTTTCATTTTTCAATCTTTTGTTTCTACATTCTATAGTTGCAAGACCTCAAAGATTGAACTAAGAGTTACATCAATGTTCAATGAATCGTCAGCTAGATGTTGATGACTTAGTACTGCAAAGATGTTAAATCCTGAAGGGTATGTATCAACATTAAACGCTGGTCACTTTCAATCCGAGATGTGTATCTTTTACATCTGAGTAGCTCATGTTAGGAATTTCTCATGTCTCCATGCATTTTCATTTTCTAACCAGATCACACAACACTGATTTCAAGACAATGTGATTGATTGAAGGTGCAGGCTGACCTGCGATGGGGTTGCTCTATTACCAGGAGGAAAATATTAGAAACATATCATAACCCACATTTTCATAGACTTGAAAATGTCAACTCGCGTTCGTCAAGAGGCAAAGCAACATGTGGTTTCCTAGAATCCAAGCTGGCTTCTCGAATTGTTGGTGCGGTTGGAAGATCTGAAAGTTTGAAGTTGGCATTTAAATTTCCAGTTCAGAATGATCCAGTGGAATCTGGTGTGAAGCTGCTAATTGCCCTCTTTGCGTCAGCGTTCACATTATGCCAGCCAGCCTATGGTGATGGATTGAGTTCAGATTCAGGGTATGATTCAAGTCATGGTGGTTGAGCGATTTTTGAACTCTTTCATACAATTGCACTCTGTACAGGATTTGTCAAATTCCATCATCTTTTCTTTCAGCTCTGCAGTGATTCTATGGGAAACCTTACCAGCTTACTCAATTTCACATCACCATCCCAAAATGCAAGTGACCATCGCTTAATGTTGAGTCAGTGTCGTGATACACCCTATAAGGTTTTCTTCACAGTGCTAATTCAACATTTAGCTAATGATTCACTCACCATTGATTCAACTCATAATTCAACCTTTTAGATCTTTCACGCATAATATAGAAACAGAATATTAAAATTGCAACCCTATGTTTGGTTGGCATTCCTTCAATGTTGTAGTTTCATGTGACTGAATCAATGTGAAATCAGTGTTGATGATACATAGATTTAGAGGTTTGTGATGACCAGTTTTGTTGCAAGATACTCGAGGGTGAGCTGAGAGGGTGTAGGGTTTAGGGTTTGACAGGTGTCCACTAACCGCGGTGCAGACGACTGGGTACAAGTATGGATACCCTACCTCATGGGTGCGGGAGCGAATTCGTGGAATCGAGGTGCATCTCTTTTTACCTTGGCCTTCGTGATTCCACTTGGCAAATTCCATTCCGCATTGGGGGGGGTAACTCCCTTGTAGGGATATGAACCACGTGCAATAAAGAGGTATTTTCAGGGGGCTATGAAGTAATGGGATATTCCATATATTTGGTGAGTACGCATGGAATATACCTAATATATTCTCAAAAATCTAGTATCCTATATTTATATAAATTTTTACTCCTTTGGATTTTATTCCACCCTATAATTTTTGCATGTGGTTCTTAATAACTCACAAATAGTGACCTCTCCGGGATTCCAGAAGGGCACGCTCCTCCCTATGGAAGAAGAGAAGAGAGGAGATGACTCCAGTGTAGCCACGGGTGTGAATTATGGTATTGCTTTATTTTTGAGTTTGTCTAAATCTATATGCAATCCTGAAATAGGCGTCATTAGAGGATCTCAAAGAATACTACCTCCTTTCAAAGATGAAACCTTCAACAGAAGCAGACAAATCAACTTGCACCTGTCTCCCCTCAAGCATAAACCCCTAGGTTCCCACCATTGTTGGTTGAAAATGTCCAGTTCACCCAGATACCCCCAACTACCATTGGCTGGACCATATTGGTAGGGTGCACCAAAAATCAACTGCTAGGAGGGTCACCCATCTTAGTACTATTTTGGTCTTAGATGCTTAACCTTAAACTTCCCTTGGGATCCACATTAAGCTCGGGTATGAGGATGGATAGCCTACCTCAAGGGTTTGGGAGCGAATTCATGAAATCCAGGTCATTGGAATGGACATCATGAGAATCAACGAGACCTTGAAAAATATTGCTCCCTTTCCAAAGATGAACACCTTGAGGTTGAGGAAGTGGACAAGTTGGCTTGTACCTATCTCCCCCAAGCATAAAACCCTAGATATCCACCAGTGTTGGCCTAATGTCATCTTTTTTTTTATACCATTTGGGTATCTACAATGAAGATATCACATTTTTGATACGTGTAAGGTATGGAAATTTGATGGTATATTCCATTTTGATACCATTCGGGTCTATATAACATCCAAGAACCTTCATACCAAGGCAAAATCGCCCTAGTAACAATATGGTTTAGAATGGTAGTGACCTAAAAAATAACCCGGGTATAGAAAGATTCTCTCACCTTAACAAACCCACCAAATATCAAAATTTGACTAGTATTACAATTTTGATACCCATGGGTAAGTTCTTTGATACCATTATTGATGTTGATTATCGATACCATGCGTTCACCTCTCTACCAGACCAACATTGGTATCCACATTGTTGATTGAAATATTTATCTCGTTCACCTGGATAGAGCTTGGGTAGCCCCAGTATGATTGGGTGGACCATATTGGTAGGATGCACTGGAAAGCAGGTGGTAGGAGGGTCAGCCATCTTAGCACTATTCTGGCTTAGGCCCATTACCCTCGGAAGCCCCATGGGATCCAAAGTATGGGCTTGGGTTCAAGCCACCCTTTTTTACCTTATCATGTTCATAATAATTTCAGGAGATGGATGTCAAGAACAATGGGTGCATGCAGGTGTTGGCACATGACCCAGGGCTGGCAGAACTGAACATGAGCATCACAAGTGGCCCTGTTCCAGCTGGAGTGCCACTGGCTTCTGCAGAAGAGGTGATTTAGCACTCCAAAAAAAAAGTTAGGCTAGTATGCAATATGTTTATTTTTATTTATTTAATATTTATTTATTCCTGCAAGAACACAAAATCCATGAAAAAGTAGGTATGTGTTGTTGGATACCCATTCCATGCAGAAATGCTGAAAAACAATTTTCTCTGGAATGTCCAGATTGGTGATACAATAATTGCACGGTTCAAGAATGCACCTTCTTTAAACAAGGTAAGGTAGACGTGCCCAATTTGGTTACTTATCTCAATTGGATACCTGTATTTGAGTGCTATGTGGTTCCAAGAATGGATATCTAAAGACATGTGTTCAGAAGAGATTGGACTGCATGCTCAAAATATGATAACCATCCTAGGTTCAATAGTCAACAGAATTGGGGGGGACCTATATGACCATTCGATGAGCACGAGAATCGTCACTTTGATATTGAATATTATATTCATAGGAGCTCTGAAAATTAATAGGAAAGTGTCTATGACCTTGATTTGGATTTGCTAACCATCTTGTACTAATTTAGTGTTTCATATCCTAGGAGAAGTAGAGTAGGCTAGTCGGAATAGAACCATAGTCGGAATAGAAGACCTGTTTAAAAAAACTTTGCGCGATTTAGAAAGCTCTGATGTAAGTGCTGATATGTAAATAATCTCTTGTGAGAGTGCAGGCAGAGCTGCTAGGAGTGGATCTGATTGAAGAAGAAAATGGCTTGAGGTTTGATGCTCTCCAAATCATTAATGCATATTTACTTACATTCATGTGTAGTTGGTACTCTCTGAAGCTATCTCTACATGTTGATCAATCTCTGGTGAAATTTGCACAACAATCAGTTTAGACTAAAGATGAAAAGACTGATTGCATGCTTTCTTTGTGGAAGCCTTTGCAAGTCGTAATGTTCGGGCCTGACCAGATGAGATATGTATATTCTTGCAGACATGACTAGTTATCTCCTTGCATTTCCTTCTTCCTGAGGAGGGTAAATCTTGTTTTCCTAGAAAAGTTATTTTGGGACTCTTGTTGGTTTGCAGAAGCTACGCTGTCGAGCTTTTTGTTGACGCAAATGGGAAAAACCGACATCTCCTATCAAAATTGATACGAACTGACAGAAAGGTTAGCTCAAGTATTAATCTCCTGTGAAGTTCATCCTCTTGCCATATGCTAAGAACATTATTTAGCCTTGTAAGGACATTCCCTTTCTATTCTAGGCATAGGAATCCAGGTCCTTGTTTGCATGCATAAATGTTGAGCATGGTCAAGTGGCAAGCTCTCATTAATGGACATTGTCAGACATGAAGCCTTCTCCCATCTACCAAAAGATTCATAGTAAGGAGTGTGATTAAATGGAATCATTCTTAGGGTATTCTTAGGTTTAATTTTAAAATTACTCCATATCCGTCAGGACTCTACGTAGTGTACTTAATAATGTTATCCTTCTTTTTGAACCCTTCCTCCTTATTTTGAAGGACAGCAACATTGTAGTTCTGGTGCATGGATAAGCCAGTGTGCATGCAATATAGGGTAAGGTAGACGTGTGTTTTTTGGATACTTTTCTCTCTACACCAACTTCTCGTAGGATATGAAACATGCAATTAGTGCAAGATGATTAGCAAATTCAACTCGTGCCTGTAGCCATGTGCGTCACAATTATCAAAGCTCATATGAATATCTTATTTATCATAAAAGTGAAGACTCTCATGCTCATTAAGTGGTCATGTAGGTCCCCCAAATCATGTTGACTGTTGAGCCTAGAATGGTTGGCATATTTTGAGCGCATAGTCCAATCTCTTTTAAAGACATGTCTTTTTGGTGTCCGTTCTTAGATCCACATCTAACCACATAGCACTCAAATACAGGTGTCCATGTTAATGTTGTGTTGGAATTAGGCACGTCTACCATAAGCTGAATTTTACACGACTTTTTGTGGCATTGTAACACCAGGTCCTTTCTCTGACAATTCAAGTTCCTGAGGAGCTGTGGCAGACGAATGACGGTTGCATGAAGTCGATTCTTACATCATTCAAAGCAAATGGTTCATGACTAGCTACCAGATCGGAGGAAGATATTCATGTAATTCCACTGTTTATACAAGATCTTGGGTGCTGTTGTACAATATTGCTAACTTCGAGATTCATCTACGGAAGTCAAAATGTATGACAAGAACAAGACCAAGGCTATGAGTAACAATGTAGACAAAGTGTAGAAATGCCTTGCCACATGGCCGAAGTGCAAACTTGTGGTTGCACTAGAATTGCATTGTAGAAGATCTCTTGAAGAAGGATGCTCTCATATCTGTATGCACACAACCTTCTTCCATTTCTTAAGCATTTCATTAATGGGGTGACTAACCTCCTTGGGAGTCGTTTTTTCTATGGCTACAAGCAACTATCCATGCACATCTATCACCTAACATACCTGTGGTTCACATGGTTAAATAACCAACAACCAGTAGTAGCTTGGGTTTTTTTCTGCATCTACTACCCCCATTTTTGAAACAAGTGATCCACTTTATCAATACCAGAAAAAGAATCCGAAGCCATGAGGCCCTAAACTTGTGCCCCAATTTATTTAAATTAAGGAATTTCACACAAAAAAATACCATCTTATACTGGGACATCAAGGAGGTCAATGTTGTATCCTCTATAGTGAGTGGCGAGCTAGTATTAGCCGCCTGAGAATGTCCCAAAGGTGAGCTAGGAGGTGTCTTCCAAACCTCCTCTTGCATGGGGCCTAACCTTTCCATTAGTTCCACCAGTGTCTCCCTCTTGAGTGTGCCTAA
Organism: Polytrichum formosum; assembly: GCA_964035585.1. Classification (NCBI taxonomy): domain Eukaryota; kingdom Viridiplantae; phylum Streptophyta; class Polytrichopsida; order Polytrichales; family Polytrichaceae; genus Polytrichum; species Polytrichum formosum. The sequence goes on along the minus strand of OZ037940.1, from coordinate 20,677,121 downwards.
TTGCAACACCAATCTCATCAAGGAGTTCATTAATCTCATGTTCCACCAACCTACCAATTTCCTCAACATTCAAACCATAACTCTTTCTAAGAGCTTCATACGGTTGGTTGTTTGGTTGTCTGGTTCTCTAGGTGCAATGTTGGGCTTGCCATACATTGCGAAAGTTGATTGTCAAGGTCGTTCGGAGCTTGGTGAAGTGGTCTTCCGTCCCTTTCTAGTGTTGGCTTGAGCCGAACCATCCTGCCAACATGTCTTCCCTTCTTTGGGTGGCTTAGGTTGCCAATCAACTTGCCTTCTGAAGTGACTCAGAGTGACAAGGAGCCTTCATCTTGATGCCCTAAGAATTTATTTGTTCTTTAGAAAGTTCAACGAGCACTAGCTTATTACCTTGCAAACAAGGCCCCACACCAGAACGATATGGGCTAACACACAATCCATCCTCGTCCCATTGAAAGTTCTCCTTGTCCACCTAGTTCCCTTGTTTCTTACACCTTTGGCTAGGCAACATTCCATTGCCAAGAGAATTATACTTGGGTGCAAGCATAGTAAAGTGGACCAAAAAAGTGCTCCGGTATATGAAAGCCATGATTTTCTTGGTCAAACGCCTATAAGTAGTAGCAAAATGTTGTTTAAAATAGATTATTTTTCATGATGACCTCTATTGTTAAGTTAGGTACTCAAATATAGAATATCAATATGAGATCTTCAAAACCTATCATCAAAAGTGACGCGTAAAAGCAACTGACTAAATATAGTTTTGAACGTAAATTTCATGACCTTAAATATTTTGAACTTGGAATTTCTTTTCACATTCCTTGAATTCATTATAAACTTGAGGTCATCGTAATTTTTTTTTCAAAAATTAATCAATTTAATGTAATGTAATTGTATTTTAAACAAGTTTTTGACAATTATCTTTTCAATGACACCCACTTGCGCCACCACTTGCACCATCTTCTAAAATACATATACGTTGTTTGAAATTGTTTTTTGTGAACATAAATTGCTTGGCTTTGTAGATTCATATGTTTTCTAAATGTTTATGAATTTCTATTTCATAAAATTCAAAGTTAGTATATAGTTTTGGATCACTTTCACTTAAACCTGAGCAAGGATCAAGAGCTGTCCACTTTACCGTGCTTGCACCCACTTAGTACATGGAGGATTGGGTTCCCTATTGCACTTCTTCCCACCAAAATAAGATCCATGTTTCTCTTTTTCTTCGGAGCCAAGCGTTGCTCAAACAAATTCTCTAGCAATTTGTGAGTTTTAAGAACCACCATCTCTATACAAGAGTTCTTCCTACCCCATTTCTTTCTTTTTTCCTTAACTTTCGGAGGGGAGAAGGAACTTGCCCGTTCTTCCTTTTCCTTCCACTCAGAGTTGTAAGGCCCATACATCATGCAAGGCCTAGACCCAAATCGATTCACATTATGTTTTTTAAATGCTTTGGGCTTCATCCTAGTCCTAACATATGTGAGACCTTCATGGCCTGGTTTTTACTATCATCCTCATTCCCTTGTGTTTGTTATCCCTATGATGCCTAGGTATGGAGGCTTCTCTAATAAGATTCTCAATAGCGGATTGAAAGACCTCAAAGTCGGTACCCCCCTCACCTCCTCTTCGTTGATCTTTTCATCCGGTCTCATGATCTGAATCGGTTGGTGTTGAAAGGCAACCAATTCCCTAGGTAGAAATATTGTTGATAAAACCATGTTCAATGCGAGTTTTTCATAACATGTTGCGAAGACCCCACCCAAAGTCTAAATCTTCATAAAATGTTTCTCCATTTCCATAGTCTTCATCTCACTCCTCTTGTGACACCAAATTTCAACCCAAGCTTCCATGCCAACTCTCATAGTTGTTTGCCAAGCCCCAAACAATGCGATACCAATGTGGAATACGTCATTGTGCAGCTCATGGCCAATCCTTTGGCACCAAATTTGCTATATGACCAGACACCTGAGAATGCCCCAAGGAGTATCTGCATTCACAACAAATTTGCTAGTCATATCCTACTTGAGTTCATGTTCAACACTAAGACCTTGAGGACCTTGCAGATCTCCAAGAATAATTTGAGACCAAGATTGATATTTGGCATGTCATCTAGTAGCAATTTGAGTTGCTCTAAGCCTAATCCATGCTTCTTGAACCCATTTGCAGGTGCTAAGAGAGTGTTATGTGGTTTCATCACCATTTTCCTTACAAAGTTGACATTCTCATGGGAGTCCTAATTGTTTCCTCCATTTCCCAACCGGGAGACCTCCTAAAATAGTGAGCCAAATCATGGCACTCGCCTTTCTTGGAATCCAGGGGTACCAAAGTTTGGCAAAAAGAATTGTCCTCGTTGTCCACCCAAGAATCCTATGAGCTTGCAAGAATTTGTTCATAGGTTTTTGGTGACCAATGTTCCGCAAAGCAATCATGCAGCCTTGCTTAGTGAGATAGTCAAAGATTCCTTGTTCTTCCATACCTCTCAACTTCCTCCATTTCCACTCCTTCGGGTCCCACTCCATATCCTTCATTCTATCATCACTAACACCCTAAATGGTTACTTTATCCGTGGTTCTCTCTTAGGATTGAAGTCCATGAATATGCCTCTAATCCCAGTCCTCATGATTGTGCGACAAGGCCTTTGAAGTTCATCATCAAGAATTTCAGCTTCCTTTCCCCACCAAACTAGCTATTCATATTTAAGCTTGTACTATTTTGATATGCTATGCCCTTAAGCAGCCAATCAACCATGCCCGTAATTCTATAGAAAGTGCCTCCATTGTGGTCTTTGTGCAATATCATCCACTCCCCATTTACATGTCAATGTTTTTCCACCATGTCCGATGGAATATTGTTAATGAATTTCAATCAATCAACTATTGTGGTAATTGATTTGGTAATTCTTCTGATAACCTTTGTTGATTTCCAGTCATCTGTCCTTGAGTCCCAATGATGGCCCACATTTGTAATCCCCTTAACTGCCCAGATTCTGAAATAAGAACTAGTCTCTTTACCCCATTGTCTCCAATGCGTACTAGTGGGGAATTGGTTTAGGAAGAGGGTTGTATCCCCTTCTCTGACCAACTAACAAAGGGTTGAACTTCAAGACCATTCTCCAAAGAGTTCCAAGCCAAAAGAATTCCTTGCCAAAGAATTGATCATTTCTTCACAAACCTACCACTTGTCATCCCCCATTGGGTGGACCTATGCCATCTACCCATATGTGACAATTGAGTGCCATGCGGTCTGAACCTAATGAGAGCCTTCCAAGGCTCTCTTCCTAGTGTTTGTCCTCTAATAAGCATTTTGGCCATCATTGCCTTTGCTTGCAATTATGGGTCCAAAAGCTTGAGCCCACCTTGCATAACTAGCATGATGATTGTATCCCACCTCACTTTAACTCAAGTGTGTCTATCCTACTTGCCACAACAAACATAGTTCATGACTAGTGCCTTAGCTTGCTTAAATGCTTTTAATGAGATACATGCACATGAAGTGATATACCATATTGAGGCTAGTATGACTTGGTTAGCCACTCAGAGCATGCCTACTAGTGAGAGTTTCAAATTTGTCCAAGCTAGAATATGATTCCTCACTTGTTCTAAAATTTTGTTGTTTTTTCATTCCTATGACATTTAGTAGTCTAAAGGAAAGCCTAAGTAACATGTAAACTCCCCTTTGTTTAACCATTTGAGCCCTTCCTCCTACCCCCACGTCCATCCTCTCTCTGTAGGCAATGCCCATATTGCATATGATTTATGTAGATTGAGTTTGGACCGATCCCTCATAGTAGAGTTTGAGTACTTTGTTTGCCTTGACCAAGTTATCTTGGTTGCTTGCCAAATATAATCTAGTGTCGTCTGCAAACATTTGGTTGGTAGTATTTTGTACCATCCGGAAGATGCAAATCTTCTACCCCATGTTTACCATCTTGTAGCATAAGCCCCAAGATATCAATGACTAGAAGGAAAAGGTAGGGAGCTAAAGGACATCCATGTCTTACCAATCTTTGTAATTCAAAGATTGGACATGCTTGCCCATTGGTCATGACAGTGGCACTCGCCTCCTTGTATAGGGCCATAACCCTCCTTATCGAGACCAGGTTGAAGCCCATCCTCTCCACAATGCTTGAGAGAAAAGACCAACTAAATTTGTCGTATGTTTTTTCAAAATCTAACAATATAAAAAACAAGTCCTAGTCACTCTCCTTAGCATATCCATAGCCTCAAAGGCGAAAAAAACATTATCCAAGATGAATCTACTTTTCACAAACCTTGTTTGTGATGCTTAGATCTATTCCTCAATGAAAATATTCATTTGATTTTCCATGACTTTGGCTATAAGGTTATAGATGACTCCTAGCAAAGAGAGTGGTCTAAAATCGGGAAGGGAGGTGAGATCGCTTGTTTTTGGGTTTAATAAAAAAACACTATTATTGAGGTGTCTAATTAGTATCCATGTTTCAAAAACCTCTTTAATGAGGTTCATTACATGGCCCCCTACCTCCTCCCAGCAACTCTGAAAGAACTCGACTAGGATTGCATCAAATCATGACGTTGTCCCTTTTGTCATTGCCCTAAGGGCCGCCTCAACTTCCTCACCCATGATCTTTGTTGTGAGCACCGCATTCTATTCTTCAGTTTTTATTTGTTTTACACTTGCAAGGCAATCCTCCCTAGCCTCATTGTTACCTTCAACACCAACATCCTAAGTGTGCATGCTACTGTAAAAACTCTGCTAGTTTCTGGATCTCTGTTTGACTTCAAATGAATTGCCCATTATCCTATAATTCAAGAATTGTAATTGCCTTGCATGGAGGAGCATAATGTTCCAAAATTCCTTAAAGCAATGTCCAAGGAGATTTTTGGGCATAATCAGTCGAGATCCAAATGTTTTCAAGACCAACCAGTTACAAGTTGACATCTTTCAATTTTTCTTTATTATATTGAGGAATATTTTGTAAATTTCCCTAAATAAATCCATAATCTTTTTGAGGTCTTGAATTTGAACCAAATATTTGTCAAACTCAACTGGTTCATTTGTAACTAGCGGTTGGTTCTCCCTGTTCATTGCCTTAGAACACTTGTCTTCCACCCGTGTCCACTTGGTTGCTTGAGAGTTCTAAATGACCTTAACCTTCTCTCGCCTAGTATTTTGAAGTTTAATCTAGGCATTGCTCAATGCATCCCTTGCTTCTTGTTGGTTCCAATTATCTAAGAGGTTTTATTCTATTATATAGACCTCTTCAAATTGGCCCTCATATTCATCTTTTCACATTTGTTTCCTATCCTTGGATAATTGTAGGCTATTTTTTTGATTGTTCCTAAGGCTATATGAATTTTGATTCTCTAGCTACTTTGTTTCTTCTCTTCCAATGTTTGTCTCCACATTGTGAGCATCCCTTGCTTCCCCATTTCCAACTTAATCGGAATCCTATCAAAAGCGCTCTTTGGTCTTGACAATTTCAGAAGACTCATGACCCTTATGAAGATAAGTGAATGGTTTGAGGTTGTTGGTAAAGGTGCTAGATTCTTGGGAGACCTCCCCTCTTTATTGTATTTTCTCTTGCATAAATTCTATCAATTCTAGATTTGATCATGTGAGGGCTATCTCTTTTGTTGTCCCAAGTAAATCCCATGTCTTTAACTTCCTGAATTCCCCCAGCCTAAACACATCTTTAACCCTAAAATGCATCAATAAGTTGCTCCATGCAGTTACTTCTCTTTTGTTCCTCCATGTGTGATATGTCCCTCTAATTTTATCCTCTAATGATTTTATGGCCCTAGCCCTTGAGTCGTTGAAATCCTTGTCCTTTTCTTCATGTGAGGTTTGACTAGTATATTCCTCTGTTGGAAATTGGACATTGTGTTCTAACACTTCTTTCGCCCTACAACTTGAGGTCAATGGACTTTTACCTTTCCTCTTTTATGTGTCAAAAGATAGGGTTGGGAATTGTTCATTGAAAAGTTGCTCTCCTCTCCACTCTAGATACATTTCGGGTTGCTTCTTCTCCTTAAGAGCCTCCTCTTCCTTTTGAATTTCTCCCTGGTCCATTTGGCTAAGTGAGCTCTAGCTTCTTGTTGTTCACCTTGACTTATTGGGGGAGTCATCCTTGCCTTCTCTCCTTCATGCACCTCTTCTTGATTCCCAAGAATTGGTGTTACTATAGCTTCTCTGGTCATTGAAGCATTCAACCCATGTTTCTTAGAATTGCATGCATTAGATCTATGCCCTTGTGTCTACACTTCCACCCACCTTCCCTTCAAATCCTTGCCATCTTTTCAAGTTGGGATACCTACATGAGTTGAACCTGGATTTCTAGCTTGAGTGCATTATCTCACATGGTGTGAGGTTGAACGACACCTCGCGCACTAAGATGGAAATCCACTATATTCTAGTTCATAAGTCGCTTCTCCCTCTACATCCAACCTTTTTACCCTAAATGCGTTAGGTAACTTGTGAATATCTTTCACTAAAACTTGAATTCACTCTCCTCCCACATTGGTGTGGTATTTATCCGAGCAATCCACTCCAATGACTCAACCTATCAATCCTCCTATGTGCCTCAAAACCGCTTCTTGTTTCATTACGATGCATAACTCTACCACTTGTACCCAAATTGGAAGTCAAGGCTTTGTTCTACCCCCTCCTGAAATTGCTCTTAAAAAAAATAACTCAGAACACCCTCTCCCCTTCATGATAAGTTTCTAAAAAGAGCAATGTAGATTGTCTCTTGCCCAAAGAGTTAAGATACAATGCCCTAGGTTCCCTCCTTGCGTTTTGCCCAAAAGAGCAACTCTTCCAATTGCCAAGCAGTCTTCCTAAGCTTTTCAAAGAGCTTCGTTGGCAGGACTGCATCCAAAATGTCAACTACATCTTCCTCTCTTTGGTCATAAGCTGCTTCACCTTGCTTATCTGCATTTTTTTTTTATTATGTTGCCCCTTGGTTGTATCAGCTTGCGGCATTGGCATCCGCGGCTCTTGATGCTTCTGACTCAGTTTCTTTGTTGGAGGGTCGATTATCTACACTAACCTGCTCTGGCAACTTCCTATTCATTGGTGTCAAGACATGACTAAGCAATTTTTCTCCTTGTGTTTTTTTTTTCTTGAGACTTTACTTCTGATTCAATTTTTGATATATTATTAAAATATCGAACTTAAATTATTATTATTTAACATAGTATTTTAATCATGCCGGTTTAAGACCCACGTACATTATATGCTGGTGAAGGTAATGTGGTACATAGTTGACCTACCTACCATGTGGGATTACTGGTAGGTATGACCGAGCTTGAACGCTCCCCGGGTGGTAGGTCGCAAATGGGCCAAGTGGGTCGCAACTAGAGCCTACCCGGCATGGGTCTGTCGAGCAAGGATACCCCGAGCAGCAAGAAGGCCTCTAGCAAATCTAGAGGAATCTGTCTGAGCTAACAAATCTAGCAAGTGGCATATTCAAGGTGAGAGTTTCACAAGAACTCACCCAACATTTAGCAAATATCAAAGCAAGTGAGCAAACAAAAGCACAAACAAATGAGAGGCGAGCTCAAATCTGACTCAAGAATGAAAAATGCAACCTAGCATATCAAATCCAAGGTTCGAAGCTACCAAGATTCGAAACTTACCAACTGAGCTCTTCAACCTCCGATGGCAACCATATCAGAGCCGAAGTTTAGGAGCAAGTGTGGCCAAAAGCAATCAAAAGCTTTTAAAAATGAGAGGTGAGCTCAAATCTGACCCAAGCATGAAGGGCCGATCGAGTAAGGCCGAAGTTCAAAAGCGAGTGTGAGCAGACTCACAACAGGAGAGTGCCAAGAGAGGCCGTTTCGAGGGAGAGCAACAGGAGTCCATCACCATTGAAGCAAAAAACCTGAGTGGCACTCCTACTTCGGTGTCAAGCCCACTGCAGGCTCGACACCAATCTACCATTGTGATTTTATCCTCGCCATGTTGCCATCGCCAAGCTCGCTCCACCCGCCTCCGCTCTACCAACCCTCCCGCTCTACTATCTCCCTCTCCAACTGAGCCACCCCCGCTGCATATCATAACCGGGACTCAAACTTGGGTCGCCTGGGTGAAAAGCCAGGTATCCTAACCATCTAGACTATTACGGAATAATCAGCATATAACAAGGTTGTTAACCGAGCTCGAACTGATGATTTCTTTGTTATAAGAGAGGTCGAGAGCTTGAAGGAGGTGTCTTCCTCTCAATCATTCAAGTCCACTTCGCAGCTTGAGAACTTGAACTTTTCACGTGCTTAGATGGATCTCATGTGGACCATCTTTGACAAGCTTTTTAATCAAAATCCTAAGCTACCTCGAGGAACCTCATGGACGTGGAGGTTGCTCTGGAATGTTGAGACTTCAGGCTCTTGTTTTGTGGGCCCCAAGCCAATGGATCAAGCATTCTGTGGGTTGCCATGATTTTGTGTTCTCGACATCCAGATAATATCCATGTGTCATCAAGGGAAACAAGTCACCACAGAAGTTGGTTAGCATTAGTAACAGTGATCAAAGTTGTAGATCCCAACTTTCATACAAAACGTATAGGAGAACTGACCTTCATGTCCACTCTGAAGTCATACATTGATGAGTACTATACATAATATTAAGACAATACTGCACAAGTCAACTAGAACTCTTGGGACTCGCTTTCAAGCACTCTGGAAGATTCTGCAATCAAGATCAAGTGCCAAAGGCCAATTTTCCAAAGACCTCTTTATGGATCTGAATAGATACATGGAACAAGAAGAGCAACATTGAATAACACATAAGCTTGGCACATAAGGAGGTCCAAGTTAATAGAAAGGATGTGAGGATATGAGATGAACTATTAAATACATCATTCAATGCAACTTAGTCTATCAACTTTCAAAGTGATCATTGTACATTCAAGACAAGATAGTACAAGACCTAAATGCTGGACAAGGATATATTATTTCATAGCTCACATCCTGCTCATTTCTGTTCATGAAACACCTGGGATTTGCTTGGAGCCAGCACTATTATTTCTTCGTCAAGGAAGAAGATTAAATAAGAGGTGCAGGATCCCAGGCGCACCCTTTGCTAAATGCATTTATTCATGAGCAAACCACCTATGCACAGCAACATAGTTGGGCTAATCTCAGGCAGGTAACTGCCCCCCATAAATTCCAGGTTATTCCAAAAGCGAATAGGAGTAGAATCACAAAAAAAAGGAAAAAGAGGGGCAGACGAGGTCGCTCAACAGGCTACCAGGATGAAATAAATGGGTGAATAAACGAGGGATAAATGAAACAGACAGCAGGGACCAATGTTGGCCTCCAGGCCAGCACCTTGCCAAAGCCTAATCTATTACAAGAGAGAACGTATCAAAAGAAGTACACTACAGAGGAGCAAGAGATCACTGCTCATCCACAACTGACATTGAATAATCTCTGCGCCAATAATTGACGTCGTTGAAGTCGGATTCACTGCTGGGGATGTCGTCCGCATGCATCTTGGTATCATTCTCATGTGGAGTCTCATGTGCAAACATGGGACCAGCCTCTCCCACTACACCCTCCTTCAGCATTTTGTCCATAGCTTTGATTGTTCCCTCACGTTCTACACCTGCTACCTCTTCACCTGAAACAAAGTGAATATTCCAAGCAGATTATGAACTGCATGCCAGATACTTTAGAGGTGACTTAGGCTCAACAGAGTAGAAAATAGAATCCAAGAGATAACTGGCACAAATCTAGGAGGAGTTAAGTATTGAAAATCAATAGAAACACCACCGGCAACCCACACTACCTGTTATTGGATTGATCATGTGTTCTTCGTTTATAACAAGCTCTGGGACAAATTCGGCAGAATATGTTGAAGGTGGAGAAAATATTGCGTCAGTTGGGTATTCAATTGCGGATGCAGGAGGTGCCTCTTTCAGGTGAGCTTTAAATGGGTTGTCATGACCAAACAAATCCCTCCCTGATGTGCCCTCCAACCCTGGTGCTGTCTCCCTGGGCCCTGTCATCCACTGGGACTTTCCAACACCTGAAGAGTGATACCAAATGTTCCACGATTAATATACAGTATTACCAACATAAATTATTATATGTAAGACTGGAAAGGAAGGCAACCATCAGCGAGAAATGGCACAGAATATACATACAATATTTAGAAAGGATCAGCAACATTGTGCAAGGAACAACCTGGCAAATTATCTTCCTCTCGTTGCTGAAACAACAATGAGTTGTCAGACAAATCAACTTTTTCAAGCTTTGAACTTAGTTCATTGTCCTTAGAGGAACAAATAGTTGGACTTTCCATTTCCAGGCCATTTTCAAGATTGGGTCCAATTTTTGCATTCAATGATGCAGATGCTGAACTTGCAGTATCTGCAAGATCTTCGTCCTCTCCCAAGACTACTTCATCATCACTGCTGCTGTCCCCACTGCTACTAGGGGAAGAGACAGCATTTGAAACTAATCCATCATCATTTCGAGAAGGTGTAGAGAATAGATACTTAATATTAGAATCTTCTTTTGACCTGCTGGTATCATCTTGGAAAGCAAACCAGCTGGAGTCTGAACCAAATATGTTGTCTTTTTGCCCACTGCACCAAAAAAGCAATCCATTAATCTCCAAACCTATAATGAGCTGAACATAAATGCACTGAACTGTTCTACCTGAATGGAATTGAAGCACGACGATACAAAGAAGACAATGAACAAAGTATTTAAAAATCTAGGAGTAACCACCTATGTGATAAACAAACTGGTACCATCTTCACTATGCTGCAAATCATGTCTGTCACTTACAAACAACCCAGACTAGAAGCCTGTCCGAAAGAAAGTACAAACAAACAAAAATACTGAGTTTCTTGAGGAACCACGCCAGCCCATCACACACAAGCCACTAATAAGAGTTACTGGAAATACCTGTGCTGTTCTTCACCAAGCCGCAAGGATGAAATTATCATTTCTGGAGATTCATCATCAAAAAAGATGTCCTGCACACCAAAACAATGTGAGGCTCTTGGAAATTCATAACATACTCAAAGAGGTTCATCTCTTAAATACCAGTGGTATACAATATAAAAGCAACAAGACCAACAATGTCACACAAATCACAGTGAACTATAGTATAGTAGATCAGGGAGAATCACATGAAAAGATACTGACCTCATCATCTCTTCCCATTGATCCATGTCCCTGTTCCGAGAGAATGCCAGCCTTAAGAAAGGTGTGTGAGGAAGCCAACTGGCAAAATAACTTTGAACAACTGCCCTGCTAGCATTATATGAAACTAAACAAAAACGTACATAAAAAAAACGAACTCTATAGGTAGCACCATCTGCAGGGGGTATGAAACAACATAAGAGAAAGTACAGGGATAGTACAAACCTCTTCAGTATCATCATCAAATGGACTATAGCGAGACACTTCACGATTCAAATTATTAGCCATTGTGGAAATATCGTAGTCTCTATCACGGAAGTCATCTTCATCACTATCAACAGGACGATCGTGTACAGATGTAGGTCGTCTGCATTAACAACCAATTGATGCCTTCAGAGAACATACATGACATGAACTGGGCCATTTGAGAATAAAAGAGACAGGAACAGTCCCAAAAATCCAAAGACACTCCAAATCTTTTTTTTTATCTAAGTGAATATTACAGACTTCTTTACATCCCTTACTACTCTTGACCAAGTACACATCTTGGGAATTGTGCAATATTTATTATCCCTCCTTGCACAATGCTACAGAAGTTTGCATCAACTTGAAAGAGTGGGTCGTCATCACTGTGCCATCAGAAATAGTTGAAAAAGAAACGCCCTATATATACATGGAAAACCCTAATTGCTAATGGCATGAGAACTGTGGACAAGTAGAAGCTAAAAACATCAAAGAGACCCGTGACAGGTAATCCCATGGTAAGTCTATACCCGCAAGACCAGTGATACACATTCTCAATTGAGTTGCGTGGTTGCAGGACCGAAGACACCCATTCACTCCACTTTGGATTAGCCTACAAAAGGGACAGTGACACTCATTAGAGAAGATTCCATGCTGAAAAGTATCACAAGAAAACAGAGATTTGGAGCAGCCAGAGGACACCCACCTGAAGATGGCTTTGTATGACTGAGTTTGATGATGAGGCCTGAACCATTTTATTAGCGAGGCGTGTCAAGTGCCCCATATTCCCTATTCTTGTAGGAAGCTTGCTGACCGCTGGTTTTGGCTGACATTAAACAAAGTATTGAAATTGAATCAAATGAAAAATGGATCAAGACCAACAATTCAAAGATTTCCACTGGAGAAACACTTCAAATGTATCTTACTGAAATATCTCTCCATGTTGACTTTCCACCAAGAGGATAAAAGAAGGTACAGGCTGTCGCAACTTACTTCTGACTGACTATCAGGAGCATAAGGATTCTCATCAGCAGCCAGTAACTTGTTAAGGAAAAGGCATTCTTGAAATAAATGGTCAATCAACATCTGACTATTGCTCTCCAAGCAAGATGAAACAATGCTCTCCACATGGTGATGGAGCATGTTGTTGAAAGGGTAGCTGCCACCAAACAAAAAAGGTAGTATTAGTAATTCAATTGCTAAATGCACAGTGCATAAACCAAGATTGTAACACAGACATAGGTATGCAACACCCACAGTAAAGTACACAAGAAATCATTAGATCACAACAGTTTGTGATTTGACAGCTGAAATTTCAGAATTGTGTTATCAAATATCAACTAAAATAAGAACACTATGAAGCTAAAGAACGTCTCCTCAAGATAGAGTTCTCACTGAGATGTCTTAGATGGACTCTTTGTTATTAAGGTGAATATAAAGCTTAACAACGAACAAATTGAAGACAGTTTCGAATTTAATGGTTTGTTAGGACAAAAACAGAGGTTGTACAATAGCCACACAAAACTCAACATCAAAATCCTACCACTCCATACTTGACACGAATTCCTATACTATTCAAAAAAAATCATCTCCACTCAGAACTCAGGTATAACCAGAGGACATGCATTCAAGAGATCAAATCAAACACAAGACCCTACATCTCTACTACTTCATGAAAGGAGAAGCAAAAAAATTGGGTTAGGTAAATTCATCTTGAAAGCTATTGTTGAATCAGATTACAGAATTATCCCATTCACATTCAATAGATTCTTGAAGGTTCACCAGGGAGCTAGAGTGCCATGATAGTTGATGTAAATGTGAAACTTAGACAAGAAATCAGACTGCAAGAAATGGAACAGCAAGTACATACTCAAAGAAAAGCTTCAATACTAATTGAATTGCTCCTGATTTGACCAATTCCTGTCTAGCCCCTTCACTGTTTGCTCTCAACAAGACAGCAATAAACTCCACAATCTGTCCCATTTCCCACAACAACCTCAGAACAGTCAGTAAATGACATTTGAAAAAGCCAATGCAATTGGTGTACCCTAGAAAACCTGACTATGCCCACTTCTGCCACTAGAAAAAAAGTAAACCATACCTTAAGTCTGTGTATGCCCAGAGGAGGTCGGAGGTGCCCATAAGTAGTAGGTAAAACTTTGTCATCAGTTGACACATCCAATACCGCCAACAAGTCACCTGCAAACAACATGCCAACCAGAATGCTCAATCATAAAATATACTGGAGACACGTCACAAAAAGACAGGAGACAACATATGGCAATGTGATACAGGGACAATACATTCTGAATCTATCATGATGGCTCAAGGAATTGTGCTGACAAAGTTGTACAGGAAAACTAATTTAGATTGCCTTCAGGCTAACAAATAGCTTGCAGATAGGGATTTCTCATTGGTGTCAAAATCTGAAAAAATATGAACAAGAATGGATGTCCTAAGGGACCAAAAACCTGACCTGCAGTGTGCACAATATGCAATAGAAGCATTTTATAAGTGGTATCAACCATTTTCTACACAAGAAACCTTACCTAGTCTTTGAAGCATGCCTTCAACAGTTTCTGGATTAGCAGAAGCCACAGCTTCATTGATATGCTGGCCACGAACTGTTCCAGCAAGAGCTACTGTGGCAGCTCGTTTCGGATCCAGCAGAGAGATGCAGACAGATAGTGAATGCACAAGTGTAGACTTTGACTCTGGATCTTCCAACACATGATGAAAGAGGCACCCAACAAATCTGCGAAACCAGATTGAGCACATTATGTAAGCCATGCAACTAAGAATGCATGTAACGCAACCAAAACAACTTTAAGAGTTCTATTGTCACATTATACTATTTGGTCCTCAATATACAGGACAGGTATCTTAAAAGCGAATGAAGGAGACAGCTTGGAAAGCAAAGAACAGCAGCTCGTGTAAAGAGTACCAAACAAAGATATGACTGCTAAAGAAAAGCGTATTTTCTTCTCTATCCCATGTAAGAACCCACTGTCCATACTAGAAATCAGTAGTTTTTGTGCAAATGCACTTATATGTGTTAATCATGAGCACTTAACTGACAGGTGAAGTAACCAGGTGAACCCTTTCAGGTGCACAGAAACATCACTGGTAATATATCCTAAATCAGTTGTACGTCAGAAATCAAGTGTAGAACTCAGGGTGGGAAGTGCAAAACTCATATACTTGGGACTAGAGAGTTTTGAAGCTAGCGCAGATGGAGCTATGCGTGTGACAGCAGACAACGTCTCTGCAGCATTTGCATGGACTTCTGAGGAATTCTGCATCAACAAACCAGAAACAACTTCTAAGATTTGCAACACTGCTACATCATAAGAATGACATGATCTTCATTTCTATGCTGTCAAGATCCCCATGCTGTATAGACTCAAGCATAGGAGTTGCCAGACTCCTCCAAATTTCAGAGAGTGCACAGCACTGCTGGTGCACACAATTTTAAGCATAAACCTTGTGCTTTAGACTTCCAAATATTATTTGATATGCATCTGGTGGCACATAAACTTACGATAATTGGTTGCCCAGATGGACTACCCGAGTGTTGGTCTTCTAATAATTGGAAAAAGAAAGAAACAACTTACTGATTGAGGTATAGACAACAGAACAATACAATTAACAATCCAAGAACTAATGGGATCTTCTCCTTAGAAATAAAGTTAACAAATCACAAGAAAACAGAAACTATAAACCTTGTAAAGAGAGATCATGTGGTAAATATCAAACTGCCTGCCAATGACCTGCAGACTATGAACAACATGCACGGAAGCAGCCAGTCACTACCACTACAAAATGTCAACATATCACACAAAGAGAGCTAATTCTTACAAATAGATTAAAGGGGAAGGAAATTTACCGGAGGACTAAGCTTGTCCACAAGCATTTCTAGTAGGTCAGTATCTGCCAACCATTGAAGTGCATCCGCATGAAAAGCAAATATATGTTCATCTGCACCCACTAGTCGTACTAACACCTGCATTTGAAGACACGGTACTATTTTAATTTTTTGCATAAAAGACAAGACATTACATCCAGTACATACATGCCTGAGCTATTGCAAACTAAGTTTCAACATAGCCAGAAGTTGGAACTAAGATTTAGAGCCCACCTCCATGATAGAAGTAATGCCAATTAAATCAACCAGCTTCTTCAATGTCTCCTGATGAGTCTGAAAATGATGCAGTTCAGAAATTAGTACAGAAAAGGGTGCTGCACCAAATGGCTCAGCTAAGTTTCTGTAGGACATAAAAGCCTGCTTGCACAGACAGCACACACAAACTCAAACTGGTACTTCAACCTATATGCTTTGTCAAGGTAGATAAGGCTAATAAAAACAGATGCAAGATTGAACGAGTCAACAAGTGATGGAAAGAAATCAGCCTTACTTGCAGATAGCGCATAACCGGGATAGTCTTTCTAACCAACAAGCAGATGGCAACCTGCAGTCATACAATTTGCAAAGGAAATAAGTATTTGATAACCCACTACTGCATTTCCATGCAGCAAGAATTTACAACAAACTACTCCAGTCTGCAAACAATACAATGTTGCTTGCTTGATCAACTGCAGGAATATAGAAGAACGACTAAAATAGAGAAATATTTCAAGAGGGAGGGAGATGCATGTGCAAGAAAGAAAGGAGCAGAGCATCTAATAACAATACCTTCAATTGGCAGTGAGTAACTTATCCATGAGAATCTTAAGACACGAGAGACCAATGCACAAAGTCAATCAAACTACACTTCTCTTCATAGCTAAATTATACAGATACATACTTTGCTTGAGAGATTGAACACAAATTGGTGACAGAAAATGCATACCTTACTAAAATAGCCTGCCAACAATGTACCATGGGGGCGATCAGGCTCTAGAAATGAGAAAAGATAATTCATGAGCTGCAAAAAAATTGCAAATAGCACAAGGCAGATTAGCATTTTCAAAAAGTCAAAGTAGTACCAATTTTTATTTGTGATGATCTCAATCAATTACTCACACTAAGCTACATAAATTAGGAGAATTTGGTGTGCAGGAGCAAGTTATCATTGTTTGAAACAAATTTATGACTAAAGCCGCCTCTGTAATCTGCTGAATCTGATACAGAAGGTATATTTTCATAGGCTCCATCAATTTAAGTCATGCATCTGGAAGCATCAATAACCTTAGGTCTAACAAGGACATGGCTGCATGAATTTGTGAGATTGTCCTCAACTCTAGCCTTCTTTCTTGTTGCTTTGCTAGAAAGCACAGGTGTGCAGCTCAATAATGTATACCATTATAGTGGCTCCATATGGTCTGGAATAATTATGCAGTGGAAAGCAACAAAAGGATCATGATCCAGAATGGAATCTAGAAATCCCTCTACAAGAGTATTTCTGGTCATATTTCTGGTCATACCTCCTCATCTTCAACTAATGTCTTGAAGATGACATCTATCTCACACGTGAAAATCTCACAAGCAATAAACGGAAACCTGCATGAGACAATCAAAGGTTCACTATCAGTAACCCTACAATTGCAGGCAGAGCAACTACCAGCAGACGAGGAAATAGCATGAAAAAACACTCTAAAAGTCCTCGGCTATCCTCTTTGTGGACATGCATTTTCAGGCATTTCACAATAAACATGCTTGACAAAATCAGGTAAAATATTAAGAACAGGAGTTAAAGAAACTCACTTAAACGCCCGTTTGCTGCCGGCATTCTCAGGTGGTTCATCTACTACATAGCGCAGTAAGTTTTGCACTTGAGTTTTTCCGCGTAGGCTGTGTAGAATATACCAAAATAACATTAGGAAATGCCTTTAAAAACAGCTATCTGAAACCAAACCCCACTTATATGCCTTCCTACTTCAAGAGAATGCATAACTGCAGAAAAGGTAGATATAAAATTGTGATGAGCACATAAACTATAGAATATGGAATATCAACCCTAAAGAGAGGATTATTGGTAGATGTCAAGGTGGAGTGCATTGGCACTGTAGCACAGGAGACCCAAAACCTGGATGGAATCTCCAGAATGAGGCCAACATGTGAGCAATCAACTGCTGCATTTCATTCCTGGCCTAAAAGCTAGAAGGAACTTTGTGGCACTTTTTTTGTACTCTCTCATGGATGATTTCACCAGAGTGTGACTAGAGGTGATAGTAAATATTTTAATGTCCTCCTATATTCATGGCAGCAGTGTATAAGCATGATATTTAGAGTTCAACAAATTTGAGATACAAAGAACTTTAATAATGATTCCAATACTCTGGCAAATCTCTTACAAAGTGATAAGGCGAGAGTTGAGAGCTTTGCACTCCTGGATGATCTCATCCTCATCTAGGAGCTCTTCCAAGGAGTAGATATCTTTGTCGAGTACTGATTCAACCTGCAGTTGCACACAACATGAAGCACTATGATCAACACATATGAGAACACATGTCAATGCAAAAAGATAACAAGGTCTTTTCAATTAAGTAACAGATGTTAAACACTGTTCTCCAAATATACTCTTCAGGAACAGAATGAATGATAGTTGAGTACATTATTGAGAATATGCCTGATCACATTCTTCAAGAGTGTCAATTGTGTGTACATTTTTTCCATATACATTGACAAGCCTTTAATTTCTTATACTAATTGAGGATGAATTATCTATGCATTCTTAGAGCAAAGTGTAATTGATACTTTAGATCCAAAGCACAACTCCAGGGTAAGTGAATGTCAAATTGTTGCCACAAATATAAGTGGCAATCACACATTCATACAACTTTTTAATAACTTTCACACATGCTTTCTAATTAATAGCATTCAAATAAAAGAATCACCTTGAACTAAAGACCAGACAGATTAAATATGGCACCCTTGCAATCATTCTCTATGATATCAACAGTCAACGTTTCAATTCACTTAAGAGCTACAGCTCATCAAAACATCTCGGAATGTAGCTTATTGTAAATCATATTTGAATAAAGCTGTCATTTACATCAAACCAATTTTCTCCTTACTAATTCAGTCACCAATTGTGCACAGAAGCATGATCAAATAATAAGATAGTATGCTACTATCTTATAGTTTGCATTTATAAGGTAGTGAAGGGACAGTAACTGTAGAAAGGCACTTCAGGTTTTAGTATGCAGTCCTATCAGTGCAACTGAGCTCCCGTTAGGAGGAGACCATGACAAAGGTAACCTCAACTACAATCAAGGTTCAATCAAGAAAACGATTTCAAGGAGGACAGTTGCTTTCTAATAATATGGATAATCTACTAGCTCAGAAGGGGCTGCAAAAGAATGTGAATCAGAAGTTGACAGATACTCCAGGAACTTTACCATCCCTAATTCTCTGAAGCAAAGAAGTCGTGGCCTTGAACATAGCAGATTGAATCGAAGGCCATCTCTCAAATACAATACTCAACGTTATGTGCATTTCTACCAAACACTCATGTGATGCCCTTCCCTCGAAGGACCAGTTTCAAATGAGCGACAGCTAGATCATCAGTGACAAGTGTTCAGTTTCTGATATTGTCTGTGAGAACATGAAAACTAACTAAAAATGTTATAAAGCTGCTATATCAATATTCGAAGTGAATTTTTCTTACAGCAAATACAACACTCCCTTACGGCAGCCTTTTTACCAAACATAGAATGAAACTTGTAACACAAAGTCCGGCCTGTGCCGTTAAGAGAAGAGCAGCCTAAATACAATGACAGTTTGTATAGCTTGTAAGACACTCCTTGAAAGAAAATCTGCTTGCCTAGAATGTCACTTATCAACACAACTGTTACTCATATTTTATTGAAAAGGCAATGGTTCATACTGAAAAGAGGGTTCAAAGTGCAGCTCACAAGATCTTTCACAATCACAAGCATTTCCAAAGGCTTTGTAGAAAGTGTTGCACTGAGGTGGACAGAATGAAATCCGAGAGTACTCAAACCTACTGTTGCACACAAGCAGACTTCAAAGTTTGGTACATTTGAACCAAACTCAAAATTCTAGTATAGCTGGAAGATGGGCTAGCAAGAGTAGGGCCTATCACGGATACGAGAAGAAGACTACTTATCCGAAACATTCTGAAAGTACAAATTTTCAATAGTTACCTAGTGCGAATCCTAGTACCTAATTCTAAGCAGCTCAAATGGTGAAAACCACTTTTTCAATCCACATCAAATGTGGTCTTTACAAATCCCACGAGTCAGGTGGATCATTCAGCGAAGAGAATTTCTATCCCCGGCAATTCTAATTTCTTATCATGCAAGCGTTTTATTGCAGATAAGCTGCAGCTATATATTTTTAGCGATTGTAAAAAACTTGTTCCTTGCGGGAGGAGGGGAGGGGGCACAAAGATTCACAAATTATCATATGCAGGCGCAGGCATGATGAAATCCATAGAAAATAAATGTAATTGTAGATACGTGCAAGGTGACAGAAAGTGCGACATTCATACCGGAGATGTGGTCGACAGACCAGCTACACGCCAAAACATTTTTCTCAGAAAGGCTTCAATCTCTGTTGATTCTTGTGGCTCCTCCTCCTTCACCAGATCTGTAGTTCTATGAGCATCTACTCTCCAAGACTTGGCGATCAAAAATTCGATTCTCGAGGAATCTCGATGATGCTCCGTCCGCCTACTCTGAAATTCCTACTACACGCGAATCTATCACCAGATTGTATCCGAATTCTTCTCCTCCTGCTGCTCCTTCAGGATTAAAAGGTTCTGATAAGAAACCCTTTGGTGCTGGTTATTACAGGATCTCAACCCCAACCTCTTCTACGGCAACGCTGTACACCAAAAGCTCGACGACTGTTATCGACCTACCGGCAGGATCCAGTAGCTCATCGCCTCCTCCGACTCACCAAACAGCAAGCATTCTCAGGAACCCCGAAACCCTAACACGCTCCGAGCCACTTCCGCCACCTAGAGTTTACCATTTTCGAAACAGAAAAAAGTAGTTCGTTCGAACAGGTGACGTCCTCGCTGATGTACGCTTTGTAAGCAGCTTTCGGTGAAGGCGATCGAAGCACGGGGAACATCGCAACAACGCCACAGACAGAACTACTTAGTCGGAGGTGATGACGAAAAAGGCTCGAGTTGCCATTACTATGCCCTGATCTCCTCCCCCTGTTCACACGGCGAGAGCGCCGGGCCTAATTTTCCACGTCGGATGTTCCACTCCCCGACCAATCCAAGAGAAGTCCCGACTGTCACGGCACCTCGTTCTCGGGCTCTCGAAAACTGCTCTGAGGGCCTGAGAGACATTAGGCTTAGGTCCTCAAATACCGGGTCCTAAGTATGGACTTCGTAGTTGGGCCTTCTTCGAGTGCTACGCGAGGTCCTGGACATTTTTAGGACCTGGTTTGAAGACCTGGACAAACATAGAGAGCATTCCATGAATAAGGGTCTTCCTGAAGGCTCCCGCCCATAGGCGAGCCCTTTATTTACGGAATGCCCTTGGGCGAGGCCCTCGCCCACCATAAATAGGAACAATTTTGTAATACTACACTAAATAGTGTATTTAGTGTCACTTATTATTTGGAGTTACACTATGCTATCGTAACATTATTCAACCATGTGGGTTACTAGTTTCATTACCTTGGAATATGCCAAATATATTATGTGGGCTCTCAAACAAACTAAGAATATTCATTTATTATTCATACATTCAGGCTTAGCTTGGAAATTTGGGTGGAGTTATACTCTGGGCACTATGTACATGAATTACCGTTCATCCCAAGAATATTCGTAGGAAACAATGTTCATCCCATTATTATTATTCCATGTGTTTATTATTAATAGAATAATTATCTTTGAAAATACCAAACAGTATTCACCATATTCTCACTATTGAAACCGGCACTATCCATTATTCGTACTTGCGTCAATTTCTTCCTATTTTCTAATTTCTTCCATGAAGGCAAGATAGTGGAGGCCCATATCGTATGTTGAATGTAGAATGGAGCACAACCATGCAGCTAAATATTGTTATGATAACTTATTATTATTGTATTTTTTACCAAGTGA
Organism: Polytrichum formosum; assembly: GCA_964035585.1. Taxonomy (NCBI): domain Eukaryota; kingdom Viridiplantae; phylum Streptophyta; class Polytrichopsida; order Polytrichales; family Polytrichaceae; genus Polytrichum; species Polytrichum formosum. Next base: position 20,655,715 of record OZ037940.1, on the reverse strand, counting down.
AGATGTTAATTTTTGGTAATGTTCAAACAAGCAATTTGATCTTTGTTAGCAAAAATTGAGATGTACAATAAATAGTTATAGCATTGCGTAATCCATTTGTAGCATTAAATGCTATATATATATATATATATAACATTGAAAGAAAGTTAAATCCATGAGCTAATTGGGTCTAAAATGGTTTTTTTTCCAACTAGCCCATGTCTCATAGGATACGAACCATGCAATTAGTATGAGATGGTTAGCAAATCCAAATTGGGGCCAAAGTCACTATCCTAATAATTTTTGGAGTTGATATGAACATCTTGTTCACTGTCAAAATGGAGATGCTCATCCTCATTAAATTATCATACATGTCCCCCCCCCCTTTACCTTGACCACCAAGCCTAGAATGATTTTGAGCATGCAATCCAATATCTTTTAAACATGTGTCTTTTGGACATCCATTCTTGGAGCCATACCAAAACACATGTCACTCAAATATAGGTTTACAAGTATGATCAGTGACCGAATTAGGCACGTTCAATTTACTATATGTATGTGATGCAATATTTTCATACATTAGTATGATGTTATATTTTATTGTGTTCTATTATTTATCCGTATGATACTAATAAATCATAACACATTCAATATATTTGCAAACTTTTGTCATGGACCACAACACCCAACTCATAATGGCGTTTAATCAAATTATTAGAAGTTACCATGATTCTTCATGGAATACTTGAAGATTCGTGAATTGCAATTAACATGGGCCATGTCAATGACATAATTTAATTTAATTTTCTATACTAGACTAATGTCCTACCCAACACATTGATTTTTGGAATTCAGGCGTTACATAATATCATTTTGGATTTTGGATTTTGGATTTTGAAACTAATTAATCAATTTTGAAGTTCATTAGCTTGTTCAGAGCTTTAAAATATACATGAGAGACGCTTTTTCTTCTTCTTTATTGTTGATCTATAGAATTATGAAAAGTTGGGATATTTTTCAATTTTTTCTTGATTACTTACAAACTAACTCGGACATAGGGTGACTTAGTGCTAGCAATGTTTGTTTTAGGTCTATATACAAGCTAAAAAAACACACTACTTCAGTCACGTTTTGCACCCATCTTATGGTACATTGGAGACATTGCTACGGGCGGGCATAGACGAAAATGTGGAAAACCACATGCGAGAAAATGTAGGGTGGACTTATTCAAAACACAAAAATTTTACATTTTTTTTAGATATACAATAACATCTCTTAAATGTGAATTTAGGAATTATACATAATGTACGGTGTGGTTTAAGTTGTGGTAATTTGTTTATTTAGATGTAAAGTAGCATAAATAAAATTAGGTTTAGATTTTTATTTATTTATAGGTTCGACATAAATCATCTGCCATTAGTGGCATTGGATAAGAGATAGGCAAATGTATGTGGACATGTGGAGGCATTTGTTGAAACGGTCACCTTTGGATGAAAAGTATTGTCATCTAGCAATGAAAGGCTTGATTGGCTTATTTAGGGTTTCTTGGGGGTTCAAGAACCATACGCAGGGTATTAGGGTAGTAGGAACTATTTGCAGGGTATCAAGGTAGCATTGGGCATCATACAAGCATGGAAGAGACAATCTTAGAGTTTTGAAAGGGGTTGTTGAGCTCAACTTTTCATTTTCATCCTTAAGTTTTTGTTTTCTCCTCTAGTCAACTGCCTCAATCTCTCTTGAATGAGTGCTTGCTCGCATGGGCTATATGCATAGTGTATTGTATGCATGATGGATGTGCAAATTGTTCACACGAAATTTCTACTACTTATAAATAAGATAGGGTGATTATAATTATGCGACTCTAAAATTTATATATAATGATAGGGTGTTAGAAAATACCATCCAATAGAAGTTTAGCCACTTATAAGGTGGAAAATATTCAACGAAGGAAGGTAAATACCCCCCCCCCCTTTGGGAGACATTGGTGGACCACAAGGTCCCATTACTTAGTTGCTAAAGGTCCAAGGCTTTCGCACATATTGTACTAACACACATTCGTCATGTGCTATAATATGAAGGTTTCAAGGCTAGAAAATACTAAAAAACTTTGCACAAAGGAAACTTGTCAAGTCTATCTAAAGATAATACCCATGTGGTTGATGTTCTCAACTAACTTGGTGAAATCCCTACAATCATTTATTTAGCTTAAAAATATAATAAAGTTTCATGTAATTCAAAATTACATAGGTTCAACTTTATTGTTTTTGGTGTTCCAAACTTATATGTAGGTTTATGATGTATCGAACACGAGAGTTGATTTGGCTATACATGGATGATACATAAGAAACATTAGTTTGAGTGAAAACTAATACTAATTTGAGATACCTACGGGTCAATGCTTTATTTGTTATACATAATGATGAGGCGATTTTTGTGTCAAGTTTCATCTTAGATAAGATTTAGTTTGTTTTCGGACATGATAGGGTTAAAGTCATGTATAACTTACATGAATGTCTTCTATCAAATATTATTTACAACTTTTGTTTTGGAAGGAGTGAAATCTAAACACAAGAACCTCTCTTTATCAAGGATTTTGTAAATTCGCTACATCTAATTGGTGAAAGACGTTCACCAGTTGCACACCAATTTTAGGCTCATTTGTGATTCTGAGAATATATCCTCATGGAAATTTTGTTTCATTTTTATTCTCATTTGTTGGGTCACAAGTAAAAATGTGCGCCATCTTTGCCACACAATATATGAGTGAAAATCAATTTCATTTGCATCCTCATCCACCCTCCAAAATTTATCGTTTTAACCAAAACGTCCTCTTGGAACAATTAGATGTTAAGGTACTTATACACCCAAAACCAACACTTTGTATCACAATCATATATTTGGCAAATTCAAGTGTATGACAGCGGTACATAGTGACAACGGTATAGGTTTTAGGTTATGTGTTGGTTATGGGTATGATTAAGGTGAAAATGCCCAATTATGTCAAGGGCCCCAATTCTAACACCTACTCCCGCACCCCCAGAGTGGACATGTGCATACTTCAACATAAACACTAATCATATATCCTAAGGACTAAAAATGCAACTCATTGGTTAAAGAAGAAGAAAACGTCAATCATGAACACTATCCATTTTGGGGGGATTAATTTGACTTGGAAAATGTCAAATAATGTTGGTGACTTTGAACATTTCTAAAAAAATGGATATGATATGATTCATGTGATCTTAGGGCCACTTCACACATGAGATTGAGGGGCCATGACCGCTGCACTTCAAGCACTCTCATTGGTGGAATAGGCGGAGCCGGTCCAAGTTCACTTCACACTGTGCTTGAGTGACCAACGGAGTGGGTGAGCGCAAGATAAATGTAAAGTCCACATGGATTCCTACATGGCATCAAAATGGATCATGTTTCATGGTCACTTGGACTATTTTCCAAAACCACCTCTTGGAGGTGGGCCTACCACAAAACCCGGAGACCATGGCACTTTGAAATCTCACAACCGTTGATTTATTATATTGTATCATGTGTGAGGACCCCGCATAAATAGAAATTCATTGAAATAGCATTTGGTTGAGGGCACAGTCACATATGTCTTCACACAACACTTTAAAGCCCATGGCCACACTACACAAATTTGAAAGTGTCTTGGGCTGGCCTTTGAACACTTCTTTTGGGCTCCCACAAATTCATGGTCACGACACTTGGTTCGTGTGTGAAGTCGCCCTTAGCATCGTTATGCTCATAAGATGATTTTTAATCCAAATAAAATATTAGATAATTGCATGGATCAAGAACATAACATTATTCAGACTCATGACATTGTTCTGTGGGATTGACGGTATTACAAGGAATATTCCCGGAATTTTCACATCCAGTCTGAATGTGAGGAATATCCCTTAGAATATTGTCGATCCCACAGAACACTGTCATGGGTCTGAATAATGTTACGAAAAGGGATTGGAGTGCTCAAAGTGCTGGCAAATATAGTGGTTCTACAATACCTTGCTTGGCGACTTCCACAAATCGGCTTGGAGCACAAGCTTGGGTGATGGAGATGTCATTTGAGACCTCGGCGGTGATGGAGATCTCGTTTGAGACCTCGGGTGGTGGTCTTTAGGGGAATGGGTCCATCACTCAATAGCCCCAGTAGTACTCATTCAAAGAATTCTAAGTGGTTGGACGGTTTTTGTCTAGTAAAAGTGGACCAGAAAGAAGAATCTAAAACCAAAGCGTCTCTCTATCAAAAGGACTGCTGCAAGGGGGGACCGTGTGATAAAGACCAGGTCAACACACATAAATTGGACTCAGCAACGTCTGGTAGATTGCTGCATCATGCTCCTAAGTTCTCCGTGGATTCTAATGCGAGGTAGATGGATCTTAAAATGGTCGCTTCTCCTAACTTCTCCTAGGATATAGAAACATAACATTATTCAGATCCATAACAATGTTTTGTGGGATTGACAATATTCGATGGAATATTCCCCACAACCAGCTTGCATGATGGAATATTCCACAAAATATTGTTAGTCCCACAGAACAATGTTATGGATCTGAATAATGTTATGAACACGTGATTGGTGCAAGATGGTTAGCAAACCCAAATTGAGACCGTAGCCACTTTCCTCATAATTTTTGGAGCTCGTATAAATATCATGTGTGATTACCAGAGTGAAGATTCTTGTGCATAGTCAATGGTCATTTAAGTTCCCCCCCCCAAGTAGTTTGAGTGTTGAGTTTAGAATGGTTATCGTATTTTGAACTAGCAATCCAGTTTCTTTGAATGTATATTTTCTTGGTGTCTCATCCTGGGGCCACACCAAATCAAATATCACTCAAATATAGGTGTCCAATTAAGATAAGTAACTTAATGAGGCACATCTACCTCATGCTTCATTGAGAGCTCAAACTTGCACATTCAAATGGGTGAATCTAAAATGGTTGGTTTCCCCAACTAACCCAACTTCTCTTATGATATGAAACACGTGAGTAGTGCAAGATGGTTAACAAAGTCAAATCAAGGCGGTGGCGACTTTCCTCTTAATTTTCGGAGATCGTGTGAATATCTTATTTATTATCAAAAGTCTCAAAACTTAGAATGTGTCAAAATCCCATTGCCCACATCAAAAAAAGCTACTCTTGGATTCTCTACAACAGAGTCCCCTCATTTACCTAACTTTCCTTATTATTAACAAACATAAGCTTGATAATTTCAATTTTTAAAGAAGAAAGAAAAAACCTTATGTTCCCCCTTTGATTTTCATGCACTATACCACTTTCCATGGTCCACCTGCCGGAAGGTAGGCAATACACCACTTCCAATCCTCATGATACACACCCTAACATGGTCAATGGCGAACGGGTTTTTCTTTATGATGATTTACTTCAACGTTTGATTTTTTCTTTATTATGAAGTGAAGATTATCATGCTCATTGAATGGTCATAGAATTCCTCCCAAGAATATTGACTATGAAATTGGAATGATTAATATGTTTTGAGTATATAGTCTGACCTCTTTAAAACACACATTTTTTCTTCTTCTATATCCATTTATGGATCCACACCTAACCACACACCACCACTCAAATATAGGTGTTCAATTAATGCAAGTAACCAAATTAAGCATGTCTACCTTATGGGAATTTGATACCAAATCACCATGGCAACTTCAACACGTTGCATGTTGAATCGTGAATTGTGCCACTTAACTTTCTCATAGGTGTCAATCGTACATTTGTGACATGTGACACATTCACATGAGTTGATTAGTGTGTGCAGATATCATGGTACTACGGTCTTTGGATTTGACAACCTTCCATGCAAATTTAAAATTAACGTAAGGTAATTTATAGTTTGGCTTCAAATGGAGGGTTATCCTTGAATTTTTTGTCACATGTTGTTTTCACAATGGTTTTAGACCCATTCGGGTTTATTGAAATTATAGTTTGGCTTCAAAAAAGATAAATCCGAGAGGTCTTATTGGAGTTATTTGTAAAGTAAAGGAGACGGAACCATGGGTTTTGTCCCAAACCTTGAGTTTGTGAGAATTAACACAAAGTCACCCAAGTTTTCTTAATGCTTTAAAGTACTTTACACAAAGAGTGGTGTCATGTTACTAAAAACCAAGTTTATAGCTAGTCCTATTAGGATGGGTGGGCCAAGCTAGCCTTGCATAGGCTGATCCGGGATTTAGAATAGCGGGTCCCATGCACATGTACCCTACTTTTGATCCTGAAATTCTCTCAAAGTTTGAGAGGTAGAAAGAGGAGGTCCCATAAACTTTACCCAACTTTCAAAATAGGCTCCAATGTACAATGAGCTAACGAGCTCTTAATACAAAGTTTTCTCAAAGAAGGATCAAACCCACGGTCTCGTCCCTCTTTGAGGGACTTTATGGATGATTCGATTGTATCAAATCATTGGCCAACCCTCAAGCTTGAATACAAGTGTAATGTGTTATGTTCAAATTGAGATAGCAAGGGGAAATTTTTAGCTTAACCCCAATGACTCAAAGGGCCATCTTTTAGGAGGAAAGAACTAAAGATCACCACCTTATGTCATCATCTCGTTCCCCGACTCAACATGGACATACTTATATGTTTCAAGAATAGATGTGCGCAAGTCTTGTTGGATTTCATTTTGATGTGGAGGAAAATATTGCTCCAAAGTGCACTTGGCACTCATAGGTTACATGTAGGTTAATAAGGTAGACGTGCCTAAACCCAACACAACAATAGTTCTCAACACCTATATTCAAGTAGTACGTGGTTAGCCGCGGCTCTAAGAACTAGCACCACGAAAGCATGTGTTTAAAAGACATTGAAGTACGTGCTCAAAATATGCTAACCGTTATGGGCTCAATAGTCAACATCATCGAGGGGGAAGGGGGACCTATATGACCACTAATTAAGCACAATAATCTCCACTTTGATCATGAATGAGATATTCATATGAACTCCAAAAATTATGAGGCAAATGGCTTAGGGCACATTCCATAGTTGCAAATTATCTCACACCAATTGCGTGTTTCATATCCTACAAGAAGTGGTTGTGGAGAGAAAAATATCCATCCAAGGCACATCAACTGTAAGACTTGAGTGACGAGGTGAACTTTTTACAAGGCGAACTTACTTTTTACAAGGTGAACTTTCTACGTGGTGAACTTTTTTGCTTGCAAGTTTTGACCGTTGGAAGAATCTATCAATGTCTTTATTGGCTTGGGCAAAACCCCCATACCAAACACGGTCCACATACGGCAACTAAGTTCAAAATGGGAGTCACCCCTCATATGATTAATGAGCTTTGACCCCCTCCCCCCCCCTCTAGATTCTAAGATAGAGCATATGGACTCCAAATTTGGTAATTCAAAAATATCCAATGGATGTATTCTAACACTCTACATGTTTCTAATCAATTTCCTTGTCATCTTGTCATCCAAAATTAAAAACTTTGTAAGAAGATTTTTCACCAGGTGATCCAACTTGAAAAACTTCAACCTTTGTGGATTGTTGGATCTTGTTAGACTTTGTTGAAATTAAAGGACTTCTTTTTTTCCCCACATGTTCAATATGGAGTTGGCTTCAACATACAAGGGACTTCTTTTAATATCATCACATTGTTAATCGAGCGGGCTTTAGACACCAAGAACCATACGAAGGTTTCAAGATACATGCAATCATGTACGACGTTCAATGGCTAAGCCTCCAAGAAAGCCCACACAATAACCACGCCTTATGTTTCAACACTTTTTGTACGAGTTCCTCTACATGCATTTTAATGAAATCACATGGACCACATATCCAACTCTAAAATCTACTCATTGAAACAAAAATCAAGGCATTTGGATCACATATCGGGAGAGTCCCGTCAAAGTTAAAGTTCTCAAGTTGAAGCAATATTAGAAGAAACACAAATTTCCTAAATCCTGAATAATAAGTAGAATTAACAAACTTTCATCCGTCATTCGTGAGATTATATTTCATTGATTTGGAGTTTTGGGTAGGCTTTGGAATTTGTTAAGTATGGTCATCGTATGAGGTTTTCGTGGACTAAATTTGTTGACTTGAGAGTACGGTTCTTTCGTGTGCCAACATGTTTGCTCAAATTAGGCATTTAGATGTCCGTCCCAATGTTACATGCATTCTAGGGTCCTTTGAACGAGCACAAAGAAGAGGCTACCTAGAAGATTTGAAGGTGATATTTGCATATAATATGCAATTTATTGGCCAATTGTAGATGACTCTTTGAGAACCTCAAAGTGAGACTTTATTTGTTGGATTTATCATAAATAAATAATCAACATTAGGCAATCCGACGTGAATTTGAGCATGTTGGCCCTACCCTGCTCAAGAATCTTCTTGGTGCAGGGTGGGGTTTATTGCTTACCTTGTGGTAGGTGGGCTCTTGGCTTCCTACCTACCGACCTAGTTAGTTTTTTTCCCCCGTCAAGTATAAAGAAGATTTCACATCAGGAATCGAACCGCCAACCACTCCATTTGGAAATGGGTACCTCTCCACTATCACCCAGTAGTTTAGGGTCATCTTAGACCTTTGGATATATCACCTCAAATGAATATGAAGGTGACCTCTATTTTAAGCCAAGAAGTGGTTACTCTCTTTGCAATAGGAAGAGTTCGTTGCAAGAGATGACCTCTCAAGTACCCTTGGACAAATAAGAGTTAAAAGAGTTTTATTTTAAATTTCTAAAATTTAATTAAAATTTAAATTTATTTCGAATATATATAATTCCCGACAATCTACAATCTCCAAACTCTTCCATATAATAGTAAGTATATTATTGGACCAAAGTTTGTCCCAATTTTGTAGAATGAAAATTATTGCAATAAATAATGACAATTTTTTTTGAAGCAAGGACAATATAAAGGGGGGATTTATGCCAACTGTTGGTGGTAACCTCTACAATATCAGATATCCTCACATAATTTCACGTCTCTTCACGTGTTTATAAGTGAAATTGACTTTACCAAAAGTAACTTGGGACCACCACAAGTCAACACAAACAAATCACACTATTGAAAATGCCACACTAAGGGCCGGTTCACATGGGGTCCCAAGTCCCAAGTCACTTGAGGTCAATCTGTGCAATCTCAACCGTTGAGAGCATGGAAGTTGGGACTTATTGTTATTAATTAGTTACATTTGCTATTTTTAATTCCAACTAGATTCTATTATTTGTAAGATTAGAGGACTCCACCATGTGATATCGAATAGTTCTAAAATGTTAAAGAGGAGTTACCCACTAGTTGGGACTATAGTGTTACACAATGTTCTCACCTTGTAAGTAATGATCATTAGTTGAGAGCACTTAACTCAACCCAAATGCATGGAGGGAGAGCCAGTTAACTATATGCTCGAGGACTAGTTGAGGGGAGCTTCAACTCTTAGTTCCTACAAATATAAAAGGCTCAAGGTTGGGTGGATCATGCCTCTTAATTTTCCTCTTGATTTTTTAGAGATGTTACACTTACCACTTCACATAGGGTCCCAAGTCCTAAGTCCCAAGTATGACATTGATGCCTACATAGAACTTTTTTTTGGAGGTGAGGCTTGGGCCTTGTGTTGAAAGTCATGTTGAGCAAAATCCCCACTCTCAACACAAGTCCCGAGAATAAAGTTGCATAAAATAATCAAGATCCAACTTTAATGATAATTAACAATATATGTAATGGTATATTGAGGCTCAAAAGTTGGGACTTGCTAACATGAGTAGGACCTGGGACTTGGGACCCATGTGAACTGGCCTTGATTAGCCTATTTAGTGTACAAGTCATGGCATATGCCACTCAAATGTATGTGTCCATTTGACCAAGATAAAGGTACCCATCTAAGATAAGATAGAAGACCCATCTACCTTGCATTAGACATAACTTCTATGTCCCTTGTCTACCTAGTGTGTCATGAAATCACTACAATACACCATTCATGGTATTTAGTGTCACATGCATAATAGTCTCACTTACCCTGTTTTGAATCATATCCTAGGTTACACTATTGTTCAACAACTTCACTGTCAGTGTCACTTCATGAAACTTGGCGTTCAAGTGCGCTTACTAATATTTGGGCATGAGTTTGTTCAATAGTATTATGAGGTGTATCCCTAAGTTACACAATTGACCTACAAGTTGATTAAGGTATACACAAATGACACTTGACATTAATATGCTCAAGAATATCTTCCTCTTGCATACCAAAACACAAAACCATCATCTCAAGTATCCCAATGTGCTACGCTAAATTTCTTAATTTTTTTTAAATCACTCAAAAAGTTACTTTTGTCAATGAATAATATTACATTGACAACTAGTGGACATGACACTTTGAGACCTCTAGGCATGTAGTTTAGGCCCTTTGCACATAGTGTACGTGACACTTATAAATACCATAGACGGTGTAGTGTAAAGGTGGCCACCCTCTACATAGGTTAAGAATTCCAAAAGCATAATTGTAGGTTGCTCAATAGTATGTGTTTCTTACGCATTCCTTACATCCCGTAATGGGGCTCCCGATGCCCATTACCTAGAGTAGAGGTGCCCATAACCAATCACTTAAGAGATTTTGCGCCATATTTAGAGAAGTATAAGGCGGTGCAAATTATTCCATGTAGGAAGATAGAAATAAGGAGGTTTACAAATTTTTTGGTAATTTTATTCCTTAAATTGAAATTATTATGAATTTTTGAAGTCAAAAGTTGGCATGAACACATTACCAATGTCTAGAGTCAACCATACCGCTTAATTTAACCAGTCATTCCTCCTCACGTTAGCACTCAAAACCATGACATGTGTTATGGCACTTTTGGTTTCGATTTGGTCGGAATTTAATCCTAGCCTGATCGAAATTAAGTCCCAACCTGATCGAAATTAAGTCCCAACCTGATCGAAATTAAGTCCCAACCTTATTGAAATTAAGTCCCAACCTTATTGAAATTCCAATACCCTGTAGATTGCTGATGGGGTCATGATCGGGAATAGGCGCCTCTACTATAATACATAAATTACTTTGCTCCCTGCTTGCTACAAGGATATGAGCCAAGAAAGGACGATGACATAATATATCCAGGTGGATCACATGTGGCTCTCCACGTGGCACCCGCCACTTGGCGTGAAATCTCAAGCGGGCTCAGGTTTTGCATGAGAAACCTCCTTCTATGTGTCTTCCCGCATCGCACCAACTTCATCACCATGCACAGACTAGAGAGACAGATTCCTAACACATTTCCGTCGAATTTTCTTTCCATTTCATTTAAATTCGGGCTCTCCTTCATTGCAATAAAGTATTTAGAGCTGATATCATAGTTCGGAAGCAGCTACTTAGATTACCGAAGGCATCTTTGAGGTTTCAAATTCCACCACAGCTTCGTTGTTGGTCAATACGCCATAGCTTACCGGTGTTTGTAGCCTTCGTGTTGGTCAACATTTTGGTTCAATTCTTGTCAGTATTTGCATCAAAAAGTTGCATAAGCTGAAGCCCATACGGAAGCCATTCTTGAGTTTTTGGAGGTTTTGGGTGTAGAGAAGTTTGGGTTCTTGGTCGAAGATTCGATCTGCACCGATGGCTGCCATAGCTAGGGATGCTGCAAGGAACCAAACCGGGCTCCTGCGAAGTATACTTGTGCAGAGCCGCTTGGCATTTGCCACTCACATTTTACCAGGTACGTGCTATCTTCTCCGGAGCCATGGCATTGTGAAGATTCGAAATGTTAGGGTTGCGTTTTTACAGAAAACCTTGCTGAAGAGAATAGAATCAATTTATGTTTAGGTTTATTATTTTGAGTTGCAAGGGCTGTAACATTCCCTAGAGTGCTTCCTGGTTCAACACTTTGAGTGTCGAAAGTGTCGAAAGCTTATATCGACGATGGATTGCACATGGTCTTGACGCACATGGATACGACACGTGGCACATTTCTTCCAGACTATGGCAGTTCTGACGATCCTCAAGCATGCCAAGATTTCTATCCAAACAAGCCATAGTTTAAGTGATTTGGATCGTTATTGAGCGGTGGAGTGGGAGGTTTACGGTTGCATGTGATCATGCTTGTAAGTAAAACTGTGATCGAGTTTGTTATTTTGTTTTTGTTTGTTTTGGATCGAGTGTTGGACCCCTCTTGAATGTGTGTCTCAGTCATAATTGCAGGGTAGGTGTATGTCACGTGGATTCTCTGATGTGTAGGAAGAACTTCGGGAATCCATTAAGTGTCGTTTAGGGTAAAAGGTCTTCGTAACGATCCGTCTTTTGTGTGCTGATTTTTTTATACGACCGACACAAGACTTGACTTGTTAAGCATAAGTGGAGGTTTAAGGAACCTCGGCTTTGAAAACCATGAGAGTCAAAAAGAATTCTTGTTTAGTTTGAAAAAACTACAATTCCCGGGGTATTGGGAGAAATGCACCCTAAGCAAGACTCATACCACTAACTTAGACCAAACGGCCAGCTTCGATACCGGAAGTTGCCATAAGAAATGCAATATAATTAATTTCTGAATATTTAGCGCAAAATAGAATCAAAGTATTTAAAAAAAAAAAAACTGAAGAAAGAGATTTTTTTTCAATGCAAAGCAGAGACAATTTATTCCATTGTTGGGACTGGTATCACCTTTTGTTTATTTATTTTTTATATCACCACTCGGATATGTGTAATGAAAACTTTATCATATTTTGATACCAGTATGGTGCGGGTACTTGAGGATTTTTTTTGCTTTTAATACCATTCAGCTCTATATACCATGCAAAGAGTTTGATACATAGGTAAAATTACCCTAGTACCTATCAATGATGTATTAAGATGGTATCTACTATTGACCCAAATACTGGCTCGGGATTATGTGATACCCACTGAGTATCAATATGTGTATTGTATTACAGTTTTGATACCAGTCTGGTAGCTTCTTTGATAACATTACCAATATTGGCTATTGGTACTATGCCTTCACCCATAAGGTTATGCGGGTGTCATTCAGTTACTTTTCTTAATCAGACACCTATATTTGGTTGATGTGTGGTTAGGTGAGGATCAAAGAACAAACACTATAAAGACACATGTTTAATAGAGATTGGACTACATCTTCAAAATTTTATGAACTACTCCACACTCAATAGTGAACATGATTGGGAGGACTTATGTATTTAGTTAAGGAATCAACAAACATGCACTAACCATAATCAATTAAGGGGGGGGATCCAGTTTTCAACCTGATTTTTGTTGATGTTTCATCATAGATTTACCAATGCAACACAAATTTGAAGACTTTCTATCTTATCAATAGAAGATGGAGAACAAGAAAGATGAACCAAATAACACCCACATATCATATAGCAGTTCAACATTGGTTTAATCAACACCCATGCCAAATTTCAATGTTCTCTACCACTTCCTTATTCTTTACCTTAGCCAATATGAGTTTGCCCAGTCAAATGGAATAGACTGAGTATTTTTCTGGAAAGTGGAACAATACACCCGGCGGAATGGATAGATTGGGGGCCTGGAAGATACTTGCCAGAAGATACTCATAGCCACCAGGGCTTAGACTTGTGTTTCCATTCCATGTTTTATTCTCTCATACATGTCAAGCTGAAGCCAAACCATTTTCAAGATGAACTTTTTTACACGAGGATTTGGTGTCATGGTAATTTCAAGATTGTTGTAGTATTGTGCATTCAGCTAATTCATATGCTGATGTGGTTAACATTCTGAACAGATCATACACGAGGCCATGCCACCAATGCAAGCAAAATTCCTGGTGATGGAGCCGAAGGAGCTGGAAAGACCTCGAGCATATCAGGATCAGACGCGAGTGGTGAGGAGATGCGAGTCAACAAGAAGGTGAAGGATGAACTGCAAGAGCCTGAAGGTGTGAAAGAGAAGGCGAAGCAAGCGGTACATGCCGTTGGTGATAAAGTAAAGGATACAGGAAAATCTATCAAAGATGCAACTGATAATGAAACAGTGGAGAAAGTAGGGGACACTGTCAAAGGCGCTGGGAAGACTATGAAAGAAAATTCTTCTGACAAGCAAGGTCTTGGAAAGCAAGACGTTGTCACATCATAGAAATCATGTCACACTACAATCAGAAGTGACCGTCTTCCATGTCATTTGCAAAATTTTGTAGCAACGGTGCACCCTTACAATCAACACCTTTTGCACCTTTGGAGGCCAATTTTGCACCCAGCTGAACCTGGCTATCTAGAACCTGGAGCAAAGATTATTACTGTAAATATTTACGTGATCTACTTCTGATTATTGCATATGTTGCTCTTCTCCTCAGCTTGTGAGGCACTAACCATCGTAACAAGCAAACTCTATCTCTAAACATCACATGAGTCCAAACTAGGAAACTCTTGAGCTTCGATGGGAAATGGTCAGTCATCAATTGTTGAATTTTATGATTTTTAGACTACCATTTGAAAAAGCAACCTTGCATGTTTCAACAACTCCACAAGCATAAGCCTATCATCTACAGTGAGGAATAAATTACCAAAAGTAGTCATGAATATCTACTTGCATACCTACTCTAATCCAAAATGTATATACAAGATCACCAGATTTGGTAGCCATGAGACACGTCTAGTTGACGTGTTTCAACAAATAAGGTAGAAATACCATAAACCGTTAAAATAAGGCGATTCGCATTGAAGATCTGGTCTGACAATCATGAGATAATTTTCCAAGATAGACGAGAAGGATTCATGAAGAATGCAAGTTGTTTCGTATTTTTCTGCCTTGTACAAAAAGTTCCACAATTTTTCAAAGTGGAAAGTTTGTCCAACCCACTTCCGGTTCACTAGGCTCTCCTCATTTCGATCAGATTATCACCTAAACCCGTTAATCATGAGTACGTTAGATCTTGCCTCCCATTGGCTACACTGCATTGAAGTTGCCGCGCCATTTAAGACATGGCACTTTCCATTATGAGGCGGTCTAGTGCACCGCAATTGGGTGGTTAACGCTTTATGGTATTTCTACCTTAGTTAAGTTAAATAGCAGAGGCTGTGAGAAAAAATCTCTGAATACTTGGGATACTACTATTTCATATGCTAAATTAGTGTCAACCAACTTCACAAGGTTAAGGTGTTTGGTTTGTAAGGAACAGGAACTGGGAGACATTGCATGAGACAACTCATAATTGACCTCCCCCTTCCTCATTACAAATAACGTCACCTACTTCAGATAGTCTTTATAAAACATATTACACAAAAACTCCACTTGGGAAATAATGTACAAGTGACACTAATAAATGCTGGAAAACACTGCTCAACATTTAACCTCTAGTTAATTCCTGCTTAGAGCCTGCCTAACTTTCCTTCCATCTGATTAGTGTCCCTTTATGATCGATTGTGCCTCAACCTCACCAGTGACACAATGACGTTAATTAATCTAAGCGAGTAATCGGGGGGATAGCCAGTTTACAGTTCAAATCGATCTATACTGACTAGAAATACAAGTTTGAGTTTGAGATTCCTTGATGTCGCAGGGTTGTTGCAAAATGCAGGATGTAGATATTCTTAGCATGGTACAAAGTCACCCCAATTTACTATGAAACTATGAGATCGAGTTCCTCCAAGGCCTACTCCATCGCGGATGTGAAGGTGAAGAATTGCTATCAGAGTTCTCTTTGGGGTGGAATAACTTCCGAAATCCATGTGTCCAAGACAATGAGTGACCCCTTTGCCTTGTTAGCTTCTCAACCTGCACAGCGAGAAATATGTTGGGTATGTAAATATAAGGTGTGTGGGTGTTATTTGATTCTGTTTCAATGTTCTCCAACTTATGTAGATTAGATTTACACAGCAAAACTTGTGTTGCGTTAGCAAATCTACAATGAAGCATCAGCAAAATTCAGACTGAAAATCGAACTTTCCGTACTTTTAGTTATGGTTATCAGAAGCGCATGTTTGTTGATTCCTTAAATGAATACATAGGCCCTCCCAATTGTGTTCACTATTGACTGTGTAGTTAATCAATT